>CM057459.1:687335000-688720416 GCA_016271365.2 Neoceratodus forsteri | reverse complement strand
ATGTTTTTCTGTCTGCCTGTTTTGGTTCCACTACCTCTTTACTGTCTCCTCGTGTTTTTGCCTCTACTTTACTTTTTTTCAGTCTGTTACCGTGAATTTATTTTGTTTACTCAAGTACTATAGTTGTTCTATTATATACTGCATCATAATGATCAAACTATGTTCTTTATACAATTAAAATAAATAATAATTATATGCATTCTTCTACGTATGTTTTTGCCACTGTATTATCGTTCTGACTGTAACCTCCAGGGTCATGCCTGAAAATAGGCAAATTCTTGTCTACTATACTTAACCGGTAATCAAAAATTAAATGGAAAAATTGCACACAATACCAGACTCGGAATATGCCACTTATCCTCACTTGTGAGGGGGCAGGACTTGCATAAAGTACAGTTATGTAAGAACTTACCGTAACAGTAGATCTTTGAGAACTGCTCTTGCAGCAGGTTACACCATTAGGACTGAAGCCGGCAGACGCCAGGACCCCATGGAAATTTTCTAGCTAGCAATATTCAGCGGGGACTGCTCCCGACGTCTGTCCCACCCCCGAAGTCAGGCATAGTACATAAGGGAGCGGCCCCCCAGAATCCCCAGTTCTTCCGCCGGAGACTCCCGGCTGCTGGATGACATCAGAAGAGGAGACTGAGGATCCACTGTCAAATGACAGTCAGATGCTGAAAAACCTGATCCTAGGAGAAGGATGTTGAACTAGAATCTACCTCCAGCGGGGGATGGTGGGAGGGAAAGTACCTGCTGCAAGAGCTGTTCTCAAAGGTCTACTGTTACGGTAAGTTCTTGCGTAACTGTACTATCTTACTTCGGGAAACAGCTCTTGCAGCAGGTTACACCATTAGGACTGATTCCCAAGCAATCCTGAAAATCCCACACCATTGGGAGGAGGGAAGGTAGAAATCCTTGAATGAAAACAAGCCTAGGACAGAAGTCCCTGAAGGACTGCTAGACCAAAACCTGCTCTTCGCTTTGATGCAATGTCCAGGCTATAATGCCTGATGAAAGAGTGTATGGAGCTCCAAGTAGCTGCAGCACAAATAGCTGAGTTGGACACGTTCTTTAAAGCTGCAAAGGAGGTAGCCACCCCTCTGGTGGAATGACCCTTAACTGTGCCCGGTAAGGGTTTGTTGCGCTTCTGGTAACAGAATGTGATACACTGAATGAGGCACCTGGATAGCGACTGTTTCGAAACGGGAGCTCCCATCATCCTGTGGGCAAAGGAGACAAAAAGCTGGTCCGATTTTCGGTGGTGTTTTGTTCTGGTCAGGTAGTATCTGAGACACCTATGCACATCTAAAGTGTGTAGGAGGGCTTCTCCTTGATTAGAGTACTTTGGAAAGTACACTGGTAGATCGATATCCTGATTAAGGGTGAGAGCTGAGACCACCTTAGGCAGAAATTTAGGATTAGTCTGTAGGGATACCCTGTCTTGGTGGAACACCAAATAAGATTCCTTACACATAAGTGCATGGAGTTGAGAAATTCTTCTGGCCGAGGTGACGGCAACCAAAAACAACGTCTTCCAAGTAAGAAGGCGTAACTCGCAATCCGTGGCTGGTTCAAAGGGTGGCAGCGTAAGCTGCTCCAGGACAAAGGGTAGATCCCAAGGTGGAATCGGATCCTTAATTGGGGGCCTAAGGTGGAGGACACCCCTCAGGAAGGCTCGTGTTGCGTCCAACTGAGTTACAGTGCATTGGCCTATAGGAATGTGATAGGCTGAGATGGCACAGAGGTGTACCTTAATCGAGGAGTAAGCCAAGCCTGTCTGAAAAAGGGACAGCAGGTAGTCCAAGACCAACCTCTCTGGACAATCCAAAGGCGAAAAACCGCATGCTTGAACCCATATACAAAACCTGCGCCACTTCATGGCATAGGTCGCATGGGTAGCCGGTTTCCTAGCAGCAGCCAGAATGTCTGCTACCTTTTGCAAGCCCCGTGTCGCATCATGGCTATGTTTCTAGGAGTCAAGCGTGTAGGTTCAGGGAACGTAGGTCGAGATGGACCAAGGAACCAGCCTCCTGAGACAGCAAGTGACAGCTGATTGGCAGCGGTACTGGAGGTTCCCGGGACAGCTGATGCAAAAGAGGGAACCAGATCTGCCTGGGCCAAAATGGCGCGATAAGTATTAGCATCGCTTGCTCTCTGCGAAGTTTCAGAAGAACCCTCTGGATCAATGGAAAAGGGGGGAAGGCATAGAGGAATCTGCCTGCCCAGGAGAGGGACAACGCGTCTCGCCAGAAAACACTAGGCCCTGGATCTAGCGAGCAAAAATTGGGCAGTTTTGCGTTGGATGGGGACACGAAAAGGTCTAATTCTGGTGTGCCCCGTCTGAGAAACAGATCCTCTACTACCTCCTGGAGTAGTTCCCATTCGGACTTTGGCCTGAGAGCTGCTCAGGCCGCTCATGGCGACATTGTCCACCCCTGGGACATGAACAGCAATGAAATTTGCGCCGTATTGCAAAACCCAATCCCACACCCTCTTGGCCTCCCTGCAAAGTGGGTAGAAGTGGGTGCCTCCTTGTTTGTTGAGGTAATACATCACCGCGGAACTGTCTGTCTGTAACAGAAGAGTACCCAGTGGGATCTCCGACTGGAAGGCCTGCAGGGCGTGAAGAACTGCTCTCATTTCCAGGATGTTTATGTGGAGATGAGATTCTTGGGCCGTCCACAGGCCCTGAGACCGAACACTGTCGAGGTGTGCTCCCCATCAGAGTCCTGAGGCATCTGTGGAGAGTGTCACAATCGGAGACGGCGCAGTGAAGGGGACTCCTGCCAATAGATTCCTCGAATCTAGCCACCATTGCCAATCCCGGATTACGGCCTTCGTGATCCAGATTGGGTGCTGCAGATGGTCTTGCTTTTGATCCCATTGGACCCTTAACATCCACTGGGTTACCCGCATGTGGAGACGCGCTAGCGGGACTGTTGCAATGGCCACAGCCATGTGTCCGAGCAGGCAAGGACCAGTCTGGCAGGAACGGTAGTCTTCGACGAAAATCCCTGATGAGGGATCTGATGTGTTCCGCTCTGTCCGGGGGGGAGAAAGGCTTTCCCCTGGATGGTGTCCAGAACTGCACCTATGAACTGCAGAGTCTGAGATGGAACCAGGCGTGACTTCTCGTGATTTATGATGATGCCCAACGTAACGAACAGAGACTGAGTACGGTGAATGGCGGACATCAGGGCCTCTCGGGAGGGTGCCATGAGAAGCCAGTCGTCCAGGTAGGGGAACACGTAGTGGCCTTGTCTCCTCAGAGATGCCACTATGACTACCATGCACTTCGTAAACACCCGAGGGGCCGATGACAGCCCGAAGGGAAGGGCTCGGAACTGATAATGGCGACCTTGAAACTCGAAGCGCAGGAACTTCCTGTGCACTTGAACAATGGGTATGTGCAGGTAAGCATCCTGCATGTCCAGGGACGCTAGAAAGGCATCCTGCTTGAGCATGGGAATCAGACCTGGGAGGGTCACCATGCAGAAGCGTTTGTACTGGACCAATTCATTGAGGTCGCTGAGGTCCAATATCGGACGGAGGTCCCCTGTTTTCTTTGGAACCAGAAAGAAGTGAGAATAATATCCTAGACCTCTCTGGTTCCGCAGTACGTGCTCTATAGCCTCTTTTTCCAGAAGCACGAGCACCTCCTGCTGTATGAGCAGGGCATGCTGACCCGAGTAACGGGAGAGCAGGGGAGGTCTGGTCAGTGGGTGGTCGAGAAACTCTATGAAATGGCCTTTCTTGACCAATTGAAGAACCCGGTAATCGACTGCCACCCTGAAAAGTGGCGAGCGATGCGACCCCCGACCTTTTGCACCCGTTGATCCAGAGGAGGGGCCGGGGCCAGGAAGGAGCCGTGCTGTGGCACCAGCTCTCATGGCCGGGCCGATTTCGCGGTAACGCTGGCCTCTGCCTGGGGACGACTTCGCCTGGGCTTTACGCTGAAAAGTGCCCCTTTACTGCTGGCCAGAACGTGACTGCTGCCTTTGATGCGAGCTGCAAAAACGGCTCTGGTTCCTGCGAAAGGAACCGGGCCTGGATCTGTACATGGCCTGTACAGACCGGACTGCCTTCCCAGCGTCCTGGAGTTTGGTGATGACCTTCTCCGAGGGTTCACCAAAGAGTTCTTTGCCGTTATACGGGACGTCAAGAATGTTGTTCTGTACGTTCGGGGTGAAGCTGGAGACGCGGAGCCAGGAGAGTCTCTGGAGACAAATGCCTGAGGCTGCCGCTCTGGCAGATGAGTCTGCAGAATCGTATGCTGCTCGTAGCACTTGGGTACCCACATCTGACCCTGTGCGGAGAAGGTTGAGGAGCTCCGCCTTCTGATCGCCATCCAGAAGTTTATCGACCAGATCCTGGCCCTGTTCCCACAGGGCATTCTGAAACTGTACCATGTGGGTGAGGGTAGTTCAGAGACCTGATGGCGATAGCAGCCGTGACAACGCAGGCTCCCCAGGGCATCCAGTTGCTTGGATTCCTGGTCCGTGGCTGTGTGCTCATATGTTGTGGTCTTTGAGACCGGTCATGCGAGGCCGTGATGACCAGGGAGTCTGCCAGAGGTTGTTGGGCCAAGTACTGGTCCTCTCTTGGGACCTTGTACAGGCGGTCAGCCTTCTTTGGCACTGCGGGAGTGGAGTGCGGACGCTTCCACGCAGCCTTGGTGACGTCCGTGAAACTGTCTACCAAGGGTGGTACTACCACAGGCTTTGGGTCTTTCTGCCAAAGATAGCAGGCAAGGCATTGTCATTCGGGGTCAGGGTCTTCAGCATCCCACCCCATGTTGTCTTGGATGTGCCTCATGATCTCAACGAAAGAGGGATCATCCGGAGGAGACCTGGGGAGGTCATGTGAGTCAGGAGAGGAGACGCTGAGAGGAGAAGGAGATCTGGAGTAGTCAGAGGTGTCTGATCTGGAGGCTTCCCCCGATGGACTGTACCGACGCCGCCTGGGTCGCTTGGGGCTGAGAGACCCTGATGGAGATCTTGAGGGAGGCCTTCTCCTGTCTGTTGATCTGCCCCTAGGAGGTGGAGTCTGCTTCTTAGGGGTTGGTGGTCATTCTGCTGGCCCTTTTGGTGGAGGAGGGGGCGAAGAAGGTGAAGAAGGAGTAGGTGGAGGAGGTTTAACAGGGACCACATCCTTTTGGGTAGTGTCCCACCAGAAGGTAAAGAGTTCCTTTACTTCTTCTATGTTCATGCCAGACGACGGGCCTGGCGCCAGTGGTCTGTCGCCGGGGTTGGGCATCTGGTCCGTGGGTGTCTCCAGGTTCGGGGAAGGTTCCCACGGGAGCCCGGCATCCTTGGTGTCGCCCGCCTCGTCTTCGGGCAGTGTAGCATCCTCCTCCGTAGAGTCTATGTGACCGGCATCCGCCGGTGACAGGGGGGTGGTCTTCCGCTCTGGAGAGTGCAGTGCCGACGTCGGTCTCTTGGCTGACGCCTTCGGATCCAGTGAATGCCCGGCCGGCGACTGGTGTCTGGCTGGTGTCCTCTGTTCTGGCGAGCGTCTGGCCGACTTGGAGTGCTTAGCAGACGTCTGGTGCTTGGCCGATGTCTAGTCCGACGCCTGCTTCAGGGAAGTCAGGTCCTTGGACTTCCTAAGAGTTGGATCAAGACCTCTGGGAGGTTGGGAGCCTGATCTGGAGTCGGTGTCCCGATGTCAGGTGGAAGAGGAAAATTTTATGGTGCTCTGAAGACTTGGAAGAGGCCTTGGAGGGAGTGGAGGAAGCCGAGGGCCTCGAAGTCTTGATAGGCTGGAGCGTAGAAGAGCCGCCTGAAGCCCAGACCTTAACCGGGGTGGGGTGGGGTGGGGCTGAGACCGAGCCCTGGAGGGAGAGCGGTCCGACCTAGTGGAGCCTGAGCTGCAGGAGTCCGAGGCCCGGTTCAGGGATCTGGACCTTACTTTCTCCTGGTGCTTGTCCCAGTGTTTATGGGCCTTCGAAGAAGATTCTCCCCTGGAGGAAGGTTCTTGGTCCATCCTTTTCAATTTTTCTTCCAGAAGATACGCCTGAAGTGCCTTCTGATGGCGGAACCTGGTGCGGCTATTGAACCCTTGGCAAAAGGGGCAGGCCTTGATATCGTGGTCCGGGCCTAGGCACCGCATGCAGGAGGAGTGAGGATCCTGAAAGGGATCTGTTTTCCAGGCACACTTAGAAAGGTGACCCTCAAGCGAAGGAGTTGAGAGGATATCAGTTTGAAAACACAGTAAGTTCTGGGGTGTCGGCGCCAGGTAGGAGACCCAGAGGCCGATGCTGGCAAGCTTCCATCGCGGAAAAGAACTGTGGATTCTGGGGACCGCCCCTATGTACTATGCCTGATGTCAGGGGCGGGACCGATGTCGGGGGCGGCTCCCGCTGAATATTGCTAGCTAGAAAATTTCCGTGGGGTCCTGGCGCCTGCCGGCTTTAGTCCTAATGGTGTAACTTGCTGCAAGAGCTGTTTCTCGAAGTAAGATCTCACTGGTACTGTAGCTGTGCCACTTGTGAGTTACTTCCCTAGCCTGCTCACTCATTAGAATAAAGAAGTATACTGAGTCAGGCCACTGCATATGTCATACTTATACACCACTACTGGAATACAAACTGCACAAATCAATGAGTTATTTCAGTTGATGGCATATTAGTTTAAGTTTACCACTGATTACTTATGGTCCTGTCCCCTCATTAATGAAGACAAATTGTGTGTTTTGAGTCAGGCCATTGTGTAGTGTGTGTGTGTGTGTGTGTGTGTGTGTGTGTGTGTGTGTGTGTGTGTGAAATTTTATATTAATTTGATATTCTGTGCACAGCAAGTATTGAGTGTGGAAATCTGTTTCTGGCTGCTGGTATTGATTTTGAATACCAGGTTTCAAACTTTTTTTTGCAATGTATGTAAAGGCTCACTATAACGTTATTTAGCCTGAGGTGATATACCAGATTTTTTGATGGAATACCAAAAGTAATAATTTGCTATTCAGTTTGAAACACTGTCTGCACATGCCCTATTTATAGCATGAATGTGAAAAATCCTCCCTTCTCTTTGACTAACAGTACAAGAGAGGACAGTGATTAGTCTGAAAGAAAAAAAATACTGTAGTAATGTTTCTTCCAAGGGATCCCTCACTATGCTTAACAACTGCAATCATTCACCTGGAATGTGCTGCCAGATGTCTAGAATGTTATACTAATTAGAGAATCTTAGAATTAAATTCAAAACTCTGCTGTGTGGGGATGCTCACCCCTGCATTCTACTGGCAGATTCATTTCTAAAGCTAGGGTGAGCACTGACCACTAAACTAGCTTCACGGCCACCAAAAATATTATTTATTTATTTATTTATTTAAATTTTGGTAACTGGGTAGGCCCACTGAGACCATAATGGTCCCTTTTTCAGGGGTGACCCAGAATTAATCACAGGCAACAGTAAAATAAAAGTAGGAACACTTCAAGGGAAATTTGAGCAATACAGACATTACAATCAAGGCATATTGTATGATCACAGGCAGGTTAGGTACAATAGAGGGTTAACATGAAGGGTAAAAAAAGTTTCACAAGAAAGACAGATTACATAATGATTCATTGAATGGGACATTTTTGACATTTTTTATACAAATTACAGTTACAAGTGTTCCTATCAGCAATAGAGGTCCAATAGTGGTAGTAAAGGCATGCCAGGTGGGAGACTCCTCAGCGGTAACATGCGCAGAGGCTTAGCCCCAATAGGTAGGTCTTCAGGCCTTTTTTAAAACCCCCAAGGGAGCTGCAGTCTTGAAGATTGCTGGGAAGGCCATTCCAGAGGGACAGAATGTAGGTCCCGAAAGACCGACGACCTTGACATGTCCGGACTCTAGGAACGTGGAGGAGTTGCCGATTAGAGGACCTCAAGGTTCTTCCAGGCTGTTTGAGCACTCAGGTGCAACTCAGACTAGGAGCGGGAATTTTTTTGTAGAAGCTTGTAGACAAGACATAGGGAAGAGAAAGACAGCCTGCCGTCAAGGGAGGGCCAATTTAGAGCGTGCAATACTTCACAGTGGTGTTCTAGAGGCAGGAAACCCAGGGCAAAGCACCCGACTCAATGATACAGCTTTCCTAGTTTTTGCATCTCCGTGTTTTGTAGTGAGTGTAGCACTGGGGCCCCATAGAGTAGGGTTGGCAGGAGCATGCCGGTGGCTATCGTTAACTTAGATGTCTGAGTGAGAAAAGGGCTCAGACGATACAAGAGACCAAGCTTCTGGTTTAATGTCTTAGTTAGTTGATCAACATGTACCTTGAAGGAACAGTCTTGATCAATATACTTGCCCAGGTATTTAATGCAGTCCACAACCTCTATTGGAGAACCACTGGACAGGCAGAGGGACAGTAAGTATGATCTATCAGGGCCTAGCTTTTTGGGTCCAAATAGGATGGCTTTGTTTTTTTTCACATTGAGGACTAGCCGATTTGTCCAGAGCCAGTTTTCCAGTATGGAGAGGTCATGGTTGAGAAGTCGATTTTAGCTGCGCTGCATCCCGAGTAGATCTGTACGGTACAGTATCATCGGCATAAAGGGTCACCTTTGCTCCTCCGCAGTGCTCAGGTAGGTTATTGATAAATAGGGAGAATAGGAGGGGCCCCAATATTGAACCTTGGGGGACCCCTTCATAGATGGAGCGCTTGTCTGACTTCTCCCCCAGCCATCTGACTATCTGAGATCTACCATTCAGGTAATCAGTGAGCCACTGTGCTGAGTGGTTGTCCAACCCAAGGGCTGTGAGATGAGAAGTTGATGGTCCACCAGATCAAAGGCCTTGGTAAGGTCTATGAAGATCGCACCAGTTAGTTGGCCTTTGTCTTGGGCTACGAGGATGTCGGATGTAAGGCTAACCAAGGCAGTATCTGTGCCATGTCATTTTCTAAATCCGTGTTGTCGGGGAGTTAGGAGGTTATGATGTTCAACATATTCCTGGACTTGTTGGTACACAATCCTCTCAAGCATTTTGTTTAGTGTGCAGAGTATGGAAATTGGTCTGTAATTCTCGACCAACTCACTGGGCCCCCCTTTGGAGATGGGGGTAATCAGGGCAGTTTTCCATGCTGTGGGAACTTTCCCTTCCATCAGCGACCTATTGAGTAACCACATGATTGGTGTGGCAATTTCTTGGTCTGCTAGTTTGAGTAACCTAGGTTCAAGTTTGTTGTAGCCTGCAGAACCAGTGACCTTAATATTCCTGATCAGCTTTAGGACCTCAGTTTTAGACACCAACTTAAGGTGGAAATTAGGTGCTGAGGGAGGATCCTCTGTATCACCAGAGGATGTCAAGCTGGGGCTGCAGGGGTGAACCTTGTACCTGTCAAGATCGGTGAGGAATATATTAAAGGCATTAGCAGTGCCTTGTGGGTTTGTGTGGCGTACACCACCCACCACAATGTCACACTCAATATGCATGTGATGTCCCTTCAGGAGTGTTAATTTGAGACCAGAAATATCTGGGGTTAGTGGGATTTCTTGCTTGCAAGTTTTTGAGCTACAGTCGCTTGGCCTGTTTTAAGTTTCTTTTACATTTGTTTCTTTGCATTCGGTACAGGACCCAATCGTTGGCCAATTTAATGGACTTGTACCTGACCCAGGCCCTGTCCCTTTCTCTCATGAGTTTTTTTAGATCACGCGTCAGCCACCTGGACTGTTGTCCTTTGACCCTCATTTGTTTAAGGGCGGCATGCTTATTGGCCGCAGAGAGGAAATTCTTGGTGAAAAGGTCCAAGGCTCTGTCTAGGCAGGGGGCGAGTTTAATCTGAGCCCAGTCCAATGCCGATAGGGTACCTCGGAAGGAGTTAGCATCAAATTTAGAGTAGTCACATGCCAGAAAGGTTCGGGGGAATGGGGGTTGGATAATCATTTTTCCATATGCCAAAGTTAGGGGTGTGGTCACTTAAGGAGTTGGCAAAAGTGCTGACCAGCTTGAACCTATTTGGGTTTGACACCAAGATCCAATCCAGGGTGGTGTGGTTGCCGGATTTCAAATTCAGTCTTGTAGGTTCCTGGATAAGTTGGGTAAGGTTGGCCTCTTGCAAGTTGGACTTAATGTCACTTTTAGTCGATGGGCCCCAGTGGAGGTTAAAGTCACCCAGAATTATTTTTTCCCAGGAGGGCAGGTCAGGGATAATTTTGGTAAGGGCCTTCAGTGCTTCCACTGCAGTCTTTGGAGAGTTGTATACACAGCCAATCAGTAATGGCTTAGTACCACCCAACAGGAGTTGAACAAATAGTGCTTCGCATCCGGCATCAGCCATGGATGGTATCTCTACTATAGACACTGTTAGGGATTCACTGATGACCCCTCCACCCTTCTTTCCTATTCTGTCCTGTCGAAAAGTTTTAAATCCAGGGATCTCAATCTCGTGTGCTAAGATGCTAGGTCTAAGCCATGTTTCAGATATGGCTAATACATCAGGGGAGTGCTGGTCAACCCAGGCCTCCAGTTCTTGTATTTTGGGTCTAAGACTATTAACATTGATGTGAACCAGTTTCAGCCCTTTTGTATTGGTCCAGCAGGACAGAGAGGAAGTTACATTTGAGATATTGGTACCGGGAGGACCAGGGTTGGTTTCTATATCCCCTGCTAGCAGGAGCTTTAAAAGTACCCACACCTTCTATAGCGGCTGGAGTGGGCGATGCAAGAACAGGCGTTTGTGTAATCTGAGGAAAATAGTGCAAGCATAACAACTGCCACCTTTCCTAAGACTATTCCAAGTAAGTAGGCTGGGGTAGCGGTCTAATTGGGGGTAGACACATGGGTAGTAAGCTAGTGCGGGATCAGGTGGCCAGTTGTTTTCTATCCAAGAGACCAGCTGGTCTGCACATAGTGTAAACAGGATATAGCCACTCCCCAGAAGCATGCCCAGAAGCATGTTCAGTCTCTTACATCAGTCTGTGAGGTCATAAAATAGTAGTTGTGTAGGGTGGAGGTGGAATAGGAGGATGTAGTAGGAAATAAGCGCCAGTAGTGGGGGTTGGTTGATTATAGTACTGAGTGGGGGAAGCAATTTTCAGAGATGTTTTGTTATAGCGGCCACTTGTGGCCGGAGCAGATAGCCTGCAGATGGAGAAAACATCTGATAGGTTAATTTTAGTCAGATGTTTTTCGCTATAAATATCAATGTCACTACGGTGGTGGTGGGGCAGCGGATGCAAGCATCATCGGGTCACTAGAAGTTGGTCTCACGCCTCGTAGCTTGTCCGACAAACTTTGGATTCTTTACCTGCCCTGCCGTTTTGCGGGTTCGTTTGGCTGTGGGGGAGGGCTCCTCAATCACCCACCCTCTCGACTCTGGAGGCTCTCAGAGAGCTGGCTTCACTCTGTAGGGAGAGGAGAAGGAGAAACTTAAGTACAGGTATCAAAATAGGAGGGGCTGAGGAACAATGGGGTGGGGGTTGCGTCGCGATAGCGAACGCAGGTTAACAGAGACCTGAGCGCTCCTGTGCAACTTTATCTAACAAAATGATTGCGTTGCACAGAAGGCACTGGGGGTAAGGTGAAAAACAGGCTGCAGATAAAGGTCTTAAACAGTAACTGTGACAGAAATTAAGGTGCTCAGCCACAGAATGAATTGTAACAGAAATTGAAGTGCCCATCCACAGTATGAACTGTATCAGAAATTAAGGTGCTCAGCACAAATTGCATATCAAATAGGCAAACGATGTTGAAATTAAGGTGCTCAGTCAGAGCAAGCACGAGCTAAAGGGGAAAAATATACTGCAGATAGAGGCCTTTTAACAGTAGTTGTAACTGAGCTGGCCCAGCGACACTACTTTGGGCATAATATGCTCACACAGGGCTTTGATGGCCCCCCCCCCCCCACCAACAAGCCCTAAAGCCAGACCGCGATCAATCATCATAGCCTTCCTGGACTTTAAAGGAAAAGAGCCTCAGGATGGCGTGGAGTTGCAAAGAAGTAGTTTTCGGTGACCAGAGGCTATTTTCTGAACACTATTTTGCCGCAACCACAATGCAGAGCAGAAGGCAGATTCTCCTGGCAGTGAAACTACTGAAGCAGCAAGGCCTAAAGGCTTACCTTGATTATCCGGCCAAACTTAGGGTGAAGGTCAGTGAGGGAGCATCAAAAATATTTGGCGACATCGTAGAGGCAAAAGACTTTTTGGCTGATTTTGGAATCCAAGTGGAAGAGCTCTTGGCAAGATTTCCAACGCAAGAATTACGAGCCTCGGCCTGGCAGTCGACCTCACAGAGGAAACCCCAGTTGCAGCATACGAGCTTATGGCATGATATTCGTGGTGCAGCGAAGACGCCTTCTGCAGCTCGCATACAAGATGCTGCGGCTGAAGAGACCTGCATTCAATCCTTCAACGCTAAGGGGGCGGACTGACAAATTGAACCAATTGCTGGGTAAAATTAATAATTCTCATCTGAATAAAAACACTCTCTGGCTTTTCCTTGTTTAGATGTTGAAGGGGGAGAGGTTCACTCTCCAGGCAATGCCAGTGATTAAGTTTGGGGAGGGGGTGGTAAAAAGCTGGACATAGTCTGAATGTACATGTAACCATTTGACAGTCTTAAGAAATAAAATGCTGGGCATCCCTCTCCATCACCCTCAGGTAGTTAGGAAGGATTAACCAGCTACATGATGATAAGGCAGTTTCCACTCTGAGGGAGAGGCACTTGGCGGTTGAGGGGGTACGGCAGGGTGCAGGCCACATGGTTATATCGTTAGGAGGAAGAGATGGTGGAGGCTGTAGGTTGCCGCCTCCCTGCCTTTCCCGATAGCCTCTCCGGTATATTCTGCCAACTGTTTAACAATTCCCGGAGGACAGACCGGGAGATATCCTGTTCATACAGGTGAGACTTCATTCCAGCCTTTTCCCCTATCCCCGTAGAACTGCTAAGTTGTTTCTTTGTTGGGTGGAGTGAGCTATGTATTGAATAAGTTATTACTCCAATCCCTTCTAGTTCTCACTCAGGGGTACAGACGCTTGCCCCTTTGGCCCTACTGACTACTAATCCAGTTTGGTAGTTGGCGGAGGAATTCCCATAAGTGGATTCTCCACGGTCTCCCTACTTTTCCACCTTAATTAAAGGTGAGACCCACTATAGGGCTATTGTTTCTTCTTTATAGTACATTTTAATTTTCACCTTGAAGTACATGGGAATGTCATTACCAAGAAATACTGCACAGCGTAACATACTGGCTGGTGCACCTGAAGAACTGTATATAGTTATGGTTGTAAAGAAATACAAATGTTGGATTTTTTCTTTAACAATTTTAGAGTTATTGTTTGTGATGAGGAACTAATTCATTGGGGGGGGGGGCCTTTGGGATCAGACCAAACTACTTTTCTGGATGAGTGACCATGGGTGAAATTCAGATAACTTCATATAATGTAAGGGGTCTCAGCAACCCAATAAAAAGGGCTAGGTTGCTAAGAGAACTTAAAGATCTCAAGACAGATATAGCCCTACTTCAGGAAACCCACCTCACACAAAGTGAGCACCTGAAACTGAAAAGATCTTGGGTTGGGCAAGTATATTCTTCTCATAACAAGAAACAACCTCATAAACGGGGGGTAGTCATACTTATCAGGAAAAATCTCCCATTTCAGGAACTTGGGGTGAGGTCTGATCCTGAGGGCAGATTCATTTATCTGGAGGGAGAGCTAAGGGCACGCAAATGCAGTATTTTAAATATATATGCTCCTAATGAGGAAAATCTTAGGCCAGTCTTCCTGACGAGGGTGCTGTCTGACATGGCAAGCTCAGACTCAGGCCTACAGATTGTGGGAGGAGAGTTCTATACAACACTTTGCCCACGTCTTGATAAGTCGGGCGCGCAACCTGGTAGACGCTGTGAAGCCTCTAACACTTCACAGGCTCCTATATGAATACGGCATGATGGATGCCTGGAGATTTGTACACCCTATAGCGAGGGATTACACTTTTTACTCCTCCAGACATTCCAGATATAGCAGGATAGACCTTCTACTGATACCACAAAATTGGGCCTGGGCATTGGACTCTGCCTGCATTGGCAGCTTTAGCCTATCAGACCACGCTCCGGTGTCGCTGAAGTTGGTGCTGGGCACCCCGTGTCGTAACCCTACCTGGAAGTTGAACATAAGTTTGATTAACAGAGAAGAGTTTAAAACACTGGTCAAGGAAGAAATTCAACAGTTTTGTTCCCTAAACCTGCCGGCAGACACCTCCCCAACGATTTACTGGGACGCATTGAAAGCTTACCTTAGGGGCAAAATTATCTCTTATGCCTCTAGGGTGAATAGAGAGAGAAGGGAAACTCAGTGGGAGCTAGAGAAAACATTTCTGAATTAGGATCTCAACATAAACAGAATTCAGAGAAAACAAAAAAAGAACTTGACTTGGCTGGGAAGGAATTAACTCAGATAGTGAACCAAAAATAGAAGCGGGGTGCCGTTTCGCTAGGCAGAAGTTCTACGAGAAGGGCAACAGGGCAGGCAAGTTGCTGGCAGTTCAACTGTGAAAAGAAGCAGCCTCTAGGGCAGTATTAAAGCTTAGGTGGGAAACGGACAGTAGTATGGTCATGTCACAATCAGACATCACAAAATGTTTTGCTGACTTAGAAGCTGTGCACAGCAGAGTGCGGCTCAGACCATGAAGTCAAGATAGCCCAATATTTGGCTGGGATTCATCTCCCAGTCCTAGACCCCAACCGAGTCGAGGCGCTGGGGCTACCCATTACCATGCTGGAGCTTAAAAAATAAATTACTTGCCTCAAACATGCCAAGGCCCCAGGGCCAGATGGCTATCCAGATGAATTTTACAAAACCTTCCAGGCAGATCTTCTCCCCACACTCCTTGAAACTCTCAGTGCAGTCCTTAGGCTATCCCACCCTGTTCCCCCATTGTGGAACTATGCCCAAATCTCAGTATTGCTCAAACCCGGTAAACTTCCTACAGAGTGTGGCTCATACCGTCCTATCTCCCTCCTAAATACAGACTTAAAGATATTTACCGGCATACTGGCTGAAAGACTACAACTATTTAATTATCAAAGATCTTGTCTATCCTGACCAAACAGGGTTCATTTCGGCTAGACTTTTACAAGACAATATCAGGCGGCTACTAAACATACTTTCTTCCCAAAGGGGATCCCCAAAATTCTAAATTGCATGAGCATCGATGCTGAAAAGGCATTAGACAGGGTAGATTGGGGTTTTCTTCAGGCCGTACTTAAAAAAAAATTCAACCTTGGGGACAGCTTTATTGGGGCAGTTTCAGCATTATATTCCCAACCAGAAGCAGTGATCAGTGTAAATGGCTGCACCTCCTCTAGATTCCCTCTGTTTCGAGGGACACGTCACGGATGTCCTCTCTCCCGTCTTTTGTTTTCCCTTTCCTTGGAACCCTTAGTAGAACAAATTAGACGACACCCTCGAATTGAGGAAATTGTAGTGGGATCTCAATCCCACAAAATCTCACTGTATGCAGACGACACGCTGATCTATCTGGGGGACCCGGTCAATTCTCTGCCTCCCCTCATGGAAATCTTGGAACAATACCAAACAATAGCAGGTTACAAAATCAATCCCTCAAAATCGGAAGCCATTTAGCTTAGTGGCCATACTCCTCCGGAGATGCAATCATATTTTCAATTCACATGGGTGGCCCATAATACCATTAGGTATTTAGGTATTAGAGTATCGGCTGATACAACAGAACTTTTTTCTTCTAATTACCTTAGGCTTCTGGACTCCTTAAAACAAGACCTAGATAGATGGAGACTACTCCCTTTGACTCTGCTAGGAAGGGTGCACACCATTAAAATGAATGTGCTTCCCAGCTTGCTCTTCCTTTTCCAAACACTTCCGATACCTCTTCCAACCCCCCTTATGAGAGACCTATATTACATGTTAACTCGTTTCGTATGGAATGATAAAAGGCCTTGACTAAATAGAACGCTGCTCTGTACACCACAAGAGTTGGGTGGGTTAGGCCTCCCAGACATTACCAACTATTATTTGGCAGCACAGGCCCCTTGGCTGTATGCTTGGATGAAGCAAAGGTTAGACACTAGATGGTACACCATGGAATCACAGCAGGCCCTGACAGTCTCTCTCTCTCTCTCTATGGAACCTACCCACAGCATCTCTGTCCCCAAGAATATTGAATAAAGTAACAAACCCATGGATGAGACGCACCCTGGGGGTTCTGTTACTTTTACATAAAAGATTGGGGGTCCCGGTGGGTGTGGGCCCCCATCCCTCATCTGCCACCAAGAAACATTTAAACCCCCTAAAATGGACCTAGGCTACAAATTCTGGGAGAGTAAAGGACTCACTAGATTCTCCCACCTCCTGGATAAAGGTACCTGTACCACCTTCCAGCAGTTAGTGTTAAAGTATGGCCTTAGAAGGGAGGACCATTTCCGATTTCTACAAGTAAGACACTTTATTCAGTAGCCCCCACATCTACAACAGTTATTAAGGCTCTTGGTGGACCTGGAACAATTATTTTACAGTTGGATAACTTTGGGAGCAAAGATGCGCCCTATCTCCCAGGTCTATCGGCTACTCATTACTCAACAATCAGAGCAGGTTAATTTAAGTCCCGGTGGGAGAGAGAGTCCAACTTACAAACTGACTGCTCAGACTGGCAGGGAACCCTTAATCAAAGCTGGCATATCTCAGCTTCCCCCACATGGGGTGAATACCACTGGAAGGTCCTGATACGATTTTTCAGGACTCCAGCAATCACTAAACATTTCAACCCTGAACACTCCGACCTTTGCTGGAGGGATGGGGGTTACCACTTCCACATTTTCTGGGAGTGCCCTAGGGTTAGGCATTTCTGACAAAAGGTCCATGACCGTATCCAAAAGATCTTGGGGCTATCTCTGTCCGGGTCCTTCCTCAACTTCTGTTTAGGCCTTTTTAGTACAGACCAGTTAAAACTCTCCAGACCTCAGAGGAAACTGTACCACATCCTCAGACTGGCAGCCCTGAAGATTACTACAGTTTGCTGGATGTCTGTGACTCCTCCCAACACCCAAGTATGGATGAATAAAGTACTTGAGTTGGAGGAGACGGCAAAAATAACTGCATCTCTTAGACTAAATATAGGGAAGTTCCAGGAAGTCTGGCGAGATTGGCATGAGAGGGTGTTTTCAGCCCAATGATCTTGGAACTGTGGACCCTTGATTGGGCTCCCGGTCAAGAACCACAGGATCTGGGGCGAACCACTATCTTCCTCTTGGGTTAATAGACAGCATCAATGTTGGGGGTGCTGGGGCCAACCTTTGTATCTCCCTCTGATCATACATATTTATTAATAAGTACAACTATCGCAGCAGTTAATTTACTTATAGGATATCAAGTGTCGGGTATCCTAAAATTGGTATAGAACTCATCACACACATGGTATTGGTTATGGTTTTAATTATTAATTTCTTTTTGCTGTAGTTTTAAACTTCACTAGAACTGTATACAGTTGATGGGTCTAGATGTTTTTGTTTAGAAAGAGAAGCTTTGCTTTATTCTAGAGTCTTAAGAATTATTCGATCCTTGATGTCAATTAATTCTGTGCAGGGGTTCCTCTTCCCTTTTGTTACAGAGGGAGGATCCTCCAGATATAACTTTGCATGCAGATGTGTCTATCTATGCTTGTACTCCTCTCTTTAGTGGATGTCCCCCAACAGCTGGACTTCTGGAGAATGAGAACAGAAGAAAAAGGAAAACATTAGGACTGTATAAGGAAAGACAACCATGGATCTAATGGCTTAATTTGTGTAGGACTCTATTTTGTTTATATAATTTTAAGTCACAGTTTTAGATATCTGGTGTTATCAAGGCTCCTCTAGTAGTGTACCAAGTGATGTGAGTTAAACTGTTGTATCTTCTGTGCACTAATAAAAAAAAAATAGTTCCAGAAATTAAGATGCTGAGCACAAAAAATGTGTTTAAACAGGCAATAGATGTTAATGGGAAAATACACTGCAAATAAAGGCCTATAAACAGTAATTGTACCAGAAATTAATGTGCTCAGCACAAAATGCATTTAAACAAGCAATCGATGTCATTGAATTAAGGTGCTCGGGTCAGAGCACTCATTTAGCCAGTGTTTAAGGGGAAAACGCATGGAAAAAAACAGTCATCATTCGTATGGCAATAGAAAATCACTAGAGTCTTTTTTGAAAATGGCGCCTAGTCGGCTGCCTCCGCTCCGCATGACTTGTCTGACAAACTCTGGATTCTTTACCTGCCCTGCCATTTTGCGGGTTCGTTCGGCTGTGGAAGACGGCTCCTTGATCACCCGCCCTCTCGACCCGGGAGGCTCTTGGAGAGCCGGCTTCACTCTGCCCTGCCGTTTTGCGGATTCGTTCGGCTGTGAGGGAGGGCTCCCTCGATCACCCACCTCTTGACTCTGGAGGCTCTCGAGCTAGCTTCACTATATATATATATATATATATATATATATATATATATATATATATATATATACACACACACACACACACACACACACACACACACACACACACACCGGGTTTAAAATGTTCCCAGAGCGTATTAGCATTGCAGAATAAATCTTTAAAACTGTAATGAAAAATCTTGAAAGATTAGATCACTGAGTTTCAATTGAAATTGTGATTTCAATAAGGCCTTTGACTCTGTGCCCCACAAAAGGTTGACCAGGAAGTTGGTGGATCTTGGAGTTGGGGAGAAGATGGCCAGATGGGTGGAAAACTGGCTGAGGAACAGAACCCAGAGGGTGATGGTGGGGGGAGAGTTATCTGGCACCAGAGATGTAACCAGTGGGGTCCCACAGGGCTCTGTGCTGGGGCCAGTGTTGTTCAATGTCTTCATCAATGACATTGGGGATGGCATTAAAAGCAAAATGTGCCTATTTGCAGATGACACCAAGCTCTGTGGGAGAATGGACACAGCTGAAGGGATACAGGACCTAAAGGAAGATCTGGAAAAGCTGGGGAGGTGGTCCAGGATATGGCAGCTTGGCTTTAATACCAAGAAATGCAAAGTTATGCACATTGGAACCAAGAATCCCAGGACAGAGTATTACCTGGGTGGAGTCAGAGTAACTGCATCAGAGGAGGAGAAGGACTTGGGAGTGATGATCACTAGTGACCTGAAGCACTCAACGCAGTGCAAGAAAGCAGCAGCAAAGACAAACAAGATGCTGGGATGCATAGCTAGGGGGATCAGTAGTAGGAGAGAGGAGGTTATACTGCCCTTCTACAGGTCACTGGTAAGGCCGTATCTAGAGTATGGAGTTCAGTACTGGTGCCCACAACTCAAAAAGGACATTAACCTGCTGGAGAAGTACAGAGGAGGGCTACAAAGATGGCCAGTCAGCAGGGCAAGGCATACGAGGAGAGATTAAGGGCACTGAACATGTACTCCCTGGGAGGAGGGAGAGGAGAGGGAGAGAGAGAGAGAGAGAGAGAGGAGAGGGAGAGAGAGAGAGGGAGAGAGAGAGGAGAGACAGAGAAGGACTTGAAAGGGATAAATAATGTTGATAAGGAAAGTCTCTTTAGCTGAGTGGCAACCATATCATGAGGGGCACAGTCTTAAGCTGGAGGGTGGAGGTTTAGGAGGATGTCAGGAAGCACTTCTTCACAGAAAGGGTGGTGGACACTTGGAATGCGCTGCCGGAAGAGGTTATCATATTGAAGACAGTGGGCAGCTTTAACAGAGGCTGGGATAGGCATGGGGGAAGATAAGAATCATGGGTAGGGAGGATGGGAGGAGTGGGGAAGAGGGAGGGCAGGGACATTAGCTCAAGCTGTGGACCCTACAATACGAGCAGACTTGATAGACCAAATGGCCTTCTTCTGCTGGCTTGTTCGTATGTAAGATACTGTAACAAGTAATGCTGAAGCAGAACAGAAATGAACAGTCTTGTGTGAACCTTTTCCAGGTTCTGGAAGGGGAGGTAGGGATGGAATTATTGAGCATAGTGAGGGATCCCTTGGAAAAAACAACTTTACTGCGGTGAGTAATTTTTTCTTCAAACCCCAGGACTACCTCACTAATGTTTAGAGACTGCAGACTCCATAGCAATACCTTGGGAGGCTGGGTACAAAACCTGCTAAGAGAAAAGGTTCTGCAAGACAGCAGTGCCAAAGCTGGCATCCCTTCTGGACTATATGTCCAGACAGTAATGCTTTGTGAAAGTGTGTACTGTTTTCCAGGTAGTTGCTTTACAGATTTCCTGTAAGACGACATTCCTGGAAACTGCCACAGATGCAGATGTGCCCCTCATAGAATAGGCCCTGTGGCCTTCAGGTGGCAGTTTTAAAGCTTTGGCATAATAGAACTGAATGCAAGAAACTATTCAATGAGCAATGGTTCTCTTGGATAGTTTACTCTGCCCTACTTCACTGCAAGTGACAAACAGTTGAGTACTGGTGGATCTGTACCTCAGAGCTCTTTTAACATTCAGACTGTGGAGCTTTTGCTCCCCTGGGGTGGATTTTGCTGTAAAGAACACTGAAAGTGTGATTGACTGATTCATATGAAATTCAGAAACCACTTCGGGGAAGAAGAAACAATTACTCACCAAAGTAATATTGCTTCTTCCAGGGTATTCTTTAGCATTATTGACAGATGCAGTATGCCAGCTGGATTCAGCTGCTCCGGGGAGGAGGAGTCAATGCAGATGAGGACGGCATTGGCTAATCAGGATACAGTTAGAGTAGAGTGCTGCCCGCAGTCAGCCTGAGGGACTTCATAACGCATTTTGGAGCTGAAAAGGAGTAAACACTGTGCCCGCTAGGGGCAAAAAAATGTTAGCAATAACCCACCATATATTCTAACCCACTAAAAAGAAAAAATGATACATGTATTTTTTAATTTTTTTTTAATCACAGGAAAGAATGACAGTTGTCAAATTTAGCTAAATCCCCTAACAGGGCCTTTGGACAAGGTTTCCAGGGGAGGAAGGGTGGGAGTGTCAATAATGCTAAAGAATACCCTGGAAGAAGTAATATTACTTCAGTGAGTAATTGTTTCTTCTCACCCCAGGAATTCTTTAGCATCTATTGACAGATGCAGACTTCGAAGCAGTGTAGTTGGGAGGAGGGCACAGAAACCTATTTCGAGAAGAGGCTCTGAAGTACCGTCCTGCCACATTTGGCATCCTATCAGACTACATATACAAGAAAAAATCTTATTGAATGTGAGAAGCAAATTTCCAAAAGATGGTCTGCACACTTCTAGTAAGGCTGTAGCCTTGAATGCTGCCCAGGAGGCAGCTGTTCTCCAGGAAGTAGGTCCTATGCACGAGAAGGGCTGAATGTCAGCCTTGCTGTACTAGGCCCAAAACATGGGAACACAGTCCCGTGGGAAACTACTCTTTGTCACTGGTTTCTCCTTTTCTGTGAAATTGCAGGAAAGGAAGGGATGATAAAGAGAGTACCTGAACTGCTAGGACCACTCACACACACAGGACGGCAGGATTAATTCATGCCCCATCCGAGCAGCTTGAGATGACCTAGACAGGACTTGCCTGAGAGCAGTACAGGCAGAGAAAAAGGGGTCGATGAAGGTGGAAATGGTAAACACTTGGGAAAAGGATTTCCCATCCATCTAGAGGACTAAATTGTTCTTAAAGGCACTGAGAGGAAAATGCCTGAAGAAAAACCTGAAACTCTGAATCCCGTCTGATCGAGGAAAAGACAAGCAGAAAGGTTGTCTTTGATGTTACTCTCTTCAGGACAGGATTGTCAAAGGTTCAACGGACACCCCATGAACTTGAATATACAGAGGTTTGAGTTCCATGGGAAAAAACTCTGGTCCCTAGAAGGGTCTGGAAGTGACATGGCCCCTTGCTGAATTCTTTGAAATGGTCTGAGAAAAGACAGAATTCTCTTGCCAGACAGAAAACGAATCTGAGTAACCGCTAGGTGTACTCCCAAAAAAGAGGCCTACTGTAGGTAAGAAAATAAAAACCTTTATATTTTTACAGGAAACCAGTCACAAAGCCCAAACTAGTTCCATGTACAAGACAGTAATGCCTGTGTATGAACAGAAGAATCCAGTCATAAGAGGAAAGAGGGTTGAAACACTGTAGGCTGTTGTCCTTGTACCAAGAAGAAAAACTGCTTCCACTGGGAAACTGAGGTTTTCGTGGCAGTAAAACTTTTTTTTTTTTTCCTAAGACGTTCCAGGTCTTATGTGGCTACAGGAACTCAAGTAGTTCTAGCCTCTCAAGAGTCCAGCCTTGAGGAGAAAAGACCGGGGGCTGAGAAAACACTACTCCTGTGCAAGAAAGTAGTAGCTTGAGGAAACGAAAGCAGCCAGTAGGCTGTTTAACTGAAGCATTTTTTTTTTTTTTTTGAAAGTACCAAGGATGTCCAGAGCCACAGGGATCGTGGTAGCTGATTCCTTAACTAGAGAGGTACTTAGGAAACAAGGGATATATGGGAGAGAGAACACTTCTCTGACCAGTCTTGAGATTAGACAGTCCGTTGGAAGGAACCCCAAGCTGGGGCCTGCAACAGGAAAAAGGAAAAAACTGGTGGTTCGGGCTGGAGGCGAAAATTCAGATCTGGACCTGACCTTACCCCTTGAATGATGTGGCGAGGACTTGTGTGCTGAGGGCTCATTCGAGGCAGCCCAGACTAAAGCGGCTTAGAGGATATGCCAAAAGATCCACTTGCAGTAGCCCTGCGAAAGTGTTGTCCTTGCTGGACAGATGGATGAGAGACTAAGACACCTCCAAAAAAGCCAGCTAGAGATAAAACTCATAGCTATTGCGAGAGATTGGAAGCCTTGTCTCCCAAATGCTCGTTAGTGTGATACAGGGCAGGAATATCATCCGGTCCTCTCTGAACTAAATGACCTCTGGACTGAAAAAATGCAGGCCTGATAGGGATGCTCTGAGACTCCAGGGACTGATGAAAGAAGGACTCTCTCAGAAACCAAGCCCCAATAATGGACCCACCTGAAGGGAAGTGCCCGCCGGAAGGAAGCCTCTGTACCAACGATTCAAAGAGGAGAGGTGTGAAGTTCACAGTTTCCTTACACCAGTACAAACTGTAACAGGGCTCAGGCTTCACAAAATTTCTTATTTGGAATCTGACCTAGAGGTCTAGCCCCTGGAACTCTAGTGATAAATTGTGCACCAAATACAGGGAACAAACTTCCCCTGACAAGAGATGAGCATTGTCCCTTAAGAGTTGCCAAGGTTTAATTGTTTAGGGAACCTTTTTTCTAGTAGGTACGAGACCACCCAAGACTGTAGGAAATTACAAGTCAGACTTGGGGCTTGAAAACCAAGTTAAGGAGAATTGGCTAAGGACAGCCAAAACTCTGAGAAGAGAAACCAGAGATTCCCTGTCTTCAAGTGAGAACCGCCAACCTACCCAGATAACTGGAGAACAAACTGATTTTTACTCCGTATCTGAGAACACTCTGGAGGCAGTCTAAATGGCATGAAAGAAAACTGGTAGCCGCCTGAGAAAAAACCCAGGCTAAGGAACTGAGAACACAGAATGTAACGAGGGAAACAAGAAAACCCCTGCGTTTGCAAAAGAAAGACCTGAGTCAAGGAAGCATCCTAACCCCAGGTTATAACATTTGATTATAATTTGCTGTTCCCTATTTTCCTTTTAAAATTTAGGTAATGGCCTGAAAAAGAGGTCCAACTCCCAAGGAGAAGGGAACCTTTTCATGATGTTGAACCTCACGATGTTCTAGTGCTCCAGTTCCCCCTGCTGACCTGCTACTGGAGAAAAACAGAGAATGCAGCACTTGGAGGTAAACTTTAGTTGTTTACTTATCATGTCCATAGATACATACATATACATTTATATGACAATATTTGCATACATCTATCTTCTTCTTGTGTGCTTCACAATAAGCACAACCATGGAGACAAGCCATACAAAAACAAGGATACTGGACTTTAGAAGAGCTGACTTTGGCAAAATGGGTGAATACCTGAGGAATACACTAGCAAATGGCCAAAAAGGAGGGGTGGAAGAACAATGGAGAAAAATCAAAACTGCCATCATAGAGGCAACAAGCCTTTGTGTGAAACAAATAAAGAAAACAAAGCGGAGTAAAAAAACACTATGGTTCTCAAAAGAGGTGGCAGGTAAAGTTAAGGAGAAAAAGGCTGAATTCAAAAAGTATAAGGAATCACAGAAGGAGCATGACTCGGAACTGTATCAACTAAAGCAGAAAGAAGTGGGGAAGGCAGTCAGAATAGCAAAAGCCCAAACCGAGGAAAAAACAGCCAATCCAGTTAAGAAGGGGGATAAAACCTTTTATAGGTACATTAGGGAGCATAGAAAGATTAAGGGAGGAATAGTGAAGATTAATAAAGGAGAGGGGAGGTGGGCAGAGGGAGACAGTGAAAAGGCAGAGATACTGAATGAATGCTTTTGCTCAGTATTCACAAAAGAAGATGAGGAGGAGTTACCTAAACCAGACAATAGAAGCACTCTTGGGTAAGGGGTTGACACCAGTCCATTTACAGAAGAAAGAGTCCTGAAAGAACTCCTAAAACTCAAGGTGGACAAAGCAATGGGGCCTGACGGATTCACCCAGAATCTAAAATAACTAAGGAGGCCCTAGTGACACCACTGACCACACTTTTTAACAAATCATGGGAGGATGGGGTGGTACCTGAGGACTGGAGGAGGGCAGATGTGATTCCCCTTCACAAAAGTGGGAGCAGGGCAGAAGCAGGAAACTACAGACCTGTAAGTTTGACCTCAGTGGTAGGGAAAATGATGGA
This sequence comes from Neoceratodus forsteri, assembly GCA_016271365.2. Lineage (NCBI taxonomy): Eukaryota > Metazoa > Chordata > Ceratodontiformes > Ceratodontidae > Neoceratodus > Neoceratodus forsteri. Next base: position 688,695,699 of record CM057459.1, on the reverse strand, counting down.
ATCACTTCTGAAATAAATAATTGTTGAGTACCTAGAGGTCAGCAGGGCACAGGACCCAAAGCAGCATGGATTAACAGCAGGAAGGTCATGTCAGACACATCTAATTGATGTCTTTGTCTGGGTGACCAAAGTAATAGACCAGGGAGGGGCTGTGCATACGGCCTGCCTAAACTTTAGCAAGGCATTTGACACAGTCCCGCACAGAGAGGGTGGTAGCCTGGGTAGCAAACTGGCTGCACAACAAGACACAGAAGGTAATAGTGAATGGAACACATTCTGAAGAAAGGGGGGGTTACTAGTGGAGTACCTCAGGGCTCAGTACATCTTTATAGGTGACATTGCAGAGGGTCTGGAGGGAAAGGTGTGCCTCTTTGCAGATGACACAAAGATCTGTAACAGAGTTGATGCACAAGGGGGGGTAGAGAGGATAAGAAGGGACGTGGCAAGGTTGGAGGAATGGTCAGACATATGGCAACTTAGATTCAATGCAAAGAAGTGCAGAGTAATGCACCTGGGAAACAAAAACCCAGGAGAAGAGTACACAATAGCAGGGGAAGTACTAACAACAACAAAATGGAAAGGGACCTGGGGTAGTCATATCAGATGATCTAAAGGTTAGTAAGCAATGTGAGAAGTCAGTAAGGAGAGCCAGTGGGATACTGGGATGCATAGGAAGGGGCATCACAAGTAGAAAAAGGGAAGTGGTTATCCCTCTGTACAGACAGTTGGTGAGACCCCATCTGGAGTACTGTGTGCAGTTTTGGAGACCTCATCTACGCAAGGACATAGGATGGAAGCAGTCCAGAGGAGGGCAACTAAAATGGTGCAGGGTCTGCATCAGAAACCATATGAAGAGAGACTGAGGAGCTTAATATGTATACCCTTGATGAAAGGAGGGATGGGGGGACATGATAGAAACGTTCAAGTACCTCAAGGGAATCAAAGTCCAGGAGGGTAGCATATTTCAGAAAAAGAGATGTGTAAGAACAAGGGGGCACAATTTAAAGATAGAGGGGGCATGGCTCAGGGGTAATGTGAGGACATTTTTTTTCACAGAGAGACTGGTGGATGCATGGAACCGCCTTCCTGGGGGAGGTTGTTGGGTCTAAAACAGTGGGGGAATTCAAACATGCCTAGGACAGACATAAGGCAATTGTAGTGGGGGGTGGCAGGAATAGGCTGTTGGTTAACTAGAATCTGCAGCTTATCCAGTAAGTAGGGAAATGGGCAGACTGGGTGGGCCAAGTGATCCTTATCTGCCGTCAAAGTCTATGTTTCTTTTATATATATCTTTTTCTTTTTTTACACCAACCAAAGAAGGGGTTAAAACTTGAACCAAGAAGAAAAATTATGGAAGAAAAAGGGATTACCGGGAATGAAAATAGCATTCCTGCCTACACCCCTGGAAAACTTAACATTTGGAGAATTCCTAATGTGTTGGGGTAGGAAAAAAAGAGGTTAAAGGGAGAATCATTCTTACCCGAAGCCCTCCATCCTGAGACTTCTGGGAAAGGAATGTTTATCTTTAACTGAGTACTAGGAGAGTTAAACTGTCCATATGTGCCTGACAGCTTCAGTTTGCCATAAAGACAAACCAAAACTTGCACCAAAGCATAACCCAAAAGGCTGGAACTTTTAAGACCGGCCCACCTGAGGGAAATAACCTACGCCCAGACTCTAGAAGCTGAAACATTGTGACTTAAGGCTATAAAAGCACAGTGCTACTATATGCCCCATTGAGTATTTCAGCAAACCTCCTTGTAAATAGTGCTCCAGAGCTGTTGCACTATGGTAAAGGCTAGAATACAACAAAACACTCTTAATACATGATAGCGTACGCTACAAACGTAGGAGGCATTACATAAAATTTCTTACACATGCTATATGATTATCTAGAGTCTATCGCTGGAGGGAAAACAGACAGTAGCCCAAGGCTGAAAGGCAGGCCGCTGTTTTCAGTAACTCTCTTTAGTCTGAAAGTGTACAGATAAAAACAGCAGAACACTTACCGAGCTAGTATTTCATCTGAATGCTTCTGTCAACCCCAAAAGAGAATGAAGGGTTTCTTGAACCTACCTGTCGGTGTCTTCATAGAGTTGTCACATCTTTGGAGGAGAGCAACCACTTGATCTACGAAGTCGCCGTCCTCCACCTCTTTATTGGTGTCGTCCTGGAGGGAAAAGTCCATGGAGTCCACCGGTTGAATATAATTGCCTCATTATACCAAAATCTGAATCAACCTCAGGGTGACCGACTGGAATTAGTGGGCCCCGAGAGGAGTTCATGAAGGAAAAATCCTCTCCCAAATCACTAATAACAATAATATCCTTGGGCGTAAGGAATAACAAGGGGAGAGGAATACTTGGACCCAAAGGAGCCGTGAACATGCCCGAAAATATAAAGTCTGGAAAAATTGCCAAGTTCTCAGAAATTCAGTTGCAGAGGGCATAATTTTATCAACTCCTTATGACTCCCTAAATCCTTCAGGAGGGAGGATCAGAGGAGATTAATCTCTGTCTTTGCAGGGAAGAGGCACCCTGTATATTTTCAAATTAAAGGCTTGGACAGAGAAACAACTACTACAGAACCAGACTTGTACTAACACAAGCCCCAAAGGGAACCTGTCATTTCTTATGTGTTAACTTGAGGTACCCTCCCCAGCCCTTTTAGTGGAGGGGGAGGTAGACTGAAAGCCCAGAAAACAATAGTTAGGCCAAAGCTTAAACAAATCAAAATCACCTTTGAGATTTTTTTTTTCCACAAACAGGAAAAACAGAATCACCTCCACACCTCTTGTCAACAAAGCCCACTGCACAATAAACAAGAGTCTCACCCTAAAAGAGAAGGGATTACCTTCAAATATCAATCATTTTGAATTGAATTAGAGAAAAAAGGGTTCCAAGAATTCCGCTAGTGCACAACGGAAAAAATGCACACGGCGCGAAAAAACAAATCAATGATTATAGCGCAAAAGCATTAAAAACCACCGAAAATACTAAACAACTAAGCAATTAAATAAAAACGACGAAAATTATCGTGCACGTGGGTGAAATTTACTTCAGAAAAAATCACCAAAGCGGGGAAAACACGAAAAAAAAATCCTGCAACTGCGCGGAACCCAGCGCAGATGCTGTAAAAATAAATTAAATGAAGAAAATATACAAAATACCTTAAAAGCAGCACTCAAAAAGAAAGAATATGGCACAGGAAGATCTCTGAATAGGAGCTCCAGGGCAATGTTGCCAGTTCAGTGGAGAAAAAGTTCTGAGGTCCCTCAGGCTGACTGTAGGCAGCACTCTAACTGTATCCTGATTGGCCAATGCCTTGCTCATTTGCATTGACTCCTCCTCTCCGGGGGCAGCTGAACCCAGCTGGCATACTGCATCTGTCAATAGATGTTAAAGAATTCCTGGGGTGAGAATTTTCTGTTAGTTCTGAAGACTACCTTGTCCCTGTGGAATATGATATAGGTAGGATCTGTACAGAGGTCTTGAAGTTTGTTTACCCTTCTGACAAATGTGAGTGCCACCAGGAAAACTGCTTTCCCGTTAGGATCTGTACAGAGGGCTTGAAGCTTGCTTACCCTCCTTGCAAATGTGACTGTCACCAGGATAACTGCTTTCCAGGTAACATACTTAGTACTGCAGTTGCTATAGGCTTGAAAGGAGCCTCCATCAGCTGAGTGATGCACAGGTTCAGATCCCATGGTGGGACAGGATCCCTTACCGGAGGGTACAAGTGAGCATGGCTATTAAAGAACCTTTTGAAAATGTGCTGCGAGGCCACTGACCTATCCTTGCCAGCTGAGGCGTAGCGCTTATACTGCTGCCAGATGCACCTTCAGGGTTCAGGGCCTAAGGCCCAGGAAATGGAGGTGGATCAGGTAGTCTAGGATTGAAGGAATGCTTGCCCGAAGTGGGTTGAGCTGCCTAGAGGAGCACCAAAGGGAAAATCTTTACCACTTTGAGGCATAGGTTCTCCTAGTTGCTGGTTTACCGGATACCTTAAGCACTTCCAAAACCTTCTTGGAGAAATTTAGTCCACAGAACTCTAGCTCTTCAAGTACCATGCTCTGAGGTGCAGAGTTCTTGGATCTGGGAATGTTATCCTGCCCTGAGACAAGGTCAGCAGAATGTACCTTGGGGAAGGTTGATGGGATGCTTGATGGAGAGGGACAGGAGAAATGAGTACCAAATCTGCCTGGCCCATTCTGGAGCTATGAGAATCATTGTTGCTCACTCCCTTCTCAGTTTGAACAGCCCTCTCAAGTAAAAGTGGGAATGGTGGGAAGGCATTGAGAAATTTTTCTCCTCCAGTGGAGGACTAGGGCATCCTCTGGGACTGTACCCACCGAAGGGGTTCTGCAACAGAACAGTGGGAACTGGTTGTTTTCCCAAGATGCAAACATCTATTTCTGGTGTTCTCCACCTTCTGAACACTGTGGTCAGCACCTGCTTGTTCAGTGTCCGTTTATGGTTTCCCTGGCTGATTCTGCTAAGGGGGTCTGCCAGGACATTGTCATTCCCTCGCAGGTGTCCTGCTGATAGCTGAACATCCAAGGAGTACGCTAGGTTCCAAATCTTCATTGCTTCTGTGCGCAGTTTTGAAGATCTTGTTCCTCCCTGCTTGTTTATATTATACATGGTAGTGGTGTTGTCTGTCCTGATCTGGATGGACTGACCCCTGATGTGGGAAGAAAAGGCTTGCACTGCCAAGTACACTGCCCTGAGCTCATGAGACTCCTGTGGGCTCCACATACTGTTTACAGTGAGGTCCTCTGGGTGGACCTCCAGCTGTGGAACCATTCAGCTCTGTTCTGTGGCAAACCCAGGCCAGGGAGTTTAAGTAGGAGGTTATGGCTGACCAGGTCGAAGACTTTAGTAAGGTCAACATATATAGCTCCGACTAGGTTGCTGTTGTCAAGGGCCTCATGAACATAGTTGGTGTATTCCAACAGCATCATGTTGGTGCTGTGGAGTTTCCAGAAGCCATGTAGCTGTACACACTGGACACTATATTGTTCGAGGTATGTGACAAGTCGGTCAGAAACCATTCTCTCAAGGGCCTTGGACAGAGGGGAGAGAATAGAAATGGGTCTGTAATTGACAAGGCTAGTGTGGTCTCCACTTTTGAAAACTGGTGTAACCAGTGTGGGTTTCCACTTCTCTGGGAAGTGGGAGTAGTAAAACATTCTAGAGGTGGGGTGGGAAAGTTCCTCTACCACCAAGGCAAGAAGATCCCCATCAACCGAGTCACTCCCACACCTAGTTTTGCCAAGTACCCTGCTGAGGTATTTCAGGATTTATACATACCCTATGAGTGTGTGATGCTTTAATAAACCTCTCAAACTGTGCTCTCAGGGTTTTTGTGGCAGACAGCACCTTGGGTGTGTAAACTCGCATTTACACACACCCCTACCCACACTATATTCTCTTTGTGTTATGTCTTTTGGTTCTGTGTCACTGTATCAGTAGTTCACAGTATGATATTTTATGTATGACCTGGTGTCTTTCGAGCTTAAATTACTATAACTATACCATATGTGTTAGGTTTATTTTTATAGTAATATGAGCAATACAGAATATTTCCTGTTTTGTACAACATTGTGGTATGTTAGATTTGCTGTGTGTGCTGCAGCTCACTTTTGGGAATATATTGTAATATTTTTACACTAAATATTAAACTGAGTGATTTTATTTAATTTAGACTGGTACTTACAGAACACATTTCGACTGATATTCAACGTTTGGTTGATGGAATGCCATTCCAAGTTTTAGAGCTGGGAATATTGAAGCACAGGGACATCATGTGATTTGACCAAGGACGCACAGTAAGATCTGGACCATGATCTCCTGTTTTGTTGTTCCCTGATCTAGACCCTGGGCCACACACACACACGCTGCATGATTATAGCATCAGTGCAGTCCAGCGTAGAAAGCAAGTGCTAAAATGAAGTTTCATGTTCTGCTAGCTTTAACTGCATGGAATGTGAGACATTTTGCTGTATTTGTAGGTCAGTACAGATAGGGCTATACATTATGTTTGTGCATTTTACTATGTTTCATTCAGTTAAGTATAAAAGAATACTCATGGTCCAGCCAAGTGCAAGACAGTCAGTGGAAATTTATTTTACTCGTCCAACTCCGGCAGTTGTGTAGTATCAAATGTTTCTTGAGCTGATTGTTTATATTTATAAATATTTTCTGTAAGCCAGACTGCTTTTGTCATTTTGGTGTATTTCTATTTATGTATGGTATTGCCCCTTCTCTGAGGCCTAACTGAAGACTTAAAGCAAATACCAGACAAACTAATAATAAATTATCCTATGAGAAACATACCTCACAACTTTTTAGTATAGATAGAGCTTCTCTAAACACATTTAAATAGTTTATTTCATTTTGCTTATTTTGTTGCCTCTTCATTACAGTCTCTTCCCCTTCCCCCATGCCATCATTTTGCTAACATCATGAAGGGCAAAGGCAGGCAGTGACCCACAAGACTAATGCCATATTCTGATCACGAACCAGCTAAAGGGGGTGCAGTTCATTGATGCCAGCTAGGCCATGCAAATCATAAATCCATCCACCCAAACTACATCTTCTCTCCACTGGTAACCGATATTATAAAATGGGTAGGCTAAACTAGCCAATCTGAGATCTAGCTCACCATGCATGAAATATGGTCCATGCATGGGTAAAAAAAGGACAGCAGTAGAAAGGCAAATATCATGAAATGTTAGAACGCTGGCATTTAAAAATGCCGCCATTGTTTGTTTTTTTCCCCGCTAAATTGTGTCACAATTGAATTGCGGACTTTATTCAAATCAGGATGGCGGGTAGCAAGAAGGATTTACTGAGTTTCCATTTTAATTAATGGTGTTTATCCTCACAGTAGGTTTAAAAGTGCCCCGGGCTCCAAGCCTGTGGTCCTCGCGTCTATTTCCTGTGCTGCTCCGGCGAGTTGCGGACTAAGTTGGTTTGGTGTTGTGCTGCGCTATAATCTGCCTGCAGAGAGACAGAGAGAGAGATGTGCAGTCCCCTGCTGACAGAGCAGTGTGTACAGGGAGAGAGAGAGATGGTGAGCATGGCGTGGTGGTTTCCATCCCCTGTCCCCTCTCCATCCAAGCAACACAAACGGAGCTCGGGACAGTATCTGGCAGCAAGCAACAGTAGGGTTGCAGAGATGCAGGCATGGAGGGGGCCAGAGAGCAAGGTATAGCACCGCACTGTGGTGAATCTGGCAAGTGTATATGTGTGTCTGTGTGTGTGTGTGTGTGTCTGGAATAGACAGTCCTCTGGAGCAGAAAGCACAGTTGCCCATTCAGTTCAGTGAGAGTGCATGAGAGAGAGGTGTGGAGCGGGGTGCAGGGAGAGACGGTGACAGTGAGCGAGCGAGGTGCAGAGACGTGTAAGTTGGCAAGTCAACATGCTGTTGGCTGTGTCTGTAGCTGGAAACTCTCTCTGTCTGTGTGCGAGATGGGGAACATTGCCAGCACATCGTGGGGTGGTGGGATGACCTCATGAATATTAACACAATGTCCACGGAAGGACTATTTTATGATAGTTAGCAGCATTAAACTTTTTTCTACATACAAACAAGATTTTTCTAACTGTAAAAATGTAAATAAATGTAATGGACCATTTTATAAGCGCAGTAAGACACTCCAGGTGTGTGCATGAAACATATTTTACCGCACACCAGGGGCTAAAGGCACTTGGCAAAGGCCTCGTGCCTTACTATGCTCCTGGCCGGGTGGTAAAATATGTTCCATGCACACCCTGTCGTGTCTTATTGCTTACCTAGAGACATGCTGCCACTGACTTACTGGGACGTCCATTTGTTTTAACATCTAGTAATTGAAGGTTTAGATCAGTTTTGATGGAAAAAGAACAGTGATGTTGATATGAGTATACATGATACCACCTGGGCTGTCATACTTGTGGGTACAGTACTGCATACTGTAATATCAACTGGATATAATAATACTGTTCAGCCTGATTCAATGGTAGTGGAATTGAGCAATAATCCATGACAGGGTGTTGATTATGCTGTGATTTACCCACACTGTCCAGAAGTGGGTAAATCCCAGCATAACCCACATCCTGGAGTGAATTACTGTGATTATACGGTGGGATAATTATTAAAATAAATGTTAAATAAAAATACAACACTTTTTTACATTTATATTTTTTATTTTTTTGTATATATATATAAATATTCTTTTACAGTTCTGGCAAATCTGCTTCTTGAAGTGTTATTGAAGCGAAGATCGCTTCTAGCACCTCATTATTAGCTAAATCAAAGCTGCAGTCCATTTTCATTTTTGTCATTTTGTAGTCAACGGTTAGTGGGGAACCAATATGGCAGCTTTTTTGTTTTGATTTCGGGCGTGAGCGGATTATAGTGATTTACTTTTGTTTTTGTTTGGTAAAGTGGCAGACTGACACCTTTTGCAGTGATTATGCTAGGCTCTACCATGGCAGAAAGGTGCCAGTCAGCCAAAGAGACCAATTTTCAGCCCCCACTGTATGATACTATATCTCATACTGGGATCCTGTTGAATATGTCTACAGCATGTTTAGTTTAACCCAATCGGTATTCCAGTTTAAGTCTTGTATACAGTACTGTATTTGTTTTATAAACTACGTACTTCACTTTGGTACAGTAGTACAGTCAATACAATGTATAAGGTAGTCTGCAAATATCTACATAACATTTATCTTTAGACTAGTGTGGTAAGTAGCAAAGTATGTGCTTGTATAGTAGCTAGCAGTACTGGTAGTTCAAGTGGCACTCAATATGTGTTCACCCTTTGGTCATAAGTACATATATTGCTCAGAAAATACAGGAGCTACCTGATGACCTAGTTGCAAGTGTGTTCACTTACAATGTCTGTGACCTGGCTTCACATTCAGAAACCAGGCCACTGCACCTTGGATGGCAGAGACAACGCCATGCATTGGACTTGGACACCCTCTGTCTTGGGAGTGGCGGGAGGCTACTGTTGGTGCACCACAGCCCCTGGTGGCCCAGGGAGAGCACAGACACCCGAGTGACGGACATCATGATGCCTAGCTCAGTGTTGGTGCCTTGCTACTTGGAAGGTGGTTGGTGGTCCTAGCCAATCTCCAATGGCCAGATGAGGTATCACAAGCCACTTCCAGTGTGTGAGGTGGACTGGGCTTCAGTGATGAAAATGACAGACTGGCCAGGAGGATGAAGCTTTGCTCCATCTCCACTTCCAGATAGGCAGTAGTCTGGCCAGGATGATGAAGTCTTGCCCTACCTCCACTTCCAGCAGGGCACACTGGCTACCTATCCTCTTGGGTAAAAAGTCCCTCTTTCTCTTGCCAGACCCCAGGATCTACTATGTGCACCCTCCCCGGGGCACTGCTTGGTGAATAGTAAGTCATGGTGGCAATACTGAAGCTTAGGAGAACAGAGAGAGACAACCAGACAAGGAGAGAAAATATCAAAGGGTTCTAGGAATGGCAGAGGCATGCAGAGACTGAAGGAGATCAGGGACCAGACCTGCTGAAATACCAAGTGTGAGAGAGAAAAGTTAACCAAAAAAATGAAAAATACAACTTTTATATAGCAATTTTATTTTTAAAGCGCCTTTCCAGGGCACAGAGCACTGAACTTCACAGAACAGTCAGAAAGAAAGACAAATTCAGTCGGTGCACCAGATTTTATGGAGGTACTGTTTTTCAGTAAAATGTAAAAACACACACAAATTTCTCTGCAAACCAGTATTTAGAATCAAGGGATTAAACTATATTTATTTAGTTTTTGTTGACCGGGTAGGCACACTAGACAACATAGTTGCCTATTTTCAGGTGCGACTCGGGAGGTTACAACAGAGAGCATGTAGGTAACAGTAAATACAAGGAAAAATTAAGTGAACAAGAATCTGTACAAAACAAGCTATAGATCAGTCACAATTCAGCTATATGACCTATACAGCAATAGCAGTACAGTTGCAGGACCAATATATAAAACAGATACAAGATACAAGTGCAAATAACTGGCAGTCACTGAATCATCAACAATTGGGTAAGTGCTGTGGGGAAGGGGGTGCAGGATTTCCTAGGCAGTTAGAGAAGAGATGGGTGTCGGTTAAGCAACTAGGAGGAGCCAGCAGAGGAGGGGTTAGTACCACTACAGGAGCAGGGTACAGAACTTAGAAGGGCCTTACGAAGGTCCAGTTTGAAGTTGCACGAGGAGGGGGAGTTTCTGAGAGTCAGCGGAAGGGAGTTCCATAATTCTGGAGCACAGACAGAGAAGGCATTTTCACCCATTTTAGTATTACATCTCAGCTGGATGAGTAGGGATTTATCGGCTGATCTCAAGGGGTAGGCAGAGGTTGCAGGTTTGAGCAGTAAAGCTAGTTTGCCAGGTATCTGAGAGGAGATTATATTCTTTATAAAACGGGAGTAGGTAAACTGATGGAAAGCTGAAGGGGTAAACCATCACAGGCTAGAATATAGTGAGCATCAGTGAGTAAGCTTAGGACATGACATAGCAAATTGGCAAATGATGTTGTAGCAGATATCCCACTTACGGAGGAGCCCTCCTGTGGTTTCCGGAAAAGCTATAAGTCCATACACCAGTTTGGGTCTCAGGATCTCCTGAGCAATGGCCAACCTCACCATAGACGTTAGGCTATGTCTGGCCTTTTAAGTCAATCCCAGTTGTATATTAATGGATTTGATGACTGAAGCTAGGACAGGTGCAGGTCAAAGTCCAGGGTGGGATTAAGGGTGACTCCTAGGTATTTAAAGGAGGTAACTGTGTTGAGGGGAGTGCCATGTAGTGCTCTGATACATAAAGGTTGGGCGCAGGATCTAATTTTTGAACCAGAGCCGAAGAGCATAGTCACAATTTTATTTTTATTGAGGACAAGCTTGTTCTGCAGTAGCCAACTCGGAAAGGTATTAAAATTATGATTGAGGTTCTGGTTGATGTCTGAGAGGTTAGGAGAGGAAGAGTATAGAACCAGATCGTCAGCATACAAGAGGGCAGAGCAAGGTCCAGTAAGCGGTGGGAGGTCATTCATGAAAATCGTGAACAGGAGAGGGCCAAGAATCTAACCTTGGGGCACTCCGATCCAAATGGGTGCAAGGGAGGACTTGGCAGTTCTGATCTGGATGAACTGCTGACGCTCCGAAGGATAATTATGGAGCCAGGCGGTAGCAGAGGAAAAGAAGCCAAGAGAGGACAGCTTAGATAGGAGCAGAGGGTGGTCCACTAAATCAAAGACTTTTGTAAGATCAACAAAAGTAGCTCCAATGAGAGAGCCATTGTCCACTGCAAGTCTCACATTAGTGAACTGTATGAGTGCAGTGGTTGTACTGTGTCCTTGTCGAAAACCATGTTGCTCTGCGGTGATGAGCATGAATGAGTGGTGGTGATCAGAGATCTGGGTGGCCATGATTTTTTCCAGAATTTTAGAGAGGGTCGAGAGGATGGCAATAGGGTGGTGGTTATCCAGGTTAGTGGTGTCTCCCTTTTTGTGGACAGGGACTACTCTAGCAGTCTTCCAGATGGACGGGACATGTCCTGTGAGCAGGGACAGGTTGAAGAGATGAGTCACTGGAGGGACTATAGAATGGGCAATGGTTTTTAGGAATTTTGGTAGGAGTCCATCCGCCCCTGCTGACCCAGTAGGAGAGATGGACTTAAGTAATCTCAGGATTTCAGACACTGGGTGAAGATTGAAAGGAGGGTTTGATGGTTTGCAGTTGCCCAGCAGAGACTCAGGTAATGGCCCCGGTGGTGTAGTAAAGAGGAGAGGTCAGTGAATCTGGAGTTAAGAGCATCAGCGATAGTGAGCAGGTTGTTGCAATTACAACCATCCACGACCATATCAGAGATGGCACTGCACTTGCTTTTTCCCAGAACGGAGTTGACATGACTCCAGAAACCATGAGAGCCATTAACTGAGGTGCTAAGGAGCAGATGGTGGTAATTACCCTTTGCAGCTCTGATGGATACCTTACATAGGTTTCGGAGTCTTCTGTACTCAGCCCAGTCCAACTGGGACTGGGTTTGCTTTGCTTTGCTTTGCTCCAGGCTTTATCTCTCTGTTTCAAAGAGGCCAAGAGTGAGGAATTTAACCAGTGTGTAGTGGTTCCCTTGATACGGCGCCTTTTTACTGGGACATATTTATTCTGAAGGTTCAAAAGCATGATGAGGAGATACTGTGCAGCACGTTCCATGTTGCAGGTATTGTAAAGAGGTTCCCAGTCAGTATACTGTAGCTCCAAGAATAGCACTCTCATCTGTTTTCGAGAAGTCCCTGAAGAGAATTTCTCTGCTAGAGGGTTTAGGGGTCCTGGCTTTCCATACACAGTAGACCAGGGAGTGGTCACTTATTGAGTCCGGTAAAACTCCAACAGCACAGATCTCTTCAAGCCTGTTAGAGACAACCCAGTCAAGAAGAGACTGGTGACTGCTGTTTCTGGACTGTCTGGTCAGGGAGGTGACCAACTGAAACAGGGGAAGCCTACTAAGCTCTGCAGCATGGAGATTAGAGTTTTTCCCCAGCCAATCTAGGTTTAGGTCCACCATTATGATGAGCTCTTGTCTGTCTTTTTTTTTTTTTGTATGATCTATTTTTCCACCCCTGTGCTCGCTGGTCCTCCACTCCTTCGGGCTCTTGCCAAGTTCCCCCCTGACCTCTTCTGTCCTTGTCCGGCTGCCCTCTGATTCCCCAGATCGCAGCTGACCCCCAGGATATCCCGGTGCATCCCTCCACCGGGCTGGGTCCCTCTCCTCCGAGGGAGAAGGCACCGAGGGGGAGGATAGCCGCAACGCACACTTCTAGGGCCTGGGGATGCTTCTGGGGAACAGGAGGCGCCAGAAAGGCACTGGAGGCCCCCAGGAGCTGAGAGCCGTCATCCGGAGGCCAGTGAGTGATTTTCTTGGCTTTTTTCTTGAGGTGCATGATGTCCGGACGTCAAGGCGAGAGCCGACATCTGTCACGCACCACCTCTAATGACCCTGACGTACTGCTGTACCACTGGCCTGCACCAGTGGTCGCTTCAGCACCGGGTCACGACCCCTGCCCTCCCTGCAGACAGCGAGCAGTCGTGGGACGCTCAAGCTGCCTCTCCCCCGGCCAGCCCTCCAGTGCCCTGAGCTTGTTCCCAAACCCGGGTCACTGGCGTTGCAAGCGGAAATCCAACCACTGTGCCGATGGGCCGGCTCATTGTCTGCCTTTTAATGAGGAAAGATAGTTAATTACCTTAGTAAGGCCTGTTAGCCCATTTTTTAGGAGGGTTGTAGATACAGACTACATTTAGTTTCTTAGTGAGACCAAGGGTAATAACTATGTGAAACGTTTCACAGAGGCAACTAGTATTGATCAGGTGGACCGTAACATCAAGATCCTCTCTGGTGTAGAACAGAACCCCTCCTCCCTTCTTGGTGTTTGGACGATCACATCTATTTATATCCAGTCAGTGGATGGCAGACAGAGGAGATCAGCTGAGAAGTTACTGCACCGCTTAAAGAAGGGGTACCACAGGGGTCTATACTTGGCCCCCTTCTCTTCACTCTGTTCATAAATGACATGCACCTACACTGCGGGAGCAGCAGAGTCATCCAATATGCTGATGACGCGGTCATCTACCGTGCCTCCCCCAATGTAAAAGAACTGGAGAGAGCCCTTCAAGATGACATCCTCCAGATGGAGGATTGGCTCGCCTCGAACAAAATGGTACTAAACACCAGCAAAACCAAGGTGATGCTGTTTGGGCCAAGATCCCTGGGATCTGATAGGTCGACGCTCCTTCAACTGCAGTCCAGAGGGGGAGTCAAGCTCGAAGTGGTTCCCTCAACTAAGTACCTCGGTCTTACACTAGACCAAAGCTTTACTCTGAAACAACACGTCGACCTACTAACCAAAGCCATTCACGTGAAACTCAGCATCCTCTATAGAATAAAGGACCTGATTATCCCTGAAGCCAGGGTAGCCATCGCCACCAGCGTCCTACTCCCCAAGCTCACCTACGCAGCCCCGGTTCTCCAAGGTGTGGCTGCTACTGAACTGTCAGGCTAAAGACCCTCTACAACAAGATTGCCAGGTTTGCTACCATGTCCCACCCTAGAACCCACCACTGTGAGGCCTGTTAGGCTCAGATGGTCATTCTGAAGCCCGGGCCATCTACCCGACTCTCTGCCTGACATTTAAGCTACTGGGCCCTTCCCCCCCCAGCCTCAAAGGGCTAGTCAGGGCTAAAACCAGTCTGAGGTGTCTCCGCACCTCAGGACAAACTCTCCTCGAGGTCCCTAAAACTAGGACTAAAGCCGGATCCAGGTCCTTCGCATTTACAGCCCCTTCCACCTGGAACAACCTCCCTCTAGGGGTACGAGAGGCAGGAACAGGCCCTAGCTTCCGCTCTAAACTTAAAGCACACTTGCTTGATAGGAGTATCTGCCAGTGCCTTAGGACCTGACCACCTGTCACTGCCTCTCCTAACTCTGAAGGCGTGCCCCTTGGTCACCCTTCCCCCATCTACCTTGATTCCTCGGGATGGGACCCTGACTCTAGGTAAACTAGCTAGCTCCATCTGCTTTGATTCTTCGGGATGGGACCCTGACTCTAGGCAAACTAGCTAGCACCTCGCGCTCTTCCTGGGTCCCCAAGTTTGATACATGTACAATGTTTGTAAATATTCACTTCCACATGTTCTTACAGTCTTTATGTTCCCTTACCTCCTACCTGATTGTAACCCTAATGATCTCATTGTCTACCAACTCGTCACTTTATTACCTGTACTGTTTCCGTTGATTGTGTATGTAACTTTCCTCCGGGTCGCCCCTGAAAAAGGGACCTCCGGGGCCCAGCGGGCTCACCCGGTCAACAAAATTCAATAAATTATAAATAAATAAATAAATAAGTGGAGGGCTAGCACTAGAGGAAAAACTCCTACAGAGTAGCAGTGCAGGGGAAACACCCCCATAGCAAACACTGATAGAGAAAAGAATAACAGGTAGAACTAGGGAAAGACAGAGTGCAGGGATTCAGGGAACAGAGGAGACTAAAATGGACCTGCAGTCAACTGCAAACATTTTTGTACTTTATTAGTGTCTTTGCTATTTATATGGCTTGATTTTAATAGCAGACTTGGACTGCAGTGTGCAATTATGCACACGGCATAGGTTGTATTGTATTTAGCTCTATTAAGTGTGTAACTGCAGCGGTCTATTAGTTGCAGATTGTAGTCCATTTAATAGAAGAGCTCCAACCTGTTACAGTTGTGCACGTACGCAATAAGCCTAATATCAAGGTATTTCTAATGTGTGCTCTGTTTACTGTGTTTTAAATACATTAATTATAACTTAGTTTCCTTGCTAATATGGTGTATTTTTGTTTTACACTGTATATTTATAGTTCATACAATGCATGTGCGCTGATTAAACAGCAAGATAAAGAACAGGTTACTCACGTGTAACAGTAGTTCTAGGAGAGGTATATGATGTATGTCCACACTTCTGGCAGTGTTTCTTTCCCTTTAAGGCCTGCCGGAATGTCTTCAAGCTGGCTCCTCCCACCCACCTGGGTGGTAACTCCCTCAGCACTGCCCTGTGACATCAGATCTTACCTGCTGGAAGCATGGCCGGTGTGCCGCTTGCCAGGGGAGTTCAGGTAGGTCAGTGTGGATGTACATCATATACCACTAATAGGACTACTGTTACAGAAGAGTAATCTGTTTTTGCTAGGGATGTGGATATGCTGCACTATCCACACTTCTGGCAGACTCCTAGCAGTTCTCTGGGAGGAGGGGGCAAGGTACACACCCCCTACTTACAGAATAGAGATTGGAGAACTGAGGCCCCAAAACCAGCATCCCAGCATGACTCAAGATCGATGTGGTAGTGGGAAATGAAGGTTTGTGGTGACTTCCAGGTAGCAGCCCTGCAGATTTCCTGGATGGGGACATCCCTGGAAACAGCCACCGAGGCAGTGGTATGAAGGGTGGAATGAGCCCTTAGCCCTACGGGAGGCGCCCTACCTGCCAACCTATAGCAGAGGTCAATGCAGGATACAATCCACCTGCCAACTGTTCGCTTAGCTGCCGATTTGCCACATGTGGCTTCAGGGTAGGTGACAAATAGCTGGTGAACCTCTCCCCGAACTCCAGCCGTGCGCTAATAGTAGGTGTGCGCGTGCTGCAGGACCAAAGTATGGAGCCTGTGCTCCGCCTCTGAGGTGTGGTTGGTGAAGTACCCCAGCAGTTTAATCATCTGGTAAAGGTGAAACTCTGACGCAACCTTCGGGAGGAACTTCCGGTTGGGACGAAGGACAACCTTGTCCCTGTGGAAGACCAGGTAAGGAGACTCCACCAAAAGCATCTGGAGCTCACTAATCGTTCTGGCTGACATGATAGCCACCAGGAAGATGATCTTCCATGACAGGTGAGAGATATCACACCTGTGCATCGGTTCGAATGACTTGCCTATGAGCTTTGCCAACACCAGCAACAAGTCCCAAGGTGGTAGTGGTTCATGCATCGGAGGGGAAATGTGGTCAAGACCTTTGGAAAAGCACCAGTCCACCTTTTCCTGTGCCACCAATGGTATACCAGCCTGTGCCCACTATGCAGAGATGGCTGCCAGGTGCACCTAAAGGGTTGTCAACTGAAGGCCCGACTGAGAGAGTGACCAAAGATAGTCAAGAATGCTAGCCACCGGACAAGATAGAGTCAAGCCCCTTGCCCTGGCGCCAAATGGAGAACCTCTTCCATTTGAAGGCATAGCATTTTCAGGTTGACTCCTTCCAAGAAGCCTCGACCATGGTGAGAACATCTTTGGAGAGACCCAAAGCATGGAACTCTAGCCACTCAGGAACCAGGCTGTCAGGTGCAGGGATTGAAGGTCCAGATGGAGTACCTTCCCGATTGCAAGAGAGCAGGTCTAGGCAGAGAGGAATATGCCATGGGAGCCTGCTGCTGAGACTGAGGAGATCTGGGTACCAGAACTGGCGGGGCCAGTCCAGAGCCACCAGGAACATCTGTGCCTTGTTCCTCTTGGCTTTGATCAGCACTCTGTGGATCAGAGCAAATTGAGGGAAGGCACAGAGGAGGCCCAAGGTCCAGGGCCTTGAGAAGGCATCCCTGCAGCACTCCCTGCTGATGGGGGCAGGCACAATACAGCCTCAGCTTTGCATTCTCCCTGGAGGTGAACAGATCCACCAGAGGGGTGCCCCAGTGGGAGAACAGGCTGTGTACTACCTCCAGATGGAGAGACCACTCGTCAGACCCCTCGCCCACATGGCTGAGAGCATCCGCCAGCTGGTTGGAGATGCTGGCCACATGGATGGCCAGGAGATTGGTGTCCAGGCTGAGCATGAAGGTCCTGACGCGGACAACTTCCCTGCACAGAGGAAGGCAGAGTGTCCCACTTTGTTGAGGCAGTACATGGTCGTGGTGTTGTCCGTCTGGACCTGAACGACCTGACCCCGAATGTGCAAAGCAAAGGCTGTCAGTGCCAGCTGAACTGCCTGAAGCTCCAGCAGGTTGACATGGAATCGGGACTACTCGTGGGTTCAGAGCCCGTGGACTCTGTGGTCCTCCACGTGGGCACCCCAGTCCATCAGGGAGGCATCTGTCATGATGATGACCATTGGCTCTGGGCAGACAAAAGGGATTCCTTCCTGCAGATGTTCTAGGACTAACCACCACTGGAGGGGGTCCCACATCAGCTAGGTCACAGTGACTGGCTGGTAGAAGTGGCCCTGGCACTCAGACCACTGGCGGGTAAGCTTTCACTGCAGAGCGCGCATTCTCTTCTGGGCCCAACAGACCACGTCAGTGCATGCCACCATGTATTCCATGAGGTGCAGGAAGTTCCAAGCAGGGCGCAACTGCCCAACCTGAAATGATTGGGAAAAGGAGGAGAGAGCCTCTGCCCAGTCCGCTGGAATCTGAGCCCTGGCTCTGCAAGAGTTGAGCTCTACCACAATGAAGTACATCACCTACAAAGGTACAAGCTCAGAATTGGCCTCATTGACCAGAAGACCAAGGGACAAGCAGATCTGGAGGTCCAGGTCTCTGGACCGCTCCACCTGCCCCCCCTACCCCCGGAGGGACCTGCTATAAGCCAGTCATCCAGGTAGGGGTACACCTGGATCCCTCAGCACCACTGGTTAGCTGCCACCACTAAAATGCACTTGGTGAAGATTCTGGGAGCTGAGGGGAGGCTAAAGGGCATGGCCTGGAACTCGTAGAGAACTCCCTCTACACGTAACCATAGGAACCAGTGGTGGGACAGACAGATGGGAATGTGGAAGAATATGTCCCAAAGACCCAGGGAGCAGAACCACATGACCTGCTCCAGAGATGGAACTATCTGAGACAGAGTGACCATCCTGAAAGTACACGACCGAAGGAATTTGTTCAAGTCATGCAGATTGAAAAAGGGGCACCAACACCCGCCCACCCATCCACTTTGGCACCAGGATGTACCTGGAGACAAACCCTGGGTTTGCTGAAGGGTCCGGGGCTGAAGCCACTACCTCTTTCTGGAGAAGCTGGACACCATCTTCCCGAAAGGCTGACACTATGTCCTCCTGTGGGCCCCAGGCTCGGCAAGGTGGATAAGCCTTGAACTCTAGAGGCAGACCCTGACCGACCACTTCAAGGACCCACCCGTCCATGGTGACAGCAGGCCAGGAGGAAAGGAAGTGGTGGAGCCAGCCCCCACAGGAGGACCCAGGGGTGTCAGGACAGGCATGGGGGAGGCAAAACCCATCCCATCACTGGGAAGGCTTGGAGGCGGAGGAGGGACCAGCTGAGGAAGCAGTGGGGCCTCAACCACCTAGCTTTTGGATGACCGAAGCAACCAACTTCGGTCCGGGACGCCAAGTCTGGGCCTGCTACCCAGCTGGGGACTGGGACGGCTTGGCCGCAGAGTCCAAGAGGGACCAAAAGGGCTTCTTCCTTTGGAGCTTAGAGGCCTTGCGATCCCTCTGGATGGAGGTAAGAGTCCAGGGTGGCACTGGACTTCTCAATACAAGTAAGATGTCTTTCCACCCCCAGCCTGAACAAGTCTGTGCCCAATAAGGGGACATCCGCCAACTTGTGCTGGGTATCTGCTGTAAGGTCGAGATCCTCGGCCAAGCCCTGTGACGCATGGCCACTACAACAGCCACAGACCGGGCGCAGGAGTCGCCAATGTTAATGACTGTCTGGAGCTGCTGCTTAGCCACCGCTTGGCCCTGGTCCTGGACTTGCCTGACCATGGTCTGCAACTCAGCCAGGAGCTGGGGAAGCACCTTACTGAGAGTGCCTAAGAGGGCATGAGCAAAGTGGGCCATCAAAAGGGCCAAACTCACCTGCCAAAGGCGGAGAGAAGAGGCTGCATAGAGCTTTTTGGCCACATGATTCAATTCTTGGAATCCTTGTTGGAAGGCTTATCCACGTCCCCGAAGTTGTCGGTATGCCGAAAGAACAAGTCTGCCGCCAGACCCTCAGCTGAGGGATGTTTGGTGTAACCTGACAGGGAACTGGTAGGGGCCGTGTACTTGTAGGCCATCCATGCTGACGGCACAGGGCAAGAGGCAGTGTGCTGCCAAAGCTCCAGAGCAGGGCCAAGAATGGCCTCAGCGACCGGAAAGGCCACCCCAGGGGGAAGTCACCCTGGTAGAGAATCTTGGTCAAAATCTACTTAGCCCGGTTTTGGATGGGCTCCATCTGGAGACTCATTGATTCCGAGCTCAAACAGAGCAGGCCCATGAAAGAAGTGGGACCATGCTCCATGGACAAATCCTCTCCTGACTCTGCATCCAACGGACGGGATTGTAGGGAGGAGTCCTCAGACTCTGAGGATTTGTTGAAAAGCGGTCGACCGCCAGAGTCCCTGCTGAATTTACGGGGTCTGTTGGGAGTCATGATGACCAACAGCCGGCGAGGAAGCCCAGAAGTGGTACGGTCATCCTTGGAGCGGGGGCCACTGGCAGCTGCTTAGGCGGCTACACATGGATAGGCAGAGAGGCCAGAATAGGCTGAGTCAGAACTGGCTGAGCTGGAGTAGGCTGGGGCCTGGGACTCACGGAAGAGCCAGGGTGGGGGCTGGAACTGGCTTAAGCCTGGCAAGTATGAGCTGATGCCATACGAGTTCTTCGTAGCACTGGTGCATTTTGCAGTGGAGCCTCTCTTCATCTGAGGAGGAAGAAGAATAGCAGTGGCGTCACTTGCATGAACACAGAGAGTTGGAACGCTGATGCCAGTGTGGGCTGCTCGACTCCGGGCTTCGGGATTGAGACCTCTACTTTCAGGGACGTTGAAGTGAACCTCAGAGGGAAACCGGCAAAAGCCGAGCACACTCCTGGGTAATCAGATCCCGAGGGTTGTGGAGTGGATCAGCAGGTTGGTCCGACCCACCCTGAGAGATGACGGGAAGGATCGGAGTCCTAGAGAGGGAAGTATTGGCCTCATCTTGCAGCAACATGTTGACTGGCTCGAGAAAAATCTCAACAGGCTGGTCGACCGGTGTCTTGACCGACTGGCCCGACAGGGATACCGTGGAGCCAGCAACCTGGGCCGAAGGACTGACCATAGTCAAAACCTCCGGAGAAGCATGGGAATCAGAGGCCCAAGAGTGCTCTCAATCCCACGAGCGATGGCAAGATTTCTTTTTAGTCTCCTTCTTTGAAAATTTGGATTTTGTGCCCTTAGAGAGGCCCTGCCCAAAGGTGGGAAGGGACTGGCACAAATCTCTGAACGCCCCTGTAAAGGTGGCACCTAAAGAAAGTGGCACAAAGGCCAAAGCCACAGCCTCTTGAAAAGCTGCAAGCTGTTTGGTGGATTCCCCCAGGTGTGGAGAACGCCTAACGGATGTACTTCAACTGAACGGGGGGAATCCTGCTCATCTCTGTGCCCTAAAAGTAGCCGAGCATGCCGGTCTTCTAAAGTACTAGGAAGCAAGTTACGACAGAGGCCACACGCCTGGGGATCATATTTGTGGCCTAGGCAGTAGATGCACGAGGTGTGCTGGTCCATCTGGGACATCTTCTGCCTGCACTCAGATTTAAAAAAAAATGGGCACTGATTTCGAGTTGTCCATGATGAAGAGTCGAAAATCGCCTGAAGACGCAAGTGGATTTGCAAAGTTTTGCAAATTTTGAAGCAAAGGGCCTACTCAGAGCAGAAAGCTGTAAGGAGGGAACCTTCTTCCAGTGGAAACTAGATCTGACTTCACAGGGCAGTGCCAAGGGAGATATCACCCGGGTGGGTGGAAGGAGCCAGCTTGAAGATATTCTAGCAAATCTTAAAGGGAAAGGAACACTGTCAGAAGTGTGGACAGTACAGTACATCATATCCACTTCCCTAGAAAAAGCGTTATCTTTACCTAACATAACAAGATAATATTATCTTGTAAAGTTGGTTAAGTCACAATGCATACCAAACCAATGCTGATGGCATCACAGTAGCCATGTGCAGCACTGAATCCAGTTGTTGAAATCTGAGAGAAACAGTCAAATTGTAATACAAATAGATTTAAAAGTTATAACTAGTAAACCAATGTTGTATAAATTGAATAGACAATGATCTTACTTAAAATATGCAGTTTATCATCACTTTTGAGGGGGCAGGACTTTCACAGCTCACTTGTGACTGTCACTTGTGAGTAATGGCCTTTCCCCTTCATACGTGAACAGAAATTGCATTTTTTTTTTTATCAATAACATTTTATTAAAATGTTCATACAATATCCAAATATAGTGTATGGTGGAATGCTGTTATGCATGGAATTCCATGCCTGGAATATGCTTGTTCTGATGCAGTAGTGACAACATTATGATGTTCTGCTGCAGTAGTGATGTCGCTACTGCAGCAGAACAACTTGGAATGCTGCCACATACTTGATTACTCCTATCCAATTAAGCTGGAAGTTGTTTTTTTAAACTTGAACTTGCAGAATCATCTGCAGCACACTGTCAGTAATTTGAGCCTACTACCAACCCTCAAGTGTCCCCAAACACCAGTTCACTGAAACAAAGTGCAGTGTCCAAAATAGGCATTAATGCCCATACACTATATAGAATAGCGGATGGGCAACTCTATGCACAATCAGTGTGTTGTGCCACTTCAGGGTTCTGATTCCCATGAACCTCTCGAGCTTCACTCTCGAGGTCACTGGGAATCGGTACCCCTCGATGTCACAACACACTGGTTGTGCATAGTTGCCCATCCACTATCCTATATACAGTTACATAACCTGTCTTCTATTTTCCTAAAAAGATAATTTCACACTTCACTTACAACATGACATACTAAGTAATCATCTGCAGTCAAGTTTATGAACCAGCAAACATCTCTCTCTCTCTTACAAGACCAAGTTTTTAAAGATAGGATGGAAGCGTGGATTTCTCAAATCATACAGGAGAATTTAACCAGATTCCCCTCATGTTTTAATCTGGGATACTTTAAAAGCAGTGATGGGGGGGGGGGCATAACTGCATATTCGACTTATAAAAATAAACAAGGAGAAGCTGAATACAGAATTTTATTGGGACTCTTAGCTGATTTGCAGGCCAGAGAGGCTGGAGGAGAGAGGGTTCCCCCTCAGGAACTTAGGGAGGTGCAAACTGAAATACAGAAGATACTAGATTACAGGGTTCAGGCGACCCTTATGTATACCAAAAGGTTTTACTACGAAGGGGGACCTGGGGGCGGAGAAATCTAGCTAAAATAATTAGGCACTTTAAACACACAGCAGCTGTAACCAAAATTAGGGATTTAACTACAGAGACAGTACTCTACTGTCGAACGGAAATCCTGAAAGTTTTTCAATCTTTCTATAAAAACTTGTACGTGGAACAACCTCCCTCACTTTCAAACATTAGGAACTTCTTGTCCCTGTTGACCCTCCCTAGATTAACTGAGGAGCAACAAGCATTTTTGGTAAGTCCCACAACAGTTACTGAAATACAGTCAGCAATAGGCAAAGCTAAGACTCTGAAATCTCCAGGGCCAGATGGCTGTGTAGCAGAATGGTATAAAGCCTTTTCAGCTATATTATTACCACCCTTTCGACAAGCCTTCTTAGAAGTCCAGGAGGACATCCCTCCTTCAGCTTCCTGGACATACGCGGTTATATCCACAATTTTGAAACCTAGGAAAGATCCTTTAACAACCGATTCATATAGACCAGCGGTTCTCAAATGGTGAGGCGCGAGCTGCTTCCAGAGGAGGCGCGGAGGCTTGCCTGTAATACCAGAAAGCAAGCAAGCAGCCAAATTGAAAACGGCGCCTCCGTGGACTGTAAACGCGCACATCCCCCATCCATTCTTTACAATACATCATCCCCCCCCTCTCCTCTACCTTTGTCTTCAATCCCAGGGACAAGATGACTTGATGAGGTGCTAATAGCACCTTGATGAGAGGTGCCAGCTTCTTTCTGCCAGTGTCGGAGAAACGAGAAAGGCATCGGACTTAGAGGGGCTAGGAGGGTATCACAAGCCCACCAATCGAGAGGCAGAATTTCGTCTGTACCGACCAATGAGGAGCACGCAATAGCAGCCAATGAGAAGGGAGGAAATGCAGCCAATCGACAGCTCCCATTTCGCCAATGGCTGGCAGACTTCTTCGCCAATCAGCTGCCGCTAATTCTGTGCTGCCCAACAGTTCCGGCAATAAAGCAGCATGCCCAGGATGCTTTTTCTCCATCTACCGCATAAGCTGCTGAATCGGAAGATCTCGCGAAATTCAAACCGGGGACCGCTGCTTCAAAGCCACTGCTCGGTCGCCGACCGATCGTCCATGTATTCGTTTTGCCACTGCTTCAAGCCACTGCTCGAGTCGCCGACTCCGATCGTCCGTGCATTCGAACTTTGTTCACAGTTGATCTCGTTGAAGCTGCCAGCTGCCACCTGGAGCGTAGAACTGCACTCTCCTACATCTGTTGCTGAAGGGGCTGGTAAGGACTGATTTTTTTTTTTGTTGTTTTTGCTGAAGGGGCTGGTCAACTCAGGGTTTTTGCTGCAGGGGCCTGGGGGCTGCAAGGCTGGTTTTTTAATATGCCTCTTAAAAAAAAAAAACAAACAAACATTTATTTCATTCCCCCCCCCCACATTGAGGGGCTGTAAGGTTGGGTCTTTAATGTGTAATCTGCAAAAAAAGTTCATTTGACCCCCACCCATGGAGGGACTGCAAGGATGGAGTTCTAAGGAAGGGTCTGTAAGGTTGGGGGTTTTACCTGCTGCTAAAAAAATGTTCTTACCCTCCCCTCATCTTGGAGGGGTTCTAAGGAAGGAGTTATGCGGTTGGGGTTTTCATATGCTGGTAAAAATATGTTCTTGCCCCGATCTATCTGCTGCTGTGAAATGGGACTCCAAATTCATGCTCTGAACCTCTCAGCCAGTAGGTTCCATGAATATTGTTACTGGAAACAGGGAGTGTACACAGACAGAGCTGACTGTTTCACAGGAAGGATTGCTTCTGGTCGCTTTTTATGTCTGGTCTATTTGTATTTATGGGAGGGGTATGCTTGAAATGCCACAAGGAAGTCTTGTGGTGATTGGGGGTGCTACAGTGATGGACCTGCATCTTGGGGGTAGGGGCTGTGAAGACTTTTGGATGCTTCTGTTTCGTGGGAAGATGCGCAGTTGTTTCTGCTACTGTTTTTGAAGTGATGGACCTGGTGGTTTTACTTGGAGGGGGTGTTATACTGCATGACAGGGTGTGTGTCGTGCTGGGATAACATCACGCCTGGGGTGATTAGGCACGAGGCCACAGGCCGAGTGTGATTAATCACCCCAGAAGTGACGTTATCCCAGCACCACACACACCCTGAGTGCATTATTCTATTATACAATGGCTCATTGTTATATATAAAAAATATTTTAAAGAATGTTTTTATTAGTGTGAACAAATATTTTGTTTCTTAAGAGGAGGTGAAAAAGAGAGATGCAAGGTACATAATGCCATCTACACTGGTTCACAGTGAGGCTGAGACTAGAGCTGTGATGTTATGCTGGGATAACATCACGGGTCCAGCCCAGACTGATCAATCAGAATCCAGGAAATTTTCTTGCCATTGTATAATCATGGTTTTGACTGTTTTCTGAGTGAAGGTTCTGTGGGTGTAGCTTGGGGCATATATATGATCGTTTTCTGGTACTAAAATAGTGCCCTTTTTTGGGGGGTGGGCTGCAGGTGTACCTTGGATATGAGGTGCTTCTTCAGGTCTTAAGGAATGCCCCCTCCAACCCAAACGAGACCCTTCGCTACAAACGCATAATTTTCCTTTCTTGTGTGCCGTGGGTATCAAATGGTGCTAGTTTTGTTCGTTTTTGTGAGTGAAGGGTCTGCTGGTGTAGCTTGGGGGGGTGAGAGGCTTCTTCAGGTTTTCAGGAGTGTTCCCCCCCCCAAACCCATCCAAGACCCTTCACTGTAAAAAGCATTATTTGCCTTACCTATGTGTGCTGTGGGGTTCAAACTGTGTGTTGGAATCTTGTGCTGCATATTTGGGTGGGTTGGGAGGCTCTGGAGTGAAGATCCCACATGAATACCCCACTGACATGCTGGAACTAACTGATAAGAAAATCATGGTAAGTATGAAGGAATTTCTACTTTGCTTCCCCCCCTGCCCCCCAACCCCCAGTGTCTTGCCTGTGTGGTGGACAGCGTGGAGTGAAGGCTGTGCTCATGGCTTACCTTTACATGGGGTGCATCAGCCCAAAATAGGCTCAGTGGAGTGGGGGTCTTTTGGTATTCACAGCAGGGCCCTGCTGTGAAGTCACCCAGCTACCACGTTGAGGTAGACCGCCCATCAGCTGGGTCCCTATTCTAAACTGCATCTGCCTCTGAGCACAGACAAGCACTCGATCCCCATCTGCATGCCCTTGGATCCAAACCACCTATTTCCCAAGGCCCTTTGCATACGAATTTGTGCTAGGATTGGCTGAGGTGTACCTCAACCCTTTTGTCACTGCATAAGTGTTTATGTGCACTTAAAATGAGACATTGAGCTGACTGCACAGTTACAGTACACTCTCTCTGTGGGTCACCTTTTGCTGTGCAGATCAGGATGCAAGCCGACAAGAGTTGCCATGTTGAGGTCAATGAAGGTGAATGGAATCTGTGGTTGGTGTGCTGGTCTGGCTTGAGCTGGAGGAGTGAAACACAGGACTGCCTAGCTTGGGAACTGTGAGTGAAGCAGTGTTGGCCTGGCATGCCAAAGTGACAAATGGGAATGTTTGGTTCAGGATAGAAATGGATTCTGAATCATTCTTTAAACATCTCATTGCTTGGTTTTTGGTCTCATGGATGCACAGTGAAACTATCGTAGGGAGCAGTGTTTTTATTTGTTGGTCTGTTTATGATGCTCGTCTTCTTTTCAAATTGACATGCAGTTTGGGGTACTGCGTTTTCTGTAATCATTGTTTTCCTCTTTTTGGAATGCCCGACTGTTGCTGGACATGCAAGTATGTGCATGTCCAGGAGGATTTTGGTTACACTGTTTGACAATTTCCAACACTGGTGTATCGTAGATAATGGATCGCTTTCTGGTGACCGGAAGAAAACGCGTGCATGGAGAAGTAGCTGTTGCTGACGCCAACGAAGGAGCTGCAGGCCCTCAAGCAAAGCGGAAGGCCAGACGGTATGATGATGAATACTTGAAGATGGGATTCACCTGGACTGGGACCAGTGAAGCACCTCGGCCACAGTGTGTGGTATGTGCTGACGTTCTGGCACAAGACAGCATGCGACCCTGCAAGCTTCGACGGCATTTGGAGACAAAGCATCCCAGCCTAGTTTCCAAACCTCTGGAATTGTTTCATCGAAAGCTACAAGAACTAAGGGGCCAAAAGAAACTGGTGGAAAGGCATGGCACTGTGCCTAGCAAAGCTGTGGAAGCCTCGTTATTGTGTGGCATTGCGAATTGCCAAAGCAGGAAAACCACACAACACTGGTGAGCAATTACTTCTTCCTGCTGCAAAAGAAATGTGTGCAATAATGCTGGGAGACAAAGCAGCAGCACAGCTAGATGTCATCCCCCTCTCCAATGACACAGTTTGCCGGCGCATCGAGGAGTTGTCTGTTGATGTCAAGAAACAGATACTGGACTCTGTTCGGCAAAGTCCATACTTTGCATTACAAATTGATGAGTCCACTGACATTGCCCATGCTGCACAACTCCTTTTCTATGTCCGTTATGTCATGGAGACCGAAGTCTTGAAAGAATTCCTGTTTTGCCAACCGCTGCTTGCACAAGCAACTGGGGAGGAGCTGTTCCATATGCTCAATAAATTCATTACAGAAGATCTTGCCTGGAGCCAATGTGTGGGAATTTGTAGTGATGGAGCATGGGCAATGACTGGCAGACACAGTGGCATGGTGACAAGGTTGCAAGCAGTGGTTCCTAGTGCTGTGTGGAATCACTGCATGATCCACAGGGAAGCACTAGCAGCCAAGAGGATGCCAGCTGATCTTCAGAAAGTCTTGGCAGATGCTGTGAAAGTAGTGAACTTTATCAAGGCACGCGCCAGTAAATGCAAGACTCTTTGCTGTGCTGTGTGAGGAGATGGAGCAAACCACAAACAACTACTGCTGCACACAGAGGTTCGTTGCGTCCAGGGAAAAGTACTAACACGCCTCTTTGAATTGCGTGATGAAGTGCGATTTTCCTTGCTGACTGTGGCTCTGCACTTGTGGAAAATTTCCATGATTCACGATGGCTTGCATTGCAGGCATATTTAGCGGATGTTTTTGACAGACTGAACACACTCAATGCCTCACTTCAAGGTCGGGACACCAACATGTTCATTGTAAGGGACAGGATTGAGGCATTTTGTCAGAAACTACAATTATGGTCTTCAAGACTGCAGCAGGGATTGGTTTCCTCCTTCCCCACACTGGAGGATTTCCTGCAGGAAAATGAGCTTTCCACTGGCAGTGTCCAGATGCCAATTTCAGAACATTTAAGTGGACTGCAGGAAAAACTCTGAGTACTTCCCTGAATACCAGCAGGAGGAGTGTAACCAGTGGGTTAGGAATCCGTTCATTTTTAAACCGAGGTCTGTGGACAACCTGCCATTAAGAGAGCAAGAAAACCTTATAGATCTGGCTACAGACCCAGCACTGAAGGTCTCTTTTGGACATTTGCCACTGGCTAAGTTTTGGCTGTCACTAGGATGTGAATTTCCAGAATTAAAACGAGCGCTTAAAGTGTTACTGCCTTTTGCTTCAACCTATCTCTGTGAGTCTGGGTTCTCTGCACTGGCTGGCATAAAGACAAAGTATAGGTCCCGCCTCAGGGTTGAAGATGACTTGCGCCTCTATCTCTCGACAGTGCAGCCACAAATCCAGCAACTGACTGCCAAAAAGCAGGCTCACAGGCTCCCTTCAGCTGAATGATTTTTAAAAACGTTCAGATGCTAGATTTGGTGGTGGGGGGTGCCTTTTAATGACTGCGAAAAACAGGCTTACAGACTGTCTTCAGCTGACTGACTTAAACAGCACTGGATGTACAGCACAGTTTTTATCAGTTGACTTTTATTGCTGCTTTGCATGGTATCTGGTGTGCAGTGGTAAACTGCCTTTCAGTTGACTTTTAATTACTCATTTGCACAGTATTTATAATGCACAGTACTTCACTTTGTAAATAAAACACTATCATAGTATATTTTGCCTGTTTCGTGATTGCGCATGAAATTTCATATCCTTTTGAGTGTGTGCTACTGTGCTTGAGACATGGGGAGGCCCAGGCTTGTCCAAAGTGACATAGGGGAGGCTCAACCTGAGAAGGTCTGAGAACCCCTGATATAGACCTAGCTCAGTTTTTAATTGCGACTATAAGTTCTACATGTCTAACTGGGCTCGGAGACTGGAGGATATCCTTCCAGGACTGATTCATGCAGATTAAGCTGGCTTTTTGAGAGCGAGACAAACTGCTGAGAACGTTCAGCGTATAATTCCCCTGATGGAGTACATGTCAATGAACCCCTCCCCTTCTATACTGCTAAGTTTAGATGCCTACAAGGCCTTTGACAGAGTCTCCTGGGGATTCCTCTGGGAGGTTCTGTCATCATATGGCTTCCCTAAAGAATTGATTCATTGGTTAAAGGGGCTATACACTTCTCCTAAAGCCTACATCAGACTCAATGGGGAAATAACCACTCCGATACCCCTGGAGAGAGGCACACGACAGGGCTGTCCTCTCTCGCCGCTCCTCTTTGCTCTCTATATTGAGTCCCTGGCACAGGTGATCCAGGCTTCTCAGACTCTTATGGGCATCAATGTGGATGGGAGGGACTGGAGATTGGCCTTCTATGCAGACGATATTATGCTTACCCTGCAGGGACCTGATGGATCGCTCCCAGCTTTATGGGATATTCTGGACCATTCTGCCCAGATATCAGGATATAAAATAAATTTGTCGAAGATTGAGGTACTGCTCTTCCATTATACTCCCTCCACTATTATAAAACTCAGGTTCCCCCTTTAGATGGCGGAGTACCAAAATTAAGTATTTGAGGGTTACCCTACCCCAGCACGTTCATAATGTTGTTATGCTTAAGTATAAGCCACTCACCTTACAGATAGAAAGGGATAGCCATGAGTGGTCCCAACTTCACCTTCCTTTTTACTCAAAGATAGATCTTATTAGAATGAATGTCCTCCCCAGATTGCTTTATTTATTTCAAACTATCCTGGTGTCTCCTCCGCCAAGTTATTATACCTCCTGGAATCGCACCTTGGCAAGGTCTCTCTGGGACAGTAAGAGGCCTCAAATTAGATGGACTATTCTGCAGTTTCCCAAGGAACGAGGGGGCTTGACCCTCCCTAACTTGTTTAAATATGAACATGCCACTAAACTAGTCAGAATTCTGCACTGGAGCAACCCGAGGTATATTCTACCCTGGAAGACCCTGGCGTTAGCTGTCAACCAGATTCAAGATATTTCCCTGGCACTATATTCCAAGACCCCTCCTTTCCCGGGGTCCCCCATTACTTACAAGGTATGTGCTCTGCCTTAGAGAAGTGGCGTAGGTTATGCACTTCAAGGGAATTTCAGACAGTAGCATATTTCCTTAAACTTAAGTCAGAAATAGTTCACTTACCATCACACTCAGTGCAGATTCTGTACCAGTGGAGTAATGGAGGCCTGAAATTCTTGTTCCAATTGATGAAACCTGAGGGCATTCTCTCATTTTTTAACTTGCGGGAAACATATGGAATACAACAAATAGATCATCAGGTATACCAGCTCCTTAGCGCCCTTTTAATGCAGTGGTCCCAGCAGAAGTGCTTTGCCCAATCCTCTCCCTAAGCTATGACACCTTTTTATTGTAACTTTGAATGGACAGTCAATGCCACATTTCATAGGCAAAATATATGAGGAACTACAGGAGATTTCTCTAGAGTCCAACTTTTCAATATTAGAGGCTTGGAATAGAGAACTGGAAGTCCCAGTCTTGGAGGAGGACTGGCATAAATACACAGGGCTTTCTATGAGGGTACCCCTTGCACCTTATTGGAGAGAGTTCTCCTGGAAAACCAGAAATAGATTCTTTAACACCCCAGCTAAAGTGGCTAAAATTACAGAAGAACAACATGGGAAATGTTGGAAAGCATGTGGGTAACTGGGGGCAGGTCATTTTCATATTTTCTGGGCATGCCCGAAGCTTACAGCCTATTGTCGCGACATAGCCCCAGCTTTGAGGGAGTTAGTAGGGGTGGAGGCAGTCCTTACTCCTGAACTGGTGCTGATTACAGTCCCACCTGAGGGGCTTCAGATTCAGAAGGGATCCCTCTTGGTAACTTATATTTTAGCAGCCAAGAAGGCTATCACATGTTTATGGGGTAAACACAACCCTCCTACGCTCTTTGAATGGTTTGGGATAGTGAGGGAGCTCTATACCTTTGTACGCCTTTCTTCCAGGGGTTTAAAGCCTGATGCTTCATTCGAAATAAGGTGGAGGAAGTGGGTCCTGTATGCTACACTGCTATACCCCCTTTTTATACCATGATACACCTACTTATAGAATATATTACTAGCATTATGAGACAGGTGGGTATATTGGGGTCATTATTTACAGCTTTAACAGTTACCTTCCTACACTGGTGCCCGGATGGATCTAAGACTGTCCAATGTGCGTTCCAGATGAATCCTCAATGGTATGGGCTTCTCTGTCAGTGGATTTATTGCTCCCAGATTGTATTATATCCATGTATTGCTATATTAACTCTGATCAAGCTTGATTGTCTCTGTGTACCTGACATGTCTCACTGTCACTGTATTATGTTAATTTATAAGAGAAAAAATAATTTGTTTAAAAAAATAAAAAGTTTATGAACTAGCATATTAATCAACTACCATATAAACGAGCGCTAAATTGCGACATATTTCATTACCTCTTTAATTTCACGTTATTTGCCCTGTAAGTGGAAAGCAGGATGCTAATGAACTTCAAGAAAATAAAGAGAAATATTTATTGCATTTTAAAAATGTTATACAGCAAGCAACAAATCAAACAATATGCACAATACATATAACGATATGGCAATACATATTATAACAGACTGCATAAATCTCTAATTACTCTCCATATAAATTCCTTACATACCACTATGAAGTTATACTATTTAAGCTTTATTTCAGAATATGACTGTCATAATTCAGGGTATTAACATTCCTGTTTACTTTGCTTATAAATCGAGGGGGGGGGAGAGAGAGTGAGAGAATCAGTTTTTTTTTTCCTCTGAATGAAGAAACAAACTAAATCTTCATTGTTGTCAGAGTCTTTTGGGATTATATGCACTGTGATGTTAAACATTCTGGATCCAGTTATTTCCTGCACATAGTATTCCATTAATTCCCCATTCTTCTGAAAGCCGTTAGTGTTCCTTTTAATACCATGTGCTAGCTTTTCAAGCTTCAGAGTTTCTAACAGTTCTCTACGCCACTCAGCTGGGGTGGCAATAAACTGCATATTCTGAGTCTGCCTATTACATAACACAAATATTACCAGACCAGTGTAGGTGGCAGTGCTTTCCAGTGATGCACAGGGGAACTCGATAACCTATATGTAAGTGATGGCACAAGACACCGGCTGCAGTCGTGCTGACGTACACAGGCCTATGGTGCACTGTGAGGCATGAGGAGAAGCAAAGTGCCTTCAACCACCTGAGATGTGCATGCATCAGAGGAAGACCGCACACCTGAAGTGCAGTGCACTTAAAATGGGTACAGAATTTCTATATGGGGGGAGAAACTCATAAAAAAATGGGCCAGGTGTGGAGTGCTTAGGGGAGCGCTCACATTTTCAGAGAGCGTCCACTGCACATTTCCACAAAACAAGGCTTTTATATGTTTCTTATTAAAACCTGTTGGAAACTAGCCATTAGACTTTGCAGAGGCTCTCTGAGCAAAATGGAAAAACTAAAAGGAGCTATGGGAAAGACAGACTTTTTTCTTTGTTTTTCCACCTGTGTCCCTGGTCCAGGTGGCATCCCCCCAGCCATGTTACTGACTCATCTTGTGGTCTTGGGTGTTAACCACCACTTACAAAGAGCCATATTTGTGGGTATCCAACCACATATGGTCATGAGGCACCCGCGGCAAATGCCGAGCGATCTGAGGCATTTTCCTGCAATTTCTCCCCTGGGACATCTGTGAGTGCTTCAGCGTGTCTCCCCCATGTCTGCTGGACCCACTGGTGCTGCCACCCAGCCTCTGCTGGGTGACAGGCAAGCTGTGGGACTCTGTTCCACTCCACCCCCGAGGGAGGAGAGCCATCTTCAGATGCTAAATCCTTCCTCCCCTGGCAGGCTCCCTGCGTCCCTGATCTGTTCCTGAACCGAGGTAGCTGGCATAGCTGGAGGTAAGGCTCCAGCAGCTCAGCTCTCCAAGCCACTGGACCAAGAGAAAAATAGACTTTTTTTAAGCCCTAAACTGGTACATCAGGCCAGAGGAAGCAAACTGACACCACCCCAGCAACAAGCTCAACATAGGAGGGAGTCCAGGATGTGTTTGAGACAAAAGTGAACAAAACACTACAGCAAACTTTCCCATCCCTTGCTGGAGTCTGACAAATAATTGTACAGTTTGACAAACTGGACGCAGCGATGAGGCAGGCATGAACTCCACCAAAATAAAATCAATCATAAAGGATTCGAAAGCAGCACTTTCAGCATGTTTATAAAAAAAAAAAAAAAAAGTAATAAAGGAAAACTCTGTATGTGCCTAGAAAATACAGAAAACCAGCAGAGAGTGAGGAATATCTAAATCCTGGGTACCAAAGAGGAGGCTGAAAGAGATAATATCAGAGATTTTATTTCCAACTCGCTTGCAGAAAGTAGACTTGTAGCACAGGGGTCCCAGGCTCCACCCCCCAGTGGACTGTGCCAGCTGGTTCCAAAGCAACAAGAATGGTCCAATCACCAAACCAGATAATCCGCCTATTAATGTAACTAAAAGAGTAACATCACAGAGTATATATACAAAAAAAGGGGGTGCTTACAAGCCAACAATGCAAACTGTAGAAATATTAGGGTGGGATGTAGCCCTGCGACTGGCAATTGGCATTGCTGAAGGGCATTTGCAAATCTTCAAGATGGCTCGCATACTACTTACGCAGAGTATGTTGATTTTCAAGAGTACTTAGACTTAGAATAGGGAAGCAACAGCAGAAGCCCCAAAAACTGTGGGAAGAGGACAGGAGTGGTACGGTGAGTGAAGCAAGGATGAGACACTGCTAATAGGTGGGATGGGGTGGGGGATGCCAGAGATTGCTCCTATTCTAAGCCCCATTACCATTTGCTAAGGGGAAGTGTTGTACTCGATTTCAGAGTTCCAATCTGTTTGTTGACCTGTGCACTATTAGTGTACCTGAATGCATTTTGCACTTTATGTATCATATCTGAGACTTATGTTTGCTTTCTGTGTTTTGTGACTTATAGTTCAGCCTGTTGCCTGGCCTGTGACTACGTATTTTTGACTTGTATGCTGGCTTTCTCTGACACCTTGTATTCTTATGTAATTGCACTTTATGTAATGACCCCTTGTTTTGTAATTTCCTGCACCTCATGTTGAGGCCTATGTTTACTGTTGCTCTCCACACCTGTATTGCTTAATGTACCATGCTGGGGCTCGGATTGTGCCTGAAAACGGTCCTTTGGATCAGTGCACCCACCTGGTTATGAAAGACATAAATAAATAAAATAAAAAAGTACTAACTGGCTTTGTGTGTCTGCTACTGTTCTAGGAGCGTGGATATGTTGCTCATCCACACTTCTTGGCATGTCCCTTTCCCCTTTAAATCTTGCCGGAAAGTCTCCAAGCTGGCTCCTCCCACCCACCCGGGTGGTAAATACCTTGACTCCGCCCCATGATGCCAGATCTTTCTTTCCGCTGGAAGATACAGGTTCCTCGTGCTCTCACAGCAGTTCATAGGCCCTGGATTCAGCGTCAGTTTTACCAAACTAACCTTAAACTCGCTCGAGTGGCGATTCTGATTGTGCGCACGACATGGAGGATAATCGTCCCCGGTTCGCTGGTGTACCTGCGGCCAGAAGATGTCGCGCACCGATCCCCACCTAATGTGCGTTTATTGCCTAGGTGTCGGACATGACACCTCGTCTTGCACGTTCTGCCTGGCCTTCTATCCCAACATCCTGGACGACCACAAAGCGCGCCTAAAACTGGGGAGACCAGAGAAAAGGAACCCGCCAGTGAAATCGAAGGAGGTGAGGTGGGCGGTCCGCGGCCGCAGGATCCGCCAGGCAGCTGGAGCAAATGAAGGCATTCGAGGAGGAAGCAGCTCACACTTCAGCCAATCGAAGCTGTTTTGTTCCATTCAACCTTGGCTCCACTTTTACAGGCTCCTTCAAGGAGTTGTGCCAGACTCTCCCCACCAGGGGTGAGGCACCCTTGGGCTTGCACTCCTCCCACCCTCACAAGAGGAATAAGGATCCGAAGTCTTTGTTTAAGCGAAGACATTCTTGGGACCGAGAAAGGTCTGACTCCCAAGAGCACGCGGTCTCTGCCTCGGTCGAGATCGCATCCTTGACCGCCGGCTTTTTGGACATCCCGTCTGGCCAGGGGACCGAGGAAATGGCCAATGAGGCTGAGATTACTCTCGACCCAATTGACCCTCTGTCACCAACCCCGGTCGACGACTCCCTGGAAAGGACTCCGGTCCTTGTTTTTCCGGATGAGGAGACCCAGTCTGCTGGTGCCATCGAGGAATCCGTTCCGGACCCTTGGTTTTCACCGACACCGGTGTCTCCCAATCGATCAGGTCAACTCCCTCAGTCTCTATCGAGGTCCAGATCCCCTTCAGCCGAACAGCCGGAAAAGAATCATAAACACTCTAAGAAGAGGCATCGCCACAGATCTTCATCCTCCTTGGATGAGGGGAGGCTTCGACGGAAACTCCATCGACACTATGAAGATCTCACGTGGCAATAGCTGATTTCATCCGGGCAGAAGCCGGCCCCACCGGCCACACCGGCCATCACTTGGCTTCCACCTCCTAGGCCAACGCCGACCCCTCCGGAACCAAAGTGTTCGGTTCCCCCACCCGTGGGGCCGGCCCGTATCCCGGTTCGGCCTGCCTCGGTCTCTCCACTGATTTTGGTGGAACCACTGCCTAAGCAGCCTCAGGGAAGGGCTCCCTCAAAAGAGGACTGTACAGACACTGGGCTTCCCTGACGTCTTTCAATTACGGTCATCCCCAATCGCCCTCGGCGTATCGAGGGAGACCTAGGCGGGAGGCCGTTGTATCCAGACTCCTCTGACTCAGATGCCACCGGATTGCACTCCCATCCTGGGGATGAGTTGTCCGTAGTGGGTTTGGAGGAAGGCCCTTCCTCCTTTCAGGGTATTCTCCGCCTAATCTCCGAATCCACCAGAATGCCCTTGGAGTCCATCCAGAAGAAGGTGGAGTACCTCCTTACGGATATCCTCAAAAGGGAGATATCCCGATGGAGGCCTTTCCAGTGGCCGAAGCCACTGTTGACCCGGCCCTTGAGCTTTGGCAGCACCCAGCTTCCTGCCCAGCACCGTCCGCCCACAAGTACGTGGTGCCCATGGGGTCCCTGGCGGGGTTCACAGAACATCCTTTGGCCAAGAGGCTGGTCACTGCTTCTGTGTTCAGGAGTACTGGTAGCTCAGCCGACACAGACCGACCCCTGGACAAGGAGTCCAAAAATATGGACCATTCTGCCCGTAGGGTCTATGCGGCCTCTTCCTTAGGCCTTCGTCAGGCCAGCTCGGCTGTTATAATGGCACACTTCTCTCATGCCCTCCTTGGGTCATTAGACAAAGTCCTCATTTCCCAGCGGACATGCAGACCACAGTGAAGCAAGTCCATGATCAGGGCCGTGCTGTTGCAAAATAGCAGCCCCAGACGGCTCTGGACATCTGGGATTCTTGTGCCTGCTCTTTAGCAGCTGCTGTGGCTACTCGCTGCAGGGCTTGGCTGAGGTTTTCCTCCTTCCCAGCAGATACTCAGCACAAGTTAGCTGACGTGCCCTTCCTAGGCACTGACCTGTTCGGTCCAGGAGTGGCCGGTCACCTTCAGCGCATAGAGCAGTCCAGTGCCACCTTGGATGCTACTTCTGTGAAAGGGTTCTTTGGGCAAGAACCAGCAGAAGCATAAGAAGAAGCCTTTTCAGCACTCTTCCCCTGCAGTCAGGCAACCCTCCTATCAAGGAGGGCTGAAGCAATAGCAGCAGGCTCAAGCTTGGTGCCCAAGGCCCAAGCAGGGTCCACAACAGCCCCATAAAG
This sequence comes from Neoceratodus forsteri, assembly GCA_016271365.2. Classification (NCBI taxonomy): domain Eukaryota; kingdom Metazoa; phylum Chordata; order Ceratodontiformes; family Ceratodontidae; genus Neoceratodus; species Neoceratodus forsteri. The sequence continues at coordinate 688,658,952 of CM057459.1, read as the reverse complement.
GAGGCTGAGGTGCAGGTCCAGGATCCTCTTCCTCCTCCTCCTGCTCTAAGCCTGTTCAGTGACAGATTGGGGGTTGCCACCTCTACACCCGTCACACCAGCTCTGGGTCCTCCCATGGGGGTCCGGTTCTGTCACTTTCTTTCCGCCTGGTCCGATATCACCTCAGACAGGTGGGTTCTCGAAGTGGTCAGTCAGGGACTGCCTCTAGAGTTTGAGCAATACCCTCCCAGTCGAGCCCGTGCCCTTCAGGAGGAAAGGATCTCAGCTTGCACCCAGTCAGCTCTCCGAGATGACACAGCACTGCTCCTCCACAAGGAGAAGGTAGCTCCAGTGCCGGATCCTCCTACAGATCCAGGCTTCATGTCCAGGCACTTCCTGGTGCCCAAGTGGATGGGGGGGTTGGCACCCCATCCTAGATCTCCATGACCCGAATCAATATCTCGGGTCTCACACCTTCTAGATGATAGCTCTGAACCAGATCATACCATCCCTGGAGCGAAACATGTGGTTCTGTTCACTGGATCTGCAGGATGTGTTCTTTCATGCCCCAATCCGTCCGTCCCATCAGCGGTTCCTCCGCTTCAGGGGCGAGGGGACCCTGTACGAGTTCTGAACCATGCCATTCGGCCTGTCATCAGCCCCACGGGTCTTCACCAAGTGCATTGCAGTGGTGGCAGCCCATCTTCGGCGTCAAGGGGTACGACTACCCTTATCTCGATGACTGGCTCCTGGTAGGTTCCTCCCTTCAGGAGGTGGAGAGATCCAGGGATCTGGCTCTCCGAACCTGCTCCCAATTCGGCCTCCTGATCAACGAGGCCAAGTCGGAACTCGTGCCCTCTCAGGTGATTGGCTTCATTGGGACAGAGCTCGACTCTTGTCAAACCAGAGCTTGGCTCCCAGTGGACAGGGTGGAGGTTCTTTCCTCCTTTGCCCGATCATTTCTGGTTGGGCACTTGCACCCTGCCTGGGACTTTCTGCGCCTTCTGGGCTACATGGCAGCATGCACCTCAGTGGTCCGTTGGGCCAGGTGGCACATGCGCCCCCTCCAATGGGAGCTGGCTGCCCAATGGACTCAGCGCCACGGTCATATCGACCAGCTGATCACTGTAACCCAAAAAATGTGGGACGCTTTCCAGTGGTGGACCGCCCCAGAATGGTTGCAGGAAGGGATCCCATTTGTCCGCCCCGAGCCGACAGTCATCCTTATGACCGGTGCTTCTCTCATGGACTGGGGAGCCCACATGGGGGACAACAGGGCCCATAGGTTCTGGACCCCCGAGGAGTCCCGATGCCACATCAACCTGTTGGAGCTCAGAGCAGTCAGACTGGCACTGTCAGCTTTCGCTCCTCAGCTCCGGGTCAAGTGGTTCAAGTCCAGACAGACAATACCACGTACCATGTACTACCTCAACAAACAGGGTGGCACACACTCCTGCCTGCTGCGCAAGGAGGTGCCTCATCTGGACCTTGTAAGCTGGTTGAGGTGAATTTCCCAGCCATTCATGTGGCAGGAGTCTGAACCAGTTGGTGGATGCTCCTCAGCCAAGATAGGCCAGACATCCCACGAGTGGTCCTCCATCCAGAGGTAGCTTACAGTCTGTTCTCCCATTGGGGCAGACCGCTGGTGGACCCGTTTGCTTCCAGGGAAAACACCAAGCTGAGGCTATACCATGCCCGCCCCCCTCAGCAGGGCTCACTGCAGGGGGATACCTTCTCGAGGCCGTGGACCCCAGGCCTCCTCTACGCCTTTCCTCCATTTCCCTTGATCCACAAGGTGTTACTCAAGGTGAGGAGGGACAAGGCGAAGGTGATCCTGGTAGCCCCAAATTGGCCGCACCAGTTTTGGTACCTAGATCACCTCAGCCTCAGCTGCAGGCCCCCGGAGCGGCTTTGTACATGCCCGGACCTGATATCATTGAACCAGGGGAAGGTATTCCATCCGGACCTTCAATCTCTGCACCTCACAGCCTGGTACCTGAGCGGCTAGAGTTCCAGGTTCTGGGTCTTTCCGAGGATGTCTACACCGTGGTGGAGGCATCTCATAAGGAATCTACCAGGAAATGTTATGCCTTCAAATGGAAAAGGTTTTCCATTTGGTGCCAGGGTAAAAGTCTGGACCCCTTATCCTGCTCCGTGGCTAACATTCTAGATTACCTTTGGTCTCTCTTCAAAGGGGATCTACGGTCATCGACCCTTAGAGTGCACCTGGCAGCCATTTCTGCTTACCGGGTACGGGCCGGTCAGATGACATTGGCGCAGAAGACAGTGGTGAGGAGCTTCTTCAAAGGCCTGGATCACATATCCCCTCCGATGCGTGAACCTCCATCTCCGTGGGATCTGTTGCTGGTTTTGGCAAAGCTCATGGGCAAGCCATTCGAACCCATGCACAAGTGTGAGCTCTCACACTTGTCATGGAGGGCCTTCCTGGTGGCTATCACGTCCAGCCAGGACAGGGGAGCTCCAGGCGCTTCTCGATGGACTCCCCTTATCTGGTCTTTCACAGGGATAAAACTTGTCCTGCGCCCTCCCAAATTCCTTCCAAGGTGGTATCAGAGTTTCACCTTAACCAGGTGTTGACTCTGCCAGTATACTACCCTAATTACACCTCGGACGCAGAGTACAGGCTTCATACCTTGGACCTGAGATGTGCTCTCTCCTATTATGAGGAGAGGACGACAGAAATTTGTGGAGAGGTTTGCCAGCTGTTTGTCACCTACGCTGAAGCCACTTCTGGCAGATCTGCAGCCAAATGGACCAGAGCAAGATGGATTACATCATGCATAGGTCTGTGCTATGAGTTGGCGGGCAAGGAGCTTCCCAGAGGGATAAGAGCTCACTCTATCCGCCATACTGCTGCATCGCTGGCTGCTTCCAGGGACATCTCTAGCCAGGAAATCTGTCAGGCTGCTACCTGGAAGTCAGCAAACACCTTCATTACCCACTACCACATCGACATTAAGTCATGCCGGGATGCTGGTTTTGGGACCTCGGTTCTCCAATCTGTCTTTCCTAAGTAGGGGGTGTGCACCTTGCCTCCCTTCTCCCAGAGAACTGCTTGGAGTCTGCCAAGAAGTGTGGATGAACAACATATTCAAGCTCCTAGAAGAACAGGTTACTGACCTGTAACAGTAGTTCTAGGAGTGGTATATGTTGTTCATCCACACACATCCACCCGACCTCCCTGGATTTAGGTGCACAACCTTGCTTCCAGCAGGCTAAGATCTGGCGTCATGGGGCAGAGCCGAGGTATTTACCACCTGGGTGGGTGGGAGGAGCCAGCTTGAAGACTTTCTGGCAAGATTTAAAGGGGAAAGGGACATGCCAAGAAGTGTGAATGAACAACATATACCACTCCTAGAACTACTGTTACAGGTGAGTAACCTGTTCTTATTGCTCCCCCACCCAACCAAAACTTGTGCCCAGAGTTCCCTGGCCCTGATTTATGCCGCTACACCTTCAGCCTTGCTCCGCCTTGCTGTTTGAGATGCTCTTTCCCTCTCTCTCTCTGCAATGCACATTTCTTCCGACATTTTGTTAGTGCAGCAGGAGCGAGTAGTACAGTAACTGTGTGCAGCATAATGTGAGTGGCAAAGTCCCCACCACTGAAGTCGATGGCAGCAGCAGCATGGTACACTGGACATCACAGTCAGGATTAGAAGGAAGCCATCCCACAGCTTGACTGAAACTCTGAGCTGAAGGCAATGGAATTTCAAGCTGGAGGGAGAAGTTAAGGTACTACATGCGGGGGACCTCTATATGTGTTGAGGAGAGCAGGAGTGACCAGAGCAGAGGACAGGCAGGTTGACAGATCAGCAGGACACAGTAACTGGAAATGTTATTTAATGTCAGCCACAGTGAAACACGTGATAGTGGCATGGTGGAGGAAGTATATTTATACAAATTAAAATAAATAAAATACGATACTGTGCAGACTAGTGATTGTCAGAAACAAATTTTTTTTCCCCCCTTGGTAAAGTCAGTGGCAATCTAAGTCTGGTGTCTGCAAATAGTGTATGCAACTGCCTGCTGATCATTTTGTGTGTGGGTGTGTGGGCTGAATGCTGCAAGTCAGAGAAAGCACAGGCAGGATTCGGTACAGTACAACTACAGCACTCTTGGCTTCCAGCAGAGTCCTACCTGTCCTGGGCAGGGGTTGTAGGTCAAGCCATCATTAGGCTGCACTCCAGCTGATCAGTCTGACACGTAGGCTGCTGAATAACAGGATTGTTGTGTTGATACATATTTTTGTTTTGTAGTTTAAAAAAGTACTCCTTGTTCACTTGATTTTTGTCATTTGTACTCATCCAGATTTGGTTTTACTCCCTTCTCTAAAAAATTGAGGAGTACAATACTCAACCCCAAAAATCTTATCTGGAGCACTGGAAGTTGGAGAAGAAAACATTACTTACTGTACCACAGTAATCTTTTTTCTTCCAAGGGAATCTTACTGTATTCTGACAAATGCAGTATGGTCTCACCATAGGACTGCCCCGGAGCCAAAATGGTTAATAGAACCTATGCTAATAGTGGAATGTTAGGCTCAAGCTCGGTTTTCAAACCACTGTTCCTGGTTGCACTTCCTGCAACCGTCTGATTCTTACGAAGCATGCAGAAGCTAAAACAACTAACTAACCTACTCTAATATAACAAGTAAAGCGCTTTTTATGACAAACTCCTTTATTTTGTGTGTTATCTATTTATCTTCCCTGCGACATCCGCTGCAGGCCAATTGCCATAAGGGCGCTCATCTCTTGCTCGTCTCCGCCGCCGATCCCGACCCCACACTGCAGCCACCTCAGGGTAACCCACGCAACCCTTTCGTCGGATGGGTCCTCCTCTTCCGAGAAGAATCGGCCTGTCAGCCTAGGCACTGGCCCTGTGTGCTGCTGCGGCCAGGTCGGCTGTTGCGGAGCTCAAAGAGGCACTGGTCAGGGCAGCCGTCATCCAGTAGGAAGAGATGCCATTTTCTGTTTTTTTTTGTTTTTGTTTTTTTTTCCCCTCCGCTTTCCCCTAGTTACGCTGCATCTGAGCTTCCTCTGGTCTCCACCGGGGGTCACTACAGAGCTACGTCAATCCCCAACCCCCAACCCAGCCCAGCCCAGGAGAGGAGAGGAGAGCAGTCCCCTGATGCTCAATCCTACTCCTTCCCCTGCTGACCCTCCAGCGCCTGAGTCCATTCCCAAACCTGGGTCGCCAGTGTGGTGTAAAGTAAGGCGCCTGCGCCTCAACCCTCTGCGCCACTGGGCTGGCACAGACTCCTTTTTAACATTAAGGGCATCTTCCAAGACTCAAGTCACAGATGCCCAAGAAATAAACAGGTATACCCGACAGGTTTCCCATAAGATATGAACAGCTGGTATGCAGTGCCCTCTAGGTTCTAGTAAGGAAGGAATGGTGGGAACTTGGAATACAGTAAGATTCTCTTGGAAGAAACAAGATTACTATAGTAAGTAATGTTTTCTTCAAACCCCAGGAAATCTTACTGTATTTGGACAAATGCAGACTACCCAAGCAGTACCTTTGGAGGTGGGCAGAGAACCTACTTACGAAACGGGCTCTGCAGTACTGCTGTACCAAATCTGGCATCATTTCTTGCCTCAGTATCCAAGCAGTAGTGCTTGGTGAATGTGTGAACAGTTTTCCAGGTAGCTGCTTTACAGATTTCCAGTAGAGGAATGTCTCTTAAAGCTGCTATGGAAGCAGAGTTTCCCAGTGGTGGCACTTTCACAAATAAGTGGTACTCCTCCTCATCTGTCAAATCAAAGAAAAGGGTATGTTTAAAATTAGCAGTAATATGGGATAAATAGGGGAAAAATAAGGAATGGGCTACTTATTTTCAAGAAGTACAGATGAGCATGGGTACCACTTTATATTTTGAGTGACACCACAGGGCAGCTGTTCCTCTAGTAAAGTGTACCCTGAGATCCTGTGGCAGCCGCTTACCCACTTTGCCATAACAGAACTGGATACAGGCCACAATCCACCATGCAATGGATCTTTTTGTGTCTGGTTTATCTTTCCCTACTTCCGTATAGGTCAAGAAGAGTTGGGTGCTGTCTCCTCTATGGCCTTTTGTATGGTCCAGGTAGTAGCTGATAGCTCTCTTTATATCTAGGCTATGCAGTCTACGTTCCCCTGAAGTGGAATGGTCAGTGAAAAAATACTGACAGTGTAATGGATTGATTAACATGGATATCAGGTACCACTTTAGGAAGAAATTTATTGTTGGTCCTAAGGACAACCTTGTTCTTGTGGAATGCAATATAGTCAATCTCCATGGATAGAGCCTGGAGCTCACTAATCCTTCTGGCAGAAGTGATTGCAACTAAGAACACAGCTTTCCAAGTTACATACTTGAGATCTGCTGATGACATAAGCTCAAAAGGTGGCTGCATGAGCTGTGTAATACATATGTTCAGGTCCCATACGGGGGTAAGAGTCCTATGTGGGGGATGCAGATGCAGCAGCCCCTTAAAAAACTTATTGAAGCCAGAGATGATGCCTTGCCTGCTGATGGGTAAGCTGAGACAGCTGACAAGTGCACTTTTAGAGTGAATGGTCTTAGACCAAGGGAATGAAGGTGGGTTAGGAAATCCAGGACAGCTGGCAAACTCGCCTGAGTGTGGTCCAGATTCTTACTCTGGCACCAAATGGAGAATCTTTTCCACTTGGATGTGTTGGTTTTCCTGGTGGAGGGCTTTCTAGAAACCCTGAGGACCTCCATGACCCCTTCAGAGAGAGATGTAGGTCTGCATACTCTAGGTCCTCAAGAGCCAGGCCTTGAGCCTGAGAGACCGAAGGCTGTGGTATAGCATCCTGCCCTGGGAAGAAGTCAACAAGTTGTGTTTCCTGTGGAGGCTGATTGGTTTGGCAACTGATAGTGCCAGAACCAGGGAGTACCAGGGCTGCCTGCCCAGTCTGGAGCAATGAGGATCATTGTTGCCAGCTGGGATCTAAGCTTGTTCAGGACTCTTAGCAACAATGGGAAAGGGGAGAAGGCATACAGGAACTTCCCTGTCCAATCCAACAGCAGTGCATCCAGTGGGACTGAGCCCTTCACTGGGGGCCGGCAGCAAAACTGGGGAAGTTGTCTGGTGCTGCAAAGAGGTTTACCTCTGGAGTACCCCATCTTTTGAACACAATCTGCAGCACCTGCTTGTTCAGAGACCAGACTCATTCTGCTGAGAGCATCTACCAGCACATTGTCCTTTCCTGGCAGGTGGACTGCTGAAAAGGAAATTCTCAGAGTATGCCAGACTCCAGATTTTCATGGTCTCTGTGCACGGGGGGGGGGGGAGAGACTGACCATGTGCCTCGTTTATGTAATACATTGTGGTTGTGTTGTCTGTTCTGAACTGTATCACTTTCCCCTACAGCATACTGGCGAAGGCCTGCAGTCCCAGGAAGTCTGCTCTGAGCTCTAGCAGGTTGATGTGCAACAGCGACTACTGCTTGAGCCATGTGCCGTGGGCAGTGTGCTCCTCCAGATGTGCTCCCCCATCCCAGGAGGGAAGCATCTGTGGTTAGCACCAAGGAGGGGTTTTCCTGCAGGAATAATATACCTCGTCGGAGGATGTCTTCCTCCAGCCATCACTGAAGTGCCTGCAAAAGTGTTCCAGTAACTGGCACCAGCTTTGAAAGTGAGTCTCCTTTTTGATGCCAGTGCAACTGGAGATGATACTGAATATCTCTCATTTGGAACCTTGCCCCTGACACTGTTGCTGTGGAAGCTGCCATGTGGCCCAGCAATTGTAGTAAGTGCCTTGCAGGCCTTGGGCTGTGCAGTATGAAGGTACTTGCCAACTGTATCAGGCTGTCCGCTCTTGCCTGTGGAAGAAAAGCCTTTCCTCTCACAGTGTCCAGCTTGGCTCCTATGAATTCCAGGAGCTGTACTGGCTCCAATACTGATTTTCTCAGGTCGACTAGCCACCCTAGTGACTGTAGGACATCCTGTGTAAGTGTCAGGGACTCCCTTTCTTGTTGAGGAGATTGCCCTATGACTAGCCAGTCATCCAGGTAGGGGAATACTGCCACTCCTTGCCTCCTGAGGTGTGCCACAACCACAGCCAAGCATTTTGTGAACACTCTTGGAGCAGAAGCAAGTCCGAAAGACATTGCCCTGAATTGGTAATGGCCTGATGGCAGTCTGAATCTGAGATATATTCTGTGGGACTGCTTGATGAGGATGTGAGAATAAGCATCCTTTAAGTCTAGAGATGCAAGCCAATCTCCCTGCCTTAAGGTTGGGAGGATTGTTGCCAGAGTCACCATTTTGAACCTTAGTTTTAACAGATGTCTGTTTAGGTGTCTCAGTTCCAGTATGGTCGCCACTCCCCTGTTTTCTTTACCGTGAAGAAGTATCTTGAATAGAGTCCCTTTCCTCTTTGTACTTGAGGAACTGGCTCTGTTGCCTTTTGAGACAGAAGGTTCGATACTTCCTGTTTTAACAGTAATGTTTCTGATGGGGAAGAGGGTCAGAAGACCCTTGCCCTCAGCTTTAGAATTAACTTGAAGTTGAGAGCCAGGCCTTGGCCCAATACCTCCAAGACCCACTTATCTGTGGTGATGGATTGCCATTCTTGGATGCAGTGGGCCAGCCTGCCCCCTACCGGGGTTGGGGAGGTGACCCGAGCAGACACCTCAGGATGTCTGCTTGGCATGGCTGCTGTCTGGATGCTGGGGCTAGTTCGGTTGTTGCCTCTTCTACCCCTGCCCCTGAAGTAATCTCTCTGTGGTTGGTACTGGGGAAAAGCTTGGGGCTGAAAAAATGGCACATAGTATCCCCTACCTCTACCCCCCTTGCTTGGTGCTTCGGGGGGGTAGATGCCTTCTCCTTGGCAGCAGCACTTTTGTAGGCTGTTTTGTAGTCGTCCATTTTTTTCATATACGCCTCTGTCTGTTTCCCGAACAGAGATGTATGCTCACGCGGGAAATCAAGAGCCTTGGACTGTGTGTCTTGGGTAAAATTGGTAGTTCTGAGCCAAGCAAATCTTCTAAGTGACAGAAGCGGCCATCTGTCTGGCAGCAGTGGCGTTTATTGTCCACAGTCATCCTAAACTGGGCTTTAGATGCCTCTATACCCCTTTTCTCAGCTTCTTCCAGATCAGCTGCCATAGGGTCTGGAACAGATTTTATTTCCATAAGTGTTCCATAGTGTTTTCTGATGTCTGGCAACACAGGCCACATAAGATGCCTGCCTGATAATCGAAGAAGATCCCAGGTAAACGTTCTTGGCAATGGAATCCATTTTCCTGGAATCTTTGTCTGGTGGGTGTGATGCTAAAGGTATGCTGGCCTATCACAAGCTGCAGCCTGCCAACCCCTTCATGGCTTGGGTGTCCAAAGAGAAACTCTGCTCCACCCTTAGCCACACAGTATTTCTTGTCCACTTTCCTATCCATAGGTGGTACAGAAGTAGTAGTCTGCAGGACCTTGTTCACTTGTTTTTTTTTTGAGGACTTGTGGATGGGCAGTAACAGCCTTTTGGAGACTGGAACATCCATCATCTCCATATAGTCCTGTTCCTCCTCATCAGTGGACTCCTGGGTTCGCAGGTCCAGGGATTGGGCCACTTGCTTTATAGAAGCAAAGTGGGATGTATAGTCCTCAGTACCTTTATCAGGGGAATCAGGACGGTGGGGATCAGGAGAGATGTCTGGTTCAAGTGGCTCTCCATAGTCCTCGTTCTCATCCTCATCCTCTCCTCTCTGAAAAGTTCTACCCCTTGTTCCAATGAACTGGGAACAGAGGAAGAACTGGAGGTCTGTGTACGCGGCTGCTTATCAACCGGAACTGGGGTACTCGGTTGAAGCGCCTGGATGATCTTTATAGTGTTCGCTATCTCCTCAGCGGTCGGAACCTGTGTCTTTTTTGGTTGCGATTCGAGTGCTGTGTGTTTCTCTCTTTTCTTTCTTTTACCTGTGGTTGTTGGTTCAGAGGCAGTATCCGCAGGCTGTTTTTTACCCATCGAACCATAACCCTTGTCAGAGGGATGTTCCTCTGGTTCTTTCTGGCTGGTTGCCAGTTTGTCTGTAGCTGGGTCAGTGGCTTTCTCAGACATCTTCTCCTGCAGTCGACTGAGAGAAGTTTTTGCAAATATCACAGTCCTCCCTGAGGTGGTCAAACCCCAGCCAAAAAAACACAAATCAGATGAGGATCTGCTTTAGCGAATAGTTCCCCACACTCAGTACAATGTTGGAAACCTGTGGGGCCCATTCTTTTCTTGCTCTGTCACTTAACACTTTTTTTTGGGGGGGGGGGGGGAGTTGGTAAAAAACAAACCAAGAGTTACCCCAGTAAAATTTTTAAAAGAATACCAACAGACTTACCTTAGCAGTCGGAAAGACTGAGAAACACCTCAGAAAATAAAGAACACTACCGGTTCCTTCTCGGCTGAGAAAAAACGATAAGGAACCGAAAAACTTACCAAATGAACACAAATCTAGACTAAGTCTACCTGTGAACCAAGGACAGTGCTTCAAAAATCGAAATAAACGGACTTGACAAAACCGAGAAACATAAACTTTTTCAAGTAAGTGAAGGAGAGCGCTCCGGAGACGTCTTACTGAGGCAAGCGGAGTAAAGAATCTGATGGTTGCAGGAAGTGCAACCAGGGACGGTGGTTTGAAAACCAAGCTCGAGCCTAACATTCCACTATTAGAATAGGTTCTCTTAACCATTTCAGCTCCAGGGCAGTCCTATGGTGAGACCATACTGCATTTGTCAGAATACAGTAAGATTTCCTGGGGTTTGAAGGAAAATTTACCGATATTTAAATTTTGTTTTTGTCTCTTGTGCTGGTCGCAGGGCTCCTTACCTGCTGGGATATATAACAGCAGTGAGACTAGTGTATCCCAGGGTGGGAAGTAACATAGCCAGAATTCTAAACATCACTGAGAGCCTGCAGGACTCTACTGCTGAAAGAGGCTGCCACAGAAGCAGCTGCATCCAACTTACAGAATTTCATAAACATGTATAGAGAAGTCCCAGTGGCAGCCTTGCAAATGTCTGCTGGCAAGGCATCCCGGAGTTCCGTCTACAAAGTGGCCATAGCCTGAGTTGAGTGAGTTTTTACTGGACCAGCTAACAGAACTCTGGCCTGTCTGTAAGAGAGGATGATTGTTCATCAGCTGTACTGGGCAGTACAGTCCTTTAGACACCTTTCTTGCCTTGATTCTGACCTACGTGAGGACAATTGTAGCCTTGCACAGTGGTTCTGTTTACTTGATGTACAGCTTTAATGGGGAAGTCTCCCATAGTTTCACACCCATATTTTCCCAACTTCTTATGTTTAACTGTTATGTTCCTCCTCTAGTTGCCAGCAGTCCTATTGCTGTACAAATCTAGATTATAAATAAAAATATACAGCTCCCAGAAGTTATCAACGTGTTTGTCCTCCATTATACCATCAATGCTGCTGGAGGATGATGTCATCAGAGCAACAGATAATGGTGCTGCACTAAATGCTGTTCCACCAGTAAATAGAACCCACAATGTTTGGTCCCCCACTTGAGTAATGGGGGAACTCTATTAGTGTTGTGCACATCCTGAAATGCAGGTCTAATAGGGACTAGACCCACATGAGTGTGATTCAGCACTGATTTGACATGTATATATAGTATGCCTATAAGGAAGTGCCTGTATGTGTTGTGTTAATGTTTCTGTTAGCAAAAAGTTTACCCAATAAATGACTCTGGGTAAAACAAGAGTCTTAAGTGGTATTATATATCTGTTGTATTATGTTCTGTGTGTGTTAGCATTCTCTGTTTTGATTGACACCAGCAGTGAGACACAATCTTGCACAAATGCCCCTTTCCCTTTGTAACTAGACAGTCAATGATTGGATGGCTAATGTAAGGCAATAAAGAGTTCAGCTATAATAAGAAATAGGTTACCAGGACATCAGCTGCAGCATATGAAGAAGAGTAATATAGTGGTTAAAGCACAGGCACAAGAACTGGGAAACTCTGGTTCAAATCCTACTAAAGTCCCTTACTCCCTAACCATTAACAAGTTCCCCTAACCACCTTGGGAACTGTGATGGCCCCTCAGGTCCTTGACTTTAACAGTGCTCCCATTCCCATTATAAATCATTAGCAGTGATGTGAGAGCTACAGCACTTCACTTTGTAGGTACTGAAATCAAGTTGTGGCAGCCCCTTTGTAAGGCCAGCATTTGAAGTAGGATGTCCCTCACAAATCAGATGCTATACTTCAGCTGTTGTAGGTAAAGAAACTAATCAGTCTCAGTGTTTGTAGTACTCTGTATTTGCTTAGCTCATTCCTCCCATGTCACATGCATTCTGTATCTTGGTATGTCCAGTCAGAACCCAGATGTAACAAGCATTTGAAATGTAAAACAGTACACTTTATAAAGTAAGTGATCTAGCTCTCCACTTTCAGGCTGCTGAAAGGGGAGTGTATAATTTGTGCAAAGGAGGAATTCAGTCTTGTATGATCCTTTGGGAAACTGCTCAAGCCTACCTTGTAAATGAAACCCCTCAAGGGTGTTCACCTGGTTCACTACAGAGTGACTGATTGACTGCTCGATTGATTGATTGGTTGGTTGATTGACTGATTTAGTCTACTGCTTTCCACAACATGTTACAACTGTCTCACAGAGAGAAATGAGCAGAACAGCTTTTGTTTCCTGTGAATGACATACTATTAGATGTATTATTTGCTCTACACATGCAGTATTAAGGCTACAAGTACCACTCCCTGTGTGAGCTGCATGACAGAACTGTCTTAAGTCATTGAAAACTTAAACTAATATCAGGATAGACAGCACTGATACCCTTATGTTTTGTTCTGCACTGTTGCTGCAGTGACATCAAGGAATGGGAGGGGCTGTATTACAAGTGACTCATTTGCATGTAAATGGAGGCTTGCTTGACATTTTACTACCTTGTGTCAGAGCCTCAAACTCTAGATATGTGTTGCAACAGAAGAAATAGCTGATCTCTTATTGACATATGTACAGTACTTGATGTAATGTATAGTAGATATATCCAAATCTTAAATATACAGGAGTCTTTTCCTTTAAGGCATATCTAGGATCCACAGTGTTTAATTCTTTTACATTGTCATTCTTGGGCTTAGGGCAGAAAGATAAAAGGAGCAGTTCTTGAATGCAGTGGAAGGCAGAAGTCACCTTTAGCATGAAACCCGGATCAGTGCGTAACACAACTGAGACTTGAAGGAAAACAGTGTAAGGCTCTTTGGAAGAGAGTGCACCAAACTTGCAGATTCTTCTGGCTGAGGTAATAGAAGTGAGAAAGGGTTACCTCTATTGTAAGATGGAGAAGGGGAAGCTTCCTCCAGTGGTTTGAACGGGGCTTTTGTTAGAGTATGAAGGTCCAGACTGAGGCACCATGAAGGAACAGTACACTTTACTGGAGGATGTTTCAAGGTCACCGCTCTTAAAAATCTGATGTGAGGGTGTGATCCCAATGAGTCTCCCGATTCCACCAGTAGTAGTGCACCCAAGGTGGAGACTTGTACCCACAGTTTTATCGGTTGTGGCCCTTTATCAAAACCATCCTTGAGGAATCAAAGAATTAGTTGCCTGTTCTTGTGCTGCACTTCGAGAGGTAGGGGGGCACAAGACTGCACAACTGGGCTATGTCTGGTAAGCACTGGCTGAAGGGGGAGATATCTGGCCCAACTGCAGGGACAGCCTATCAAGGCAAGGCTCCCTAGCACAACTAAGGCAGGTACAGTACTCTGAAGTACCAACTGCCTGTAGAGAGGATGAGGTTGGACAAAAATAACAAAACACGTCAAAGAATTCTGTGTCCCTGCCACAAAGTGACAGAGCAGTGCTCCAAGCTGCTGCTTTTGTGGAGGCAGGAAGAAGACTGGCATAATCCTTTGGGGGGGAGTCTGTGTCCCCTGTGCCACAGGTCGACTTCCTGCCTCTGTGAAGTTCCATAAAGAGCGAGTGGGCTCTGACTAAATGGCAGAGGGTGCTTGTAATCAGTTTTTATACAAAAACCAGGCACTCACCACCTCAAAAGAATGTGCAGGATACCACTATTTCCACATAAGAGCAGCTTTATTAGCTAGACATGAAAAAGCCCATTTATGCTGGCCTGACACATTTCACACAGGATCCTTTGTCAAAGCCTATGATAAAAGACCCTGTCCAAAACACGTCAAGTGGGCATAAATGTGCTTTTTTATGTCTAGCTAATAAAGCTGCTCTTATGTGGAAATAGTGGTATACTGCACATTCTTTTGAGGTGGTGAGTGCCTGTTTTTTGTATAAAAAGTGTTTGTTGTTTTACCTTGAGCACCTCCGTCCCAGTGCACACCGTTTGTGCTTTCACTGCTTGTAATCAGTGGCTAACTGGTATACAATAGAAAGAAAAGGTACAAGCACTCTCAGAGAGTACTGAAGTGAATTTTTTTTTTTTTGCGGAATGTGTTTATTACATTTTCATAAAAAAGAACAATTACAAACATTACATTACCAACCACCAACAAGCACACACATAAAAAAAAGCTTACTACCAACAATTCATATAAAACTCAAGGAACTATGTACAAAAGTCCAATTCATAACATAATATTTTCATGTTAATTTCTTTAAAAATATTAATTGATATTTGTAAACATCATACAGGAGGTTCGGTCACCCAGCAGGGACAGAATATGATACAATACAGTGCCGGGGGTCCGGGTGACACTTTCTATGGAGGTTGGGGGCCTTTTGCCCACACAAGGGATCTTAAGTTAGTGGAGTCCCTCTCAAAGCATTTGTGCCTCCCCTGGTGACAATGAAGACAAAAAGGGGTCCCACGTAAGGAAAAATCTCTCATCCCTTCTCTAGACCATAAATGACAGGCGCTCCAGAGCCAATGTCTGGATTGCCAGGCTCTGCCATTGCATGACTGTGGGTCTCATCCCCGACATCCATGTGTTTAATATACAGTGCTTGGCAAGAATCAGAAGTACTCTGGCCCATCTCGGTAGGAGCCCTCAACCCATTAGGTCTCATGTTTTCGATCCCTAAGAGCAGCAGCAGGGGATCCAGTGGGAGCTGACTCCCCATCATGGCACCCACCTCCTGGGCATTATCTGACCAAAAGGTTTGAAGGATCGGGCAGGCCCAAAAATAGTGGAAGTAAGTGCCTACATGTGTTCTACATCTCCCACATATTGGAGACACAGCAGGGTTGAATTTATGGATAATCACAAGGGGCAGTAGAGACTGTGCACAAACTTGTATGCTGACTCTTTATACTTCTTACAAATCAGAATTCCTTGGTGCGTTCCCAACATCACGTTCTCTTCCTGGATATCAGTGCGTAGGTCCCTTTACCATAATCATTTGGTTTTCTGGGTAAGGTCCGGGAAGAGGTTCCTACCTAATCCTGCTGCCTTGCGAATTAATCCTTTAGAGTCATGTGTAACTAGAAGAATAAGATGTTCTAGTTGCGTTAGGGCAGATTCAGTCCCTGGCTCCCTACCCAGCCTTTTAACATGTGCCCTAACTTGTAGGTATCTAAAAAAATTATTATGTTGTAGTCCCACATCTCCCTGTAGTTCTTCAAATGAATACATGCCCTCCCTTTTCCATAATGTTCCAACACAAGTCAGTCCCTTCCCACTCCCAAGCTGGGAACAAAAAAGGGGTTACCAGTGACTGGGAGCATCAGTGTTTCCTCCCCCATAGCCCCGCACACTATCTGAATTAAAGTCCAACTCTCCAGGACAGCACTCCCCAATGGGTTGGGGTGCTTCAATCTTACATACACCCCTGCTGACCAGTCTTCCCAAGGTAGGCTGACAGCTGCCCCGGACACTCTATCTCCTCTAAATCCAACCAGCCTGCCTCTACCGACTTGTTTTATTTATCTGAAAAGGATTCACCAGGAGAGACAACATGAGCTGTGAACAGCTCGTTTCCAGAAGCGTCCTGGGGGGAGGTGATTACATAAAGAGGGAGATCAAGCAAAATATAAAAAAATGCGATATATACAGTGCAGAAACATAATACAATACGTGCAGTGAAAATTCAGGTACATAAAGAGAGAACTAATACAATGAAATCAAACCTAGTCAGCGGACAGTATCTCATATGCAGATAGTGTGGATACGAGGTAATGATCGAAACCAATGGGTGAGGACAAATCAGGGTGAGCAGTGCTATGAGCAGGTTTTAATGTATATAGTAGCAATCGGGAAGAAGTGAACCGGAGAAGAAGAGCAATGAGTAGCAGGCTAAGCGCAGAGTAAAAACTTAAGTGCAAATTGGTACACAAAAAGGGGGTACAAAGTGCTGTATGGATAGAAAGGAATGGAAGAGTGTGACACAAGGAAGTAATGAAGGAGGAATTGGGGGGAGGGGGGGGGAAGAGCCATGAACAAAATCTCTCTCAGAATGCTGAGAACCCTGCAAGGGACCGGACCTGGCAGGAGAGGAAACAGAGGGTAGGGGAAGGACATAGAGGGGGTGCTGAAGAAGGGGAGACCAGGAACCTGTCCCCTTCAGGATGCTGAGAACCTCACAAAGGGACTAGGCCTGGCTAGGAAAAAGGAAGGTGAGGGGGGAAGGGGATGGGATAATCCAAGCACTGTTCTCCTTCAGGATGTCAAGAACCCTACAAGAGGATAGGACCTGGCAGGGGAGAGGGGAAAAGGAGGAAGGGTAGTGTAGTGGGGGGGCTGAGGTCCCAGCTGAGGTAGACTAGGATGGAGGAGGTGAAGTGGTGTAGTCGGAGGAGGGGTGGTGGGGGGGTGGATTGGGAAGGTGGAGGGGGCACTTGGGAAGTTGATTTGTAGGGAAGGGTATTAGGTGCAGTTACAGACATGAGCAGTGTGCTTGCGGAGGAGGAGTAGGAGTAGGAGTGAGTGGAGGAATTGTGCAGAGCGGATTTCTAATGGGAGGGATTTCCAGATATAAGGGAATTAGTAAGAGAAGGCCGAGCGGCCCGACAAGGTGTGCCAGGGAGGAAGATTGAGGGTTCTGTGGGTGGAGGAGCAGAGCGAATAGGTGGACGGGAGGGCCGTTAGTAAGATGGAGGACAAATAGTGTGGCAGAGAACCGAGCAAGAATTTCCCAAAACAATTAGCAATGTGTGACATGTGCCTGGACTGGAGGAATGGAAAGGACAGTGATGAATAGAGTTCACAGTGATGAGTGCGAGGGGGCAGCCAAGAATGTATCAGCAGAAGAAATTGAAAAGTGTCCAGTCTGGATAGGGTAGTTTGGGGGCTGAGTTATAGACTGTGTCCCCAAAATCCAGGACAGGGAGAATCATCTTTTGGACAGTTTCTCTCCTGGCGTGCTGCAGGAGGCAGCTGCGGTGTCTACAGAGCACCAAGTCGAGTGAGTAATTTTTTGTGACTGGTGTCAATGGGTACCCCGAAGTCTAGATTCTTATCTAACCATATTCCAAGGTACTTAAATGAAGCTACATTGTCAAGCGTTGAGCCAGAGAGTGTGTGGAATGTGGGAGTGGAAACAAGACTGGCCAGTTTTTGCCAGGAGCCAAAAGTCATGGATACATTTTTTTTTTTTTTTTTTACGTTCACGGAGAGTTGGGTTGCAATAAACCAGTGCTGGACATTGTTAAAATCCAATTGAAGGCTGGTTGCCACCTTGGAGGGGGAGTTTCCAAAGGAGAATAACACAGTATTGTCTGCGTACATGTGTATATTTGAAGATGTGCAGGCATTAGGGAGGTCATTCAGGAATATAGAAAATAAAATGGGAACAAGGAGAAGTAATGGAGTATGCAGAAAGGTGGAGTAACTTGGGGTCAAAACCATCAGGGCTTTTTCCCTCGAGAGGGTCCAGGGCAAGTAATACTCGTAGACTGTCTTCTGGAAGAACAGGTTTGAAGGAGAAGCGTGGAGTAGGCATGAGGGAGAAAGGGGGGGGGGCAGAGGGATGAACTGAGGAGTCCCCAGGAGCAATGCTGGGAAGAGATGCAAGTAGGGCGGAGGCATAAGTAGTGAAGTAGTTGTTGAATTCAGTGGCTATGGAAGGGGGATCATCAACTGTGCGGGTGCCAATTTTTAGGACAGGAGATGGGGAGTGGGTAGGGGGGAGAACAGGGCATGAATAACCTTCCAGAATTTGGAGGCATTATTGATGTTGTTCTGGAGGGAGGCTTGGAAGTTCTCTGCCTTAGTGAGGCGGATGGCCTTGATGCAGGAGTTGTGGAGTGAACGATAGCACTGTAGGTCGAGAGGGGTGCCAGAGGTTTTGTACACAGCCCATGCATGGTCCCTGGCACATTGGCATGCTAAGAGTTTGGCAGTGACCCAGGAGAGGTGGCTCCCATGGACCCTAGCCTTCCTAATCGGTGCGTGCCATTCCCAGATGTTCAGGAACCGAGAGCTGAAGAAGGAGAGGGCAGAGTTGATGGAGGACGCAGAGGTAACTGGAGTTCAGTCAGTGTTGGTCAAGTCACTATGAAGCGAAGATAGGTCTAGGGACCGGAAAGAGTGGAAATTGAGAATGACAGCAGGTGACTTTGCACAGTGAATTTTATGCACACAGTAGCCCATATGATGGTCACTGAGAGTGTCTGGGAGAATACCAGAGGATATGACATGGTGTGGGTGGGAGGTCAGCACCCAGACGATTAGGAAATGATTCCCTAATTTGTGGTTGAGACGTATTGGATCAGAAATAAGTTGAGATAGATTTAGTGAGGAGGCATGGTTGCAGATTTTAGACTGGGAGTTGGACAGCCAGTTTATGTTGAAGTCCCCTAGGATGAATAATTCACCAGGGGTGGCAAGGGAGGAGATGGAGGTAAGAAGATCTGTAAAAGAGGAAAGTGAGGAAGTGTGGAGGTTTGGGCAGCAATATACGTTATCAACAAAGATGGGAAGGGAGAAAGGAAGGGATAATTTTATTAATATCTCAAAAGCAAAGGCGGTTGATGGAAAGAGACCGAGTATTTGATAGATGTACATATGTACATGGTGACACCACCACCCCTGGACTTACGATCCTGGTGGATGCAGGAATATCCAAGGATGGAGATGTCAGACTCTGATTTTGGAGCTGAGCCAAGACTCCGATATAGTGAGAACAGAGGGTTTAAGTTGAGACATGAGCGACTGCAGAAGGTCAATTTTGGGGGTGGTAGACTTCTAATATTCAGGTGCAGAAGACTAAGACCTTTTGGCATCCCAGGTGAGGGGATATGAGGAGGGCTGGGATTAGTCTTGATGTCACCAGATGTGAGTAGCAGCAATGAGATCAGTAGTCTAGTGAGGATGGTCGCTGGTCAGCCATCTTTTAGAAGGAGTGAGAGGGCGGTTAGGGGACAAAGTGGACATGGTATTAGTTAACGTTTTGGAAAGCTAGTGCACGCAGGGCATGCAACATGAGTCCAAATCTAATAAGGATGTAGGCTATAGCATGCCAGTAGTAGTGGAGGCAGGCAGGAGGAGGGGAGGGTAGGGGAGGCAGAGAGGGGAGGAACCGGGAGAGATGATGGAAGAAGGGATGACAGGGAGAAAAGGAGGGGAGACATACAAGGGAGGGGGGAGCATGGTGAGAGAGCAGGAAAAGAGGAAAGAGAATGAGGAAGGAGAGTAGCAGTAGGAGGGGCAGAGGGGTAGATGTTGAAAATTTAGCAGAGGGTGACTGATAGCTGAGGATGGGAGGGGGAGTAGTGGGAGCCGATACCTTAAATGTAAGATATGACCGGTGTAAACAAAGCAGTAGTACAGGGAAATAGAGTATTATGCACCCTAGAGTCACAGTGAGGGTGATATGCAGAAAGGCAGAATATATGTTATTTGTGCCCTGGAGTCACAACGATGGTGATGGGCAGATAGTAAGAGGGTGTTTGGCAGACAGAGAATGAGGCAGAGATAATAGGTTAAATTGTGTCCTGAAGAAGTAGCAGAGAAAGTGGCAGAGCTAAAAGGTAGATCGTGTCCGGGTGATGCAGCGAGGGTAACAGGCAGAATAGGAATGGGGTGCAGGGCGAGTGGTAGTGATGACCTAACAGACAGGAGGGCAGACTAGGGGAAGTAACAAGTGAGATCAGTCTATAGAGAGGAGCCAATCCGAGTTGCAATGAGGGAGGGAGGAGAGGAGCTCAGCTGTATTTAATAGAGGCCGGGAAAAATTAATACACAGTATGAATGTGCAGACAGCTAGGAGGTGCAAAATAAGGAGGGAGCGCAGCCAGTGAAAATCCTGAAGCAGACAGGACCCTCCAGTGGCACTCCACAGTAAACAGACTGGAGACCAGTAATCGATGAGCAGATTGTGGTCCGGGGTGATAGCATACCTGGTTCTTGCTGGTGCAGTGGGCAGATGGTATGGCACAGACGGCTGAGGAGTGCTGAGCCATTGCCACTTCCAGCAAGGGCTGCCCCCTCCCCCCAACTAATCCCACTGTTTTACCTTTTCCCCATTTTGATTTTGCCCTTAAGTTTATCTCCCCCCCTCAAATCTCACCACTGATGCCCTCGAAACCAGTTCCTCTGGCAGAGCATTCCATGCTGTCACCACCCTCTCAGTGAGAAACTGCCTCATCTCCCTTCTGAACCTTTCCCCTCCAACTTTAGACTATGCCCTCTTGTAATTCCTGACTTTCTGTTTAAACAGACCCTCATGACTTACCCTATTAATGCCCTTCAAGTATTTAAATGTCTCAATCCTATCCCCCCCCCCCTCCGTCCCTTCTGTCCTCTGAGTACATATTGAGCATCTGTAGCTTCTCCTCATGGCTTTTCTCTCATCCCACTCAACATCTTGGTTGCTCTCCTTTGTACCCCCTCCAATAGTCTTATGTCCTTTTTTAAGTATGGACACCAGAACTGCACGCAGTACTCCAAGTGAGGCTGCACCAATGCTCTGTACAGCGTCAGGATCACATCCTCACTCCCTGAGGCGATTCCCATTGTTATACATCCCAGCATCCTATTAGCCTTTGCTGACACTTTCCCACACTGTGCAGAGTGATTCATGTGGCCTGTGACTAGCACACCCAGATCTTCTCCTCAATGGATACCAATAACTGCACACCTCCCAGCTTATAGTTAAATCCAGGATTCCTGTTTCCAAAGTGCATAATCCTGCACTTCTTAGCATTGAAGCCCTACTGCCAGGTACTTGACCACCTCTCCAAGGTTTCTAGGTCCCTCTGCAGCACCCCCTCATACACCCCATCCACTACTGCACCCAATTTAGTATCAGCAAACCTACTCATCCGACTCTGAACCCCAACTTGACATATCAGCTACACAGATGTTGAATAACATTGGTCCCAGCATGGAGTTCTGAGGGACCTCACTGATGACCTCCCATGGTGTTGATAATTCCCCCCTTACTACCATCCTCTGCTGCCTCTTTTCCAGCCAGTTACCAATCCAGCTGACCACCCTATTGCTAACATCCAGGTCCCTCAGCTTGCCTATCAGTCCCCTGTGTGACAACAAGTTGAAGGCCTTGCTGAAATCCAAGTACAGAACATCCACTGCTTTAGCCTCATCCAGAGCCTTAGACTGTAACTCCTTGAGTCTCTGTCCATGGATGGCCTTGTTAAAATACTGGCAATGAGCAAAAGAAGTCATGTTGTGTGTGGCCTCAGACACTGGACGCAGAGAGAATGCCAGTCATAGTGGTAGATCCTGTGACCACAATGACAGTTCCAAAACAGCGATTCGGGGTTCGACATAGAGGAGAACGCGGTACAACGTACCAAAAGTCTGTGTTCTTTTGTCGTCAAAGGCAGTCATGGAAGCACTGCTGCGAGAAGCAGCACATGGTTGAAGTGAACTGGTCGATGGCCTGAGAAGAACTGAGAAGTCCTCAGGGTCGCCCATGTATTTGTACACGTACCTAGCCTGACATCACCGTGGGCGCCCCCCAGTCACACTGCTTGAGAAAGCTACTTTGCAAGGAGCACCCTTCAGCAGATATCCCAAGTGTCTCACCTGCTGTAAGAGATCCTCTCGAAGATCTACTCTTAAGGTAAGTATGTAACTGTACTTTCCTCAGATTACCCCTAATTCTACCCTCCCCTTCCCTCCCTTCTCTTCCCTTTAAACATAGGGTATGCTCTCTGGTTCTTTCACACTGAACAAGCTGAAAAAATTCCCTGACTCACCTTGCAGTTTATGAAACTAAAATCCAATCTCCACTTAACCTTCTTGTTTTTCAGGGAAAATCCTGTCAAAATGATCCCTAGAGCTTTAACTCTCCATTCCTTTCATCATTGTAGCTGCTCTTTCCTGCACCCTTGCAATTTGTTTTTTGATTAGGAAATGAGGGCTGAGAACTACTTTCCTGTTTTCAGCCTCTTTCGGGGGGGGAGTACTGATTAATACTGAATCAGTTTAAGCTGTTGCATTAATTAATGGGGGATATTTGTACGTTAAAGATTCCTTGACCCTTCTCGAAAAGTGAAAGAATTTCCTTGGTTTCCCAGCCACACAAACAGCCACCGGAATAAGCATACAAGATCCTGGTTTAATGTCTCGTCTGGAAGATGGCACTTCACAACAGCACAGTGTCCCCTAATACTGTGCTGGGGCATTGGCATGTATGGTTACTTACAACCCAGGGGATAATGCCTCCTGTAGCACTACCAAATTCACTTCCTGCAGCACCTGGTGTACACTGGAGGTCCTGATCCTGCTTTGCTTCCGAGATATGACTAAATCCTGGAAAAAAAAAAAGTGGTGTGATCAGGCACCTAAACTGCTATAGCTTTTTGTTTTAAATTTTTTTGGTGCTGTGACCAGAATTGTATACACTAAGGGTGACCCTAGGGCAGGATATCAACAATTTCTCAGCAAGTAATGCCCCTTTTAATGCAGCCCAGCATCTGATTTGCCTTACCCACTGGCTCTGCACATGTTGCGATAGTTTCAGCTTCCCATCAGTGATGTCCCCAGGTCTTTTTATGGTCTGCTGCAGCCAGCTGTTAATTAAAGGAGTACTACAAACTGGCTTCGTGGTGCCGAGTGAAGATGTTTGCTTGGCACGCTGGTGACCCAGGTTCATGCCCTGAGCCCAGGTGTCAGAAGTGGAGTCCGGTGAGGAGGGAGTTTAGAATGTCCTTTGGATGCTTCCCTTCAGAGGAGGGGTGCTTAGGACCACTGTTTGTCAGCCCCTGGAGGTGGCTTGGGGTGGTATTCTTGGCAGCACGAGGCCTTGACGCACCACCGAACGCCCCTGCATCCAGAATGCCGCTGCAGCCAGACCTTTGGGGGAAGGGGTGGGTGGGTGGATCAGGAGAAAAGCAGAAAATCCACCCTCGGCTGACCAGGATGATGGTCACCAGTCCCAATCATCACATTAGCCCGGAGAAGTCCATACCGATCCTGCTGTGCCCGGGATGTGTACTGGACACTTGCGGGTGTTTCTCTTCCCCTGGTTCCCACTCCGGTAGGGGAGGGGCCCACCCAACAAAGGGCTACGTCTGGCTACCTGGGATCACGGCACTGAAGGGGCAGCGGATGAGGGGGGTCGGCGGCAGCAAGAGGCCTTGGCAGCCTGATGGAAGTGGCCGACCAGGGGCTTGAGGAGGAGAAAAAAAAACCAAAAACAGTACTACAGTCAAAATTTACAAAACATATGTTGTGCCAAGTGTTTTGATGTGTTTATTTAGTCCTGGTGTGTCCTTCCCTGTGTCTGCCGGTAGGTGTTTTGATTTGTGCATTTAGTCCTGGCGTGTCCTTCCCTTTGTCTGCCGGTAGGAGTTGTTTCTCAGTTTGCCTACTGACTTTAGCCTCTGGGGATCTCCACATTAGAATGGTTTATTGCTCTTCATTGTCTTATAGTGCCTCCTATCTCACGTGACAGTGGTGCATCCGGGACCACTGATTCAGTGAGGGGAAGTACTGGAGCAGTAATCTGAAGTTATAAACCTGATGTTCTGGCCTCAACTAAATAACTCATGATTTTTGTTTTCTACATGTTTGTCTAGGTCTAGCCAGCAGGAACAATGTTTTCCTTTTAAAGCTTTTCATTTCATCAGACTACACTCAGCCATAAAAAAGCACACAAATAACCTGGGTCATCAATGCTATAATTAGAAAAGACACGTGCTGTTTTCTTGCAAAGTATCCACTCAGTTAGACCTCAAGTGATTGCAAAGCTGTAAATGTAGACTTTAGTGTCTGCTGGATAAGGAAAGTAACTGAAAATCACAGCTGTACTACTTCAGAATTGACTGTGACTTAAAATCACTGCTGTACTACTTTAGAATTGACTGTAAACCGGTACTTGCTAAATCTATAGGCCTGTTCATGCGGCCAGTTCTGAACCATTACTGGTGGTGGTGCACAGCGGCCAGATTGGTGTCGCTGTGCATGTCTGAACGCCACAGTTTTTTCAATTTTGCGTTGCGTGGCATTGTTACCACGATCCCTCTTTTTCTGGGATTGCTTGTGAATGATCAATTTTCTTTGGCCATCTGAACAGCCACACCACCTGTGATGACTGGCATGCTTTTCCCAGCCTGCACTTCTGTGGAAACAGGAAGTGAGCCTAAAGCCCTTTCTGTAGAGTGGAGTTTTTTTTCCTCCCCCCAATTGTTTAACCAGCTAAGACACACTAAGCTGAAAGCATGTTTACAGGTGCAACCTGGGAACACAGGGAAGTTAAGTGACTTGCTCAGGATCACACAGTATGCAAATGGGGGCTGTGGGATTCAAACCCAGGTCTCCAGATTTGCAGCTCAGAGCCTTAAACCACTGTGCTATACTACCTCCAAATTAAATACATTTAAACTGGTGCCGCTTTGCATGTCTGAACAC
Source organism: Neoceratodus forsteri (assembly GCA_016271365.2). Lineage (NCBI taxonomy): Eukaryota > Metazoa > Chordata > Ceratodontiformes > Ceratodontidae > Neoceratodus > Neoceratodus forsteri. The sequence goes on along the minus strand of CM057459.1, from coordinate 688,634,203 downwards.
CACAGTTTTTTCAATTTTGTGTTGCGTGGCATTGTTACCACCCTTGATGTTGCCAAAAACTATAAATTGGAATGTTTTCACAAATCTCTGTGGTCGCTGAAAAAAGGGATTTAGGCTCACTTCCTGTTTTCACAGGCCTCCAGTTTAATAAATATTTACTGTTTAGAAGAATTTCTGCCTAAAGATTACAAAATGAAGAATTAAACCAGCTTTGATGTTGCCAAAAACTATAAATTGGAATATTTTTCACAAGTCTTCGTGGTCGCTGATCCCAAGAACATGCCAACAAACATGGTAAGCAAACAACCAACAAGTCCAAACGGTGTGTTCTTGGGATCAGTGACGGCAAAGGTTTCTAAAAAACAAACATCCTAATTTGTAGTTTTTGGCCACATTAAGGGTGGTTTAAGTCATCATTTTGTAGCCCTCCTTCCTGATTGTGGCTTAGCGAGGGTGTGAGGTCGGTGCAGGTCGTAAGCAGACCTCTACGATTTCTCCAGAACTCCACCACTGGAAAACTCGTGCAACCGCCGTAAAGAAAAAGTACGTTGGCAACATCGCTACAGAGTGATGATGTGTAAATGCTGCTCTGCAGTGTTTCACAAAATGCCGTAGGAGCGATTTAGAATGGCAACGTTGAGGCCACTTGCTGTGTGAACGAGTCTTATGATCCCAGACGCAACAGTGTCATATGGGACAGGAGGCACTGCAGGGAAAAGAGCAATAAACCATGGTAACAGATATCCCCTGAGGTTGTCAAACCAGTAGGAGAGGCCATAAACTGGTAGACAAATTGAGTAAAAAAACTAGTAGGCAAACTGAGAAAGAACTCCGAATAGCAAACGAAGGGAAGGACACACCAGGACTAAACACACAAATCAAAATTTTGCAAATTTTGACTGTAGTGTACTCCTTTAAGGAGAGTGATGAAAGTGATGCAGGGAACATCAGATGAGGAAAGATTGCAAAGCTTGAACATGTACCCCCTAGAAGAGAAAGGAGGGGGCATGATAGAAACGTTCAAGCTGCTTCAAGGGATCAACAGGTAAACTCCTCAGAGCTGTGCAGAAGAAATGAAAGTTTGTATACCAGGGCGCACAAGAAAAAATTACTTACCATAGTAATCTTGTTTCTTCCAAGGGAATCTTTTTTGTATTCTGACAAATGCAGTATGGTCTCACCATAGGACTGCCCTGGAGCCGAAATAGTTAATAGAACCTATGCTAACAGTGGAATGTTAGGCTCGAGCTCGGTTTTCAAACCACAGTCCCTGGTTGCACTTCTTGCAACTGTCAGATTCTTTACTCCACTTGCCTCAGTAAGACGTCTCTGGAGAGCTCTCCTACACTTACTTATAGAAGTTTTTCTCGGTTTTGTCAAAGTCCGTTTAGTGTTTTCGATTTTTCTTTTTACTTTGGAGCACCTTGCCCCATTTATACCCCCTCCTATACTCCCTCAGTGCTCCACTCCTTCAGGCATTGCTAATGTCCCTCCTAGGTCCGCTACCACGGCGTCTGTCTCTAGAGTGTCTGGTTACTCCTTACCTCCTCCTCCTACTCATGGAGCACCTGCACAGCGGAGATCTGCCCGTGGGTTCTGCACCTGGATGGCTGTTGGAGCTGCCGTCATCTAGGCTCCCTGATGCTTTTTCCATTTTTCTGTGGTTCCCAGTCCCCTGGGGGCACCGGCACAAGGACGTATGTCAAGAGAGGTGACATGCTGATTCATGCCTTCTCCAAAGCGCCCGACAACGTCCACCCTCCCCAACTCCAGTGAATGGAGCCGCCAGAACCCTGGAGAGCCCGTGCTTCCACCGGCTCTCTTGGGATGCGGGTGCACAAGGCACCACTGGTAATCCTCCCCAGAGGGAGGAGAGCATCCATTGGGATGCTTAATCCTCCCTCCCCCAGCCAACCCCCGCCGACCCGAGTCCGTTCCCGAACCCGGGTCGCCGGTGCAGCACGAGGTGTGGCGTCCAGCGCCTCAACCTTCAGCGCCACTGGGCCGGCTGTGTTTTTGATTTTTTGAAGCACTGTACTTGGTTGGTGGGGTCTGGTTTAGGTGGAATGTAAGGAAGTACTTCTTCATGAAATTGGTGGTTGACAAATGGAACAGTGTGCCTAGCAATATGGTAAATGCTAAAGCTGTAGCCAGGTTAGATCCAGATGGGACAGACAGGAGGAAATGGAGCACAGAGGAGAAACAAGGTCCCACGAAAGGTGCAGCAATAGGATGTTCCATCTAGATTGGGCATGCCACTCCTATTAGCTAGGATCTCCAGGCAGAGTGAAGGACTTATTTTTTCTGTCTGTTAATTTCTCTGTTTCTATTTAAATAGTACACCCAACCTGAATTATTTGGGCCTAAGTAGAAATGAATTTTATTTACCACTAGTTGGTACTCTCCTACAGTTCATTTAAGTGGTTCTGCAGATGTGCCAGCCCAGTGGCGCTGAGGATTGAGGCACTGGATGCCACACCACACCTCACGCCATGCCAGCGACCTGTGTTTGGGAACCAGCCTGGGTCGGGCGGGGTGGGTGGGGGCGGAGTTGGACTGAGCAGCCACAAGGCAGCTCTCCTCTCCCGGATAGGGACCCAGTCGCTCCCGCTGCAGAGCTGCCACCAGGTGGAGGCCCGAGGGCAGTGCAGCCGAGGAGTGGCTAGAACAGGGAGGGTGCCTCGGATCGCTGTGTGCGCGTGCCTCCACATGCGCCTGGACAACCGTGGCAATGGGAGGGGAGAAAATGTGGAAAAGTGGAGCTGGCAGGCTTCATGATGGCCCCCGAGCACCCGCACTGGTCCCCTGAAGTCTAGATGTTGGCTACCGGGGGGGGGGAGTGGACGACCTGTGGAGGACCCTCTGGGAGGGCTGAGTGCAGGAAGTCAGGGACCAGAGAACGAGTACCTCCAAGTGAGGGGCCATAGCCGCCTGCCAGCCCCAGGAATAGGAGGATAAAAACTTTGATAGCTAAAAAAACAAACCTTCTGTAGACTTGATTTCCTGTTTCTTGGAATCGGCCATCCTCATGATCTTTGTGTCCTCTGTACTTTTTCGAGAAGTGCCATGGTATCTTTAACGTTCGCCTGAGCAACCATCAGAAAAGGCAGAGAGGACCATGGTTCCTAATGTCTCATCTGAATGATAGCACACCCAGATAGTACAGCATCTCCTTAGTACTGCATTTGGGTGGCAGCATGTTATGGTATGACAGTGGATGCTGCACTGTTACCGACATGCAGTCCAACATAGATGCCCATCACCCACCCACTCACCAATGTTTGGGACAGCATCTGATGGGGTGCTTTCCAGTCTCCTACCTGAAAACAGTGCAAATAAACTACTCTCACTAGTCATAAACATATTTTGTAGTTTTTTTTAACCTTCTTTTGGCAACCTGAAAATGCTCAACTTTTCATGAGATTTGCACTTCCTCAGGCAGGTGGTCTGTAGGTTTACATCCTCTGTTACTATTTTCATGTGACATCTGTCTTTTTGTAAAGACCACTGCTTTTTGTGCTACTGTGGCCTGTCTTGTTATTTGGATACTGGAAGCCTGCTGACTGCTTTTTGGGCATCTGTGCCCTTAGTAGTCTGCCAGCACTCCCAAGAACAAGCCAGATCACAGCAGTGGGAAAAGTGTTGCACCATGAGGTCTCTAAAAAGGACGTCGTCACTGGAACATATTAACAGAGAGGAATAGCTTATAGCCAATAGACCTATGGACTACACTCCTGAGGAAGTGGAAATCTTACGAAATGTTGAGCATTTTCAAGCAGCCAAAAGAAAATAAATACAAACTACAAAAAAAATATTTATGACTAGTGTGAGTGGCTTATATATACTGCTTTCTTTTTTCATGTATACTTTTAGCTCCTTGCATTCTTTAGTCTTGACTGTGTTCCCTTAGCCTCATTACTGACATGTCTTGGGGACTTACAGGTGTGGTGAACTAACTGAGTGCTGACCATGAAGATCGCCTATCTCAGCTGCACCACCAGCGTCACCTCAAGTAGGTGGACTGGCGAGACAACGCTGTGATTTGAATGGGGGTGGGTGGGTGGATGGAGGCACCCAGTAAGGAAAGGTGGGAGACAATCTATAAGCTTGATGCCCAATGGGCTTTATTCATACCGCAGGGAAAGGCAGACACGGTCACAAGGGAACCAAACCAAACATGAACAGCAAGTAACGCTCTATACAGACTCTTAAGAGGTGCACTTCGGTCTAAGGCCACCATTTATTAAGCTCTATACCATGCTTTCTTTAAACAATCTAATGAACAAATTCAAAACATCTATTACTCTATAATGATATGAGCCAATCACTGCAGTGAACAATAGATACCAGTTGCTGACCCCGAAAGGCTGGGTAGAGTAACCACCTCTAAGAGTTTATGGGTGTTAAAAGGAATTCCAACTTTTCCTGCCGTCTTCATGCGAACAGCTGAAGAATGGAGTAGCAATGTGGTAAAAGGAAGAATGGGGTTCCTACTTTGTACCAAGCTACACCTATGTGAAAACCTAGGAGAGGCTGGAGGGGATGTGAGAGATTTTTAAATGGACCCTGATTCTTTGGCCAACCCACTCCCTAAGGTTGCCGGAATACTTTAGCACAAGATGCTGAACTCTTCCCCGGCACAAACCCTTGACCAGGGCTGCCAAGGATGAAGAAACAAGCGCCTGGCATCGAGTCCATTTGCAAGGATTGCCAAGGATGAAGATCTGATGCAGTTTCCCTGGCACAAACCCTCGACCAGGGCTGCCAAGGATGAAGACACGTTGAAGCTTCTTTGGCGAAAGATACACAGGAGGACCACCAAGATCAAGCTGAATCCCAGAAGACAACATGGTGCAAGCAAGGTGAGACAAGCAGGAAGAAGAAGATGTAGGATGAAGATAAGAGCCCTGTAGTGTCCAGAACCAGAAAACAACAAACCAGCAGACGCGGACACACTGGCCACATCGGACTCGACTATTGGCGAACAACTGGGAGTGATGGACGAGGCTTCTTCCATGAAGTTCCACTTCCAGGCCGACCAAACCACAAGGAAACCAGGTGCCGGCGGTCATGAGTCACACAGGGTGGCATCAGTTTCACCCAACGGCGGATCACAGGGAAGGGGTTGCTGTGAAGTTCTTCGCTGGCTGAAGACTGCTTTGGTGTAGAATCAGCTGTGAACCCCACCAGGGGTGTTGCGGTAGAAGATTGAGTCCATACACATTCAGTTGGCACTAAGAACACTGGTAATTACACCTTTCACTGCACCAAGGTGCCTAGTTGTTGCTGGGGCAATTTGCCTGGAACGGGGCAAATTGCTGGAATCCAGGGCAGTTGTTTATTGCAGGGGCAATTTGCCTGGAGCAGAGGCAAATCACCAAAATCTAGGGCAGCTGTTCATAGCATGGGCAATTTGCCTGGAGCAGGGGCAAATGTTCGTTGCAGGGGCAATCTGCCTGGAGTCGGGGCAAATTGCTGGAATCTGGGGCAATTGTTCATTGCAGGGGTAATTTGCCTGGAACTGGGGCAAATCACCAAACGCTGAGACAACAGTTCATTGAGGGGGCAAATCACCAAAGGCTGAGGCAATTAATTGTTTGTAGCACAGGCAATTCACTAAAATCTAGGACAATTGTTCACAGCAGGGGCAAATGACCACAATCCCAGTATAATACAGTCTTGGTACTTCGCAATCAACACAACATTTCAGATACTAGTCAATATACAGTTTCATCAGATGGCAGTTGTGTGCTAAGCACCCTTTTCCTACCGACCCTTCACAAAAATATACACTTGCGGGCTACTTATGGTACTAGGACCTGGCTACTCCTGAATGCCCTTAGCACAATGCTCTCTTTTACCTATGGGCCTACTTTTCCCTTTTAAAACCTGGGCCTATCTTATTGCCCTTTTAATCTCTGGGCCCCCTCTTCCCTATGGGCCTTTCTTCTCTTGGCCCCTCTTAGCTGTGGACCTCTTCTGCTGGGCCCCCCTTAATTACTGTATTTAGGGCCTTTGCTGCCCTTCCAACCTTTCACGGGCCTACCAACTGGGGCTTGCTTTTACCCCCTTAAATCCCTTGGCTGGTCGGTGCCCCTTTAATTATTTAGGCCTGTTCCAGGCCTGGCTGCCAGTCACTCGAGGCTGCCCCACCTCTATTCCAGCCCCTCAATGAATATTAATTTACCTCCCCTCCGGTTTTTAGGCAGGCCCCTCCCCTGGGCATCGCCATGCCCGAATTATTTAAATTAAAGAGAGGGCCTAGTGCCAGATTCCCTGGTAGTGCCATGGGGCTAAACAAAATAAACTTTTTTTTGTAAAAGTTTAGGCAGTCAGCACTCTTCTGGTGTACTGCTGCTGACTCACTGCCCCAGCCCGGGGTGTAGCTGATGCTGGGAGAGGGAGGGAAAACCAGCAGAGAGGAAGCAGGCAGTGCGACGGACGGCAGGGGGCCTCTGGAGGGCTGACTGCTTCTTCATCGATGAGATGTGGCTCTTTTCTGCCACTGATGAGGGATTGAAGACTTGGGGGGGAAAAAAAAAGGCGGGGTATTTACAGCCCACACTGGCGTGTCGGGGAACTGGAGGAGTCTCTTCTTTTCTTCCGTGTGGTGACTGCTGGACTCTACCACAGGACAATCGGGGCACACAATGGAGCAGCAGTCTTCTGTCTTCACTGGCCAGAGGATAGGCACTACCACAGAGTCGATGGGACCGGCTTCAACACCACAGGTAAGCCCAGGGTCCCCATTGCACTCTTTAGGTCCTGTCACCTCCACAGCCCAGCTCAAACAACCACGGGAAAACTGCTCTCCCCTTTTTAAAAGATGCTCGGGGTTCTAGCTGCAGAACCCCAAACCCGTGCCTAGGACCAAATGGCCAGAATTTGAAATGGGCACCATGCACCGGCCAGGGACAGTGGTCCCAGCATGTGGGTGCCCACTCTTGTGCTGCCTGCTCAAGGGGAAGGGGGTTAGAATGGAGCAGAGCAGGCAGCACAGAGATAAAAACATTGTCTCTTTTTCTTTTCTGGCACTGCCTGGCCATAGTGTGTGTGGGGGGGTGGACACAGGAGACCCTTTTTCTGCCTCCTTCTAAGCCCATACTGTCAATGGAGCACCCCAGGGCACATTTTCCTACAGAAGTTCCCCATTTCTGTAGTGTCCCCATACTTTGGGGCATTACACAGGTTAACCACTGTGGTGGCCTGCTCTGTAGTTGCACGGTGCCTGAGCTGAACGAGCTGGGCATTTTCCTCCATATTTTTTGTGAGGTTCCCCAAGGACATCAGCGTGCAATGACACATGTGTACTTTCTGCATCTGCCCTGCCCCACCTTTCTGTTCCTACCGTCCCTGCCATCTTGCCTGTGCCAGGTGGCAGCAAAGTGGTGGGTCACAGGAACCCTCCACCCTATGAGAAGAGAACTGACATGGGCCACTCAATCCTCCTTCTATCAGCCAACCCTTGAGCAACCCTGGTCTGTTTCTAAACCAGGGTCACTGGCATGGCTGGTGGTGGGGTGTCCAGCGCTGCAACCCACCACACCACTGGGTCAGCCTGTATTTACTGTTTTCTGAGAGATACAAGGTCAGTTTAGCAAGCTCCACCACATAAAAATAGGACTGCTAAAGAGGGACTGGGTTTTCCTGAAGCAATCCTCCAATTTTGTTCTGTCTCCTACCAGCCAAAAGCGGTAGCCCTGGGCACAGGATGGAAACCACACCTCCTATGGCATGTGGTAGCCCTGCCACTGGACTGCAATATTTCTTAGTGAGCATATCCAAGCATATAATGAACATGGCTATCTACTGAACATCATTACGCATCCCCGGAAGTGTCTTATTTGTTAACAAAGGGGCCAGTTAAGGCCACCTAGACCTCTGAGCTGCCAAAGAAACAGTGACAACTGAAGAGTGCTAAAACACCAATTTTCATTTACCTCAATGTTACAGAAGCAAACAAGAAGTCTGAACAGCTGCAGAGTGCTCATCGCTGTTGTTGAGAAATCTCTCCAGAAATTTTCGGCACATTCTCCCTTAGAATAGAAGGATAAAATTAAAGAGGCACTGTTTTCAAAGTTGGAGCATTTTTGTTATCCTAATTAAAAACAACAATTTTGAATGCCACAGATGTAATACTTGTTCTCAAGACAGTACTGATATCATAGTAGTTTATATCTGAAGTTGCTGGCAACCATGCAAATATGGATAACTGTATGACTGTTATTAAGATTACACTGTCTGAAACCGGTCCAGAAGAGTATTTTAAAAGAAACTGATCTGATGTTACAAGGCTATACAGGGCTTAAAAGTTGTGTGTGTGTGTGTGTGTGTGTGTGTGTGTGTGTGTGTGTGGAGTGCATGATTCACACTATTTTTAGCCCCTCCCCGACAAATTCTGGGTCCCATGCCAGACAGCTCTGCACACACACTGGCACTCTCATAGCACAGTGGCAGAGTGCCATAGAATGTATTCTATGGCACTGTGCCACTGACTGTTTGCCCTTTTTTTTTTTTGGTTCCCTCCAGTTCCCATAGTCCCTGATGGTCCAGTGTATGCGCCTACGTTGAACTGAGTCCCTGGTGATATAGTGTGTGCGCCTTTCTCGTTCCTCAACTGCTCTCATGAGACTGCAGCCCGTGGAGGGACTGGACAGAGACGTCCCATCGGGAGCAGGAGCCAACATCTCAGAGCAAGAAGGGCAGGTCGAGGGAAGAGATGAGGAATTGACGTATGAGGAGAGCACAGAGTGGAGAGACTGTGTGGGGATGACTGCTGGCAACAGCAGTGGAGGTGAGAGGGTCAGACCCGTTAACTTTCCATCAGAAACAGTTAACCCAAAAAATAAAAAAGAACCAAAAAATAAAGTGGTGCAGTGCCAGCAAGAAACGGAGGGCTGAGTGGGGCCGAGGTCTGTGGCAACCAAGAACAGTCAGAAAGTCGGCAGCTGTTGGTGAAAACTACAGAAAAAAACAATTTAGGAAAAAAAAAGGGATGCCGCAGGCACAAACATAATGTGACATGACAGGCACTGAAAAGCAGCTGAATGAATGAAGGCACAAAGTACTAAGCTAAAGTCTGGTGAGTGACAAATAAAAGGGCCATTTGTAAACAAAACTGACACCATATTTAAAAAAATAAATAAATAATTAAGGGGAGGCTAAAACACAATGAAATAAAGGTGCCTGGGACAGAAAAAAAACAATTTTGTGGATGGACTGGGAGAGAGGGCAGTATCTGTCCTGTAACACCAACAGGCTGCCATAACAAAGTAGTTTGCAGGCAAAAAGAAAAAATTACTCACCTTAGTAATGTTGTTTCTTCTAATGGAGTCTTGCTATATTATGACATATGCAGTGAGTCCCAACTTTCGAACTGCTCCGGAGGTGAAAGAGTTAACTTTCCATGCCAGGCATGGAACTTTGAGCGCGAGCTTGGTTGAAAACTCTGTCTGTTGTTCTTCAAATTCAAACTGTCAGATCTTTACGAGCAAAACTCACTAAGGTTCTGTGTGGAAGCTGTAAACCTGCACTAGCCAACTGGCTACTAAATATATGAACACATTTTTTGGTCCCAAAACAAAGACTCAGGTCAACGGATCCAAAAAATGAAAAACACAACACCCAATCACCGCAAAAAGGAGGGGTGAAAAAACAAAGGTGGGCATCTACTAAGTGCCAACACTGCACTGCCCACCCACATCCCAAAAGCAGAGGTTCTGAGAGGGGCAGGCAGGGGGGGAGGTCATAATATAGCAAGACTCCATTAGAAGAAACAACATTACTAAGGTGAGTAATTTTTTCTTCAAACAACATGAAGTCTTGCTATATTATATTATGTCTGAACTACACAGCAGTACCTCCCATGGAGGGAGGGACAGAACCTACTTAGGAAATAGGCTCTGAGCACAGCTGTGCCAGGCTGAGCATCACTCCTAGCCTGGATGTCCAGGGGTAATGCTTGGTAAAAGTGTAAACTGTTTTCCAGGTAGCTGCTTGACATATCTCTAGGATAGGATGTCCCTGGCAGCAGCCAGAGACGTAGCTGTACCTCTGGTAGAGTGAGCCCTCAGGCCTGAGGGAGAACCTTACCCAGTTTTTCATAGCAAAATTGGATACAAGAGACAATCCACCTGGCAATGGATCTTTTAGTGGCAGGTTTCCCTTTACCAACCTCACCATAAGTGAGGAACAGTTGGAGGGAGTCAAACCTGTGACCCTTGGTACGGTCTATGTAGTAACTAAGGGCTCTTTTGACATTTAAACTGTGCAGTCTCCTCTCGCCAGAGGAGGAATGGTCAGTGAAGTACACAGGGAGAGACATAGATTGATTAAGGTGGAAGTCTGAAACCACCTTAGGCAAGAACTTTCTGTTAGTCCTGAGGACCACCTTATCTCTATGAAAGGAGATAAAATCAGGCTCCACTGACCATGCTTGTAATTCACTTATGTGCCTGGCAGAAGTGATGGCTACCAAAAACACAGTTTTCCAAGTCAAGTACTTAAGCTCTGCTGAAGACAAGGGCTCAAAAGGGGGTTGCAAAAGCTGGGCAATGCAAATATTAAGATCCCGGGCAGGGGCAGGGTCCCTGAATAGGGGGTTGGTGTGAAGCAACCCCTTGAAAAACTTGGAGAATACAGGATGAGCTGAAAGAGAAGAGGTTTACCTGCTGATAAGAAAGCACACGGCTGCCAGGTGAACTTTTAGGGTAGCTGGTCTCAGCCCCAGAGTATTCAAAATGCACCATATAATCCAGGACTGTGGGTAAGTCAGCAGATTCTGGGGAGATATGCTTGTCAGAGCACCATATGGAAAATCTCTTCCATTTGGAATTATAAGTAGCCCTGGTGGAAGGCTTCCTAGAAGCCTTCAAGATATACAGTACACCTTGGGAGAGGTTTAGGTCAGCAAACTCGAACTCTTCAAGAGCCAGGCCTTGAGATTGAGAGATTTGAGGTTCGGGTACCAAATTCTCCCCTGAGCACAGGTTAACAGGTTGTGATTCCTGGGAAGACACAGGGGAAGGTGGACTGCTAAGGACATAAGGAGTGGGTACCAGGGCTGTCTGGCCCAATCTGGAGCAATCAGGATCATCTTGCAGGGTTGAGATCTGATTTTGACTAGCACCTTGAACAGAAGAGGGAAGGGGGGAAAAGCATAGAGAAACTTCCCTTCCCAACTGAGAAGGAAGGCATCCAGAGGGACTGAGCCCAACACTGGGGGCCTGCAGCAAAAAAGGGGAAGTTGGTGATTGTCTGGGGCTGCAAAAAGATCTATCTGCGGGGTGCCCCATCTGGCAAATACTACCTCCAGTACTAGGGGATCCAGTGCCCATTCGTGCTGGCCCTGGGAAATCCTGCTGAGAGCATCTGCCAGGACATTGTCCTTGCCTGGGAGGTGAACTGCAATAAGGAAGGTGTTCAGAGAGTAAGCCAGAGACCACAACTTCATTGCTTCGGTGCACAAGGCCGTAGACAGAGTGCCCCCTTGCTTGTTGATGTACCACATTGTGGTGGTATTGTCTGTTCTGACCTGAACAACTTTGTTCTGAACAGATTTGGAAAAAACTTGAAGTGCTAGAAAAACTGCTCTGAGTTCCAACAGATTGATGTGGAGCAGAGATTCCTGAGGGGACCACAATCCCTGGGTAGTGAGGTCGCCCATGTGAGCTCCCCACCCCAAGAGGGATGCATCTGTAGTAAGGATTAAGGAGTGAGACTGAGGGGTGAAGGGGACCCCCTGTCTCAGATTGCTCTGGTCGTGCCACCACTGAAGGGCTTGGATCAGGGTTCGAGTCACTGGGATCAATTTGGATAGAGGGTCTCTCCTTTGAGACAAAAAGGCTCTCAAATGGAACTGGATGTCCCTCATCTGAAATCTTGCTCCCTGCACTACTGCTGTAGAAGCAGCCATGTGCCCCAGGAGCTGCAGAAAATGCCTTGCTGGTCGAGAGACCTGCAGGGTGAAAGAGGAGGCCAGAGACCAGGGTCCTTGCTCTTTCCAGAGGAAGGAAGGCTCTGGCCTCTTTTGTGTTCAGTTCTGCACCTATGACGGTGAGAACCTGGACAGGCTCTAGAACTGACTTTGGAAGATTGAGAAGGAAACCTAGAGATGGAGCAGTTGCTGAGTTACCTGAAGATGTAATTTGATTTGGTCTGAGACTGGCCTACTATGAGCCAGTCGTCCAGGTAGGAAAGATGGCAACCTTTTGCCTTCTTAAGTGGGCAACTGCTACTGCCAGGCATTTTGTAGATACCCTGGGGGCAGAGGTGAGGCAGAGGCATTGCTCTGAACTGGTAATGGCCTGAGGGCAGCTCAATCTGAGGTACTTTCGATGGGAGCTTCTGATAAGAACATGGAAGTAGGCACTCTGAGGTCCAGGGATGCTAGCCAGTCCCCTGGCCTTAGAGAGGGTAAAATAATTCCCAGAGTCACCATTTTGAATTTTGGTTTTAAAAGGTGCTTGTTTAGGTATCTGAGATCCAGGATGGGCCGCCATTCTCCTGTCTTTTTTGGGGTAAGGAAGTACCTGGAGTACAACCCTTTGCCCTGGTGTAGGGGTGGAACCCTTTCCACAGCTCTGAGAGCCAGGAGGGTAGAAACTTCTGTCTCTAGGGCAAGTGCCTCTGATGGATTTGCAGGTGGAAAGGACCTGGTTCTCATCTTTGGAAATTTTTTGAAGCTGAGAACCAGTCCCTGGCTTACTACTTCCAGGACCCACTTGTCTGATGTTAAAGACATCCAGTCCTGGACAAAGTAAGCCAGCCTGCCCCTTACAGGTAGTAGAGAATCGGCCCTGGCCACCCCATCAGGGTGCCTGCTTGGCAGGGGCTTTAGGCTGAGGGGTAGAAGCAGGTCTGCTTGTACCCCGTCTGCCTCTCCCTCTAAAGAACCCCCTCTGGGTGTAAGCTGAAGAGGAGGCCTGGGCTTGGTAAAAAGGCCTATGAAAAGGCCTGCCCCTGCCCCTGGAAGGCTGCCTTGAGGAGTGGCCTGCCTTTCTTGGCCTGTGCACTCCTATAGGTGGTCCTATACTCATTCATTTTTTTTCATGTAATTCTCTGTCTGCTCCCAAACAGAGAATTACCCACAACAGGAAAATCCATGGCCTTAGTCTGGGTATCTCCAGACAGGCTAGTACATCTGAGCCAAGCCATTCTGTGAAGTGCCACAGATGTAGCCATGACTCTTGATGACACATCATTAGAGTCCACTGCAGCATGGAATTGCACCTTAGATGCCTCAATACCATCAGCAGCCACCTGCTCCAGCCCTTGGCAGCTGGCCAGGGACCTGTTTTGCTAGAGCCATAACAGTATCCCATCTGGATTTCTGGTATCTAGCAACATAAGCCATATAATTTGCCTGTCTGAGTCTCAAGGATGCTGCCATGTACTGTTTCTTTGCCATGGCATCAATCCTCCTGGAGTCCTTGTCAGGGGGGTGTGAAGCCAAGGGAATATTTGCCTTGTCACAGGCTGCTGCCTGCACTACCCCAACATGGCTGCATTGTTGTGTAAGGAACTCCGTATTAGAGCCTGACAATGTGTACCTCTTGTCCATTCTTTTATCCACAGGACGTATAGTGTGAGGAGTTTTTAGAATTTTTACTGTGTTTCCCAAAAGATTTATGCAAAGGAATAGACAGTCTCCTAGACTCTGGGATATCCATCATTTCTACATAGTCAGGCTCCTCTTGATCATCCACAGCTTCCTCCATAGGGAGCTGGAGGGTTTCAGCCACTTTTTTATAAAACATAAAATGAGAGGGGGACTCAGAAAGCCTAGGGGGAGACACTCCTGAAGGTCTGTCTGGGGAGATGTCCTGTCAATGGGCACATCCAGACTTTCAAATCCACATTCACTTCCTCATACTCCTCTTCCCCTCCTCCGTTCACAAAATTCCTCTAATCATATTCTTGAACGCGTGGAACAGGCTGAACCGTGCGCTTACCTGATGGTGCCGGTTCGGTCGGAACCGGGAAAGCGACTGGACAATTTTTAATCACTTTGGTTGTTCTTCAGCGTGTTGGAGAGGACATTTGGCTCCAAACCTGCTGATTTTCTAGTCCTTTTGCTGGAACCGACTCCCCAGTCGACTCTCCTTTTGCCCGAGAAGTCTCGCCTGGTCAGAGGGATTCCTCCGGTTCGGTTACAACCAACCGGCTGGCCATCCGGTCAGCGGACTTCTTGGCCTCCCCTTTCCTGAGCCTACCAACTCTCTTATCCAGGGTAGCTGCAGGAAAATTTTTGCAAATCTGGCAGTCTGCATTGAGGTGGTCAAACCCCAGACAATAAACACAGGTGGTGTGGGGGTCAGCCTTGGCAAAGGCTTCTCCACAAACACTGCAGTGCTGAAACCCAGTGGGCCTGGTTTTTCTTTTGGGTTTCTCAGACATAGTGCCAGCCTAACCAAAACTTGCCCGTTTATGGCAATCTGCCAAGCAAGACTCTCTTATCGGTTCCCAACTGTGTCGCGGGTCGTGGAAAAAAACGTAATGAAATCTGTTTTTTAGAACCGATAAGAACCGGGAACCGCACTCTAAAAGACAGATTAATGTATTTATAACAACCTGATCGGTTCAAACCGAACCGATAATACCGTTTACAAGTTCCACACAGAAAGTAAATGTAAAACCTATCTAGTACTTACAGTACCACAGACAGAGCTTGAACCGACCGGTTGCGGTTTAAATTCAGTTAAAAAAACGAAAAATTAATACTTTAACTGACAAAATGAACCGAGCAGAAGGAGAAATCTCCGGAGCGACTGTTCAGTGAGGCGGAGTAAAGAATCTGACAGTTTGAGTTTGAAGAACAACAGACAGAGTTTTCAACCGAGCCTGCGCTCAAAGTTCCATGCCTGGCATGGAAAGTTAACTCTTTCACCTCCGGAGCAGTTCAAAGGTTGGGACTCACTGCATATGTCATAATATAGCAAGACTTCATGTTGTTTGAAAGATTTTTTATTTTTAAATGTATTTCTCAATGTACAGTGGCCTTTTTTTTATTTTTTATTTTTTTAAAGGAAAGTTAGGCAATCGCCTGAAAAAGCCTATAATTCTAGGTGAAACGGAGGGTGATGTTCATGCCTACTTGAAGTAACAGAAAATAAATCAAAAGTTTTGAAGACTCAAGAGTGCATATTTGGTTATTTCTTTGCTTCCCGTCCCAAGTAATTGCCCACTACATGAAAAGAAAGCAACCAAATGTACAAGAGGCCCCTGAGAAAGTACCAGAAAAAAGGCCACACAAAGTCGCAGCAGTAGACGTACAAGATCCTACACCAGAACTCTAGCCACAAGAATTAATGGTGAGCCAGACAAAACAGACGATACCCTGAGTTGCAGCTGCTCTGCAGTTCAAAATAAAATGTAACAAAGGTGAGTAAAGATTTACAGCTGGTTGCTGTTTGACAAAGACAATGGCCAGATGAGCTGTTCTATTTATTTATTTATTTACTTATTTATTTTATTTGAAATATCAGATATACCTCTGAGCCAGAGGCTCTTTTACAGAGGTTCCACTTCATACATAGAATACAGGACATTGTAAAGGTATACACAGGGTAATGATGTAGAGTTACAGCAATACAGTGATACAAAATGACATGACTACAAAACCTAGATTGAGGAGCCGAGATACAGTGCATAGGAAAGGTTAAACCACTAAGAGAGACGGTATAAAAGAAAAAATTACTCAGCTTAGTAATTATGTTTCTTCTAATGGAGTCTTGCTGTATTCTGACAATTGCAGTTAGCTCCAGCCTTTTAACTGCCCCGGAGAGTATAGGGTTAAATTTCTATGCAGGGCATAGAACATTGAGCTCGAGCTCGGTTGAAGACTCTGTCTGCAGTACTTTGAATCCAAACCGTAAGATTCTTACGAGCTAAAAACTCACTGACCTATCAGAATGTGGAAATTGTAAAATTTCTACTAGCCAACTGGCAACTAATGGTCTAGGTTCCCAAAGGAAGACTCAAGTCAGGAAACCCAAAAAACAAACAAAAACCAGGTAATAAAGCATAACAAATTCTTAATAACCAAACTAAAACACCCAAACATAAAGTGTGCTGAAGACACCCCTGGGGTGCAACACTGCACCAGCCCACCCACTTCCTAAAAACAGGTTCTGAGAGGGGAGGCAGGTCAGAATACAGAAAGACTCCATTAGAAGAAACATAATTACTAAGCTGAGTAATTTTTTCTTCAAACAACATGAAGTCTTGCTATATTCTGACAACTGCAGACTACCAAGCAGTACCTCCAAGGAGGAGGGACAGAACCTACTTTGGGAATAGGCTCTGAAGCACTGCTGTGCCAAATCTAGCATCACCCCTAGCCTGGATATCCAGGGAGTAATGCTTGGTGAAGGTATGAACTGTTTTCCAGGTGTCTGCTTGGCAAATTTCTAACAAAGGGATATCCCTAGTCGCAGCCAGAGATGCAGCTGTACCTCTAGTGGAATGAGCCCTCAGGCCTGAGGGAGGAATTTTTCCCAGTTTCTCATAACAGAAGTGGATACAGGACACAATCCACCTGGCAATAGTTCTCTTGGTGGCAGGTTTGCCCTTACCTACTTCCCCATAAGTGAGGAACAGCTGGAGGGAGTCAAACCTGAGACCCCTTGTACATTCTATGTAGTAACTAAGGGCTCTTTTAACATCTAAACTGTGTAACCTTCGCTTTCCTGAGGAAGCATGATCAGTGAAGAACACAGGAAGAGACATGGATTGGTTCAAGTGGAAATCAGAAACCACTTTGGTTAGGAACCTCCTGTTGGTTCTAAGGACCACCTTGTCCCTATGGAATGAGATGAAGTCAAGTTCAACTGACAGAGCTTGCAATTCACTGATACATCTGGCGGAGGTAACAGCAACCAAAAACACAGTTTTCCAAGTCAAGTACTTGAGCTCTGCTGAGGACATAGGCTCAAAAGGGGGTTGCATAAGCTGAGCAATGCAAACATTCAAATCCCAGGCAGGAGCAGGATCCCTAAAAGGAGGATTGGTATGAAGCAATACTTTGAAGAATTTACAGAATACAGGATGAGAAGACAGAGAGGAAGGCTTTCCCACTGACAGAAAAACAGAAACAGCTGACAAATGTACTTTGAGAGTAGCTGGTCTGAGGCCTAGACCATTAAGATGAACCGTATAATCCAGAACTGTAGACAATCCAGCAGTGTCTGGGGATACATGCTTCTTGGAACACCAAATGTTGAATCTTTTCCATTTGGAGTTGTAAGTTTTTCTGGTGGCAAGCTTTTGAGAGGCTTTGAAAATGTCCAGAACCCCTTGGGACAGATGCAAATCTGCATATTCTAACTCTTCAAGAGCCATGCCGTGAGTTTGAAAGACCGAAGATTGGGATACCAAATCCTCCCCTGAGATGAGGTTAACAGATTGCACTTCCTGGGAAGAGACAGGGGAAGATGGACTGCTAGGGACAGCAGCAAGGGATACCATGGCTGCCTGGCCCAGTCTGGAGCAATCAGGATTAGTTTGCAGGATTGTGACCTCATTTTGACCAGAACTTTCAACAACAGAGGAAAAGGAGGGAAGGCATAGAGGAATTTCCCTTCCCAGTTCAGAACCAGAACATGCAGAGGGACTGAGCCCAGTATTGGAGGTCTGCAACAAAACGGAGGAAGGTGGTGATTGTCCGGGGCTGCAAAGAGATCCATCTCTGGAGTTCCCCACCTGGAAAAAAATCACTTCTAGCACCAGGGGATCCAGAGACCATTCGTGATGGCCCTGGGAGATTCTGCTCAGTGCATCTGCTAGCACATTGTCCTTTCCCGGAAGGTGGACTACCACTAAAGATGTCTGCAGAGAGTAAGCCAGAGACCATAGTTTCATGGCTTCCATGCACAAGGCCGTGGACCGAGTGCCTCCCTGCTTGTTGATGTACCACATGGTGGTGGTGGTGGTGTTGTCTGTCCTGACCTGTACCACCTTGTTCTGCACTGACTGAGAGAAGGCTTGCAAAGCCAGGTACACTGCCCTGAGCTCCAGAAGATTGATATGCAGGAGGGACACTGGATGGGACCACTGTCGCTGGGCTGTGAGAGCCCAGAGATGAGCTCCCCACCCCAACAGAGAAGCATCTGTGGTAAGGACCACAGAGTGGGGCTGACTGACAAAGGGAACCCCTTGCCTGAGATTGTCCTGATCCGGCCACCATAGAAGTGCCTGGATCAGAGTCTGAGTCACTGGAACTAGTTTGGTAAGAGGATCCTTCTTTTGGGACCAAAAGGACCTTAGGTGAAACTGAATGTCCCTCATTTGAAACCTGGCTGCTTGGACCACTGTTGTAGAAGCTGCCATATGACCCAGAAGCTGAAGGAAATGCCTTGCTGGTCGAGAGACCAGAAGGTGGAAAGAGGAAGCCGACTCTGAAATGGCTGTAACCCTCCGCATGGGAAGAAAAGCTCTTGGCTTGACTGTATCCAGCTCTGCTCCTATAAAAGTGAGAAGCTGTACAGGTTCGAGAACTGACTTGGAAAGGTTGAGAAGAAACCCCAAGGAAGTGAGCACTTGCTGGGTCACTTGGAGGTCTGACTTGACTTGGTTTGGGTACTGTCCCACAATGAGCCAGTCATCCAGATATGGAAACACTGAAATCTTCTTCCTTCTTAAAAAGGCCACCATTACTGCCAAGCACTTTGTGAACACCCTTGGAGCTGATGTTAGGCCAAAGGGCATTGCTCTAAACTGATAATGGCCTGAAGGCAATTTGAACCTGAGGTACTTTCTGTGGGAGCACCTGATGGGAATGTGAAAATAGGCATCCTTGAGGTCCAGGGAGGCTAGCCAGTCTCCTGGCCTTAGAGAGGGAAGAATTATTCCCAGAGTCACCACTTTGAATTTTGGTTTTAACAGATGCTTGTTCAGATATCTTAAATCCAGGATGGGTCGCCACTCCCCTGTCATTTTTGGGGTAAGAAAGTACCTGGAGTACAGACCTTCGCCCCTGTGTAGGTAAGGCACCCTCTCTATTTCCCTTACAGCCAACAGAGATGAAACCTCTGCTTGCAAGGCAAGGGAATCGAAGGTGCTTGTAGGCGGAAAAGATCTGGGCCTCAGCTTTGGAAATCTTTTGAAGCTGAGGACCAGTCCCTGGCTTACCACTTCCAGGACCCATTTGTCTGAAGTAACAGACTTCTAGTCCTGGACAAAGTAAGCCAGCCTGCCTCCTACTGGAATGGGGGAGTCGACCCAGGCTGACACCTCAGGGTGTCTGCTTGGCAGGAGCCTTAGGCTGAGGGGTGGATACAGCCCTGCTCATCCCCCTTCTGCCTCTCCCTCTAAAGAACCCCCTCTGGGAAAAGGGAGAAGAGGCCTGCGCTTGGTAGAAAGGCCTGTGAAAAGGCCTGCCCCTGTCCCTGGCTTGCTGCCTTTGAGGAGTTGCCTGCCTTTCCTTGGCCTATGCACTCCTGTAAGTGGTCCTGTATTCATCCATTTTCTTCATGTAATTCTCTGTCTGCTCCCCAAACAAAGAATTATCGACCATAGGGAAATCCATGGCCTTAGCTTGGGTGTCCTGTGAAAGGCAAGTACATCTGAGCCAAGCCATTCTCCAAAGAGCCACAGATGTAGCCATGACTCTTGATGACACATCATTGGAGTCCACACCAGCATGAAACTTAACCTTGGATGCCTCTATCCCATCAGCAGCCACCTCCTCCAGCTCCTTGGCAAGCTGGGGGGAAGCCTGCTTAGCCAGTGCCAGTACAATGTCCCATCTGGACTTCTGGTACCTGGCTGTACAGGCCATATAATTAGCCTGCCTGAGTCCCAAAGAGGATGCCATGTACTGTTTCTTTGCCATGGCATCCAACTTCCTGGAGTCTTTATCTGGGGGGTGTCAAGCCAAGGGAATGCTTGCCCTGTCACAGGCTGCAGCCTGAACTACCCCAGCGTGGCTGCATTGCTGGTAAAGAAACTCCGTATCCGAGCCTGACAGAGTATACCTCTTGTCCATCCTTCTGTCCACAGGAGGTATAGAGTTAGCAGCCTTTAAAATGTTTTGAGTCTGCTTCCCAAAAGACTTATGAAGGGGAACACACAGTCTCTTAGACTCTGGGATCTCCATCATTTCAAGGAAGTCAGGCTCTTCTTGGTCCTGCATAGCCTCCTCGATAGGAAGCTGGAGGGTTTCTGCCACTTTCCTGTAAAACAAAGTGGGGAAGGGACTGAGAGAGCCTAGGAGGGGAAACACCAGAAGGTCTGTCTGGGGAGATGTCCAGTTTTATAGGCACATCCAGACTTTCTAAGTACTCATCATCATAATCCTCACATTGTTCACAGTCCCCCTCCTCAAAATCCAGTTCATAAAAATCTTCAGGGGCAAAATCCTGAACCGGAGGAACCGACTGAACCGAACCCCTACCAACTGGGGCCGGATCGGTCTGAACCGGACGAAGCGATTCCACAATCCGAATAGCTTGGGCAATTTCTTCAGTGGTCGGAACATGGAGTTCTGGATCCGAACCGGCAGATTTTTCCTTTTTGCAGGAACTGATCATCAGCTCTCCTCTTGCCTGAAGAAGTATCGCCCTGGTCAGAGGGCACTCCTTCTGGTTTGGTGGTAACCGAACCGGGCTGGCCTTCCGGGTTAGCTGATTTCTTGGCTTCCTTCTCCCTAAGTCTACCTAATCTCTTATCCATGGTAGACCTGAGAAAATTCTTACATATTTGGCAGTCTGAATTGAGGTGGTCAAACCCCAGACAGTAAACACAGGTGATGTGGGGATCGGCCTTAGCAAAGACCTCCCCACACTCACTGCAGTGTTAAAACCCAGTGGGCCCGGTTTTTTTCTTGGGTTTCTCAGACATGGCCAACCTAACCAAACTTACCCTTTTTTCGGCAACTGCCAGGCAAGACTCTTATCGGTTTCTAACCATGTTACAGGTGTTTGAAAAAACAGCTAAAACACTTTTTTTTTTTTTTTTTTTTTTAAACCGATAAGAACCAGTAACCAAACACTAAAATGACTAAATCAAAAGACCTAAGGGATCGGTTCAGCCGAACCGATCGGGACTTTTACAATTTCCACAATCCAAAAACACTATCTAAGTACTTACTGTACCGCAGACAGAGTGAACCGAATCGCGGTAAAATAATTTGGAAAACCGAGACTTTAACCGACACTTTAACTGAGTCTTTGAACCGAGCAGCAGGAGAAATTTCTGGAGCGACTGTTCAGTGAAGCGGAGTAAAGAATCTGACGGTTTGGATGCAGAGTACTGCAGACAGAGTCTTCAACCGAGCTCAAGCTCAACGTTCTATGCCCTGCATAGAAATTTAACCCTATGCTCTCCGGGGCAGTTCAAAGGCAGGAGCTAACTGCAATTGTCAGAATACAGCAAGACTTCATGTTGTTTGAAGAAAACATTACTTACCATAGTAATCTTGTTTCTTCTAAGGGAATCTTACTGTATTCTGACACATGCAGTATTGTCCTCCCATAGTACTGCCCTGGAGCTGAAATGGTTAATAAAACCTATGCTAATGATGGAATGCTAGGCTCCTGCTCGGTTTTCAAACCACTGTCCCTGGTAAACATTCCACAACTGTCAGATTCTTACGGAGCGTGAATACTAACAAGCTATCTATATTAACTTTAACAATTAACTAATAAATGACAACCAACAAACCCCTTCAGTTGAAAAATGTGGGCCACACAGACTCAAGTCACTAAGCCCAACAAAAGAACCACTCATGGGTAATAAAACCGAAATATTATCCTTCAACTTCTCTCCACCCCCTCAGCTAAAAAAGACCTTCCTATTTAAATGGCGAGCCCCTAAAATAAAATACTTATGCCTCCACCTTCCCACTGACCCAGGAGTCCTAGAATTGACTAATTACGAACCCCTAACACTCCAGATTCAGGCGGATTTAGACAGGTGGTCCTCAATATGTACAACTCTACACCAAATAATCTCAATAATTTGTATCAATATTCTCCCTTGGATACTGTACCTACTCTAGACAGTCTCCTATTTTCCCTCCAAATTCTACTTCACCTCCTGGAACAGAATCCTATTGAACTTTATATGGGGAAAGAATCGTCCCAGAATCAAATTATCCACGCTAAAACTCTTTCTATCCCAAGGAGGTTTGAACCTTCCAGATTTCTATTTATATGCCCAATCTGCGTTTCTAAGAACTTTAATACTATGGCTGACTGAATCATATAACTCTCCATGGAAAACCATAGAATTTCAAATCAATGATCTATATGACATAAAAAAAGATTATATTTTCTTCCAAAGATAGATCTCTTAGCCCCTCAGCTCTAACAGAAATAACAGCTCAGACATACAAGTTCTGGAAACAGATCAGAAAAGCAGGACCCATTTTGAAAATATACGAATATTGTAAGCTAATATCACAAGACGAAAAATTTACCCCAATCTATGTGGACCACGCTTTCACCCAGTGGCGAGATATGGGTTTATCGCATATCTATCAGTTCCTTTCTTCGGACGGAATCATTCCATTTGATAGACTCCAATCTTTATTCCCCCTTAAAAACACAGACAGATTTAGATATTTTCAGATTCGAAATCACATCCTCCGAAACACAATAATACCCCCAAAATTGCCTGTCCCTACACCATAATTACTTAAACTCTTTATTGAAGCAAATAAGGGAAATTTGGGAACCCATTTGATAGGCCTTATACATAGAGAGCTTCAGAATGGGCTCTCCACTTCCACAACATCCATATTAGGCTCCTGGAATAAAGACCTCCAAATAGAAATACCCACTGAGGCTTGGTCTAGATCCTCTCTAACAGAGACAAAATCCATCTCATCCCCTTACTGGAGGGAGTTTGCATGGAAATGCCGCTCTAGATACTTCAGAGCTCCGTCGATACTAATGAAGTACCTCCCTGATGAGTTTTGGAAATGTTGGAGGAAATGCGGATGCCGACATGCCACACTGGGTCATGTTTTTTGGTCCTGTCCACCCCTTATGCCCTTTTGGCTAACCTTTTAGAACGAAGTGACTACCTTATTTACTGAACCTATAGAACTTACTGCTGAACAATTTCTAATGGAAGTTTATCCGGACCATGCTCTCCCCGGGGAGCGAACTTTACTACCGGTATATTTTATAGCAGCCAAGAAGGCAATAACTAGGCGTTGGATAAGGACTCTGATCCCAACTGTCCAGGATTGGAGGAAAATAATGTCTGAAATTTATAAAACTGAGACCTTCAATACTGAGCAGCAGGGAGGGCCCGCATCACGTATGTTGAAGTGGAGGGAATAGATCCATTATATATCTTCAGAACAATTAGATTTGAGTTTATAAAGTTCTTAAATTAAGTAAAAATGTCACCAAAAGCCGACTCTAGTCTGAAAATGTCACTGACCTGAAGCTTTTCCTAGCAGTAAATTAACTCTATTAACATGCATTAAATAGAAATTGTCTTTAGGACTGTTCTTTTAAAAATTATAATTAACAAACTTACTACAGAAATGTGAAGGATTGAAATATATTCATAAGTATTGCTTATTGAGCCATTGTAACATTGTGTATTTATGTGGAAAAATTATTTAATAAAAAGAAATTAAAAAAAAAAAAAGAACCACTCATGGGTTTACAACAGCGTGGACAGCTGTGCTGCAGTGCCCATAGTTTCTAGCAGGGGAGGTAAGGTGGGAGCTCAGAATACAGTAAGATTCCCTTAGAAGAAACAAGATTACTGTGGCAAGTAATGTTTTCTTCAAACCCCAGGAAATCTTACTGTATTCTGACATATGCAGACTACCCAAGCAGTACCTTTGGAGGAGGGTAGAGAACCTCTTTAGGAAACAGGCGCTGCAGTACTGCTGTGCCAAACCTGGCATCACCTCTGGCCTGGGTATCCAGGCTGTAGTGCTTGGTAAAGGTGTGAACTGTTTTCGAGGTAGCTGCTTTACCGAGTTCCATCAAAGGAATATCTCCTGCAGCTGCTATTGAAGCAGTTGTACCCCTTGTAGAGAGAGCCCTAAGGCCTACAAGGATTTCTTGCCTACTTTGCTGTACCAGAACTGAATACAAGTCACCATCCAACAGGCAGTAGACCTCTTTGAGGCAGGCTTGCCCTTTCCTACTTCTCCATAGGTCAGAAAAGGCTGAGTGCTTACCTGCCTGTGACAGTTTGTGTGACCCAAGTAGTAGCTTATAGCTCACTTGACATCTAAGCTGTGCAGTCTATATTCCCCTGAACTAGAGTGGCCAGTGAAATAGACTGGCAAAGTAATGAACTGATTTAGGCAGAAGTCCGAAACCACCTTGGGCAAAAATTATCTGTTAGTCTTGAGGACTATCTTGTCACTATGAACTGATATGCAATTAGCTCAGTGGACAAGGTCTGTAGCTCACTGATGCTCCCAGCTGAGGTGATGGCTACTAGGTACACTGTTTTCCATGTTGCATACCTGAGCTCTGCTGAAGACATGGGCTCAAATGGTGGTTTCATTAGCCAGTCAGTGCAAATATTGTGGTCCCATGCCATGTGTGTTCCCTGTGAGGGAATGCAAATGCATGAGACCCTTGAAGAACTTGCTAAACACTTGATTAACTGCCAGAGATGACCCCTTACCAGCTGAGAGGTAAGCAGAGACAGCTGGTAATTGTACTTTGAGAGTGGAAGGCCTAAGGCTGAGTGAAACAAGGTGTGCTGTATATTGTAGGATAACTGACAAGTCAGTCTGGCAGCAGTTTCTCTTTTTCTGGCACCAAATGAAAGGTGTAAGTCTCTCTGGTAGAGGGGTTCTCTAGAAATCCTAAGAACCTCCAGCACCCCTATAGAAATGTGCAAGTCTGAATACTCTTAAGTCCTCAAGAGCCAAGCCCTGAGCCTGAGAGACCAGATATTGGGATAAAGGACCCTGTCCTGCAAGGAGGTCAATAGGTTGTGCCTCCTGGGCAGAGAAATAGGCCTGGAAATTGACAAGGTCAGCAGTAGAAAATACCATGGCCTTCTGGTCAAATCTGGAGCAATGAGGATCATTGTTGCTGAGTGAACCCTGAGCTTGATCAGCACTCTGAGCAACAGGGGAAATGGAGGAAAGGCATACAGGAACTTCCCTGTTTAATGCAACAGCAGCACATCCAGAGGGGCTGTGTCCCCCGCAAGAGGTCTGCAACAGAATTGTGGTAGCTGGTACTGTCTGCGGTTGCGAGGTGGTCCACCCCTGGGATACCCCACATTCTGACCACCACTTGTACTCCTTGTGGTTTCAGTTGATTCTGCTGAGAGCATCCGCCAGGACATTGTCCTTCCCTAGGAGGTGGACAACTGAGAGGGAGATGTCCAGGGAGTGAGTTAAGACTCCACACTTTCATGGCTTCCGTGCACAGCAGAGACAACTGTGTGCCCCCTTGCTTGTTTACATAATGGTTGTATTGTTTTGTCCTGACCTAAACCAACTTGCCTTGAAGCATTGGATCGAGGGCTGAATGCCAAACTAAGCTGCCCTGAGCTCCAGCAGGCTTTATGTGAAGCAGTGTGTGCTCCCCTAGGAGGGAGGCATAGGTTGTTAAGACTGCTGCTGGTGGCAGCTGGGGGAAAGGCACACCCTCCCTGAGGTTGTCTTCTTCCTGCCACCACTGCAGAGTTTGCAGCAGAATTCTTGTGACTGGGACCATCTTTGACAGGGAATCTCTTTTTGGGGCCAGTGAGACCTGAGGTGGAACTAAATGCCTCTCCTCTGGAATCTTGATCCTGACACTGTTGCTGTTGCCGCAGCCATGTGCCATAGCAACTGTAGAAAATGCCTCACTGGTCTGGGGTATGCAGCTAGAATGAGCCTTCCAGCTGCACCAAGCTGTCTACCATTCCCTGCGGGAGGAAGGCCCTTCCTCTCAGTGCATCCAGTCTTTGCCCTATAGACTCCAGGCGCTAAACTGATGTTAGCATTGACTTTTTTCTTTTTTTTTGGATTTTCCAGGAGACCCAGTGTACACAGAGTATCGTAGATGGTGATCAGTGCACCTCTAACTGCAGAGGAGACTGGTCTGCCATCAGCCAGTCGTCCAGGTATGGGGAGACTATGACCCCCTGCCTCCTTAGGTGTGCTTCTGCTAATGCTATTCACTTGGTAAGCACTCCAGGAGCAGAGATAAAGCCGAAAGGAATGGGTCTGAACTATGTGGAAGGAAGTGCCCTTTAAGGCCAGAGATGTAGGCCCCATCTCCCTTTCTGAGTATAGGGAGGATGGTAGCCAGAGTGACCATTCTTACTTTAGCTTTGTTAAATGCCTGTTTAAATGTCTGGGATCCCATATGGGTCATCACCCTGTCCAACAGGGTTACTTCTAATAGACTGGCAGGTCTGAAAAACCCTCCCCTCAGTTTGGGCAGGATCTTAAACTTGATGGCAAGCCGCTAGCCCATTACCTCTCTTGGTACTTCTGGGGTGTTGCTGCCTTCTGCTTTGTAGCAGCATTCCTAAAAGCTACCTTGTACCAATCCATGTTTTCCATGTAAGTTTCTGTTCACCAAAAAGGAATGTGGGCTCACCAGAAAAATCCAATGCCTTTTTGGTTGGCCTGGGACGAATTGGTTATCTCTAGCCAGACCCATCTCCTCAGAGACACTGAAATTGCCATTTGCTTTGCTGCAGTAACATTGCATCCAGTATAGACGCCTTTATGCCCTAGCAATATCTGAAACTGCATTCCAGAGATGTTGATTTATTTATTATCTGGAGATCTAGGCCATGAGAGTGACCTGTCTAAAGGACAAAGAGGAACCTAAGTGGGATTTCTTGCCAAAGAATCCATCTCTTGGAGTCTTTATCTGGTGGGTGTGATGCCAGGGGAATCCCTGCCTTATCACAAGCCATAGGTTGCACCACCTCTTCATGGCTCTGTTCCAGACTTAGCCACCCAGTACTTCCTATCCAGCCCCTTGTTCACTGGGGGAATGGAAGTGGGATTTTATAAAATTCTAGAAGTCTGTCTCTTAAGAGATTTGTGGATGGGCAGCACCAGTCTTTCTGTTACTGGCACATCCATCCTGTCCATACAGTCTGGCTCCTCTTCCTCCTCTGAATTCCGGGGTGGAGAGGTCCAGTGTCTGTGTGCTTTATGAAGGCAAAGTGAGAGGAAATGTCTCATCTCCCTTTTCAGGTGAGTCAGGATGTTGAGGATCAGGGCATACCAAGGTACAAACTCACCATATACACCTCAGTAAAGTGTTCAAATGAACCGGGAGCTGAGAAGGAACCCAGGTCCTGAACCGAGGTCTGTGAACTGGGCCACTGAACTGGAACCGCGGTACCGGTTGCAGCACCTGTAACATTTGTATAGTGTTTGCTATGCATTTGCGGTTGGAACCAACGGTTTTGCAGGTTGTGGGTCCTGAACAGAGTGCTTTTCCTTCTTCTTTTTCTTAGCAGAACTTACCGGTTCAGCAGCAGTGTCTGCGGTTCTTTTCTCTAATCGGGGAACCCGTACCCTGGTTAGAGGGTTGTAAAACCGGTTCCTTTGGTTTCTACATATGAGAGGAGGAAGTTTTGTCCACAGCTGGGTTAGCAACCCTATAGAACCTTTTTTTCCTACAGTCTGTTAAAATGCATATTAAGTGCCGACTGAGGAAATACTTTTTACTGAACCGAGTGTTTTTTCTTTCCTCTTTTTCTCAGCAGAATTTACCAGTTCAGCGGCAGTGTCTGCGGTTCTTTTCTTTAATTGGGGAACCATAACCCTGGTTAGAGGGTTGTAAAACCGGTTCCTACCCATATTGAACCTTTTTACTGCAGTTGGTTAAAATGCCTGTTGAGCGCCGACTGAGGAATACTTCTTGATTTTACAAATGTTACAGTCCACCTTCAGGTGGTTAAACCCTAGGCAAAAACACAAATAAATGAGGATCTGCTTTCAAACAGTTCCTCCACACTCTGTACAAAGCTGAGAACCCATTGGGCTGAATCTTTTCTTGGGTTAGTGACAAAATAAGTAAAATCCCCAAGAAATGGTTCTCTGAGAATCCGAAAGCCACACTAATGAATAAGGCTTAACCCTTATTTACTTTAATTATCTTTTTTTACTTTGCGGTCAGTTTAGCAACTGCTGAGAGAACCAAGAGTTACCCTGGTTTCCCTCAAATAAACAAATTAGGCAACCGGCCCAGAGAAGGAAAAAAATGCATAAATGTACTTTTTTTTTTTCTTACTTTGGGACATTTCTGCCCCATTTATACCCCCTCCTGTACTCCCCTCAGTGCTCCACTCGTTCAGGCCTTAGCTCAAGTCCCTCCTAGGTCCACTACCACGGTGTCTGTCCCTAGAGTGCCCGGTAACTCCTTACCTCCTCCTCCTACTCGAGGAGCACCTGCACAGCGGAGATCTGCCCGTGGGTTCTGGATCTGGATGGCTGCTAGGAGCGACCGTCATCTAGGCTCACTGGGGCATTTCCCGTTTTCTGTGGTTCCCCCCCAGTCCTCCCCTGGGAGACCAGCGCGAGGACGTACATCCAGAGAGGTGACATGGTGACGCACGCCTTCTCCCAAGCGCCTGACAGCGTCCCCCCTCCCCGACTCCTGTGAATGGAGCCGTCAGAGCCCGGGAAAGCCTGTGCTTCCACTGGCTTTCCTCGGGAAGTGGGTGCGCAAGGCACCCCATGGTAACCCTCCCCAAAGGGAGAGCATCAGTGGGATGCTCTTCCTCCCCCGCCGACCAGTCGGTTCCCGAACCGGGTCGCTGGTGCAGTGCGAGGTGTGGCGTCTAGCACCTCAACCCTCAGCACCACTGGGCCAGCTCAAAGTTTACTTTTAAAATTGTAAATAAGTCTGGTTTCCTCCTGGTTAAAAGAACCAGAAAGAAACAGAAAAAACTTACCAGAATAACACTAAACCTAAACTAGTTTACCTGTAAACACAAGGACAGTACTTTAAAAATGAACAAAATTTAATTTTACTTCAAAAAACCGAGAAAAATAAAATCTTCAAGAAAGATGGAGAGCTCTCCAAGGCTTCTGTACTGTTCAAGTGGAGTAAAGAATCTGATAGTTGTGGAATGTTTACCAGGGACAGTGGTTTGAAAACCGAGCATGAGTCCAGCATTTCATCATTAGCATAGGTTCTAGTAACCATTTCAGCTCCAGGGCAGTACTATGGGAGGACAATACCGCACATGTCAGAATACAGTAAGATTTCCTGGGGTTTGAAATACAATTCAAGTACATAAAGATTATATTTACAATCAAGTGCCATCAGTGGGCAGAAAAGTGCATCCGGGAGAGAGAAGAATACAAAGGCGGTCAGAAAAAGGCAAGTAGGAGGGTGAGAGGGATAGGTGAGAAGTAAGACAATAGTGAGTGGAGACAGTGAGGAGCGGGGGAGAATTATGGGCAGTTGCAGCAGTTCAGCGAGAGGAGGTGCTGGCGAAGTTTAGTTTTAAAAGGCCCAAGTTTGTCAGTGGCCAGGATATTATGGGGCAGGCTGTTCAACAGGTAGGGGGCCTAGTATGGAAAGGCACGCTGCCCAAGGGTGGTTTTACAGAAGGGAACAAGGTATGAGCTTTTAAGGTGCTCCTGGTAGTGTGCGGGGGGGGGGGGAGTCAGAAAATGAAGGATCGGGGGGGACTGGCAGGACAAGACTTTCTTGGTTATTAAGCAAGTATGGTATGTTACTCAACCTTTAAAGTCCAACCACTGTGCTTGCTGGTAAAGGTCGCAGGTGTGGGTAAGCCGATGGGCTCCAAGAACAAGCCTGCAAGCGTTAAGAGAGACTTTGATCCTGTTGAGGGCAGCGTCGGATGCGGAGCCATAGATTACTATGCCGTAGTCTACTATGGAGAGTACTGAGCTGGTGACAGCAAGACTGAGGGCGTCATTAGTTAAGCATGTTTTATGTGTATGCAAGAAGCCGATCCTAGTATTAACAGCTTTGCAGACTAAGTCAACATGGCCTTGAAAGGAAAGGGTGGAGTCAAGGGTGACCCCAAGGTATTTAAGGGTGTTGACCTGTTCTAACGATTGGAGATGGTCATTAAGAATTGTGAGGGGGACATTTTTGTGTTCGTTTTGTGTGTTTGCAAATAACATAGATTCAGTTTTTTTTTTTTTTTTATAGTTTATGTTAAGCTTGTGTTTAGTGAACCATAACTCTAACTCACAGAAATTAGCCTGAAGAGGGCGTTGTAGTATGGACGGGTCAGAGTGACAAATATAGACAACGGCGTCATCAGCGTAGAGTAATAGGTTACCAGAGCAGGCTAGAGGGAAGGTATTTAGAAAGAGACTAAAGAGGAGCGGCCCAAGAATAGACCCCTGCGGGACCCCAGAGTGGACAGGTAATGAGGAGGAGAGGGTGTTACTGATTTTCGCTTGCTGGGAGTGACCATTGAGATAATTTGCAAACCAGGAGGTGGCTTCAGGGGAGAAGCTGATTGAATGGAGGGGAAGGGATGAGACCAGGAGGTCATGGTTAACCGTGTCAAATGCCTTTGTCAGGTCAGTGTACACAAACCGTACTAACTGACCCAGATCAAGGGCTTTGTGGGCAAAGCCGGTATATTCCAACAGAAAAGTTGTGGTACTGTGTCCCTTATGGAAACCGTGCTGTTGGGCGCACAGGAGGTTGTGCTCCACTAGGTAGTCAGACAGTTGATCCGATACAATTTTTTCCAATGATTTAGATATGGGGGTGGGGGGGATGGAAATTGGGCGGTAGTTGCCATAGGCAGTTTTG
Source organism: Neoceratodus forsteri (assembly GCA_016271365.2). Classification (NCBI taxonomy): domain Eukaryota; kingdom Metazoa; phylum Chordata; order Ceratodontiformes; family Ceratodontidae; genus Neoceratodus; species Neoceratodus forsteri. The sequence goes on along the minus strand of CM057459.1, from coordinate 688,603,502 downwards.
TCACCACTCTTGTGGACAGGAGTGACAACAGCAGCTTTCCATACAGTGGGTAATTGACAACAGTGGAGGGAGAGTTTAAGGATCTTGGTGAGGGGGAGAAGTACAGCATCAAGGGCCAGATGTAGTAGTTTCAGGTCTAATGAGTCACCACTGAACCTTTACTTACCCAGTACTCTCTGGAGGTAAGTTTTTGCTTCAGTAGTGGCGATCAACCTAAAATGGAAGGGGGGGGGGGAGAGGAGTAAGTCAGAGCAGCCTTAGGAGAGGAACAGGCTGGCTTATTGAAGTCTGAAGAAAGTACCCCACTTGGATCAGTAAAGGCCAGGTTTACGGTATCAGCTATAACCTGAGGGTCTTGTGTGATGGCTCCATTAATGTTAAGGGGGGGCAGTGTTGGATTTCCCCTTGAGTTCCTTTGTTAGCCCAGAATTGCTTACCATTACCCCAGGAGGAGGCAAGGTTCTCTTTAAAGTGATCAGCCTTAGCACGACAGATTTCTCTGGTGCAGGCATTTCATGCAGCCCAGTAGTTTTGCCTGTCGGCAGGTTTTCCAGAGGTGAGGGCCTTATGCCACAGGTTATTCCTGTCAGCCATTAGTTTAAGTAGAGAGGGGGTAATCCAGGGATTACTCAGGTTCTTGATCGTATGCTTTGAGTAGGGGGCGAAGATATCACAAGCTGTAGGAGATAAAGGAATTAAGGGCATAATCTACGTTGGTGGCAGAGTCTAAGGGAGACCAGTCACCAGTGAGAAGGAACTCACAGAATTTTCCTAGCATGCCTTTTTTAAGCATACATTGATATGTGGTTTTTGGGGGAGATTTTTTTTGTAGCAGTTGGACCAATGACAGAGTGGATGGTCAATCACTGAATCAGGGAGGGCCATGATATTTGTAAGCCTTGTGTATCCATTCCTTTTAAAAGCACTTGTTACAAAACATCAGCCCTGATAAGACATTCCAGTAGCACTGCTCATACTAAATCATTAAGATAAAGGAAAAAGAAAAAAGGACATTGAATCAAACCATCAGCCAGTGGCAAAGGCAATAAAGCTATTGCATAGTGATGAACAACTTGAAGGGCTTTTGAGAAATGCATATTTTGTTGCTGAAAATGAGCTACCTAACACAATGTTTGTTAAATGTGTTCAATTTCTCAAGCAAATGGAGTGCCCATACATTAAAGACTTCAAAGCAGAGGGGACTTATGGCACTTGCATTAATGCGTCTGGACTGTAATGCATGAGGCCACTGCACAGACCATGGTGGACAAGTTGGATGTTGCTGTGAAAAGCAGCCCAGTGGTAAGCTTGATACTGGATGAGTCCACAGAGCAACAGCAAGAGACTAATGGTTTACATACAATACACAGATAACAATACCCCATTTACTTACTTTTATTGCAACATAGCAGTTATTGATGGAAAGGACAGCACTATTTTTCCAGGCAGTTTGTCAACTTCTGAATGTCAAGGGGCATTACAGCAGGAAAAAAAAAAAACTTACTGCTGTCTGTACTGATGGAGCATCCATTATGACTCGCTGTCATAAAGGTGTAGTACAAAAACTAAGCACTGATGATAGCCCTGAATTAGAATACACTATATAGCCCACTGGTTGACCTTGTGTGCCAGTGATACAGCTCAGTCAGTTGAACAAGTGAAAAAATATCGAGACTTGAGGTCCATCTTCATTTTCTTCAGTAATTCCACTGTCCGAAGTAGCAAACTACATGAACCAAAGAAACAGCTGAAAGAACCAGTTCTGAAACACTGTCAGCCTCGTGCAGTTTGGTGGCTGTCCATTTACGATGCAGTGTCTGACTGCTCATTAAAACATGTGCTTGAACATATGACTTCGTCCAATTCTCCAGAGAGTGGCACTGCAAAAGGGATTGTTGCTGTCTGTACATCAGTTTACTTCTATAGCTCTTTCTCATGCAATGCTGGACATCTTGTCACATATTTTCTTTCAAAACATTTCCAGAGGGGAAAATCTCAATGTCTCAACTGTGCTGTCAATGGTCACAAATACAAAAGAGGCTGTAAGGTCTTTAATTGAACATTCAGGTCCATCAGAGGGAGTTTGTTGATATTAATCTTGAAGGCAGGAAGTACAAGGGTGATAAACACTTTGACATGAACACTCAGAGACCAGCATTTGATAACTTAAAGAGCAGATACATCAGTGCTTCAACGAATGTACTGGATAGATATTTCTCCCAAGAAACCTTAGACATAATAAGCTGCTTCTCCATTTTAGAACCCAAGAGAGCCACGGTTATGAAACCGCCAGATGATTTCAGTACATATGGTGAAGAGTCTCTAGGTTGTGCAGCACTTCAGGTTTTCCGACCTGTGAAAAGGGAATTCATTTTACTAAAACTGATCATGGTGTCAAATGATTCCTACCAATCTTTGTCATTCCAGCAATTTGTTGAAGTTGTACTGAAACAGTATCCAGGTATGTTTCCAGAGTCTGAAAAGATTTATCAGACTGCAGTAGTTATACCAGTGGTTAGTGTGTGAATGTGGTTTCAGTACTCGGAACCGAATAAAATCAAAATTCTGGGATTTTTTGAACAATAAAAATATAATCGTAGAACTGGGTAGAAGCAGGGAAACTGTGGATTGTGAAAGAGCTGCAACCACATGGAGTAAAATGAAGAACAGAAGACTTATGAAGATCTTTCTTTTTATTTTTTGGTAGCTTCAGACCTCAGTCTCACTCATCAGACAGGTCTTAAGGGGCCAAAGTTTAACGGCCAAGTTTATTTTAGCTCAGTATTTTGTGTTTTCATTCATTCGGTCTGCCATTTTTTAAATGACTGCTTGCTGTCTAGTCTGACTCACTCTTTTTTTTTTTTTTTTTAATGAACGTGAACGTAATCAAGTGGTCATTGCCTCTGACATCAGTAAGGTCTGTCATCAATCGAATATTACACACGAGTAAAAAAGGGGAAAAAAAAAAGAAGACAGGATTAAGACACCAAACTGTAAGTACAGTTTTCATTCACACTCACATACATCACCAAACTAAATATTACTTTTTTCCAGGAAAATACCCCCCTTCCATGGGTGTAGGAATGCATACTCCAAGCACTCCATGGTGTGCAATTTTATTTAAGGGGGGTAGCAAATAGGCTCTGAACTGCTTCCTTTTTCTATGAAAACTAACAAAGAAAATACTGAAGCTTTCTGTAATTTTATTCATAGGAGTCGAAACTAGAAGAACTGGTCACTAATACTCTCTTTGCATCCCAAGGACAATACAACTTTACAGGCTCTGGGCTGGTATGTGGGTATCTTGGGGAACAATGCATGGCATTTGTATTTACCCATGCATGGCAACAACCACTGTCATGAGATGCAAAAGTTGTATTTATTGTGCCAAATGAGGCAACAAACACGGCCCTGGTGTACATTTGTATATTGTCTGGTTACACCCGGGGAGGGGGATAGCGCACCCTAACGGGGAGTAGCAGTGAGTCACTTGGTGTGCAGATCTGAAATCCCTGGCTACACCCCTGCCCCCTCCCAAAAAAAAAATGTGGGTTCTCCCCAAATGGTAGACTGAGAGGGGAAATTTCACTAGGACTCGAAACCAAATTTTAAGCCCTGGCTACAGACTTCAGCAGACTGTTGAAAATACCGAAAAGAAATGCAACAAGTGTCTCAAATAAAAACAGATCAATGCATGCAGTAAAAAAAAAAAAAAGTTCACAGAATTGGAGATGGTGAATAATATCCAGCCTCTCTGTAATGGGGGCCAAAAAGAAAACAGAAAAATGTTTGAAATATGGTTAACAGGAAGCATGCAGAAATTGTCCTGTATCTATCTGGTCAGACACGGGGCTGGACTTTTTTTGTTTGTTTTTACTGAGCAACATTGTGCTTCAATAGCACCATACCATACAGTATAACTGTGTAATATAAGGCAAATTCATGGGATACACTACATCAATATATGCTGTCATTAATATGTTATCCATAGTAGTTTGAACCAACTCCTATCCTCAGACTCAGCTTTGGGGGCAGTACAGAGTCCACTGTTACATGCAATTTCCTGTTATGCAGAACAAGACTGTGGAGAGAGTGTGTGTGTGTGTGTGGTTACCCATACATATTTTAGTGCCCCCCATCTTTCTCTCTTTGTTTTTTGTCCCCCCCCCCCCGCTTAACATGTTTCCAGTCGCCCATGGCCCTGCTCAGCTATGGAACAAAACTAGTATCATGCTGTGTGACATACAACACCCATGCATTCCATCTAGATGTGAATCCTTCTGCCATCTCATTAAGCCCGAATGTCATCCTCTCCACTTTGTATAAATCATTTCGCAGTTATCTCTCAAATGCCCAGGTCCACTCTCTGATCTGTAAGCCATTTATGGGTGATACTTTTTTTGTCGCTGTGATCATGATACCCATAATATATTTCACCTGCATGTCTTTTGCATTTCTAGGGTTTTGGTAGTGAAGATGTAGCTCAGGGGTGAGTGTGACTACTGTATGTAGTACTTACCTCAAGGCCCCTCAGGAAAGGCCTCCGCACTGAGCAAGCCTATATAACATGTGTATGGGTTGCTCATTGCTCACCACACTGCCACCAATGTGCGGCATTCCCACTATCCCCCAAATTTGTCAGTTATTACAGGTATTCTAAAAAAGCGGACTGTTTCCAGGCACACTCTAGTCAGATGTGGGAAGAAGCGATCCTGTCTACTTCATAGCAGCTCTTCTCCCTTTTCTTTTCTACAGCCTGGCCTAATTTCTCCCCCACTTCACTGCTATATATAGGGAGTCTTGGAATTTCATCTCTTGCAATGCCTGATTAAAAAAAAAAAAAAAAAAATTGTTGAGATAGAGTGATTAGTGTTTTGGTTTCTTATACGAGTTATTGGGGCTGTAATAATGGGGGGAGGGTTAGTATATTCTTTGGAGGTCGGGGGGCGGGCTATGATTCAATAAGATGCCATATCTGAAGATATTTAAAGAAATCTCTCCTCTTCAGGCCATATTGGTCCTGGAGCTCTTCGAAAGATATGACAAAGTTCCCTGTATACGGTGATGTCAGATATGAGGTTTCTACTGTGCCACCCACAGTATGCCTCATCCAGCCAGGTCAGTGAGAAGTTCTCAGGCTGTGCTAGTAGGCAAACCTATATTATTGCTGTCACCTGGTTCAATGAGGCTTCCACATCTCACCACACCTGAAGTACCCAACTGATCCATGGGTTCTGGCTTACCTAATCCCAGTCCTGATCAGGGGGACCAAAAATATACTGGGTCATATGCAAGAATGGTAGGAGAGCATGCTGAATATCAAGCCACTGAGAACCCCTCCCTGTAAGATGCCAATGAAAGTCTCCTCAGTTGTGAGACTTTGTAGTATGTCCTAAGGTCAGGCAGGGCCAGACAGCTCCCCCAACCCCGGTCTTTGGGAGCATCAAAGTTCTATATCCTCTTGGTCATCTGCCATTCCATATGTACCTGGAAATGGATGTCTGCCATTTTTTCCACTCCGTTTCTGGTATGGGCAGAGGCACATTTTGAAAGGAATAGGGGAAACTGGGTAGGGTAATCATGTGAACTGTGCCAACTCTCCTAATCAGGCTAAAAGGTAGACTTTGCCATTGTTGCAAGTTTGCTGTCAGCTGTACAGATATTGGGCCAAAACTGACCTCATAAAATCTATCCATGGAGAGTGGCAACTTAAGTTCTCAGAGATCCCATTGGAAAGGGAACTATCTCCATAGAGGGGTTGAGGGGGTCCAGTACACAGGGAAGTACCTGTGTTTTGTAGGTGTTCAATCTGTAATCAGAGATCTTGCTAAACCACTTCAAAATGTCAAAGATCTCACCCAGCGAGGAGTTCAGGTCCACAGTGTACATCAAAATATGGTCCGCGTATAGGCTACCCTGTGCCCTCCCATCAGATGGAAGCTATCTTGGTACTATTCCATAGTGCCTGAACCAGGGATTCTGTGTACCTGGCAAACAGGAGGGGTGGAAGAGGGCAGCCCTATTACATGCCCTGGCTCAGCGGAAAAGGAAGGGAAGACATGGCCATTGACTTTAATGAATGCCTGGGGTGAGCTGTATAGTCTTCAGCAGGGAGAATAAATCATAGAGAACCCTAGCTTCTACAATGTTGCAAACAGATAAGGCTAAGAAACTCTATAGAATGTTTTCTCAGCATTGAGACTTGCTAACACAGAAAGAGATGGTCGTGGAGTGTACCTGGTGAAGTGGGGGTGGTCGTGGAGTGTACCTGGTGAAGAATGTGGAGGGTACTTATGTTATTGCCCATTTGTCAGAACCAGACAAAGCCGGTCTGGTCTGGGTGGATCAGAGGTGGTAGTGTGTGTGTGTGTGTGTGTGTGTGGGGGGGTTCAGTCTCTGGGCTACCACACTGCTATAAACAACTTACTGACTGTATTCAGGACAGACTGGCCCATAAGCTGAGCATTACATGGGGTCTTGCCCCGGTTTAGGTATCACTGATGATGTAACGTACTACCAAAACTGAGGGATATCCCCACCCTCCAACACTTCTTTATAAGTTCGCAACTAGTGTGGTAATACCAATTCCCTTTGCGACTCATAAAGTCTTAGGATATAACCATCTGGACCTGGGTCTTCTTGCGTTTTTGCAATACTCCCATTAGCTCTGTGAGTTGGAACAGCCTAGTTAGTGCTACAGCCTGTGACAAGAATAACAGAAAAATAAGATTGGTTTTGGCCTCTCACCATTATTGGAGAGCGCTCATTACAATGTTTATATATTTTTTCTGAGGTTGGCTGGGCCGGGGATTTGGGGGCCTTGTTAGTCAACCAGTGCCCATGTTTCATCTCCAACTGACCATTACAATATAAAAAATGATCGGACAACTGCCGCCCATGGACTATAATGGAGCTCGTGCCCGCACTCTCCCTAGCATCACGTCACAACTTCAGTGAGTGCGGGGGCAAAGCATGAGCAGCCCCAGAAACTGGGAAGTCTGAGGGACCCGATGGGGCTAATTTTACAAGGGGTAGCATTTTTTACTGTTTGGATCATTTTACATATTCTCTGCATCAGTATCATCTCAAAGGGGTAAGGCACCAATCCAGCCGGTGCAAATGCTGAGACTAAGTTCCAAAAAGTCTAATGGAGGTGCTAACTGGACGCCCTCCAGGGGTAACCTGAATATCAGACAAAACTGAAACATAATGAATAATCAGGGTAGCAATGGTGCCAATTGGCACCCTCTACCTAACTGTGGCATTGATGGGCCTCCAAGGGAGGGGCTCACTGCAGAGTCCCTGGTCAGCAGGTAATCCCGCAGCAAGAGGATAGCCCTCCCAAGAAAAGGGGGAGGGTGATAGTAGAGCTACAGTCTGGATGGGGTAATAGGGGTTATTGACGTCAGACAGCAGTCTGCGTTACTCTCCCATCCCCAGAGTCTCATCTTTTTCTTACTGGGCTATACATTATCTATATTCCCACCGGTGCACACTGTTTTTGCCCATGTACCTTGTAATTGAACCCTTCCTCCTGTTAGTCTTTCAGGTCAAAAAGGCACCACAGAACTCAAAGGTAATTCCACTCCATAGGTGAAGAGTCCCGAGATAAGATTTGTGACAGACAATTACATGCCTGAGTCCAAAAGTTCAAACCCAGAAGAAAGCAGGGTAAAAAATATCAGTGACTGTAAGCAAGTCATTTCAGTACTGAGACAGTACCCTGTAGGTTTCAGACAAAAGTCACACGTCTCTGGATGGTTGGCCCCATAGCCGGTTTTAAGCACCAGCTAACCCTGCGGTCGCTGGGGGCCCCTACTTTTGCAGCCCCAGCCAGAGCACTGTACCTTGATTATTTTTATTTTGTTATCTTCTTAGAACAGCAACAAAGGGCTGTGCAGCTCCTTGTGATGTGGCATCATGACATAATGAAATGCCTTACCAAGCTATATGACCCTGTCAGTACGAGGCAAATGAGCAGCAATAGTTGGAATGGGAGTAACTGCGGTCTGCCAATAAAAAAACACTTAAAATATACCTCTGGTTGTACTGAAACTAAAACACAATGATGTGCATATGGGTTACAGGCAAAGGTCAGCCAAGTAAGGGGCTGTTATGACTTTACTAATCCTGCTGGGGGCCCCCAAAACTCTAAAGCCGGCCCTGGTTGGCCCATAATGCAGTCAATCCAAGGATCTGCCCTCCAGCCAGGTGGCCAGTTCTGGAAAAGTCCTGTCAATCTGGGAATCTTGCTGCTTCTGGGATCTGTCCCCTTTGTGTGCCAATAGTAGTAGTCCAGATTTTGTATGCTAAGTATATAGTTATAGGTAAATTGGGAGTGCCTCATTTTGAGGTGCAGAAGCAAGAAAATGTCCGTGCTCCTACTGAGCACCTCTTTAGACTAGTCCCCTAGGTCCAGGCTTCGCCATACTGCTCCTGATGCAGCATCGTCCTTCAGGCTACGATTCAGGTCACTTAAGGCAAGAGTAAACCTTCAGATACGTGGAGACCTGGGCATTGACGCCATGGTGGGTCACCCACTCTACCTGTCCCGAATAGGGGATGAAGGTGGGGGACTCCTGGTTAAGATCTGGAACAGAGTAGAGAACAGGATTATAATGCAGGTATGAACCCGGGTAGCCCATGAACTGGCTCAGCAGTGCCCAATACTCACCGAGCAACCACTACCTTTCGCACTACTTTGAGCATTCCTAATTTTACTTAATGTTTTATTTGCGTGTTTGAATGTTGCTGAAAGCGGGAAGCCTGTCTGGACCATGAGCCATCATCACAGAACCCGCTAAGTCCCACTGAGGAGAAAGGGGAGGGAGCAGCACTGGGAAGCAAGACCAATCCCAACATGGGGAAGACCAGACAGGATCTGTTGTGCAGTGTGCAGCCTTCTGGTGTTCTTTTAGGTGCTGGATAATCTGTTGCATTTTCTCCACTGTCTGTGTCTTCCTGTTATCTGCCATGCCAGTTCTGAAGCTATAGAAGGAGGTGCTGGTTTCTCCACAGGTACGTCAAAGGGAAGCTTGCATGCCCCGAGTGCCTCCTTTACCTGATCTACTGACGTGAAGGTATTTTTGACCGTCTTGAAAGTGGATCACCACCTTCACAAGAAAGGAGGTATAAAATGTTAGCCTCTGTGCCAGGAGGACTTCTTGTATGTGGAAGATAAGCACGCCTTTTGGTTTGCAGGGTAGCCAGATGGTCATTTTCAAAACAGACACGTTTCCCTTTACAGTTAGCCCTGTTATCTTGCTTGTCATCTCGTCACCTCTGGTGGTACCTCTCTGTGGAGGTGTCTGGTACAGTCTCTTTTTTCTGGTTAAGTGATACAATTATTTATCTTCCAACAGGCAAATTTAAAAAACAAATGCCACTTTTCTCTCAGACCCGACTGCATTCCCTATACCATTACTTAGGTTCTGCCTTTACAGGTGTCTGACACTTCTCTTTATGGGGACAGAAAAAAGACTGCACTGGACACCTCCACAGGGAGGTGCCGGTAGAGGTGGGTCCGGCACCCAGGTGAGCGTGAACATGCTCACTAGCACATGCCAGCCCCATCCGGAGCTGAGCTTGTGACAGTGCTGGATTCTGGTGTGGTAACCACCACATAAAAGGCTGCTGTGGGATAGTGGGTGCCCTTAACTTACATGGGCACAGATGAGGTCAGCCAACACTAAACAGAGGTACAAAGTTTCAGATACAATATAATCACAGAATTGAATGTCGGTGTTAACTTTAATGACCTTTTTGTATACAGACTTGTCTGAACAAGAGAATATGCTGTAAAATGGAATACAGGACTTATGCAGTGAATGAGCGTGTTATAGGTAAGAACTCTGTTACCACATGTAAACAAGCAACAAAAGTGAATGCATGATAGCTTTAGCATGATGTTTAAACATGTATATATCTTTATAACTCTATAGAAGGAAGAAAAGATGAAATAAACCTTAAAGGAACAGTAAAGAAAGCTGTAAAATACTAAGCGAGTTCAACAGCCAGTTTTAACCTAATTCAGTTAAAATACATAAGGAAAGTAAGAGATTACTGTTATTTTACTTTATAGAAATTCAACCAGACTCCCTGAAGAAGGGCCCCCCCAAAAAAAAAAAACTTAGGATATGTTTTTGTCTGGATGTCTGAAAAATAAAATTTGATAATATTTAACACTTGGGTGAGTGGGCCGTTTATTCTAATCTCATCAATATTTTAGCTTTGACTGGTTCTGGCCTCTCCTCATTATTAGTGTGCTCATTACTATGTTTATATATTTTTTCTGAGGTTGGCTGGGCCGGAGATTCGCTTTTCTGCCCTCTACAGGAACAAAAGCTGCATCCCTCTTCCTGCTTGCCATGACATCCTTATAAAGATGATTCTCCCCATCTTTGATTATATGGCAACATAGTCTGTGGTGCTGCCCCAAGGCCCATTCAGGCCAGACTGGATCCCCTCTTCCACTCTTTCTGCTGTTTTGCTCTGAACTGTTCTCCCCGCACCCACCACTGTTCTCTTTACTCTGCTCTCTCCTTCCCCTCCCTAGAGGATCGCTGCCTAACCCACTCGCCATCTTCACTTCCAAGTTCTGCCTGTCCTCACTCCCTATCTGAACTCTCTTCTGTCACCTAACCGTGCCTCCCCACACTCCCTCTGCAATCCTGGCTATCGCTCCATCCTGCTCCCCTCTCGTAAATTCCTTGCTGGCCAAGCTGCTTTTTCCATTCCATTTTCCTAAAGTTTGGAATTCTCTCCACCTTCCCATTTGCTCTGCTTCCTCCAAACACTCACTAACATCACAACTCCACTCCCTCCTGGGACTGTTCCTAGTTACCAGACCCATATGTTTCACTCAACTCCTTCCCCCTCACTGCCCCCCCCCGTCCTTCCAATCCTTCTCTATCCCCCTTTCCCCAACTCTCTCTCCTCTCCCCACTTTCCTCTTTCCCCCTCTCACCTTATCTCCTCTCCTCCCACCCCCTACGTCCCTGACTAAATCTCTTTATCAATCGCCCTGCATTGGGCCTCTACTTCAACTACCCAGGAGGACTCAGCTGCACTATTACCTTGTATCTTACCTGTATATGATTGTAAATGCTGTAAATAACTGTTCATTGTAACAAGCAAAACTACTGTTCACCGAATTGTACTGTATATGCACTGTTATTCTTGTATCAACCCCCTTCCCCCTCCCCCCAGGCTGCATCTGGAAATGAGCTAATTCAGAAGCTCAGTATGTCTTTCCTGGTGAAATGCTTTAATAAATAAATACATTTGTATTACAGAAAATGTCAACCTAGAAGTAAACAAAATTTAATTTGATAGCTTACTATACTACAGTAAATAGTAAGTAAACCAAAATTCTTTTGCACACAAAGTGCACATTGGGACCAGCCCCACACTTGAGTGTGGGGCCGTTTGTGCTGTCTGTTCCCCTTTAATACATATCTAGTTAATTTCTAGCTTGTTCTGCCATCAAATGCAGTGTACCAACATTAACATTGTTAACCATATGCATACTATTCTATAAACATTTAATTGCTGTGATTTTATGATCTCTCACAGTGAGTTTTAATATCGTCATCTCCCCCAAACATTTTAAAACTACTTTAGAGTATACATTTTCTTCTTGTTTTTCTATTGAACTCCTAGTGGTGGATAGTGGTATAAACCTGTGAATTTCCAGGCCTCTATACAGAGGGAATAGTAGAAGGGTTCTCACACTTGGTAAAATATGTCTAGCTTATTTACAGAGAAAAACCCAACCCTTTCAGAAGCAGCTACTTTTCCCATTTGTTTTAAATTTTATTTCACGAGCATTTATATCAAACAATACAATACAATTTAATCCATAGATTGACATTAATGGATTAGGTACACACAACCTTCTACAAGTTTACAAAACAGAATTCTACTTACATCTGTAGTGTTACAACATCTAATCGCCTTTATAAGAAAGTTTCCCAAAAAGCTACTTTCCCCATTTTAATTACCCTATCTTCACACTTTGGGAGCGTGTGGCTCTCTCCATAGGCCAGTATTAACATCCTGGTCATTACCGGTGTATTATAGACCCTTTTTTTTTTTTTTTTAATCCCAATTATTGCAGAACACAAAATGGGAGAGGGTGTAAAAAGTATCTGGGTACAAAATGTCAGAGAGGATTTCATGAACTGAAATTCAGAATGACCCAATATTCTTTTTGCTTTCCCAAAGAATATGTGTAAGATCCTGAGCATTTCCAACACCTATCATGCAACATCAGTGCTCCAGCTTTAAGGACTAGTGTAGTGTAATACTTGCCTGTGGTTTATTTTAAACAGGATAAATTTTGCTGATGCGACTTGCTGCTTCTCAACAGTTATACCACTGCTTCTCTGATATTTGTACCCCCATTTCTTCTTCCCATCTCGTCCTACCTCCATGATAGGTCGGGGAGTGGTCTTGCATAACCTTCCAAAATACTTCAGCTTCTATACCTCTCTGATGTCTTGTAAGGGGTCAATGCCTCATCCCTTTTCATGGCTCTGGTAGTGTGTATCAGGAGTTCACTTAAACTGCTTCTTAGCCACAGATAATTCAAGAAACTTCTCTGAAGGATTCTGTATCACTGCTTCAGGGCTGGATTAGCAAGTTGTGGTGCCTTGGGCAATTTTGAATTGTGGTGCCCCCTGTGACTTAACCCATAGGTCAGGGGTTGGGGGGCCACCTAGGTCCCCAAAAGCCAAATGATTTTCGATGCCTTAAAATGCATTTGGAGGGGTTTCCAGCTACTCTGAATGCCATGCTTGGGGTGGAAATGGAAGGTTATTGTTTGATGTTGGATGGCTGGAGTACATTCACTTTGAGTGTCAACACCCAAGCAAAACCATGTGTTGCTGGACCCTCCACACCAACATCTCACTGCCGCAGCCCAAACAGATAGTAGCCTGTCCTGTGAGTGTGTGGGGGACAGTCCTGACCTCCATAAGAGTGGTCCCACAGATTCCCCCCCAGTGAATTACAGACCAGTAAGTCTAACCTTTGTCAAGTGCAAACTCATGGAGACCATACTAAAGGAAAGGCTGCTAGTGCATAGATGAGCATGGTCTGCAGCATGTGAGGCAGCAAGGGTTTATGGGAGTGAGGCTGTGTTATAAATATTAGTATTATCCACATTCCCAGGACCCTAGCACAGATCAATGATTTAGGTCAAAGAAGTTATCCAGTATTGCAGATGCATGCTGTTCAAAGAGACAAACCTTACTCCTCACAACACCTAAAAATATCAGGTATGGATCTTCTGATTAGGAAAAGGGAAAAGATTACATACTTCACAGACTGCATACGAATTAATAGGTCACTATTCTTGAAGGTTTCTGGCAGTGCCAGCTCTACCTCCCACCCAGGACACCAGTTTGATGCCTCCAATACATCCAATTCCTCTTCCTCCAGCTTTTCAGTACTCCTGTCTACCAGCTACCAAGGATGGCAGTTTGCTGTTAATGTGTTGCGGAATTAGCCCCTACTGCTCCCCCATTACCTTGCCCAATCTGAACAGCCTGCCATTTAAATGTGTTGGCCATCCTTGGATCAGTGGGCTGGTGCACCTGGTGTTGTGTCAGGCAGCAGGTAGTGATGGGTGCTGTGAGGGACAAGGAAGGTAACCCAGATACAAACCTGCTGCAGCTACTGTGAATGTTTGCTGGGGTCACACAGTACTGACCACAGCAAGAGAGTAAGACCTAAGTAACTTTGGCTCCCTGCCCTACAAAACTTCATTGACTGGTGGCATGATGACAAACAAAGCACTGGGGAAAGAAGTGAGAGAAGCTGGCTAGTGCAATGAGAGAGCCCAAATTTCTCTTACCATTCGTATTTCAAATAAAATAATGTGAGAAGAGAATCATACACTTGAGAAGAGAATAATGTATGTTATGCAGTATGATCGTCTTCTCACATCATTTTATTTAGAATTTTTTCAAGTAACTAGCACACTTGTGTTACTAACACACAAACAGAAATAGTTACATTTAGTTGCAATCAGTTGTTCATCAGGAGCATTATTATTTTTTTACCTGATAGAAGAAAGAAGAAGAAGGGAAATACTGTTTGCGCTTCTTGCTGGTGGCTCCTACTACTGTAACTCGATGACAGGCTCTCTTAGTCACTAGGCGGCAGGCGCATTACATTCTGCACTGCCTTGGGCCTGGCTGGTGATAATTCGGCTGCTGTTGCTGCTTGTGTTTTTTTTTTTTTTGGGGGTTATAAATTAAATAATTTCCAACCAGACCTCGAGACCCAAGTCAATGGACTAGACTGAGTCGATGTGACGGTTGCGGCCAGGTCAGACAGTGGGCCTAATGACAGACCACAGGTGCACTCTCTCTCTCGCTCTATCGTCGATGACAGGAGGAGGGATTTGCAGCTGTCTGAGGGGAATGAGTCTGTGTGGTGGTGCATGGCACCATTTTCTATTATTTGGGTGGGACTTCGAGTGAGCAGGACATGACAGGACCATTATGCAGTGACACATGGCACGGAATCAGCTCCTGAATAAAAACTCTTACTCAATGCCAAAAAAAAAACTAAAGCTAGGTTGTTCTCTTTGGCTACTCATTCGGTGAACCCTGCTATCTCTGGCCCCTTACTTCCCATAAACACTTTACTAGGAGAGAGGTTGGAATTTTTTTACGAAATTCAAGTACCTAGCGGTCTGGCTAGACCACAGACTCTCCTTCATGGAGCATGTCAAGGATCTGCTGAAAACATTCAGGCAGAGACTTGGTCTCTTCTTTAGAATAAACCACCTCCTGACCAAAGATACCAAGATACAGTTAGTTCAATCCATGTTTCTATCCCTAATTGATTATACCGATTTAATTTATTGTCAGTGTAATGCCTCCTGTCTTATTAAACTGGACACCTTATACCACAGAGCCTTGAGATTCATAACTGGTCTACTTATCACCACCCACCACTGCTCCTTATATGCAGCTGTGGGGTGGACCTCCCTTCAGTACAGAAGGAATAGAAATGTGGCTCTCTGGACTTACAGAGCTATTACCAACAAATTACCCCAATACATTTCCCGACTACTTGCTGTTATATGTGGCAGGCAACTACACACTGAGAAGCTATTCTCTGCTTCTACTGAAGGTACCTAGGGCCAATACACGCTTTGGCAGAGTGGCCATAGGCTTTGTGTTGCCCTCACTCTGGAAAAAACTACAGAAATCTATGAAACTGAGTCTCCCTGTTAGTCTTACCACCTTCAAGACCTTGTGTGCCAAGGCTGTCAAGGAGCTATGCAGCTGTTTCCAGCACACTTAGTGTGCTAGGGTGCCTACTGCTTACCCGCCCACTACATCTCCACCTAACCCCGACTCTTGATTGTCTCCACCTATACCCCCCTTTTTTCTGCTAATCCACTACCTTTCTTACCCTCAGACTCCTAACATACAGTGGCGTGAAAAAGTATTTGCCCCCTTCCTGATTTTCTCTATTATTGCATATTTGTCACACTGGATGTTTTCAGGTCTTTAGAGAAAATGTAATATTAGAAAAAGGGAACCTGAGTGAACAAATAACACTTGTTTTTTTTTTTTATTTCACTTATTTAATGAAAAAAAGTTAACCAACACCAACTGGCACTGTGTGAAAAAGTAATTGCCCCCTTACACTTAATAACTGGTTATGCCACATTTAGCTGCAATGACTGCAACCAAACACTTCCTATAATTCAATATCAGTCTTTCACATCGCTGTGGAGGAATTTTAACCTCTTCCTCATAGAACTGCTTTAATTCAGTAACATTTGGTAGGTTTTCGAGCATGAACTGCTCATTTCAGGTCCTGCCACAGCATCTCTATTAGGTTTCAGTCTGGACTTTGACTAGGCCACTCCAAAACTTTAATTTTACTTCTTTTTAGCCATTCTGATGTGGACTTGCTTTTGTGTTTTGGATCATTGTCTTGCTGCATGACCCAACTACACTTCAGCTTCAGCTGACGGAAGGATGACTGGACATTCTCCTTAAGAATTTTCTGGTACAGAGCAGAATTCATGGTTCCTTTAATTATGGCAAGTCATCCAGGTCCTTAGGCAGCAAAGCATCCCCACACCATCACACTACCACCACCATGTTTGACTGTTGGTATGGTGTTCTTACTGTGGAATGCTGTGTTTGCTTTCTGAGACATTATGGGATCCATGTTGTCCAAAAGTTCCACTTTGGACTCTCTGTCCATAGAACATTTTCCCAAAAGGCTTGTGGATCATCCAGGTGCTTCTTGGCAAATGAGACGAGCATTTATGTTCTTCTTGGTTAGCAGTGGTTTTACTTTGCTACTCTCACATGAAGCCTATTTTGCCCAGTCTCTTTCTGATTGTGGAGTCATGAACACTGACCTTAGCTGAGGCAAGAGTAGCCTGCAGTTCTTTGGATGTTGTTTTAGGATCCTTTGAGACTTCTTGGATGATTTTACACTGTGCCCTTGGAGTAATTTTGTCAGGCCGCCTACTCCTGGGAAGGTTCACTACTGTTCAAGTGTTCTCATTTGGAGATTATGGCTCTCACTGTGGTTTGATGGAGTCCCAGAGCCTTAGAAATAGCTTTGTAACCCTTTCCAGACTGACAGAGGGCAACAAATTTTTTCTGATCTTTTCAGGAACTTCCTTTGATCATGGCATAATGTGCTTGTTGAATCTTTGTGCTGGCAACGTGACTCTGATGGTAAGGGCCAAAATAAGTGAGGTTTATATTGAGCAGGGCTGGCTGTAATCAAGCCTGGCTGTGTTCAATCAGCTGACTCTAATTATCCCTTTAATTGGGTTGATTTAACTAGGGGCAATTACTTTTTCACACAGTGCCAGTTGGTGTTGGTTAACTTTTTCATTAAATAAATGAAATAAAAAAAAAAAAGTGTTATTTGTTCACTCAGGTTCCTTTATCTAATATTATATTTTGTCTAAAGACCTGAAAACATCCAGTGTGACAAATATGCAATAATAGAGAAAATCAGGAAGGGGGCAAATACTTTTTCACGCCACTGTATATCTCCCCAGCCCATCTACCGTAGCACCCCTCCTAGAACAGCTGCAGTCCTGTACCCCTTCCCTTCATATCTGCCCCTTAAGTTTGTATATGTCCTAACCAATGATATGTGGTGCTGTTTGAAAATGTTTTTTGATATGCTGGCTGTTTCAGAATGTTTTAATTCCCCTTCTCACACCATTCTCCCTAACCTTGTTAACCTATACCTGAAATACTTGCTATTGCTCTGTGTATTACTTTTCCTATTTCTGTATAATTATGTCTGTTTATTATCTGTACATAAAAGTGTTATTCTTGACCTTGTGTAACGCAGGTCCACTTTGTAAATGAGCCTGCTCAATGGTGTTCACCTGGATAAATAAAGACTTGATTGATTGATTGGTTGGTGAGTGATGCACAGACCACCTGAGGGCAGGGGGGACATAAAAGTTCTGGTCTGGGTGTGGGGAGGGGTGCAAATCATCAACGGACCTCATTTGGAGCCATTTGATTGGCTAGCATCGCCGCACAGAGAAGTCTGTGGGAAAACAAAAATGCCTGAACTGTTTGGATGGTTGAGGGAGATGGTGGGGAAAATGGTCAGCACTGGTGGGCACGGACTATTGACCCCCACACCCAGGTTTACTGACACAGTGGAAACGTATAGTGGTCAAGAAAGAAGAAAAAAATAAAATAAAAAAAGAAGAAATCAGTGGCCCCTCAAACTAGGGGGCCCAGGGCAATTGGCCCTTCTGCCCTATGGTTAATCTGGCCCTGCACTGCTTTGAGTAAATGAGTATATCACTTTCATTTATAGGTCAGATAGTTCAGCGACTCTGTTGAATGCCAAATGTGAGCTGATACATTTGCTTATAAAATGGGCAGGGAAATTACTGGGTCCTATTTGGTCAGCAGCTGTGCAGTGTCAGAGTACTACTACTGGTTAGAAAATGCACTAGCAATCAAGACACAGCACACTAACATATCAGTGCCTTTTATAAAAATAAACAAAAAAATCATAACAGACATGGCCACTATCTTTACCTTCACTGAAAAATCAGCTAGGCTCTAAAAATGAAACTCCATACATATATATATCCTACTTAAATGTTCTTTCCTTTGCAGAATGCAGCGGCCCAGTTACTGCTAGGCCTGTCCAGATCCAATCATATGACCCCAGTCCTGTGTGCCCTGCACTGGCTGCCTGTCAAGTGGAGGGTCCTTTTCAAGGTGGGCTTGCTCACCTTTAAGGCCCTATATGGAGTGGGTCCTGGCTACCTGTTGGAGCTCCAGACTCCTGCTACTTCTGTCCGCTCCTCTTCGAGGGGCCTCCTGGATGTTCTCAGGGTTCGGCTCAAGACATCATGCGATCGAGCATTTAGTGTCGCTGGGCCGACCATGTGGAACTCACTACCACCTGCAGTCGGGGAGGCCCATTTGACTGGGGTGTTCAAACTGAGGCTCAGTGCCCACCTCTTCCACCTGGACTAACTGCCCCCGCCCGACCGTATCAGTTGCGGCTTACAGATATATTTTATAACACTGTGTTCTGAATGTTATTCTTTATTTCCTGTTTTTATTATTGTTATTTGTATTGTTAGGCACCCAGAGCCTCCGGGAATGGGTGCCATACAAATAAAAGTTGCCTTGCCTTTACAGTCCTCTTTTTACATACATACACCAATTTTAGAAATGAAGTGCATCTCTTAGCATTACATTTTTGAGCTTATTTCCTGACCATCAAAAAACCCAGTGTTAGTGGCTTAGCAGGTTGCACACTCTTCTCTGAGGTTGGAAGATCGGAAGGATGTGGGTTCCATCCCCATACCAGGAACTTGAGTTAAATCCCAGTACTAACACTATAGTGCAGCATGAGGGGGTACTGCACTCCTGAGGTGCTGTCTTTTGGATGAGATGTTAAACTGAGGTCCCGTCTGCCTATTCTAGTAGTTATTCAGGTGGATGTTAAAGATCCCATGGCACTTCTCGAAAACAGTAGGTGAATTTCCCTGTTGTCCTGACCAAATGTCCCCCATTCACTAAAAATTCCACAAACCGTTTCATCTGGTTCAGTGTCAGTTGGTTTCCATCTGTTTCCCCTCTCCCTGGGATGAGGCTGAAAATAGACAGAATTGCCTAGTCCTCTTTTCACAATCAACAAAAACTAACAAAATAAATAAACACACATCCCTTCCTATCCTTACTCGTTACCAGGGGAATCACTGCTGCTTATCCTTGCCCATTTAAAATTGAGTCACATGCTTTACTGAGGCTTTCTTTAGTGTGTTTTTGTGTAGGGAGAGGCTAACTTTCTGTCAGTAGCTGCAGAAGTTTAAATTCCTGCATTCCATGGTAAACAAACATTTCATCTACTGAATATATGAAAGATGGATGATGGGTGGGGATGGACTACTTTTTACTAGTCACTTTTAACAAAAGAAAATACAAGATTTTAATTAAGAAATGGTTGGCATGTATTTTTTTTCTTTTTAAAGATTTCGGAGTTTCCCCAATTTATAAGTGCACTGAAAGACGCAAGGGTGTGGGTGTTGCATGATAAATGCAGTTCTAGGTGCTGAAGGCACTCCGTGTAAACTTATGCCTCACAAAGCATCGGGGGTTTATTACATTCTGACCTACATCCTGTTATGTCTTATTGGTTACACAAGGAACCTTCTACCTTCTTCTGCTAAAGGAAGTTTCAAATAATTCAATCTGTTTTGGAAAAGCAATGCTGCAGTATCTGTAGAGGCAAAACATTTGGGAAAGCGTCACCGCCATCTTCAAGGAATTGATCTTTCCCCTGAGGTAGAGGTTTACTTTGTTCCACCGGCTCATTTCCATTTTTAGTTTGTCTGCTTGAGGGTCCACTTTCACTACATCATTTAAACTGTGAGGCATGGGTTAAATTGGGCAGGAACACACAGGAAATAAATTCCCGCACTTCTTGTAAAACTGCATGAGCATTCCTGTACCCCTGTCATCTTTCTCCAGTGAATACTGTAGGAGTATTCCGCCACTTCTAGAAATGACAGTCCTCCCACCTACAAGTCTAGAGGCGAGTCTCCCCAATATCTAAACATTTTTCACTTTAACCACTGCTGGGAATTATTTTAATTCCCAAGTATGTGAGGTGTTCTCATTTCAGGGAAATTTTCATTGTTGGAAGTTTTTCCATTGCCGACTCATTGGTAAAGGTTCTGATTTTTCTCAGTTTATCTTTAGGCCTGGGGCTTCAGTGAAACTTGTCAGAGCTGAGGGTTGAGGTGCTGGATGCTACATCTCGTGCCATGCCGGCAACCCGGGTTCGGGAATGAGCCTGGGTGCCGAGGGTCGGCAGGGGAGGGAGAGGATTGAGCATTCGATGGACTGCTCTCCTCCCCTGGGGTGGGATCCGGGGCTTGCTCAGTGCAGTAGGGACCACTGGTGGGGGCCGGTGGTCACTCTAGCGCTGAGCCGCATAAGAGTGGCGGAGTGACGGCAGATGACAGCGACTACGATCGGCGCAGAATGTCGTCACATGTCTTACTCCGGGGTAACCACATAAGAAAAATCACCGTCCTCGGGATAGCGATGGCACCTCTGCCATCGAGCCATACTCCTGACACTAGGCACTCTCCTCTCCTGGAGCAGACACCCCAGCCCGGCATACTAGATTTCAGATAGAGCGGATAGGGCGGCCCCACCTCGGGGGTTCAGAGCCGAGGGGTCAGCTGGGCTGGTATGGGGAGGAGGAAGAGGAGATGCCTTAGGTGGGAGGTAGAGCATGGGGTAGTGGTGGCTGCCGGAGTGTTCCTCGGTGGATGGCAAAAAAATAAATACGAAAAGAAAGGATGGCTGCTTTGGGGATGTTTTACAGTATGGCCATCAAGGTCATTCAGCCGGGGCCAAACCAGATGTTCAGTAGCACTTTTCTGAAATACATCCACTCTACCAAATTAAATGTCCATGCCACGTCTAAGGAGAGAGCGGCACACGGTGCAGCTTGTTTTTCTACTACCCACATATCATCTAGCAGTCCTCTAACACTATCCAAGCTATGTCTTTCTGGTACAAAGCTACATGATTTCTGTCTATTTAGTTTTCCAGTAATCTGAAACAGTAGTCCCTGGCCCTTGTCATAATTCTTTATGGTCACATTCAAC
Source organism: Neoceratodus forsteri (assembly GCA_016271365.2). Classification (NCBI taxonomy): domain Eukaryota; kingdom Metazoa; phylum Chordata; order Ceratodontiformes; family Ceratodontidae; genus Neoceratodus; species Neoceratodus forsteri. The sequence continues at coordinate 688,582,333 of CM057459.1, read as the reverse complement.
AGGGATATTGGTCAATATCTATCATATTCTATGGGGCTTTTACCCTTATAAATGATTTATCACAGCTTTGTGCATGGATCATGGCAGGCTTTCTTTCTCCAAACTGTCTTGCAGAAAAAATATTTACAGTTGTGTTAGTCCGTGGGAAAACTGGATTCATTGAATACTGTGAACAGTCATTGTGCAGGCTTGTCCAGGAGTTTTTTTTTTTATTTTAAGTTTTCATTTAGAAGAGGTTCATACATTTTTTTATTTAAAAATATTTTATTACAAAGGTGCACTGTAGGCCATATCAGTCTCAGTTTAGATGTACGATGTGTACACCGAGAAGATATATCTGCCCATGCTAATGTATGCATATCCTCTGCAGTTCAGTTGATCAGAGACAACTACATAACAGGGTTACTCAGTTGGAACTGCAAATATTCAAAATAATTCATGTAGCGCCTATCTGGTATTACAATTAACTTATGGTATATTTTCTATTTTCTTCCGAATAAAAAAAAAAAAATAAAAAAAAAAAAAACAGCTAACAGAAGTACATCTTCTCTTGTATTTCTGACTAAACAAGAACAGTAAACCATCAATCAGGTAAGCAAGTAGATTACAACAGTCAGTCAAACACATATGCTCTGTGTCTCAAATGCCCGCTCAGTGCCATCACTCATCACCCCATGCTGCCAACTGGTCTAATACTGAGGTGCCTTCTATCTCTTCTAATATCTAAGTGAAGGGATACCATCTAGATGTAGATCTAGATAGCTCAGTACTTTCAATAATTGACTATAGCCTAGTTGTCTACGGAGCAGCATCAAACTCCGCCCTTGAACGGGTCTCTGTTGCCCTGAATTAAGCCTGTAGGCTTGTCACAGCAGCTTATAGACTCGTGCACACCTGTGACCTATATGCTCAAGGTGGGTGGCTCAATCTGAAAGGCAGGCTGCAATATCAGACTTGCTTGCCTGCAAAAAAAAGACAACCATGGTACCACCCACAGGAGTTCAGAATCTACTGTGCCCTATGAATAACTTCTGACAAACAAGGGGTTCAAACAACAAACCTTTTGAAGGTCCCCTTATGTCGAACAACACAAGGACAGAGGTCCTTGGTATACTGTGTCCCCTCCTGGCTCAACTCCCTCCATAAGGGCATATGGTCTGAAACAAAACTTGCCCCCTTCAAAAGAAAATTACAGTCCCATCTTGGAACACTCAGTGAATGTGACTGCGTTGCCTAAGTAAGTCCTGTAAATTTTTGGTGCATTCTGAGCACTTGCATCTTGACTGATAGCCCTGGACATTCCCTCCTCCCCACCTACCTCTCTCTTTCCAACCCTCTTCCTCTCCCCTCCCCCCCCCCAGCCCTATCTACAACCCTGTTCTGGACAAAGCCTCCCTGGTGGATAAGCTCTAAGTAAGCATTAATCCCCGACAGAGGAGTGCTCTACTGGTGGATTAATGCCCAGGTGGGGTGGGGGTGGGGGTTGGTGCACAAGGCTGCAGGCCAAGTGCTTCCAACCAACCACTGGGCATTAATCCACCAGTACAGCCCAACGCTGGAGGGGATTAATGCACTTGAAACATGGCAAGTGCGAGGCAACTATTGTAAGAATACCGTTTCCTTTTACAGTACTTACAAATGCACAAAAACAGTAATCCTAATTGCCAAACTATGATCAATTATCATAGTTTTTAAACAGTGTCACAATGTACGAACATACGAAATTTGCCAGCAGATAAAGGCCTAGAGGTCTATCAAGTCTGCTTGAATGTGCAGCTAGCACCCCTTATTCTGCAGCTGCCCCTCCCTTCCACCCTTCCCCTTCATTGACCCTCCTCCTTGTCCTGTCCCATCCCCTTTTGAAGCAGTCCACTGTTCTACTGGATATCATTTCTGCAGTTAAGGCATTCCACCCAGCCACCACCCTCTCTGTAAAAAAAAGTGTCTCCTCATCTCCCTCCTGAACCTTCCTCCCTCCAGTCTCATATCATGGCCCCTGGTGTCCCTCCCCTCCCTTACTTTGAACAGCCCCTCTGTACCTGTCTTGTTCATTCCTTTCATGTACTTAAAGGTTTCAATCATGTCCCCCCTGTCCCTCCTCTCCTCCAGTGAGTACATGTTCAACTCCATCAGCCTCCTCTTGTATGACAAGTCCCCCAGCCCCTTGATCATCTTTTTCGCCCTGCGCTGCACCACCTTCAGTAACTTAATGTCCCTCTTCAGATACGGGCACCAGTACTGCACGCGGTACTCCAGGTGCGGTCTAACTAATGACCTATACAGTGTCAGAATCACCTCCTCCCTCCTCGAGGATCTACCCCTTGCAATACAACCCAGCATTTTGTTGGCCTTTGCAGCTGCCTTCCTACATTGTGCTGAGTTGTTCATTGACCCTGTAATGAGCACCCCCAGATCCTTCTCCTCCTCTGTCTAGGCTAGCTGCACCCCCCCCCCGCCAGCTGGTAACTCCTCCTTGGGTTCTTCATCCAAAAATGCAGCACCTTGCACTTTTTGGCATTAAACCCCAGTTGTCCGGTGTCTCACCAGGTTTCAAGCTTTGCCAGATCATCCTGCAACCTCTGCCATCCCCCTAGGTCATCCATCACTGCTCCTACCTTGGTATCATCAGCAAACAGACTGATCTTGCTCTTGATGTCCAATGATATGTCTGCAGTGAATATCCCAAACAGTGGTCCCAACACTGAGCCCTGTGGAACACCGCTCGTCACTACCCTTGGGTATGAGAGCTCCCCACCCACCACCACCCTCTGTTGCCTTCCCTGAAGCCAGTTCCCTACCCATCTCAACAGCTTTGCACCTGCGCATGCACCGTGGACACTCAGCATTCATTTATGTAGTGTCCGTTATTTTACAACACAGAGCAACAGAACATTAAAGTCTGAAACAGACCAGAATGTGAAGATTTAGCACTTCTAAGCGACAGTTTTCATGCTTCGCCGTTTGTAGTTTCATCGCGATCATAACTTACAATACTGCATTGTGGGGGACACTGTATATTTACATATTTGCTGCCCATTACATGCAGCAATAATGTACGCATTCTCTCTCTCTCAATTTCTTTCCTGTGCCCGCTTCATTCCAGGAAATGCGCTCGGTGGTGCGGTGGGAAACAAGACTGTACGGATAACTTTTATCGCCTTCCACAGCTGCAGGTCCAAACTGCACAGCCAATGCAAATGCTTATGCTAGGTGGCTCACTTTCTAATGCGTTGTGCATGTGTTTCAAGGGGGTCTGACGGCGAGCCCGACCACTATTTCTGCGGCGCACTCACAGAGCCAACTATGTTACCTTTGTTTCTGTTGTGCGTTCCCGTTATGCATGGAAATACTAGTACTGTGAGGTGTGCGGCACGCTCCCCATTCTTTTCTTGACTTACTTGATGGTGATGTGAAGGTGGCTTGTTGAGGTACTGCAACAGCGGGCTCTACTGCTGCGTTAATACCCGCTAGATATTGGGCAACTGTTGGTTTTCGACCAGTTGCACAGCTGACTTTCACACAACCTTCTTTGCCATGTTGCAACAAATTTTATCTCCCCTTCTCCCCTCTCTGTCCCTCACCTAGGCCCTACTCTATTCAATGCACTTCAGCCCCCACCTTTTTCTCTTCTTCAAAATGGTTACTGTATCCATGGACTACCTTGTATAACTGATGCTAAATTACCTATGAAGTAATGTTCTAATCACTCGTACATTTATCCATGGTAACTGTTTCACACAACCGATTGTCCTGTTAGCCTGTCCAAGTGATGTGGAATCTGTTATTGATATGCACTGTTGCTTCACTCTTCTTAAATCCCTGTTTTGTCTACTATGCAATGTTGTTGTACCAACTGATGTGGAACCTGTTTTGCCTATGCACTGTTGCCTTATTTTTAAGTGACTATTTGTCTATTATGTTATGTTATTGTACCCTAACAATGTGGAACCTCTGTAAACTAGCTTCTAGCTCAGGTATTTTTAATCCGAAAAACAAATAAAATTAAATGAAAGAAAAGAATGGAATTTATCTGTTCGCAACTGTAACAGAGTTTTAATACTTTCCACAGATTTCAGTTTTTTATACTTCAAACAAACTCGGTGGGGGAGGTCAGCTAAAACTGTGATAGTTTTCAGGGTTGCCACTGTACATAAGGAAAAGGTTATCGCTCATCTCCCCTCCAAACTCCCTTCGGAGGGAGCCCCAATACTGCTCGTTCAAACCCAAGCAGAGTTTGCGATAGTAAAGCATGGGTTATCAAACGACACACCTCCTGCCAAAAGTGATTAAGTTGAGGACACCCGCAAAAAATATGGAAAGGAGTGCCATTTTGACCACAGTTCTGCCAGCAGCAGTTGGTTGGGCTAAAGCCTACATGATTAGTTCTGTCTGGACTAAAAAAAATATCGAGCAACCACTTTCCATTTGAATTCCCTCCAACCTCTTGAACCTGTAGTCCTATGTACCTGTTGCCAAACTACATCACAGTTTTTACCTACAGAAGGTATGTTGGCTTCCTTCTCCCATATGTCCTGGATATGTGTCACTGGTGTGACCCCCGTGTCTACATTTAATTAAGTGAATAATAGGGGACCAGTCTGGTGGCACTGCGGGTTGAGGCGCTGGACGCCACGCCGGTGACCCGGGTTCGGGAACGAGCCTGGATCGGTGGGCGGGGAAGGACAGGAAATGGATTGGGCAGCCGCATGGCAGCCCTCCTCTCCTCTCCTCTCCTGGGTGGGGACTTGGTCACGCCTGCTGCAAGGCTGCCCCTGGGTGGAGGCCCGAGGGTATTGCAGATGGGAGCGACTAGGGAGGGTGTCGTGGATCGCTGCATGCACATGCCTCCACTCACGCCCGAACTGCAGCAAGGGGAAGGGAGAATTTATTTTATTTACTGAAGTTTCACCAGGAAAGGCTCACTGAACAATTGCAATTGCTTGTCTCATGGAGTGTCCTGGGGGGAAGGGATACAGAGAGTATGAATCCAACAACACACGTCATTTTTTTATTTATTTATTTTTTAACAGGCAGGACATGAATCAAAAACCTACACAGCACGGATATTCATGGGACGGACAATGATATAAAACTAAAACTACGAGATATCAATTACAAAAATACAGGAATAAGTAGTCAGTTTACATATGAACATACGAATTTGCCAGCAGATACAGGCCTTGTAGTCTTATCGAGTCTGCTTGAGTGTGCAGCCAGCAACCCTTATACTGTAGCTGCCCCTCCCTCTTACCCTATCCCATCCCCTTTTGAAGCAGTCCACTGTTCTACAGGATACCATTTCCACAGGCAACGTGTTCCACCCAGACACCACTGTCTCCATAAAAAAATGTAATTTCCCTCCTGAACCCCTCCCAATCTGAGATTGTAACCTCGAGTGTCCCTACCCCCCTTAACTTGAATAGTCCCTCTGTGCCCGTCTTGTTAATTCCCTTCATGTACTTGAAGGTTTCAGTTATATCCCCCGTCTCTCCTCTCCTCCAGTGAGTACATGTTCGACTCCCTCAGCCTGCTCACGTAGGGTATGTCCCCTGTCCCTGGATCATCTTTGTTGCCCTGCGCTGCACCCCCTCCAGTAACTTAATGTCCCTCTTCAGGTATGGGCACCAGTACTGCACGCAGTACTCCAGGCGTGGCCTAACCAGTGACCTATACAATGGCAGGATCACCTCCCCTCTCCTTTAAGATATACCGCTGGCAATACAACCCAGCATTTTGTTGGCCTTTGCAGCTGCTTTCCTGCATTGTGCTGAGTTGTTCATTGAGCCTGTTATAATCACCCCTGGATCCTTCTCCTCCTCTGTCACCGCTAGCTGAACCCCCAGCTAGTAGCTCCTTCTTGGGGTTTTTTGCCACAAAATGTAGCACCTTGCACTTTTTGGCATTTAACCCCATCTGCCAGGTGTCTGACCAGGTCTCCAATTTTGACCGATCATCCTGCAACCCATGCCACCCTCCTAGTTCATCCACTACTACTCCCATCTTGGTGACATCTGCAAGCAAACTGATCTTGCTCTTGATGCCCATTGAGATGTCTGATATGAACAACCTAAACACCGGTCCCAGTACTGAGCCCTGCAGTACTCCGCTTGTCAGTGTCCTCAGAGATGAGAGCTCCCCTCCCAAAACCACCCTCTGCTGTCTTCCCTGTAACCAGTTTACTACCCACCCCACCATTTTTACCCTGCACTTGTACCTGCCAGCTTACTACCCAGCCACCCATGTGGCACCAAGTCGGGTGCCTTACTAGAGTCCAGAAACAGGACATCCACTGCATGGCCCTTGTCCAACTGTCTAGTTACCCAGTCATAGTAATCCACCAGGTTGGTCTGACAGGATCATCCCGTAACAAACCCACGCTGCCTAACGTCCTGTAGCCCACTGGTCTCCAGAAGGGACACCAGCCTCTCCTTCAGGATTGTCTCCATCAGTTTTCCTACAATGGATGTGAGGCTTACCGGCCTGTAGTTTCCTGGTTCATCTTTGGAACCACTCTTATGTAGGGGTACCATATGAGCCATCCTCCAGTTCTGAGGTACACTTCCTGAGACCAGGGAGGCATTTAACAGGTCTGCCAAGGGCCCCACCAGGATTTCTGCCAGCTCTTTCAGTACCCTGGGGTGAATGCCATCTGGCCCTGGCACCTTGTCCACCCTCAGTGCTCACAGGCCCTGCAGTACCCCGACCTCTGTGATTACCCCAATTACCCCATCTGTCACCTCCCCCACAGCCTGACCTCCCCCCCTTGGTAGCGCCCCTTTCTCCTTAGTAAACACCGAGCAGAAGTATTCCTTAAGCGCTTCTGCCTGCCCTGCCCATTTCCACCCATCCCTCTTAATCCTTACTATTTTGTCCCTACAACTCCTTTTCTCCCGGATGTACCTGAAGAATTCCTTCTCCCCTTTCTTAATGCCTTGCACCAGCCTGAGCTCCTTAGACGCCTTGGCTACCCTTACTGCCTTAGTCACCTCCTTCGATTCCTACAGGTAATACTCTCTGTCCTCCCCCTCTCCCTGTTTTTTTTTTTTTTTTTTAACCTCCTAAAGGCGGCTCTTTTATTTCTTACTTTCTCCATGACCCCCTTGCTCAACCAGCTGGGTTTCTTGGCCCTAGCTCTCTTACTCTGGACCCTGATGAAGGGTTTTGGTTGCTTCCTCAATCCCCAGTTTTATGACCTCCCACCTCTGGTTAGTGTCCATATTAGTTTGGATTCTGGTTAGATACCCTTTAACTACCTCCCCCATCCTCCCGAAGTTGGCCTTCCTGAAGTCCAACACTCGTGTACCTGTTTCTACTCCCTCCTTACCCATTTTTCAACGTGAACCACACTGAGTGGTGGATGCTGCCTGCCAGCGGTTCTTCCACCCCCAGCTACCTCACAAACTCCCCTTTTGCCAGCATGGGGTCTAGGGTGTTCCCTAACCTGGTTGGCTTACTCACCATTTGCATTAGGAAGCTATCCTGGATTGCGTCCAGAAGTATCTGCTCCCTTCTGTTCGTGGTGGCTGGGGTACTCACCCAGCACAGGTGTAAAATACATGGATTACAACAACATACAAAAAAACTGTTGTACAAAAGTTGATTTACTAAGTGCATATGTGCAGTATGACATTAGAGAATAACCTAAATAGAATAAGACTGCAATAGAAAGGGGGAAGGAAGAGTTGTTGGGAGCAGTTGCAGGTAGGAGAGAGAAAGTTGAGGAGGGAGACTGAGATGGACTGGGGGGGGGGAGGACCAGGGGAGAACAGTGGAAAGTGGATCAGGCAGGCTTCATGATGGCCCAGCAGCACCCGCACTGGCCCCCAGAGTCTGGATGTTGGTCTCTGGGGGAGGTGGTAAAGTCGATGCCCTTCACCCTCGGCCCGGTCATGGGGGTGTAACCTGTGGGGGATTACTGGAAGAGTCTGGTGTGGGAAGAGTCTGGGCCAGAGAGCAGACCTCTCAGAGTGGGGGGGCCAAGCCGCCTGCCAACTTCAGAGGAGGAAAAAATGTGTATGGGGAAGAAGAAAATGTGAATAATTTAGAGATGAGATGTTCACTTTCCAACTGAGTAGCTTCCTCCTTCACAATAACCAGTAAGGGGTCAGGTACCTGGGAGAGGTCATTTATCAGTTTGTGATTATTTATAAAGTACCGAACTTGTAAATATCTAAAGAAGCCTGAGGTGGTCAAATGACACTTTAATTGTAACTGTTAAAAGAGAGAATAATCCCTTCCTCTATAAACTGCTAAAAGTGGAGCCCTCTACGTGCCCATCTCTCAAAACCCAAATCCAATTTCGCTGTAATAAAATCGAAATACCAACGAACTGGAACTCAGCATAACTGTTTAAGTGAAGCAAAGATTGCTTTTTTTGACCTTTAACCACTGTCTCAGCATATGTTGAGTCCACTGATTGTTAAATTTGGTAACATCAGAATGCATGCTAACTGGCCAGGGTTGAAATCTCAGTGGCCCCTCCTGAGCTAAAACAGTTTCAATCTGCAGCCATGAGGTATCCGGTGATGGTCTTTCCACTTCCACCATGTGTTTAATTTACGCAGCTCTAAAATACTGTCTAAGGTTAGGGAGACCCAGACTCCCACCCTGCTTGTGCCGCTGCAACAGCCCCCAACTTACCCTCAGCCGTCTGCCCTGCCAAATGAACTTTTTAATAGTTTTTTCAAGTAAATGCCAGTCATGCCTGGGGATTAAGAGAGGCAATGTTTGGTACAAAAATTATAATTGGGGTATGACGTTCCTCTTGATAGTTTCGATTCTGTTAAGAAAGAGAGGAGCAATGACCACCCCCGAAGATTTGTACAGATCTCTTGGTGTAACCTACCATAGTTAGCATGATAAAGAGAAGTCAGGGGCCCGATATTCAAATAGGTGCAAAGCACAGCGCAAAGAGTGCTGCGCCTTGTGGTTGCTCGGGTGTCCAAAAATGCTATATTCAGTGGAATAGCGCACTAGCACTATTCGACTGAATATAGGGCCATGGTGGCCCAGCACAAAGCCACTTAAGGCTGGGAAGACATGGCTCCCAAAATAGGGCACCACAATGGCTTGCACCCACACTAAATTTCTGATATTCAAACAGATTCATGCAAATGAGCTCATTGGGGATGCAAGGCACTAAGGGGCAATTTGCATGGGTTGCCCAGCAATTTAGCATGGCGCCACCCCCCACTTGCCCAGTCCCAGAGAGCTATCCCTGGTGCTAGTGCCCCCCCCCCCACTCAACGGGCCGATGTACAGAATATGTTTTCCTGGTGTCTAGGGCCCCCCACAATCTGCCAATCGCAGGCCCGCTGCAGTACAGAATGCGCCTTCCTGGTGTCTAGTGGCCCCCCCCCTCCGCCAATCACTGGCCCAATGTACAGAATGTTTTCCCTGGTGTCTAGTGGTCCCACCTACCGATCACTGTCCTGATGTAAAAACCTAAACTGTCCCCAGTGTCTAGTGGCCCTTTCCCCCACCCACACCCCTGCCTGAAGGTTATAGTGTGTTACCTGGTGTCCAGTGGTCCCTACCTTTACCCGATCACCTGCCCAACAAACATACACCATTTCCCTGGTGTCCAGTGGTCCCCCCCCCGATCACCCGCCTGACAAACATACACCATTTCCCTAGTGTCCAGTGGTCCCTTCCCCCACCTGACACACATACAGTTTCCCTGATGTCTATTTACCCCCCATCCCTATCCCCTGTATGTGAAAGATCAATCATTCTGTGGTGTCTAGCAGACCCCCCTCCCTATCCCCTGTAAAATACAGTGAACCCATTCCCTGGTGTCTAGCAACCCCCCCCCCCGGACAGGTGGTGCCCCATCACCCCATTCCCCACTCCCCACCCCATCGCGACTCTGAGCGGGGTCGGGATCGGGGGGGGAAGGGTGGTGGGGCACTACCTGCTGGGTTAGGGGTCAACACCAGGGAATAGGTTCACTGTATTTTGCAGGGGGGATAGGGAGTGGGGGTCCACTAGACACCGGGGAATAAATACAGGTTACTCGCCTGTAACAGAAGTTCTAGGAGTGGTATATGTTGTTCATTCACACTGGCAGGATCCTTCCCGCTTTAAATCTTGCCAGAAGGTCTTCAAGCTGGCTCCTCCCACCCAGCCTGGTGGTGAAACTCTCGACTCCGCCCCATGACGCCAGATCTAGCCCGCTGGAAGCCAGGTTGCGCGTCGAAGCCAGGGAGGTCGGGTTGGTTGTGTGGATGAACGTCATATACCACTCCTAGAACTCCTGTTACAGGTGAGTAACCTGTATTTCTTGGAACGTGGATATGTTGTTCAATCCACACTTACTGGCAGACGCCTAGCAGTTCTCCGGGAGGAGGGAGGCAAGGTGCGCATCCCCTACTTAGGGAATAAGGACTGGGAGAACCGAGGTCCCAAAACCAGCATCCCGGCGTGACTCAAGGTCGATGTGGTAGTGGGTAATGAAGGTGTGTGCTGACTTCCAGGTAGCTAGCAGCCCTGCAGATTTCCTGGATAGGGATGTCCCTGGAAGCAGCGGTATGGCGGGTAGCATGAGCTCTTATCCCTTTGGGAGGCTCCATGCCCGCCAACCTACAGCAGAGATCTATGCAGGAGGTGACCCACCTACCTATCGTCCGCTTGGCTGCAGGTCTGACAGGTGTGGCTTCAGCATAGGAGACAAACAGCTGGTGAACCTTTCCCCGAACTTCAGCAGTCCGCTCCTTATAATAAGAGGGCGCTCTTCTAGGGTCCAGAGTATGGAGCCTATATTCAGCCTCCGAGGTGACTGGGTAGAACACCGCAGAGTCAACACCTGGTTAAGGTGAAACTCTGACACCACCTTCGAAGGAATTTCGGGTGGGCGCAGAACAACCTTGTCCCTGTGGAAGACCAGATAAGGAGACTCAATGGAAAGCGCCTGGAGCTCTCCCATCCTTCTGGCTGACGTGATAGCCACCAAGAAGGCGGTCTTCCACGACAGGTGAGAGATGTCACACCTGTGCATCGGTTCGAATGGCTTGCCCATGAGCTTAGCCAATACCAGCAGTAGATCCCACGGAGGTGGAGGTTCTCGCACCGGAGGGGATATGTGATCAAGGCCTTTGGAAAAGTGCCAGACCACCTTCTCCTGCGCCACCGACTGCTTGCCGGTCCGCGCCCGGTAAGCAGAGATGGCTGCCAGGTGCATCTTAAGGGTCATCGACCGAAGCCCTAGCTGAGAAAGCGACCAGAGGTATTCCAGAATGCTAGCCAAGGAACAGGAAGAAGGGTCCAACCCATTGTCCTGACACCAAATGGAGAATCTTTTCCATTTGAAGGCATAGCATTTTCTGGTCAGCTCCTTACGGGATGCCTCAATGACATTAAGGACCTCGTCAGAAAGACCCAGGTCCTGGAACTCTAGCCGCTCAGGAACCAGGCCGTCAAGTGCAGGGATTGAAGGTCCAGGCGGGCTGGAAGCCGCCTCGGGAGGCTGGAGCTGAGGCTGAGGAGATCTGGATACCAGAACTGGCGCGGCCAGTCTGGGGCTACCAGAATCACCTGCGCCTTGTCCCTCTTCACCTTGAGAAGCACCTTGTGGATCAAGGGAAATGGAGGAAGGCGAAGAGGCCCAGGGTCCACGACTCGAGAGGCACCCCCCTGCAGCGAGCCCTGCTGAGGGGGGCGGGCATGGAACAGCCTCAGCTTCGCATTATCCCTGGAGGCGAACAGGTCCATCTGGGGGTGCCCCAGTGGGAGAACAGATCTTGTACTATCTCCGGCAGGAGAGACCACTCATGAGATGCAGCGCCTATCTGGCTTAGGGCATCAGCCAGACTGTTGGAGGCTCCTGCCATATGGCAGGCTAGGAGATCCGCCTCCAGGCTGATCACGAGAGACCAAGTGTGGACAGCCTACTTGCACAGAGGCAAGGAGTGCGTCCCGCCCTGTTGGTTGAGGGAGTACATGGTCGTGGTGTTGTCCATCTTGACCTGGACCACTTGACCCCGTACAAATGGAGCGAAGGTGGTGAGGGCTAGTCTGACTGCTTGAAGCTCCAGCAGGTTGATGTGGCAGAGACTCCTGAGGGGACCAGAGGCCGTGAGCTCTGAGCTCCCCCAGATGGGCACCCCAACCCATCAGAGAGGAGTCTGTCATCAGAGTGACAGTCGGCTCGGGGCAGCAAACGGGATACCCTCCTGCAGATAAGCTGGAACGAGCCACCACTGGAGGCCATTCCACATTTCCTGGGTCACTGCCACTGGCTGGTCCAGAGGACCGGAGCGCTGTGACCATTGGCAGGCCAGCCCCCATTGCAGAGGACGCATATGCCAGCAGGCCCAATGGACCACGCTGATGCAGGCCGCCATGAGGCCCAGAAGGCGCAGGAAGTCCTGGGCAGGGCGCAGTTGCCCAACCAGAAATAATTGGGCAAAGGAGGAAAGGACCTCTGCCCTGTCCGCCGGGAGCCATGCTCTGGCTCAAAGAGAGTCGAGCTCTGCCCCGATGAACTGAATCACCTGCGATGGCATGAGTTCCGATTTTGGCCTCGTTGATGAGGAGGCCAATCTGACAGCAGACCTGGAGGGCTAGATCTCTGGACCGCTCCACCTCCAACCTGGAGGGGGCTGCAATCAGCCAGTCATCCAGGTAAGGGTACACCCGGACCCCTCAGCACCGGCAGGAATGCTGTCACCACTGCCATGCATTTGGTGAAGACCCTGAGAGCTGGGGAGAGAGAGGCCAAAGGGCATGGCCCGGAACTCGTAAAGGGATCCCTCTGCCCTGAAGTGGAGGAATCGCTGGTGAGACGGACGGATTGGGTTGTGAAAGAACACGTCCTGAAGGTCCAGAGAACAGAACCACACGCCTCGTTCCAAGGATGGAATGATCTGAGCCAGAGTGACCATCCTGAAGGTGCGAGACCTTAGGAACTTGTTCAGGTCGAGAATGGGGCGCCAGCCCCCCGTCCGTTTTGGGACCAGGAAGTACCTGGACACAAACCCTGGGTCTGGAGGAGGGCCCGCCACCTCCCTGATCACCTCCTTCTGGAGGAGCAGGGCAATGTCGGCTTGATGAGCCGACTGAGGCTGCGGAACACGTAGCCCCCCGTGGGGCGACGGCTCGATAGGATGGGGACTGCTTGAATTCCAGAGGCAGACCCCTGCCTACCACTTCCAACACACAGCGATCCGTGGTGATATTGGACCAGGCAGAAAGGAAGTGGCGGAGCCGTCCCCCCATGGGGGGATCCCAGGGAGGAGTGACGAGGTTGGGGGTGACACCCCTCAACCTGTCACTGGGCAGGCTTGGAGAAAGGGCCGGCTGAGGAGCTGCCTGGGCCTTTCTCTCCCGGCTTCCTGCTGGAGGAAGCAGCTTGGCTTTGGGGTGCCAAGTGCGAGCCTGCTGGCCCTGATGCTGGTGTTACTGGGCCGGACGTGCCGCAGGGGCTGAAGGACGAAAGGGCTTGCGTTGCTGCTGGCGGCCTTTGTCCTTCTGGGCAGACATGACCGAGTCCAAAGTGGCATTGGACTTCTTGATCTGTTGGACATGACCCTCCACCCCGGGACCAAACAAGTTGGTACCCAGGAAGGGAATGTCTGCCAGCTTGTGCTGGGTATCCGCCGTAAAGGTAGAATCCGCAGCCAAGCTGTGCGGCGCATGGCCACTGCGGCTGCCACTGACCGGGCACATGAATCAGCGATGTCCAATGAAGTTTGGAGCTGCTGTTTGGCTACCGCCCTTCCCTGGTCCCACACCTGCTTGACCATCGTTTGAAGGTCAGCTGGGAGATGAGGAATCACCTCATCCAGGGAGCCCAAAAGGGCGTGTGAAAAGTGTGCCATCAGGATGACCGAGCTAGCCTGACAAAGGCCTAGGGAGGAAGCAGCATACACTTTCCGTCCTGAGTAGTCCAATTTCTTGGACTCCTTATCGGGTGGTTTGTCCACATCCCTAGCATTCTCGGAATGCCGGAAAATGCGGTCTGTCACTAACCCCTCCGCAGAGGGGTGCTCCGAGAAACTGGAGAGTGAACCTGTAGGGACCGCATACTTCTGAGCCATCCTGGCCGAAGGTGCTGGAGAAGAAGCAGGCCACTGCAACAGCTCCAGGGCCGGGCCAACAATGGCTTCGGCCACCAGGAAGGCCTCCGTAGGGTAATCCTCTCAGTCCAGTACCTCTGTGAGGGGATACTTGGCCCGCTTTGAAATGGGTTTGAGCTTCATCCCAGTGGATTCTGAGATAAGCCGAAGCATACCTAAGAACGAGGATGGTCTCTCGTCCACCGACTGACCCCCAGTGGACTCCAGGTCAAGCGGCCTGGAGAACAAGGAGGAATCGTCGTCGGACTCCGAGGAGTCTGCGAACAGCTGCCGAGCACCTGAGCCACCCTCCACATGCCGAGGTCGATCAGAAGTGAGGGTGACCGACAACCTATGGGGCAAACTCTAACCCGACCAAGAATCCTTGGTCAGGGCCGCAGTCTTGGGTTGTGGAGGTGGAGGTTCCACCACAATGGGTGGAGCAGCCGGTTTCGGCCGAACAACCGGAGCCTGCTTTGGGTCCTCTACCACTACGAGGGGTTGTTTCTGCCACTCCGGTGACAACCACTTAATGGCCGGAGAAGGCGACTGAGTCGGCTTATTCCCAGACAATAAGAGCTGCTGCCACTTTAAATTCTCGTAGCGCTGACGCAACTTGCGCCGGAGCCTATCCTCCGAAGAGGACAATGAGGATGAGCATCGCCGCCGCTTTCCATGGTGCCGAGACTGCTGACGGCGGGACCTGGAAGAGGTCCGAGACAGAGACCTTCGGGGATTTTGAGGGTGGGTCAGAGAGGGGGCGGGGGAAACCCGCTCTTCCCTTGGTTCAGGGACCTTAACTGGGGACTCTGGCACAGGAGGCACAGTCAAATCCTGTTTCCACCGGGGGAACTGGTGAAGAAGGGTTGTCGGCTTCTCCAGTCGACAAACCGTCTGGGTTGAGAAAAATCTCGACTGCGCTGACGGGTGTCTCGGCCGGCTGACCTGACGGGGATACAGTGAAGCCAGCGGCCTTAGCCGCAACCTCGACTGAAATAGACTGTCGACTATCCGGGGAAGGGGATCTCTCCCGCTCCCACGAACGTCGATGGTGGGACTTACCTTTGGAGTCCTTTTTGGATCGACTGGAATGTCCCGATGGTCCTTCTCCCTTGGTGGAGAGGGACTGGCAAAGCTCCTTTAAAAGAAGCTGTATAAGAAGAGCCCAAGGAGAGCGGGATAAATGCCGCGACCGAGGAAGATGAAGATGTGGCCTGGGCCGCCTCCTCCTCGAGGGCGATCATCTGCTCCAGCTGGTCTGCCGAGCCCGCCGCCACGGACACCGCCCAACGGGCCTCCTTCGACTTAACCGGAGGATAACGTTTTTCAGGGCGCCCCAAAAGTAATCGGGCAGCGCGGTCCTCCAAGACCGAAGCCAAAAAGGATCTGCATAATTCGCAAGCCTGCGAGTCATGTCCGAGTCCTAGCCAGTAAACGAACGTGGAGTGCGGGTCGGTCCGGGACATCTTCTGCCCACAGAGGCACCGACGAAATCCGGGAGTTGATTTGTCCATTGCAGCCGCAAGTGAAAAAGAAGACCGAAGTCTTTTAAATTTTAGAATAAGTTCCGGTTTAACCGAAGAGTGTGGATCCAGGCCTAAAACACAGAGTGGTAAGGAAGATCTGGTGTCATGGGGCGGGGCTGAGAGTTTTACCACCCAGGTGGGTGGGAGGAGCCAGCTTGAAGACCTTCCGGCAAGATTTAAAGTGGCAAGGAACCTGCCAGTAAGTGTGGATTGAACAACATATCCACGTCCCTAGAACTGATCTTTCATATACAGGGGATCGGGAATGGGGGGGGAATACACTGGACACCAGGGAAACATACTGTAACCATCTAGCACAGGTGGGGGGAAGAAGCCACTAAACACTGGGGACAGTTTAGGTTTTTACACTGGAAAGATGATGGGGGGAGCAGGGGCACTAGACACCAAGGAAAACATTCTGTACATCGGGCCGATGATTGGAGGGAGGGAACCACTGGACACATGGGCAAGTTTAATTTTTCAGATTGGGATAGCGATCAGCGGGGGCACACTACCACAAGGACTACTGTGTTTGGGGCTGGGGAGGCCGACGCACTTCCTCCGCCAACCGTTAGGGTTGCATGGGAGTAAGTTGTGTTGTAGGTCGGCGGTATCTGCACCTTGCAAAACTGGCTTGTGCAGTGCAGATACTCTTAAATATTGGACTGTGGCAATATTCAGGTCCCCAATCTTTAATTTACATTCTACCCCCTCTGAATATTGTCCGGGCGCAAACCCTGTTTGCCTGTGCTCACTGGGCTTTTCAATATAGCACATCCGTGCAAAATCCGGTTTACACGGACAAACTTGGATTTGCCCAGACAATGCCTGTGGGTAATGGCGCTTGTTAGCTGTCTATAGGCTCCCTGAGGTGCTGCTATGCATTTATAACAAAGTTGTTGGGGTGCCATTCTTTCATTCAATGAAAAAATCCTTTCACTCAGGAATTACTTCAATTTGTGTTTTTCCCCTACGTTTCGCTCTCTGTATGAGCTTGTTCATGGGGTTACATTTGTTTCTGTTGATATTAATTCATAATTAACATTTATACTTTGTTACTAATATTGTATTCTTTTACTTTTTTTAATAAGAAATGTTTTGCTTAGTCATTGTATTTATAGTTACCATAGTGTCCTAAACTTTATACCCTTCAATCATCATTTAAATGTATCTTGATGTTTCAAAACTGTCCTTATGAAGCAGCCTGGAATATAATAAAACAACAAAATATACATTTTTATCACTGGCTTATAAATCTCAGGACCTTCTGTTAATTGAGTGCTTATATAATATAATGTGTCACCGTAGTTTCCCCACACACGTTCGTGTTTTTACTTCTGCAAAAGCCTGATACCCTTTTAAACCAAGGAAGAATGGTACCTGTAAGATTCACGGTGTGTATGCGGCTTACAGTATATATTATATTTCCTATGTCTTTTAGTCTGCAAATATATAAAATCAACATTCAAGTTGCCTTTTCATTCTTTTTTTAAAAATCATTGGTACTTTTTTCTTTAAATTGCACGTTACTATGTGCTTGTAGTAGGTCTGATTCGGAGTATTTTACCTGCTCCCTTGAGATCTTACTGCGTGCTGCTTCTTTTGCAAATGGCATTAATTGCAATGCGCCATTACAGGCTCCAGCTTCCTCAACCTCTTGAGCCCGTCTGGAAATCCCGCGTAGTGACGTGTGTCACTATGTGTACCCTTGCGTGGTGCAAGCAGCGTTGATAAGCAACTGTACTGTACATATGTCATACAATGATGGCATTCGTTTTTTCCAAATAGGCTCTTAGAACAGTGTTGTGACGCTTAGCATTTGAGTGCTCCATTTTCAATCTTTGTCAACACCTTTATATTCTATGTATTTCACTTTTATTTTTACATGTAATTGTAACATACTGTTTTTTTTAACATCATGGAGGTTTAGGGAATGACCTGTAAGTCCTATCTCCTTGTGATAAAATGTAAGGAATCATATTTGGGGGGGGGGGGGGCCATCTGGGATCTGGCACAACCTTGTGAAAGAAATGGATTCATTCCATCATTGTAAAACCCAGTTAGACATTTACCTTCCCCTCTTCGCTTTGGGGTTGCTAACATTCAGATATTTTTTTTTTATTTACTTTTTATCTTGTTACTCCAACTTGCTAGGGCTCTGAAGTGCACATTGGACAGATGGCATATTTTGAAGAACTCTTTGTGATGTTTTCTTACAATAACAATATACAGGATTTCCAAATGGGCTCGAGAGTTTGAGGAAAACTGAGCCTGTAATTGCACGCTGCGATTAACGCCATTTGCAAAAGAAGCAAAACGCAGTAAGATCTCAAGGAGGCAGGTAAAATACTTCAAATCAGACCTACTACAAGCACATACTAATGTGCAATTTAAAGAAAAAAAGAACTAATGATTTAAAAAAAAAAAAGAATGAAAAAGTAAAAAGCAACTTGAATACTGATTTTATATATTTGCAAACTAAAATACCTAGGAAATACAATATACAAATCGCATATACACTATGAATCTTACAGGTACAATTCCACCTTGGTTAAAAAGGGTGTCCGGCTGGCCCAGTGGCGTGGAGGGCTGAGGCATTATACCTTACCACCTACCATGCTGGCGACCTCTGTTTGCTGTTCGAGCGGGTCGTCTGGGAGGGAGAGGATTGAGTGTCCGGAGAACAGCTCTCCTCTCCCAGGGAGGGTGAAGAACAGAGACTGGCACCTGCCTGACGCCTAGAAGTGGCTGGGTGTTGGCATGCCGGGGCCTGTATACTGGGGCACAGAGGAGGAGCAGTAGACTGGCATGCTGCATGTAGAAGCATGCGCAGCTCTGCCATTGTCAGCACTGTACACTCCCCTCCACAGAAAACTAGTCCCAGTCGCATGGTATGAAGGCCATCCTTGCCACCCCTGAGAAGACACCTCCCCGAACTGGATCTGGTGGATCGAGTTGGGGGGGGGCTCCCTGCCACACTCCCACGTAGGGTAAGCCGTGGGAGAAGATGGGAGGTAGGTCTGAAGATCAGGGGACGGGGCTGGGAGGATGGCAGGAGAATGGCCGACCAGGACAGGGGAAGGGGGAGAAACAACGGGGAGTCTGGCTTTTGCGGAAGTAAAAACATGAACATATGTGGGAAACTGTGGTGGCACATTATATTACATAGGCACTCAATTAACAGAATGTCCTGAGATTTATAAGCCAGTGATAAAAATGTATGGGGCCTATTCACTAACTGGCGGGAAGTACATGCTAAAGGCACGTATTCCACCTGCCCAGCTCTGCACCCCCTGGAAAAGATGCGTGGTGGCCGTATTCACTAACACCGGCCACCAAGCGTCTCCCTTCCACAGCCCTGCCCCCCTGGTATGCAGGATCCCTTGAGCGGTCGTGTGCAGAGCAGTGGACCTGGGAAGGCAGCCAATCAGCTGCCTGACCTGGGTCCCCAACAGTAGATTACTTGTGCCGGTCGGGTGCCATGTTGGCAGCCGGTGCACAGTGGACCGACTGCACAGGGGCGACTAAGCCCAGTTGGCTGCCCCAGCCCACCATGGGCGCCAGTGGCTGGGGCGTCCATGGATCCCCGTCATGGCTGGTGGCTGCAACCTGGGGGGGGGGGTGTACCTGGCCCCAAAGGTTTATGGCTGCCCTGCAGTGGTGTAGCTGGCAGCCCCCCGCACCTTAGTGAATTGCCACAGAGTGCTAGCATGCACCCCCCCACCACCTTCTGGCCCGTCCCCGCACGGAGCTCCGCAGTTGGTCAGGGGGATTGGGTGTGTAGGGGTCACGTATTGGTTTTGTGCATACCACGTGGGGGGGGGGTGCAGTGGGTGTGGGAAGACTACATGCTGCATTTTCGCGGCACACTGCCACTCCGCACCTTAATGAATAGGGCCATATGTTTTGTTTAAATATATTCCAGGCTGCTTCATAAGGACAATTTTGAAACATCAAGATTTATTTAAATGATGATTGAAGGGTTTAAAGTTTAGGACACTATGGTAACTATAAATACAATGACCAAGTAAAAAATCTTCTTACAAAAAAAAAAAAATACAATATTAGTAACAAAGTATATTAATTATGAATTTATATGAACAGAAACAAATGTTACCCCGTGAACAAGCTCATACAGAGAGTGAAACGTAGGTGAAATAAACACAAATTGAAGTAATTTCTGAATGAAAGGATTTTTTTCATTGAATGAACTGGCACCCCAACCACTTTGTTATAAACTTGGATTTGTGCCCAGGCAATATTTTGAATATCTGCCCTCAGTTGTTTTGGAATAAATACACCCAAGTATCTGAACTTGTCTTTGTCCCAGCAAGTAGGTATACCTCTGCTTAAATTTGAGGGACACTCCCACTAATCTGTATAAATTTCAGATTTACAGGTATTAACCTTGAATCCTGAAAGGGTGCCATATCTGGCTACCAAATGTTCTAGTTGTGTCATGTTCTCTACTGGGTTTTGTAAGAATATGACCGGGGCATCTGCATATGACACTCCGTTATCCGTACCTCCCACCACCACTCCCCAATCTTTGGGAGAAGTCCGCACGGTCTCTGTCGGTGGCTCCATACTAACTGCAAAGAGGAGCGGTGAGAGGGTGAAACCCTGTCGGGTTCCTCTAGCAATCTCAAAGTTAGAAGAATGGGTTCCATTAGCTTGAACTGCAGCTTTGGGAGACACACATAGCATATTAATCCACTTTAAAAAAAAAAAAATTATTACCAAAACCCATTTTTTGCAGAGTTTCTTTAAAAAAACAGTTATATGGCCCGGTGGCGCTGGATGCCACACTTTGCGCCATGCCGTCGACCTGGGCTCAGGAGCGAGCTCGGGCCATCGGGGAAGGAGAGGAGAGGATTGAGCGTCCACAGGACTGCTCTCCTCTCCTGGGGGGTGGGTTCTGGGTATTTCCCTCCTGGTGGCAGCTCCTGACAGTGGCTGGGGGGTTGCTTCACCCAGAGGAGAGACAGACAATGGGGTCTGGAGTTGGCGGGTGCCTGCGAGAGCATCCCATCCATGCAGTGGTGCCACTGCATGTCTGCGCCAGGGGGAGGAAGGGCCCTATCCCCCGGGAAGGCGAAGGTGGGTCCAGGGGTGCCGCACCCAATGGCGGGTCCTCTATGCCTGCTTCCAGTGCTCCGCTAAGCCTGTCCACTCCATCAGTTCTAGATAGAGCACCAGTGAGTCAGTGGTCCCACCTGGGGGGGGGGGACTTGGAACCGGGGGGTTCAGCGGTCCAGGTGATGGTGGGGAAGGGTACACCAGAGTGGCAACGGAGTACTTCAGGTGGGTGGGAGAAGATGGGACCAAGTGTCCACACCGGAGAGAGTGAGGGCAATAGTGAAGTAAAGAGGATAAATACAGGCTACTCACCTGTAACAGGAGTTCTAGGAGTGGTATATGTTGTTCATCCACACTGTCTGCCAGGTTCCTTGCTGCTTTAAATCTTGCCAGAAAGACTTCAAGCTGGCTCCTCCCACCCACCCGGGTGGTAAAACCCTCGGCTCCACCCCATGACGCCAGCTCTAGCACGCTGGAAGCCAGGTTGCGCGTCGAAGCCGGGGAGGTCGTGTGGATGAATAATATACCACTCCTATTACAGATGAGTAACCTGTGTTTCTAGGGACGTGGCTATGCTGTTCAGTCCACACTGTCTGGCAGACTCCTAGCAGTTCTCCGGGAGGAGGGAGGCAAGGCGCGCATCCCTTGCTTGGGAAATAAGGACTGGAGAACCGAGGTCCCAAAACCAGCATCCTGGTGTGACGTTAGGTCAATGTGGTAATGGGAAATAAAGGTGTGTGCTGACTTCCAGGTAGCAGCCCAGCAGATTTCCTGGATAGGGACGTCCCTAGAAGCAGCGGTATGGCGGGTAGAATGAGCTCTTATCCCTTTGGGTGGCTCCATGCCAGCCAACCTATAGCAGAGATCTATGCAGGAGGTGACCCACCTGCTTATAGTCCGCTTGGCTGCAGGTCTGCCAGGTGCAGCTTCAGCGTAGGTGACAAACAGCTGGCGAACCTCTCCCCGAACTTCAGCTGTCCGCTCCTTATAATAAGCAAGCGCTCATCTAGAGTCCAAAGTATGGAGCCTATATTCGGCCTCCGAGGTGTGATTGGGGTAGAACACCAGCAGAGTCAACTCCTAATTCAGGTGAAACTCCGACACCACCTTCGGAAGGAATTTCGGGTTGGGGTGAAGGACAACCTTGTCCCTGTGGAAGACCAGATAAGGAGACTTGATGGAAAGCGCCTGGAGCTTTCCCATCCTTCTGGATGATGTAATAGCCATCAAGAAGGCAGTCTTCCACGACAGGTGGGAGATATCGCACCTGTGCATCGGTTCGAATGGCTTGCACATGAGCTTAGCCAATACCAGCAGTAGATCCCACAGAGGTGGAGGTTCTTGCACCGGAGGGGATATGTGATCAAGGCCTTTGAAAAAATGCCCAACCACCTTCTCCTGCGCCACCGACTGCTTGCTGGCCAGCGCCCGGTAAGCAGAGATGTCTGCCAGTTGCACCTTAAGGGTCGTCGACCGAAGCCCTAGCTGAGAAAGGGACCACAGGTAGTCCAAAATGCTAGCCAATGGACAGGAAGAGGGGTCCAACCCCTTGTCCTGACACCAAATGGAGAATCTCTTCCATTTAAAGGCATAGCATTTTCTGGTCGACTTACGGACGCCTAACAACGTTGAGGACCTCTTCGAAAGACCCAAGGCCTGGAACTCTAGCCATTCAGGAACCAGGCCAGGGTGCAGGGATTGAAGGTCTGAAGGAGAACCTTCCCTTGTTGACTGAGATCAGGTCCGGGCGGGCTGGAAGCCGCCTCGGGAGCCTGGAGCTGAGGCTGAGGAGATCTGGGTACCAAAACTGGCGTAGCAAGTCTGGGGCTATCAGAATCACCTGCGCCTTTTCCCTCTTCACCTTGAGAAGCACC
This sequence comes from Neoceratodus forsteri, assembly GCA_016271365.2. NCBI lineage: Eukaryota > Metazoa > Chordata > Ceratodontiformes > Ceratodontidae > Neoceratodus > Neoceratodus forsteri. The sequence goes on along the minus strand of CM057459.1, from coordinate 688,559,800 downwards.
TTGTGGATCAAGGGAAATGGAGGGAAGGTGTAGAAGAGACCTGGAGTCCACAGCCTCGAGAAGGCATCCCCTTGCAGCGAGCCCGGCTGAGGGGGGCGGGCATGAAACAGCCTCAGCTTTGCGTTCTGCCTGGAGGCGAACAGGTCCACCTGAGGGGTGCCCCAATGGGAGAATAGGTCCTGAACTACCTCCAGCAAGAGAGACCACTCGTGAGATGCAGTGCGTGTCCGGCTAAGGGCATCGGCCAGACTGTTCGAGGCTCCTGCCACATGGATGGCTAGGAGATCCACCTCCAGGCTGATCGCGAGAGACCAAATGCGGAGAGCTTCCTTGCACAAAGGCAAGGAGTGCGTCCTGCCCTGCCGGTTGAGATAGTACATGGTCGTGGTGTTGTCTGTCTGGACCTGGACCACCTGACCCCGTACAAACGGAGCGCAGGTGATGAGGGCTACTTGAACCGCTCAAAGCTCCAGCAGGTTGATGTAGCATTGAGACTCCTTGAGGGGTCCAGAGGCTGTGGTCCTGGAGCTCCCCCAGATGGGCACTCCAACCCATCAGAGAGGTGTCGGTTGTAAGGAAGACCGTCGGCTCGGGGCGGACAAACTGGATACCCTCCTGCAGATGAGCTGGGACGAGCCACCAATGCAGGTCGTACCACATCTTCTGGGTCACGGTTACTGGCTGGTCCAATGGACCGGAGCACTGTGACCATTGACGGGCCAGCCCCCATTGCAAGGGACACATATGCCAGCGGGCCCAACAGACCACGCTGGTGCAGGCCACCATGAAGCCCAGAAGGCACAGGAAGTCCCAAGCAGGGCACAGTTGCCCAACTCAAAATGATTGGGCAAAGGAGGAAAGGACCTCGGCCTTGTCCGCTGGGAGCCGGGCTCTGGCTCTAAGAGAGTCGAGCTCTGCCCCGATGAACTAAATCACCTGTGATGGCACGAGTTCGATTTGGCCTCGCTGATCAGGAGGCCAATTTGAGAGCAGACCTGGAGGGCCAAATCCCTGGACCGCTCCACCTCTAATCTGGAAGGGGCTGCTATCAGTCAATCATCCAGGTAAGGGTACACCCGGACCCCTCAGCGCCGCAGGAATGCTGTCACCACTGCCATGCATTTGGTGAAGACCCTGGGAGCTGGAGAAAGGCCGAAGGGCATGGCCCGGAACTTGTAAAGCGATCCCTCTGCTCTGAAGCTGGGGAATCGCTGATGAGATGGATGGATTGGGACGTGAAAGAACGCGTCCTGGAGATACAGAGAGCAAAACCACACGCCTAGTTCCAAGTAAGGAATGATCTGAGCCAGTGACCATCCTGAAGGTGTGCGGCCTTAGGAACTTGTTCAGGTCGTGCAGATCGAGAATGGGGCGCCAGCCCCCCGTCCGCTTTAGGACCAGGAAGTACCTGGACACAAACCCCGGGTTTGGAGGAGGATCCGCCACCTCGCTGATCACCTCCTTTTAGAGGAGCAGAGCTATGTCGGCTCGACGAGCCGACAGAGAGACTGTGGAACCCGTAGGCCCCCGAGGGGCGACTGCTCGAATTCCAGAGGCAGACCCTTGCCGACCACTTCCAGCACCCAACCGTCCGGCCGTGATAGTGGACCAGGTGGAAAGGAAGTGGCGGAGCCGTCTCCACGGGGACCCAGGGAGGATTGACGAGGTTGGGGCAACACCCTCAACCCGTCACTGGGCAGGCTTGGAGGAAGGGCTGGCCGAGGGGCCACCTGGACCCTTCCCTCCAGGCTTCCTACTGGAAGAAACGGTCGACTTGGCCTTGGGGTGCCAAGCGTGAGCCTGCTGGCCCTGTTGCTGGTGCTGCTGGGCCGGACGTGCCGCAAGGGCAAAAGGGCTTACGCTGCTGCTGGCGGCCTTTGTCCTTCTGGGCAGACGTGAGAGAATCCACGGTGGCATTGGATTTCTCGATCCTCTGGAGATGGCCTTCCACCCCCAGCCCGAACAAGTCTGTGCCCGGGAAGGGAACATCTTCCAGCTTGTGCTGGGTATCCGCCGTGAAGGTGGAGATCTGCAGCGCATGGCTACTGTGGCCGCTACTGACCAGGCACAAGAGTCTCCAATGTCCAAAGCAGTTTGGAGCTGCTGTTTGGCCACTGCCCTTCCCTGATTCCGCACCTGCTTGACCGTCGTCTGAAGGTCAACCAGGAGATGAGGAAGCACCTCATCCAGGGCATGTGAAAAAATGTGCCATCAGCACGGCTGGGCTAGCATGTCGAAGGCCTAGGGAGGAGGCAGTGTAAACTTTGCGCCCCGAGTAGTCCAGCTTCTGTGACTTCTTGTCGGGGGGCTTTTCCACGTCCCTAGTGTTTCCAGAGCGCCAGAAGACGCTATTGGTTACCAGCCCCTCAGCCGAGGGGTGCTCCGAAAAACCAGAGAGGGAACCGGTGGGGACTGCGTAATTGCGAGCCATCCTGGCCAAAGGCGCAGGACAGGATGCAGGCCACTGCCACAACTCCAGGGCCGGACTAATGATGGCTTCGGCCACAGGGAAGGCCTCCATGGAGGAATCCCCTCAGTCCAGAATCTCCGTGAGGGGATATCTGGCCCGTCTTTGTACTGGTTCGAGCTGCTTCCCAGTGGACCTGCTGTCAAGAATTCTAGGAACGAGGGTGGGCTCTTGCCCACCGACTGACCCCCCGGAAGATTCCAGGTCAAGGGGCCTGGAATACAAGGAGTCATCGTCTGACTCCGAGGAGTCCGTGAACAGCTGCCAAGCACCTGAGCCACCCTCCACTTGCCGAGGCCAATCGGCGGTGAGGGTGACTGACAACCTGTGGGTGGGGCAAGCCCTGACCCGACCGAGAATTCTTGGTTGGGGCCCCAGTCTTAGGTTGCAGAGGTGGTGGTTCCACCACTATGGGTTGAGCAGCCGGTTTCGGCTGAGCAATCTGTGCCAGAGTCGGCTCCCTGATGATAGCGAGGGGTTGCTTTGGTCATTCGGGAGACAGCCACCTAATGGCTGGTGAAGGCAACGGAGTCTGCTTATTACTGGCTAGTAAGAGTTGCTGCCACATCATGTCCTCATAGCGCCGACGCAACTTGCGCTGGAGTCTATCCTCAGAAGAGGACGATGAGGACGAGCGGTGATGCCGCTTTCCGTGATGCCGGGACCGAGACCGCAGATGTCGGCAGGACCTACCCGACACAGAGGAGGACAGAGACCTTCGGGGTCGCCGATGGTGGATCGAAGAGGGGGCGGGGGAAACCCGCTCATCCCTTGGTTCAGGGTCCTTAACTGGGGACTTCGGCACAAGAGGCACGGGCAAGTCCTCGGCAACCACCGGAGGAACCGGTGAAAAAGGGTTGTCTGCTTCTCCAATCGACAACCTGTCCAACGGGTTGAGAAAAATCTACTGCATCGACAGGTGTCTCGACCGGCTGACCTGACGGGGACACCGTGAAGCCAGCGGCCTTAGCCGCAACCTTGACCGAAGTCTAAAGCAGACGCTCCAGGGAATGAGATCTCTCCCGCTCCCATGAACGTCGATGGTGGGACTTACTTTTCAGTTCCTTTTTCTTCAACCTACTCGGGTGAGTCCCTGAGGGCCCTTCTCCTTTGGTGGAGAGGGACTGAAGAAGCTCCTTAAAAGAAGCAGTGTAGGAGGTGCCCAAGGAGAGCGGGATAAATGCTGATGCCGAGGAAGAAAACGACACGGTCTGGGCCACTTTCTCCTCGAGGGTGATCAACTGCTCCAGCTGCTCCGCGGAGCCCGCAGCTGCGGACACCACCCAACGGGCCTCCTTAGACTTCACTGGTGGGAAAACGTTTCTTGGGGCACCCCAATTGAAGTCGGGCAGCGCGGTCCTTTAGAACCGAAGGCGCGAAGGACTTGCATAGATCGCATGCCTGCGGATCATGAGCAAGTCCCAGGCAGTAAACTCATGTGGCGTGCGGGTCGGTCTGAGACATCTTCTGTCCATAAGGGCACCGACGGAAGCCGGGAGTAGATTTTGTATCCATAGCAACCGCGAGGGAAGATGAAGACTTAAGTCTCGTAAACTTTAAAATTATTTTTGGAAAATCCTAAGGATTAGGATCCAGGCCTACAAACGCAGAGCGCTAAGGAGGGAACCTGAGCTTCCAAGTGGTAAGGAAGATCTGGCGTCATGGGGCGGAGCCAAGGGTTTTACCACCCGGTGGGTAGGAGGAGCCAGCTTGAAGACTTTTCAGCAAGATTTAAAGCGGCAAGGAACCTGCCAGACAGTATGGATTGATCAACTTATCCACGTCCCTAGAAACAGAGTTAGAAAAAAAACAAAAAAAACCCTTCTAGTTAAGCCTATTGAAGGCTTTTTCAGCATCAATTAGAATAGCAATTTGAGTCACTGAAGCTTTAGCCCATTCCGATAAAATATTTAACATGCGCCGAATGTTATCGTCTAAATGCCTCACCGGTACAAACCTGGTTTGGTGGAATGTACCAGGTAGAGAACCACTTTCTGTAAACAGTTTGCTAAAATTTTTGTGAATAATTTGAAATCCCAATTTAATAGGGATACGGGTCTATACGATTCACATAATTCTTTATTTTTCCCTTGTTTAGGGAGAACAGAAATAAACCGTTCTTTCCATGTTTGTGGTGCAGTGGTGTTTTTTTGACAATCTCAAAACAGATCTCAGAGCACTGGGGCTAATTAAAGTTTAAACTGTTTATAAAAGTCTGCATTATAACCATCGGTCCAGGGGCTTCACCTCCCTTTAGAGTCAATGGCTTCTATAATTTCACAAACTGTAATTGGGCTAACTAACATCTCTCGATCCCCAGAACTAAGGGTTGGCAGCCACAGAGATTGTAAAAATTCTCCAGTATCACGCAACACCCGTTCTGGATCTTGGAGTAAAGTGAGGCATAGTAATCTCGGAAACTGAATTACCTCCTCTGGCTGAGTTTTATAGACAGGGCTCCGATTTTCCACCCTAATTTTCAATATAGTGCACTCTGTTGCTTCCTTGTGCATTCTGAACACCAGTAATTTAGCAGCGCGGCCACTGATTTCATAGTACCTATTTTTCCTGTAACGTAATCGATCTTCTACACTTTTTTATAACTTCTAGCAAGTTCTTCCTAGTATGATGTTCTTCAGTGATTTGTTTTGTCCTAGAATGTTTATGTTGAGTTTCTAAGACATTTAGTTTCTTTCTAAGGTGTCTTGCAGGGACCTTCTTTACTTATTTTTAGCAGCTGACCAGCTGATAATCCAGCCATGGAGGACTGCTTTTAGTGCACCCCATCGAGTTTGCATGGAGGGGGACCATTAGCATTCAGTTAAAAATAAATTACCTCTGTACGAAGCATGGTAATAAAGTTTGGGTCGCTTAGTAAACTGGTGTTACCTTCAAGTTGTCTGCCTGTTTATTACCCATAATGATAGAGGAACAGGGGCATGATCTGACTGGGTTATAATGTGAATCTGCGTGGAATGAACTTTATAGGTATCTTGAGAATTGACCAAAAAGAAGTCAATTCTTGAGTACTCTTGATGGGGATGGGAGAAAATGTGTAATCCCTTTTGCCCAAGTGTTGTCTACGCCAAATATCTACCAAACCAAGCTCTTCCATAAACCCTCTCAGAACCTTAGTAGAGGCCCTGTTTGTATCAGAGTTTCTAGAGGTTCTGTTTAAAGATGGATTCAAGACACAGTTAAAGTCCCCCCTTCCCCTAAATAATCATTCCTTCACCCAAAACTGCTCATTTATTAAAAACTGATGTGTAGAATGGTGTTGCATTAGTATTCAGGGTGTAAATATTAAATGAAGTCTGAGCAACATCATTTTACCTGACAACACCAAGAGCCTACCCTCTTTATCTGTCTCACCTTAAACTGAATTCCCCTGTGAATTAATATTGCCACACCATTATGCTTCGCTCTGGGATGTGAAGCAGCAAACGCTTTACCTACCCACATTCTATGGAGCTTTAAATGCGCCGTTTCTGATAAATGGCATTCCTGCACTGTATCTACCTGTAGTTCATGCAACCCAATTAGAATCCCAGCTCGTTTCACTGCGGTATTAATACCTTTCACATTATATGAAACAATATGAAGTTTATCCATAGTCCCGGCTAAATTGTAGTACTGGGAGTCCTAAAGTGGCGACCATGATAGGAGCAGCTATTAAGACTGATTTGGGAAGATGCACAGTTAACAGTATGAAACAATAAATATAGACAACCACCTTCCACCAAAGGAAGGGAGGTGCATCTAATCTTGATTATTTTCATAACTGTAGAACCATAAAAAGTGTTAAAATCAGTGTGACTTCATGGTACAGGCTCAATCCTGAGGTGCACCCGTACCTTAGGTCTGATACACTAGAATTCAAATCCCCACCCCCCAGTAGCAGCTCAACACAGCTAGATGAGAGGGGTCACCAGAAGAAATTATGTGATCCTGAGCCTGAAAAATAAAAAAGAAACAGTCATTAGAAAAGGGAAAGTCCCCCCTCTCTCCCAGAGAGAACCCCCACCAACCAAACAGTATATAGCTGTAACCATCCCTGGAACTTCAGACAGAAATAAGTGTAAAAAAAAAAAAAAACAATTAACATAAAAAAGATGCACCATGTTTAGCCATACTGTCCATTATTGATATAAATAAAAAGGCAGTGTCCCCACCACCACCCCCAAGGCAGAAGGGAGAGAGCAACAAGAGGCCAGGGATGAATAAGAAAGTGAGGCACCCACCATGCCCCCCTCCCCCACCCCTAGACCAGGCCAGGTCCCACAAATCGAGTGAAGGGAATAAGCAGAGAGCCTGGGGTGAAAATTTCCAAGGACCTTCTCTGGGGAAAAAAAATGGCCCATACATTAACACAACGGGTCTGCAAACTCGTACTTACAATACACTGTCCCTGCTAACAAGACAGCCCGTAGTGATAACTCAACTACTGTGCTGAAGGCACACAGGGTAGAAAGCTACCATTATGATGAAGAAACTGTAGTGCCCATCCAGTAAATATTTGCTGTATAGGGAGGTGAAATTCCTGTGTCCAGAGTGGGGATGGAGGAGTCTTCCCCCCCGGGAATATTATTGAGAAAGACTAGAAAGAAAGAATGACTACAGGAAAAGCCAGAGGCTGGGAGACATCCTACCTTCATCACTCCTTGGGCAGGAAACCAACTCCCTTCATACTGCTGCCAGCCCACCAGAGTAGAATTCAACAGACTCCTTATGTCAGACCCCCAATGGCACTGCTCACCCCCCCCCCCATGCTTCCTTAGCAGATATATGTACACAGTGATCAGGGTAATGAAAGCACTAACTACCGTCTGTAACACGCAAGGACCTGAAAGCCCAGCCGGAGCCAGGGATCGCACTGCAGCCCCCCACCCTCTTACCTCTCTGGAGGATCAGCTCCGTGCGCTTTGCAGAAATCAAAAAATGAGTGTCTCACCACAGTAAGTATAGTGCTTATTTTCAGATTACAGCAAGGAGGTAACCCATATAGAATGTAGCAAAGATATTTTCAAGTAAATTAAGGCATCACACTGGAATCCAGGAAAAATGCAGTAATGCAAAAGTGTGTGCCTAAAGCCAGTCCTGTCTGCGGTCCTTTTGGACCTAGGCCGGGATATTCAGAGCAGTTGCGCTATGTGCAACAGGGATGCACTGGCGCATGTGCGGCAATACGCTGGAGAGCGATATTCAGTGACAGGAAATGCACAGCGCAGTTCCCAGTGCGCCACTGCGCAATGGTAATGAATGATTGAGCAAGTGCAAGGGGCATAGACATGAATAAGTGGCGCACTGCAATATTCAACTGCAGGTGAACGGCGCAAGTGTGGAGCAAACTGGAAATGTGTGGAGCAGATCTGAGCACATAAAAAGAGGGAGCAAGGGAGGGAAGGAGGCTTGCACCACAGGGCAGCCAGACTGAGGGAGTGCGAGGGGGGCAAGCCACACAGCTATAGGGGTGCCGCAGAGTGCGAGGCAGGCAGACGGAGGCACAGAATGGGGCCCGGGGAGTCTGGCAGGGCCAAACACTGGCCAAGTGAGAGAGTGTGTGTGTGTGTGTGTGTGCGCGCATGCGTGCCTGCCTGAGTGGGCGTGGAATGGGAGCAAGGCAACCCACAGTGAGCGGGAGTGACACCCAGCACAGGAGGGGCAGCACAGAGGCACTGTGAGGTGGGAGGTGAAGGCCACAGGCTGCAGGCCATGGCCAGTGCCACATTCCAGATGGACGCGGTAATAAGGGGTGTGAAGAGGCAGGCTACAGACCAGCATGGCTGGGGAAGGGTCCATCGGTGGTATGCCAGGAACAGGTGGTACATGCCCACGTCAGCTGTGAACAGTACAGTGATACAGAGATGGTGGGCCAGTACCGCCTGAACCGGGCAATTCTGAGGTGGCTCTGTAAGCTGTGCAGTGAGGAGATGCAGGCACCCACAAGACTGAGCCACGCCCTGTCCGTGGAGACCAAGGTCACGGCCATCATGTGCCTGCTCGCCACGGGCACCTTCCAGAGACCAACAGGGGACACCACAGGCATAACCCAGTCGGCCGCGTCATGGCTCCTCACACAATTCCTCAGCGCACTGCTGCCACATGCTGTGGAGTACATCCAATTCCCCAGCACACAGGCAGAGCATACAGCAAACATGCAGGGGTTCCACAGGGTGGCACGGTTTCCTGACGTGCTAGGGGCCATCGACTGCACCCATGTTGGCATCCACACACCGCCTGGCCCTGAGGGGGTGGTCTACATCAACAGGAAGGGCTACCCCAGTGTCAACTGCCAGGTGGTGTGCGATGCCAGGGGCGCATAATCAATGTCTGTGCCACACACCCTGGGGGAGCACACGATGGCACCAGTCGGCACTGTGCCAGAGGTTCGAGAGTGGGGACATCCCTACTGGCCACCTAGAGTGAGTATGCTGTGGATGAGATATGCTGGGTACAGCAGGGCAGGGTGTGATGGATGCCAGGGCATGGGTGCCACAGGGTGTGGCTGGGATGGGGGGTGCAGGGACACAGACCACCATGCTAATCTGACATCACTCCACACAGGTGACAGTGGCTACCCACTCGGGCCATGGCTGCTCACCCCATACCAGCGCCCATCGACCCCAGCACAGGAGCACTACAGTGAGGCACACACAAGCACACTGAACATAATCGAGCGGGTGTTTGGGCTGCTGAAGGCTAAGTTCCGTTGCCTGGACAGATCCGGCGGTGCCCTACAGTACAGCCCCTCGAAGGCCTGCGGCCTATTCCTGGCCTGCTGTGTACTACACAACATGACCACCAACAGTGGGATAGCTGTCAAGATCGAGGAGGGGGGATAGCAGTGGGGATGACGAGGCTGCTGGGCCTGGTGGTGGGCAGCCGTCCCCCCAGGCGAAGGGACCCCTGGCTGATGAGGATGGCCCAGCAACACAGAGACACAATCGCTGAGGAGCACTATGGAGCGCACAGGTGGGTATACACGGCCACAGGCAAGGGCAAGATCCCAGGGCACAGTGGGCAGGTAGGCATGGGCAGACCCCTGTGCCAGGGTTGGCGGATGGGGGGACCTGGGCAGGTGGGAGCAGACACCCATGCAGCATACGTCACGGGCGGGCATGCATGCCGCGCGTGTGCACACACATGCACAGAGGACCCATGACGCCCCCGCCCCGGGCGTGTGTCAGATGCAGAGAGGCGCTGCACAGTGGCCGGCAGCGCAGTGCTGGCTCATGACGCATACACCATGGTGGCTAGCAGCCGGGTGGGTGGTCACATGGGCCATGTACGGAGTCACCACACAAGTTACGGACATGTGACTCACACGCCGCACCAATGTGCACACAGGGCAGCAGAAGATGGCGGATGTGGTGGGGGGCGGTTCAGGACTGCTGCACAGTAGCGCGGCTGCCGGACACGTGGACAGCCCCGCTGAGAATGCTCTGCTGGTGCTGGCTGTCTGCCACAGGGGGTGTCACAGATGGTCCCCCAGGGGTAACACTGCGGGATCGCGACCGGGTCCGCGCAGGTGTCTGCAGGCCCACAAACATGCCCGCACTAGGCGTGCCTTGGAATGCCCACAGCGGAACCTGGCGTTGACACAGAAGGGGTCACCCTACGCCGGGCCCGAGGGGTAGAGTATGCACTCCGCGGGGTAAGTGCGAAAGGCCTTGCAGCAGTGTGGCCAGTGGTGCCAGTCCGGCCGTGATCGCAGCGTTCAGCCGATCCATAGCTGCGGCCGTGTCCTCCCGCAGTCGCATGGTCTCCACCAGAAGCAGGGCGCTGTCCCTGTTCAGACACTCATCTGCTTGGCGCAGCTCTGCGCAGAGTGTACGCACCCCTGCCGCGAGCTGCAGCTGCTGCTCAGAGGCCTGGAGCAGACGGGTGTGCTCGTCCATAGGGTCAGCGCCCTGGGTCGCATGGGCACCCTGCTGACCCACAGCTGTAACCCAGCCCAGCGCCTCACGACGGTGGGCGCAGCACAGCGGGTCCCTCCTGAGGCTGGAATCCGTGTGGTGCCCCGCCAGCGGGCATTGTCCTGGGCCCCCCTAACGCTGTCCGGCCGCCGCTGCCCCTCTGGACACCGTGCGCAGGGTAACACCAGCGTGGATGTACTGCCACCGGCACCAGCGCCACCACTGCCGGCCATAGCTGCACCTGTTGCAGCCACAGCAGCCATGATGGCCGGTGTGCAGGCAGCCACCTCTGGCCCACCGTCTGCACCAGTGGGGGTGGGTCAGTGGTATGGGTGTCTCCCCAACGTCACCGACATCGCTGTCCGGGTTGTGGGTCATGTCATCATCAGAAGTGAACCCTGCCCCGATCTGTGTCTCTGCACACAGAACACCATGCCTGGTGTCATGCCGAAATGCAGCAAGGGCCTCGTCCGGAACTGCGCCACTGTCATCAGGACGCGCACGATCTGGGCAATGGTGTCCGGTGGAGGTGGATGGACGCTCCCCACGGCAGACACCACCACCACTGCCGCCAGATGCAGGAGCTCAGGAGCTGAGAGAGAACAGTCGCATTAGTGTTGCTGCCACTCACACCTGTCCCCATGGCCCCAATGCAACCGAGCCTACCATGCAGTGATGGGCTACCGCCCATCTGGAAACCTCCACCAGGCACGCCCTTGACCGTGCTGCGCCGCATGGTGGCTGCCACCATCTCCTCCTGCGGCGCAAGGGAGGGCAGGAAGGGCTGACCTCCGCCTGTGGTTGCTTGCGCTGCATGGATGGCAGCCACCTTCTCCTTTATGCGCCGCTGGTCTGTGCCCACCTTCTTCTTGCACTCCTGCACAGACCATTGGTGGCTGCCTTGCTGGTTCACAGCATGGGCCGCACCCTCCCATGCTGTTGCTCGGGCCTGTGGAGCCACTCAGGAGTAGCTCCTAGTCCAGGTATGCCTGGAATAGGGCGTCCAACTCCACCCTGGTGAAGTTGGGCCTGCGCTTCCGAGCAGGCCCATACTCCTCAAGTTCAGACATGCTTCTTCCTGTGGGGACAGATACGTGTTAGTATGGGCCGGTTATGCTGCACCTACCCTCCCATGCCACTGCCTGGCCGTCCCACAACATGTGTCTCACCCTGTTAGGGGTGCAATACCAGTCCTACCCTGTACATTCCCCTGGCGCCTTTATAGCGCATTGCATGCTAATGAGGACTTGCACAACTATAATGACATGCAAATGCGGCTGCTGCACTGCGGATAGGGTAATCAGCTGATTTGCATACAGTGGCTGAATATCGCGTGCTTGTGCAATGGGGTTGCGCATGCACAATTTGGGGCGCAGCATCAGGATAGCGCACATGCTATGCCGCGACGATACGCCCATCACGTATGCCAGTGGTGTGCCATTCGCCACGCGGCGATGAGCAGTCACAGCGCCTCGTCCACTACCGCATTGGTGATGCTCGCGGCGCTGTGTACTCACGGCGCCAGGGTGCCACACGGCCAATGGCGCCTGTAGCACCATGCCATCTGGCGCCCCATGCGCCGATGGGACTGTGTATGATGGCTCACACATGGCCCCTACCGCAGCATGCCTGCAGTGCCCAGTGGCGCTGTGGCACATGGTGTGCCGCAACACGGGCGGCATTGCAGCACTGGAGTCACATCTATGTGCCTTTAATGGCTGGTGGCAGCACAACCGGGTTATAGGGCGCGCTGCCCAGCACATGTTGCACGCTTGCTGCCGGGCCATTTTGTCTACACCGGAGCGCTGGAAGTATGCCACGCAGGACAACACCCAGGGCACAGATATGGTCCTAGGTTGAGTTGGTCAACCTGGTGGCCCTTGTGGAGCCACATGCTGGCACCCTGTATGGACAAGTGCTACTCAATAGGCCTCAGTCTGAGGTGTGGCAGGAGGTGTCAGATGCACTGAAGTTGGCCACAGGTGTACAGTGCACTGGTGAGCAGTGCAGGCACTGCTACGGGAACCTGTGGCGGAGGTACCAGGATTGGCTACGGGCTCTGCAGGCACGTGTCCGGAAGGGCACCATGCCATGGCCAGGTAAGTGAATGGCGCATGTGCCCATTCACATCTGGGGGGCCGTGGTGCGGTGGCACGCCCTGCTGGGGGGTGGTTGGGGCTGCATGCCCTGTTGGGGGGGTGGTACGCCATGCCTGCCCTGTGCCACAGGCATGCTGCGCGGGGGGCACACCATGCCAGGGGGTGGGGGACTGTGTTGTTACATGGTTCTGATGTGTCCATCTCCATTACTTTCTTCCAGGCTCTGAAGATAGGAGGTGGGCACGCCTCGCTGGCGCTGCAGCTGGGCCACCACAGGGGGTGGTGCACCATCAGCAGGAGGCACGGGCATGGCAGCCGGACAGGCACTGGGTGCGCCTCTGCGTGCAGGTAGGCACTTGTTCTTGTTACCTCGTTGTGCAGGGTGGTCAGCGTGGGTGGGACCAAGCTCCCTGTAACGCATGGTACCTCCAGCTGTGTGCAATCACAGGCGGTGCCCATTGCACTGTTCCTGCGGGCTATCGCACATGTGGGTGGCCACATCAGGTGGGCTGTGGGTGCACCCAGGTCCTGGCTGTGTCGCTGCCAGCCGCCTGCATGGCCATGTCGCCTGCCTGCCATGGCGGTGCTGTCGTGCAGTGTTCAGCATGGTTTTGGGACCCTGGGTGGGCGGCTTGTGTGGGCGCACTTGCTGTGGGTGGCAGAATGCCGACCCAGAGGCGCATGTCACCGATGCTTGCTGTGTACGGTGGGTGGGCTGCGGCCTTCTGGACATCAACTCATACTGTGTTCCCTCCTCTGTTCCAGGTGCCTGGACCAGTGATGTGCATGCATGGCTCCTGCGGCAGATACTGCGTCTCACCATTGCCACACTCCAGATGGTTCAGCAGCTGGTGCAGGGCCAGTGCAGACGGAGGCACCAGCTTTGCCCAGCGGTGGGCTGTGGTCGGCCTTAGGACATGTGCCAGACCGTTTCCCCTATCCTGTGCATCCTCCCTTGCCTTCCCTTAACCCCTTCCATTGCACTCAATCCCTGCCTCCTATCCCTGACTGCTGTTATAACTGTAAATATGTTTTATATGACTGTTACATTACATTCAGTTTGGGTACCCGTCTGTGTCTGCTTTATAGCTGGCGTGAGGAGCCATGCTGCAGTGGTGTGCATGGCTGTTGTGTGGTCCGTCTGGGGTGGATTGGGGTTTGTACCTGGTAGTGTTCCACCATGGGTTGTGTGTGGTGGGGTGGCTGTGGCCTGTCTCTTCAGGCTCTGTGGTAACTGCCTTGTGTGCCGGATGCCTGTATGTGTGTTGCTCCCCTGCGCAGCCTTGGGTGCGCTATGGCACATCCATGTGAATTTCAGCTACGTTGCACAGACGCATCCAGCCGTGCACAGCCTTTGAATATCACACCCGTCGCGCCATGGCACACTGTATTTGTGCTGCGCATCTCTTGCGCCTCCCTCTGGTGCATTTCTGAATATCCTGGCCCTAGAGTTTTCAGCCCTCCCCAAGCCTTTCAGCAAGTCAACCAGTTCTACTTTTAAATGAAGTGGGAAACTGTCCCCTGGATGAGCTCTCTTCCTGCCCTTAGCAACACTGAACCATGCAGCCCTGGATAAGGAACGTTATTTCTAGGTCTTCCATGGTAAGATCAGGGGGTTCAATGTCCCACTTCCTTAACTGAAGGGGCTGGCTTATGCCAAATTTTTTTAATATTTTGACGCCAGAGTCCAGAAATAATTTAAGCCCGGCAGGGTACAAGACTTGTCCTCTGTTACGTTTGTCTCCAAGTTGTTTAATAATGCTTCGCACTTGTCTCCTATAGTGTGGTGGAGAAATCCTGCTCGAAGTAGATGGGCTGATAGGGGACTTTTTCTATGCTGTAGTTAATATTCATTCTTTAACAGTAAAAATCCAGCATTTTTATGATGACTGAGTGGGCCTCACCAGTTGATCCTTCGGTTGTGGGCCCAGCAACCTGTGTGCATGTCCGGTGCAGGAAACTCCAATGTCGAGGTAAGGACCCCTTTTACACAGTCATCACGGGGAACCCATCTTCCAACTCCTCTCACAGACCATGTATTCTGAAATTATTTCTGCTAGCTCTATTTTCAAGCTCTTCGGCTCGCCACTCTTACTCCCGCTTCTGTTGAAACAAGTACAGGAGGCAGTCATGAACCCCTGATCAAGCCACCATCTCACCGACCTGCTGGTTTGTTGCGGTGATTTTTTTTTTGTCTAGTGCCTCCATGTACATTTTTAGGTTGGCGATCTCTGATTCAGTTTTATGGACTGTGTTCAAACCTTGATGAACTGTCTGGTCTTCCGCAGACATCAGGTCCCCGTCATCGCTGTAGTCCATCTCAAAGAGACCGGGGGCACGAGAATGTGAGGATAAGACCTTTAGTGCAGCGGAGCTCCATGTCTTCCTGACAACATTCCTGAAGTTTGGCCGCCAGGGTTGAAGATTTGACCCTGGCTTGCTGGACATCTCTGATAAACAAAGACTGTTTATTCCAGGTAAACTCACTTTAACAATGGGGATGGTAGCAGGTTAATTTGGGGCAAGATCTTCAAGCTGCCACCATACCAGTGACATTATTAGAAATTTGAACAGGTTAACTTTAACACAATCCTGTAATGTTACAGCTGTGTTGTACATTGCTGATAACTAATTCACTTTCTTTACTTTAATACAGAGACATATTCAGGCTAACCTGTAAGAAGTCATTCAGTCAAAGGGAGATGGGGACACAAATTGTGAACAAGGGAAATGTGGAAGTGGTGAATAGACACAACCTACTCCAGAGTTCATACCTTGATCTTGCAGGTGCCAAATACACAAACACTGAGACGGTCTGGGACTATTTTGTATAATTTGCAGGGTATACCATCATTGCCTGGGGCTCTTGCTGTTGGAAGTTACAATATCTTCTGCTATGAATGGGCATTTCAGTTGTCCTTATCCTCCACTGTTATGCTGCTAGGGTAATTTTATACAAGAGGTTCTTTTTGATATTACAGAGATGCAGGTTGTTGGATTTGTAGAACTCCTTGTAATATCCTAAAAAGTCTTAATGTTCTCTTTAGTGCTACTTACAGTTTTTCCTTGGAGTGTCCTTACCCCTGCTGTCATCTTTTCCGATTGTTATCGCAGCCAGTAGGCTAGGAGAGGACCTGGTTTTCTTTCCTGGCTCCCAGTACAGTGGATCTTTCCTGAAGGCCACGTATTCTACTTTACAGCTCAGGATATGGCTGATTTTCTATTTTAAAGTTGCTAATTAGTGAGGAAATTATTTATGCTGCATCTTGTTTGGAGGTGCCTTATACTTGTTCTCCAGCTTCTTTAGTTGCGTTTCTTTTGCTTTGTTTATTTATTTGGTATTTCAGAATTACAATCCTTTGAGTCAGAGACTCCTTTACAAAGGCTCCACGTCAAGTACAGAGAAAAATACAGTACATATAACATACAACTGAAATACAGGTGTTTATGACAGGTTCAGTTCAAGTGAGCATACTACGTTACAATATACACAACATCATGGTCAAGAATCATAGTATTAGAGGCATTACTATCTTAGGTTCAGAAAAGGGGGGGGGGGGAGGACAAACACGGCATTGGGCTGGCCAGGGGTAAAGACTGTTTGAGTTGGGGAGGGGGAAAAAGATAGGGTGGCACAGAGGTTGGGAAGAAGTCAGGGGCTGGACAGAGTCCACTGTCAAAGGTTGGGTAGAAAGAGAGAGCAGGTGCAAAGGGGGCTACGTGTCTATGTTATGGCCGGAGGATTGGACAAAAGGTACTGCCATGGGTAGAGGGAGTTAGGGACAGGTACAAGAGTGCGAGGCTTGAAGGTGGGAGCGCAGCAGGAATTTAAAGCGGCCAAGCTTGGGTCCCTCAACAATGTGTGGTGGGAGAGAGTTAAACCAAGCTGGGGCACGATGGGGAAAGGAGCGTTGTCCCAGGGAGGTTTTTTGCCTTGGTACCTGATAAGATGATTTGAGGGAGCTCCTGGTGTGTCTTGCATGTAGTATCAGTTGCAGGTGTAAGGAGAGGCAAGGGTCCGTGAGCCCTGCGAGGGTGTGGAATTGTAGTCTGTCATCAAAGTCCAGCCAGTTTGTCTGTCTGTAGAGGGAGCAGGTGTGGGTGGTACTAGGGCAACCTAGTGAAAGAGGGCAGGCTTTGTTGAGCAACACTTTGACCCTTTTTAGGGCAGTGTTATCGGCCTCCCCATAGAAGACAATGCCGTAGTCAACCACCAACAGTACCAAAGAGGAGATGGCAAGTTGGAGAGCATCGGGGGGGGGGGGGGCGCATTGCCGGTAGAGGAGCCCGATACGGGAGTTTAGATTGCAGCAGAGCTGATGTATGTGGTCATGGAAAGTAAGGGCAGGGTCGAGAGTTATGACGAGGTATTTGAACGAGTGGACCTGTTCAAGGGGTAGAGCGGTGGACGTGCTGCTTATTAGCGGGGTGTGCTTAAGTTTGTTCGGGTGGTGGGCAAAGAGCATAGTCTTTGATTAAGCATGAGTTTGTGTTCAGTGAACCAGGACTCTGCCTCCGTGAAGGAGGTTTGGAGGAAGAGTTCAGGTTGGGATGGGTTTGTGTGAGATGCATAGAGGACGTCGTTGTTCGCGTAGAGCAGGATCTTACTGGTGCAGGCTTTGGGGAGGGAGTTTAGGAAAAGGCTGAAAAGAAGGGGACCTAATATGGAGCCTTGTGGTACTCTAGAGCAGACAGGGAGTGGGCTCAAGGCGGTGGAGTTGATTTTCACCTTTTGGGACCGGTTGGACAAACAGTCAGTGAACCAATTTAGGGGGCCCTGGGTGAGGACGACTTGAGACAGGGTGGAGAGGAGAAGAGGGTGATTAACTGTGCCAAAGGCCATAGGTCCAGGAAGACGGCACCAGCCAGCATGTCCTCTATGCATCCTCTTCTGACTCCTGAACAACACTGTTTCAGAGAAGGGCATAGTACCACTACAGCCCTCGTCGACTTCACTAGTTTCATACAAGAGTGCATGAAACTAGTGAAGTCGAGGAGGGCTGTAGTGGTACTATGCTCTTCTCTGAAACAGTGTAGTTCAGGAGTCAGGAGATTGTATTTAGACAGGTACTCTGTGAGTTGATCCACCACTATGCGCTCGAGGGCCTTGGAGAGTGGGGGAAGGATAGACATAGGGTGGTAGTTACTAAGGGAGAGATGGTCACAAGATTTGTGGATGGGGGCTATGAGAGCTGTCTTCCACAGTGAGGGGAACTTTCCTATGCAGAGAGGTTGAGCAGTGCAGTTAGCAGGGAGAGGACCTCGTCTATGGTCAAATGCAGGATTCTAAGGTCAGTCGTGTCCGTACAGGTCTTCTTAAGGGCTTTGAGAAGGTAAGGTTTAGCGTCCAGAGGGGTGAGGGTCCAGAAGTAGAAGGGAGGAGCCATTGGGATGGATGGGGGCAAGGGGGGAGTTTCACTGAAAAAATCTGGTGGGAGAGTAGTGCTGAGGTCTAAGAAGGTGGAGTTTAGTGCTTCTGCCACTATGTATGGGTTGTTTGAAATGGAGCCATTTATGTTGAGTTGGGGGGGGGGGCGTGTTTGACTTCCAGTTCCTTCTGTCTTTTTCTGGGCTGCTGGATATCCTGTGATTCTCCCTTGAAGACAGACTTTGTAGGTATCCCATATAATCCTTCTGCTCTTATTTGGAGTAAAACAAAAAAACAGTCTCTTCTACTGACCACCCTCCACCCATGGCTCGCTCAAGCCTTGCTTTTGCACTGTGACCCCGCATTCTCTCCCCAATTTACAGCATTGTTCAATGGTCTTGATCATCTGAAAATTTACAACATCATAGGCACCTTGCTGTACTGTATTACTGTGCAGTGAATGTTTGTTTGCACAACTGTTCACTGTACTTTATTGTGTACTCCCCCTTCCTCCGAAAAACCTGGAAATGAACCATTACCAGCTCAGTATGTCTTTCCTGGTAAAACTTGTGAAATAAATTGGTTCTTGTAGCAAAGGCTGGGTTTAGTCTCCATCTGAAGACTGTTTTTCTCTCAGTCCGTTTTCACATGCATCAAGTCTGCTTTTGTGGCCTTTATCTGATTAGCTATCATGAACAGCTGAAAAAAGAAGTAGCCTCTCCTATTAGGGGCTTGTAGCATCCACTAGCTTTAGATGATCCATAAGCTGTTTTTGTTTACCAGGTAAGTGCACAAGACCAAAGGCCTGCTTTCAGGCATGACACAGGTATGTCAAATATACATTACAGCTGTGTTAGATAAAATCAGAGTGTATGCAGACATGGAACTACAGTATGACAAAATCAATTCTTTTTAAAAAATATGAAAGGTTGATTAACAGACTGATGACTTCAATAAATGCTCTCTAAATCTTTTGTTTGTTTTATATCCTGGAGTCTCTCAATGTTGGCGGTGGGATAGATCTATCTAGTATGGTGTCCAAGACACGATATTCAAATTTTCTGTGTTCAACCCAGCATTTCCTAGGCCTGGAAGAAAGCTTGGCTGGCTACTCCCTGGCTTTTGGAGTTATGAGTTTGAATACACTGCCCCTAACCATTTTCTTTTCAGTTTTTACTCCTCTGCAGTAATCGTGTGCGTTTCTTGGATGGTTGCAATGTTGGCACCCAACACTTCTAACTTAGATAGCATTCTGGTCCTTTTTATTTACTTATATTTTATGCCCCCTTCATGTCTTCAACACCCGTCTGTCTCTGAAGCCCCCAGCTACAAACAATTTTCTTTGAGGATATCGCCTCCATTAGGATACACCTTTGGAACTAAAGACATCAGCGTCAGGACTACTTGAGAACTTTTTGCTAGGTGGGGGCCACTCACAGTGATGTGCAGCAGCATCTACATGTATATAAAGTGAGTAGTTCCATCAATCCTCAGTTCTTCACTTGTCAATCCTCCTTGTTGGACCCGCTGAAGGAAACACCAACTTTTTTTTTTTTATAAACTTTTCTTACTGTTCTGTCATCAGCTCTGTATGCCTCTGAAGACAAAACAGCCTTTATTTCGATACTGCAGGTGTGGATAGAACATTTATAAAGACACACTCTGTTTGGGCCTGTCCCACAACATGAGGACTTAAATTTGCTAGAGCTTCAGCCAGGCTATGAGGTGACGCTGTTTAAGAAAGCGCTAGAAAATTTCCTTGTATTGAAGGCACTGACAGCCAAAGGAAAAGGGTTCAAAATCTGCTTCTCCCTCACTGTTTACCGAGACGCGGCTGTCTAAGAACAAGGAACAGTCATCACAGGCCTCCTTGTCATCCAGCCATGAGAGACAAAAGAACAAGTCTGCTTCACTGATGAGGTCCTCATTGCCACGGAGAAAAGGAATGTCCTCGCTCATGCCCACTCTGGTGTCAACTAGAGTGCCCCCCCCCCCGACTGTTGAGACACCAAGGTCGGGTCTTGGTTTAGACGTACCTATCATGGATAGTATGATGCCATCATTGTCTGGCCAAGGCCTATTAATGCAGGCAGTTCCAGACCCTTTCAGGGTGCTATCAACTTCCAGGCTATGCTAGCAATGTTTTCTGAAATGACTGAATGCATTTTGCCAGGGTTGCCAGAGCAGGCAGTTATTCTGCTGATGGGGCTGTCTTGTACTCAGTCCCCATCAACTGGTTCCAATAGTATACCACAGATTCCCAGCTCTCAGCTGCTGCCAGTGTCACCGGCCCATTCTGCATTTCCCATCGTTGCTCGTGCCGATGACAGTGAAATGGTCTACAATCCTGACCTCATGGATTTAAAGGAGATTTAGAGAAGGAATATGTGGGAGAACAATTTCTGGAGGGTCCTTCTCGTTCCTGTGTCTAAACCGTGCCTGTCCCAATGGCTGGCACATTATATTACGTTCTGTTATAGGAAGTATGGTAAGGAACTTCCTGGTGGTGTTCATGGTCACTCCACAAGGCATACAGCCACTTCAGATGCTTATTTCAAAAATGTCACTGCTGCTGCTATGTGCTGCAGCCACACACAACACTGTTCATACTTTCACTAAACATTACCTTCTGGACATTTTCTTTAGACGTGCTGCCTTTGGGCTTTATGTCTTGATTAAAGATCAGACTGTGCCATCCTCCCAGTTTACTTTGTATTGCTTGGGGGTCATTCCAGAGATGTGGCCTAATGGAGGAGATATCCTCAAAGACAGAACAGTTGTGTAAGAATTTACTGTAACAGTAGATCTTGAAAGAATCTCCTCCATTGGGCCATGCTGGTTCCACATCAAGCCAGCGAATACGTGAATGGCGAGGTACACAATGGCACTACATTACAGTGACTGCGTGTTGGCAACCTATTTATGGGGTTTGCCTGCGCCCCCCCCTTACTTAATACAACTCTGGGGGGTGGCGGCAGTCAGTTAATTTGTGTGCCGTTTTGACTCCTCACCATTCCATACTCACTCTCTCAGTTTGTATGCCTGATGCTGGTAGTCTTCTGGTTCCTCACTGCTGGAGGTACTCTGAGACTAATCTCCAGTGGGGAACCGAGGAGTGAT
The DNA here is from genome assembly GCA_016271365.2 of Neoceratodus forsteri. Lineage (NCBI taxonomy): Eukaryota > Metazoa > Chordata > Ceratodontiformes > Ceratodontidae > Neoceratodus > Neoceratodus forsteri. Next base: position 688,538,830 of record CM057459.1, on the reverse strand, counting down.
GGGGCCACCCACATTATATACCCGTAGACGCTACATGTCATTGTGGGCGGTCCCTGGCTATCAAAAACTTTGCGAGCGGTTCAGATGCTGATGACTTGTAGTTCCAAGGGTGTGGCCTAATTGAGGAGATTCTCTTGAAAGCCTACTGTTTATGGTAAGTTCTTATGTAACTGTTCTATCCCCCTGCACACCATTCTCCACCAAACTTTGGTTTGCCCAGCAGGATGGGAGGATTTACTCCCCAAACTCCTGTGTGTCAGAAGCCCTTTTGCCTCCAGGTGCTCCATCAGCCTCTCTCTTTTTCAGTAGTGTTTCCATCATCTTCCCCACCACTGATGAGACATGCACTGGCCTGTAGTTGCTAGCATCCTCCCTACTACCACTTTTATGTAGAGGGACCACATCTGCCCTCTTCTAGTCCTCTGGAACTTTCTCCATCTCCACTGAGGTGCTAAAAGGTACTGCCAGAAGGATGGCCAGCACCGTGCTAAGTTCCTTTAAGCCCACTGGATGAATCCCTCGTCTTATTCTCCTTCCGGGCCCTCTCCACCGGAAATGGTCTTGTGTCCACTCCTTCTTCCTGGTGCTTACTGCAGCATGCTGACCCCCCAACTCTCTACCACGGAGATCGAACAGAAGTAATCGTTTAATATAGCCGCTTTCTCCATCTTCCTCTGCGCATCCCCCCCCCCCCACCTTCCTGATTCTAACTGTCCCTTCCCTTGTCTTCCTCTTTTGGTCCCATATACCTAAAGAAGGTCTTGTCCCCCTTTTTGACCTCCTTAGCTAGCTTCTCCTCTGTTAGTGCTTTAGCTGCCCTTACCTTCCTCCATGCCCCCCTCGGTTTTGCCAGATATACCTCCCTGTCTTCATCCTTCTGGGTCTCCTTGTACTTTCCAAAATGCTGTTTTCTTCTTCACCAACTTTGCCACCTCCTTAGAGAACCATAGTGGCCTCTTCCTCCTCCTCTCTCCCTTGCTCACTTCTTTCAAACAGTATGTCGTTGCCTGGGCTACTACCTCCTTAATCTTTCTTTATTGAGCCTCCACTCCCCCTCAGCATTCCCCCATTCGAAGCATTCTCTAAGGCCATTTCTTTAAAATCTGCCTCCTGAAGTTCAATATCCTCATCTTAGCATGTGTTTTTTTTTTTCCCCTGTCCTAGCCATATGCCAAACCACACAGTATGTTGTTCACCTGTATCCAGGGGACTGCCCATCTGTTTGTATGTACCAGGCCCAGCACTGCTCCGTCCCTAGTTGTTTCCAAAACCAACTGCCTGAGAAATGCCCCTTGTATGGAGTCGAGAATGGTCCTGCCTCTTTATGTAGCTCTGGCCAGTATACTGCAAGCTACATCCAGCAGATTAAAGTCCCCCATAATTAAAACTTCCCCCTTGCTGGCCATTTTGCAATGGCTTCCCCTAGGTCTCTAAATCCCCCACCCTGCATTGAAGGCCTGTACACCACCCTTGTGTGAATAATGGCCGCTGAGCCATTGTACCTCCAGCCCTTTACTGTCCCCGTTGCACCTGTATCTCACTGGCCCTTCCACCCTCCTTCACATATAAAATAACCCCTCCACTTTTCCTCCCTGACCTGTCCTTCTGGAACATGGTGTAACCTGGAATGCCCACTTCCCAGCTGTGGTTGTCTGTGCATCATGATTCTGTTATGGCCACCAGATCCAGGTCTGCCTCCAGGTCAGGAATTTTGTTCTCTAGACTTCTCGTGCTGGCACACATGGCTCTCCATTCTGTTCATCCCTCTCTTTTTCTAACCTGCGTCCCCTTCCTGCTTCTCCCATCTTGCCCTCTGTTACCCTGATCCAACCCTCCCATTATGTTGTCTTCCTGCCTTTCCCCTCTTTTCCAACTGAATTTCCTCCACCAGACTTACATGCCCTTCTTTGTTTCCATGAACCACTGGGAAACAACTTCTCCCTGAGGTTAACCTTCCCTGTTGCACTAGTCTCTTTGGGGGAGGGGTCTTTCTGCCTCTGCCCTTGCCTAGTTTAAATGCCTGTCACAGTAGCATTTAAACCTTTTACCCAGGACTGGTGTTCCCCTCCTGGATGGATGGAGGCCGTCTCCTTTGTATAGGCCTCCATCTCCCCAGGTGTGACCCCAGTTCGTGATGTAGCAAAAACCCTCCTCCCTGCACCAAGCCTCCAACCATTCACCAGAGGACCTGGTGCAGAGTTCCCTAGCCTTTCCTCAACCATACACAAGTAGCACCTCATTAAAGGCCAGTGTGCCAGCTACCTGCTTCAGGCCCCTCCCCAGCTTCCTAAATCTCTCCAGCACTACCCTTACAGCCTTCCTTGCCAGATCGTTTGTCCCCAGGTGAACATTCAGTTCCCTCCCTAACCCATTCCTTGGTGATCTCCAAGACTGCCTCCTGTCCTCTTTCCTCCCCCTCGAAGCACCTGGAATACTACCCTGACCCTCCCTTCCCCTGTTCTAAACTCAATCCCCCTACCTATGGGGTTCTCCACCAGCAACTGTCTACTCCAGGGACTCTCCCACCTACTTTCTTACTTTTGCTTCGGTTGCCAACTCTTGGTTTCCCCATCCCACCAGAATGGTGAAGGAATTGTGCAGTTGTAAGGTCCAAGAGATACTCTTCCCTCCTTCATCCCCCCTCCCCCACCAAGGTTCAGTTGCTGTGCCTCCTTGCTGGCATCCTTTGAGGGAGTGGCGGCAAATTAAGTGGCCCCTGAGTGAGGCAGATGGTGCCCTGTACTTGTGTCAATTCGGCCCCGAGTCCAGCAACCTCAGCCCAGGGTGGTGCCTGCATATGAGGCAACACCTCACTCTCCAGAACATGTCTCTGAAGATTACAGCCCCGCACTCATTATACTACACCACTCCCATGCCGGATTTGCTCATCCTCCTGACTTTTTGCTTCCCTACCTTTCCCTTGTTTTTCGGCTTCCCATTTCACTAACCCGACTTGGCTTCCATTTACCTACCTTCTTCCAAGCCTGTGTTTAACTCCTTACCCTAGATAGGGCTTTCCTTCAGTTCCCTTTTTTTGGTCCCTTGGTGTCTCAGGATAATTGGCTTCCTATACTCACTCTCTCCCCCTACCCTAGATAGGGTGTTGCCTCGATTTCCCCCCCCCCCTTCAGCTGCTTTTAGCTTGACCTCTGTAGGTCTTACCCTACACCATCGTTTCCCCGACAGAACACCCTTTTGATCAGGCAGCATCCAATACATTGCCAGTCTATCTTACCAGACTGGTAGAGTCGCCTGCCGATACCTAGACACGAATCTTAAACCTGTTCCAGTCCTGTGCTGTTCCGCTAATGTGTGGGGACACATTAAGAGTGTGAACTTTTAAAGCTCAGCAGGAGCCCTCCTCTTGCTCCCTGACAGGCCAGTTTCATCTGCTTCCACCCAAAATGACCATTCTTCCCTTGGCAACCTCCTGCAACACAAAGCAAGTTAGTGCAGTTGGAAAAAAAAAAAAAATGCTTTTCAGCCTGGTTTACAATGTGGTTTTGTTCCCTGGTGGTTCAGGTGGCAGCGCTTACCCTCACTTGACTGAAAAATATAGAGACAAAAACTGACTTAATGCCCAGCAGGAACCCTGCTCCTGCTCCCCAACTGGCCCATTTCACCTGCTTCTGCCCAAAATGGCCATTCCCTTGATAACCCCCGTAACACAAAGCAAGTTAGTGCAGGTAAAAGGCTTTTCAGTCTGGTGTACAATATGGTTTTGTTCCCTGGTGGTTCAAGTGACCGTGCCTACCCTCACAAAATGCGCATCTAACTGAAAAAAAGAGAGAGATAAAAATGGACTTTTAAAGCCCAGCAGGAACGTATGTATGTTCCAAGGATGCACAAGTTCCAACAACTGCGATAAAACAATTACTAATTGAGGCAAAAGATTTTCACAATTGGCACTTCCCTCAGTATTGTGGTAAAAAGTGCTGAATGGTAGTAATTTTCATTTACAACATTAAAATTGCCAAGACTTGTTAGACAATTCCTTTTAATTCATCATGTCAGTCAGCCACCTTGACCAGTGTTTCGTGGAATCCCCCTAGTCATGAGAAATTGTCCTTGATTTCTCGGAGTATGTGTCGGTGCCCACTAGCTTCCTTAGGGGAGCATGTTCAAGATCTGTTACGCAAATGCTGACCATAGCCTCAAAATAAAAATTTTATCAGGAGCCAACCCTCATGTTAGACCTACCATCAGTGGCATCCCCTGTAAGAAAGCTGATTGGGCTATTTATAGTTGGTACTCCGTAAACAGCTGATCAACTTGCAAGGATGTATTCCTTCTCAACAGACAACAATACATTTGCAAAATATAGAACTGCAGTATACAGACATCTTCCACCAACCAAGAATAAGTAAACAGGGATTACTTTACTAGCACCTCTACTCTGCAGCCAAACAACACCAGACATCATGATGTCAGATTGTGCAGCAGCTGTTCTGAGGCTCTCAGCAGTGGACCCAACTACGGTAAGCAAGTAGAGCTTAATAAAACAACACATACACAAAAAAAAAGAGCAATATCTTGCGCATATGCCAAACCTTTATCTGTTCTGAAAGATGGTCAGATGGTCATGCAGCTTAGGGAAAGCTAGAAAGCATCCATGGCAATATGTAAAGCATTCACACAAAGATCCTGTGTACTTCAGGTACCAGAGATGCAACATATTTCCATGAGGTCTAACTTTTATTGAGTTCTTGCAGCAGGGGAACTGGAGTACTGGGAGTTTTTTTTCTCCCCTCAATAAAATTTACTTCAGTTTTAAACCGTGCCCCTATCGATGGTTGTACAGTGACCCAATTAAAGGTGTCCTGTACCTTTCTTTTTTGTTATATTCTCTGCTTATGTCCTCTCCTCTCAGGTCTCCCCAAGGCATTCACCTGGGTTCCGTCTGCTCCCAAGCCTCTTCTCATTGCCATCCTCCATGCTACCTAGGCTTACCCCCTGGGAGGGAGCAGCTCCCCATTTCACTCCCCCCACCTGCTTGAAGTCTATATCAGGCGGCCTGCTGAGATCGCCTGGAGTTGTACGTCACCGTCCAGTGGTGCTGCGGGCCTTCGTCAGGCCAGCTGAAGGGCTTTTCCTGTGTTTCTCCACTCCCCTGAGGAGCCGGCATGCTCAGAGAACCAAGGGGTGCGAGCACGCACAATGTGCATGTGCTCTAGAACTCTGTTGCCGTCCTCCCTTCCACGTTATGCCTCCTCAGCTGCACCTCCACCCATGGTCACCCAGGTGGCGATATTGCAGTGAGGATGGCACCCCCCGAGAGAAGTGTCTCCTGGTACATTCAGTCTACCTGTAAGAACTAGAGGTCATGCCCTCAAACCTGAGGCGAAGGGGGGCAGGATAAAGGGCACTATTAAAAAGCATTATTTAGCACAGAAGGCAATTAACAAGTGGAATAGCATACCCAGTAAGGCTGTGCAAGCTAGCACTGTTCAGGTTTCAAGGCAGGCCTTAACTACATGGAATATGTCAGCAGAAAAGTACAGGTTGCCCTACTTTCCCTGCCCAGCACTACACCCCGTACACTGTTTGGTCACAGGTGTCCCTCCTTCACCTTACAGGGTACTGTGTCCAACTGCAGTACAGAAATGACATTAAAGAGATTGAGTGGGGACATGATTGTGGTGTTCCAAATACTAAAATAGATGGGCATAGTATGTGAAGTCAAGATGTTTTGCAGGGGGATGATCACCTCCCTCGATCTGCTCCTTACACACCCCAACACTGAGCCTATGCCGTTGACAACTATGTCATATTGCCTGGGTCTGGCTTACTGTCCACAATTATCCCAAGAGCTTTCTCCTGCATATTGAAAGATATCAGCAAGGGGCCAAGTCAGAACCCTTTTAAACACGACTGTGGATATCAACCTGGCCCTTCTCACACTACGGAACCCAGATTCCTTGTCTTCTAGATGTAGCACCTTTCACTTACCAACGTTACAGATCGTCTGCTCTTGTTTTTCCCTATGCGAACGGATTTGATGCACAGGTTAAAAAACAATCAAGATGCAGGATTTTCTCTCACCATTTTATAACTTAGTACTTTAGCTCAGCTTATACTGAAGGCCTGTACTATCTTCATGTTCACTGTATCCGTTGGTAGGCTGTTCCATTGGTTCACACCCCTCTGGGAGACAAAGTGCTTCTTAGCATTGCCCATGCATTTTCCACCTCTGAGCTTCCAAATGTGTTTCCATGTTTTGCTGGACGACACCTAATCAAACATCTGTGTTAGTATGATACCCTGGAGTATGCAGAAAACCGAGCTCATGTCCCTGTTCTACCTACATTTCTCCACTGTCCTTCTGTATTATACCTTTGGGGACAGACTCCTGAGAGATTACTACAGGCAGCCCTCCCGACTGTTCTCTTAACTCCACTGTGAACCTATGGTGCATCTCATCTGCCCCTCGGAACTTACTTGGCTTGGTCTTTGTTAGGTGATTCACTGCATGTGATGTCTATAGGCTGCATCATGGCTACTCCTGACATCATGGTCCCTCCTACGGGGGCTCCGTGGTGAACACTGAAACAAAGTATTACGATTCTCAGCCATTACTCATGGCTCTCTCTTTGGTTCATACCCCTCTCACCCTGTTCCACTGTTTCCAAAGGCCCAATTCCCTCCTTCACCTTCCTCATTCCAAGGAAAAAGGCTCTGGTGGTGTCTGCAGCTCCTACTGTTATCCTAGCTTCCCGTCCCTCCTTGGCTTTCTTCAAGAGTTAGGAGCACCACAATTGGCAGACAGAAAATGTTATTGATTTTTAATAGTAGGTAGGTGTAACTTTTTGTTTTTGAACTATTTTTCTTTTGCCTAGTGCTCATTTGAAGGTTTTCCAATAGATATTAGGTGTGATGTGAATATCAGTATTTTCCTTGGAAGCCGACACATTCACAGTGATGTCCCTGGTAACTAATCTAGCAAAAGATGAGTGGCTCTTTTTGACTAGTTCTGATGTCATCATAATGAATGAGGTCATAATGCCAGTGAGGTTCTGTGTGAAGGGGAAAGAAGAAATGTCTTCATACTTACCATAGCTTCCTTTTCTGTTAGCTCCAACATTATCAATGGGTAATCTGCACCTCTACTAGGGGAAGTGGCACAGCCCAAGGCTGTAATCAGCATAGAATCTTGGGCACATGAACATTGCAAACAGCAGCAACTCTCCAGTCACTTTTGTCCTTGCAGTGCCCCTTAATTTTGTAAATTCAGACTCTTATAGATTAAACTGCTCATCTTGTAATGAACCAATACCTATAAGCGGTTACATACTCTTACCTTTAAGCAAAAGGAAGACCAGGTAAATGATTCCCCATCTCGTCCAGAGAGTGGGAGGACGGAAAGGGCTCATCTGCTTCTTTGATGTGGTGGAGCTTCTTGGAGGTACTGAACCAACTTGCCAAAGGAATTAATGAAAAAGGTAACAGTGAAAAGGAACTGCAAACAGAGTAAACACTAACCTGTAACAAGGGAGGCACCCTTACTGATCAGAAAAATTGAAGCCCGTTAATCTACATATCAGTAACCAATATTTAAATGTGAAACAGCTCCTTTTTTTTTTTAATACGTACTATTATATATATGTATATATAAACATAAAAGACAAAGAATCTCTGTGCGCAAGCACTGAGGCAATGATTACCCCACAGGGCATTGGGCCGGGAAGCCGAGTTTCAAAGAAATACAAAATCACACATGCCCCCACAATGCAAAGCATCATGGGCTGCATATTAAATCACCACAGAATATTATGCTGGTTCAACTTTAAGCAGAAATGCATGGTGCTGAAAAGGCCTCTCACACAGTTTGCAAAGGGTGCCAACAGAAGACATAAACGTGTTTCATCCTACCAGGACTCATCAGTATGTCTCGTCTGTCTGACACCCCAGTGGAATGAACCAGCTACCCTAAGATGGTCTATTTGGGTTATCTCGGCACCATGCATTTCTGCTTAAAGTTGATCCAGCATAATATTCTGTGGTGATTTGCATATGTAGCCCATGATGCTTTGCACTGTGGGGGCATGTGTGATTTTGTATACATATATTCTTTGCAAAAAACTCCATTAATGCATCAGTTAGGGTGAATACCACAGTGACAAAAGCAGGGAAATGAGGCGATAGGGTTTCCAGCCCTAACACTTCACCCCAGGGTTCCCACCATTCCCCTACACACCAACAGGTGGGGTATGCCACTGGGTTGTCAGACCCAACTCTCACCCCATTCCATGTGTAAACAACCTTATACGCTACAGTATAGGACAATGGGGTGAGAGTTAGGCCTGACGACCCAATGGCACATCCCAATGCCTGTTGGTGTGTGGAGGGATGGGTGGGAACCATGGGGGCAGGGCGTTAGGGCTGGGAACCCTAATGCCTCATTTCCCTGCTTTTGTCGCTGTGGTATTCACCCTAACTGAAGAATTAACAGAGGTTTTTGCAAAGAATTTCCCCTTCTTTTTCAAATAGTATAATTGTATTCTCATTTTACTGTGGGAGCACAGGGTCCGAAGGGGAGCCCATCCCTGCATCCAGATAGTGCAACAATGTTCTTATGTGATGGTGTGAGCACCTCTCCACAGATGCACATAAATATATAGCTGTGGAAACACAGGGGTCTCTGGCCCCTGCGTTTCCACACATAAAGTTACCAGCAGGCGTAGAGAGACAGCAACAAATAGTTATAACTGTACCATCTGAAATAATTTTCACCCCAGATATTCAACCTAATCTTCTTAGCACCTCACCACATGTACCCAGTACAACAAATTTTCAGATCCCCTTCAAAATGTAATTCCGAGCAACTGTAACACCGTTTTTGCGCCACAGTTGCAGGAAAACATTTTCAGTAGGATTTGAAAAATGACAGCTATACTGTTCATGAGGTGGTGTGAAAAAATGGCATGTAAAAAAATGGCAATGTTAAAAATCTGGAATGAAAATAGGAAAAACTGGTGACGTTACGAGCATGCATAGAAACTGAGCAGCGTATGCAAGTAGCGCGTTCATTTTCTGGAATTATTTTGCCAGATTTTCTACACTGACATTTTGGGACCTCCCCTCCTGCACAGTGCAACTGTGATTTTGTTAATCCATCCCAAAAGTTGATTTCGCATAGCGAATGTGCCATTCTGTGCCACAGGTGCGAAAACATGCTCCAGGCAGTATGTGCAAAATGACAGCTATATTTTTCATAAGGAGGTGTAAAAAAAAAAAAGATGGCAGATGGTGAAAATATTTAAAAAAATTGGTGAAATTACGAGCATGCACAGAAACTGTGCTACGCACACTCGTAACAGTGATTTTGGGGAATTATTTCACCGAATTTGCAACATGGGCTTTCTGGCACTCCCACCTCATGAACAGTGGCACTGTTGTTTTGTGAATCGGTCCTGAAAAGTGATTCCGCGCAGCGACCGTTAAATCACCTTTCGGGATCGAGGAACGACAGTGGCAGTGTTCACGAGGTAGGGTTCCAAGAACCCCATGTTGAAATTTTGGTGCAGAAATTCCTAAAATTGGCCAAGATATCAACATAAGTTGAAAGCCCCCCCCCCCCGACTCCCATTATACAGCTTACATTGATTCCTCAGATTGCAGTTCAGCTTTGGAGAGTGCAGACGGTCCCTGGGTATTGAGAAGATCGCCGATCCTGACCTCCGGGTGGGGGTGGGGGGTGCGGGAGGTGGGTCGCAGAGGGAGGATGGGGATGGGGGAGTGGGGAGATGACGAGGGACCGTTTTCTTTGTTACAATGTTTTAAATAAAAATAAAAAAAATAGACTTTGGGGGACGGTTTTCTTCATTTACAGGTTTCACTGTTAAAAAATAAATAAATTTGGGCACACTGGTGTGGGCTCCCAGTGTGCCACATGAGTTTGGGGACCATACCTGATGCCGACAGGGGAATAGGCTCCCCCGTTGGCAATGGAAGTAGGCTGGGGGGGGAGAGACATCCGACACCAGGAATGGGGAATCCCAGTGTCGGAAAGATGTATAAAAAAAAAAAAAAAAACACCAAACATTAATCCGGGCACACTGGGGTGGGCTCCCAGTGTGCCACATGAGTTTGGAGTGGGGGCCTACATGATGCCGACAGGGACTGGGCACCCCGTTGTAGTGAAACTGGGTGGGGCATATCCGACACCAGGAGTGGCATCCTGGTGTCTGCAAGTTTAAAAATTGTTTTTATTTATCTGGGCACAGTGTGCCAGATGAGTTTGGGGGTACACACTGACATGGGGTTGGGCAACCCGATGTCTGTGCCAAAAATAGGAATGGGGGGCATGATCCTGCATCGAAATTATGCACATTTTGATGCAGGATTCTGCATTAAAAAAAAAAAAAAAAACTAGCAAAAGTCAGATTTTCGCACGAGCACTCAAAGATTTGAGCAAATCATATTCATGCTAAACACAACTTTTCCTATAGGAAATAATGGTAAATTTTAAACTTTAATAACTTTTCAATAGATTAATATTTTTTTCACCAAATCTTCAAAAGGCATATCTGTGACCCAAGGGCTTTCTACCCTGAACATTTCAGCCCACACCATAAAGCCATTTCATAGATCCGGGATGTCAAAGAAAGGAATTTCAAAAAATCCTGATTTTTCTGGTTTTTCATCACTTAATGGATTCCCACCAAATCTGGCGGATCAAGAGACCTACACCTAGAGATTCTATATTCCAAATTGCAGGCAAATCCGCTGAATGGCTCCAAAGTTATTAACCCTCAAAGTCTGAACTTTAACATCGAAGTGCACTTTCATTCTAGCTATACTGGCGCGACTGTGCAAGTGTAATATATGTATAAGCGCAGCAGATAAAACATAAAAGAATGTCCAGACGTACAATCAGCGACTTCATCAGAAAACAACGGACATCCCCACGCTGGCATTTACCGGACAATATTCACCAGCAGGAGCTAGGTTCCTGGGAGGGCCCGCGATAGATAATGTTGGAACCAACAGAAAAGGAAATTACTAAGTATGAAGAAATTTATTTCTGTAGCGTTCCACACTGTCAATGGGTAATCGGTACATATGGGTTCTAGTATGCAGTACCCATTAAACAACTGGGTGGGGGAGAATATTGTCCCATACGCAAACTGCAAAAAAAAAAATGAATTTACCTGCTAACCACTGCCTGCAAAACTCTGTGACCAAACGCTGCATCAACAGAACTTTGAACATTCAATCTGTAGTGCTTGGTGAATCTGTGGATGGAGGACCACACTGCAGCCTTGCACAATTCTAAGACAGATGCCTCACCCTTTTCCACCCAGGAGGCGGCCACAGCTGTGGTGGAATGAGCCTTGAGAGCAGGAGCCCTCTTCTTTACTGAGACATAAGCCTTCACAATGTATGCCCTCACCTACCTTGCCATGATTTCCTGAACTCCGCAGTTTGTCTAAGATATGTCTTAACGGCCCTGTGCAAATCCTAAGTTGTGTAGCTGTTTCTCTTTTGGATGACTTGGCTATGGACAGAAGGACGGAAAACAGATTTCCTGAGTCACATGAAAGGCTGTAGGAACCTTTGGAATGAAAGATGGAACTGTTCTGACAACCACCCTGTCCTTATGCATGATGAAGTAAAGTTCTTTGTGGGACAAGGCCTGGAGTTCGCCAATCCTCCTGGGTGAACACACATCAACTAAACACACCTTGTAGGACAACATGTCTAGTGGTACCAACGAAAGAGGTTAAAAGCGTTCTTTATAAAGAGCATTCAAGACCAGATTCAGATCCCATGGAGGCACAGGGGATTGGAATAGGGGATGGCTTGTAGAAAATGAATAACCTCCTGGTTAGTCCCTTTGAACCGAGACCAAGGAGGCTCCAAGGGCAGACTCCTGACCTCTCAGGGTGCTCAAGGCCAAACCTTTTTCCACTCCTTCATGCAGAAAGTCCAAAATCTGTGGAACCATGGTTTTACAAAGCTGGATATTTTTCTGTCTGGCCCAAACTGAAAAAGTAGCCCATACACTAGCATAAGCTATAGACATGGAATTCTTTCTGGTGGTCATCAGGGTGTCCACTTCCTTTCTTGAGAAACCCTGTTTCAGGAGTCTCCTCCCTTCAGCAGCCAGACTGCGGGTTGCATCACCTCTGGGTCTGGATGCCGAATGGGGCCTTGGAGAGAAGGTCCCCCAGATTGGGAGTTGAAATGGAGCATGTTGAACTAGATTCACTAGGTCCGAGGACCATGGCCTTTTCAGCTATTCTGGAGCTATCAGAATAAAGCTTTCTCTTGAGTGTCTTATTTTGCATATGATCTTGGGAAGGAGTAGCAGAAGAGGGAAAGCATACGCTATGCTGAAATTCCACACCTGTGACAGAGCATCCACTAACATAGAAACATAGAATTTGATGGCAGATAAGGACCGCTTGGCCCACCTAGTCTGCCCATTTCCCTACCTAATGGATAAGCTGCAGATCCTAGTTAACCAACAGCCTACTTCCTCTTAACCCCCCACTAGAATTGCCTTATGTCTGTCCCATGCATTCTTGAATTCCCCACGCATTCTTGAATTCCCCACTGTTTTTGACTCTACGACCTCCTCAGGAAGGCCATTCCATGCATCTACAACCCTCTCTGTGAAGAAATACTTCCTCACATTACCTCTGAGCTGTCCCCCCCTCTATCTTCAAATTGTGCCCCTTTGTTCTTGCACATCTCTTTTTCTGAAAGATGCTACTCTCTTGGACTTTGCCGATTCCCTTGAGGTATTTGAAAGTTTCTATCATGTCCCCCCCCCCTTTCCTCAAGGCTACACATCTTAAGCTCCTTTAGTCTTTCTTCATATGTCTTCTGGTGCAGACCCTGCACCATTTTGGTTGCCCTCCTCTGGACAGCCTCCATCGTCTATGTCTTTGTGGAGATTGGGTCTCCAGAACTGTACACAGTACTCCAGATGTGGTCTTACCAACTGTCTGTACAGAGGGCCAACAACTTCCTGTCTTCTACTGGTGATGCCTCTCCCTATGCATCTCAGTATCCCTCCAGCCTTCTCACATTGCTGGCCCACCTTTAGGTAATCTGATATGACTACCCCAGGTCCCTATCCATTTTTGTTATCAGTATCTCACCCCCCAATGTGTACTCTTCCCCTGGGTTTTTGTTTCTCAGGTGCATTACTTTGCACTTCTTTGTGTTGAATCTAAGCTGCCATACATTTGACCATTCCTCCAACCTTGCAAGTCCCTTTTCATCCTTTCCACCCCACCTTGCGTATCAATCCCGTTGCAGATCTTTGTGTCATCTGCAAAGAGACATACTTTACCTTCCAGACCCTCTGCAATGTCACTTATAAAGACATTAAAAAGGACCGGCCCCAGTACTGAACCCTGCGGTACCCCACTAGTAACCCCCTTTCTTCACTGTGGACTCCATTTACTATTACCTGCTGTGTCCTGTTGTCTAGCCAGAGTTTTATTATTTATTTATTAAATTTTGTTAACCGGGTAAGCCCACTGGGCCCTGAGGGTGCCTTTTTCAGGGGCGACCCGGGGTTTGTTACATATGGTTTGAACATACAAACAGGTATAACAGTGTCAGACATATCATACAGGGTTACAAGGACAGTATACAATTTTCCAGTTTTTGTGTAAGAGGGCAGGAGGTACATATTAGTTGGTACAGTACTAGTACAGTGCATTGCGTCTAATACAGTAGTACATCTAATACAGCAATACGGTACAGTACATCTAATGCCGGAGGTATATTACACTGAGTACAGCATGGCAGAGTAGTACATATAATATGGGGTTATGAATACAGTATACAGTTTCTGTGGAAGAGGGCAGCAAATACATTACAATATAGAGTACAGCAGTGACGACAGATGGGGGTGAGGGTGATAAGTGCTTTGAGTGCATACGGGAAGTTCCATATGGGGCAGAGTACCTGCTTGTGCAGTCATTAGTTGTTACCCTTGTAGGGAAGCAGTGTCTAGTTGGTACAAACTGACACGAGGTGTGGTTGTCTTAGCCATTGGGGCAGTGGCAGGGACTTGGTTTGATAAGGTGAGCACGCAGTCCCTTTTGAAAGAAGGCTAATGTCTGTGCCTCCTGAAGATGGCTGGAGAGATTGTTCCATGATTCCGGGGCTAGGTGAGTAAAGGATTTACTCCCTGCGACAGTGCAGGTCAGGGGAGTTTCCAGGAGTTTTTTGTTCGAGGAGCGGAGTGGTCGTCAGTGCGGCTTTGGGGCAAGTACTCCGTTTAGACCTGCCGGAGGTTGGACATCTAGGAGCTTGTAGGTCCAGCTTAGTATAGGGGGTATTGGAGCCTGTTGTGCAGGGATGGCCAGTTGAGGGCTGTGAGGGCATAACAATTGTGGGTCCTACAGTATGATTTGGAAGCAAAGCGAGCTATTTTGTGATATAGGGTCATTAGTCTACTGTGGTCCGTTTTAGCGATGCACAGTACGATGGGGGCGGCATAAGTTAAGGTTGGGAGAAGGATACTTTGTGAGATTGCCAGTTTAGTCTCTGGTATCATGGTGTGGCTTAGGCGATAGAGAAGGCCCAGTTTTTGGTGGATGTTTTTTGTTACAGCATCCACATGGGGCTTCAGAGTGAGCCCCTGATCTAGTGTGAGGCCAAGGTATTTGACTGATTGTACCACCTCTATTTTGGACAAGGTAGTGAGTGGCAGAAGATGGTCCCTGGAGAGACCCAAGGATTTTGGCCCGAACGGCATAGCCTTAGTCTTGCTGGGGTTGAGGACCAGGCGGTTCTCAATTAGCCAAGTCTCTGCCTTGGTGAAGTCATTTTGGAGCCGGGGTCCTAGATCGGATGGGCGATCCCCCGTTCTGTACAGCACTGCATTGTCTGCATACTGTACTATGGCGCTGCCCCAACAATGTCCATAGAGATCATTTGTGAATAGGGAGAACATAAGCGGGCCTAAGATTGAGCCCTCTGAGACCCCCTCAGTTAAAGGTAGGGGTTCGGAGATGACCCCTTTCCACTTGACCTGTTGAGTGCGGTCAGTGAGGTAATTGCAGTACCAGCCCCAGTTGGCTAAGCTTGGTTAGCAAGAGTGAGTGATCCACCATGTCGAAGGCCTTAGAGAGGTCCATGAACACGGTCCCAGTGGGGGTACCCTTGTCCCAAGCTGCCGGAACATCAGAGGTGAATTTGACAAGGGAAGTATCAGTCCTGTGCTTTCATCTAAAGCCGTGTTGTGTGGGGGCCAGTAACCTGTTGGCTTCCAGGTAGTCCCCGAGTTGGCTGTAAACTAGCCGCTCCTGAATCTTAGCCAGGTGACATAGGATGGAGATAGGCCTATAGGTTCCCTTGCTCCGCCCTTGTGGATTGGGACTACATGGGCCCGTTTCCATATTAGTGGGACTGTACCTTCCTGCAGGGATCTGTTTATTAACTGTGTTACAGGCAGTGCAGTGGCTGGGGCAGCAGCCCTTAGCAGCCTAGGATCCAGTCCGTCGGGTCCTGGTGATCTGCTGGGTTTTAAAGATTGTAGGAGAGGCAGCATGTCTTTGGTTCGCACTATCCGTAGATGGAAATTGGCGATCGGAGAGTCCTTGGATTCAGTAACCATAGGGCTCTGGGAGCTGTGTGTAGGGTTTTACCCAGGTTACCACTCTGGGACCCACTCCCAGGCTGGCTAATTTGTTTATGAATCTTTTGTGCAGGACTGTGTCAAATGCCTTGCTAAAGTCTAGGTAGGACATGTCCACAGCCCCTCTCTGGTCTACTACTTTGGTCACCCAAAGAAATCAATTAGATTTGTCTGACATGACCTTCCTGCTGTGAATCCATGCTGCCTTGGGTCCTGTGCCCCACTGGCCTCTAGGTACTCAACAATTCTTTCCTTCAGAAGTGATTCCATCATTTTCCCTACCATTGAGGTCAAACTGACAGGTCTGAGGTTTCCTGCCTCTGTCTTGCTCCCACTTTTGTGAAGGGATCAATCCGCCCTCCTCCAGTCCTCAGGTACCACACCATCCTCCCATGATTTATTAAAAAGGGTAGTCAGTGGTGTTACTAGTTCTTCCCTTAGTTCTTTTAGAATTCTAGGGTGAATCCCATCAGGCCCCACTGCTTTATCCACTTTCAGTTTTAAGAGTTCTTTCTGAGCTTTTTCTTTTGTGAAAGGACTAACATCAACCCCCCCTATCCAGACTGCTTCTATTGACTGGATTAGGTATCTCCCCCTGCCTTTCCATTGTGAATACTGAGCAGAAGTATTTGTTCAGTATCCCTGCTTTTTCACGGTTGCTCTCTGCCCAGCCACCTTCCTCTTTATTCAGCCTCAGTATCCCTGCCTTAGTCTTTCTGTGCTCCCTAATGTACCTATAAGAAAAAATTACTCACCTTAGTAATGTTGCTTCTTCTAATGGAGTCTTGCTATATTCTGACATATGCAGTGAGTCCCAACCTTTGAACTGCTCCGGAGGTGAAAGAGTTAACTTTCCATGCCAGGCATGGAACGCTGAGCTCGAGCTCTGTTGAAACTCTGTCTGCTGTTCTTCAAACTCAAACCGTCAGATCTTTACGAGCTAAACTCACTGAGGTCCTGTGTGGAAGCTGTAAACCTACACTAGCCAACTGGCTACTAAACATAAGAACACATTTTTTGGTCCCAAAACAAAGACTCAAGTCAGGAGACCCAAAAAATGAAAAACACAACACCAAATCACCCCAAGAAAGGAGGGGTGAAAAGCAACAAGGTGGGCACCTACTTAAGTGCCAACACTGCACTGCCTACCCACATCCCAAAAACAGAGGTTCTGAGAGGGGCAGGCAGGGGGGAGGTCAGAATATAGCAAGACTCCATTAGAAGAAACAACATTACTAAGGTAATTTTTTCTTCAAACAACATAGAATCTTGCTATATTCTGACATATCTCTGAACTTCTAAAGCAGTACCTCCATGGAGGAGGGACAGAACCTACTTAGGAAATAGGCTCTGAAGCACAGCTGTGCCAAACCGAGCCTCACTCCTAGCCTGGATGTCCAGGGAGTAATGCTTGGTAAAAGTGTGAACTGTTTTCCAGGTAGCTGCTTGACATATCTCTAGAATAGGGATGTCCTGTACCTCTGGTAGAGTGAGCCCTCAGGCCTGAGGGAGGAACCTTACCCAGTTTTTCATAGCAAAATTGGATACAAGAGACAATCCACCTGGCAATGGATCTTTTAGTGGCAAGTTTCCCTTTACCAACCTTACCATAAGTGAGGAACAGTTGGAGGGAGTCAAACCTGTGACCCTTGGTACGCTCTATGTAGTAACTAAAGGCTCTCTTCACATCTAGCTGATGCAGCCTCCTCTACGCCAGAGGAGGAATGGTCAGTGAAGTACACTGGAAGAGATATAAATTGATTAAGGGAAATCTCTGAAACCACCTTAGGCAAGAACTTCCTGTTAGTCCTGAGGACCACCTTATCTCTATGAAATGAGATAAAATCAGGCTCCACTGACAAAGCTTGTAATTCACTTATGCGTTTGGCAGAAGTGATGGCTACCAGAAACACAGTCTTCCAAGTCAAGTACTTAAGCTCTGCTGAAGACAAAGGCTGGGTTGCATAAATTGAGCAATGCAAACATTAAGATCCCAGGCGGGGGCAGGGTCCCTGAATGGAGGGTTGGTGTGAAGCAATCCCTTGAAAAACTTGGAGAATACAGGGTGAGCTGAAAGAGAAGAGGGCTTACCTGCTGAAATAAAAGCAGACAGCTGCCAGATGCACTTTTAGGGTAGCTGGTCTCAGCCCCAAGGTATTTAAGTGGACCATATAATCCAGGACTGTGGGTAAATCAGCAGATTCTGGGGAAATATGCTTTCCAGAGCACCATATGGAAAACCTCTTCCATTTGGAATTATAAGTAGCCCTGGTGGAAGGTTTTCTAGAAGCCTTCAGGATATCCATTACACCTTGGGAGAGGTGTAAATCAGCAAACTAACTCTTCAAGAGCCAGGCCTTGAGATTGAGAGATTTGAGGTTTGGGTACCAAACCCTCCCCTGAGCACAGGTTAACAGGTTGTGATTCCTGGGAAGACACAGGGGAAGATGGACTGCTAAGGACAGTAGGAGTGGATACCAGGGTTGTCTGGCCCAATCTGGAGCAATCAGGATCATCTTGCAGGGTTGAGATCTGATTTTGACTAGCACTCGAACAGGAGAGGAAGGGGGAAAGCATGGAAACTTTCCTTCCAATTGAGAACTAAGAGCATCCAGAAGGACTGAGCCCAACACTGGGGCCTGCAGCAAAAAGGGAAGTTGGTGATTGTCTGGGGCTGCAAAAGATCTATCTGCAGGGTGCCCCATCTGGCAAATATCACCTCCAAGACCAGGGGTCCAGTGACCATTTGTGATGGCCTGGGAAATCCTGCTGAGAGCATCTGCCAGGACATTGTCCTTGCCTGGAAGGTGAACTGCCGTAGGGGAGGTGTTTCAGGGAGTAAGCCAGAGACCACAACTTCATTGCTTGGTGCACAAGGCCGTGAGACGAGTGCCCCTTGCTTGTTGATGTACCACATTGTGGTGGTGGTGTCTGTTCTGACCTGTACAACTTTGTTCTGAACAGATTTGGAAAAAGCTTGAAGTGCTAGAAAAACTGCTCTGAGTTCCAACAGATTGATGTGGAGCAGAGATTCCGGAGGGGACCACAACCCCTGGGTGGTGAGGTCGCTCATGTGAGCTCCCCACCCCAAGAGGGATGCATCTGTAGTAAGGATTAAGGAGTGAGACTGAGTGACAAAAGGGACCCCTTGTCTCAGATTGCTCTGATCCTGCCACCACTGTAGGGCCTGGATCAGGTTTCGAGTCACTGGGATCAGTTCGGTTAGAGGGTCTTTCCTTTGAGACCAGAAAGCTCTCAAATGGAACTGAATGTCTCATCTGAAATCTTGCTCCCTGCACTACTGCTGTAGAAGCAGCCATGTGCCCTAGGAGCTGTAGAAAATGCCTTGCTGGTCGAGACACCTGCAGGGTGAATGAGGAGGCCAGAGAGACCAGGGTCCTTGCCCTGTCCAAAGGAAGGAAGGCTCTGGCTTTTTCTGTGTTCAGCTCTGCACCTATGAAGGTGAGGAGCTGGACAGGCTCTAGAACTGACTTTGAAAGGTTCAGAAGGAAACCTAGAGAGGTGAGCAGTTGCTGAGTTATCTGTAGGTGTAACTTGACGTGGTCTGGGGACTGGCCTACTATGAGCCAGTCGTCCAGGTAAGGGAAGATGGCAATTTTCTGCCTTCTTAGAGAAGCAACTGCTACTGCCAGGCATTTTGTGAATACCCTTGGAGCAGAGGTGAGGCCAAAGGGCATTGCTCTGAACTGGTAATGGCCTGAGGGCAGCTCGAACCTGAGGTACTTTCGATGGAGCTTCTGATGAGAATATGGAAGTAGGCATCCTTGAGGTCCAGGGGCTAGCCAGTCCCTGGCCTTAGAGAGGTAGAATAATTCCCAGAGTCACCATTTGAATTTTGGTTTTAAAGGTGCTTGTTTAAGTATCTGAGATCCAGGATGGGCCGCCATTCTCCTGTCTTTTGGGGTAAGGAAGTACCTGGGTACAACCCTTTGCCCTGGTGTAGGGGTGGAACCCTTTCCACAGCTCTGACAGCCAGGAGGGAAGAGACCTCTGCCTCTAGGGCAAGTGCCTCTGGTGGATTTGCAGGTGGAAAGGATCTGGTTCTTATCTTTGGAAACTTTTTGAAGCTGAGAACCAGTCCCTGGCTTACTACTTCCAGGACCCACTTGTCTGATGTCAGAGACTCCCAGTCCTGGACAAAGTAAGCCAGCTTGTCCCCTACAGGTAGCTGAGAATCGGCCCTGGCAACCCCATCAGGGTGCCTGCTTGGCAGGGGCTTTGGGCTGGGGGGTGGAAGCAGGCCTGCTTGTACCCCGTCTGCCTCTCCCTCTAAAGAACCCCCTCTGGGCATAAGCAGAAGAGGAGGCCTGGGCTTGGTAAAAAGGCCTATGAAAAGGCCTGCCCCTGCCCCTGGGAAGCTGCCTTTGAGGAGTGGCCTGCCTTTCCTTGGCCTGTGCACTCCTATAGGTGGTCCTATACTCATCCATTTTCTTCATGTAATTCTCTGTCTGCTCCCCAAACAGGGAATTACCCACAACAGGAAAATCCATGGCCTTAGTCTGGGTATCCTGTGACAGGCTAGTACATCTGAGCCAAGCCATTCTGCAAAGTGCCACAGATGTAGCCACGACTCTTGATGACACATCATTTGAGTCCACTGCAGCATGGAATTGCACCTTGGATGCCTCAATACCATCAGCAGCCACCTGCTCCAGCTCCTTGGCAAGCTGGCCAGGGACCTGTTTTGCTAGAGCCATAACAGTATCCCATCTGGATTTCTGATATCTAGCAACATAAGCCATATAATTTGCCTGTCTGAGTCCCAAGGATGCTGCCATGTACTGTTTCTTTGCCATGGCATCAATCCTCCTGGAGTCCTTGTCCGGGGTGTGTGAAGCCAAGGGAATATTTGCCTTGTCACAGGCTGCAGCCTGCACTACCCCAACATGGCTGCATTGTTGTGTAAGGAACTCCGTATCAGAGTCTGACAGTGTGTACCTCTTGTCCATTCTCTCATCCACAGGAGGTATAGTGTGAGGAGTTTTTAGAATTTTAAATGCCTGTTTCCCAAAAGATTTATGCAAGGGAATAGACAGTCTCCTAGACTCTGGGATATCCATCATTTCCACATAGTCAGGCTCCTCTTGATCATCCACAGCTTCCTCCATAGGGAGCTGGAGGGTTTCAGCTACTTTTTTTATAAAACATAAAATGAGAAGGGGATTCAGAAAGCCTAGGACGAGACACTCCTGAAGGTCTGTCTGGGGAGATGTCCGGGTCAATGGGCACATCCAGACTTTCAAATCCACATTCACTCTCCTCATACTCCTCTTCCCCCTCCTCCGGTTCATAATATTCCTCTAAATCATACTCTTGAACCGGTGGAACAGGCTGAACCGGGTGCTTACCTGATGGTGCCGGTTCGGTCAGAACTGGGGAAAGCGACTGGACAATTTTAATCGCTTTGGCTGTTTCTTCAGCGGTTGGAGAGGACAGTTTTGGCTCCACACCAGCTGATTTCCTAGTCCTTTTTGCTGGAACCAACTCTTCAGAGTCGGATCTCCTTTTGGCCGAAGAAGTCTCGCCCTGGTCAGAGGGCACTCCCTTTGGTTCGGTTGGAACCGAACCGGGCTGGCCATCTGGTTCAGCAGACTTTTTGGCCTCCCTTTCCCTGAGCCTACCAACTCTCTTTTCCAGGGTAGCTGCAGGAAAATTTTTACAAATCTGGCAGTCTGCATTGAGGTGGTCAAACCCCAGACAATAAACACAGGTGGTGTGGGGGTCAGCCTTGGCAAAGACTTCCCCACACACACTGCAGTGTTGAAACCCAGTGGGCCCGGTTTTTCTTTTGGGTTTCTCAGACATAGTGCCAGTCCTAACCAAACTTACCCGTTTATGGCAATCCACCAGGTAAGACCCTCTTATCGGTTCCAAACTGTGTCACGGGTCGTGGAAAAAAACGTAATAAAATCTTTTTTTTTTTTTTTTTTTAGAACCGATAACCACACTCTAAATCACAGATTAAAATATTTTAAACAACCTGATCGGTTCAAACCGAACCGATAACCGGTTACAAGTTCCACATAGAAGAGAATTAATGTGAAACCTATCTAGTACTCACAAATACCACAGACAGAGCCTGAACCGACCAGTTGCGGTTTAAATTCGGTCGAAAACCGAGAAAAACAATACTTTAACCGACAAAATGAACCGAGCAGAAGGAGAAATCTCCGGAGCGACTGTTCAGTGAGGCGGAGTAAAGAATCTGACGGTTTGAGTTTGAAGAACAACAGACAGAGTTTCAACCGAGCTCGAGCTCAGCGTTCCATGCCTGGCATGGAAAGTTAACTCTTTCACCTCCAGAGCAGTTCGAAGGTTGGGACTCGGTGCATATGTCAGAATATAGCAAGACTTCATGTTGTTTGAAAAGGTTTTATTCCCTTCTTAACCGAGTTGGCTATCTTTTCCTCGGTTTGGGCCTTTGCTATTCTGACTGCCTTCCCCACTTCCTTCTGCTTTAACTGGTACAGTTATCTGTACTGCTCCTTCTGTGTTTCTTTATACTTCCTGAATGCGGTATTTTTCTCCCTTACCTTCCCCACCACTTCGTTTGAGAACCATAGTGTTTTTTTTTTCTTTTGTTTTGATTTATTTGATTCACACAAAGGCTTGTTGCCTCTGTGATGGCAGTTTTGATGTTTTCCCATTGTTGCTCCACCCCACCTTCTTGCCTGTTTGCTAGTGCTTTTCTGAAGCACTCTCCCATTTTTGACAAAATCAGCCATCCTGAAGTCCAGTACCTTCACTTCTGTATTGCTTGACTCTACAGCTAAGTTTATCATGAACCACACTGTTTGGTGGTCGCTTGTTCCCAGATGACTACCCACTTCAAGATCGGAGATCCTCTCTCTCTGTCCCCATTTGAGAGTACCAGGACTAAGATTGCTCCCTCCCGAGTGGGTTCCAAAACTAGCCGACTGAGGTATGCCCCCTGTAGGGCATCGAGAATGGCCCTGCTCTTGGATGTGGCTGCAGCAAAGGTGCTCCAGTTAACATCTGGCATATTCAGGTCCCCCATCAGCCATATCTCTCCTTTCTCTGCCATCCCAAGGATGCCTTCTATCATTTCCTTGTTCATTTCCTCCCCGAGATGGGGTCTGTATACAACCCCTGTATGGATTGTGGTGCCATTTCCAGTCTCCAGGGTGACTCACAGTGCCTCCTCTTCTCCCCGTTTACCCTTTAGTTCAGTTGCTTTGATCCCTTCCCTTACATAGAGCTGCTACTCTTCTTCTTCCCTCCCTGTCCCTCCTGTAGATTGTGTACCCTGGTATGTTGATATCCCAGTCATGGTTCTCTGTGCACCACGTTTCTGTGATTGCCACGATATCCAGGCATCCCTCTTCCATCAAGGCCACCATTTCGGGGAGCTTTCTACCTAAACTACGGGCATTGGTACTCATTACCCTCCCATTTTTTTATGGCCATTTCTTTTTGTCTCATCCCTGTCCTTACTGCCTTTTGTCTTTTTCTCCATTTACCTGCCCTTCTCCCTATCGACTGCTCTATCTTGGTGTTTACCTCACTAACTACCCAGATTTGGGGGGAGGGGGGCTAGGATTTGCCTCCCCCTTGGCTAGTTTAAAGGCTTACCAATGAAGCATTTAAACCTATCACGTAGGATCCTGGTTCCCCTCCTGAACAGATGCAGACCATTGCGCCTGTATAGGCCTGCATCCCTCCAGGTGGAGCCCCAGTCCCCAGTGATGCCAAATCCCTGAGCTCTGCACCAGTTTTTCAACCAGTCATTGAATCCCATGGTGTAGAGTACCCTAGCCTCATCAATACCATAGACAGGCAGCACTTCCGAGAATATTAACGTGCGTGCTACTTGTCTAAGGCTCCTCCCCAACTCCAAAAACTCCTGTTGCACTGCTCTGATCCCATTCCCAGCCAGGTCATTTGTCCGTAGGTGGATAATGACATCCAGCTCACTCCCCCTTGCAGCTGCTCCCACAATCCTGAGGATTCGTTTCCTGTCCCTCCAAGCCATGGTGCCGGGCAGGCACCTTACCTGCCTTTCCCCTCCCTTCCCCAGTTCTATCCCCTTAACAACTAAGTCCCCCACCAGGAGTTGTTTCCTTCCCCATGGGGTCCTGTGCCACCCTCCTATGAGTCTCCGTTGTGGAGGTTCCCAGCATCCTCCTTGGTCTCCACTGTGGGTGCCTCCATAGAGGAACCATGTTCCGCCAGAGTGGCAAATGAATTGTGGAGAGGCAAAACTGGAGGGATGTGCCTCTGTTCCACCACCCTCACTGAGCCCACCATAGTCCAACCACTCCTCTTTCGTGGCAACCTCTGAGGTAGTGGCCATGGCCTGGGTGGGGGAGCAGATTTCCCGAATCCTTGCCAGATCAGCATGGAGACGAACCTTCTCTCTCAGACTAGAGAGATGCCTGCAAATAGGGCAGCAACGCAGTCTCCAGAATGTCTCCTGGAAGACTGCTGCTCCACAGCCAGTGCATTGCACCACTCCCCACATGTCTGTGTCCCTTCCTGTTACAGATGCTTTTCCTTTTTTGTTCTTGTTTTAGTGTGTGCAAGCTTGTGAGTGTCTCTACACCCTATTCAGTGTGCTGTGCCTTTAAGGATATGAACAGTTGTACGTTGGCAGTTTTGGGGAAGTGATGTCAGAACCCCTGCTACCTCTGTCTGTGGACACTGGTAGCAGTGAAAGAACTGCTGCACTTCAGCATTCTGGCTGGAGGTGAACAGGTCAATCTGTGGATGACCGAATCTTTTGCAAAGAAGGTCGAACACCTCCAGGTTCAGCATCCACTCCCCAGGGTGGACATTTTCGCGGCTTAGCCAACTGGCCTGAATGTTCAGCCTAAAGCCAGAATCTCCAGAACCCAAGCATCTGATGTTATCTGGACCCATCTTGTGTAAAAAAAAAAAAAAAAAAAAAAAAACATTTTGTGCAGTCTTCCACCAAGGAAAGTGGGGGAAGAGATGGGCCCAGTACCCTCATTGTGATGGACCACCTCTTTGCCCTGGACCTCCATTATGTTTTCAAGCAAGGCCTCCTGTGCCACTACTACCCTTCAAGCCGGAGTAGGATCCTTTACTCCTCTGGTTCCCGGAGTTTCGAAAGATATGAAAAACCCCTTGGTACTGCCTCTGTCTGCCACCTCCTTGACTTTTCAAAGTTGAGCTGCCTTCTGCTGTTGCTTTGATACCAGAAGGTGCCCCTTTTTATCCTGGATATCCATCAAAATGTCATCCAGGCCTGAACCAAATAATAAGCTTCCCTCAAAGGCTAAGTTAAACAATTTGGTCTGCAACCCAGTCTCGTAGACATACCCCTTGCATGGCGGATATAATGCAATAAGCAGAGTGGGCTGAGATCTTTAAGTTTTTCACCATGGCATTCCCTAGAAAGGTGGAGGCCATGGACAGTAGCTGCAAAATGCTTGCTAGTTCAGAATCCGGGGGAATGAAGCTACCCAGTGTTGTAACCCACAAGTTTAATGCCCTGGCAACAGTAAAGGAGGCATAGGAGGTGTGGAGGTTTGCTCTGCTGGAGGCAAGGCTCTTCTGCACGAAGCATCCACTCACTTATCGTGCATATCGGCTAAGGCCAGAAATCCTTCAGCTGGGACAATTGTGTTCCTTACGGAGTTATGTACAGCCTTATCAGCCAGGGTGGAAATTCCCACTTGCGGGTATTTTCTTCTATAAAAAAGAAACACTACCCTGGGTTCTGGCAGATATTTCCTCTGGTCTGCACCTGCCCTTACTTGTTCAATAATCTGGTCACAGTGAATTAAGTTTGGAAAACACGTCTAGAGTGGAGGAGGACGCAAACAGGATATGGTTCACATCGAAGGCCTCCATGGATTGCACTTCCTTCAGCTACAGTGTCCTACAAACCTCACTTATCAGACAGGACATTTGGTATCAAGCACGGACGGGATTAAAATTCTATTTGGCTATGTCCACTCCCCTTCCTCCTCCTCAGAGGGCTCGCCCTCATCATCAAGTAACTTTTGTGGGTCAGGATTTTTTCCAAGATCCCCGATCTCCTCCTCCTCTAGATGGTCAAGATCAGGGTCTGCCTGCAGATCCAGATTAGCAGACTTCTCCTGCTCTGGTGCTGCTGGATGTGCCTGTGTGGGGCCACCCCTCCCAACCTGAAGGGCCCAGCTTGGGGTCAGGTGTGTTGGAAGGGATGTCCTGCGGATCATGAGGGCTCAATAGCCCACCTAAGAGCAACAAAAATTACGCAGTTCTGCTTTGCCAGTGCCGGCCAGTACATCAGGTGCACCCCCCAGCTCAGAGTTCCGACTGGGAGGATCTGTGAGAGACATATTTGCTTGAGTAACACAATGGGGGTTATAGGAACCCAATGGAGAGGGCTGCATTACCCTTCTGCAGGACTTGCATTGTTTAAACACTAGATGTCTCTGATAAGCCATGGTGCCAATGTCACTAAACCAACAAATTGGGTTATAGCCCAGCAAAAGCCAAGAAAACTGTCTGGTGTTCTCTCTCTCTCTCTTCTTTTAAAAGGAATGCTGCTTTGATCCCCGCTTCATTGTGTGGGAAAACGCAATCCGAAGCGTTCCTACCAGCCTTTAGAACCAAAACAGGCTGTAGTAGGAACAACTGTGACCAACAAACAGCAGCCAAGCTGAGAGAAACACAGCTGCCACATCTAGTACTTGAGAAAGTGCTGACGCGTGTGCTCGCATGAATGTGCATGATGTCACGATGCTATGCATGACATCACCACACTGCCCCCAACCCAAGCCCAGAGGTGTTGGGGACAGCCATTGATAGTGGAGGGGGGGAAAAAAAAAAAAGGCGTGAGCCCAATGGACAGGGCTTTGAAAAGTGCGGGAATTTGCACGGCTCAGGAGAGCCGTTTAAATAAACAAACGCTCTGGGGACTGACCCCTCCTAGAGATGGCCTGATAAAAGGCTACAGGATGTTATCTGGTCCATTTCTGTTTTCATTTTCTGTAAATATCTGCTCAGCCACAAAAACAAACATGGAAACAGTCCCCAAGACAGAGAAAATGATTCCCCACTGGATAGAGTAAGCATTCAGGGCACCTACTGCCAAAATGGGGGGCCCAGCCCCCTAATAACAGTCTGGGCGGGGGAGGGAGAGACCAATGTCAAAACAGACGGTAGTGAGAAAATAGGGAAAAGACTAATAACTTGACCCTAATAATCACCCCAAAGAATAGGGCACATAACTGGTGCACCATGACGAGGAAATTGGAAACCTGCTAAAATATAAACACTCTTAGAACAGTGTAGCAGACGTAACCACCAAGCCAAGCACAGACAGGCATTGGAAATGGGGGAGGGCAGGTTAACCAATTTAAAAGCCACAGCTCATCAGGCACGATTTTAAATTTAGGGGTGCTCCCTGTCACCAGGTAGCCCCAACCTGCTCAACAGAATCACAGCCCTAACAGTAAACACTTAAATATCTTCTTCAGAGAATTTTCTATGCTGTTTCTAGCACAGCAAAGATTGGAGAGTTGCTGCTGTCTGGAATATTAACATGCCCAAGATTCTGTGCTGATTGCAGCCCTGGGGCTGTGCCATTTCCCCCTAGTAGGGATGCATGTTGCCCATTGACAATGTGGAGCACTACACAATAGATCTAGTTATGTTAACCTGGTAACATACTGATCCACACATCACAGCTACCACTATAGAGTTAAAAAAAAGGTTCTAATTAGCAAAAGAAAAATAAAGTAACTAGCATTGAAGGGAACCTTCTTCCAAAAGCTCCAGTGGTATCCTTATTGTTCAGTAGCTGAAAGGACATAGCTTTTTTCCTTTTTGCTGGCCATTTAGAGGGTGAAGGGATCATAAATTAGTTCTGAGGAGCCTGCTACGTGATCCCTTGTTGATCAAGCAGTGGCTTTGACCTGAATGAAATGGACTGCTAACGTGTTAGAGTGAATTTCCGACGTGGTTGCTATAAGGTATTAAGCTTCATAGCCCAATACCTTATAGCAGCATGAGCTCACTGCTACAAAAAAATATATTTTTAATATAGTACTTTTTTTTTTTGCATAAACTTTTTATTAGTTCATCTTATTAACACAACAAGAGCAACAATTCTCACTCCGATACATACATAAAAAAATGTATTTTCCAGGATTTACAATTCTTTCCTATTTACGTTAATTATACTTCTCTATTTAATTCAGATATTGCTGCTTACAACCAACTATATATACATACAAACAGACACAAAATACAGAGAACACAAAAAAAAAAAGGGAAGGAAAAGGGGAAAAAAAACCCTCCCCCAACACACCCCCTCCCCCTTCCCCATTTAATCAAAGGTTTACTTTATCTAATACATATACTAAGAGTTGTTTTTTCAGTGCCTACTATACCACTCTTGTCTCCTCCTCCTTTATTGCCCTTCTTATGTTAGCCATCCCTGGAATATACAGAGTGTTCAGCAGTCCAGGGCCCCTCTTACTGTCATATAGCAACCGGTGATTAGACTCCATATCTCCTTACTCCCCTAGCCCTTGCATTCAACTTAAAGGAAAACTACACTCAAAACTTAAAAAAATATATGTTGTGCAGAGTGTTTTAATTTGTATGTGAAGTTCTAGTGTTTCCTTCCCTCTGACTGGTATTAGGAGTTTTTCCTAAATTAGCCTGCTAGTTTTAGGGTAGTTTTACGACCCCTGGAGATCACCATATCAAATAGTTTTATTGCATTTCTTTGTCCTACAGTGCACCTTGTTTCATGTAATGGTGATGTAGCAGAGCCCATAAATCCAGCAGAAAGCATTGCATTACAATCAGTTCACAACAACAGAGATGGCTATATTTTAAAATCTGTAGAATTCAGCTTGGTGACCACCCTCATCCTAAAGGTTTTACTGTCCTGAAAAACTTTGCTGCTGGTAATTTTTGTGCAGCTTGTAAAGCTTCCAAGATATTTAGTTTGTTTGGCATGCGTGTGCTGAATGTTGGGTCTCTCTTACATCACAGTCACATGAGACAAAATGCACTGTAGGAACCAGAATACAATTACACTATCAGGTATGAGATCCCCAGGGAATCGTAAAACTAGCATAAAGCTAGCAGGCTAATTTGGGAAAAACTCCTAATACCAGTCAGAGGGAAGGAAACACTAGAACTTCACATACAAATTAAAACACTCTGCACAACATATATTTTTTCAGGTTTTGGGTGTAGTTTTCCTTTAACACTTCCTTTTCTATAGGGTTCATAGTGCGCCAGAATAGTGCCCCACATATTCATTAACAGGTTTTCATGTCCCCTAGCTTTATAGGTTATATTTTCAAGCTGTAGAGCTTCCCATGCTAGGTTCCTCCATTGTCTAAGGGTAGGTCTATCCCCAGACACCCATGTATTTAAGATACACTGTCTTGCCAGCACTAGGAGTATTCTCAACCATCTTTCCCCAACCGCCCAATCCTCTTGGTTTGTATCATCTATTAGGCCAAACAGCATTAGAAGCGGACCCACTCTTATACGGTAACCTTTCATATTTGACAGTTCTTCTGCTACTTCCTCCCAAAAGGACTGGAGTATCGGGCATGACCAGAATGAGTGAATGTATGTACCCAAGGCATTGCCACACCTTTGACAAGTAGCCGATACTGCTGTATTATATCTATTAACTGCCACTGGTGGGCTATAGAGCCTGTGTGCAAATTTATATGCTGCTTCTTTATATTTATTGCATAACAGGAGCCCTCGGTGTATACCTTTCATTAAGGTCAATTGCTCCTCCGTTAAAGCTATACCTAAATCCCTCTCCCAGAGACATTTAGTTCTACCTGTCATGTCTGGTAATTGGGCCTGTAAAAGGGAAGTAGCTTTTCTTATGATACCTTTGGGCTCTTGTTTAGCTTGCTGCAGCAAATCTTTGAGGGCCTGGATTTGAGAACTTGGTTTCCTCTGCTTCTCTATGTTCTGAATATACTTCCTCGTTTGAAAGTACCTGAACAAATGGTGAGCCGGTAAACCCAATCCTTCTCTGAGTTCACTAAATAGGTAAACCCCTTCTTTCTTCCTTAAATCATTGAGGCATAGGATTCCTCCCAGATCCGAAATGAGGGATCCCCTACGCCCGGTATAAAAAAGGGATTTCCCACCAGTGGTAGTATAAACGCCTCCCCCTTCTGATGCCCCACCAATTTTTTAATTTGTTCCCAACTGTCTATTACACTATTCACTAAAATATTATCATCTTTTTTCTCCCCCTTCGGCCAAATAAGAGGATATCCGAACACCTTGTCTCTTCTCCTCCAGGTCTAACCAATTAGCCGCTCTAGGCCTATATACCCAGTCCTTGATAATCCTGACTTGCGCTGCCCAAAAATACAACTTCATGTCCGGATAGTTTAACCCTCCCCTAGCTTGGTCTGCCTTCAACTTGTTTAGACTGGCCCTTGGCTTCTTCCCATGCCATATAAATTTAGAGCATTCTTTCTCAAATTGTTTTATGTCTTTCCCTGTTAACCCTATAGGCAGCATATGCAGTGGATACAACACTCCAGGTAGTACGTTCATCTTAAGTAAATTAATACGTCCCAGCCATGAAATGGGCAGTGCCCTCCATCTACACAAGTCCTCTCTCCCTGATCTCAATAATGGGCTGTAATTTAGTTTATATAATGATCGGAGGTCTCTCCCTATTTTTAACCCCAAATAGGTGAAGCACGATCCTACCTTGCGCAGGCCCCATGTATTGTCTCCACCGTCCACTTCCTTTCCTAGAAACATAATCTTGGATTTTCCCAGATTCAGTTTATATCCAGAAAACATGGCAAATTGTGAGATGACTTCTAGTAAAGCTGGCATGGACTGAGAGAGTCTCGTAATGTATAATATCATCAGCATACAGCGTAATCTTGTGCTGCATTCCACTTTTCCCTTCCACCCCTTGTATCCTCTCTAATAGCTATGGCCAATGGTTCCACCACCACTGCAAATAGCAGAGGAGATAAGGGGCATCCCTGCCTTGTTCCCCTGTGTAGTTCGAATTGCTCTGACAGGGTCCCATTGACCAACACTGCAGCTTTAGGCGTTCGATACAGTGCCTCAACCATTCTTATATAGTCCTCCCCCAAACCAAACAGATCCAAGATTTCAAATAAGTATGGCCATTCAATCCTATCGAACGCTTTTTCAGCGTCCATAGACAACACGGCCGCCCCTCCCCCGGTCAGTTAGATTGCTTTAAAACATTAAGGACTTTTCTGATGTTATGATATGAATGCCTTCCCTTTATAAAGCCAGTTTGATCCGAATGGATCAGTTCAGGGAGTATGCCCTCCAATCTGGTGGCTAAAATTTTTGCATGTATTTTGGCATCGCAGTTTAAAAGGGATATGGGTCTATTCGATGCACATTCCATTATATCTTTATTTGGTTTGGGGATCACACACACACCATAGCATTGCCGCACGTCTTAGGCAACTCCCCACTCGCCCTTCCCTCTTTAAACAGTTCCCACATACAGTAACTTCTTTTACATCCTCCTTTAATATCTTATAGTATTCTGCAGGCAGCCCATCAGGACCACAGGCTTTCCAAGACTTCAGAGCATTGATGGCTAGTATAATTTCCTCCTTGGTAATCTCCTTACCTAGCATTTTTTGTTGGTGTTTTGATATTTGGGGCAACTGATGTCTTCTAAGAAAATCTTGCATACAGCCCTCCTTTCCTCCTCCATCTGCCCTGTACAGGGCCTCATAATATTCTTTAAATATCCCTCTGATCTCCTTGTATTTAGTAACAACCTGCCCCCTCCCATTTTTAATACCCATAATATGTGTTGTGCCTTTTCTACCTTTTACCAAATTAACCAGCAGTGGACCTGGTTTGTTTCCCCATTCATATATCTTGTGTTTCAAGTAGTATAACTTTGTTCAGGCTTCATCTAACAATAGGGTGTTTAATGTTTGTCTAGCCGTCACCAACGCCTGTCGCATTTCCTCGCCCCCCTCTCCTCTTGCCACCTTCCCCTCTAGTACCCTCAGCTTCTGTTGGAGGTCTTTCTGCTTTTCCAGTTTACTCTTTTTATACTTAGCCATAAAGCCTATAATTGCCCCTCTCATGTAAGCTTTGCCAGCTTCCCACAGTGTTTGTTTGGAAGAGGCAGTCAGTGCGTTGGTGTCCAGAAAAAAACTTAAATTGTTCCTTCAGGTAATCCTGGAATTTCTGTGAACCTAACATGTACGTAGGGAATCTCCATGTCTGTACCGCCCCCCTTTCACTTGGCAGCTGAAAGGAGGCTGTTACACCTGCATGATCTGAAATTTGTATAGGCCCATGTGCCACCCTCTTCAACTTTTCATACCAGCTCAGTGCCACATATATATATTCTCGACCACGTTTTATGTGGAGTGGAGTAAAAAGTAAACCCCTTTTCTTGTGGGTACGCCGTTCGCCAGACATTCACCATATTCAACTCTGCCACTCCCTCCCTCCATTTCCTAATGCATGGGTCCCTGCGTCCTTTCCCCTCTGAGTGGTCCAGGACTGCACCTGGCGTACAGTTAAAATCCCCTCCCATAATTAAGTTTTCAAATTGTTCTTTTACTAGTATAGCTAGAATACTACTGAAAAATTACGGGTCCAGATTTGTTGGCGCATAAATACTCCCAAATGTGACCTGCATGCCATGGAGACTCCCAGATACAAAAACATACCTGCCATCTCTTGGGTCCGTGATTACTTTTGTAACTTGCAGTGGCAGATTTTTATGTATCAGGACCGCCACCCCCTGCTTGCGAGAGTTAAAGGAAGATGAGTAACAGGCCCCTACCCAACCCCTTCGAAGTTTCGCGTGCTCCACTGACGTCAGATGTGTTTCCTGCAATAGGGCTACCTGCACCTGTGCCCTTTGTAAAGCTGTTAGGATGGCACTCCTCTTAACTGAGGAGGAGAAGCCCCGTACATTCCAGGATTGTACAACTAGCTCATTCCGTACCATTATTTCTCTGCATTTTTTCCCCTTCTCATCCTTCCTGGCATCATTAGGTTATTCCCTACCATTAGTAGTAGCTCATTTTTCGACATGAACCTTTTATCAATAACATCCACGACAAAAGAAACCATATAAGGAACATTTAGTTTAAAGTAAAACAATTCACATTTAATCCCTTTTTGTGAACCCAAAGTACTCCTATCTCTACCCCCATCCCCTCGCCTCCCCCCTTCCAGCATTATTCACACTTCTAGTCCCTGATCTCATCCCCCATTGCAGCATAACCCCATCTCCCCTCCCCAGCCCTCTTTTACCTCCTTGCCATCTTCTATCATGGCTACATGACCCGCTATCTGCTATTTGAGCAGCTACTCCCCTCGCGCCCCGAGACCATTCTATGAAAAGACCCAGGCCCACCTTAATACTACATCGTGTATTAACATTTGCAGAAAAAATCCTAAACAGTGTAACTAACATAGAACTGCTTCATTTAGAATCTCAGCAAAACTGACTCCTTGACGGCCCCAACTGCGGTTGCCACATAACCCCCCTGTGCCATTTGGTGACCCTTATAGTCCGATTATCTGAAAATCCTCATTCTGTAGCTGGCCCAGTCGGAGATCAGCAGAGCAGGCCGCACGAATGAGAAAAATACACGCGGTAGGCCCAGGCCGCCAAACATCCCTCCCGGCCTACCTTGCAGGAAGCACTCCCTGTATGCCTCTCCACGCTTCGCTGTCATTTCTCTTCAGCGCTCCCATTACTTCAGCTGAGGCTCCTTTCAGATCACCACTCGGCCAAGAAAGCAAGTACACACATCCGCAGCTCTCCGGAGCCCGCTTAACTTTATAATCTAAAGTCTAAAATAGCTTAAATAAAGGGTATTACCCCCAGCCAGAAAACTGCAAGTGTCTCTAGTCCCAGTAACACTGTCCGTTGCATCCACCTCCAACCTCAGCCTATTTTCTTCTTGAGCTCAGTGATGAAGACGTTCGCTTTCTCCACCTCCCAGAAAGAGAATACAGCTCCTTCGTGCTTTATTTTTAGGGTGGCTGGATAAATCATGAAGTGTTCCATCCGCATCTCTCTTAATTGGGCCATCGCAGCATTGAACGCTCGTCGCTTCTTGAGAAACCTGGCCGAGTAGTCCTGTGTTACATGGACTCGTGCCCCATTTATTTCAACTGGTTGATTGAGCCTGAAAGCTCAGATTACAGTTTCCCGATCCTGAAAGTTGTGGTATCTGATCACAATACTTTGGGGAGGCTGGCCTGGTCCTGGTTTTGGCATTACAGCCCGGTGCGCTCTTTCAATCTTGTGCTTTCCCCCTTTCAGCTGCAGCTTCAATATTTTTGGCAGTTGCTCTGCACAGAATCTTAACATGTCTGTACCTTCTTGACCTTCAGGGAGCCCTCGCAGGCGCAGATTAGTATGTCGATAGTAATTCTCTTGATAATAGAGGGCCTCCCTGAGGTCTTCCAGCTCCTTCTCTAGCGCTGTTACTTTCTCAGGCAATGGTTGCACCGCGTCTTCCACTCTGGATGTGCGCTCCTCTATCTCCGTCAGTCTTTCACCATGTGCCGCTGTTCGTTCAGCGATTTCCTGCAGCTTAGCCTTGATTTTATTTTCCAACTTCTCTAGGCACGGGTTTAAAGCAGCTAGGACTTGTGTGGTCACCTCGCGCGCCCCAGTACTGCCAGCTCTGCCGCCGAGAAGGATATGCGACCTGCTGTTTCCGACGTAGGCCCAGTCAGTTGCTTCTTCGGGTTTTTCCCGGCGTTTCGCGTGGGTTTTCCCGGTATGTTAGTTATGTATTCATCCATCATTATGCAGCTGTATCCTCCTGAGTACTTATACTTGGCGCTTTGGCTCTTTATTTCTAAAAAACAGTTTATTTTGGTCTCCGGGTTGTGGAGATCTAGGAGATCACGTCTTGCTTCTTAGCTGCTCATTAGCACCCCCCTCAACATAGTACTTTTAGCAGGGGATGGGATCGTAACTGGCACCGAAACCTCGGCCAGCCGGTCCCTTCCAACTTCCTCATGATCCTGCTCCGCCACCTCCTCTCTCAGAATTTGTGATGTGTGGCCAGGGAGAGTGCGGGGGTGAGCCCCATACAAGTCTATGGAGTCTGATTTTTAAAGCTGTTTTTTATTAATTTTAAACAGCCCTAGAGAAAAATTACAGCAGTCGTTTAACTAGTAAGGTCCCCTACTAGTTAAGCGACTGCTTTCATTTTCCTCTAAGACTGTTTAAAATTAATAAAATCCAGTATTTAAAAAAAGAGCCCCCACAGACTTGTATGGAGCTCACCCCCGCGCTCTCCCTGGCCATGTCACAAATTCCGAGAGCTCGGGGGCAGAGTGGACTCATGAGGAAGTTGGAAGGGACTGGCTGGCTGAGGGTTTGGCGTCAGTTATGATCACGTCCCCTGCTAAAACTACAAAGTTAAAAATTAAAATTTTTGTAGCGGTGAGCTCACAATGATATAAGGTATTGGGCTTCATAACCCAATACCTTATATCAGAAACTTCCTTTAAAAATAGTTTGAAAAGATGCACCTATTATTTTTATACAGCATGCCCCCATACTCTTCAAATTCTGATAACACAAATGTTGAAGAGTGGGGGGGTGGAGCGCTCATTCCAGGAAGGGATCATGCAGCAGGCTCCTCATAACCAATTTACAGTCCCTTCTCCATCTAAACAGCCAGCAAAAAAAGAAAAAAAAAATCTGACTTTGTCCTTTTGGCTTAATGGTAAGCCTACTACTGGGACTTGGGGGAGAGTTTCAAAGAGCAACATGATAGGTACTCTTTAAAAGGTAATATTGCATACTGTGTACTATCCTTCTAGGCAGCAAGCAACAGGTTCTACCTATTGTGCGCACTCTTTTGTGCATATTTTAAAGACTTTTACATTTAGTGTGTGTGAGGCCAGAGTAGTGATATTTTAAACAGAATGCAGCGGCAGCTGAAACATTTTCTAGTTAGCCCCCCCCCACCCAAACACACACGCACATACATTTGCATACCCACAATGTTTTGTGCTGGGTCTGAGGCATGGAAAGTATCTGCCTTCTTGCATCATTTATATTTTTCTTCTTTATTATCAGAAATGTAGACAATGATGGCAGAAAAAGACAAAATATTCCATCCAGTCTGCCCAAACACCCTATCATACCCCGAGATCTTTTGTCAATACTGCATCTTTGTCTACACCATTTACCCCCTTGCTCGGTGTTACTACTACCACCCAATAACTACTATGCCCTGAACTCTGTCCTAATTGTGTTTGAAACCATTAATGGAGCTCTGCTGGCAGAATGTAACATGGCTCAACCACTCTCTCTGTAAAATAAGACTCTCTCATGTCCCTCCTCATTCACCCATTTTCCACTTGTGACCTCTTGTTCTAGATGCGTTACACTTGTTAAATAGTTCCTCGCAGTTCACCTTTTTCATTCCTTTCAGGAACTTGAAGGTCTCACCATATCACCCCTGGCATCAAGAGAGAACATTTTCAGTGCCCTAAGCTGATTCTCGCAAGATCTGCCCTGCTGGCACTCAATCATTTTGGTAACCCTGTGGTGCAGTCTCCAGCCTGCCCTGGTCTTTCCTTAGGTGAGGATTCCAGAACAGGGCACAGTTCTCTTAACTGTGGTCTCAATAGTGATATCTACAGAGTAGTAGTGATATCTCCTTTCTTCTGCTGTTAAAACCCCTCCCAATATATCCCAGCAACCTATTTGCCTTACTGTAGGCCTTGTTACACTAGCTAGATTGTTTAAGGAAATCACTTATGATGACTCCTAGGTCCCTTTCTTCAGAAGCGGTGTCCAGCTTAACTCCATCCAGTACGCCACTCTGGGGTTCTTGTTCCCTATGTGCATTATCTTGTACTTCTTCGCATTTAATTTCAGCTGCCAAACCCTGAACCACCTTTTCAGCCTTTGCAGGTCCCTCTGCATCTCCCTTACTCCCTCCTCACAGTCTACCCTACCATAGAGCTTAGTGTCATCTGCGTAGTGAGAGACATCTTGCCCTGTATTCCTACTCCTATGTTGTTGATCAACATACTGAAAAGAACCAGATCCAGGACTGATCCCTGTGGCACTCCATAGGTGACCTCCCATTCCTCAGATCTGATTCTGTTTACCACTACCCTCTGCTGTCTCCCTTGCAGCTAACTTCACACCCATCTATGTCCTTTTCACCTAGATCCTCTAGCTTCTTCAGCAATCTTCTGTGTGGCACCGCACCGAATGCCTTGCTGAAGCAGAGGAAATCCACTGCATGATCCTTATCCACTCTCCTAGTTACCTACTCAAAGAATACTATCAGCAGTGCTCTAGATAAGATGCATACTGGACATATGTATGCATTGGAAAAAGGGCATTTGAGTTTCTGTGCCTGACTTGCGTACTACCTATGCATAGTTTGTGGATTTTTAAGAGCACTGATTGGCTCTGTGCGTCTGCTACTGTTCCTCCACCCAACCAAACTTTCTGACCAAAGTTCCCTGGCCCCGATTTACGCTGCTGCACCTTCAGCCTTGCTGTCTGATGTGCTCTTTCCCACGCACATTTCTTCAGCCATTTTGTTAGTGGAGAGGGAGCGAGTAGTACAGTAACTATATGGAGCATAAATGTGCCTGGTAAAGTCCCCACCACTAAAGTAGATGGCAGCAGCTGCAGCACGGTACACTGGATAGCACAGCCAGGATGAGAAGGAAGCCATTCCACAGCTTAACTGAGACTCTGAGCTGAAAGCAATGGAATTTTAAGTTGGAGGGAGAAGTTAAGGTAATGCATGTGTTGAGGAGAGCAGGAGCAATTGGAGTGGAGGTTTAGACAGATGAGTAGGGCACAGTAACTGGCAAATTTTTCACAACTGTGAAGTGCGGAGAAGGTAAATGCTCAATGTTATATGCACATTGAGAGTACGAAGCAGGGCTTCCCTGGATTTGTAGGCTCCGCAGAGGGCTAAGAAACTGAGCTGGTTGAGCAAGGAGGTCATGGAAAAGGTAAGGCGGAAAAGAGCTGCCTTTAGGAAGTATAAGGAAAACAGGGAGGGGGAAGGACAGGGCGGAGTACTTGACGGAATCGAATGAGGTGACAAGGGCAGTAAGGAGAGCCAAGGCATCTATGGAACTCAGGCTGGCACAAGGCATTAAGAAGGGGAAGAAGGACTTCTTTAGGTACATCAGGGAGAAAAGGAGCTGTCAGGACCACATAGTAAGGATTAGGAAGGAGGGGGTTGAGTGGAAGCAGGGTGCGATAAGGCAGAAGCACTAAATGAGTACTTCTGCTCAGTATTTACTAAAGAGAAGGGGGGGTGACACCCAAGGCGGGAGAAATGGCAGAAAAAAGGGGGGGGACATCATGGAGGGCAGAGTTCAGGAGGGTTTGAAGGCATCGAGGGTGGACAAGGCACGAGGTCCCAGATGGCATCCACCCCAGGGTACTGAAGGAGCTTGCAGAGGTCCTTGCAGGGCCTTTGGCAGACCTATTTAATGCCTCACTACATTCGTGGTGTGTACCTCAGGACTGGAGGATGGCTCATGTGGTGCCCCTCTACAAGAGTAGCCCCAAAGATGAACCGGGAAACTACAGACCAGTGAGCCTCACATCCATCGTGGGGAAGCTAATGGAGACTATCCTGAAGGAGAGGCTGGTGGCCCTCCTAGAGGCCAAAGGACTACAGGACAGCTGTCTGCATGTCTTCATATGGGGCAGATCCTGCCAAACCAACTTGGTGGAGTTTTATGACTGGTTAACTAGGCAAGTTGACAGGGGCCATGCAGTGGATGTCCTGTATCTGGACTTCAGTAAGGCATTTGACTCTGTGCCGCATGGAAGGCTGGGAAGTAAGTTAGTAGTCACAGGGGCGGGTGCAAAGCTGGTAAGATGGGTAGGGAACTGGCTTCAGGGAAGGCAACAGAGGGTGGTGGTGGGTGGGGAGCTCTCACACCCAAGGGTAGCGGCAAGTGGTGTTCCACAGGGATCTGTGTTAAGACCAGTGTTGTTTGGGATATTCATTGCAGACACATCATTGGACATGAAGAGCAAGATCAGTCTGTTTGCTGATGATACCAAGGTAGGAGCGGTGGTGGATGACCTAGGGGGATGGCAGGGGTTGCAGGATGATCTGGCAAAGCTTGAAACCTGGTCAGACCCCTGGCAACTGGGGTTTAATGCCAAAAAGTGCAAGGTGCTGCATTTTGGGATAAAGAACCCAAGGAGGAGTTACCAGTTGGGGGAGTACAGCTAGCCCAGACAGAGGAGGAGAAGGATCTGGGGGTGCTCATTATAGGGTCAATGAACAACTCAACACAATGTAGGCGGGCAGCTGCAAAGGCCAACAAAATGCTGGGTTGTACTGCAAGGGTTATATCTTCGAGGAGGTGATTCTGCCACTATATAGGTCATTAGTTAGACCACACCTGGAGTACTGCGTGCAGTACTGGCGCCCGTATCTGAAGAGGGACAGTAAGTTACTGGAGGGGGTGCAGCTCAGGGTGACAAAGATGATCAAGGGGCTGGGGGACTTATCATACGAGAGGAGGCTGAGGGAGTTGAACATGTACTCGATGGAGGAGAGGAGGGACGGGGGACATGACTGAAACCTTTAAGTACATGAAAGGAATAAATAAGACGGGTACAGAGGGGTTGTTCAAAGTAAGGAGGGAGGGACACCAGGGCCATGATATGAGACTGGAGGAGGAAGGTTCAGGAGGGAGATGAGGAAACACTTTTTACAGAGAGGTGGTGGCTGGGTGGAATGTTGCCTGCAGAAGTGGTATCCAGTAGAACAGTGGACTGCTTCAAAAGGGGATGGGACAGGACAAGGGGGAGGGTCGAAGGGAGGGGCAGCTGCAGAATAAGGGGTGCTAGCTGCACATTCAAGCAAACTTGATAGACCTCTACGCCTTTATCTGCTGGCAAATTTCGTATGTTTGTAAAGTACACTAGTAAACAACCTTTGGCACAAGCGATAGGTTAGTGCGTAAAGAAACCCAGTTGTTATGAAATTGCAGGTATGGAAGTTTGTTCATTAGCATGTGTAACTCTGAGACATGTTTGCCCGACGTAATGGCAACCAAAAACAGTTTTCCAAGAAAGATAACGGAGGCCACTGGATTCAGCGGGCTCGAATGGACTCATCAATTTTTGAAGCACAAAATTCAAATCCCACATGGGGGCTGGCTCCCGGATAGGGGGATACAGGTGCAGAATACCTTTTAAAAAGGTTTGAATCAAAGGGATGTTGTTCACAGGTAAATGAAATGCGGCAATGGTTGAAAGGTGGACTTCACAGAAGAATATTTCAGTCCACCCTCTGACAAGGAGAGCAAATAATCTAAGATGCGCTGAGGGGAACACTCAAAAGGATCCAAGTCCAGTGTAGACGCCCACATAGATAAACATTTCCACTTCATGGAGTAGGAAGACAGAGTAGATGGCTTCCTAGCAGCCTGGAGAACTTCCGCCACCGTTGGGGACACCCAGATGCATGAAAGGACTACGTCCTCCGGAGCCAGATGTGCAGATGGAGGGAGCGAAGGTCGGGTGTAGCAGGGAGCCTTGTGCCTGGGACAGTAAAGTCCGGCAAATTGGCAGAGGTATGGGATCTGGTTCCGAGAGCTGTAGAAGTAGAGGGAACCAAATCGGTCTTGGCCAGAATGGCACTATAAGATTCCTAGACGCCCCGTCCTGGACCACTTTGAGTAGAACTCCCTGAATGAGCGAAAAGAGCGGGAAGGCGTAAAGAAATCTTCCTGTCCAGGACAGAGATAATGCATCTCACCGCACAGTTCCAGGATCTCGCATGAGAGAGCAATAAAGTGGCAGTTTTGCATTTTGCAGAGGGGCCAATAGGTCCAACTCCAGTTGGCCCCACAGGTGGAAGACGTCGTTTAGAACATTGGATAAGATTTCCCACTCAAGGGCCTGGGCAGTGGATCTGCTCAGGGCATTGGACTCCACCAGGGATGTGTACTGCCAGAAGATGAATATTTCTTTGGATCGTCCAATACCAAACCTTCATCAATTCTCTGCAGAGAGGGCAGGAGTGGGTGCCTCCTTGCTTGTTTAGGTAGTGAACCACCGTATAACTGTCTGATTGCACTTGAATGCCACCATGAAATAGGGGTGATCAACCGGAGCCTGATAAATCTTATCAGCCTTACGAGGATTGGAGGGAATCTTGAAAGGTTGCTTCCATGCAGCCAAGATAGCCTCTTCAAAGGCATCCACCAAAGGAGGGGGACAACCAGAGTGGGGCATTCCGGCACACCCAAGTACTGGGCCAATTTCTTTCTAGAAGCATCCTACTCATTGCCCTGGAATACAAATGTTTTCTGGAGGTGGATCATAATGTCCGAAAAGTTAGGTCATCTGGTGGAGAACAAGGCAGCTCAGGGGTAGGTTCCCCCTGAATAGAGGTGGCAGAGGAGTACTGAGGGGAATCCTCATGGTCCATGCCATCCTTGTCCTCCAGGTCAGCCAGATCCCAGTCCTGCAGGAAAGGGTCCTCAATGTCTATGTCCCGAGTGTACATATCCAGGGAGACAGGGGAAGAGATGGCCGTCTGCTGGTCTGAAGGAGGCAGACAGGGATCAGAGACCGGAGAGGACCCCACTTTGGGGGGGGGGGGGTCTGAGTCAGGTCCAGGATAGTATTCACTACAGCCTGGACATCAATCATGACCATCCACCCAATGGAAGTAGCTGGGGCAGACTGGACAGAGTGAATTGCGACCACTGATGGAACAGGAGCAGGCAGTGGAACCAAACGTGGAGCAGTTTATGAGGGGTGCGTGTATGACCCCGAGATAATTGACGAGGGCACCAGCATTAAGCCCTGTGAGGCAAGGCCGGTCGTAGAAGATGGGATACTTGACAGGCCTGAAAACCCTGCCGTAGACGATCGAAACGTCGACAGACTGCAAGGAATCATAGATGGGCTGTAAGGCAATGTCGATGACAATAGTATAATTGACAGGCCTGAAGCCATAGTCGATGGACGATGGCCAGACAGCACTGAAGGGGGAGGCAGCTTTGGAAGCTGCAGTATAACGCCAGGACTCACCAGCGATGGAGGAGCCATCGATGAGGGAAGAGAGGAGCACACAATCATCAACGGTGTAGAGGACGATGTAATAGGGGCAGCCTTCTCCATACTTTATGAGTAGAAGCCTTCATCGAGGATGAAGGATCAGTAGAAACATGCTTTGTCTTGGATGCATGTTTCTTACCAGGACCCTGTGCCGTCAATATGGAGGGGTCACCCGTAGAGCGGTGAGATCCTGAGGAGGACATTGAGGATTCTCTGGTTGTGGAGCATTGCTGTTCCAGGTGGGCAACCTTTTGCTCCAAGAGGAACTCACAGACAGCTGCTGAAGCCTTCAACGTCTTGTGACCTTGCTGAATCTGTGGCAGAAGTCACACTCCCTGGAGTTGTGTTCAGGACCAAGGCGACGAACACAGACTTTGTGGAGGTCTTCCTTAGCAGGTGTGCCATTGACACTATGGCTCGTACGTCCTCTGCAGGAGTGTGTGTCAGATGACATGCCTGGTGTCAGGATTTTCACAGGACATACAGCAGTCTATCCTGAATGCTCCCTTTAAAGGGGTTCAGCTGTTCAGTCCACAGACCCAAGACATACTGAAAGACTTACAAGACTCTGTTGTAACCTTCAGTCAGTACGGACCCTGTATCCTGTGACCACAGGAACACCTTCAGAATAAGGGATCCAAAGACATTAGTATACGAACTTGTTAGTAAATTTTGGTTGGTAGAACTCTTCTTCGACGACTGGTAAGCAGAGCTCCAAAGGAGGACTTGTTGCATGTAGGTAGAGGTTGAAAAGACCTGAGTAGTAGCTGGGACCTCCCCCTTTTATACCTGCCAGGTAGATACCATGTGGTAGTGCTTGGGGAAGATCCCAGGGTTGACTGCTGAGAAATCAACCGGAGGAACTGACGCCTGTGGCTGTAATACCATGTGTTATGACCTGCTGCAAGAGATTGCCTCGTAAAACATCTTTTTTATTTTATTTATTTATTGAATTTTGGTAACCAGGTAGGCCCACTGAGACAAGACTGTCCTTTTTTCAGTGGTAACCCAGAAAGTGCGGTAAATTGGCAGTGCAATAGTAGATACAAACAAGATATACTTAGAAAATTGATTACAATAACAGGTACAACAAATATGGATACAACACCATAACATATTGAAGGTCAAATAATAGTACAATTAAAGTACAAACGACAACTACAAGATATACAGAGGAGTAACCGAGCGGTTGCAGAGAGTGGTAGTATGGGGGAGAGTCCCCCAGGAGTCTGTGTTGGGCCTGCTCCTGTTTAATGCATACATCTTGGACATTGGTGAGGGAATTTGGAGCAGACTGAGCCTCTTCACAGATGATTCCAAACTGTGAGCAGTAGTGGATGGGGAGGAAGGCACTACAGGAAAACTTGTGGACACTTGAAAGGTGGTCACGCATTTGACAGCTGAGGTTTAATGTCAAGAAGTGCAGCGTAATACACTTGGGAGTTAGGAACCCCGGACATGACTACTTCCTGCGAGGGGTAAAGCTGACAGTCTCTGGGGGAGAAAAGGGCCTCTGGGTGATCGTACACACCAAAATAAATAACCTGGAGAAGTGTAGGAGGGCAGCGGCCAAAGCAAACAGAATGCTTTAGTGTACTGTCAGGGGGATAACTTTGAGAA
The DNA here is from genome assembly GCA_016271365.2 of Neoceratodus forsteri. Lineage (NCBI taxonomy): Eukaryota > Metazoa > Chordata > Ceratodontiformes > Ceratodontidae > Neoceratodus > Neoceratodus forsteri. The sequence continues at coordinate 688,495,514 of CM057459.1, read as the reverse complement.
GGGAGGTCCTAATGCCCCTGTATAACTGCCTGGTCAGGCTACACCTGGAGTACCGCGTGCAGTTTTGGCACCTGTACTTGAGGAGGAACATTGCCCTTCTGGAAAAGGTCCAGAGGAGAGCATCTACCATGATTCAAGGTCTGGGGGACATATCCTATGAGGAGAGACTTAGGGAACTGTACATGTGCTCTATGGAGGAGAGCAGGGATGGGGGAGACATGATAAAGGTCTTTAAATATCTGAAGGGGATGAATAAGGTGAACACTGAAGGTCTGTTCCAACTAAAGGAGAAAGGGTCCACGAGGGGTCTCAGCACGAGATTGGTTAGGGGCAGGTTCCGGGGAGAGGTAAGGAGACATTACTTTATGGAGAGGGTGGTGTCACCATGGAATGCACTACCAATGGAACTGGTGGCAGTGGACACAGTGGGGGGGGGGAACAGTTCAAGAGGGGTTGGGACAGATACAAGGGAAAGGTACGGATGGGGAGTGCAGAGAATGGGGGAGAAGTTCTGGGGGTGGGAATGGAGATGGGGTAAAAGGAGAGGTGGGGGACAGCTAGGGTGTCGTAACCGTGAGCTGCAAATCGAGCAGACTCAATAGGCCTGATCTGCTGGCAACTTAGTCCCTATAATGGGACATCAATATACTAACATACTATGTCAGCAATCTCCTGTAAGAAGGCAGAGTTCCTGTCTAAGGAGATTGCTGCAGCAATCAGCAGACCGTCTCAGCTCTTCCGCACTGTCGACAGGCTGTGTAATCCTGCCTGCCTTCAGTCTGGAGGAACTTTTTCACAATCAAAGTGTGACGAGTTTGCTCTGTTTTTGCTGATACGGTTGATGTCATTAGATCAGAGATCCAGTCAGCGCCCTCCAATGGAGTGCGCAGTGATCAGCCTGAAGTGCTGGGCAATCAGTTTGTCTGGTCTGACTTCAACCAGCTGGCTGTCGAAGATGTCGCGAGGGTCATCCAGGGGATGAGGCCAACCTGCTGTAATTTGGACCCATGTCCAAAACGTCTCCTTGTGGGGTGCGTTGATGTCATCGGCCCGGTCCTAGCCAGGATAGTCTGGTGTTCTCTACTGACAGGGGTCTTTCCAGAGCCCTTAAAAGAGGCAGTGGCAAGACCCCTTCTGAAGAAAGCTTCACTAGATCCAGACTGCCTGGTCAATTATAAACCTGTCTTTAACCATCCCTTCGTGGATAAGGTTACTGAGAAGGTGGTGGCCAATCAACTGGAGACCTATTTGTAAACCAACGACATCTACGACTCTCTCCAGCCGAGTTTTAGGAAGGGAGCGTAGCACTGAGACTGCCCTTGTTCGGGTGCCGAATGATCGAGGAAGTTATTCCATTCTTAATTCTCCTCGATCTCTCAGCTGCATTTGACACTGGATCATGGAGTGCTTTTGGAGCACCTGCGGGTTTGTTGTGTACTGACTGGTACAGTCCTCAGCTAGTTTCAGTCTTTTGTTGCCTCACTGGCAGGATGCAAAAGGTGGTGTCAGGAATTCTCTCATCAGCCCGTTATATGGGGTCCCGCAGGGCTACATTTTGTCCATGTTGTTCTTGGTGTATATGCTGTCTCTAGTGGACATTACAAGATGGTATGGGCTGTGTTTTCACTGATATGCAGGTGACGCTCAGCTATACTTGTCTTTTGCACCCAAGCAGCAAGAGGCATTTTCAGTGTTTAATCAGTGCCTTTCTGAGATCCAGGACTGGATGAAAGCCAACTGGTTGAAGCTGAACCCGGACAAGACTGAAGTATTGGGGGTGGGACCTAATCACTCTGGGGCGAGGGTGCAATCTGATCAGGTCTCCGGGCTGGTGCTTAGGGACTCCCAGTTGCTTACCTCAGCCAGAGTTAGAATCTTGGTGTTGTTCTGGACTGCAGTCTGACACTTAAGTCTCAGGTGTCAGCAGTGGTCCAGAGCGCGTATTATCTAAGAAATATCGTCCAGATTAAACATCTAGTTTCCCCAAGCGATCTTCCATCCCCGGATCCATACTTTTGGGACTTCAAGGCTAGATTATTGCAACGCTCTTTACCCAGGGCTGTCTGAGGCTGATCTTCGCTGCCTGCAGCTAGCGCAGAATGTGGTGGCCAGGTTATTGACAGGTTTTCAGACACTTGTGCTGCGCTTTCTGCACTGGCTGCCAGTTAGGTGTCTGATCACCTTTAAGGTCTGTTTGCTGACCTATAAAGTCCTACACGGTCACGGGCCTGGTTACCTGCAAGACCTCCTGCGTTTCCACCACTCTACTCCTCTGAAGAGGGAATTTTGGAGATCCTGAGGGTTCGCCTCAAGACCTTGGGCACTCTGGCCTTTTTGTTCCGCACCCCTACCCTCTGGAATTCCCTTCCTTTGCTTTATTAGGGAATCCCAATCCTTAGAAATTTTTTTAAATGGGAACTTAAAACATTTTTATTCAGTCAGGCCTTTTCATCTGATTAATTAATTACCCACGTTTAATCTATAATGTATGTATAAGTTAATTCTTCTTATGTGTGTATTTTTATCTTGTTATGTAAAGTGCCTTGAGTGCCAACAAGAAAGTGCACTTGATAAATAAAGTAATGATGATAATGATGAGTCCCGAAAGATATCAGCAAGAACCCAGACAGACGCCCTTTTAACTCTTCTATTACCTTATGCTGAATACCATACTAGCTCTTTGATTTTCTGGGATTTATACTGTCTAAAGATACTTCCTAAATGATCAATACTGCCTCCTATGTGGCCTGCACCGCTCTTTTAACTAAAAGACAAGGACATTAAGGGAAGGGAGGTGGACACTAGCCTTTTTACAGTGGAAAGAGTCCAAAGGGAACTGTCACGGTTAAAAAGTAGACAAGGCAATAGGACCAGACTGGGTGTACCAGGTTACTGAGGGAACTAAAGGAGGAGTTGGCTGCACCTCTGACAACCCAGTTCAACCTGTCACTAGAAACGGGAGAGGTCCCAGGAGACTGGAGGAAGGTTGATGTAGTTCCACTTCATAAAAATGGAAACGGAGGAGGCTGGAAATTACAGGCCGGTCAGCCTGACCTTGGTAGTGAGCAAAGTAATGGAATCACTACTGAAGGAAAGGATTGGGGAATACCTTGTTTCCAGTGGTCTTCAGGATTCAAGGTAGCATGGATTCACAGGGGGATGTCTTGACAGACAAACCTGATAAGAGTTATTTGACTAGGTAACCAAGGAAGTGGATATGGGCCCGGTGGCACTGAGGGTTGAGGTGCTGGACGCTACACCTCATGCCACACCAGTGACTCGAGTTTGGTGATGGACCCGGGTCACCGGGAGTTGCCAGGTGAGGGAGAGGATGGAGCGTCCGAAGGACAGCTCTCCTCTCCCTGGGGAAGGATCCAGGGTCGCTTGGTGTCCTGGCAGCCCCCGATGGAGATCGGAGGTACTGCAGGAACACCAGCCAGCGTAAACGGGATGGAGTGTGGCAGACGCCAGCAGGCAGCCGTGCACAGGCGTCACTGCACGCCGCACTCCAAGCGGAGAAACGAAGAAAAATCCCTGTCCACGGGGATAGGTGAAGGCACCACGATCCACCGAGCCACACTCCAACGCCAGGCACCTCTCCTCTCTGGAAGACCTCCATCTGACCAGCACATTGAAATCTAGATAGAGCGCCCTGGGCGGATAGGACGGCCCTCACTGGGGGGAAGATTAGGATCTGCTACCAAAAAGTAGGGTGAGGAGAAGAGTGTCAGGTAGGAGGTAGAACTCGTGGGTAAGTGGCTGCCTAAGAGAGTTCCCCGAAGGCGGAGCAGAAACGAAGTCCACAAAAAAAAAAAAAAGTGGATATGGGTGGAGTGGCTGACAAAGCCTACCTGGGACTTCAATAAGGCCTTCAACACCGTTTCACACAGAAGACTGGTGAACCAGCTGAGAAGCCCGAGAGTGGGTCCTCAAGTAATAAGATGGATAAATAGCTGGATGGACAACAGGAGTAAGAGGGGGGTGGTGGTAAATGGCGTCCACTCTGGAGAGGGCAAAGTGACCAGTGGGGTGCCACAATGGTCAGTACTAGGCACAGTCCTCTTCAGTGTCTTTATTTATTTAAATCTGGTGACAGGAAAGGCACACTGAGCCGAGGCTGGTTTCCAGGTTCGACCCAGGGACATGGTTCAGTGGGATACACTTACAAGGAGAAAAGTTTGGTACAGATACAAAATTCAGTAAATTTAATAGGATAATTGTTACATAACAATAGATCAACAGAGCAAGCTATGAAAAAAGGTTTCAAAGCTACAGACACAATCAGAGATGCAATTTAAGTGCAGATAAGGCAACACAATTTGTTTTGCATATAAATCACGTACACATTCTCAAAAAAGTTACCTAGTGGCTGATTTTTTGGGGGGAAGGGAGATCATTTGGGATGTCTAAGTTGCAGTTGGGGGGGGTCACTGTGTTGGGAAGGGGAGCTGATGGGGTGGTGAGGGACAGTGCAAAGGAAGAGGAGAGACAGGTGCAGGATGGAGCAGGAAGGAGGCGAACAAGTTTTTTGAAGAAGCATGTGGAAGAGTTACGTTGCTGGGGGGTGAGTTTATTCCATAGGAGGGGCAGGTGACAGGAGAAAGCACACTTGCCAGCATTTGAGTGTGTATTAGGGATCGAGAAGGAGCGGGGGTCCCAGGAGCGAAGAGAGTATAAGGTGGGGGGACAGACTGCTGGAGTGAGGTAGGAGGTAAGGCAGGGAGGGAGAAGCAAAAACCAGAACTTGGCGATGAAAGATAGAGTGGATATGCCTATGTGAGAGGGGTGCAATGGACAGAGCAGAGTAGAGGGAGCAGTGGAGCGTACGGGGAAGGGAGTTGGTGGCAAATCTGCAAAATGAGTTTAGCATGGTATCCAGTTTAGAAAGGGATGCAGTGCGGGCTGTGCTGTAGATGATGTCTGCTTAGTCTAGGGATGAAAGGATCATTTTAGAAATAAGCTTGTTCCATATGGGGAGTGAAAGGGAGTCTTTTTTTTTTTTTATAAAAAAACCCAGTTTGGAGCAGATCTTGGAGATTAGTGCGTTTATGTAAGTAGAGAAATTCAGGTGCTTGTTTAGCCAAACCCCCAGGTGTTTAAATGCATGCACTGAGTCTAGAGGGGAATTGTCCTGGGTGTGAAATACAGGTGGGACCTTGAGCTTGGAGAGCTTTTGAATAGAGCCGAAAGTCATTGCGGTTGTTTTTTTATTGTTTACTTTGAGGTAATTAGCTTGAAACCAAAGCAGGACTTTATTGAAATCTTGTTGTAGAGGAGCTTGTACGTCATTTGTAGAGGGCCCCGATGCGAAGATGAGAGTGTCATCTGTGTACATATGTAAGTGGGAATTGGAACAGATGGAAGGGAGATCATTAATAAATATTGAGAAGAGTAAGGGACCAAGAATAGATCCCTGTGGGATGCCTGCCAAGATGGGGACTGGGGGAGAGAACAGCTGCCCAGACGTACTCTCTGCTGTCTACCAATGATAGGAGTAAAACCATTGTTTTTTTGGGGGGGGAGCTAGACCTGCCAAGCGGTGTTTATTCCATAATAGTGAGAGACTGAATCAAAGGCCTTTGATAGGTCAATGAAAATAAGCAATATTGCAGAAGGACTAGAAAGGAAGGTATACCTGTTCACCGATGAAAAAATCTGCAATACAGTAACACCTGGGGAGAGAATGAGAGAAGATCTAAGAAAGCTGGAAGAACGGTAATGGGTTTGGCAGCAGAGCTAAAAAGTGCAAAATCATGCACTTGGGGCACAGGAACCCAGGGGCAATGAATCAACTGGGAGGAGAACTACTAGTCACAAAACAGGAAAGGGACCTGGGGGTAATAATTTCTGATGACCTGAAGGTAGCTAAACAGTGCGACAAGGCAGTGGGAAAGGCTAGTGGGATGCTCTGATGCACAGGCAGGAGCATCATCAACAGAAAGAGGTAATAACACCCCTGTATAGATCACTAGTGAGACCCCACCTAGAGTACTGTGCCCAGTTCTGGAGGCCCCACCTCTGAAAAGACAGACAGGGTACAGTAGGTACAAAGGAGGGCAACCAAAATGATGAAGGGCCTGAACCAGAAGAGAGGCTTAAGGAGTTAAATAGGTACTCCCTAGAAGAAAGGAGGGAAAGGGGAGACGTGATGGAAGCATTCTAATACCTCACAGGTATAAAGAAGGTACAAGAAGGGTCATTTTCCTGAGAAAGAGATGTTTGTGGACAAAGGATCACACTATGAAGCTGAGAGGATATGTGAGGAAGTACTTCACGGAAATGGTGGTGGATGCTTGGAACAGCCCCCCAGCTGAGGTGGCTGGGGGTTAAATGGTTACAGGATTCAAGAAAGCATAAGATAGACACAAGGGGATCTTAGAAATGAGGCAAGGGGTGGGGGTGCAGGCCAGAGACCGAGTAGTGTCTGTGGTGGCACTGTAGTTAGGGGAAAATAGGGCAGACTAAGTGGGCCAAGAGATCCTTATCTGCCGACAACTTCCATGTTCCCCCCCCAGATGGCCATATCCCCGGACTTCCTGGGTTAGTACCTCCCAATCCCCACTGAGTTGCTCAGTGATGTCACCTCACAACACTTTATCCCTAGCTTTTCTTTTGTTCCATATGTAGGTGAAGTGATTTGCTCACCACAGATCTAGGATACTGTTTACAACTGGTCACCACTAGAGGACAAGGAGGACAGTTCAATAACAGAGACAAGAACCAGAAGTGGCAGAATAATTTGCAGGCCTTAAAAGCTAAAAGGCTATGTTGAGTGAGCTTCATAGAGACACTGTTAATGTTACTTGTCTGCTACACACAGCAGTAATATTGTTACTGTTTGTTTGTTGATACAAAACAGCAATCTAAATTGACACTGCCTGAAGAATTCGTTGTGGTTAAATGAGTCAGAGTTGACTAATATACAGAGGTCACAGACTTGAAAATTTTAAGTTGTTTGTTATGCAATTGAATGGAAGTTTATTTGTTCTATTTGCTGTGATTGCAAGTATTCATAATTATTGGTAAAATGTAAGTGATAAAAAAGCTTCAATGTTATTTTAAAGCAGGTCCATAGGGTCATTTTGGAATTGGACCCCCATCATTGCATGGCTGCACTGTGTGCTGTTTTTAGCGCTCTGAAAGTTGTTTTAAAAAGTCAAATAAACCCATTTCCAGACTGTTCTTGAGAAACATACGGCTGTCGACTGTGGAACTCGTGATGCTACCTCTTGCTTATGGATGCTCCCATGTGCCATGGATCACCACTCCAGTGAAACTAGAAGTAAAAAAATAAAAGACAAAAAAAAAAAAAAGTAAGCCCCTTATAGGATTTGAACCCACATCTGTTTCTTAAAATATCAATTCATTTAGCACTTGGTAGGATACAAACTCTGGTCTCCTGCTTGCTCACCGACTGGTCCAGTGCGCTACAGAACTGCACTCAAGTGAATAGCAGGCAGTGTGGACTACAGAATAAGTTACAAAGACAGTGACATGGGCTCTAATCTCAGCAGGGGCATGTATAATCAAAGTTATGTACAACACAGAATGTTCCATACACTTATATAATAGCAGGCGATGAAGTAATGGAAAGAAACGTCATGGGGTGAAAAAATGGCAGCCATATTTTTCTAGCACAAAGAAAATTAATCAACTCCATCAGTTTCAAATCATTATACAGATCAGCCATGCTGACATTTGGGGTAACAATCCTAGTAAGAATGTTTGACTTTTATATTGCATAACAACTATCTTTATTTTTATGAGTTCTCAAAACTATAGTGCAACATGAAAACTGATTGGGAACAGACCCTGCTCAGACAATCCAGTACAAAATTATTATAGCACTGTGTTATACTTAAGCAATAAGGCACGACAGGGTGCGAGTTATCGTGTAATAACATCACTCCTGGGGTGGGTTGACGCACGAGGTGAAGCAGAGTGCTTCCACCACCCCAGGAGTGACGTTATTACACATTATAAAATGGGTAAAGAAAATGGCCTCATTTGATTGGCTGGAAGGACCTTTGAGCCGTGTCCTTATCAGCAGATATCTATGCCAACTGGCACTTTTCTTCACTGGACGACCTCACAACATGGGAAAATCAATAACCTACCGGAGCTTCAAAGTGTTCTCGCAAGCGGGCACACAATGACCAGTACCAGCGAGAAATGCCACACAGCTGTAAAAGTTACCATCAAGGAACACATACCCTGTTTTTCTCTGTCCAAGCAGGAAAGCTTAAAAAAAAAAAGTAAATTCATCCAGACCATTCTCTTTTTGGCATGAATACCTGAGTAACACCACAACTGCTGAAACAGTAACCGCTTGGCGTAGACAGCTTTTAGATTTTAAACATGCTCCTTCCTGTCTCGTTCCCCCATACTCTGCTGTCTTCAATCTGTATTTTCTACAACCAAAGGCCTTTGTACTCCTAGATGCACTCGGCTAGTAAAGCGAGATGACTCCACACACTAAAAGAAATACTTTAAAAAATGCAGACCAGGAAACGATTACTTTAAAAACAAACAAACCAGGAAATGGCTCTATACGGCAGTCGGAGCGGGACACGCTCATTCTGAATCTACCAACTCTCTACCAGCAATATGAAAACAAAGCCCAAATCAAATAAATAAATAAAAAAATCTTTGTGTGTTCAGGAAAAGACGCACTTGGGAGAAGAAACACATCAAAACTAACCCCGCTACTCACTCCTAACCAAAGCAGCTGCTGACAGAGTGAGAGTAACAAAATCTGTAAAGCGTAAGCATGGTTGGAGAGTAATGCTATCTGATGTGTGGTGCGGGGGGGAGGGGGCACATACTAATCTCAGCACTGTGTGTTTTGGGTGGAGGAGAGCCCTCTGCCGGCCAGCTAGCCAGTCTGAAATACAGCACAATACAGTAATAGATACATAGATACCATAGACAGTGTCGGCAGATAAGGGCCTATGGCCCACCCAGTCTGCCTATTTGAGCTTGTAAGTTCAGTTTGTTTTCCTAGAAGTCTGTTTCCTTACCCTGACCTCTAGAATTCCTTTGTCTATCCCATGCATTCTTAAATCCGTGATTGTTTCAGCCCCCACCACTTCCTCTGACAGGGTGTTCCACTTGTCCACCACCCGTTCTGTGAAGAAATTCTTCATGTTTCCTCTGAATCGCCCTCCTCCAACTGCATCCCATGCCCCTAGTCCTGGAACATCTTTTTCGCTTAAAAATAGTGTTTTCCTGCACCCTGTTCATCCCTGTAAGATACTTGTATGTCTCTATCATATCCCCTCTCTCCCTCCTTTCCTCCAGGGAGTACATGTTCAGTTCCTTCAACCTGTCTTCATAGGACTTGTGATGCAATCCATGCACCATCTTTGTTGCCCTCCTCTGAACCTTCTCTACCCTGTCTATGTCCTTACGTGGGTATGGTCTCCAGAACTGTACACTGTACTCAGGTGGGAGCCTCACTAGTGTCTTGTATAGCGGAATTATGACCTCCTTTTCCTGCTGGTGATGTCCCTGCCTATACATCCCAGCATCCTATTTGCTTTACCTGCTGCCTTGTCACACTGTTTCCTACCTTGAGGTCATCAGAGATGACAACCCCAAGATCCCTTTCCTGCTTGGTGCATGCTATATCCTCACCCCCAACTGATATATTGTGCCAGGGTTTTGTGCCCCATATGCATTATCTTGCACTTCTTTGCATTGAATTTCAACTGCCAAACCCTGACCATTCTTCAAGTTTCTGCAGGTCGCTTTCATTCTGTCTACACCCTCTGGTGTGTCTACTCTGTTACAAAGCTTTGTGTCATCAGCGAACAGTGAAATTCTGCCTTCTAGATCCTGCGAATGTCAATGATGAAGATGTTGAATAGGACCGTCCCAGCACTGATCCCTGTGGTACCCCACTGGTCACTCTTCCTCTGTGGAGTGACAGCCATTTACCACCACCCTCTGTGTCCTGCCACCCAGCCAGTTACCTACCCACCACACTGCTGTCCTGCCCACACCCATATTCCCAATTTGTGTAATAGTCTTCTATGTGGCACAGTGTCAAAGGCCTTGCTGAAGTCCAGATAGGCCATGTCCACTGCCCTCCCTGATCCACCTCCCTAGTCACCCAGTCAAAAATTCAATGAGGTTGGTCTGACATGACCTCCCCTGGTGAAACCATGCTGCCTTGGGTCCTGTAGTCCACTGACAACCAGATGTTCCACCAATCTCCTTCAGCAGTGCTTCCATGATCTTCCCCACTACCGAGGTGAGGCTGACTAGTCTGTAGTTCCCTGCTTCCTCTTTGTTCCCACTTTTGTATAAGGGGACATCATCTGCTGTCCTCCAGTCTTTGGGTACCTCCCGTTTCCAGTGATCGGCTAAACAGGATAGCCAGAGGTTCAGCCACCACCTCTCTTAGTTCTTTAAGGACCCTGGGGTGCACCCTGCCTGGCCCCATTGCTTTATCAACTCTTAATACTTCCAGTTCCTTCAGGACCCTTTCTCGTAAAGGGACTTGTGTCCATTTCTGCACCATTCTCACCCCTTGTACTCCCTTCAGACCCATTACCCTCTTCCTCAGTAAAGACTGAGCAGAAATACCTATTCAATATGTCAGCTTTACTGTTGTCATCCTCCACGCCTCCCATCCTCCCCTTCAGTCTCACTATCCTCCCTTTGTCTTCCTTTTTCACTTATGTACCTGTAAAAGGTTTTGTCCCTTTACCCACTGATTTTGCAATGTGTTCTTCTGTCTGAGCTTTGGCTTCCCTTACTGACCTCCCTTGCTTCTCCTGGTACTTCTCCTATCCCCTTCTGCCTGTGTCTTTTGTATTGCCTGAATGCAATCTTTCTGGCTTTCACTTTCTTTGCTACCTCTTTGGAAAACCATAATGGTCTCCTCTTCCTTTTCCTCTTGCTAACCTGCTTAATGCATAATTCTGTTGTTCTTGTAATCCCCATTTTAAATACTGCCCACTGTTCCTCAACCCCTGATTCCTGTCCCATTCCCCTTAATGCCTCTTTCAAGTATCTCCCCATTTTCCCAAAGTCTGCCCCCCTAAAATCCAGGTTACGTGTTTTTGTGTGGTTTGGTTCTGCTCTTTCTGTGATTTCAAACCACAATGACTGGTGGTCACTGTTCCCCAGGTGCTCCCCCACTGTTACCCCCATCACACTGTCCCTGTTTGTGAGCACAAGGTACAGTATTGCCTTCTGCGAGTTGGTTCCATGACCAGTTGCTTGAGGAAGGCACCTGAAGGAGTCCAGGATAAATCTGCTCCTAGTTGATGCTGCTGCTGGGATGCTCCAGTCCACGTCTGGAATATTGAAGTCTCCAACCAGTACTACCTCACCTTGTCTGCCATCTTTTGGATGGCTAGCATCAGCTCCCTATCTGTTTCTTCCTTCTGGGCTGGTGGTCTATAGACCACACCTGTGCGGATGGCTGTCCCCATTTTCCTTTCCAGCTTAACCCACAGTATCTCTCCCCCATTTTTTTCTCCTGGATCTCTGTGGCCCTTATGTCATTTTTCACATACAGTGCCACTCCTCCTCCCTTCCTGCCTGCTCTGTCTCTTCTGAATATGTTGTAGCCAGGTATGGCCATCTCCCAGTCATGGTTATCATTACACCAGGTTTCAGTGATGGCCACAATGTCCAGGTCTGACTGTACCATGACAGCCTCCAGATCTTCCATCTTGTTGCTAAGGCTCCTGGCATTTGCACACATGGCTTTCCATGATTTGACCTCCCTAGACTGCTTCACTGTTCTACTCCAGCCCCTTCCTTGGTTGTCATTTATCCCTGGTTCTCCTTGCTGTCTGCCCTTCTGCTGAATTTTGCCCCTTTTCTGCTTATCCACCTCTTGGGCACTAATCTCCATCTTTGCACACTGCTTTGCAGAGATAGCCACTCTCTGGTTCACTGGTTCCACTGCTAGCTGTGGGGTGAGCAAGTAGGTACCCTCCTTGCTGGCCTGCCACCCCCTTTGCTAGTTTAAATGCTTGTCAATGTAGCATTTAAACTTATCATTGAGTGTTTGATTCCCTCCAGGATGGATGCAGGCCGTCCAGGCTTGAACAAACCTCCATCCTCCAGGTGGGTCCCCAGTCACCAATGAATCCAAACCCTTCCTCACAGCACCAGTTCTTCAACCATGAGTTAAAGTTCCTGGTGCATGCACTCCTATGCTCTCCCTTGCCTCTCATAGGTAGTACTTCTGAGAAAGTGACAGAAGTAGCTACTTGCTTGAGACCCCTTCCCAGTTTCCTAAACTCTTCCTGAACTTCCTTTGGCTCCCCATTTGCCAGGTCATTAGTACCTAGGTGGATAATGACATCCAGCTCACCCTCCCGTCTTGCCTTCCCAGTGATCCCCAGGATCTTCCTTCCATCCATGCCGTGGCACCTGGTAGGCACCTCACCTCCCCCTCCTGTGTTCCTAGCTGGATCCCTCTTACGATGGAGTCCCCCACCAGGATCCGCTTCCTCCTCCTCTGGGGTCCACTGCTTTCCCTGCTGAGGTCACCTCCTCGGCTAACATCCACATCCTTTCCTTCCACTCTCTGGGTACCTCTATTTGGTTGTCCTCGTTTGCCAGTGTGGCATATGAGTTCTTGAGTGGAATAGGATCTGGGATGTGCCTCTGCCTGACTGCTCTAACCCTCCCTGAGCCCACTGTCATCCAAGTGCTCCTCGTTATCGGCATCCTTTGAGGCAGCTGCATTGGACTGGGTGGTCCCTGAATAGGGGTGATGGTACTCCTGACCCAGTTTACTTCGCTCTGAGTCTGGCTACCTCATCCCGCAGTCAGAGAGATGCATGCAAATAGGGCAGCACCTCAGTGTCCAGAAGGTCTGCCTGAATATGGCTGCCCCACAGCCACTGCATTGCACCACTCCCCACATTATACTGCAATTCCACTTGTCTGCTACTGAAGCTCTCCTAGTTCTCTTTTTATTAATTTACTGTACTAAAAATCCAGTCACTGATCCTCAGATAAATTTTTTTTTTTTTAAGGAAAAAGAAACCAATAAATAAATAAATAAATGAGTCAAAACACTTGTCGTGCTGAGGGTGGGCTTCTTCCTCCTTATGCCCCTCCTACTTCACCCCTTACTATACCCTGTGTTTAGCTCCTGTCAATCAGATTTATCAGGGCATATAATTAGAGTTGGGGGAGGGAGGGGCAATTCACAGTTAAAGACAGGAAATAGGGACTATTTTTCCTATAACTAGTATTAAAAACTCAAACATTTTGGACATATTCTTTCTTCCTTTTTTTATTTTTAAAATATTTAGTTACAGGACCCATTTTATAGAGCAATAACACGACGAGGTGGGTTATCTCCTATAACGCCAGGTGCACAACGCACCGGGCGCACTTATCAGGAGATAACCCACACCTTGTCGTGGTTCATTGCTTGCATAATACACACCCTGGAGTGCCTTATTGCTATTATACAATGGCTCGATGTTATACAAAATAAAAAAAAAAATTAACAAATGTTTTTAGTAGATTTTTAGTGTTTCTTAGGGAAGAGGCAAAAAAAGGCTTTATGAATACAGCCAGCAAAGCTAATGCTAATCAGTGACAGTGATGTTATACTGTAATATCATCACTGTCTCAGGCACACACTGACCAATCAGAATCCAGGATTCTTTCTTGCCATTGTATAATGTGCTACTTACATTCACTCTGATATGTTATTGGGCTGTACAATTTTTGTGACATCTATGTACCACGAATGACTGCAAGTGCTAACTATGGCTTTGGGGGGGGGAGAGACGGGACTGAGGCCCCCTCAGGAGCTTCCTTCCATTTTTAAAGCTGCTGCACGTCATCCAGCCTGCATCTCCTTTTTTTTTTTTTTCTTTCTCTCCAGTATGCCATCACTGTAAAGGAACCAGTGCTGGAACAGTCAGGAGGTGCAACTGAGAGATGCCACAAGACCTGAATCACCAACAGATTTCCACCAGAGCCTCATCTAAATGGGGCTTGGTGAGGCCAAGTAGACATAAACATACTTGTTGGGAAAGTGGTGTCACCATTATCTAAAAGGGGAATGGACTAAATATAAAGTCAAGAAAGTCTGGAAACAAATGTAAGAGCTGGGGGAACAAAGTAGCGCATCCAGAGATAATGGGGAAGTCGCAAGATAAATCATACAGGAAGTGGAGAAGAACTAGAAAGAGGGTTTGGAGTACTGGAAGATGAACAAGAGCTCTTTTCTACATCAGTGGCTCAGTAGGTTGCACGCTTGCCTCTGGGGCCACAAAATCAGAAGGTTGTGGTTTCTTCTCCTGTATCTGATGGAAGCTGTACCTGATGAAGTCCTGCCATCCTTCAGTTGAGGCTTTAAACCGAGGATCCTTGTTGTCTATCTTTGGTGCAAGTCAAAAATCCAGTAGCACTTTCTGCAAGACTGGAGTTTTCCTGTGTGTCTTGGTGAACATGCCTTGTCATAAAAACAGGTTTATGCAACTCCCCTTCCCAGGGCACACCTGGAAATAAGTTGCAACAGCTTAGTGTGCCTTTCCTGGTCAAACATTATTTACAGAATAAAATACAGCAACGTGTACATAAAAACAGAAAAGTGATGCCAAAGGTTTGTATACAAAAACAAAAAAAAATGCATTGAAGGGGTTTAATAATGTAATAGGACTGGAGGCTGAAGGCCGAGTGGCATTATTACCTCATTCAACTCCCAAGATGCAAGTGTTTCAAGTGTACAGACCTTTACTATTGTTTATATTATAGGTTAAAGTCAGTGCTCTGTCATCATGCAGTTAACAAGATGAAGGCTGAGCACAACATGTAGTGTCAATGTTTGACTGTGGCGAGGAGTGTTTTTTTTGTTTACATATTTAAAAAGCCTGTACTTTTCAAACTGTAAACAATGTCTAATATTATTGTTGTTTGTTGGAGCAGCAGTCTAACATTGAGGAAGTTGTGAGATTCAGTTGTGTGCAGCTTGCAGTTTGAAAATGGAGTCTCGTTATAAGTTTTTTTTTTTTAAATAATTCTTTTTAGTTTTTACGTTACATTTTTAAACGGCGTAGGATTGCAACAGTCTCAGTGCTGGATTTCTGTGTGTTGTGGGTTTGCCCCATACTCTACAGGGGGTGAGGACATTTTAAATGTCTGTAATTGTAATGTTCTGCTTTGCTAAATTTTGATGTCCCAGCTGACATGCAAGTCCTTCTGGCTGTTGTGGTTCTGGTTTTGGCCTATTTCTTCAGCTCAGTGTACTACAGCAGTGGCAGATAGTGAGATGTGAAAAGTCACACATGAAATATTTTAAAAGGGTTGTTTTATAGCATTGTTGGGAGGGTAAACAAAATGTTCAGAATGTATTTTTTTTTTATCAAAGTACGATTTTGAAGTACAGGTAGAGAGGATTGAGAAGTTTTTTTTTTAAGTTAATGTCACAGTTGATTTATTAGTGTTTCAAGATGTGACAACCGATGCATTTGATTCATGTTATGCATTGTTTTCATGTGTTTTTCGATGGGGTGAGAGGTCAGCCCATATCATGGGACTGGTAGGATGTAAGCAAAAAGGGGGACGAGCAGTGAAGTGCTTGCTACTAGAGCTCTCAGAAACCACAATAGGTACAGCGATCTGGATGGTCTCCAGGGCCTTTTTCTGCTAACAAGTTCCATATTTTAACAACCACTTACCTTGATCATTATCTTCCACACCCCCATGATGGGCAGTTCAGGGATATCCTCTCTCTGGTTTTCCTCAGTGTTGTTCCTCCCTGCCCCACTCCCTATGGTGACACCGATGGCAAGGGCTGTGAATGGACACAGCCAAATGGTGCCCCGCTCTTTCACTACATGGTGGCACTTGTTATCCTTCCTGGAAATGCTAGGGGAGAGACTTTGAGGGGGCAAGCCAACCAACCGAAGACACACAGCATCCAGACATTTCCATAGCAGCAACTTGTGCTCAGGGAGCGAAGTAGTGGTAGTACCACCCTGGTAAGCATCAGTCTGGTTCAGGGATAGCTTTTTGAAGGATGGAGGCAGATTTCAGTTTTTCCTGATTTGCCTTGCTCCCACCAGTCCCCAACGGCCTTGCAAGATCTAATAATGTTTAGGCTCCCAAAGCTGATTTTATGGCATACTGTTTTGTTTTACCTTCTCCTTTGGCCAGTCATTCCTGCCATAACTACCCAGTCCATCACCATCCAGGAGTCACCAACACAGTCCTTCTCCAGCTTTTGCATACCCAGACTTGATTTTTTTTTTTTTGGCCCGTTTAGTCAGCAGAACCTGCTGTTTCATCGCAGTTGGGCCCCAAATCCTGTTTTGTTCCCACCTGTACCTTATGCCAACCCTAAGCATATTTACACCGTAACTGTAACTACTCACTGACATTGCCCTTTTCTTCTGTATGTTCCCCTTGCAGGTCAAGCTGAGCCAGTATGACTAACTGGCTAGGACACAAATCTTGTGAGGGCATAAACAGGATCCCCCCCCCCCCTTCTGGATGTGTATAGTAGACCAAGTGGGTGTGGGTGACTCGACAGATCCATCTTGGCCTCTCCCTTTCCACTCTGTTTCTCCCTCCCCTGCTATCTTCCTGGGTGGAGCCATTCCCCTGCCCACTCTATTCCACCAGCTCTGATGCAAAACTTCCCTCTCACACCATACTCCTTGCCATCCTCCTGGTGGTCCACTGCATGGTTCAGGGATCAGGACATGAACCTAGAACGCTGACATACAAGTAACTCCATCAGTTGATATACTATTAGGTCCTTTTTTTTAAATCAAAATCTGATGTTGACTAGTATTTGGTTTGCTAACTAGGCAAAATCTAACTGATTCCATAGTAGGCTCCTGCAAAATTAAACTGCACAAAGGAGGTTTCCATATTTGATTTTTTTTTTTTTTTTTTTTTAAAGAAAACTGGCTAAATCGTGCGTAACTTTTACTCCACCACACAGGGTAGTAAATCTGTTTTTTTTTTTTGTGGGGGGGGCAGCGGGGAAATAATGGAGATTATCTGACCACCAACGGACGTACGCTATTAGCGTGGTATCAAGTTACGCTACTTTCTTAAATAAGTCTCTGGGTTATTTTTAATGGTCCGAGATCGTGGGTTTCACCCCAACACCCCGTTTAAAAAAGAGTGTGGGGAGCCTCAACTGAGACAAATTGACACAACATCAGCAGTAAGCACAGGGACGCGTTGTATTCACGAAAGTTTTACGCTACTAGTGTATCGCCAGTCCAATAATCTCCACTATCGCAGTTAGCGGCTTACCTCCGATAGCATATAGGCAACTGCACTATTATTTTTTCAGTTATTTACCCTATACCTATAAAATATTTCACAACCTACAGTATGGAGTCTGGGAGACGAGGGTAATACATAGAGATAACTGCCCTCCGCCTCTTTCCGAAGAAGTACATTAGCCATCTTAACCTGGACTGGAGTGCATACCGTGGAATACAATAATACTGAAAAAAAAGTACAAATAATAGCTCGTGTTGTAGAATCTGACTCCATACCATGCTGTTGGTATCTGAACACAAACCGGGGCGTGCTCAGCCATGTTGCTGCGTAGTTGGGCACAAGCCGTCCCCGTTCCCGGCATGCCCCGGGGCGCGGGGCTGGCTCGAACGAATTTGAATGAAGAGCTCGGGACTTTCGGCGCCATTTTCGAGTAATGACCGATTACATCAACACAGGCAACCAGAGGAGCAGGCTGATGCAGTCGAAAATACCGATCCGAAGGGTTCAGAAGACGGCGAAACCGGCTCTAAAAATTCGCAAAAATTTTTTGAAAAATCCATTGATATCGGATATCGCGATACGGACCGAAGGACGGCGTGAAAAGCGGATTTGTGAGGTAATAGACGGCAGAGAGGAAGGGCTGGGAGACGCGGTGGGAAATAATTGTCAAAAATGGGTAAAAATGTCTCTTTTCGTCCTCCGAAAAATCATTAAAAAATTTATAAAAATCCTTCGGGATGTCGGAGGGCGAGTTCGTGCAGTTTGGGGTGCGGGTTTGACGGGGTGAGGTGTTTTTTTGATGGTAAATTTGAGCGGGACGGGATTGCTGCTGCCACTGGATCTGTCATCATAGAGAGAATTACAGTAACAGCAGCATTTGGTGTACAGTGAGCGGCGGCGTTCGGGGGGAGGAAGGAAGCCTCCAGAAAGGCAGAGCCGCTAGTGTGCCGGGCCAGACTCGCCTGCCTCGGTAGGGGACCCGAGCTCAAGTGGGGGTGCTCGAGTGTCACCCCCCCGTTTTTGAAACATTTACAGTGACAGTTCATAGTAGTGAAGGTTGTGAACACCTAGCGATCGCAGCCATGGGGGATGGGGGGCTTAAATTAACTGACTGTAAAGCATATTTATACAAGTTTTGCAGTTGTATTTGTCGCTTTGTGTGCGTTTTTTTTCTTTTCTCTCTTTTTTTGTTGTTTTCCCATTGCATGCAAATCCCTATTGACAGTATTTCTAGCGGAATGTAATAGAATCCTCCGGATACCTCTGCTGTCATTTTCCCCATCCATTATCAGTTAGCTGTCAGATCTGACCCTTCGTGTTTTTCCCCCGTTTTGGAATACGGTTTTGCAATGTGTAAGTATGTGCTGCGAAGCAAATGCCATTTTTCTTATACTCAGCCGTTTCGCTCGCTGTAACGTAGTAGATAAACCAGCAGTTTTGTCTAGGAAGGTGAATCACTACCAGTTTGTAGGTGTTCTTGCTCTCTCGATCTCTAAAGAACTCCGTATTCAGAGTCAGAAACAATTTAGCATGCTGTGATTAAAATATTCCGCTTACCACCTCTACACTCCTACAGCATTCTCTGCATTACTGTAACTGAGCTACTTTTATCTGTTACTGGTTTACTTTTTTTTCTGCTTTTGTAGCAGATGATTGTATCGGAACTGTTGTGTCTGTTTGTCTGTCTATCTATCTATCTATCTATCTATCTAATTATCCATCTATCCTCACTCCCGCAGGCGTACCTTTCTACCTCGAGTCGTGCCATTTGTTGACACTTGCATCTTGGAGTAGACCCTGCACTTGAACATGATTTAACCCTCTCTGATATCTTGACGTGGGCGCACAACAAACATCTTTTGAATCTTGAAAACCGTTATTGACTCTTGTTTGAAATATGCCTATTATTTTACAGTGCTAAAGACACGAAGTTGGCGACCGTTAGTTAGGTTTATGTACTTTAATTAGGTCATACAAGGAAGTATTTTCGGGCACATATGATGTCAAAATCAGTAATGGTTATTAAAATAGTTACTTTACTTTCTGGAATATTAGTTTTTCAAGGTGAATACGTTCAGATTTCACATCACAACACTTAACTGTTATGCCTTCAGCAAAGCAAACATGGATGCATATAATTGGTATAATGTTAGTTTCAGATGACGGATCAATGGCTCCGACCTATCACTGTAGGCTTCCTTATTCCTGTAGTCTTATTAACACTGCAATTGCTTGCTTATTTTAGTGTAGAGCAAAATAATTTAGGATTGCAGTTTCTTTGGATGTCAACTTTCTGGATGTGTCATGAGTAATTTTGCTTTCTTATTTTTAGTTTTAGGGGTGTTCTAGGCTTCAGTAACTTTGAGGTAAATGGGAATACAAAACAGCTATGCATAGAAGGTCTGAGGTTTGTGGGTAAGCATCCCACTTGTGGAAAAAGGAGGTGGAATTCGATAATTGCCAGTAGACTCTTAGAGGGATGCAGCATCTCTTTTAGCTTTTGTCTTTGATTCAGTGGAGGATGACCCCCCCCCCATGTGTAAGCTTAATCATCTAAACACACTTTGAAGCTTATTTTAATCAAGTTACGATTATCCAAAACAACGATCTGAAAATAAAAGTAAAATGTGACAGTTCCCTTCATTTGCATTTTCAGTATGGCAGTACATTCCGGTTAAATGTTGTTAGAAAACAAATTTTTTTTTTGTCCACAGTGTCTTACTTTGAATATTGTAAGTGCATGACCCAAGTGTATATATTAAACAGTTTCCGAATTAAAACAAAAGAAAAATCCTCTGTTCAGGCTTACCTGTAGTCACTAGAATGATAAATTGTGAATGCTGTATTGAAACAAAACATACAACCTAAACATTTCATTCTTTGAAAAATGCTGTGTTAAAACGTAATCCACTCTTTGACCTTCAAGTCAAAAGTCTTTATTTATTTTTGAGAATACCCAAAATATTTTGATCTTTAAAAACGTGACCATCCTCTGTTAGCCTGGTTGGTCTAGGCACTGCAGGTTATGAAGCTAGTCCAGTGTGTCCACCAGAGTAACTGCTGTGACCTTTGGTTGGGCAGCCGTTTTAGGGGGGTAAGCAGCATTGATACGTGGAGACACAGAAGTAGGAAAGCTGTTAAGTGCAGGTGCATATCTTTATTAAAAACTGCGTAAAGGAGGAATTTATTACCTCGTGTTTCACAACTTTTTGGGGGAAGGCGTACTGTTTGCAGGGCACACTTAGCATTTTTGTAGCTGAAAATAGATTCCCTTCCCCCACTCTACAATATATTTTTCTGTTGTTTTGGTCAGACGACCCATGGAAAAAATTCCAGATAGACCCTACAGTATAATATTCCACATTCTCACCTTGGTTAGTATGTCAAATATTAACCACAGTTTACTTAACCAATACGACCAGCAAGTGCGTCATAGTTGTCTGTCCTAAACTGAATCACTTTTCCTTGTATCTTGTTTTTCTCTATATTAATCACAATTGATCATGTTTAGTTTACACCACACTAGTGAAATTAGGAGCTTGATCTGCACCCACCTGAAAAAATATAACTATGCATTTTCTTTGTTTGTATTGTGTTTTCAACTTGAGATATGTGCTTAAAAAGTATGGATCCTGTTAAAGAGCTGACTTTAGATATCCTGTGTATTGATTTTTTATATATATTTATTTATTCATTCATTCGTTTGTCATTTCTTGGACAAATACAGGATCTTTTGAAAGACATTTGTGGAAATCTGCACCTCACTGGATGCTGTCCTTACATCTGGGTAGACTTTGTTTTTATTCAATATGCCTTTGATCATTATTTGCTAGCCACAGATCATATTAACCATAAAAGCAGGTTTATGCTTTTATTGGGTATTGTTAGCCAGTTCAGAAATCGTTAAAGCACATGTTAAAGTGTGAAGGGTTTCTACTCGTTCCATTGTACTTACAGATGTAAACATTTTTTATTTCTTAGGAGATTCAACAGTCAATACAGAGTCATTTATTTATTTTTTTTAGGACGTGTTACAGTGAAAAAGAACAAGTTGCCGGTTTTTCTAATTCACAGATAATTTGTGGTGTGCTTCTGGATCATTCTTGATTAGAAGGAAGCAAAAGTGATCTGTAAAAAGATGATTTGTTTTCCTGAGAATGTTTGGATTCTGATCTGTGGAAATTAGTGTTGTTTTTTTTTTTTTGTTGTTTGTTTTTTGCCCCAGCACTGTCCTGTTTTTCACCTGCAGTTCTTGCGCCAGTGGGTGCAAGTGTTAATAAAGCCTCAGCACCAAAACTTTTAAGTACAGGTTTCCCCATTGCCTGGATGTATGGGGCAGTGATTGGGGCCAAGGAGCTTTATTTCATGGGGCTTCTGGTGGGTTTTTACAGTAAAGAGCCCTGGTATCAAAATAGGAGAGTAGTGCAGTAAATTAGGTTTGTTAAATCTAAAAATTTTTTTTTTTTTTAAACCCTTGTTGTGCCGCAGACTGATGCATCGGTCCAAAAATCCTATATGTTCTAATTCTGTCGGCAGCCTAAGGGTTAAACTAATTAAGGTGATGCCCAAAAATATAGGTTGCATTGACGTACATAAGGGGTGGGATCCTTCAGTGTTGAGGATAAATGTCTCTTATACGAAGAGATTGTCAGAGGACTTCATTGCTGTACTACCTCAGAAAATGACAACCCCTTAATGAAAGTCTCCTGTTCTATAACACAGTTGCACCCCGGGTTGGGGGTAACAAAGCATCAATATTTATTTAGTTTTTGTTTATGAGGAACCTCCACCAGAACAGGCAGATGAGACATTTTTTTTTTTTTTTTTGGTAACTAGGTGCAAGGCCCATCTTACATGGGCAGCCTGGGAGCATGAGGAAGGTTAAGTGACTTGCTTAGGGACTGTGTGCAAGTGGAGGTTGTGGGAATCAAACCCAGTTCTTTTGGATATACCAAGCTCATTCTTGGCACATTACTTTAACCTCTAGGCTATTCTGCCAGACCAAATCCTGGTTTATCATCTCATCTGAAAGACTGCACCTCAGGAGTGCAGCGCACCCCCAAATGCTGCACTAGTGTCTGTATTGAAATTTTACCTGAAGTTCCTGGTGTGAGCCTAGAACCCACAACCTGCTTAATCCCACGTGGCCCTCCATGCTGAAATAATGAACAGGGATCACAATTAAGTTGTGCAGCCATTAGCCAGCAGGGCTAGTGACTGGGGAAAATCCACTTGCCCCACGGACTTTTCCACTAGCCCAGCTGGTGTACTTACTGAAGTGTTACCTTCTCCAGTACAAACCCTCAGAGCTAGCCCAATACAAAATCTGCCAGCATTTGGCTAATCTGGATAGATTGTTTGTATGGTAAATGATGAATGGAAAACTCGATTTTAAAAAGTTGGGGTGAAAAATGTGGATCATATTTGAAAGCCATGGCTGGTGCCAGTTTCAACCCATGAATGGCAACGCTGATCCTCATAGCAGTTGTCGCATGACCTCTGACTTAACACTTGACCAGCGGAGAAGGGGATTCAAAGATGTTTTCCATTTTTAACCCCAACTTTTTAAACAGAGTTTATTTATCATTTTCCATACAAACAATCTATTTTTTCAAGAATAGGCCCCCTTAAAAAAATTGTAGGGAACTTAAAAAGTCTGTAAGTGGGATTCTGACTCTTGCAAAAAAATATTTGCCTGAAGCTCTGCCCAGCACTGTCACAGCTTCTATTACAGAATAAAATGTTTCCTGGGCACAGTATATACAAGGATTTTTTTTTTTTTTTTTTTAAGGTTACACTTGTATGTTCTTGATTACTTGTATTTGAATGAGCTTATCATTAGATATTAGATGGCAGGAAATGCATTTTTCCCAGCTAAGAGCAAACTCCAGGGGTGTAAATTGTTTTGAAAGTACAAGTAATTTCATAAAAAATGGTGTGTGTGCAGGGGAAGGGGGGCAGCTCAAGGTATCTGGATATCTACATCGGTGTATTCTCTTGCACCCAATGGAATTCTTTCATTTTATGCAAATAATTTTGAAATGGGAGACTGGATAAAAACATCCAACTTCATACAAAATCATGTCTGCTTGTCAAATTTTATTTTTGTACAGAACGACCATGGAATTCACCAGGACCGCTCGGAAGTATTGTCATCTTTTGGGAGGGGGTGTGGGAGATGGAATTTTCCTAAGAGCTTCCCGTTGATTTAAGGAGCAGTACCACTTTTTGCTGTCTTCTTCAGCCTCAGCTCGTTCATTTTTCTTTTTAAAGAACGGTATTTCAAAAAATTCTATACAATTTCCAGAAACATGGTGCAATTTCTGAAAAGTGTGTGTGTACACACATTAAAACAGATATACATATGCACATAGATATATAAATATACAGGTATGTGTACATGTGTGTAGATATATATAGAGAGAAAAGAGTGTGTGTGTGTGTGTGTGTGTGTGTGTGTGTGTGTAAATCACAAATTTGAAAATGTCTAAAAAAGCAGACTTCCATGGGGCATGCTGTAGCCTAAAAAGCCTGGTAGCCAGATCTAGTGGCAGTCACTTTGGTCTTACGTTTTTGACCTGGAATCCAGGGTTGAGAAAAAGACAAAAACCATGCTGTTTAATACCCTAGTGTTTACTGATAGCAAATCGTTTGCTATCTTTAAAATGTAAAAATTCAAACCTCTATAAAGTTTACCACTTTGAAATGTTGAGACTTACTGGTAAGACCTTTTTTTTTTTTTAACTGAAAGATCTTTTTTACTCACTAGGAAGATGACCTCTAAATTATCTCGAATCATACAGAAAAGCTGGCTTTGAAATTATGCAGAAGTTACAACTCTGTTTAAAGCATTGTAAAATTAGCCTGTTATAGTATTAGTCATAACTGCAGCTGATATGCACACTGAGCAGTTCTATTTTAAGTCTCTTGTTTTTAAAGGTAAGAGGTTCCCCTTTTTCAGCTTTGTAGTTTGCTTTCGTAGCTGGAACACAGAATATATAACCACCTATTACACTTCAAATACCTAAGGTGTGAGCTCAAAGAGGAGGAAAAAAATCTGGACTGTCTAATTCAAAACTTGAAAGAAGTGGCTATGACTTAATGTCGAAATGGTAAAATGCACAGTTAATAAATTCATAAAAAGAAAGGTTTTATGAGCATTGATTCCTTGGCCATTTTGAACAGGCAGAAGTGCTCCGAAGAAAGATGGTTGCTCCACAGCTAGTGCACTTCAGCCCTTCTTTTAGCAACAGTCCAAGGTTTTGTCCTTTCTAATTTGAATTTACACAAGGCCAGCCACACCTAACAGAGCATGTTACAACATTCAGTAGTAAACTGCCAAGTAAAATAAAAATAAATGACTAATAGTGGCAGGTTGTAAACATTTTAAGTTCAGGTTGACTGTCGGAAGCAGTAAACAGGGATTAGGATAAATGCTCAATTCAGGGGCCGATATTGGCACAAGGCCAAATACTGGTACATTATTTTTTATCTGGCTAATAAAACTCCTTTTTAAGTAGCCCTTCTGACTTCTGTTGGAGGAAGTAACATTTTAGTAAGTGCACAGTCTAGTGAAAGACTAACATAGTGAATTTTTTTGAGTGGCTACAAAACTCTGTTTTAAAGCAGCAGTATTTGTTGGTGACCATATTATTTATTTAATTTTTTCAGCAGCAATGGTTGCTAGGCAGAAATATCAAGCTACCCATTTTGTTTTCTTTTTCTCTCAACCCTGTACCACGATAACAGGATTTTGAAGTTGTTAAAAGTTCACGCTCCTGTGCCATGTCTGCTATGGAAAGAAAATGTCTTGGTATGATGTTGTGGTGTTTACCATCAGAAATGTGAGCTAACGCCATCCCAATGCATCGGACTTATGAAAATAACGTACATTCAACAGGTAATCTCAACGGAAGAGATTTTAAAAAAATTGCAGGTGGTGGCCATCTTTAATGATGTGAGTCATTAATTACAAAATTGGATGTAAAGCTGTTGTAACAGTATCTGAGAGAACTAAAAATGAGTTGAGCATTAATCAAACCATATCAGAAATAGATTTTTGCCGAAAAACTATATAATAAAAATTGTTGGCTGACTAACAAATACTGCTGTTTTAAGTTCTGTCAGGTTTTGGGTGCATAGTAATGAAAAAGTAGTTTTTTGTTGAAAAATTGGCCTTTTCCAAATAAGTGTAGCTGTATTGCAGTTTTTATCGGTGTATCTGGAACTCTGGAGAGGGGTATGCGGAGCCTCTCTATTCATGTACTTAAAAAGCTAGTAGAACCAAAAATAGATGGGGAAAATCTTAAAAAAAAAAAAATATAAAAAGTAGTAAGTTTTTTAACTTTTTTGTTTCTGAAGTATTCTCTTTCCGTTTGCTTATTAAAAGTTTTCTGTGTGATAGTATTATGCTGGATGTGTGGAACAGCACTTTGCCTGGCAGCTGACGAACCTAGTTCTGTTCCTCCCACTACATCATAGTCATTGTGACATCACAAGTTACTGACCTGGCAGCTAGTGAGTGGCTGTTCCCTGAGTAGTTGTGCTGTCACAGTGAGGTCAGAGCTGATGATATAGTGAGGGGACTAGAACTAGCTGTTCCACAGATCAAATCTACTAACATCAGGTAAAAAAAAATCTAATTACCTAAAGGGAAAAGATAAAAGCATCACATAAATAACAGGTAACAGCTGATTACTTTTAAAAACTAATACAGTATTAAATGTAGGCAGTACACTAGTTCTTTAAAACTGTTGTAATAGTTAAGTGTCTGCAGACTTATTAGCAGGTACAGCAGAGGCTATATACCCCACCCCCCCGATTGCATTGTTTTAAAGCAGCAGTGCATGATGATGGTGAAAATTCTGATCTCTACTTTCTTATTCTGTTTTAGATTATCCCTTATCGCCTAACTTGTATGATACCCTTCCTCCCCCATTTTGAATCTGCTTCAGTTCTCTTTTCACATTAGAAATAATAAAAGGGGTGCCCCCTTTTAATATGGCTTGGATCAGGTTTTTATCAGTATTCTGGGCTTTTTTGTGCAGTTGTCCCATAAAGTCAGGGTGTTCAAATACAAATGATAGAGCTGATGAAAACCTGGTCTGAGCTACACTAAAAGGGCACACTTCTTTTATTATTTCAACTGTTACAAAAAAAAATGGTAAAGCTGATTCAAAATGCAGAAAAAAAAAAGTTTACAAGTCAGGCGATAGGTGGTGATCTAAGATGAAATAAAACAAGTACAGGCCAACATTTTTGCTGCTGTCGTGCCCTGCTGCTTTTTTAAATAATGTTTGAGTGCTGTATTGATCATTAGTAATGTTTGAGTGCCTTAGTCATCCCGTAACTTTTGAATGCAGTTTAAAAAAAAAAAAAAAAAATTCTTTTTTTGTAGTTTTTATTTATTTTTTATTATCATAAATTTGGGCATGAGTGGAGTCTAATAACTCCTAGGTATGGTTTCTTGTTTGTTCTGAAATTGTCCCCTTTTCCCCCCTCTTATTTAGGATCCCTTGTTAATGCTGCCTTTTCCCCACACACTGTTCATTTTTGAATTACTTACAGATTCCAGGAACCAGTGACATCAGTTGAGCGGCAGCCCTCCATGTAAAGCTTTGATGTGCTAGGCTTCAATTCGGCTGATGATGCTGAGTATCAGACTTACAAGTGAATGGAACATTTAAATATTTGGGTGGGGGAATAGGGCAGCAGCACCAAAGGACTCTTAAGTAAGGGGGGAAAAGACTATTTCAAAACAAGTATTCGAAACAATACACTGGGTGTACTAAATGGACTTCACAAATTTCCCATTTTTGATTTAAAATAAATAAATAAATAAAAAAGTAAAAACACAAGGTTTATGTTCTGTTTAAGACAGCATGTGTGCCATAACAGTTTGGCATACAATGCAGTTTGTACAGTTGCAGAGAAGTAGAGAATTTTTTGGTTTTAAATATTTGGATAAAATAGCAGTGATGCTTAATTTAATATGAGAAGCAGTAGGCAAAATATGTGTAGCATATTGCAGTTAACTTTGTGTAAAGTAGCTGTTCAACCACTTTTAGGTGAAGTCAGATGTGTATCAAGTGACTGCTGTATATAAACAATGTTGTGTGATAGTTGATGGAAGTTGTGTAGATTTTTGTTAAGCTATACCAGCTACAAGGTTCCCTGGCAGCAGCATGTTTAATTTACATGTCTGTCTGTCTGAGATTAGTGTTTAACCTTGGAATCTAAAATCCTGTAATGTATTATGGCTAATTGTAACTTCAACTTTTAGCTAAATGGCAACTCTTAGCCAAACTTTAGAAATTGATTGAATTTTGAGCAGCAACCTCTACATATGTTGTGTGTAGCTAAATACAGAAATACTTTATAAAACACTGTTTAGTTGGTGGCAGCTTATGCAGTGGACTAGCAGATAAAATTTTTGTTTTTATATCATGAATACAGTATTAGCACATTTCCATGTACAATCACGTTAAATTAGGATTAAAACCAGTGTGTACAATTGACTGGCTCCCAGTAATGCTTTAATGACTTAAAGAAGCAACTCCTGGAAGTGGCAGTATGCAGAGTTCTAGGGCGTTGTGTCTAGTTTTTATAGGTTGGGGAGTGTACTTGGAACTGTGATAGACATCAGTATGATGGTTGTTTACAAACATTCATCAGCTCCTTTTTCTCTCTCTCTCTCTCTCTCTCTCTCTCTCTCTGTGTTAGCTACTTAGGGAAAAACTATTGGAATAAGGGGGATGGTACTCAGAAACTGAGGATCCTTCTTGGAAAAGAACTAGCTTCCTCAAAATGGTGACTTGCTTTGTGATACAAGTGTTCTTTTTTTTTTTTTTTTTTTTTTTTTTTAGGCAAAAAAAAAACATTTTTGAACTTGTGTACCACCTTAAAGCAAAGTAAGAGGTACACACTGGCCACACTGAGGGGAGATTAAAACTTAATAAAATGTAAAAAGTGTAAATATGGGTAATATTTAACTATTGAAAGGTATGACAACTCCACACACTCACCATTTTCTTATTCCTTAATCTGCTCAGTTTTATTCATGGGGATATACACATAATTTTAGTTATACAGTGTTGAGGCTTCTCTCAGTTTGTAGAATAGCACTAAATAATATGAAGCCTTTCACTTTCATGTAATTCATTACCACTGTTAGCACTGCTGTATTTGGTTTTAAGTGTGCAGCCTACAATAAAAAAAAAAATAGCCACTTGCTTTATCTTCACTGTTAGGAAGCAGTTTTTGGGGGACTTCTTTCTTGAGTGTACTGATGTTTACCATGGCCGGTATCAGAGTACTTTTTTTTTTTTTTTTCCTTTTTGAATGGAGGACCAGGTGAGCAGAAATGATTACACTGAAAAAGGGGCCTGTAAACAGGCGATGGGCATGGATGGCCTGGCTTGGTCAGCTGGGCTTCACGTTTGATCCTGCAGTGTATGTTTCAGTTGAGCAAGACCTATAGGGTTCATCATTGACAGCAAAATGTTAATTTGAAATTGCAACACACTAATTATTTATTTATTTAAAAACTGGCAACCGGGAGAGGCACACTGTGCCGAAGCCCACTTCCAGGTGCGATCTGGGGTTGTAATATTTATGGTTTTAACAAATTGCTTGTCCATCTGATTGTATCTTGCTCATCAGGGTTTTAAGTAGTTGGTGTACTATAGCAAAATGGGGTAATGCTAACCATTTTTGAGTGAGACCATGACGCAGTACACAACATTAATAAAACTATCATTTTTTTTTTAAATTTTCCTAATCGACCTGTGCCAAGTGCTATGCATTTTCAAAACTGGTTAGCACTTTCATGCGTCAAACTGCTAATCGTTTTTTTTTTTTTTTTTTCTCTCCTACCTTATTTAAAACCCTGCTCATGTTTCAGAGAACCAGGTTTAACATGTTTATTGTAACCGTAATGTGTATTGCGCTACTGACTACTCCTCCTTCGGGAATACTGTTATAAACAAGATGTTTTATGTCTGTTGAATCTCTAATAAATGGGCCTGCCTTGATCTGGCCGGTACTGGCATTTTAGACTAGCTTTAAGTCTTCTGTCTGAAATACAGCATTATATGTTCCTTGTTAGTTTTCTATCTGCATTATTTATCTAAGCTTTCCATAGCTACCATTTTTTATGGTAAACACGAAAAGTTCAATCTTGACACTAAAACAAACAAAAAACAAAACAGAGCTAGTGGTTTGCCTGAAATGAACATTAATGTTTAAAAATAATGTCTCTTCCCCCCCCCATTCTTTTTTTTTTTTTTAATCTGTTTGGCTAATTGAAAGATTGTCTATGTGACAGCACCAGGTGTGTTATGTGGAACAAACTGGAGGCTGAGCTGTCTAGTTCTCTCCCTCTTCGTACCTCATCAGCATTGTGACCTCACTGACTGACATCACAGCTGCTTTGGAAGAGCCATGTAACAACTGCTAGACTGATTATTAGTGATGTTACATTGCTTTAGGGATGTCACGATATCAAGATTTCACATTAGACCAGTATCAGAAGTCACAGTATTGATACTGTGACCAATTTCCAGTACCATGATAACTGTGGTTTTCGGGCCTTTCAACGCTTTTTTTTTTTTTTTCTTTCGTGGGGGGCGTAAAGGGACTTAGGGTCTCGAGCTTGAGGAGACTTTTGTTTGCACAAAAGTGACCATTACTATAATGTTGTAGTGTTCCTGATAACCATGGTATTAAGTGTCATACTTATCATACTGTCAACATTTAATACTGTGATATCTACGATGCTGATGTGGTAGGAAGAGTACTAGAACTAGATAGCTCAGCGGCCAGGTAAAGCACTGTTCTACATAGCAAACCTAATACTGTTGAGTACTGTGTGAACATAAAATTAATACAAGGAAAAGAAAACTATTTCAGTAATAGAAGTGACTAATTTAAAACAAAATAACTTTTTAGTTTTTTTGTGTGGGGGTGTGTGTGTTTTTACTAGGTGTAAGTTGCTAAAGGCTTTTTTTTTTTTGTTAAGGAGAACTGCAGAATCTATAAGCTATTTTTCACAGTAGAAGCTGTTTTTTAAATACTGGTTCAAATCTTGTCATTGATCTAGCTATAGAGACTTTTTAGTTATCCTAGTGGGTGTTTCTGATTTACATGCTGCTGGTAAGAAACATTTTGGAACTGTATGATGTAGTTTATGTCCCTGTTCTATTCTGTTGTTGACAGTGCATCTCGTGTTGTATTCTAGAACTCCATGGTTGTTTGGGACATAAACTATATCATACAGTTTTAAAATGGAACTTGCCATCAGATTGCAAAGGCTTATATAGATGGATCAATAACAGAACTGGAACCAGTACTTAATAAAATAGCTTCTACTGAGAAAAATGAATTGCAGGTTCAGTGCAGTTCTCCTTTAATACTATTATAGTGTAGGTATATTCGTATAGTGCTTTAGTAAGAGACTAGCAACCATTTTTTTTTTTTTTTTTTTATCAAGTTGTGCGCCAGTAGCTTTTCAGGCTTAGAAAGTTCATTATTTTTATTTATTTTTAATCAGTGGAAGAAAATGCAATAATTCAGCTGATAACCAGCTAATTTTTAAGCATATCCTGGTCCAGACACGCTACATCATCAGGACAAGCTATAGCCCATATACAAAGTATCATACCATTGGGACTAATAAGGAGGCAGTATGGTGCAGTGGTTTAAGGCTCTGAGCTGCAAATCTGGAGACCTGGGTTTGAGTCCCACAGCCCCCACTTGCATACTGTGTGACCCTGAACAAGTCACTTAACTTCCTTGTGCTCCCAGGTTGCACCTGTAAACAAGCTTTCAGCTTAGTGTGTCTCACCTGGTTAAATAATTGGGGGGAAAATACTGTAATAAATATTAACTGCAGTAATGAGTACTCATTGGATTAATTAGAATATTTTCAACAATCTTAATATTTGTGGTTTCAGCATCGGTGACTAAATCCAGTATTTGGGGTGGGAGGTGGCATTAAGATTGAACTAGTAAAATTAGTCATTGGGGCAACAAAGGCTCCAGATATCATCAGATCTGGTAGACGTTTTTGGCTTGTATTTGAATCTTACAGAGAAACTCTTAAATCTAGTACCATATGTGGTTTGGTGTAGCAT
Source organism: Neoceratodus forsteri (assembly GCA_016271365.2). NCBI lineage: Eukaryota > Metazoa > Chordata > Ceratodontiformes > Ceratodontidae > Neoceratodus > Neoceratodus forsteri. Next base: position 688,464,147 of record CM057459.1, on the reverse strand, counting down.
TACTGCCCAGTAAGCAAGATTGTAGTACATATTAGAAGAAAGAAGACTCAACCTGATCAGTGTACTAAGCTGATATGATTGACAGTAGTGACATGTTGATGTAAATCTTGCTACCTCTGTGACCTGTTTCACTTATTGCGCCAGACCTAGAGGACAGCAGCTGGAGATTTATTTGAACTGCCTTCTGGGATGGTAAGTCCAGATGACACCAGAAGTGGCATATGAGAAAGTATAGGTCTGTGTAAAAGCTTAAATAATCTGTTTAAAACCTTTAGTTTTAAACTTTTTTTTTTGTTTTGTTTATTTTAATGCAGACTTGTGATCTGTGGAGCTGGTGCTAGGCAATCAAGCCAGCAAGGATGCTAAGCAGTGGCCCATTTTATATGCACTTGCCTTGGTTGCTTCTGATTTGGAATCCTATAACATTGAGTTATTTTAATAAAAAGAGTTGATATGGCAGTTTGATGCACATTACATACTTGGGTTCTTATATAACTGTTTACTTTTAAATACTTTATTACTTTAATTTTTTCTTGGACTTGGACATCAGAGCACTGTATCACACTTGGAAACACTCGAATAGGTTGCAAAATGCATTTAGTGTCTGGACTTTGGTTACGTTCTGTATTATAACCTAGAGGAGTGTGTGTGTGTGTGTGTGTACAAAAATGAAACTTGGGTGTAGTGTGCCTACTTATGGCAGTGAATGGGATGCACAGGACTTGGTGGATCTTCTAGTAGATTTGCAGGGCTATGACAACAGCTAAGGTGGAGTACACACAGGATTGCACCTATATGTGTAGCTACGAGTATGGGCAAAAAATTATTTTGGTGAAACCACAATGCGGTACAAGCTTGGTGAATGCTGGACACAAGAGACCCATATTCGGGGGAGGCTGTGAGATGAAACATGGCTATTGCATACCTTGACAGAATAGAAGGATGTGCACAGTGAAATTACGAAGTTCAATTTGTCTCTTTAGGTCTATCAGAATAGTTCTGTTTCATTTGAAATAGAATGCTGACCAGCTGCTTTTTTACTAAATGCCACTGTACAAAGATTTGCAAGCAGTGACAGTGCTAGGGGTTTCAAAACATGGGTCAAATTGAACCCACTGTTGAGACAAAAAAAGTAAAATGACAAATTGGGGCAAAACCTAATTGAAAGTACAAATCTCAACAGTAGAGAAACTAAAACGTTCAAGAAAATACTTTTATTGTTCACTCCTCCCACCTTTCTGCTGTTATAGTATATGGTCAGCCTTTGTTCTGTATAAAAATCAGCCTGCCCAAAATCCTTGTGTACATTCTACGTTGTGCGCATTCCAAAGTGGTGGTGTGCACATTCCAGAGTGGTGGTGTGCACAGTTCAAAGGCCATACAATTTAAAATTTCACGTTTATTCCACACCTAGCTACTTACTAACCTGAGAAACACAAAAAAGGCCGCACACGTTGCACCAGTTTGAAAATAAGAGAGACTCACAAAAATAATATCCTGAAGCCTCAGAGTATTTATTGAGAGCTCGGGTGAGCGTTACCCTCGACGCTTCGTGTCACGCTATTTACTAACCACCCAGTGCCCAAAGTTGTACCTTTTTAACTTTCAAAAGTCTGTAAATTTGATTTTGATCATTGAACAGAACAAAGAAATGGCAATATATGTGTGTGTGTGTGTGTGTGTGTGTGTGTGTGTGTATATATATACATATACACACATATCCTTTCGGCAGGGGTTCTGTCACTCTGACGTACTATATAACATATAATATAAAATGTGGACAACCACACAACTCGTCATGTGTTTCCATCTCAGCCCCTTGATGGAAACACAGCCTTGTTGTGTATGGTTGCTCATACATTATTCTCTGTTGCAGACGATGCACTGCTGTTAACCCACTGTCAAGTGAAAGGTGGGTCATTTTTGGGCAGTCTGAAACTTTTTCCCTTATCTAGCGCTGACCCTGTTTGTAGGATTTATTCAGATTAGTAAAACTAAGCAAACTTCAGTGGTGTAAATGGGCAGGTTCAAGAAGAGTGTTTGTACCTGCTCTGGGGTACAGTTAAGAAAATATCTGCTGGGGCACAAATAAAAAAAAAAAAAAAAAATAATAATAATATCTGGGGTGGGAGGTGGAATATCACTCCCCCGATTGGTATTCTGTCTCAATATCTGGTATTCGGCCTGTCCAAAATAGCTGCGTTACAGAGTAAACCGCAGAGCGGTGGCATGGAAAAGTGGTATTGTAGTAAGAATACCAGCATGATGAAATTTGTATTCCACTTTGAAAACTGGTATGCAAAATGGTGCAGTACCATTAATTTCTAGCTCTGCAGCTGTAATAGACGTTATCACTTCAAAACCGTGCAAACATTTAGTCTCAAACTTTTTGTCAAACAGCTGAGTGCAATAAACATGCTGCAAAATACGACAAAATGACTGGGTGAGAACGGATGAAACAAATGGTTAAATATTACTACCTGCTCCCCAGTAACACTCGTGAGATTGCCACTGATCCTGTCTGCTGTGAACTGCAGCACGTATCCCTTGAGTCCCACTAGGAGCACCAGAGATACCGTTGCTGTGGACATTTGGTCCTGCCATTTCTAAATACCATCTCTAAGTAAACTGTGTGATTGTGGAATAAGAGCAGCCGCTCCATCACGTATCTGCTGAGTGCAGTAATGCGGCGGATGTTCTGCTACATTCCATTACTGACACCTCTCCCACCAACATGAACACACCTGGGTCATTTCCATGCTGTGACAGAGGGATCTCTGCCAGTGAAGACTGGGGGGTGGAGTGGGGCAGGCAACCTCTAGTGTCCTGATCCCATCTCCTGGCGGTGGTCCCAGTGCTGGAAATACAATTAGCCCTAGGCAGGCAGGTGGCAGAGCTCTAGTGAATCGTGTAGATGTCTTGAGAAAGTGCAGGGTGGAGGTGCAACCGAGAACTCGCAAGGGATGGGGGGGGGTTATGATGCAGGGATGGATCATCGCTTTACATCTTGAAGTGAACAACTTTGACCACAAAAATCCTGACTACTTTTATGAATAGGTGGCTTTAGCCCCTTAACCACCCCCTCATGTCTGCCACTGCGCAGCAACAATCTCTGGCTGTACGAATTCAGACTGCACGGTAGGGGGCACAGAACAGCTAGTTAATATATGCTGAACTATCATGCGTTGTAGAGTATCTGCGCTAAAATGTCTGGCACTTTAATTATCGCGCAGTAATTGACCGCGACGAAAAGTTTTTCGCTGAAAAGACATGGAACCGTAAATACACTTCTGTGTTCATGTCAAGTGTTTTATGACTGGCAAAATTTGTGAAGCGCTACAATAAGGTGCATGTTATGAATAGCATCTTGGTACGATAAACCTTCTCACGCAGTTTTGCAACATTATGGCAGCTAGTTTGGATTTTGTGGGAGGGACATTCTGCACCTTAAGGTCATGATAGAGGGAAATGCACAAAATTGGTATTGCCCACTAACTAAATTGTTATAAACCATGGTTACAGGGGTCATGCCGTAACTTTTTTTTTTTTTTTGGTCCAGCTGGGAAAGTGGTGCCAGTTTGCACAGGTCCTTCAGGATTCACACTGGTCCCAAGTTGTTAAATTAGGGGGAGTGGGTGCTCCCTCTCCTCATTCCTTTTGCAGTTACTTTTTGGATTCCAGTAGCACCCTGTCTCTCCCCATCCTCTTAGTTTCTGTCTGGTATCCAGTGGCACCCCTTTCCTCTCTCTCTCTCTCTCTCTCCTCATAAGCCATCTCTGGTGTCCAGTGGCACCCCTCCCTCTTCCCATCACCAAACATTCTTTGTGGTGTCCTATGGCACTCCCCCATGACCCTGGTCCCTGATGGCCGGGCTCAAAATAAGTTTGCAGTCACCATCCAGCACGGCTGCCTACTGACTGGGAAGATCCACTAGTCCCACAGAATTTTTTATTGGCCCAGCTGGTGTAATTACTGAAATATTACCTTCTCCAGTACAGGCCCACAGGGCCACGCAAACAAATTTTTTTTTTTTTTTTTTTACTAGCCTGATTACAAAGCCTACCAGCATTTGGCTGCTGGGCCGGTGTCTGCTTCGACCCCTGTAATGGTGACTGGCACAAACTCTCTGCTGACCTCCTTGGCCAACTGCTGTCTAATTTGCAAAATTGTAGTACAGCACAAAAAACCTACAGTAATTAATACCCTTTCCCCACATATGTCCCCTTAGTTAAAAAATCACACAGAAGGTGACGAGGATCAGTATTTAAAAAGTCCTGAAGCAGCATGCCACGGAGCCTGTCTTAACAGTATGACAGGCAGGCCTAAATGCTGGCAGTCTCTCCCAGTAATGCACTGCGATATAGCGTGAGCAAGAGATTGCTGGCATTCAGGCCTGGTGGTGAGACTGTTAAGATGAGAATTATGTTGTGTGTCCCCACCAAATAATTGTCAAGCTGTGAATGAGGTGTGTGGATTTATTATTTTTATTTTATTTATTAATGCTTGTTGACACCCCTTCCTTCTCCACTCCACCTGCTGCCTTGGCGTCCCGGGTGGAGCTACCCCCATCCTGCTGCAGTTTGGCCCCAGGTGGGAAGGGAGATCGTTCCTCCCACTAATCAACCCTGGTGTTGGGTTGCTCTGTTTCGGGCACCGGGCAAGGGAGCAGGGCCATCCCCCCCCCCCCACGAGAACGGCAGCGTGCAGTGGGGTCCAAGGAGATGGCACATGCTGAGATGTGATGCTGCTCCGGACCCCTGCTGACGTCCTTCCCTTCCACATGGTGCCCCCAGCTGCACCTCCACCTGTGTGCACCAAGGTGGCAGTGTTGCAGCAGGAGCGGCAGCCTTCCCTCCCTGAAGGAGGAAAGAAGCGTCCCTAAGATGCTCAGTTCTCCTGCCCTCAACTGACCCTCCAGTAGTCCAGGTTCGTTCCTAGACCTGGATCACTGTCCTGAAATGGTGAGTGCTACCACTGTGCCGTGGGCCAGCCGTGGGTTCTGAGTAAGGGGACATGAGTGGCGAGGGTAGTGGGCCTGAGATGGGTGGACGGGGGAGTTTTTGTTAAACATTAGCTTGAATGGGAAAGTCAGGAGGAGTCGCAGTGGCTCCAGGCAGTTTGCACTGTGTCCAGGGCCAGTTAAAATTGATGCCTTATGTTATGACACCCCGAGTAATGAAATTGGGCAATTCAGGATATGAAGAAGGGACAGAATAAGAATTTTGCAGTGGAACAACATGGTGGTCGTGGTGGTTGTTGCTGCAGCCAACACATCCAGTTGCTACAATTAATTTTACTCTCTCTACTTCATGTAACTGAAGGCTGAGGGATAACTTTATATTGAAGATCCTGTAGAGAGTATATGGACAGATGTCTTTGGTCATCAAAATCAGTCATTTGTGATTTTTTTTTTTTTGCTTCCATCGTTGCTAGAGAACTTAAGGTGGTGTGTGCTTCCCTGGATTTTATTCCAGACACCTAGTTAGAGGGGCTTTAAAAGATGCACCATATTTTTCATCTGAAATTTGAAGTTGGATTTCCTGTCCCTCGTCTCAGTACAATGGCATTTTGCAAGAATAAGACTGCAGATATGTGTGGGACCCTTTGAAGTCTTCGGTGGGGGTCACTCTTCAAAAAAATTATCAACCAGAAGCTCTTGGTGAGAAGTCCCAATCTACCCAAGGTGTTTTTATTTATTTTTTATTGAATGCTAATTGACTCACTGCGCCCCAACATTTCAACTGCCCTACTGGTGTTAACCCCCGATATGAGTCTGTAGCAGAGGATTTCAGATATCTTTATTTAAACTGTAGAATAAGGAAAGTAGTGATGGGAGGGCTTGTCTTGGAAAAGCAGATTTGCACGAGTGCAACAGAAGGGTAGTATATAGTTCTGAAACTGTTTTGCAGACTTTACACCCACAGATGAAGTCTGTGTTAGACTGAACTATTGGAAAAGACTACAGCATTCTGAAATGGTGTTTGTGCAGTTGTGTTCCCTTAGTATTTTGGTTATAACACATTGCAGTATTTTAATACTGCAGAATGATTTTTCTTCTACACTGATTATACACACTAAAAAAAAAAAAGGCATGAGAAGCCACTTCAGTGCAAAGCATAGATAACAGCAGCAGATTTGCTTGTTGTATCTGTTTATTTCCTTTTCAGGTTTAGCCACTGAAATGTTGGTATCCATAGGATCCTAAAGCCCTGTCTTTTGTTAAAACGTTCTAAACACTCCTGTGTCTTTGGCTTTCAGTTGATTAAACTTGCTTCTGAAAAATTTTCAAGTACAGCTGTAAAATTGTCCAAAAATCTGCTATGTAACTGTTTTAGAGTTTGATGCCTGTCAATATGAGGTCATCCTCCAGATGAATGCGTTGAGCGAAGTCATTGAAAAAAGAAAAAAATGACTGGGAGTCAGCAGGGCTCCCAGATATGGAAATATACGAGTCAGCATAAAATGTTGAGAGTCCAAAACTAATAACAGTTTTGCAGAAGGCCTCAAATTACAGTGCTGCTCTAACTGAATTGTCATAGTATGATGTTGGGGTTTCCACTGAGAGAGGGAGAGAAAAAGAAAGAGAGACGGAGGGAGAGGGATCCCAGCTTCAGAGGCTGAGGAGTCAGCTGGCCCTTGCTGGAATATAAAACAAAATGTGTTTTTATATATATATATATATATATATATATATATATATATATATATATATATATATATATATATATATATATATATATATATATATATATGTATATATATGGAAGTCTGAGGCTTCTCTTAGTTATAGGTCCAGTCTAGGAGACCCCTTTCCTTTAAAACTGAAAAATACTTGCCCATTTGTTCCATGTTAGAAATAGTTTTTTTGTAGAAATTTGGCGGTCTGCGCAGCGGAGGGCCACCTCCCTCCAGCCGGTTGTTAATTCAAGGAAATGACCGGCTTCAAGGCAAGGGAAGAAATTACCTTTTTGTAGTACCTGTACCAAGGTGTCTGTGGCAACAAAAGTTACATGCACCAGAGTTCGGTTTCCTGCACTAGTACACAAAAAATAATACAATTAAAAGTACCCTGCAACTGCTGTTCTGTAATTTATAATTCCTTTTTTTTTTTCCCTCTTTCACAAAGTCTCTCTCAGAATCCCTTTGGGGGAGAGGGGTGAATTAGAAACCTCAACTCAGTTTGCTTGCTGTTGGGTCTGCTGCTTTAAGTCTCCAGCCGGCCCAGCTTACAGCAAATACAACAAAAAAAAATCTTAAATTTATAGTTTAAATGCAGGCTTGACTCGGCTGAACACTGTTCCTATCTGCCTAAAGAAACTAATATCAGTAGGAGTACAGACCCTATAAGCTCTGAGGGGCATCCTGCTACACTTCTGATCACTTCTGGCCATTTAAAGAACTCTGTAGTTCTCAAACGTGCACATGCCTATCTCAGCGTTACTGTATGACGAGGGTGACAGAAAGTGGCACACATGGCGTGGTACAGTAATGTTGAGATAGCATTGGAGAAGTTAGCAGTCTGTCAGTCCCCCTTTGTGAACTCACAACCCCACCGAAACCACCACATGATTGGCATTGCCACTAGCTGCCCAGTTGGCAGTCACTGAAAGAACTCCACCCCAGTACCTTCCGCACCATACACCACTGCAGCCTGAGAGAATCAAGCCTGTCTTCTTGAACGCCTTCAGTCCTGCCTTCCTGAATGCCATCTGTCCTGCATTTCATTATCTTCACATTGCAGTTGGTGTGTGGCTATGCGGTGCTGAGGTCTGATGTGTTTTTGGGGGCACGGCAGCATAGCTGGCGTCCAATGGGGAACAGGGAAAAAAGTTTAAGCTGCTCCTCCAGTTTCTCCTATGCCCTTTGTGGCGCTTGTTGTTGTTTGCGGCCAGAAAACAAAGTACAAAACTGCATGCACTACGGTGCATGCAGAGGAGAAAATTGCATGTACCAGCCTGTTCCTACTTGCAGATGGAACAGGCTGTGTATGTTAACTTCAACCCTTGCTTTAAGGATGTTGTTGTGATTACAAGTCTAATCGCTGTTAATCGCAATAACAGATTTCTTTTTAAGTTTTAACCGTGTGGTGCGAGCCATGTGTGCCACACGCTGGCAGCTGGAGCAGTCATTTCCCAAACGTGAATGACTGATCCAGTAGCCAATCAGGAACCTTGCTAGGCTCATAAATAATTAAGACGTAAAATCCCTTTTGCAGTGGCTGTAGATATCACAGAATAAGCTGGTAGTGTCTTACTTGTAGCTAAGTTAGTAAATTCCAGCTGATTTCATGTAAATGCAGAACATGATATGGGGAAAGTACCTAAATACCAGAGTGTGTGTGTATGTATGTGTATGTGTGTGTGTGTGTGTGTGTGTGTGTGTGTGTGTGTGTGTGTGTGTGTGTGTATATATATCCTTTCAGCCCAGGAAAAGTAGATGCTGATGGCAACTAATCAGTGGCGAACTGACCGACTCCATCTTTCACCAACAGGTCCTCCTCCACAGACATGTACCTAAGCCTGAATGTACACCAAGATGCGTAAGAGCACATTATGTTGGCATGTACTTTGGATTTCTTAGTTGTACTTCTACATGCTTTGATCTATACTGAATATTATATCCTCAACCTAGAGCTAGACATGTATTTTTATTATGTACCGCCTTGCAGGCACTGTCAAAAGTGTATACATGCTTTGTTTTACAAAGATTACAAGAGATTTGGTGGGCACATTTTTTTAGAGGCTTAGAGAACTGCACTGAATCTGCAGATCATTTCCTAGTAGCTGTATTTATTTATTGAGATACACACGTGTATAATTATGTATGTTGTATCTATATGTATATATACTCTTAAAAAATACTGGGTTAAATTTTATTCATCTTTTCAGTCTTCTTAGTTATCCCATTTTATGTTTCTGATTTACACGTAGGAGGCAAGGACCATTTTAGATCTCTTCAGAAAACGGGGAGCAAATTTTCTAGATCCTAGTCTCTGGCTTAAGCCAGTGCCTTACCCGCACATACGTTTGTGTGCACGAGATCAAAAGATAAGTTTCAGTGCCAACTTGTATAATCACCAACAGATATCACTGTGCCCTCATCAGAATTAAAAAAAAAAAAAAAAACTGACCATTTTTGTTTGCCAACTTAAAAAAAAAAAAATGACAATACCTGAGCGTCGCATCTAGACTAGCACAATGAACCAGAAGGACAGTATCATACCACCTGCCAAAAAAAAAAAAAGTGAAAAAAATAATGTATTTCAAACCCCAGTAATCCCTCACTTATGTTTAACAGAGACTAACTTGATCTGCTTTTATGATTATCTCAGTAAACGGGTGGATGAGGGAAAGAGTGTGGATATGGTAATGCTGGATTTTAGCAGAGCATTTGATACGGTCCCACGTGAAAAAATTATTTAAAAACTTATTGGGTGGGCGTAGATGTGGGTATTGCAAGGTGGATTAAACACTGGCTGACAAAGAACACAACAAGTGAGGATACAGAGTCATTTGTCAGGTGGAGAGGGTGACAAGTGGAGTGCTGCAGGGGTCGGTGCTGGGACCATTGTTTAGCATTTTCATAAGTAAACTGGGTATAATAAGTGAGAAGAAACTGGTTAAATTTGCAGATGGTGTCAAGTTAGGAGGGGTTGTGGATACGTTTGGTGATAGGCTCATTTTTGGACAGGATTTGATACAGTTCTCCAAATTGAAGCTCATCCCATTTTTCACTACCCAAACTGAAGCTCATCCCAATTTTCACTGCCCACTCAGAGATGTGTCTCATAATACATTTAGGGAGACAAAATATCCAGCAGGATTACTATATGCAGGGCTTAAAATTAAAAGTTCAAAATTGTGAGAAGGATTTGGGTGTCTATATACCGAATGATTTGAAAAGTGGGACCCATAGTAAAATCATTGCAAATAAGGCAGTGCATTTAGTGAACTGTATCAGAAGGGATTTCCAGTCACCACTGTTTAAATCGTACGTCAGGCCGATTTTGGATTACTGCTCTATGGTCCGGAGTCCTTACTTGAGGAAGGATACAAAACTGGTAGAAAGACCACAGAAATCATTCACAAAAATTATATCAGGAAATAGGGAACAATCCTATGAAGATAGATTAAAAACATTGGGACTGTGGTCATTGGACATTAGATGTGCAAGGGGAGATCTGCTGTTGTATAAAATATTGAAACAGAAAGATCTAAGAAATGAATTGGGATTAGTGTTTAAAGAGAAGGTATATAATTTTGAGAGGACATGACAAGCAGATGGAGGAGTGAAGGAGTAGGACAGACGTGAGGAGGTATGGTTTTAGGTGTAGGGTAATAAGGATGTGGAATAGATTTCTTGCAAATGTGGTAAAGGCAGAAAATGTGTGTGTTTTTAAAGCAAGGCTCGATGAGTGTTTTTCTGAGGTTGGTAACATATGTTAACCTCCACTGAAATGGTGGGGATAGCCTATATGGGCCATGCCTTCTTGGCTGTATTAAAACCTCCAGTGTGACCTCCAGTATAATAACTGGCAATCATTCACCTGGAATGAGCTGCTCCGGAGCTTAGAATTTTATGCTGATTAGAGAACCTTAGAATGAAATTCAAAACTCTGCTATGTGGTCACTCACCCCTGCATTCTTACAGCAGATTTATTTTTCTGCCTGAAGATTCAGACTGATTACGTTCGATTTAAGCAATGTGCCAAGACAGTGTGTGGGTTATGCTAGGATTTACCCACGCCTGGTGTGTTTGGTCACGAGGCCGCAGGCCGAGTGAACACACAACAGGCATGGGTAAAACCTAGCATAACCCGCACCCTGTCATGGGATACTGTGCTTATACAAAGTACTCAAGTGTATTTTTTTTGTAACAGAAATAAGGGAAAAGTCATTGTTCCGTAGTTTCAATTTTTGTTTTCCAATTTATCCTTAAGCCACAAAATTATTATAGCCTCTGCTGCTAGGAGAATATTGAGGCTACCCCACTTTCCCCAACATTTGGTTACAGGAATTTTGGTTTTAATAGTTTTTCATATAGGTGACTTGGCTGAGAAACAGAAATATAGTGGGGAATGTATGTGATGGAAGAAGCAGCAGGACAGCTAGGTGTAAAGGGCAAAGACCTGTAGGTTTGCTGTTAGTGCTCTTTAGTAATATTAGCAGTAGCGCTGGATCAGTAGCTGAATTTTTTTTTTTAATATATGTTTTTAAATTATACTTTCACATTGGGCAGCCTGATTTTTAATTAAATTATTCTTGATTCTCGCATCGGGCAGCGTTAGGGTCCTGATGAAGTGTGACTGGGGGTTGTTTACTTTTGAGCCGGTGCTATAAGTAATGGTGAGCGGGACAGCGACTGTTGTCGAGAGCGTGGAAGATGTTGGGGACACATCTGAGGATTTGCTTTTGGTATTGTGTTACAGGCAAAAAAGAAAGATGCAGACACAGGTAAGGCAGGTAGTCAAGTCAGCATTTTTTGATGTTATACAGGAGTTCTATACTGGGGCTGGGGAGCAAGCAGGATCGCTATGGATACCAGAGGGAGTGAGTGTTACAGGACCGAGCACACGCAACAGAGGTTGGAGGGGAAGAGTGTGATAGGAGGAAGTCGTCTCTGGAACTGAGGCTGGAGGAAGCAACCGTCATCAGTTTAAGAAGTACAGTATTGCTGGTTTTTATACTTTTTTTTGGGGGGGGTCAGTTTTCTTTTGTTCTTCTACATAATCGGCTGTTTTTAACTTATGAGCTCCCGACTTGCATGGATTCGTGACCTCGATTCTGTTCCTCACGTTACTGATAATGACGCCCTTCGATAAAGCAGACGGCTTCAGTGTCCACCATGAGTGGGCTGGGGATATGGGCCAATGCCTAATTTGGTAAGCGCACACCCAGAACCTTTCAAACAACATGAAGTCTTAATGTATTCTGACAGATGCAGTGATCCCCAACCTTTAAACTGCCCCGGAGAACAAAGAGTTAACTTTCTATGCAGAGCATAGAATGCTGAGCTTGAGCTTGGTTGGAGTCTCTGTCTGGAGTGTTTCAAACTCAGTCAGATTCTTTACTCCGCCTCACTGAACGGTCGCTCTGGAGATTTCACCTTCAGCTCGGTTCGAAAGTCGGTTAAAGTTTCAGTTTTCATCGGTTTTTAAACCAAAAAAGTTATCCGCATAGTCGGTTCAGTCTCCGTCTGTGGTGCCGTGAGTACTAGAAAGGAATTGTTCTGTTTTTCTGTGTGGAACTTGTAAAAGTGTGGGTCGGTTCGGCTGAACCGGCCATTTGATAGTGAAATCTTGTGTTTTGTATTTTTACTTAGTGTGTGGTTACCGGTCCTTATCGGTTCTTAAAAAAAAAAAAAACAAACTTATTTTAGTACGTTTTTTTTTTTTTCCAATACCCATGACACGGTTAGGAACTGATAAGGGAGTCTTGCCTGGCAGTTGCCATAAAAGGGTAAGTTGGTTAGGTTGGCCATGTCTGAGAAACCCAAGAAAAAAACCGGGCCCACTGGGTTTCAACACTGCAGTGAGTGTGGGGAGGTCTTTGCTAAGGCCGATTCCCCACACCACCTGTGTTTATTGTCTGGGGTTTGACCACCTCGATTCAGACTGCCAAATATGTAAAAATTTTCCCACATCTACCCTTGAGAAGAGATTAGGTGGACTGAGGGGAAAAGGATGCAGAGAAGTCCACTGACCCGGGTGGCCAGCCTGGTTCAGTTCCGACCGAACCAGAAGGAGTGCCCTCTGACCAGGGTGATACTTCTTCGGGCAAAAGGAGAGCCGATTTTCAGAGGGATTGGTTCAGACGAAAAGAAAACGCAAAGATAAATCATCTGGTTCAGATCCAGAGGTTCATGTGACCGCCGAAGAGATAGCCAGAGCGATTCAGCTTGTGGAATCGCTCCGCCCGGTTCCTACCGATCCGTCGCCTTCTGGCAGGGGTTCGGTTGATTCCCCTGGTTCAGGATTATACCCTCGAAGATTTTTATGAACTGGAGTTTGAAGAGGAAGGAGAATTTGAGGAGGAGGAGGAGGAGGAGGAGGAGGATGATGATGGTGGTGGTGGTGGTGGTGGTGGTGGTGGTGGTGAAAGTGAGGGTCTGGATGTGCCTGTGGAACCGGACATCTCCCCAGACAGACCTTCAGGTGTTTCTCCTCCTAGGCTTTGAGTCCCTTTCTCACTTTATGTTCTACAGAAAGGTGGCTGAAACCCTCCAGCTTCCTATGGAGGAGGCTGTGGAGGATCAAGAGGAGCCTGATTATGTAGAAATGATGGACATCCCAGAGTCCAGGAGAATGTCTGTTCCCCTCCACAAATCCTTTGGGAAATGGACACAAAAAATCCTAAAGTCTCCTAACACTATACCTCCTGTGGATAGAAGAATGGACAAGAGGTATACCCTTTCAGGCTCAGACACAGAGTTCCTATACCAGCAATGCAGCCATGTTGGAGTAGTACAGACTGCTGCCTGTGACAAGGCAAATATTCCCTTGGCTTCACACCCCCCAGACAAGGACTCCAGGAAGATTGATGCCGTGGCAAAGAAACAGTACATGGCATCTTCCTTGGGACTCAGGCAGGCAAATTATATGGCCTGTACAGCCAGGTACCAGAAGCCCAGGTGGGACACTGTACTGGCACTGGCTAAACAGGCTTCCCCCCCAGCTAGCCAAGGAGCTGGAGGCGGTGGCTGCAGATGGGATTGAGGCATCCAAAGTTCAGTTTCGTGCTGCTGTGGACTCTAATGAGGTGTCATGGCTACATCTGTGGCTCTTTGCAGAATGGCTTGTGCTCAGATGTACTAGCCTCTCTCAGGATACCCAGGCTAATGCCATGGATTTTCCTATAGTGGGTAATTCTCTGGGTAGCAGACAGAGAATTACATGAAGAAAATGGATGAGTACAAGACCACTTATAGGAGTGCTTGGGCTAAGGAGAGGCAGGCAGCTCCTCAAAGGCAGCAGTCTAGGGGCAGGGGCAGGCCTTTTCAAAGGTCTTTTTACCAAGCACAGGCCTCTTCTTCCTTTTCGCAGAGGGGGTTCTTCAGAGGGAGAGGCAGAAGGGGGATGAGCAGGGCTGCATCCACTCCTCAGCCTAAAGCCCCTGCCAAGCAGACACCCTGATGGGCCTGCCAGGGTCGACTCTTATTCCAGTAGGGGGCAGGCTGGCTTACTTTGTCCAGGACTGGATGTCTGTTACATCAGACAAGTGGGTCCTGGAAGTAGTAAGCCAGGGACTGGTTCTCGGCTTCAGAAAATTCCCAAAGATGAAAGCCAGATCTTTAAACAACATGAAGTCTTGCTGTATTCTGACTATTGCAGTTAGGTCCTGCCTTTCAACTGCCCTGGAGAACAAACAGTTAACTTTCCATGGCCAGCATGGAATGTTCAGCTCGAGCTCGGTTGAAACCCCTGTCTGCTGTTGTTTAAACTCCAACCGTCAGATTCTTTACTCCGCCTCACTGTTCAGTCACTCCGAAGATTTCTCCTTCGCTCGGTTTCTACCGAAGTTCTGCTACTGAATCTGTCGGTTTAAGTCTCTGTCTGTGGTACCGTGAATACTAGATAGGTTTTACATTTAGTTTGTGTGTGGAACTTGTAAATTTCGGATTGGTCCGACTGAACCGATCAATTTAGTTTAAAAAAGTTTGTGAATTTACTTAGAGTGTGGTAACCGGTCCGTATCGGTTTAAAAAAAAAAAATGATTTTATTACCTTTTTTTTTCCAAGACCCGTTACACGGTCAGGAACCAATAGGGGAGTCTTGCCTGGCGGATTGCCGGAAAAAGGGTAAGTTTTGGACAGGATTGGCCATGTCTGAGAAACCCAAGAAAAAAACTGGGCCCACTGGGTTTCAACACTGCAGTGTGTGTGGGGAAGCCTTTGCTAAGGCTGATCCCTACAGCACCTGTGTTTATTGTCTGGGGTTTGACCACCTCGATTCAGACTGCCAAATTTGTAAGAATTTTCCCAAAGCTACCCTGGATAAGAGAGTAGGTAGACTGAGGGAAAGGGAGGCCGAGAAGTCCGCTGACCCGGATGGCCAGCCCGGTTCGGTTCCGACCGAACCAGAAGGAGTGCCCTTTGACCAGGGTGAAACTTCTTCGGGCAAAAGGAGAGCCGATTCTGAGGAGTCGGTTCCAGTTAAAAGGAAGAGAAAAGATAAATCGTCCAGTTCGGATCTAGAAATTCGTACTCTGACCGCTGATGAGATGGCCAAAGCAATAAGAATAGTGCAGTCGCTAACTTTGGTTCCGGCCGAACCGGCACCATCTGGCAGGGGCTTGGTTCGGTCGGTTCCCCCGGTTCCGGATTACACTTCAGAAGAATTTTATGAACCGGAGGTGGAGGAGGGAGAGTATGAGGATGATGTTGGTGATTATGAAAGTCTGGATGTGCCTATTGACCCGGCCATCTCCCCAGACAGACCTTCAGGTATTTCTCCTCCTAGGCTTTCTGAGTCCCCTTCCCACTTTGTTTTACAAAAAAGTGGCTGAAACCCTCCAGCTTCCAATGGAAGAAGCAGTAGAGGATCAGGATGAGCCAGATTTTGTTGAAATGATGGACATCCCAGAGTTCAGGAGACTGTCTATTCCCCTCCATAAATCTTTTGGGGAAACAGACAAATAAAATTCTTAAGACTCCTAACTCCATACCTCCTGTGGACAGACGAATGGACAAGAGGTACACCCTTTCAGGCTCGGACACGGAGTTCCTTTTTCAGCAATGCAGCCATGTTGAGGTAGTGCAGGCTGCTGCCTGTGATAAGGCAAATATTCCCTTGGCATCACACCCCCCAGATAAGGACTCCAGGAGGATTGAAGCCATGGCAAAGAAACAGTACATGGCAGCATCTTTGGGACTCAGGCAGGCTAATTATATGGCCTACACAGCTAGATACCAGAAGTCCAGATGGGACACTGTGCTGGCTCTGGCTAAACAGGCCCCTGACCAGCTTGCCAAGGAGCTGGTGCAGGTGGCTGCAGATGGGATTGAGGCATCCAAGGTGCAGTTTCATGCTGCTGTGGACTCCAGTGATGTTTCATCAAGAGTCATGGCTACATCTGTGGCCCTTCGGAGAATGGCTTGGCTCAGATGTACTAGCCTATCACAGGATACCCAGGCTAAGGCCATGGATTTCCCTGTCATTGGTAATTCTCTGTTTGGGGAGCAGACAGAGAACTACATGAAAAAGATGGACGAGTACAGGACCACCTACAGGAGTGCTCAGGCCAAAGAAAGGCAAGCCACTCCTCAAAGGCAGCAGTTCAGGGACAGGGGCAGGCCTTTCCAAAGGCCTTTTTACCAAGCTCAGGCCTCCTCCTCTTCTTCTTATGCTCAGAGGGGGTTCTTCAGAGGGAGAGGCAGACGGGAAATGAGCAGGCCTGCTTCCACCCCTCAGCCTAAAGCCCCTGCCAAGCAGACACCCTGATGGGTCTGCCCGGCCGATTCTCCAATACCTGTAGGGGGAGGCTGGCTTACTTTGTCCAGGACTGGAAGTCTCTGACATCAGACAAGTGGGTCCTGGAAGTAGTAAGCCAGGGTCTGGTTCTCGGCTTCAAAAAATTTCCCAAGATGAGAACCAGATCCTTTCCACCTGCAAATCCATCAGAGACCCTTGCCCTAGAGGCAGAGGTTTCTTTCCTCCTGGCTCTCAGAGCCATAGAGAAGGTTCCTACCCTACACAAGGGCAAAGGATTGTACTCCAGATACTTCCCAACCCCCAAAAAGACAGGAGAATGGCGGCCCAACCTGGATCTAAGATATCTGAACAAGCACCTTTTAAAACCAAAGTTCAAAATGGTGACTCTGGGAATAATTCTGCCCTCTCTAAGGCCAGGGGACTGGCTAGTCTCCCTGGACCTCAAAGATGCCTATTTTCACATTCCCATCATGTGCTCCCACAAAAAGTACCTCAGGTTCGAGTTGCCCTCAGGCCACTATCAGTTTAGAGCAATGCCCTTTGGCCTAACATCAGCCCCAAGGGTGTTCACAAAGTGCCTGGCAGTAGTGGTTGCTTTCCTAAGGAGAAAAAAGATCTCCATCTTTCCATACTTGGACGACTGGCTCATAGTGGGTCAGTCTCCAGACCAAGTCAAGTCACATCTGCAAATGACTCGGCAAGTGCTCACTTCCTTAGGATTCCTCCTCAACCTTTCAGAGTCCGTTCTCGAGCCAGTACAGCTCCTCACCTTCATAGGGGCGGAGCTGGATACAATAAGGGCAAGAGCCTTCCTTCCCCTGGACAGGGTAAGGACCCTTATGGAACTGGCCTCTTCATTCACCCTTCAGGTGTCTCGACCAGCAAGGCATTTCCTGCAGCTTCTGGGCTACATGGCAGTCTCTACAGCAGTGGTCCAGGGAGCAAGATTTCAGATGAGGGACATTCAGTTCCACTTAAGAGCCTTCTGGTCCCAAAGAAAGGATTCCCTTACCAAACTAGTCCCAGTGACTCGAACCCTGATCCAGGCTTTGCAACCGTGGCAGGATCAGGACAATTTGAGACAAGGAGTTCCCTTTGTGACTCAGTCTTTTTCAGTGATACTCACCACAGATGCCTTCCTGCTGGGCTGGGGTGCCCACCTGGGGGATCTTACCACCCAAGGGCTGTGGTCACCTCAGGAATCTCTGCTTCACGTCATTCTCTTGGAACTCAGAGCAGTGTTTCTGGCACTGCAAGTCTTTTCCAAATCTGTACAGAACAAGGTGGTCCAGATCAGAACAGACAATACCACCCCAATGTGGTACATCAACAAGCAAGGAGGCATTCGGTCTTCGGTCTTGTGCACAGAAGCAGTGAAGTTGTGGTCCCTGGCCTATTCCCTGCAAACCTCTCTGATAGCAGTTAACCTCCCAGGGAAAGACAGTGTCCTGGCAGATGCTCTCAGCAGGATATCCCAGGGCCATCATGAATGGACCCTAGATCCCCTAGTTTTGAAAGTGATTTTCTCGAGATGGGGCACTCCACAGATAGATCTTTCTGCAGCCCCAGACAATCACCAACTTCCTCTCTTTTGTTCCAGACCCCCAGTCTTGAGCTCAGTCCCCCTGGATGCTCTGATCCTGAATTAGGAAGGGAAATTTCTGTATGCTTCCCCCCTTCCCTCTCCTGTTCAAGGTGTTGGTCAAGATAAGGTCACAACCATGCAAAGTGATTCTGATTGCTCCAGACTGGGCCAGACAGCCCTGGTACCCACTGTTGCTGTCCTTAGCAGTCCACCTTCCCCTGTCTCTTCCCAGGAATTGCAACCTGTTGACATGTTCTCAGGGGAGGATTTGGTATCCGAACCTCAAGTCTCTCAATCTCAAGGCATGGTTCTTGAAGAGTTAGAGTTTGCTGATCTGCACCTTTCTCAAGGGGTTCTGGATATCCTTAAGGCTTCTCGAAAGCCTTCCACCAGAAAGACTTAAAACTCCAAATGGAAAAGGTTCACTATTTGGTGCTCTAATAAGCATATTTCTCTAGAATCTGCTGGGTTGCCTACAGTTCTGGACTATATGGTCCATCTTAATGGCTTAGGACTTAGGCCAGCTACACTTAAAGTGCATTTGGCAGCTGTTTCTGCCTTCTTGTCAGTAGGCAAGTCCTCTTCCCTGTCAGCCCATCCTGTGTTTTGTAAGTTCTTCAAGGGATTGCTGCACACCGATCCCCCCTTTAGGGACCCTGTTCCTGCTTGGGACCTTAATGTTTGCATTGCTCAGCTTATGCAACCACCCTTTGAGCCTTTGTCCTCTGCAGAGCTTAAGTACTTGACTTGGAAAACTGTGTTTTTGGTAGCTAGTACCTCTGCCAGGCGTATCGGTGAATTGCAAGCCCTGTCAGTGGAGCCTGATTTCATCTCTTTCCATAGAGATAAAGTGGTCCTAAGAACTAACAAGAAGTTTTTGCCTAAGGTGGTTTCAGATTTCCACCTTAACCAGTCAGTCTCTCCCTGTTTTCGTCACTGACCATTCCTCCTCTGGAGAGAGGAGGCTATACAGCTTGGATGTTAAAAGGGCCCTCAGCTACTACATAGAGCACACCAAGGGTCACAGGTTTGAGTCCCTCCAGTTGTTCCTCACATATGGAGAGGTCGGTAAGGGCAAACCTGCCACTAAGAGATCTGTTGCTAGGTGGATTGTCTCTTGTATACAATTCTGCTATGAAAAACTGGGTAGAACTCCACCCTCGGGCCTGAGGGCTCGCTCTACTAGAGGTACAGCTGCTTCCCTGGCTGCTGCCAGGGATATTCCTATCTTAGAAATTTGTCAAGCAGCCACCTGGAAAAACAGTCCATACATTCACCAAGCATTACTCTCTGGATATCCAGGCTAGGAGTGATGCTTGGTTTGACATAGCAGTACTTAGAGCCCTATTCCCAAAGTAGGTTCTGTCCCTCCTCTATGGGTACTGCTTGTTAGTCTCACAATAGTCAGAAGATAGCAAGACTTATGTTGTTTGAAGAAAAATTACTCATCTTAGTAATTATGTTTCTTCTAATGGAGTCTTATATTCTAACCCCCGCCTCCCTCTCAGAACCTGGTTTTTGGGATGTGGGTGGGCAGGAGCAGTGTTAGCACCTAGGGTGCCCTTTTCACCCTCCTTTACTTTGGATGTGTGTTGTTTTGTTTTTTGGGTTTCCTGATTTGAGTCTTTGCTTTGAAACCAAAAACCCCTTTTTAATAAATTTAGTTGCCAGTTGGCTAGTGTGAGTTTTGCAGTTTCCACACAAAACTTCTAGTGAGTATTGCTCGTAAAGATCTGACGGTTGGAGTTGAAACAACAGCAGACAGGGGCTTCAACCGAGCTTGCGCTGAACATTCAGTGCTGGCCATGGAAAGTTAACTCTTAGGTCCTGCCTTTCGACTGCCCCGGAGAACAAACTGCAATAGTCAGAATACAGCAAGACTCCCTTAGAAGAAACAACATCACTAAGGTGAGTAATTTTTTCTTTTCCACCTGCAAATCTCTTGGAAACCCTTGCCCTA
Organism: Neoceratodus forsteri; assembly: GCA_016271365.2. Classification (NCBI taxonomy): domain Eukaryota; kingdom Metazoa; phylum Chordata; order Ceratodontiformes; family Ceratodontidae; genus Neoceratodus; species Neoceratodus forsteri. The sequence goes on along the minus strand of CM057459.1, from coordinate 688,444,172 downwards.
GAGGCAGAGGTTTATTCTCTTCTAGCCTTAAGAGCCATAGAGAGAGTACCTGCCCTACACTGGGGCAAAGGACTGTACTCCAGGTACTTCCTGACCCCAAAAAAGATAGGGGAGTTGACCCATCCTAGACCTAAGATATCTAAACAAACATCTTTTAAAACCAAAGTTCAAGATGGTAACTGTGGGAATAATCCTTCCCTCTCTAAGGCCAGGGGATTGGTTAGCCTCCCTGGACCTCAAAGATGCCTACTTTCACATTCCCATCAGGTGCTCCCACAGAAAGTACCTCAGTTTCGAGTTGCCCTCAGGCCACTATCCGTTCAGAGCAATGCCCTTTGGCCTAACCTCAGCCCCAAGGGTTTTCACAAAGTGCCTGGCAGTAGTAGTTGCCTTTCAAAGAAAGCAAAAGATTTCCATTTTTCCATATCTGGACAATTGGCTAATAGTGTGACAGTCTCCAGACCAAGTCAAGTCTCACCTGCAAGTGACCCAGCAAGTGCTCACTTCTCTAGGATTTCTTCTTAACCTTCCCAAGTCAGTTCTCGAACCAGTCCAGCTTCTTAGCTTTATAGGGGCAGAACTGGACACACTCAGAGCAAGAGCCTTTCTTCCTCTAGAAAGGGCAAGGGTTCTAATGGAACTAGTGCCTTCCTTCAGCCTTCGGGTATCTTGACCAGCAAGGCATTTCCTCCAGCTCTTGCGCTACATGGCAGCTTCAACCGCAGTGGTCCAATGGGCAAGATTCCAGATGAGGGATATTCAGTTCCACTTGAGAGCTTTTTTGTCTCGGAGGAAGGATTCCCTTACCAAACTGATCCCAGTGACTCTGACCTTAATCCAAGCCCTCCAATGGTGGCAGGATCAGGACAATTTAAGACAAAGGTGTTCCTTTGCTACTCAGCCTTGTTCAGTGGTCCTTACCACGGACACTTCTCTTCTGGGCTGGGGCCATCTGAGTCCCTCACTGCCCTGGGGCTGTATCCCCCAAGAACCTTCTCCACATCAATCTCCTAGAGCTCAGGGCAGTTTTCTGGCCTAAAACTTTCAGTCAGTACAGAACAAGGTGGTTCAGGTCAGAACAGACAACACCACCACCATGTGGTACATCAACAAGCAGGGAGACACTCGGTCCACGGCCTTGTGCACAGAAGCCATGAAGTTGTGGTCCCTGGCTTATTCCCTGCAAACCTCTCTGGTAGCAGTTCACCTTCCAGGGAAGGACAATGTGCATATGCACTGAGCAGGATCTCTCAGGGCCATCACAAATGGTCCCTGGACCCTCGGGTGTTGAAAGTGATTTTTTCAAGGTGGGGCACTCCAGAGATGGATCTCTTTGCAGCCCCAGATAATCACCAACTCCCTCTCTTTTGTTGCAGACCTCCAGTCTTGTGCTCAGTCACCCTGGACGCCCTGATTCTGAATTGGTAAGGGAAGTTTCTGTATGCCCCCCCCTTCCCACTGCTGTTCAAAGTTTTAGTCAAAATAAGGTCTCAGCCTTGCAAAGTGATTCTCATTGCTCCAGATTGGGCCAGGCAGCCCTGGTACCCCCTGTTGCTGTCCCTAGCAGTCCATCTTCCCCTGTCTCTTCCCCGGAATTACAACCTGTTAACATCCTCTCAGGGGAGGATTTGTTACCCCAATCTTCAGTCTTTCAATCTCAAGGCATGGCACTTGAAGAGTTAGAGTTTGGAGATCTGCATCTTTCCCAAGGGGTTCTGGATATTCTCAAAGCTTCTCGAAAGGCCTCCATCAGAAAGACTTATAACTCCAAATGGAAGAGATTCAGCATTGGTGTTCTAAGAAGCATATGTCTCCAGATACTGCTGGATTGCCTACGGTTCTGGATTATATGGTCCATCTTAATGGCCTGGGCCTCAGATCAGCTACTCTCAAGGTACACTTGTCAGCTGTTTCTGCGTTTTTTGTCTGTGGGGAAGTCTCCCTCACTGTCTTCTCATCCTGTGTTCTGTAAATTTTTTAAAGGATTGTTTCACACCAGTCCTCCTTTTAGAGACCCTGCCCCTGCCTGGGATTTGAATGTTTGCATTGCTCAGCTTATGCAACCCCCTTTTTGAGCCTGTGTCTTCAGCAGAGCTTAAGTACTTGACTTGGAAAACTGTGTTCTTGGTAGCCATTACCTCTGCCAGGCGTATCAGTGAGTTACAAGCCCTGTCAGTGGAACCTGATTTTATCTCCTTTCACAGGGATAAAGTGGTCCTTAGAACCAATAGAAGGTTCTTGCCCAAAGTGGTTTCAGACTTCCATTTAAACCAGTCTCTCTTCCTGTTTTCTTCACTGATCATTCTCTCCTCAGGAGAGAGGGCTACACAGTTTAGATGTTAAAGAGCCTTAGTTACTACATAGAGCGTATCAAGGGTGACAGGTTTGACTCCTCCAGTTGTTCCTCACTTATGGAGAAGTGGGAAAGGGCAAACCTGCCACCAAGAGATCTATTGCCAGGTGGATTGTCTTGTATACAATTCTGCTATGAAAAACTGGGAAAAACTCCACCCTCAGGCCTGAGGGCTCATTCCACAAGAGGTACAGCTGCTTCCCTGGCTGCTGCCAGGGATATCCCTCCTTTAGAAATTTGTCAAGCAGCCACCTGGAAAACGGTCCATACATTTACCAAGCATTACTCTCTGAATATCCAGGCTAGGAGTGATGCTCGGTTTGGCACAGCAGTACTTCAGAGCCTATTCCCAAAGTTAGTTCTGTCCCTCCTCCATGGAGGTACTGCTTGGTGGTCTACAATAGTCAGAATACAGTAATACTTCATGTTGTTTGAAGAAAAAATTACTCGCCTTAGTAATTGTGTTTCTTCTAATGGAGTCTTGCTGTATTCTGACCTGCCTCCCCTCTCAGAACCTGTTTTTGGGAAGTGAGTGGGCAGGTGCAGTGTTGCACCCCAAGGGTGCTCTTTGTTTACACCCTCCTCCTTTTTTGTTTGCGTGTTGATTTATTACTGGTGTTTGTATTAGATTGTTTTTTGGGTTTCCTGACTCGAGTCTTCCTTGGGAATTCGAAACTTTTTACTGCCAGTTGGCTAGTAGGAATTTTACAATTTCCACATAGAATTTTTAGTTGGGCTGTTAAGAATCTGACTGTTTGAGTTTAAAACACTCCAGACAGAGACTCCAACCAAGCTCGAGCTCAGCATTCTATGCTCTGCATAGAAAGTTAACTCTTTATTCTACGGGCCAGTTTAAAGGTTGGGGATCACTGCATCTGTCAGAATACAGCAAGACTCCATTAGAAGAAACACAATTACTAAGGTGAGTGAATTTTTCTTTTTTTCTTCTCGCACCCTCATATGGCAGACTGCATGTTTGTAAAGTGACTGCTGCACTTCGGCTTCCTGCCGCCTCCTTCTCTGTTCCAAATTTCCCAGGCAACCGACTCGGACACTGGATCCACAGGGCATTAAATTAGCCGAAAAAAATTTATTAAAACTGCTAATCGGCTGTAAAAAGTGCATAGCACTTGGCACAGAATGCTTAGCAAAACTTAAAAATATATGTAATTTTATTCATTTTGTATACTGTGCCATAGACTCACTAGGGAAAAAATAGTTGGCAGTCTACTGCGATGCATTTTTTGAAATGGTTAGCAATGCCTCCTGTTCTGCTATGCTATATCAGCTATTTAAAACCTGGTTCACCACAACTCGTCATGGCCAGTAACGGTCAGGTCAGCCACCAGCATGAGAAATGAGGTGTCCATTTTTTCTTTTTTCCAAATTTACCACTGTACTGGCTTGTTGGCGGCTAACAAGATGGGGGCTGATCATTTTGATGTGAGGGGGTCGGAAGGATATACTGAAGGTGGGCACCAGATGAGCCTGACTGGCACCTTTTCCCATTGGGTGATGCTAAGATTTACAACGGCCAAAAGGTGCCAGTCAGCCAGTCGGATTGCTCCATTTTTTAAGCCATTGTATAATTTATAACACATGAATGGGACCCCCCCCCAACCCCCATAGGAGCCCATTATCATGTATTTCCCTGTATACCTTACAATTTAAGCATATATTCCAAACAATTAAAGTTGCATACCTTCGCACCTAAAGTTGAATGGGGGTGGGGGGACACTCAGAACAACATTGTGACCACCAAACAAACAACTTTATGACCAATTAAATCAGTAAATATGTTCTAATGAACACAGTAGCTGAACCAGTTAAGAAATGTCTATGCTAATTGGCACACCTAATAAGCTCCCTGGCATAAACACAGCTTTACCAAATAAGCCTCCTGACAAAAACATAGCCTTCATGTACAAAAGGGAGTATTTTAGAAGACCGAAACTCAGATTCACGACACCCAGGATCCCAAGCCCAACACCCCGATGTGGCTGTTGCCAGACTGAACACCATCCCGACCACGGAAAGCCCGACAGTGGGAACTGCCACGATGCGGAGTTGATTATAATAATTTCGGAACCGAGATGATAATTGGTTTCTTTTTCAGATTGGGTAACATTTGCTGTTCGATATTCTGTGGTTCTAACCCCAGAAATTCTTCAGTATGAGGATTAACTGTAGCATTCAGCCTCCTGTGTTGAACTGCCTTTGGAGAGAAATGGAACTTGTACAAATGATGGAACATCTATTAGCTCGTGCCACCATTCAAACTGCTGCCCTTGCCAACTGCTGCATTTTATAATGCTCAGATTTCTTTCTTCGTCTTCCTAGTAAGATGCATCGGAGACTGCTCCTCAGTGTAACTGAGATTTCTTAATTTTTTATGAAAAGTAAGTATGAAGTTTTAAATTCTTTAAAGTACTACTGCCTTTACTTTATTTTTATAGTTGGTGCTAGATAGTCTGTGTCAATCTTCATCATTCATCACCGTCAGGGTGTCAGCCAGAGGCGCAACACCCCGCAGAAGTTTTTTTTTTTTTTTCTTAGGAGGAGGAGCTGGCACCGGCAGCGCTGCGCACAAGGCCGACGTATTGCATGGTGCTCGCGGGTTGGCCAGTAACGGCCGTCGGCTCCTCCTCCGCCCCAGTTCTGCTTCTCCTGCCATCAAGACGGCACCTCGCTTGCAGCTGGAGAATTTCTTCTGCATCAGCAGTTTGCAGCCTAGTTTTCGGCATCGTGCCAGATCTGTATGCTGTATTCAACGCCACGTTACAAGTTCGTCTTCACCCGGTTCTGCCCATTTGGTACTCTGTGCCATTTACAAAAGGATACCAGTGAGACCTTTCCTTCTATTTCTTTAAGCGGCATGAGTCTTTTCTATTTTTTTGTCGTGTTTACCCCGCCGCATCATGCCTGGTTCGAGGGACAAGAAACGTTCTTCTAAGTTGGGCCGGCCTCCAATACGTCGGTGTCCCTGCGGCCGTCAGATTTCCATTATGAACTGGCATGATGTTGTTTAACCTGCCTTGGACCTCAACACGATATGGACAAGTGTGACACCTGCTTCTTGATGGACTACTTAGTTCTATAGTACCGCGCGTTTAAAGTCTGCAGGGCTCCACTGACTTTCGGGGAGCTGGTGTCGCTCGAGAGGATCTAACTGCAGGTCTCGTCGCCTTCCTCTGGGTCCCCTCACAGGCCTATACGGTCCAGTGAGGAGGGGTTCTTCTTCTCTAGCCTTGCCAGGGAGGAGGAGTCTTCCATGGTGCCGGAGGACCGGTCTGGTTTCTGGTTCCCTCCGAGCCAGGCCAGGAGTGCACTGCCCAGGCAGTCACCTCCTCTAAGGTGAAGGCTACCCCGCTGTTGGGGTCCATGGTTGCTGGATCTGGCATGGGAGGTTCCTCCGTGCCAGACACCGGCGCTGCCTCTGATTCCGGTGATTGGGATGGTACTGCGAGGGGTACTGGGGCCGCTTGTGGTGCTGAGGGTGGGAGAAGCCCCCAGAATCGCCAGTTTGGAGGTCTTCTGGATCGCCACGTCTCCGGAGCCAGACGATCAGGAAGCTGACCTGGACTGGCAGCGACCCAACTTCTGAGTCAGATGGCTTTCTGGGGCCTGGTACCGATGCACCTTCCCAGGTGCCCCTCCCTGCGGTTCCAGAGACAGCGGTCAGCACAGACTCTAACGCTGATGACGCTGAGAGTAAGGTGCAGGATAGCGGCTCCAGGTCCGATGGGACAGTGGTTCAAGTTTTGGAGGTGGGGTCTGCTGCTGTCCCCGGTGCTGCCCCCTCCTCTGAGACCAGAACAGGGACCCATTTTCTGCAGTTCTCCTCAGGGAGCCTGTGGGACTGGGTCGGTCCCCAGCACAGGGATTGAGAAAGCGGCCTTTCTTTTGGGGTGGGTTTGAGGGGCCGGTGTGAGGGTCTGCGGCTGTTCTCTTGGAGCCCTTCGGGGCTCGGGGAGGAGCCGCAGCACTGAGCTCAAGTTCTCTCCTCTCCTTCGAGGGAGTCCTTGTTGGGTGGGATTGGGGTCCGCCCTTCTGGCCACATGCGACCCCGGACCCCTCATGGGGTGCTTCCCCTCCAGGGCTCAGTCCGGACTGCTTCGGGCTGATTAAGCGGCCTTTGACTGAACCGACCTACGGATCCCCTAATTTATGTATTTTATTTTATTTATTTATTCAGGTTTTGTTGACCAGGTAGGTACGCTAGACAATCTGTATGCCTATTTTCAGGTACGACCTGGGAGAGTACAATGAAAATTCAGGTTCAAACAGGGTACATAACAACAAGAGGGGCAATGTATAGAGTTACAAGAGAGCAAGATAAACATAGATAGTTTACAGTGAGCAGTAATAGGTAAAATATACATATACATACAGAAAAAATAGACTAACACATTCTATGGTAATTACATTGCATGAGTGACCCTGTTTACCAGGGCCACTTAAGTCATAAGCAGATGGCGGTCAATCACATGCTACCCAGACTTAAAGGACAGTAGGCAGTTGGTCAGATGGGACCAATTTGGAGACCTGGTTAGGGTGGTTTGGGACACCCACACACCGAGGAAAGTTTCAGGTGCTCCCACAGGGAATTCCGGAGACACAGTTGGGAGGGGGAGGAACGTACATGGTCAGGAAGGGAGTTCCATAGCTTCGGAGCACATGTAGCAAAGTCCCTATCCCCCATTAGGGTTTGAGTATACGGAACTTTGAGCACCGCCGCACCCTGAGACCTGAGGGAGTAGGAGGAGGAGGATACAGCAGGCATTGCAAGCTGTGCAAGCCCCGGTGGTGTGCCAGTTCTGAGCACCTTTCCTACGAAGCAGCCCAACCCGTATTTCAAGTGATGGGCCGGGGAAAGCCAGCTCAGTTTGTCGTATAGTTTACAGTGGTGGGTGAGACGTGGGACAGCCAGGGCAAAGTGACAGATGTTGTTATAGGTAGTCATAATTGTCGTTATAATTGTCTGGGATTGCCTGCTAGGTTCCTTAGCTCTGACAGAGGGGGCTCACTGAATGTGAGAGGTGTTTCCTCCTCCTTCCTCTAAGTCTAGCCCCTCTTCTCCCAGGCCTTGTGGGTCCTTTGGGACCCTTGACCTGTGAACAATTCGGAACTCAGGCTGAAGAATTTCCAAGATACACTGGGGCCATGGAAAAGCAGGTCTTCCACCCGTCTCCCCTGCTGCAGCCGGAGTCCGAATCTTTTGGTTCTTTGGACTCCTCGACTCCTTCCATTGAGGGGAGAGGATACATCTGTCCCTGTCCTCTGACACTGAGCAAACTGAGCATCAGCACTTCCTTGCGAGGCTGGTCAAGGACCTGCACATGTCGCACGTAGTAAGACGCAACACCGAATGTACGACGCATGCCTTCCTGGGCGAGTATATTGCGGACCACTTGTTGGTCCCTTTCTGGCCCTTACCTTTCCAGGAAACATCATACAGCACCTGGCAGTTCCCATCCGCCCCAGCTCCAGCCCCTTCGGACTGTCAGCGTCAGTATTGTGTATTCCATGGATTTCCAGGTACGTTGCCTTCTCTCTCAGCGGGAGTGACGCTGCTGGACAACCCTACTGGGCATAGGCACCCAGTTCGCGACCACCCCCCCAACCCCCGTTTGACCACTTGGGGCAGAGAGTTTTCTCCTTGGCGCGGGTAATTCTATGCATATCTTCTCATGCACACCATGCTGTCTACAGCAGGCATCTGTAGGAGATGCTGGGTCAGGTGCTGGCATCGCTGCCTGATTCGGAGGCAACCAGGTAGGGCCACCAACGTCTCTGCTTGGGGCCTGGAGCTAGCAAAGCACCAGGCAAGGGCGTCTTATGACACCAGTGAGGTAGCTTCAAGGCTAGTGGGGACAGCAGTCTACAGTAAGCGGATGGCGTGGCTTCGCCTGTCTAGGTTGTCACCCTTGACCTTGGGCCGCTGTTTTTTTCCCGCCTGGCGAGGCAGGATCTGCAGCAGCGACTTCCTTCTCCCGGGGGACCCTGCCTCGCCCTGACCAGTTACAGGCCTAACTGCCCTGGAGTGGGTCTTGTTCTTGAGTGGTCCTCCCCTACAAGAGGCTGAAGGACTTCTGTCCCTCAGGGAAGTGCTGAACCCCCTTGGAGGGGCTCGGTACTCACCCTGACAGTGATGAATGGTGAAGATTGACACAGGGAAGATATGAAAATTACGTACGTACTGTAAGTCTTGATCTTCCTGTGTATCTTCACCATTCATCACTGGCACCCTCCCACCTTCCCCTCAGAAGGCCTCGGTCCCTTGGCGATGCCTCCTTCCTGTTTGCTCCCCTCTTCCAGGAACCAGTTGTGGCCCTTCCCGCTGTGGCCCTTGGTTCCCTCTCCTTGTTAGGCGGTGGAGTGGACCTAGTTAGGAATAGGGCTTCTGGACCCAATCGTGGGGGAAGACTCCTGGTGGGCCAGCTTCCGGTGGCAGTCATCTGCTTGGATGGGGGGAGGGAATGGGGCAAACAGGGACTCCTCCTTCCTCCGCTCTCTGTTTTGGTATGTTCTTCTCGCTCTTCAGGCTCATGTCCCCTGCCAGGGGGTGGCATTTGAGTGGGTGGGGTTTCCCTTTGGGAAGCGGTAGTCGGGGTTGGATCCTGCCCAGGAGTGTTATTGGAGGAAGGGAGGGAGGGACATTCCCCACACCACCATCGTACAGCACCTCAGTCTTGCCCATGGAAGGGACAGTAAAACCAAGATGTGGATTCTCTTGACTCATCTGCTTCTGTTTGCTAGTTGGCTGCCTGCTTCTGGGAGGCACATCTCCGCCCAAAAGTCACTGAGCCCCAGATTCGGTGTGGAGGAAGATGGGTACCTCTCTCCCTTCTCCCATCCATCTTTAGGCCCTCCTCTTTTACCTTCTTTCCTGCCTCCTGTTAGCTGTCCAGGGACTGGGGCCTGAGAGCTGTCTCCCCAAAACCCTCCTTCTCCTGTCCTGTGGCCAGCTTATTCCTTCAGCTTATATCCGTTCCTTATTCTGTTCCTTGGGCTCCCTTGCTCTGCCTTTGGTTTTTCTTTGTCCCTCTCTGTTCCTTCTGTCTCTCTGGCGAGCAGAACTGGGGCGGAGGAGGAGGAGCCAACAGTTGTTACTGGCCAACCCGTGAGCACCACGCGATACGTCTGCCTTATGGGCGGCGCCGCCGGCTCCTCCCCCTGAGAAGGGGAGAAAAAAGGCTCCTGTGGGGGTGCTGTGACTCCAGCTTGACACCATGACAGTGATCAATGGTGAAGATATGCAGGAAGATCAAGAATTACTGTAAGTACATAATTTTAATATTTAGTTGTTTTTTTTTTTTTTTTCCCCAGTGGGATTTTATCTCTGTCAGCGGTTCCTCAAAGGTTTGCTGAACCATCGAGGAACTGGCTGTTCCCATATTCTTTTTATGTAATTTTTTCAAATCTGGTATTAGAACTTTATCCTCCTGTAAGTTAACAGAAGGTTTTGGTTTATTTTTTCTGTCAGTTAGCAGTCTTCCCGGTCAGGAACCGTCCGCTACACTCTGTGTAACTGTATTGCCTTCTTCAAACAACATGAAGTCTTGCTATATTGTGTCACATGCAGTGAGTCCCAACCTTCGAACTGCCCCAGAGATGAAAGAGTTAACTTTCCATGCCAGGCATGGAATGCTGAGCTTGAGCTCGGTTGAGACGCACTCTGTTGTTCTTCAAACTCAAACTGTCAGATTCTTTACTCTGCCTCACTGAACAGTCGCTCTGGAGAGTTCTCCTTCTGCTCGGTTCATTTTGTTGGTTAAAGTACCGTTTTACTCGGTTTTCGGCCGAATTTAAACCACAACCTGTCGGTTCAGTCTCTGTCTGTGGTATTTGTGAGTACTAGATAGGTTTTACATTATTTCTATTCTGTGTGGAACTTGTAAACGGTTTATCGGTTCGGTTTGAACCGATCAAGTTGTTTAAAAAATCTTAATTTGTGATTTAGAGTGTGGTTATCAGTTCTTTAAAAAAAAAAAAAAGAATTTTATTATGGTTTTTTCCCACGACCTGTGACACAGTTGGGAACCGATAGGGTCTTGCCTGGCGGATTGCCATAAAAGGGTAAGCTTGGTTAGGACTGGCACTATGTCTGAGAAACCCAAAAGAAAAACTGGACCCACTGGGTTTAAACACTGCAGTGTGTGTGGGGAAGTCTTTGCCAAGGCTGACCTCCACACCACCTGTGTTTGTCTGGGGTTTGACCACCTCAATGCAGACTGCCAGATTTGCAAAAATTTCCCTGCAGCTACACTAGAAAAGAGAGCTGGTAGGCTCAGGGAAAGGGAGGCCAAAAAGTCTGCTGAACCGGATGGCCAGCCCGGTTTGGTTCAAACCGACCCAGAAGGAGTGCCCTCTGACTAGGGCGAGACTTCGGGCAAAAGGAGAGCCAATTCTGAGGAGTCGGTTCCGGCTAAAAGAACTAGAAAAGAAAAATCAGCTGGTGTGGAGCCAAAACTTTCCTCTTCAACCGCTGAAGAGATAGCAAAGCGATCAAAATTGTTCAGTCGCTTTCCCTGGTTCCGACCGAACTGGCACCATCAGGCAGGCGCTCAGTTTGGCCGGTTCCACCGGTTCAAGATTATGAGTTAGAGAAGTTTTATGAACCGGAGGAGGAGGAAGAGGAGTATGAGGAAAGTGAATGTGGATTTGAAAGTCTGGATGTGCCCATTGACCCGGACATCTCCCCAGACAGACCTTCAGGGGTGTCTCCTCCTAGGCTTTCTGAGTCCCCCTCCCATTTCATGTTCTATAAAAAAGTGGCTGAAACCCTCCAGCTTCCTATGGAGGAAGCTGTGGATGACCTGGAGGAGCCTGACTATGTAGAAATGATGGATATCCCAGAGTCTAGGAGGCTGTCTATTCCCTTGCACAAATCTTTTGGGAAACAGACATTTAAATTTTAAACACTCAACACTATACCACCTGTGGATAAATGAATGGACAAGAGGTATACATTGTCAGGCTCAGACACAGAGTTCCTTACACAACAATGCAGCCATGTTGGGGTAGTGCTGGCTGCAGCCTGTGATAAGGCAAACATTCCCTTGGCTTCACACCCCCTCGACAAGGACTCCAGGAGGATTGATGCCATGGCAAAGAAACAGTACATGGCAGCATCCTTGGGACTCAGACAGGCCAATTATATGGCCTATACTGCTAGGTATCAAATCCAGATGGGACACTGTTATGGCTAGCAAAACAGGTCCCTGGCCAGCTGCTAAGGAGCTGGAGCAGGTGGCTGCTGAAGGTATTGAGGCATCCAAGGTGCAATTCCATGCTGCAGTAGACTCCAGTGATGCGTCTTCTAGAGTCATGGCTACATCTGTGGCACTTCGAAGAATGGCTTGGCTCAGATGTATTAGCCTGTCACAGGATACCCAGACTAAGGCCATGGATTTTCCTGTTGTGGGTAATTCTCTGTTTGGGGAGCAAACAGAGAATTACATGAAGAAAATGGATGAATATAGGGCCACCTAAAGGAGTGCACAGGCCAAAGAAAGGCAGGCCACTCCTCAAAGGCAGCTTCCCAGGGGCAGGGGCAGGGGCAGGCCTTTTCATAGGCCTTTTTACCAAGCCCAGGCCTCCTCTTCTGCTTATGCCCAGAGGGGGTTCTTTTGAGGGAGAGGCAGACTGGGTACAAGCAGGCCTGCTTCCACCCCTCAGTCCAAAGCCCCTGCCAAACAGGCACCCTGATGGGGTTGCCAGGGCCAATTCTCAGCTATCTGTAGGCGGCAGGCTGGCTTACTTTGTCCAGGACTGGGAGTCTCTGACATCAGACAAATGGGTCCTGGAAGTAGTAAGCCAAGAACCGGTTCTCAGGTTCAAAAAGTTTCCAAAGATGAGAACCAGATCCTTTCCACCTGCAAATCCATCAGAGGCACTTGCCCTAGAGGCAGAGGTCTCTTTCCTCCTGGCTCTCAGAGCTGTGGAAAGGGTTTCACCCCCTACACCAGGGCAAAGGGTTGTACTCCAGGTACTTCCTTACCCCAAAAAAGACAGGAGAATGGCAGCCCATCTTGGATCTCAGATAGTTAAACAAGCACCTTTTAAAACCAAAATTCAAAATGGTGACTCTGGGAATTATTCTACTCTCTCTAAGGCCAGGGGACTGGCTAGTGTCCCTGGACATCAAGGATGCCTACTTCCATATTCTCATCAGAAGCTCCCATCGAAAGTACCTCAGGTTCGAGCTGCCCTCAGGCCATTACCACTTCAGAGCAATGCCCTTTGGCCTCACTTCTGCTCCAAGGGTATTCACAAAATGCCTGGCAGTAGCAGTTGCTTCTCTAAGAAGGCAGAAAATTGCCATCTTCCCTTACCTGGACAACTGGCTCATAGTAGGCCAGTCCCCAGACCAAGTCAAGTTACACCTACAGATAACTCAGCAACTGCTCACCTCTTTAGGTTTCCTTCTGAATCTTTCAAAGTCAGTTCTAGAGCCTGTCCAGCTCCTCACCTTCATAGGCGCAGAGCTAGACACAGAGAAAGCCAGAGCCTTCCTTCCCTTGGACAGGGCAAGGACCCTGTTCTCTCTGGCCTCCTCATTCACCCTGCAGGTGTCTCGACCAGCAAGGCATTTTGTACAGCTCCTAGGGCACATGGCTGCTTCTACAGCAGTAGTGCAGGGAGCAAGATTTCAGATGAGGGACATTCAGTTCCATTTGAGAGCCCTTTGGTCTCAAAGGAAAGACCCTCTGACCAAATTGATTCCAGTAACTCGAACCCTGATCCAGGCCCTACAGTGGTGGCAGGATCAGAGCAATCTGAGACAAGGGGTTCCTTCTGTCACTCGGTCTCACTCCTTAATCCTTACTACAGATGCATCCTTCTTGAGGTGGGGAGCTCACATGAGCGACCTCGCCACCCAGGGGTTGTGGTCCCCTCAGGAATCTCTGCTCCACATCAATCTTTTGGAACTCAGAGCAGTATTTCTAGCACTTCAAGCTTTTTCCAAATCTGTTCAGAACAAAGTTGTACTGGTCAGAACAGACAGCACCACCACAATGTGGTACATCAACAAGCAAGGAGGCATTCGGCTCACGGCCTGCGACCGAAGCAATGAAGTTGTGGTCTCTGGCTTACTCCTGAACACCTCCCTCACGGCAGTTCACCTCCCAGGCAAGGACAATGTCCTGGCAGATGCTCTCAGCAGGATTTCCCAGGGCCATCACGAATGGTCACTGGATCCCCTGGTCTTGGAGGTGATATTTTCCAGATGGGGCACCCCGCAGATGGATCTTTTTGCAGCCCCAGACTATTACCAACTTCCCCTTTTTTGCTGCAGGCCCCCAGTGTTGGGCTCAGTCCCTCTGGACGCCTTAGTTCTCAATTGGGAAGGGAAGTTTCTCTATGCTTTTCCCCCCCTTCCCTCTCCTGTTCAAAGTGCTAGTCAAAATCAGATGTCAACGCTGCAAGATGATCCTGATTGCTCCAGACTGGGCCAGACAACCCTGGTATCCATTCCTACTGTCCTTAGCAGTCCATCTTCCCCTGTGTCTTCCCAGGAATTACAACCTGTGCTCAGGGGAGGTTTTGGTACATGAACCTCAAATCTCTCAATCTCAAGGCCTGACTCTTGAAGAGTTAGAGTTTGCTGATTTACACCTCTCCAAGGTGTAATGGATATCCTGAAGGCTTCTAGAAAACCTTCCACCAGGGCTACTTATAATTCCAAATGGAAAAGGTTTTCCATATGGTGCTCTGAAGCATATTTCCCAGAATCTGCTGATTTGCCCACAGTCCTGGATTATATGGTCCACTTAAATACCTTGGGCTGAGGCCAGCTACCCTGAAAGTGCATCTGGCAGCTGTGTCTGTTTTATTTCAGCAGGTAACTCTCTTCTCTTTCAGCTCACCCTGTATTCTCCAAGTTTTCAAGGGATTGCTTCACACCAACCCTCCATTCAGGACCCTGCCCCACCTGGGACCTTAATGTTTGCATTCGTAGCTTATGCAACCCCTTTGAGCCTTTGTCTTCAGCAGAGCTTAAGTACTTGACTTGGAAAACTGTATTTCTGGTAGCCATCACTTCTGCCAGACGATAAGTGAATTACAAGCTTTTCAGTGGAGCCTGATTTTATCTCCTTTCACAGAGATAAGGTGGTCGTCAGGACTAACAGGAAGTTCTTGCCTAAGGTGGTTTCAGATTTCCACCTTAATCAATCTATCTCTCTTCCAGTGTACTTCACTGACCATTTCTCCTCTGGCGAGAGGAGGCTGCACAGCTTAGATGTGAAAAGAGCCCTTAGTTACTACATAGAGCGTACTAAGGGTCACAGGTTTGACTGCCTCCAACTGTTCCTCACTTATGTGAGGTTGGTAAAGGGAAACCTGCCACTAAAAGATCCATTGCCAGGTGGATTGTCTCTTGTATCCAATTTTGCTATGAAAAACTGGGTAAGGTTCCTCCCTCAGGCCTGAGGGCTCACTCTACCAGAGGTACAGCTGCTTCTCTGGCTGCTGCCAGGGACATCCCTATTCTAGAGATATGTCAAGCAGCTACCTGGAAAACAGTTCACACTTTTACCAAGCATTACTCCCTGGACATCCAGGCTAGGAGTGATGCTCGGTTTGGCACAGCTGTGCTTCACAGTCTATTTCCTAAGTAGGTTCTGCCCTCCTCCATGGAGGTACTGCTTTGTAGTCTGCATATGTCAGACTATAGCAAGACTTCATGTTGTTTGAAGAAAAAATTACTCACCTTAGTAATGTTTCTTCTAATGGAGTCTTGCTATATTCTGACCTCCCCCCCTGCCTGCCCCTCTCAGAACCTCTGTTTTGGGATGTGGGTGGGCAGTGCAGTGTTGGCACTTAGTCGGTGCCCACCTTGTTGTTTTTCACCCCTCCTTTCTTGGGGTGATTTGGTGTTGTGTTTTTCATTTTTTGGGTCTCCTGACTTGAGTCTTTGTGTTGGGACCAAAAAATGTGTTCTTATGTTTAGTAGCCAGTTGGCTAGTGTAGGTTTACAGCTTCCACACAGGACTTTAGTGAGTTTAGCTCGTAAAGATCTGACGGTTTGAGTTTGAAGAACAACAGACAGAGTCTCAACCGAGCTCGAGCTCAGCGTTCCATGCCTGGCATGGAAAGTTAACTCTTTCATCTCCGGGGCAGTTCGAAGGTTGGGACTCACTGCATATGTCATAATATAGCAAGACTCCATTAGAAAAAAGAACATTACTAAGGTGAGTAATTTTTTCTTACTTGATACTATTACAGTTGGGAACCGGGTTAAGTTTTCATTTTGTATTTAAATATTGAACTTGTGGTTATGGCCGATAAGCCTAAAAATAAAACTGGGCCTACCGGGTTTAAGAACTGTCAAGTGTGGGGGAAGTCTTAGTGAAAGCTGACAAGCACGATTTGTGTTTATTTTGTTTGGGATCCTCGCTATTTAGAGAAGTGTGAAATTTGCAAGACCTTCCTGGCTATGACCGTGGAGAAGCGTCTTGAAAGTTTAAAAAGAGAATGGCTTCCACTACGGTTTCAATCAATCTGGCAGCGGATCAGCCAGTTCCTTCTTTAAATAAGCAGGATAAGAAAGACACAGAACCCGAATGCCTCTGACAAAGGTGAGCTATCAAAGCCAAAAAGAACTGAGGAACTGACTGATGAACCAGTTCCGGCTACAAAGAAACAAAAGAAAAAAGTCTCCTTGTGAAAAACCGAAGGAGCTCACGGTACCAAAGTCAACCATGCCTTCTGCTGACGCAGTGTCTGAAGCCTTACAAGTTCTTGAAGCTCTGCAACGTTTGGTACCGGTTCTGACACCGGCACCAAGGGTTACTTTCTACAGTTCAGGGCTCTGTTCCGGTGCTTTAGGAGCCCCTGTATAAGGAGGAGGATGACGAGGATGAGCCTGTTGAACCAGAGGTTTCACCTGACCTGGAATATGAATTGCCTCCTCTGTTGCCTGAGGATTATTCCTCATGCTACACATTTGTGAAGCAAATGGTAGATGCCCTCGACCTCACTAAAAATGAGTCGGTAGAGGATGAGGAGGAGGAGGAGGCAGTGTTCATGGATATGATGGGGTTAGCACCTACCAAAAGGCTGTTGCTTCCCCATCAATAAATCGCTAAAGAAACATATCATGAAGGTATTGGAGACACCAAATTTGGTGCTTCCAGTAAATAAGAAGGCTGATAAATATCTGCTTGACAGGACGGGCAGAGTTTCTGTTTTTTTTTTTTTCGCCCTGACCATGAGGGAGTGGTACAAGCAGCTGCCTGTGATGGACCCAGAGTACCATTGGCTTCTCACCCACCTGAAATGGATCACAGGAAGCTGGACAGTATGGCCAAGAAAGGATACCTGGCTATCTCTTTGGCCATCAGACAGGCTAATTATATGGCATATGCTGCTCAGTACCAGAAAGCCCTCTGGAATCCCATAATGGCAATGGCAGACAAGGCCCCATCTGGCCTGGCTGCTGACCTGGCAGAGACAGCCAGGTATGGTCTGGAGGCCACTAAGTACCAGTTCCACATCGCAGTGGATGGCTTTGACTGTGGCTTTGAGGAGGGTTGCCTGGCTCAGAATCAGAAACCTCATTCAGGATATCCAGACTAAGGCAATGGACTTCCTTTGTGAAAATAATTATCTGTTTGGACACAAAACAGAGGCTTATATGAAGAAGGTGGATGTATACAAAACCACCTACAAGAGCAATGCGGCTAAATAAAGACTTCAGTTCCCTACAGGTCACAAGGAAGGGGAGGCAGAGGTAGGTTAGCCTACGGCAGACCTTTTTTTCCAGGCCCAAGCCAACCCTGTCTATCAGCAGCAGAGGGGATACTTCAGGGGCAGAGGCAGAAGGGGCTCCAGGCGTGGGGGTCAGATGCCTAGGCAAAACTGACTCCCTGATGTGCTGGTCAGGGTTGCCTCCCCGCTACCAGTAGGGGGCAGGCTGGCTCACTACTCCCAGGCTTGGAAAACCATTACCACAGACAAGTTGGGTCCTGGAGGTAGTCGGGGCCTAGCCCTCAGCTTCAAATCCTTCCCCATGCTGAGGTCAAAACTCTTCAGACCAGCTTCTCCCACAGAAAGGGCACTCTTTTTTTTTTTTTCTTTAAATAAAAAAAAAAAAAAGGTGTCCAACCTGTTAGTAGCAAAGGCAGTGTCAGCGTGTCTCAGTTGGTAGCACATCTGCCTTTGGGCCAGAAGGTTGTGGGTTCTGGTCTCACACTGGGATTGGATTCATACCTAAATGCTGGCCCCCGAATGCAGTATTGGGGGGAGTTGTACTGCTGGGGTGTGCCGTCCTTTGGATGAAACGTTAAACCGAGGTCCCTTCTAACCATCCTGGTGGAAGTAAAAGAACCCAAGTCACTCTTCGTAAAGAGTAGGGGATATTCCTGGTGTCCTGGCCAATATTCCCCTTCTCATAAAACCGGTCCATGCAACTTTTCAAGTTTGTGTGTGAGTGTTGAAGTGCGATATGGCTGCCACCACTACACATTCAGTCACTTCACTACCAGTCTAGCATTGCTTGTAAAGTGCTTTGGGATACATTGTGTATGAAAAGAGCTATATAAATGTTCTTCTTCCTCCCTTCTCCCAAAGGGGAAAGGGTTCTATTCAGGATACTTCCTAACCTTAAAGAAAGTTAGACTTTAGAGCTCTGAGCAAGCATCTAGCGAAGCTAAAGTTCAGAATAGTAACCTTAACAATGATTCTTCCCACTCTCCAGCAAGGAGACTGGCTGGCATCACTGGACCTGAAAGATGCTTACTTTCACATTCCCATCAGGGAATCTCACAGAAAATACCAAAGGATCTTACTTCGAGAGGGCTCTTGCAGTACGTAATAACCTTGAGGACTGTGCCCCCTGGTGTCAGGACCACACGGAAACTTCAGCAGTGTCTGATGCACACCTGACGTCAGCGTGACACTATATAGTGGGTGGTCCCCATGCCCGCCTTCCAGTTCTTTCCCGCCGTCGACCTGTGCATGTCTGCCCTTGATGAGATCGTTGCTGCAGTTTGACCGCCTTTTTGTGGATGAGTATCCGTTTTTTCTTCCTTTATTGTTTTGCCTTTAATTTTGTGCATGATCGCATAAGAACAAATGAGATTCTTGCGGCACGCAGCGCACAATGACTCTCACTCCCATTGCCTCCTTTGCTTGGGCCAGGAGCACAAGAACGAGGATTGTGAGGCCTGCCTGAACTTCAGTCAGGCCACACAGAAGTGCTGCCAGCAGGCCCTTGTAGCCTATCTGCTCAAAAAGAAAAAGCCACAATGGAGAAAGAGCTGCAGAAGCTGAGGAGCGCTTCATCCTCCTCAACAGACTCCCACAAGAAGCACCGGGACCAGGAAAGGTCTCCCTCGTACCCGCGTCCGCCCTTGGGCCCCACCGGTGATCAGTGGCTCTTTTCGTCCGGGAAGACCGCTGTTGTCTCCAAGTCTGCTCCACCTTCCCAGGAGCAGCCCTTGGTTCCCCCGCCACTGGTCACGGTGGACGCGGGTGCCTCAGCAGAGTCTGAGGCCTCCGCCGCTCTTAGGCCCATTTCTGCCTATGGGTCTAAGCAGCCAGGTGGGGCCGATAAGTCGCTTGTTGGATCACCCAACAAATGCCTGTCCCAGGCTGATAAGTCGGGCACCGGGGACTCCGGTGTCCGCACGGCCAAGGTCGATAAGGCGATTGTTGGGTCCTCTGATCGCCCGTACGTCACGCTCACGTCGGGCCCCGATGACGTCCAACAGGACAAGAGCCAGCTGATGACTTCATCGCAGCTTTCCCTGGTTGGGTCTCCCCACTGGGATAACCCCTCATCTCCCTTAGAGGAGCTCCCTCTGACCTCCCCCAATCCGTGGGGGATGGGGGTAGTACATCAGGCGACGTTATCCCTAGATCACCTCTGGACCTCGCATCAGATCTCCTGGACAGCCTTCCAGACCCCTCCCCACCGTTTTTTTTTTTCGGTGGGGCATTCAGCGGGCTTTGCTGTCGTCTTTCCCGCGCCTGACCCTGTCCTTCTGGGCTGAATTTCGGGGTCCCACGGCACTGCCATCAGACCCCTGTCGGGTTTCCCTCTGCCCGGTTACCCAGCACTTCACTATACTCTGGGTTATACTCCTTCAGGCTACCCGTCGTCCGGCTTTATGGCGCCAAGGTATGGGCCTGCTTGCCCTTCACTGGGTTACCCGACACAAGGGTGCCTGGCGTCAGGGTTCTTTATGGGCTTTCAGCCTGTCTATCAGCCATACTTCAGTAGTGGTGGGTGGAGACAAAGTCACAGCTGGTCTCTGAGCTGGATAGCCGGCAACCTGCGAGAGCCATCTTCCTGGTCCACCCGGTTCAGCCTCCCATGCTCATGTGGTCAGGACAGGGTGGAAACCTTGCTGATGCAGGCTCGCCTGATGGCTCAGTTGGTAGCACATCCACCTCTGGACCAGAAGGTCGTGGGTTCTCGTCCCACACCAAGATTGGACTTGCACCTAAAAATCGCTGGCATCCAAGTGCAGTATTGGGGGTGCTGTACTGCTGGGGTGTGCCATCCTTCGGATGAGATGTTAAACCGAGGTCCCTTCTGTCCATCCTGATGTTGTCCTGGTGGAAGTAGAAGAACCCAGGGTACTCTTCGTAAAGAGCAGGGAACATTCCCGGTGTCCTGGCCAACATTCCCCTTCCCATAAACTGGTTCATGCAATTATCCAGGCTGTGTGTGGGTGATGATGTGCGATATGGCCGCCACCACACATTCAGTCACTTCACTACCAGTCTAGCATTGCTTGTAAAGCGCTTTGGGATACTGTGTATGGAAAGCGTTATATAAATGCTGATTCTTCTTCTTCTTCTTCTTCTTTCAGCTGGGCCTACATTGGGCCTGAGTTGAAAGATGCTTTGATTGGGCCATCGAAAGACATTGTCCTTCCTAGGTCTCGAGGCCTTTTGGCCCGACGTCAGATCCCCGGCACATTCGGATTCAGAGTCCAGGTCCTCCTCCTCAGTTTGGGTTTTGACTCCTCCTTCGGAGGAGCACAACATGAGAGTCCCAAATCGCCACTGGAGGACCCTTCATTCGCAGACCTCCTGAGGCAGATAGCTGAGGTCTGCGAGTGGAGGTCTGATGTGCAGGATCCTAAGCGTCAGAGACTGGCTGAGTATTTGTATGTACCAGAGCGCACCTGTCCTTAAACCCCGTGGTTAGAGCCTCATGAAGACTTGGTTTCTACCATCTGGAAGACTCCCTCTTCCATCCCTGCGGTGGCAAAAAAGGCCGCTAGCACATATCGGATGCCAGAGGGTAAGGATCATCTTTGTCCACCCTAAGGCAAACACAGTGGTCATCACGGCTGCTCATGTACAGGTCCACCAAGCCGAGGCACATAGGCACCCCCCCCTCCCGACAAGGAGTCGAGGCAGCTGGACCAATTTGGGAGGAAATTTTATTCTTCCTCCACAATAGCCATGCACGCTCTTAATTACATGGCGCACATGCTGGTCTTCCAGAAGTCTCTCTTTCGTCAGTTAGAACCTATCATTGACGCCATGCCAGATTCCAAGTCTGAGATTGTTCTGGCAGACACTGTCCAGTCCACTGCCGGCTACCCCAAGTCCCAGCTTGCCCCCTCCCAGCGTCTCCAGTTTATTGGTGCGGTGCTGGATATGACCCAGGGTATGGTTTTCCTCCCTCAGGACAGGGTGGAAACCTTGCCGATGCAGGCTCGCCTGTTGGCTTTCAGTAGGTGGGTTTTGACCAGGTTGGTTCTCCGGCTCCTTGGCCATCCCCATTGTTCCTCTGGCCAGGCTTCACATGCGTATTTTGTGGTGGACGCTCAGGGTGCATTGGGATCTGAGGTCTGACGACCCGGACCACATGGTCACGTTCTCTAATTCGATGCAGTGGGATCTCCTGTGGTGGCAGGACCTCAGCAACCTTATCAAGGGGGTCCCTTTCCAGTTCCCTCCTCCAGTCCAGACCCTGACTACAGATGCTTCAGGGACAGGCTGGGGGACTCATTTGGAGACTTACAGAACTCAAGGACGGCGATCTCACTCCGAGCTCTCCTTCCACATAAACGTGTTGGAGATGAGGGTAGTGCTGTATGCTCTTCAAGCCTTCCAGCACTTGCTCTGCCAAGGCCCATTATTAATCCAGTAGGACAATATGTGTGTGGTCTGGTACCTCAACAAAGAAGTGGGCACTCGCTCATACCCACTTTGCAGGGAGGCAGTGTGAGTATGGAATTGGACAGTTCTGCATCGGATACTCCTCACAGCAGTTGCAAAACGTCCTAGCGGACAGTCTCAGCTGCACCAGGGTAAGAGCCCACGAATGGGAGTTCAAGCAAGCAGTGGCCGGAGACCTATTCGACCAGTGGGGTTGTCCAGACCTGGATCTGTTCGCCTCCCCATACAACACAGAACTACCCAGGTTTTGCTCGCTCGCTCCTGGCATGGTGTTTTCTGGCGAGACGCGCTGTCTCTCTGCTGGACAGAGAGGTTTTTGTATGCCTTCCTCCCTTTCTACCGTTCTACAGAGGCTGCTACTCAAGCTACAAGCGGAAGGGGCTCACATGATCCTGATCATCCCATATTGGCCTTGCCAGATATGGTTTCCACTTCTGCAACAGCTTGCAGTGGAACCTCTGGTTTCCCTGCCCCTCTGCCATGATCTCCTAACTCAGGAGAAGGGCACTCTGATCCAACCTTCTTTTTCAGGCGTGGTATCTTCTGACATAGCTGCCTCATGCTATGGCTTGTCCTCCAGAGTGGCTCAAGTCCTTGTGGAGGCCAGAAAGCCTTCCATGAGGACTACTTGTGCTACGAAATGAAAGCATTTCTCCATTTGGGACTCTTTCTTGTGCTCTTCCCCCAGGTCATGGAGTACTTGCTACATCTCTCTGACCTGTGCCTGAGTTACTCTTCGCTGAAGGTTCACCTATCTGCTGTTTCTGCCTACTGCACCTTGGTTGAGGGCAAAACTGTAGCTCAGTTGGACGTCTCCAAAACCTTTCTGAAAGGGAGCCTCCATCTGAATCCACCGGTGCATAATCCTGCACCTCCTTGGGATCTAAACATTTTTTTTGTTTTTATAGAGAACTTACCATGCCTCCCTTTGAACCGTCCGGAAGTTATGATATGTGTTATTTATTTTGGAAAACGCTCTTTTTAGTTGCGGTTACTTCTGCTCGAAGGATTTCCGAGCTTCAGGCCCTGATGTGTAAGGAACTTTATTTGATTTTCCACAGAGACAGGGTGGCGCTGCGTACCAGTCCTTTTTTTTTTTTTTTAAATATATATCAAAAAATGGCATCTCAGTTCATGTTGAATCAGTCTATTTAACTGCCGGTGTATTATCCTGAGTATTCCAATCAGGGGGAGGCTATTCTGCATATCTTGGATGTTCACAGAATTTTGCTTTACTACACTAACCGTACCAAGTCCTGTCCAAAAATCGGACCAACTTTTTGTTTCTATTGCACCCAAATGAGAGGGGTGCAGCTGTTTCCAAACGGTGTTAACAGCATAAGTATGGTAAAACCGTCCTAGGGGAGGTTAAGGGGCAATCTACCAGAGGCGTGGCTGCTTCTACTGCTTGTTTCAGAATTGTGTCCGCCACAGACATCTGTGCGGTGGCCACTTTGAGCTCCGTCCACACTTTCAGCAAGCATTGCAGTCTGGACGTTGCCTCTACGCGCAGAGCTGGCATTGGTGTAGCTGTCCTCCAAGGCCTTCTGTCCTAAATACTCTGCATTTCTGCAGACCTTTCCTGCCTCCCGTGTTTCCGATCTTCCTGGACATAAAGTCGCCACTCATTCACACTAATGGGAACTACGCCGGAGGCGCTAGGACCCAGTGGGAGCAAACTTTTTTTTGAAGGAGTGCTGGCGCCAGAGATGGAGCACGCAGGAGTGGTGCCACGAGCCTGTGCTGGTGTGGCAATGACTGTCTTAGCGTCGACCCTCCAACCGCCTCAGTTCCTTTTTCCCCCGCCGAAAGTGCGCTTTCAGTGATGAGCGTCTGCCGCCTATTAGAGTCAAACTTCAAACTAGCAGCATAGTTTTCAGTTTATTATTTTGTAGTATTTTGAATAAAAGTACCACTTCACGATAATTTATTCTTATCAAAGAAAGACTTAGCCTACATTGACGATCGACAATGAGTGGGTCAGGTGACAGTAGGGAGACTTCATATGAAGCTGTTCAGTCAGCGGGCTGGGTCTGGTCTACCGCCTTTTCCGGAAGGTGGGGTCTGGCAGCAGGCGGTCCCCACGGAAGCATAAAAGCGCGGTCCAATTCTCGGCAACCGCTCGGTTCGAGCTTTTCTTTGACCGAGAGGTCAAAAAGTGAAGGCATCACTCGAGGTCGCCCCTCTGATATGTCTGCTACACCAACTGGTCATTGATAGTTGCCGGTCTCCCCTGCTCGAGTCGCCGGTTTCTGCTTTGATCTTCGCCATCGAGCCCTTCTCCGCCTTCTGGTAGGGCTTCCGATGAGTAGTTTCATCAGTGGGTCGCTCTTATGGAGCAATGGGCTCAGAGGCTGGTCCAGCTGCCTGGCCCAGGTCACTCAGGAGCCCTTGGGCTCTTGAGGGGATCGGGCAGGGTGGTCAGGCCTTCCTAATCGCCTCCCCTCTTGGTACACGTCGACTTGGCGCTCAGATGTTCCCCATTCATGGCAGAGGCATCAATGTGGCCCCCGCTATGTCCGACAGTCTCCTGGTATTCTTCTTCCTTTTCCCCAAATTCCAATTTCGGTCCCTAGGTTGGTCACCGGCAAGCAGTGGTCACGGGTACAGGTGGTCTTCAGCTGCCTTTCAGCTTCTTTTCAAGGCCAGAACCTTTCTTCGCCGCCCATCTGTTTGTTGTGTCGTGGTGACCTTCAAGGCTGAGGCCGGGCTATTCTTCTGCCAATCTTCAGGGCGTCTCCTGTCCGACTTCTTTTCCTTCCTCTCTTTCTGCTGATTTTCAATCCTTTCCTGTCCATGTAGTCCCCCCTGGCCTGTCAGGAGATGATATTGAGCCGGACCCAGATCTTCGACTGGGTGATGATGTGGAAGGAGCAGGATCTAATCCTGTTACAGAGCCTGTTGTCGAGGACCTGTCATTTAAGTCTCTGCTGAAAAATTTGAATTCCACTCTTTCTCTCCAGACTATAGACATTGATCCTGGGAAGCTTTTAAGACTCCAGTACCTTAATGTTCCGGACATCCCTATGGATTTAACTTCCCCGGTACAACCCTCCTTTGAGACGCTTTCTCAATTGGTATGGAATAATCCTGCTCTCATTCCTTCTGTGGCTAAGTCCATAGATAGGAAGTATGCTGCTCCCAAGGATCGACCCATTTTGGCCTCCCAAGCCTTTGCGGATCCTGTCGTAGTCTTGGCAGAGAATGATAAGGTCGTTCTTCCTCGGACTACTACAGCTCGGCCTATAAACAAAGAATCTCGTAAGATAGATACTTTAGGTAAGAGAGTCTTTGCTGCATCCACCCTGGGTATGCGTATCACCAGCTACCAGGGCTATTTCTCTCAGTATGAGTATATTCTTTGGCATTCGCTCAAACAAGTGGTTGAAGCGCTACCGGAGTCGGACACTAATTCAGAGTTTCTTTAAACCATAATTAGGGGCTTAGAGTCCAACAACCAGCAGGTTAAAGTAGCTATGGACGCCTTCGATACTGCCTCCCGAGTGGCGGCGGCGGGCATTTGTACCCGCTGCCATTCCTGGCTGCGCACTTCAGGTTTCACAAATGATGCCCAGCAACAGGTGATGGCGTTGCCGTTCGATGGTGTGCATCTCTTCGGCCCTCAAGTGGAACAGGCTCTAGAGGCCACACAAAAGACTAGGTCAGCCATTAAGTTAGCTCGACCTCCTCCCGTCCCCTCTCGAGGGGGTGTTAACAAACGCCAGTTTTTAGGGAAATGGATATGTTGTTCATCTACACTGTTTGGCAGGTTCCTTGCCGCTTTAAATCTTGCCGGAAGGTCTTCAAGCTGGCTCCTCCCACCCACCCGGGTGGTAAAACTCTCGGCTCCGCCCCATGACGCCAGATCTTCCTTACCACTTGGAAGCTCAGGTTCCCTCCTTAACGCTTTGCGTATAGACTGGATCCTAATTCTTCAGTTCACCGAAAATAATTTTAAAATTCTCAAGACTTGGGTCCAAATTCTTCCCAGCGGCTCGATGGACAAATCGACTCGGTTTCAGCGGTGCCCATGCGGTCGAAGATGTCCAGGATGGATCCAGACCATGCGTCTACTGCCTCGGCCTTGATCGCGACCCGCAGGCCTGGTAGTTGTGATCGCTCTCGCCAACGCCCTTGAAGTCCGCGCTGCCTGTTACAACCTGGGCGCCCGAAGCGCCACCCACCGTGAAGTTAAGGAGGCCCGTTTGGCGGTGTCCGGCAGCTGGCTTGGCTGAGCAACTCGAGCAGATGATCACCCTCGAGGAGGAGGCGGTGGCCCAGGCCGCATCCTCATCCTCCTTGGTCGCGGCATTTATCCCGCTGTCTCTGGGATCCTCCTACACAGCTTTTTTTTTTTTTTTTTTTTTAAGGAGCTTTGCCAATCCCTTTCCACGAAGGGAGAGGGGCCATTGGGACACTCTTATCGGTCAAGAAAGAAGGACTCTAAGGGTAAGTCCTACTGTCGACGTACGTGGGAGCGGGAGAGGTCCCCTTTCCCGGACAGTCGACACTCTACTTCGGTCGAGGTTGAGGCTAAGGCCGCTGGCTTCACGGTGTCCCCATCAGGTCAGCCGGCAGAGACACCCGTCGACGCGGTTGAGATTTTTCTTGACCCGTCGGACGGGCTGTCTACTGGTGAAGCTGACAACCCTTCATCACCGGTTCCCCTGGTGGAAACAGAGGACTTGCCTGCGCCTCCTGTGCCGGGGTCCCTGGTTAAGGCTCCTGAGCTGAGGGAGGAATGGGTTTCCCGACGGTCTCGGTCCAGCCAGTCCCGCCGGGCCCGCGGTCTCTGTCTCAGCATCGAGGAAAGCGGCAGCGCTGCTCGTCCTCGTCTTCCTCCTCCTCCTCCTCGGAGAGGCTTCGGCGCAAATTGCGTCGACGCTACGAGGACGTAATGTGGCAGTAGCTCCTTCTGACTGTGAACAAGCCAACGCCGTCGCCTTCCCAAGCCATTAAGTGGCTGTCACCCGAAAGGCCGAAACAACCCCTTGCGGTGGTCGAGGTGCCAAAGCCTGGGCTGGTTTTTTGGCCGAAATCAGCTGCCCCACCGATTGTGGCGGAACCTCCGCCTCCACAACCGAAATCGGGGGCGCTGACCAAGGACTCTCGGTCGGGTCAGGGTCTGCCCCACCGGTTGTCGGTCACCCTTACTCCCGACCGTCCTCGGCAGGTGGAGGGTGGCTCAGGCCCCAGGCAGCTCTTCGCAGACTCCTCGGAGTCTGACAACGACTCCTCCCTGTTGTCCAGGCCCCTTGACCTGGAGTCCTCCGGGGGGGCAGTCTATGCACGAGAGCCCATCGTCGTTCATGGGTCTGCTTCGGCTCATCTGAGTCTACCGGGATGCAGCTCGAGCCTGTATCCAAGTGGGCCAAGTATCCCCTCACGGAGATACTGGACCGAGGGGATTAGCCCACGGAGGCCTTTCCGGTGGCTGAAGCCATTGTTGGCCCAGCCTTGGGGCTTTGGCAGCGGCTGGCTTCCTGTCCTGCGCCTTCGGCCAGGATGGCCAGGAAGTATGTGGTCCCTACCGACTCTTTGTCCGTTTTTTCGGAGCACCCCTCTGCGGAGGGGTTGGTCACCGATAGCGTTTTCCGGCGTTCTGGGAACGCTGGGGATGTGGATAAGCCCCCTGACAAGGAGTCCAAAAAGCTGGACTATGCCGGGCGCAAGGTGTACGTTGCGTCCTCCCTAGGCCTCCAGGCCAGCTCGGCCGTGCTGATGGCACACTTCTCCCACGCCCTCATGGGCTCCTTGGATGAGGTGATCCCTCATCTCCCGGCCGACCTGCAGACTACGGTCAAGCAGGTGCGGGACCAGGGAAGGGCAGTGGCGAAACAGCAGCTCCAAACGGCTCTAGACATTGGAGACTCCTGTGCCCAATCAGTAGTGGCCGCAGTGGCCATGCGCTGCAGAGCATGGCTGAGGATATCCACCTTCACGGCGGATACTCAGCACAAATTGACGGACGTCCCCTTCTTGGGGACTGACCTGTTTGGCCCTGGAGTGGAAGGCCACCTCCAGCGGATCGAAAAGTCCAATGCTACCCTGGACTCTGTCACCTCCGCCCAGAAGGACAAGGGCTGTTGTCAGCAACATAAGACCTTTCGCCCTTCTGCGCCTGCAGCACATCCGGCCCAGCAACACCAGCATCAGGGCCAGCAGGCTCGCGCTTGGCACCCCAAAGCCAAGCCTGCGGCTTCCTCTAACAGAAAGCAGGGAGGAAAAGGCCCAGGAGGTCACTCGGCCGGTCCTTCCTCCAAGCCTGCCCAGTGACGGGTTGAGGGATGTCGCCCCCAGCCTCGTTGCCCCCGGGATCCCCCAGTGGGGGGATGGCTCCGCCACTTCCTTTCCGCCTGGTCCGCTATCACCACGGACCGCTGGGTGTTAGAGGTGGTAGGAAAGGGCCTGCCTCTGGAGTTCGAGCAGGCCCCGCCCTTCTGAGCCGTCGCCGCTCGGGGGGCTACGGGGTCGGCAGCCTCTTTGTCAGCCCATCGAGCCGACATTGCCCTGCTCCTCGAAAAGGAGGTGATCAGGAAGGTGGCGGACCCTCCACCAGACCCGGGGTTTGTGTCCAGATACTTCCTGGTCCCGAAACGGACGGGGAGCTGGCGCCCCATTCTAGACCTGCACGACCTGAACAGGTTCCTAAGGTCTCGAACCTTCAGGATGGTCACTCTGGCTCAGATCATTCCATCCTTGGAACGAGGCGTGTGGTTCTGTTCTCTGGACCTCCAGGACGTGTTCTTCGGCGTCCCGATCCGTCCGTCCACCAGCGATTCCTCCGCTTCAGAGCAGAGGGTCACTCTACAAGTTCGGGCCATGCCCTTCAGCCTTTCTCTAGCTCCCAGGGTCTTCACCAAATGCATGGCAGTGGTGACAGCATTCCCTCTTGGCGCGAAGGGTCGGGTGTACCCCTACCTGGACGACTGGCTGATTGTGGCCTCCTCCAGACCGGAGGTGGAGCGGTCCAGGGATCTGGCCCTCCAGGTTTGCTCTCAAGTTGGCCTCCTTATCAACGAAGCCAAGTTGGAACTCGTGCCAAAGCAGGTGATACAATTCATCGGGGCAGAGCTCGACTCTCTGCGAGCCAGAGCACGGCTCCCGATGGTCAGGGCCGAGGTTCTTTCCTTCTTTGCCCAGGCACTTCAGGTTGGGCAATTGCGCCCTGCCTGGGACTTCCTGCGCCTCCTGGGCCTCATGGCGGCCTGCACCAGCGTGGTCCGTTGGGCCCGTTGGCACATGCATCCCCTACAATGGGGACTGGCCAGCCAATGGTCACAGCGCTCCAGTCCTTTGGATCAGCCAGTAACAGTGACCCAGGAGATGTGGAACGCTCTTCAGTGGTGGATCGTTCCAGCTCATCTGCAGGAGGGCATCCCGTTTGTCCGCCCCGGGCCGACGGTCTCTCTATCGACCGATGCCTCTCTGATGGGTTGGGGTGCCCATCTGGGGAAGCACAGAGCGCACGGCCTCTGGTCCCCTCGGGAGTCCCGATGCCACATCAACCTGCTGGAGCTCGAGGCGGTTGCTAGCCCTCCTGCCTTCGCTCCGTTTGTCACGGGGTCAAGTGGTCCAGGTCCAGATGGACAATACCACGACCATGTACTACCTAAACCACCAGGGCAGGACGCGCTCCATGCCTCTGTGCAGGGAAGCTCTCTGCATTTTGTCCCTCGTGCGCAGCCTGGAGGCGGATTTCCTTGCCATCCATGTGGCAGGAACCTCCAACATTCTGGCTGATGCCCTAAGCCGGATAGGAGCTGCGTCCCACGAGTGGTCTTGTACAAGATCTGTTCTCCCACTGGGGCATGCCTCAGGTGGACCTGTTTGCCTCCAGGGAGAATGCGAAGCTGAGGCTGTTCCATGCCCGCCCCCCTCAGCAGGGCTCGCTGCAGGGGGATGCCTTCTCGAGGCCGTGGACCCCGGGCCTCTTCTCCGCCTTTCCCCCATTTCCCTTGATCCACAAGGTGCTTCTCAAGGTGAGGAGGGAGAAGGCGCAGGTGATTCTGGTAGCTCCAGACTGGCCCCGCCAGTTCTGGTATCCAGATCTCCTCAGTCTCAGCTCCAGGCTTCCGAGGCGGCTCCTAGCCTGCCCGGACCTGATCTCAGTCAGTCAGGAGAAGGTATTCCATCCGGCCCTTCAATCCTGCACCTGACGGCCTGGTTCCTGACTGGCTAGAGTTCCAGGCCTTGGGTTTTCCACCAGGTCCTCAACGTTGTTGAGGCTTCCCGTAAGAGTCGACCAGGAAATGCTATGCCTTCAAATGAAAGAGATTCTCCATTTGGTGTCAGGGCAAGGGGTTGGACCCTTTCTCCTGTTCCTTGGCAAGCATTTTGGACTACCTTTGGTCCCTTTCTCTGTTAGGGCTTCGGTCGACGACCCTTAAGGTGCACCTGGCAGCCATCACTGTTTACTGGGCGCGGGCCGGGAAGCAGTCAGTGGCGCAGGAGAAGGTGGCCTGGCGCTTTTTCAAAGGCCTTGATCACATATCCCCTGTGGTGCGAGAACCTCCACCTCCGTGGGATCTACTGCTAATATTGACTAAACTCACGGGCAAGCCATTCGAACCAATGCACAGGTGTGACATCTCTCACCTGTCGTGGAAGACCGCCTTCTTGGTGGCTATCACGTCAGCCAGAAGGATGGGAGTGCTCCAGGCACTTTCCATAGAGTCTCCTTATCTGGTCTTCCACAGGGACACGGTTGTCCTGCGCCTCCACCCGAAATTCCTTCCGAAGGTGGTGTCGATAGAGTTTCATCTTAACCAGGTGTTGACTTTACCGGTGTTCTACCCCAGTCACACCTCGGAAACCGAATATAGTCTCCATACTCTGGACCCTAGAAGAGCGCTCGCTTATTATAAGGAGCGGACGGCTGAAGTTCGGGGAGAGGTTCAGCAGCTGTTTGTCACCTACGCTGAAGCCGCACCTGGCAGACCTGCAGCCAAGCGGACAATAGGCAGGTGAGTCACCTCCTGCATAGATCTCTGCTATAGGTTGGCTGGCATGGAGCCTCCCAGAGAGATAAGAGCTCATTCTACCCGCCATACCGCTGCATCGGTGGCTGCTTCCAGGGGCGTCCCTATCCAGGAAATCTGCAGGGCTGCTACCTGGAAGTCAGCACACACCTTCATTACCCATTACCACATCGACCTTGAGTCATGCCGGGATGCTGGTTTTGGGACCTTGGTTCTCCAGTCATTATTCCCTAAGTAGGAGGTGTGCACCTTGCCTCCCTTCTCCCGGAGAACTGCTAGGAGTCTGCCAGACAGTGTGGATGAACAACATATCCATGTCCCTAGAAATACAGGTTACTCACCTGTAACAGGAGTTCTAGGAATGGTATATGTTGTTCATTCACACGACCCACCCAGCCTCCCCTGTTTCGACGCACAACCTGGCTTCCAGCGGGCTAGATCTGGCGTCATGGGGTGGAGCCGAGAGTTTTACCACCCGGGGTGGGTGGGAGGAGCCAGCTTGAAGATCTTCCTGCAAGATTTAAAGTGGCAAGGAACCTGCCAGACAGTGTGGATGAACAACATATACCATTCCTAGAACTCCTGTTACAGGTGAGTAATCTGTATTTTCAGACTACCATCAGGACATTCCGTTTGCAGCCCTGCCATTCCGCCTAACCTCTCCTCCCAGGGCATTCACAAAGTGCTTGGCAATGGTGGTGGCATACTTAAGAAGGCAGGGCATCATGGTGTTCCCCTACCTGGATGACTGGTTAGTTGCCACAGCAGGAAAAGATGCTCTCAGGTTCACCCAGGACACCTTAAGAGTCATTGGGGTTCCTGATCAGTGTGCAAAAATCCTTTCTTCAACTTGTCCAAGTGCCAAATTTCATAGGGACAGAGTTGAATACCCTGCAAGGGCGGGCCTTCCTCCCTCGGACAGTGCAGACAGTATTCTGCAGTTTGCAGAATCATTCAGTCTCAACTAACCAATGTCAGCAAGGCACTTCCTAAAGTTACTGGGACACATGCCTGCAGCAGCAGGAACAGTCGAGGGTTGCAGATTCCAGATGAGACCTTCAGTTCCATCTCTGGGCACACTGGTGCCAAAGGAGGGATCCTCTCACCAAACTGGTGCCAGTGTCAAGGACACTGTTGCAGCCTCTGCAATGGTGGCAAGACAGACGCAACCTCAGGGAAATGGGCCCATTCGGAAAGGAGTCCCCTACTTTGGTACTTACAACAGATACCTCCCTCCTAGGGTTGGGGGTACATCTGGATGAGCATACAGTGCACGGCTTATGGTCCCCAGCAGAGTATCTACTGCACATAAACTTGCTGGAACTCTGGGCAGTGCTTCTGGCACTGCAGTCTTTTGCATCCTTGTAAAGGACAAAGTGGTGCAGGTCTGGACAGACAATACCACCCGTATGTACTACATCAGCAAGCAAGGAGGGACAAGGTCCAACTTGGTATATACAGAAGCAGTGAAGATATGGAGTCTGACTTACTCCCTGCAGGTGTCCCTGCTAGCCTTCCACCTTCCAGGGAAGGACAGTATCCTGGCAGATGCACTAAGCTGAATAAACCAAAACCACCACAAGTGGTCCCTCAATAGACAGCTGCTGGAGGTGGTGTTTTGAAGATGGGGCACCCCAGAGATGGACCTCTTTGCCTCAGAAGAGAACCGTCAGTTACCCCAATTCTGCTGCACGCCACCAGCAAGGGGCACAATACCCCGGATGCTCTGGTGCTGGGTTGATCAGAGAGGCACCTCAGTGCCCCCAGTTCCCCTTGTTGATCAGGGTTCTGATCAAACTCTGGTCCCAGCCGGCTACAGTGATTTTGATAACCCCAGACTGGGCCAGGCAGCCATGGTACTCACTTCTGCCCCCTCTGTCAGTAGCCCAGCCCATACACCTCCCTCAGAGGGACAACCTCCTTGCCTCATCACAGGAGAGGATCCTGTACCCGAATCTCTGGTCTCCGACTCAAGGCATGGCCAATGAAGACCTAGAATACGTTGACCTGCACCTCTCTGTAGGTGTACTTAGGGTCCTCAGGGGCTCTAAGAAGCCATCAACCAACTTGCATCTTGCGACATATAGCAAGTCAGAGCAGGGAGATGTTGGTCGCCTTACATAGCTCATTGGTGAGACCTATATTGGAGTCTGGTTCGCAGCTGTGGTCTCCATATCATCAAAAGGAAATTCAAAAAATAGAAAGGGTCCAAAAAAGAGCTACATGGTCCATAATGAGTATGGTAAATAAAGATTACAGTATTGGATTAAAATAATTAGATCTTTTTCCACTAGATTATAGAAGATGCAGAGGAGACCTATGTTATACAGATACTTAAATGACACAGATCTTCAAGAAAGAAAGATCAGATTTCGTATTTAAGGAGCAAACTTGTATCACAAGAGCTCATGCTTGGCAGCTTAAGGGAGAAAACTGTAAAACATGGAAAAGGAAAAATTTGGTATAGTCAGTGAGTGGTGGCTAGATGGAACGCACTTTGAGGTAGTAGATGGTCCTTCCATAGATAGCTTAAAAAAAAAAAAATCTGGACAAAATGTATAAACTGGGAAACTGGTAATTAATTGGCGAGCATTATGGACAACAGTCTAACTCTGTGTATAACCTATGAAACAAAGAAAACCTATGCATCAAAATGGAAGAGTTTTTCTCTGTGGTGTAATCGGTTCATTTTTGGGTGGGGGACTGGGACAATTGGCACACAGTTTTTAATTGTGTCCCACCTTTTCTTGTACCTTAGGGACACATGACTCGGTGTTCTAGAACTCAAACAGCTGTTATACGAATCTGTGCTCGGTTGAACATTATGACCCATTATTTTTTTTCATTTGACCCTTACTTTTTATACCCAGTGGGTCACTGTCCCACATAGACAAATATGTGAAATGAACTCTGCTGTAATACTAACAGCATAGTATCTTCCCAGGCAGGGCTGCCAGTTCTACTGGACTATCTCATCCACCTGCATTTGCTGGGCTTACAGCCCACTACCCTTAAGGTCCACCTGGCATCAGTCTCAGCCTATCTCTCGGCAGGTAAGGGTGTTTCTCTAGCTGCCAAACCTATTTTCAAAAAGGTTTTCAAGTCCCACAGGGAACTTGTGCCCTCTTAGAACCTTAATTTATGCATTGCCAAGCTCATGGAACCCCCATTCGAGCCTATGGCCACAGCACATCTAAAGTTTGTCACTTGGAAAGCCATATTGCTAGTGGCTGTTACCTCAGCCAGATGGATAAGTGGAGCTACAAGCCCTTTGTGTAGAACAGAATTACATTTTCTTCCACAGGGAAAAAGTGGTACTCAGGACTAACAGGAAATTCCTTCCAAAAGTAGTCTTGGACTTCCATCTGAACCAGTCTTCACTGAACACTCTAGTTCAGGGGAACGCATAGCCTGGATATCAAGAGAGCTCTGAGCTATTATCGTGATCATACTAAGGCCCATAGACAGGACAGGGAGCAACCGTTCGTGACTCATGATGATGTGGGAAAGGGAACACCAGCTTCTAAAAGGACTGTTACTCGCTGGATAGAGACATGTATCTAGTAACAGTAAAGCTGGTAGGGAACCCCCAGTAGGCCTGAGGGCACACTCCACAAGGGGCATAGCTGCTACAATAGCAACTGCCAGGGCTATCCCCTTATTGGAGCTCTGTAAAGCAGTTACATGGAGATAATTACACACATTTACAGAGCACTACAGTCTGGACATTCAGTCCAGAAATGAAACCAGGTTTGGGCACAGCAGTGCTGCAGAGTCTGTTTCCTAAGTGAGGTTCTGTGCCCACCTCCAAAGGTACTGCTTCATAGACTGTTGTAGTTAATCATATTGAAGAATTCCTGGGGTTAGAAGAAAAAAATGTCCTCAGTAATCTTGTTTCTTCCAAGATATTCTTTAATATGATTAACTCTCCCACCCTACCTCCCCTTCCAGAACCAGTTGTCCTCTGCATCACAGCTGGTTTCTCTTATTGTTAGGTTGGTCATACATTGGTTTCTTTAAAGTTAAAACCAGGTGGCTCACTGTTTTTGCTCTCTTTAGTCTTATTTGTCATTACCAATGGACAAGTTTTAAATGGGACTTGTTGTTGTGTTACTAATAATTTTTAGAATAGCTTAGTTTAAGGGCCTTACCCAGCAGGCTCTGATAAGTCTTGAGCATTCTAGAACGCAGCAGTTAAGGGCAGCAGTTTGAATGGTGGCACGAGCCAATAGATCCATCATTTGCATACGTTCCATTTCTCTCTGAGGCAGTTCAACACAGGTGGTTGACTGCTATAGTTAATCATGTTGAAGAATACCTTGGAAGAAACAAGATTACTAAGGTGAGTAATATTTCCTTCCTGTTTAAAAATGGAACTGAACTGCATTTCTGTATTTTCAAATTTATTTTACCCGTAGTGACCCCCCCCCCATTTTGGGGACTGGAATGTCTTCCTTGGGTTGTCAGTGTTTGGCATGGCTGACCGGTCCAAAAAGAAAAAACAAGACTGGACCCACAGGCTTTAAAAACTGTAAGATTGGTTTTCAACTCTTGGCTAAGGTAGACTGCCACAAATTGTGTTCGAGGTGCCTGTGTCCAGATCACGATTTTGTCAATTGTGAACTCCTGTATTAAGTTCTGCCCTAAAATGCAGAGAAAAGGGCTAAAAAGTTAGAAGGCATTATGGGCTTCTCAGTCCGCCTCCATGTCCTCTGGCTCAGCTGAGGGTCCAGCCTCTCAACGTAAGCAGCATAACCATGAAAAGGCTGCAAAAGATGGTTCGGAAATCGGGGGGGATCCAGTAAAAATAAAAATGCTGCTGAGCAGACACTGGAGATGGTGCCTGCTAAGAAAAAAACAAACAGAAAAATGCCACTGTCCTTACTCCCGAAGAGGGGAAAGGAGCTGCCAGTAGACACAAATAAAATGTCTTCAGTAGAGGACATAACAAAGGCTCCATGCTCTTGGAAATTTCACGAATATGCCTGTCTTCCAGTGGTAGTGTTTAAGGGTCTAATGTGGTGTGCTCCTCCGAAACAGAGGCACACACGTTATCAAACTTGTACCATCAAATATGTGCTCCTTCGGACCACGGTCATGCTGCTGTCTGTTTTTCTTTATTATCAATTTCCTGTTAGTAAATTATCAGTTTTTGATAGCGCTAGAGATTCTGAGACATACTTTTAATTTGCAGTCCCCAGTCACCACCAGGCTGAGGACAAAGAGCCCAAGAAATTTAGAGAGATGAGAAAAACTCTCTCCATAGGGCTTTGCTACCATACTGTACTGTTGTACTTTTGTAATTTGTAAAAGTACTTGGAGGCCTCTGCACATAAGAGTACCACCTACACCAGACCAGACTCGCTCACTGCCTGACACACCCAAAGTATGGGCAGATTGGTGCCTGTAGGATCAAATCCTCTATTTTCTGTGAATTCAGGTGGAGAAATGAACTCTTGCAGGTGCTAGCTAGCAGAGCTAGTGACGGCGGGGGGCGGGGGGGATACACTGGCCCCAGATTTTTCACTGGACCAACTAGTGCACTTATTGACATTTTATGTTATGCAACGCAAATCAGGAGGCCTACCTAAAGAAAAATGTATGTTTTGGCCTAATTCAAAATCTATCAGCACGTGGCTAGTACACCGGTACCAACTTTGACCTTTGGTCACCCAGTGTGGGTAACCTAGTCTGGTTACTCCAGTCCAGACTTGACCTCCTCTGCTCCTGCCTGAGTGTCCACTCCCGACTAGCCAAGCAGCCACCAGCATGTAGAGAAATATAGACTCGGACAGTTCTCCAGGCCAGAAATCCCAAGTGACGGGAGAGAAAGAGAGAGAGAGAGAGAGAGAGAAACAGACAGAAAAAACAGGGTATGCAGTGGTAGTGATTTTTCAGATAGCCAAGCACTGATGCCAAGTGCAACTTTTGATGTGCTTGTCAGTGCCCACTCTCAAATCTGTCTTTCTCCCCTGTAGCACAGCCCGACAAATCTTAAGTAAGAAATGCGCAAGCCAGAGGTAGTGCTCCTAGCGCAGGCCACTGCTTAACAACCCTTTCCCAAATCTGTTAAAGAATGGTTATGGATACCAGTACCCTTGGCCTTTGCTCCCAGTGACAGCCCCACCCCCACCTGCAAGTCCAGCAGAAGCTGCTGCTCTATCACAGCAGATTCCTGCTCCTTCAAAGGCTTTAGCTGAAAAAATATATGACCCTGGCCACCCTGCACATGCGCACAACACTGATACCAGGGCTGAAATTACATTTTGCAGTCACTAACCAGCAGGGCTAGTGACTGGGAAAACTCACTAGCCCCATAGACTTTTCTACTAGCCCAACTGATGTGCTTATTGAAATATAACCTTCTCCAGTACAAACCTGCAGGGCTACTTAATGTTTTTACTAGCTTGATACAAGATCTACAAGCATTTGGCTAGTGGGCAATGCCAATTTCGACCCCTGTAACACCGCTCACATCAGGAAAACAAATAGAAAAACGATGAGGTGATTAGATATAGTTGGTTTGAAAAGAGCTAAGAAACAAAAACAAGCACAAATCACTCAGTCATAAACTAAAGTCCCAGTGTTGTGTAATCATGCAAAATGGACAATTCCAATCCAATCAACTGTTCCTAAATGCCAAAAAGACAGTCTCCATGACCTTCAGCACTAGGCAGAGACTCTCTAAAGCCCTCCTCATAGCTACCTCACTTACATTGGATGGTACTCCCCTTGCGACTGTCACGTCTTTTAGGTATCATGGAATCTGGCTAGACCAGCACCTGAACATTTCAGTACACGTGAATGCTATTCAAAAGACACTGCACCCTAAACTAGGTGCTTTATTTGGGAACTGTGATTGTATTCCAATTCTGGCCCGCCATGCCATGGTACAGAAAGTGATCCTGTCCACCTTTGGCTATGCTGATATAGTCTGTAGTGCCACCTCAAGACCACCCTCACCAGACTGGACACCCTCTTTCACTCCTGTCATTTCTCGTCATCTTGCCCCCCCCGCTAACGCACCACTGCGATCTTTAGAAAAGCCCTCTCTTCCTTCCCTGGAATCCAGATGTCTCATCCTCAGCAAGTTTTCTGGTCAAGTTGTGGTTCAGGTCATTACCCTCTTACCTAACCGTTACACTTAAACATCCCCCCCCCATTCTCTCTGTACCACCAACCACAGACTTCAACCGGGCAATCGGCCTTCTCATATCACTGCCCTAAAGGTTGGAATACCCTCCCCCTCTCCATCTGCAACACACCATCCTTGGCCTCTCTTTCCTCTCTACTTAAACAATCCTCCCCTGCCTGTGCCTGTCCCTAAACTCACCATGCTAGCTCTCTCTTTACCATCACGTTCCTGGTAGAGGTTCCTGTACCATTCAAGTTCTTCCTTTCTACTTCAGTTTGGGTTGATTTTCTTACTCATATTGTTCCTCACCATTTCCTTTTCTTGTTATCGTGGAGATAACTGTAAATGTAAATACTGTATTACTTGCTAACTATTCTATCTGGACAATGTATGTAACATTGTTAATTGTAGATACTGTAAGTTTTAGCTACCGATTTATGTAACGTTACCGATTTAACCCCCTTCCCCTCTCCCCCAGGACACATCTGGAAATGAGTGTTTTGCTCAGCATGCTTTCCTGATTAAACTTTTCAAATAAATAAACCCACAGAGCCTGATGGCTCTCCCGAACAAGAGTGTAGCTCCCCTCTGCGCCTGCTGGATGACTGTACTTGACACTATACTGTACTTCTGTGAGGCAAGTGGTAACACCCTTAAAGAGGGAGTCCAGACGAAATTTCTGGTATCGCTAATTTTGAAATTTGAATCAGCATATCCCCAATGAGCCTTGTGCAGCATTTCCCCCAGTAAAATGGAAAGGATGGGGGCATTTGAGAAACTTGGGCACGGTTTGTGCAACCCCTTTTTTTTTCCCTTGATTTACACCCCCCTTTTTTTCTCGAGCCCATATTTTTTTTCTTTTTGCATGTTTCTTTGTAGTCCTAGATCACCTTTCCATTGCTGTTTTACTCTCTGAAGTCACTCAGCTGCTGTAATTGTAACAGCAACATCCAATTGTGTTTGCGAGAAAAGGAAGTGCAAAAGAAGAAGGAAACCACTTTGGTTCTCAAAAGCTGTAGCAGAAAAGGTCAGAGTCAACAGGCTGGCCTTTGAAATATAAGAACGCAGCGGGATGAAGATAGGGAGGCATGCCAAACTTCCCTGAGGGAAGCAGAGAAGGCAGTAAGGCAGGCAAAGGTCCAAACCAAGGAAACACTAGCACGAACAGTAAAAGAAGGTGAAAAGACTCTTTATAGATACATTAGTGAAAGGAGAAAGTCCAGAGGAGGTATTGCAAAGATCAAAGGGGACAAGGGGGCATGTGAGGAGGACCATGTAAAGCATCTATCCTAAATAGGTACTTCTGCTCAGTATTTACTGAGGAGAAGATAGGGCAGGGCCCACAGCTCGGCACCATGGACATAGGGGGGAGGGAGGTGTGCACTAGTCCCTTCACAAAAGACAGGGTCCTACAAGAGCTTGATAAGCTCAGGGTAGACAAAGCAATGGAACCTGATGGCATACACTAAAGGAGCTAAGGGTGGAACTAGCAGATACATTATCAGAACTGTTTAGTGAGACTCTCAGCACAGGAGAGGTCCCAGAAGACTGGAGAAGGGCTCATGTGATCCCATTCCACAAGAGTGGTAGCAGGGAACTACAGACCAGTCAGTCTTACCTCAGTAGAGGGCAAGATTATAGAGGCACTCCTTAAGGAAAGGATAGTGTAACACCTGGAATCCATAGGCGGACAGGATCCAAGACAGCATGGGTTTACAACAGGAAGGTCCTGTCAAACTAATCTCATAGATTTTTTTTGATTGGGTAACCAGAGTGGTGGACCAAGGGGGAGCAGTTGACGTCGCCTACCTTGACTTCAGCAAAGCTTTCAATACTTTTTCACATAGAAGATTGGTTAATAAGTTGGGTAGGATTTGGGTGGGTCAGAAGTTGGTTGACAGGCAGAAAATGGAGAGTGGTGGTAAACGGTATACAGTCAGAAGAGATGCAAGTCACAAGTGGGGTACCTCAGGGATCAGTCCTGCAGCCTGTCTTCATCAATATCTTCATCAGTGACATTGCAGATGGACTGGAGGTTAAGGTTTGTCTGTTTGCAGATGACACCAAGATATGAAACAGGGTAGATGACCCAGATGGGGTGGGCAGAATTAGAAGAGTTCTGAGAAACTGGCAAAATGGTTGGAAGAGTGGCAACTGGGGTTTAATGCAAAGAAGTGCAAGATCATGCACATAGGTACCTATAGCTGGGATGGGAGTTGCTGGCAGTCACAAGGGAAGAGAGAGACTTGGGCATCATCATCACAGATGACCTGAAACCATCCTCCAAGCAGACCACTGAAGCAGTAGGTAAGGCTAGGGGGATGTTGGGGTGTATTGGTAGGGGTATCACAAGTTGTGTGAGGGAGGTAAATATCCCTCTTTACAAGACACTGGTTAGGCACCATCTGGAGTACTGTGTACAGTACTGGAAGCCACACCTTCACAAGGACATTGCCCAAATTGAGGCAGTCCAGAGAAGGGCAACCAAAATGGTGCAGGGACTGCATTAGAAAACATATGAGGACAGATTAACGGAGCTCAATATGTATACCCTAGAGTAAAGGAGGGAGAGAGATGATATGATCGAATCATGCAAACACCTTAAGGGCACTAACAAGATGAAAGAGTCTAACTTGTTTCAATATAAGAAAAATAGCATGACAAGAGGACACAGCATGAGATTAGAGGGAAGCCGATTAAGGGATAATGTGAGGACATTCTTTTTCACAGAAAGGGTGGCGGATGCATGGAACGGCCTACCTCAGGAAGTGGTGGATATGAAGACAATGCAGGGCTTCAAACAGGCATGGGCTAGGCATAAGGGAGCAATACAGATAAGTATGAATAGATAGGCCATTGACAGAGCAAAGGCCGATGGCACATTTATAAGGTAGAAAAAGAAATGGACAGACTGGATGGGCCATGTGGTCCTTATCTGCTGTCAACTTCAATGTTTCTATGTATTGGAGTCCAGTGCCCTGCTTTAAACATGGGGGGGAAGGAAAGGGGTGTTACAAAATGATAGCTCAAAACAAAAGGATGGGGCACCCCTATGCATAGATGCTTTAGGGGAAACCCTGCTTGTGTCAGAAATGAGATCTCCGAGTTACTTAGTTTAAAAGTTGCAAGTCATTTTGTTACCCTAAATTCACTGCCTGTTCAAAAAGCTAGTTTCGGTAAAGAGCTACTGTTGTTACAACCAGAACATGCAGCCTAGTACTCCCTGCAAGCTGTGTCATAGGACTTCAAGCCCCAGGAAATCTTACTGTATTCTGACAAATGCAGTATGGTCTCACCATAGGACTGCCCCGGAGCTGAAACGGTTAATAGAACCTATGCAGATAGTGGAATGTTACGCTTGAGCTCAGTTTTCGAACCACTGTCCCTGGTTGCACTTCCTGTAACTGTCCGATTCTTTACTCCGCTTGCCTCAGTAAGACATCTCTGGAGAGTTCTCCTTTACTTACTTGAAGAGTTCAATCATTTTTTTATTGTTCAGTTAAAAACCAATACAAAAATAGAGCACAGCTATACATAAATACATGTTCATACGTATTAATAAGGTATCAATAGCTTGAAAAACAATAGGGGAGGGGAAACAAGTCCATATATTACATTCGAAGGGAGGCTACTGTATCCAGAAGCAATCCTGAAGTTAACATTATTTTATGTATTTAATTTCATTACTAATCAGTTTACAAAGTATTGTTTATCATCAGATTTCTATCTGAATACATCTAGTATTAGACAGTATTTCTATATGATAACCATTAAAATTAAACTTCATATATTTTCATAAGTGAACTGTTTTCAAAAAGGATGCGATTTTTTCCATGACATGCAGTTCATTTGTATTTAAAAGGTACATTATCATAGCTTCTGGGGGGAGGTCAACCAGCCATTTTTCCCGTTGTGATTTGTATAAAGGGCATATCAAGATGATGTGGTTAGCATCATCTTCAAGAAATCTGCCACATTTGTAATAGGGTGAATTTGCATTTTCTCTCTTGCCTATGATGAATGTAATTAGCTTTGTAGATTTCAAGTCTAAACTTGGTTATTGCTCTCCTTTTTATTGGATCCAGTATTTTAAGTAAATAAGGTTCCAGCCCATGTTCTAATTTTATATATTTGTACCATCTAAATAATTTCAAATTTTTTAGGCTCTCCTTCATGTTTATTCTTTTTATATCTCTGAGCCTATTTTTAATGAAGCTTAAAATTTCATCCCATGGGTGTTTAAAAAAAAAAAGTCCCAAAGGATATGACCCAGGCCACAGGGAAAAAGAGATTTCTTAATTATCTTAATAGATGATGATTTAAAACCCAAATAGGAGTGTCCAATTACTTCCTCAAGGCACTGTCTTGGTAATCTCATTTCTTCCAACAATGATGTTTCAATAATAGCAATAATTTGTATCTGTCACCACTGTACTTATAGGGTATTGTCCTGTTTCAAGGTTAAGAATTACTGCCGGAACCGTCTGTGGAACCATTAAAATATATCTACTTTGTTCAGAATTACCAGTAGCTTGTTCATTCTTGAAAATCCCCATATTTCTGCTGCATAGAACAAACTTGATTTTATCTTGGCCTCCAGTACTTTCAAAATTCCTTTTACTGAATTTCGACCTATTTTGCCATTAAAAATTTAAATGCGTTAAATGCCATCTTAGTTTTATTACATGTCAAAGCTAGCTGTGTGGTCCTTCCAGTTGAGATTTTCCGAGAATCTGACTCTGAAGTAATGGTAATATGTAACCTGTTCAACTTTCTCTTTGTTTATCCGTGTAGTGCATTTCTTCCTGCTATTATTTCAAAACATTAATAATTTGGTTTTGGTTATATTAATTTTTAGTTTGAGTTTAGTGCATAGATTGTTTTAAACAATCAAGTTTCCTTTGTAATCCCAGAGTCAAAGTTGATATTAATACCAGGTCGTCGACATATGCCAAACAATCAATCCTGGTATTCCCTACTTTGGGAGCATGGAAATCTGGATTCTGAAGTTTTATAAGTATCTTGTGAATGTAAATATTGAATAAAGTTGGTGCCAGGAAACAACCTTGGCGTACCCCTAAATTAGTGCGAAATGGTAATGTATGTCCCAAATGATCATATTGTACTTTGGTCCAGGTATGGTTATAAAGCCTAATTAGAATATTTAACAGATCTGGGCATATGCCAAAATTATATAACTTATCCCAGAGGATAGATTGGCTTATGCTATCAAATGCAGAAGAGAAGTCTATAAAACAACAAAATAGTTTGCCGTTTTTAATATGGACATACTTCCATGCTATGTTTCAATACATAGCAATGTTGGGTGGTAGATCTTAATTTCTTAAAGCCATTCTGAGTTTCATGTAATATAGACTTGTCTTCTACCCAATCACTTGGCCTCTGAAGTATTATTCATGTAAAAATATTTTTTTGTGAAATATCAATAAGGCTGATTGGTCTATACATCCTAGAGTTATTTGGATCGTCTTTCTTATAAATAGGGTAAATGATGCTTCCCTGCCAACTGTCAGGTAAATCATGTCCTTGTACAATAATATTAAATATACGCTATAATACAGAGGCCTAGCAATCAGTATAATATTTGTATAGATCACCTATAATTTTATCCAGTCCTGGGGCTTTACTGACTTTTAGTCTTAGTATGGCGTAGTTTATTTCTTCTCAGGAAGTTGGGTATACTTGAAGAGAGTTTATTTTCACTGGTTTTCAAAAAGTACCATTAATTTCTTTTGTTTGAAGCACTTTCCTTGGTAAACAGACAGTCTAGATTTAGTGTTTATTGGGTACGTTTTCGGTTCCTTTTCAGGGTTTCTCAACAGGGA
Source organism: Neoceratodus forsteri (assembly GCA_016271365.2). Lineage (NCBI taxonomy): Eukaryota > Metazoa > Chordata > Ceratodontiformes > Ceratodontidae > Neoceratodus > Neoceratodus forsteri. Next base: position 688,400,705 of record CM057459.1, on the reverse strand, counting down.
GGGAACTGATGTCTTACTTTTTCTGAAGTGAAATTCAGTAGAATTTAAGATTGTTTCGACTTCTCTGGTAGTCGGTTGAATTTGGTTATTGGTTAACTGGGGTAACTTTCAGTTTTCACGGTTGAAAGCTAACCAGAAAAAAAAAAAAAGAGAGGGAAAGGTGGTTTTCTTTGCTGGTTTAGATGTCACAGAAAACCAAGAAAAGAACGAGCCCTACAGGTTTTCAGCATTGCACTGAGTATGAGGGACCATTTGCTAAGGCTGATCCTCATTTAATGTGTGTCTTCTGCCTAGGTTTGACCACCTGAAGGCAGATTGTGAAATCTGTAAAAACTTTCCGCAGTCCACGCTTGAGAGCCAACTTAAAAGGCTGCAAAAAAGAATGTCCGAGAAGGCTACTGACCTGGCCTCGGATAAACCGACTCCTTCTCAAAAGGAACCGAGGAACAGCCCTGTGACAGGGGCGGTAGTTCTTCGGGAAAGAAACACGCCGCGGATACAGGCGCTGAATCGGCTACCACGGTTAAAAGGAAAAAGAAAGAAAAACATATGGTGCAGAAATCGCAACTGAGAAAAACCTCTGTTCCAGCCACAGAGGAGATTGCTAACACAATCAGGATTGTTCAGTCACTGCAACCTGGAACTCCGGATCCAGTTGAAAAGTGGTTGCAGGCACAGACACTGGTTCAAACCTCCGGTTCAACTTTGGTTCCCGGTTCCTTGGAACAGAGTGGTGAATTCTGTGATGAAGATGAGGAGGAGGAAGAGGACGAGGATTATGGAGAGTCCATTGAACCTGACATTTCTCCTGATCCTCGCCGTCCTGATTCCCCTGACAAGGGATCAGAGGATTACACATCCCACTTTGCCTTCATAAAGCAGGTTGCTCAAACCCAGGACCTCCCCACTCAGGAGTCCACTGAGGAGGAGGAACAAGACTATATGCAAATGATGGATGTCCCTGTGTCTGGACTACTTTTGCCCATCCATAAATCCCAGAAGAAACAGGTCAACAAAATATTGCAGACACCCACTTCTGTGCCACCAGTGGCCAAAAAGCTGGATTAAAAATACTGGGTAGCCAAGGGAGGAGCAGAATTCCTTTTTGGGCTCCCTAGCCATGAGGGGGTGGTACAGGCTGCAGCTTGTGACAAAGCTGGCATCCCACTGGCACCAAATCCTCCTGACAAGGACTCCAGAAAAATAGACTTCGTGGCTAAGAAAACTTACCTTACGTCGGTCTCCACCCCCTAGGACGTTGGAGGAATACAGAAAAAGGCCAACAGGTTGGGGAGGGGGGAGACTATGGTCACACGGAAACATGGTGGGGGGATGGGAGGGGAGGAAAGGGGTGGAAGGTGGTCCTGCTAAAGGCCAGGAGCTTGGGATAAGGATGCCAGAGCTCCAGGCGATGCTAGCTGAGGGGGCAGTGGATGTGACAGCTGTCACTGAAACCTGGGCAACCCCAGTGCACGACTGGGACCTAAACCTGGAGGGCTACACTATGTTCAGGGAGGAGGGAAGGTGGGGTAGCACTGATAGTCAAAAATAGCATTGGTGTAGGAGGGGTGGAGGAGGCACGGAGGGAACTGTGGAGGCGATTTGGGTCACCCTGAAAACAAGGGGGGGCAAGACAGTTAAAATAGGAGTGGTATACAGACCCCCTGTGCTGGCAGAGGAACTGGAAGAGAGTCTGACGGCAAATGTCATGAGACACTATAGATTGGGCAAGGGAAGGTTGGTGGTGAGGGGTGATCTAAACTTGCCAGGGACAGACTGGGGGACTATGACGTCCTCAGTGACCAGGGTGCAGAGGTTGCTGGATGTCTTCCAGGACTCGTTCCTAACCCAGCAGGTGGGTGAGCCGACTAGGGAGGCCCGGACACTAGATGTAGTCCTGGCGGACAGTGACCAGAAAAGGGGCCTGGAGGTAAGGGACCCGTTGGCGAGGAGGATCATGCCACGGTCTGGTCTAGCCTGGAGCTTGGGGGCCTCAAAAGATGGTGGTACTTTACTTCAGGGGGGCGGACTTCAAGGGGATGGAAAGGATCCTCAAGATCATTTGGATGGGATAAGGCCAGACGTGGACGCTGACAGTAGGTGGGAAATCATTGGGAGGTGCAGGAGGCTACCAAAACCTGTGCAAGAGTGAGGCGCAAATGCAGTAAGGCCAGAAAACCCTATTGGTGGACTTGGGAGGTTCAGGAGGCGGTGAGGAAAAAGAAGGCTGCCTATAGGCGCTTCAAACGCTCAAGGAGCGAAAGGGATCAAGAGGAGTATGAGCTGATGGCCAGAAAGGTCACTAGGGTGGTGAGGGGTTGGCTAAGGCAAGGAAGGAGCAGAACCTGGCCAGGGAAATTAGGAGGGGGAACAAGGGGTTCTTTAGATACATTGGGGGGTGGGGAGGAAGGTGAAGGGGCAGATTAGCAGGATTAGGCTGGGCCAGGCAGCCCTGGTATTCTCTAATTCTCTCCCTGTCAGTAGCCAAACGAGTCCACCTCCCCAGGAGGCACAACCTACTGACATCCTCTCAGGGCAGGATCCTTTACCCCAACCTCCAGTCTCTCAGGTTCAAAGTCTGACTCTTGAGGACTTAGAATATACCAACTTGCACCTCTCGGAAGGAGTCATGGAGGTCCTCAGGGTCTCTAGAAAACCTTCCACCAGGAAGACCTACATCTCTAAGTTGAAAAGGTTTTCCATCTGATGTCAGAGGAAAGGCATAGATCACAGTCGGGCAGGTTTGCCAGTCATTCTGGATTATCTGACCCACCTTCATTCTCTCTTGGCCTAAGACCATGTTCTCTTAAGGTGCACCTGGCAGCTGTCTCTGCTTACTTATCGGCAGGCAGGGGCTCATCCCTGGCTTCGAACCCAGTATTCTGAAAATTTTTCAAGGAACTGTTGCATCTGCATCCCCCACACAGGGACCCTACACCAGTGTGGGATCTTAATATATGCATCGCCCAGCGTATGCAGCCTCCTTTTGAGCCCGTGTCTTCAGCAGAACTGAAGTGTTCCTGGTGGCAATCGTCTGCGCCAGGAGCATTAATGAGCTCCAGGCCCTCTTCTGAGAGCCTGACTACATTGCATTCTATAGGGACAAGGTTGTCCTCAGGACTAATAGGAAGTTTCTCCCCAAGGTGATACCTAACTTCCACCTCAATCAGTCCATTACACTGCCTGTCTTTTTCACTAGCCATTCCACTTCAGGGGAGCGTAGACTGCATACCCTGGATGTTAAAAGAGATATCAGCTACTACCTGGACCCACACAAAGGGCCACAGGCAGGACAGTACTCTGCTTTTCCTGGCCTATGGAGAATTGGGGAAAAGGTAAACCAGCTACAAAAAAGTTGATTGCACGCTGGATTGTTGCCTGCATTGTTTTGCTACAGCAAGGTGGGCAAACAGCCCCCCCCCCGCCGGTCTCGGGGCCCACTCTACCAGGGGAACAGCTGCCTCCATAGCAGCTGCTAGAGATATTCCTCTGTTGGAAATCTGCAAAGCAGCTACCTGGGAAAACTGTCCACACATTTACCAGGCCAGAAGTGATGCCAGGTTTGGCACCGCAGTACTGCAGGTCCTGTTTCCTAAACAGGTTCTCTGCCCATCTCCAAAGGTACTGCTTGGGTAGTCTGCATTTCAGAATACAGTAAGATTTCCTTGAGCTTGAAGAAACAAATTACTTACCATAGTAATCTTGTTTCTTTCAAGGGAATCTTACTGTATTCTGAGCTCCCACCCTAGCTCCCCAACTAGAACCTAATGGGCACTGCATTCCAGCTGTCCATACCCTATTGCAAACCTGTTGGTATGATTGTTGTGTTTTTTTTTTTTTTTTTCTTGGGCATCTGTGACTTGAGTCTTAGGGATGACCCTGTTGTTTAAAGAAGGGGTTGGTCTTTAGGGGGAATTAGTTTTGTATCAAGATAGTTTAGTTTAGTTATTTATGCATGCTTCGTAAGAATCTGACAGTTGCAGGAAGTGCAGCCGGGGGCAGTGGTTTGAAAACAGAGCTCAAGCCTAACATTCCACTATTTGCATAGGTTCTATTAACCGTTTCGGCTCTGGGGCAGTAATATGGTGAGACCGTACTGCATTTGTTAGAATACAGTAAGATTTCCTTGGAAGAAAGATGACTATGATAAGTAATTTTTTCCTTTTTCTCCCATGTTACAGAAAACTGCAGTTCTAGTAAAGATCTGAAAAAGGAGAGCTGACGCTGACTGGGTCACGGCATGCATTTCCACAAGGTACAGTACTTCAGAGTGTATGTGTTTGGGGGGTTGGGGTTGGAATGCAGCAGCAAACATTGTTTTAGAATGACAGTGTTGTGTGCAGGTTTTAGAATACTGCAGGGATAGTTCAAAATGCCACTAGGCTGCAATTGTGGAATACAGTAATGACAGTCTCAGAAAGCAGCTGGCACACACAGTTTTGGACTATGGAGGTGGTGGACAGTTTTGAAGTGTGGTGGTGACAACAGTTTCAGAACATGGCGGTGATGCACAATTTTAGAATGTGCCGGTAAGACACAATTTTGAAATGTGGCATGGACAATTTCAGAATAAAATGGTGTGTCCTGTCACATTACAACAGTGTGTATCCCTGCTGATTGCCACAGCTACAATTTCTTAAACATTGGAGAAATAGGTCTTATAATGTTGCTGATGGTGAGGACTAGGCTATAAATTCTAGTTATGCCATCATCAATGGCTCTTTGCTGAATTTTTTTCTTTTTAACTGTGAGTGAAATCGGGGTTACAGCTCATAAAATAAAGTAACATATAAATATAACTATATATATATATAACTATATATATATATATAAAGATTTATTGGGGGTATGCTGATACTAATTCTGCAACGTAGTACTTCTGGCCGGACTACCTCTTTACATCTCATCGCAGGAGACTGCGGATGATGAGGACAGGGTGGAATTTATGGTTATGATGGGTTCAGCTCCCACAAAAAGGTTGCTGTTGCCCATCTACAAATCCCTCAAGAAGGCCCCTTGTAAAATCATGTCAGCACCCATTTCAGCTGCTGGCATAAATAAGAGAATTGAGAAAAATCTTATCAGGTAGACAGCAGGGTTCTGAATACCTCGGTTCTCACCCTGATCATGAGGAAGTGGTCCAGACTGCTGCCCCTAACAAGGCCAAGGTGCCACTTTCTTTCCAGCCTCCTGAGAAAGACTGCAGAGAACTGGATAACATGGGCAAAAAAAGTATACTTCAGCTTCCCTGCTGTTAAGGCAGGCAGCATACTTGGCCTACATAGCTCAGTACCAAAAAGTCCTCTGGAGCACTATTTTGGCAGTGAGAGAGAGAAGGTCTAATGCAGAATTTGGCTGTCACAGCAAAGACAGCCATGGAAGCCACTAAATATGAGTTCCACATGGCAGTGGATACTAATGATACTGCACCCAGGGTCATGGCAAATGCAGTGTCCCTGAGAAGGTTTGCCTGGCTTAGAACCACAAAGCTTTCCCAGGAAGCTAAAAAGCAATGGATTTTCCTTGTGAGGGAAATTCGCTGTTTGGTGACAAGACAGAGGCCTATATGAAGATGGTGGATGGATACAAGACCACCTACAAGAGCAACACTGAGAAGGAAAAGGTCTCCACTTCCTACAGGCCTTCTGGAAGGGGAGGTAGGGGTGGGGGGGAGGAGCCTTCTGAAAGGGGAGGTAGGGGTAGGAGATACTTCCCCTGTGCTTACATTACTAATAACTACTCCTCCACAGGAGGGTTTCTTCAGGGTAGGGACAGAAGGGACCCCAGGTGTGCAGATGCAGTGCTAGCTCCCAAAGCCCAAGCAAAGCAAAACCCCTGACAGACTTGAACAGGTTGCCCAACCATTGCCATGAGTAAAGACTGACTCACTGTTTTTTCAGGAAGAAGGGGGGACCAGACAAGTGGGAAATAGTGAGTTGGGGTCTGCTCCGCCAGTTAAAAATAAATAAATAAAAATCCCCACAACTGCAGTCACAAAACGTTCTATCCTCACACTCCCAACAAAAACATTCTTGCTAGAGATGGAGGTAAAAAACTGCTGCAAGCAAATGCAGTGCGGAAAGTTCCTCCCTTACAGTGGGGGGGAAGGGACTTGACTCTATACTTCCTGACCCAAAAGAAAGACTGGGAGTGGCTGTCCATTTTAGAGCTGAGGTACCTGAACGAACACTTAAAGAAGGAAACATTCAGGATAATAACACTGGGATTAATGATATCATCATTGCAAAAAAGGAGATTGATTAGGTCACTGACTCTGAAAGATGTCTACTTCCACATACCGGTCGGGCCCAGTCACAGAAAGTACCTCAGAATCAGGGTAGGAAATTGCAACTACCAGTTCACAGCTCTTCCCTTCGGTCTGGCCTCGACACCAGGAGTGTTCACAGAGTGCCTGGCTGTAGTGGCAGCACATTTGAGGAGGCAAGGAGTGGTGATTTTTTTCTCTATCTGAACTGGCTAATCTCAGGAAAATCACATGAGGAGGCCGTGTCCTCCTGACACAAGGTACCTTGCAGGACCCTGGCTTCCTTATAAGTGTTCAAAAGTCACAAACGGAACTATTTCAAGTTCTGGACTTTATTGGTGCAGCGCTAGATAACCCTACAAGGGAGGGCATTCCTTCCCCAGGAAAGGGTAGCAGATCTGATTGCAACAGCAAAATCCTTCAGTGCAGGTCAGCCCAGACCGGCAAGGGATTCCCTGCATTTGTTGGGGCACATTGCATCATCCACTGCAGTGTTGCCAGATTCCAAATGAGAGCTATCAGTATCACCTAGGGAGCCATTGGTCCTAGAGGTGGGATCCACTTTCAGAACTAGTGTCCATCACAAAGTGTCTGCTGAGAGCCCTGGAGTGGTGGAAGTATGTAACCTCAGAGAGAAGGGTCCCTTCCTTTAGCAGTCACGTACAGTCATGCTCACAACAGATGCTTCCCTCCTGGATGGGGCACCCACCAAGAGGACCTCCCTGTAAATGTTACTTGGAGCACACAGGAGGCTCAGGAACACATAAACCTCCTGGAGATCAGGACAGACAACACCACAACTGTGTATTACATAAACATGGAGGAACAAGACCTTCAGAACTGCACAGAAGCAGCGAAGATCCAGAACCTACCATACTCCTTGAACGTCCAACTCCTGGCAGTACACCTGCCAGGGAAGGATAACGTGCTGGCAAATTCCCTGGGCAGAATCTGCCATGGAAATCATGAATAGATCCTGAACCAGCAAGTGAAGCATAGAAACATAGAATCTGACAGCAGATAAGGGCCGCTTGGCCCACCCAGTCTGCCCAAATTTTTTTCTACCTTTATTTCTGCTACAGACCCGCTTGATCTATGGTGCTGTCTCCCCTCCCACCTTACCTCTACGATTCTCTTTTGCCTGTCCTAAGCATTTTTCAACTCCACCACTGTTTTCTCACCCACTACTTCAGCTGGATGGCTATTCCAGGAATCCACCATTCTTTCTGTGAAGAAATACTTCCTCGCATCTCTCTTGAATATAACCCCCTCCAGCTTCATAGCATGTCCCCATGTTCTAAAGCCTCTTTTTTTCTAGAAAAAAACTCTCCTACTGTACCGTACTATCATCCATGAGGTATTTAAAGGTCTCTGTCATATCCCTCCTCTCCCTCTTCTCCTCTAGGGTGTACGTAATGTATTGAACTCCTTTAGCCTCCTCAGAGAGCTTTTGATGCAGTTCCTGCATCATTTTGGTAGCCCTCTTTTGGACTGCCTCCACTCTGTGCCCTTCCTGAGATGTGGTCTCTAGAACTGGACAGTACTAAAGGTGGTGTCTTACCAGCAATCTATACAGGGGCAACACCACCTCCTTTCTGTTGGTGATACCCCTTCCTGTGCACCACAGCATCCATCAGCCCTTCTGAGTGCCTTGTCACACTGCCTGGCCACCTTTAGGTCATCCAATATGATCACCCCCCAGGTCTTTTTCCTGTTTGGTTGTTGTCAGCATCACTCCACCCATTATGTACTCTGCCACCGGGGTTCTGTGCCAAATATGCATTATTTTGCACTTTTTTTTTTTTTTTTTTGCATTAAAACCCAGTTGCAATACCCTTGACCACTCCTCCAGTTTCTTCAGATCTCAGTCCATCCTTTCCCTAACCCCCCATCTCGTGTCCACCCTGTTGCTGTTCTTGGTGTCATCAGCAAAGAGGCAGACCTTCCCTTTCAGTTCCTGTATGTCACTAATGAAGACCTTACAGAGGACCAGTCGTAGCACAGAACCCTGAGGTACCCTGCTGGTCACCCTTCCTTCCTTGGTGGGAGCTGTGTTTACCACTACTACTTTTATCCCCCAACTAGTTGCCCACCACAAGCTATCCATCTTGCTTGCCAGTCTCCTCTGTGTGACGGCGTTGAAAGTCTTACTGAAATGCAGGTAGGCCACATCCACTGCTCCACCCTATTCTAACTCCTCGGTCACCCAGTCAAATGTAGCAGATCTGTTTGGCATGACCACTCCCTCTGTGAATCTGTGTTGCTTCGGATCCTGTAATCAGTTGGATTCAAGATATTCTACAATTCTTTCTTTAATAGTGTTTCTATTAACTTACCCACCACCGATGTTAGGCTAACAGGCCTATAACTGCCCGTCTCTTTCCTGCTGCCACTTTTGTGAAGCGGAACTACATCTGTCCCGCTCCAGTCCTCTTATCTCCAGTAATCTGTTAAATAGGTCCATCAGGGGTGCAGCTATTACCTCCCTGAGCTCCCTCAGCACCACTGGACACATCCCGTCTGGCCACATAGCTTTGTCCACCTTTAGATTAACGAGTGATTTCTGGACTTTCTCCTCAGGAAAAGGACTAGTGTCCACTTCCTCCCATCCAGGCTTCTGATGCTTTTTCACGGTCCCTACCCTTCTGCTTCTACTGTAAACACGAGAAGATGTATTTGTTCAAGATGTCTGCCTTTTCTTGGTCCCACCATAGTACAGTCCCCAATCCCTCCCTTAAACTAAGTGTTGGTGACACTTCAGATGGTGAGGTACACCATAAATGGACCTGTTTACATCCTGGGAAGACGACCAGCTCCCACTGTTCTGTTGCAGACCCCCATCAGTGGGTACAGTCATATGCTTTCCCATCTTTCCTTTTTCTGAAAGTGCTTATCGGACTGAGAAGGGAATTGGCAACAGTGATTCTCATAGCCCTAGACTGGACCAGGCAGATCTACACCTGTCCATCTTCATCAGACATCCTGTCAGACACCTCCTGAGATACAGTCTGCTGACATTGTTTCAGGGCAGGATAGCATTCCCAGATCTGAAAACTCCTGTGGCTCGGAGCATGATACTTGAAGAGCTGCAGTTCTCTGGTCTAAATTTTTCTGAAGAGGTTATAGAGGTGCTTACATTTTACAAGAAACCAGCAACAAGGAAAACCAGCGTCTCAAACTGGAAAAGATTTTCCCTTTGGTTTTATTCTAGACTGCTCAGTCCATTCTGGGTGAGTCTAGCTTCAATCCTGGTCCACCTACAGTCCCTGGGCATCAGGTCCTCAACCCTGAAGGTTCATCTGATAGCATTGTCAGCATACACCTCAGCTGGCAAAGATAGGTCGGTGGTCGCAGCCCATTTTCAAAAGGTTCTCTAAAGGACATAATCACCTGTACCCTTCAGTAAGGGATCCTATTCCTCCATAGGACCGGAATCTGTAAATTGCCCAGCTGATAGAGGCTTCTTTTAAGCCCATGGCAACTGCTGCTCTGATGTATGTCACATGGAAAACCGTTTTCAAACCCCAGGAAATCTTACTGTATTCTGACATATGCAGTATTGTCTCACCATAGGACTGCCCCGGAACTGAAATGGCTAATAGAACCTATGCTAATGATGGAATGTTAGGCTCGCGCGCTGTTTTCAGACCACTGTCCTTGGAATGGAGGATGAGAGGAGTGGGGGCAGGGACAGTAACTCAAGCTGCGGAACGTGCAATACGAGCAGACTAGATAGACCAAATGGCCGCCTTCTGCTGGCTTCTTCGTATGGCATACATCCTGCAACCATCAGATTCTTTACTCCGCTTGCCTTAGTAAGACGCCTTGGAGAGCTCTCCTTCATCTTTCTTGAAGATTTTATTTTCTCATTTTTTAAAGTACCAATTATTTCTTTTCGTTTTTAAAGCACTGTCCTTGGTATTACAGGTAGATTAGTCTAGAAATGCTGTTTCGGTACGTTTTTCGGTTCCTTGCAACCAGGAAGAAACCAAACTTTTTTATTTTATATCTTTTAGGTAAAACTTCTTAAGAATTAACTTATCTGGTGGCCGGTTTCTTATTTACATTTAATTTGTGCTGTTAACCGGGGTAGCTCTCTCGGTTCTTGCTTCGGTCACTGAACTGACAGAAAAAAGAAGAAAAAAACACCAGAGAAGTCTTATTTTATATGTGTGGGTATCTGATTTGGAGAAACCCAGTTTACGGGGTCTTATGTCGCAACCCAAGAAAAGAACCGGCCCTATGGTTTTCCAGCATTGTACAGAGTGTGGTGAACCATTTGCTAAAGCTGACTTGCACTTAATTTGTGTTTTCTACCTAGTGTTTGACCACCTGAACGCAGATTGTGAAATTTGTAAAAAAAAAAAAATTCCCCAGTTCACACTTGATAGGCGATTGAACCGACTGAAGGAAAAGATGCCCGATTAAAGCTGCTGACCTGGACTCTGATAAACAGACTCTTTGTCATTCCAAAGAAAAACCCAAGGAACCGGAGGAATAGCCCTCTGACAAGGGTGAAGGTTCCCTGGGAAGGAAGCGAACCGCAGAGACTGCCGCTGAACCGGCAACATCTGCTAAAGAGGAGGAGGAAAAGCACTCGGGGAAGGAATCTCAACCGACAAACCCGTTTGTTCCTACCGCTGAGGAGATTGCTAATGCCATTAGAATAATTCAGTTGCTGCAAACTGGTACCTTGGTTCCGCGACTCTGTTCACATCATCCATCAATTCAAATTTCGTGTTCCTCCTTGGTCCCCGGTTCCTTTGAACATGATGATGATGACTTTGGGGGGGCCCCCTGAACCAGATGTTTCCCCTGATCCACCGTGCCCTGATAAGGGACCTGAGGATTTTACCTCCGTTTGCTTTCATGAAGCAAGTGGCACAGACTCTGGACCTCTCCACTTGGGAATCTACAGAGGAGGAACCACATTACATGGAAATGATGATGAATGTACCAGCAACTAAGAGGTTGCTACTACCCATAAGTCCCTAAAGAGAAAAGCCACTAGAATTTTACAAACCCCCACTTCAAACAACATGAAGTTTTGATGTATTCTGACTATTGCAGTTAGGTTCTGCCTTTCAACTGCCCCGGAGAACAAAGGATTAACTTTTCTATGCCTTGCATAGAACGTTCATCACGAGCTCGGTTGAAGCCCCTGTCTGTTGTTGTTCAAACTGCAACCGTCAGATTCTTTACTCCGCCTCACTGAACAGTCGCTCCGGAGATTTCTCCTGCTGCTCAGTTCAAAAGTCGGTTGAAGTGTCTGTTTTCGGTCGGTTTCTACCGAATTGTTGTATCCGCACAGTCTGTTCAAGTCTGTCTGTGGTACCGTGAGTACTAGATAGGTTTTTCTTCTGTTTTCTGTGTGGAACTTGTAAACTGTGGATCAGTTCGGCTGAACCGATCAATTTGAGGTAAAAAAACTTGTGCTTTACTTTAGTGTGTGGTTATCGGTCCGTATCGGTTCTTAAAAAAAACCAAAAACAGACAAACAAACCGGGTTTTAAGTACGTTTTTTTTTTTTTTTTCCCCCAAGACCCGTGACATGGTCAGGAACTGATAGGGGAGTCTTGCCTGGCGGATTGCCGAAAAAGGGTACGTTTTTGGTTAGGTTGGCCATGTCTGAGAAACCCCAGAAAAAAACGGGCCCACTGGGTTTCAGCACTGCAGTGTGTGTGGGGAGGTCTTTGCTAAGGCTGATCCCCACACCACCTGTGTTTGTTGTGTGGGGTTTGACCACCTCGATTCAGACTGCCAAATTTGCAAGAATTTTCCCAAATCTACCCTGGAAAAGAGATTAGGTAGACTGAGGGAAAGGGAGGCCGAGAAGTCCGCTGACCCAGATGGTCAGCCCGGTTCGGTTCCATCCGAACCAGAAGGAGTGCCCTCTGACCAGTGCGATACTTCGGGCAAAAGGAGAGCTGATTCCGAGGAATTGGTTCCGACAAAAAGAAAAGGAAAGACAAATCGACTGGTTCGGACCCAGAATCTCATACTCCGACCACCGATGAGATAGCCAAGGTGATTATGATTGTGCAATCGCTTAGTTCGGTTCCGACCGAAGCGGCACCATCTGGCAGGGGCTCGGTTCAGTCTGTTCCCCCGGTTCCGGATTATACTTTGGAAGAATTTTATGAACCGGAGTTTGAGGAGCAGGGAGAGTATGAGGATGATTGTGGTGATGGTGAAAGTCTGGATGTGCCTATTGATCCGGACATCTCCCCAGACAGACCTTCAGGTGTTTCTCCTCCTAGGCTTTCTGAGTCCCCTTCACACTACATGTTCTGCAGAAAGGTGGCTGATACCCTCCAGCTTCCTGTGGAGGAAGCAGTAGAGGATCAGGAAGAGCCTGATTATGTTGAGATGATGGACATCCCAGAGTCCGGGAGACTGTCTATTCCCCTCCACAAATCTTGTGGGAAACAGACACAAAAAATTCTTAAGTCTCCTAATTCTATACCTCCTGTGGACAGACTAATGGACAAGAGGTACACTCTCTCAGGCTCAGACACGGAGTCCCTTTTTCAGCAATGCAGCCATGTTGGGGTTGTACAGGCTGCTGCCTGTAATAAGGCAAACATTCCCTTGGCATCACCGCCCCGACTCGGACTCCAGGAAGATTGATGCCATGGCAGCATCTTTGGGACTCAGGCAGGCTAACTATATGGCCTATACAGCCAGGTACCAGAAGTCCAGGTGGGACACTGTACTGGCACTGACTAAACAGGCTCCCGTCCAGCTTGCCAAGGAGCTGGAGCAGGTGGCTGCAGATGGGTTTGAGGCATTGAAAGTACAGTTTCATGCTGCTGTGGACTCCAATGATGTGTCATCAAGAGTCATAGCTACATCTGTGGCTCTTCGGAGAATGGCTTGGCTCAGGTGTACTAGCCTCTCACAGGATACCCAGGCTAAGGCCATGGATTTCCCTGTAGTTGGTAATTCTCTGTTTGGGGAGCAGACAGAGAATTACGTGAAGAAAATGGACGAATACAGGACCACTTACATGAGTTCTCAGGCCAAAGAAAGGCAAGCAACTCCTCAAAGGCAGCAGTCCAGGGGCAGGCCTTTCCAAAGGCCTTTTTACCAAGCTCAGGCCTACTCTTCTTCCTTTTCGCAGAGGGGGTTCTTTAGAGGGAGAGGCAGAAAGGGGACGAGCAGGCCTGCATCCACCCCTCAGCCTAAAGCCCCTGCCAAGCAGACACCCTGATGGGTCTGCCTGGGTCGATTCTCCTATACCAGTAGGGGGCAGGCTGGCTTACTTTGTCCAGGACTGGAAGTCTCTTACATCAGACAAGTGGGTTCTGGAAGTAGTAAGCCAGGGACTGGTTCTCAGCTTCAAAAAATTTCCCAAGATAAGAACCAGATCTTTTCCACCTGCAAATCTCTGAGACCCTTGCCCTAGAGGCAGAGGTTTCTTCTCTCCTAGCTCTCAGAGCTATAGAGAGAGTTCCCACCTTACACAGGGGCAAAGGATTGTACTCCAGGTACTTCCTAACCCCCAAGAAGACAGGGAGGTGGCGACCCATCCTGGACCTAAGATATCTGAACAAACATCTGTTAAAGCCAAAGTTCAAAATAGTAACTCTGGGAATTATCCTTCCCTCTCTAAGGCCAGGGGACTGGCTAGCCTCCCTGTACCTCAAAGATGCCTACTTTCACATTCCCATCAGGTGCTCCCACAGAAAGTACCTCAGGTCCGAGTTGCCCTCAGGCCACTATCAATTCAGAGCAATGCCTTTTGGCCTAACATCAGTCCCAAGGGTCTTCACAAAGTGCCTGGCAGTAGTTGTTGCCTTCCTAAGAAGACAAAAGATTTCAATTTTCCCATACTTGGACGACTGGCTCATAGTAGGTCAGTCTCCAGACCAAGTCAAGTCACATCTACAAGTGACCCAGCAAGTGCTCACTTCTTTAGGATTCCTTCTCTCAGCGTACCAAAGTCAGTTCTTGAACCAGTGCAGCTCCTCACCTTCATAGGTGCAGAACTGGATATGGTAAAGGCAAGAGCCTTCCTTTTCCTGGAAAGGGCAAGGGCCCTTATGGAACAGGCCTCTTCATTCACCCTTCAGGTGTCTTGACCAGCAAGGCATTTCCTTCAGCTACTGGGCCACATGGCAGCCTCCACAGCAGTGGTCCAGGGAGCAAGATTCCAAATGAGGGACATTCAGTTCCATTTAAGAGTCTTTTGGTCCCAAAGAAAGGATTCCCTTACCAAACTAATCCCAGTGACTCGAACCCTGATCCAAGCCTTGCAGTAGTGGCAGGATCAGGACAATTTGAGACAAGGGGGTTCCATTTGTCACTCAGTCTCATTCAGTGATCCTCACCACAGATGCTTCCCTGCTGGGCTGGGGAGCTCATTTGGGGGATCTTACCACCCAGGGACTGTGGTCACCTCAGGAATCCTCTGTTTCACATCAGTCTCTTGGAACTCAGAGCAGTGTTTCTGGCACTACAAGCTTTTTCCAAATCTGTACAGAACAAGGTGGTTCAGGTCAGAATAGACACCACCACCGTGTGGTACATCAACAAGCAGGGAGGCACTCTGTCTACAGCCTTGTGCACAGAAGCAATGAAGTTGTGGTCCCTGGTCTATTCCCTGCAAACCTCTCTGATAGCAGTTCATCTCCCAGGGAAGGACAATGTCCTAGCAGATGCACTGAGCAGAATATCCCAAGGCCATCACGAATGGGCCGTAGATCCTCTGGTGTTAAAAGCGATTTTCTTGAGATATTTTTGCAGCCCCAGACAATCACCAACTTCCTCTCTTTTGTTGCAGACCCCCAGTCTTGGGCTCAGTCCCCCTGGATGCTCTGATTCTGAACTGGGAAGGGAAATTTCTGTATGCTTTTCCCCCCTTCCCTCTCCTGTTCAGAGTGTTGGTCAAGATAAGGTCACAACCATGCAAAGTGATTCGGATTGCTCCAGACTGGGCCAGACAGCGTTGGTACTACCTGTTGCTGTCCCTAGCAGTCCATCTTCCCCTGTCTCTTCCCAGGAATTACAACCTGTTAACATCCTCTCGGGAGGATTTGGTACCCGAATCTTCAGTCTCTCAATCTCAAGGCTTGGCTCTTGAAGAGTTAGAGTTTGCAGATCTGCATCTTTCCCAAGGGGTTCTGGATATCCTTAAGGCTTCTCGAAAGCCTTCCACCAGAAAGACTTACAACTCCAAATGGAAAAGATTCAGCATTTGGTGTTCTAAGAAGAATATTTCTCCAGACTCTGCTGAATTGCCTACAGTTCTGGATTATATAGTCCATCTTAATGGCCTAGGCCTCAGACCAGCTACCCTCAAGGTACTCTTGGCAGCTGTTTTTGCTTTCTTGTCGGTAGGTAAGTCTTCTTCTCTGTCATCCCATCCTGTAAGTTTTTCAAGGGATTGCTTCACACCAATCCCCCCCTTTAGGGATCCTGCTTCTGATTGGGACCTTAATGTTTGCATTGCTCAGCTTATGCAAGACCCTTTGAGCCTTTGTCCTCAGCAGAGCTTAAGTACTTGACTTAGAAAACTGTGTTTTTGGTAGCCATTACTTCTGCCAGACGTATCAGTGAATTGCTAGCCCTGTCAGTGGAATCTGATTTCATCTCTTTTCACAGAGATAAAGTGGTCCTTAGAACTAACAGAAAGTTCTTACCTAAAGTGGTTTCAGATTTCCACCTCAACCAGTCTGTCTCTCTCCCTGTTTTCTTCACTGACCATTCTTCCTCGCGAGAGAGGAGGCTACACAGCTTAGACGTTAAAAGAGCCCTTAACTACTACATAGAGCGTACCAAGGGTCACAGGTTTGAATCCCTCCAGTTGTTCATCACTTATGGAGAAGTTGGTAAGGGCAAACCTGCCACTAAGAGATCTATTGCCAGGTGGATTGTTTCTTGTATACAATTCTGCTATGAAAAACTGGGTAGAACTCCACCCTCAGGCCTGAGGGCTCATTCCACTAGAGGTACAGCTGCTTCCCTGGCTGCTGCCAGGGATATTCCTCTCTTAGAAATTTGTCAAGCAGCCACCTGGAAAACAGTCCATACTTTCACTAAGCATTACTCTCTGGATATCCAGGCTATGAGTGATGCTCGGTTTGGCACAGCAGTACTTCAGAGCCTATTTCCAAAGTAGGTTCTGCCCGTCCTCCATGGAGGTATTGCTTGGTAGTCTGCAGTAGTCCGAATACAGCAAGACTTCATGTTGTTTGAAGAAAAAATTACGCACCTTAGTAATTATGTTTCTTCTAGTGGAGTCTTGTTGTATTCTGACCTCTTTCCCTGCCTCCCCTCTCAGAACCTAGTTTTTGGGATGTAGGTGGGCAGGAGCAGTGTTGGCACCCTAGGGGTGTCCTTTTCACACCCTCTTTTTTTGTTTGGGTGGAATGTTGTGTTTTGGATGTGCTTTTGTTTTTGGGTTTCCTGACTTGAATCTTTCTTTGAAACCAAAAACATTCATTATTTGCCAGTTGCCTAGTAAAAATCTTAGTTTCCACACAGAACACCTAGTGAGTTTTTGCTCGTAAAGATCTGACGGTTGTAGTTTGAACAACAACAGACAGGGTCTTCAACCGAGCTCGTGATGAACGTTCTATGCAAGGCATAGAAAAGTTAACTCTTTGTTCTCCGGGGCAGTTGAAAGGCAGGACCTAACTGCAATAGTCAGAATACAGTAAGACTCCACTAGAAGAAACATAATTACTAAGTTGAGTAATTTTTTCTTCTATTCCCCCAGTGGACAAGAAGATGGGTAGGAAATACTGGGTGGCTAAGGCAGGAGCTGAATTCCTTTTTGGGCATCCCAGTCATGAAGGGGTGGTGCAGGCTGCTGCATGTGATAAGGCAGGCATTCCTCTGGCATCACATCTGCCTGAAAGATTATAGGAAAATGGACTCTAGCTAAGAAATCTTATTTGGTTTCTTCTCTGGCCATCAGGCAGGCCACTTACATGACCTGTTTCCAGATACCAGAAAAGTCTCTGGAATACAGTTTTGGAGATTACTAAAGGCTGTTCTACTCCCATGGCATCTTGACCTATCTGAGGTTGCAAAAAGGGGCATAGAAGCTTTCAAATACCAATTTCGGATGGCAGTAGATGCCAGTGGCATTGCAGCTAGACTGCTGGCAACCTCAGTGTCCCTGCAGAAGTTTGCTTGGCTAAGGGCTACTAATCTATCCCAGGACACCCAGGCGAAGGCCTTGGATTTTCCTTGTGAGCCCACATCTCTTTGGTGAGCAGACAGAGGCCTACATGAAAAACATGGATGGATACAAGGTGGCTTGCAAGAGTGCTGCTGCTAAGGAAAAGGCAGAAACATCTCAAGTACCAGAGTAAGGTGGGGTAGGGGTAGAACCCACTGCAGACTTTTCTCCCAGACTCAGGCTGTCCCAGCCTATCGGCCACAGGGAGGGTACTTCAGAGGTAGAGGCAGCAGTTGAGCTGGCCTGAGTCCCCAGCTAAGTGCACAAGCAAAGCAGACCCCCCGAGGGGTCTGCCAGGGTCGCCTCCCCCCTTCCCAGTAGGGGGCAGGCTGGCTCATTATCTCCAGGCTTGGAGTTCCATTACCACAGACAAGTGGGTCTTGGAGGTAGTGAGCCAGGGCCTTGCTCTCAGTTTCAAGGTCTTACCCAGGCTGAGAGCAAGAGTGTTCAGACCTGCCACCCCATCAGAAGCAGTTCTATTGGAGGTGGAAGTGGCAAAACTCCTTCAGGAGAAGACTGTGGAACCCGTCACCTTGGCACAAAAGGGAAAGCAACTCTACTCAAGATACTTCCTCACTCTAAAGAAAACAGGGGCATGGCAACCCATACTGGATCTCAGGCGTTTAAACAGACATTTGACAGAATCAAAGTTCAAAGTGGTCACTCTGGCTACCATTCTCCCTACATTCAGGCAGGGAGATTGGCTGGCATCCCTGGACCTAAAGGATGCCTACTTCCACATTCCAGTTGGGCAATCCCACTGAAAGTACCTTAGGTTCTGATTGCCTCAGACCATTACCAGTTCAGAGCCATGCCTTTCAGCTTGACTTCTGCTCCAAGAGTGTTTACAGAGTGCCTAGCAGTCGTGGTAATGCATTTAAGGAGGCAGGGAGTTAGTTTTCCCATACTTGGACGACTGGCTAGTGGTAGGCCAGTCACCCCAGCAGATCAGAGATGCAGCGACCACCACTCAGGATACCCTGCAGTCCTTAGGCTTCCTGGTGAACCATAAAAAGTCAGTGCTGAGGCAGTTCAGCTCCTGGAATTTGTAAGAGCAGAATTGGACACACTAAGGGCCAAGGGCATTACTCCCACAGGGGAGGGTGGACAGCATGGTACAGTTGGCCAGCTCCTTCCAGCTGCATATTCCCAGACCAGCAAGGCACTTTCTCCAGCTGTTAGGACACGTGGCTGCATCAACAGCAACAGAGCCAGGTTCCAGATGAGACATCCAGATCCATCTCAGATCTCACTGGTCACAAAAGAGAGATTCCCTGTCAAAAATGGTGCTAGTCACATGAACTCTTTTTCAAGCACTCCAGTGGTGGCAGGAAAAGAACAACCTCAGAGGAGGTGTGACTTTCCTTCAGAAGCCACCATCAGCAGTACTAACAGTGGATGCCTCCCTCCTAGGGTGGGGTGCCCACCTGGCGGAGCACACCGCACACAGTGCTTGGCTTCAGCAGGAGTCTTTGCTTCACATAAACCTGCTGGAACTCAGGGCAGTTCACCTAGGCATTCCGTCCTATGCCTCAAAGCTGCTGGGCAAGGTGGTTAAAGTTAGAACAGACGATACAACCGCAATGTACTACATCAGCAAGCAAGGGGGGCACATGGTCATCCTCCCTGTGCACATAGTCCATGAAAGTTAGGAATTTGACCTACTCTTTGGGGATCTCCCTCTCAGCAGTTCATCTCCTAGGGAAGGACAGTGTCCTCGCAGATGCCCTTAGCAGAATCAACCAGAATCACCACGAGTGGTCACGAAACAGGCAGATCCTACAAGTTGTGTTCAGAAGGTGGGGCATCCCAGAGGTGGACTTCTTCGCAGCCCCAGACAACCACCAGCTGCCACAATTATGTTGTAGACCTCCTGCAGTGAGAACTGTGCCTCTGGATGCACTGCTGTTGGATTGGACAGGGAAGTTTCTGTATTCCTTCCCTACATTTCCCCTGTTGCTCAGAGTACTGAACAAGCTCAGGGTTCAGCCAGCGACAGTGTCATTGCCCCAGACTGGGCCAGACAGCCCTGATATTCACTGCTTCTGACTCTCAGTATCCAGACCAATCTCCCTCCCCAGGAGGCACAACCCACTGACCTCCTCACAGAGCAGGATCGTTTACCCCAATCTCCAGTCCCTCAGGCTCAATGCATGGCTCTTGAGGACTTAGAGTTTGCTGACCGACACCTCTCTGAAGGGGTTCTAGAGGTCTTCAGAGTTTATAGAAAACCCTCTGCTAGGAAAACTTACACCTCTAAGTGGAAGAGGTTTTCTGTTTGGTGCCAGGAAAAACATATAGACCCAGGCTGGCTTGCTAGTCGTTTAGGATTATCTGGCACACCTTCATTCCCTCGGCCTCAGGCCATCTACCCTTGAGTTGCACCTGGCATCTGTCTCTGCTTACTTCTCAGCGGGTAAGGGTTCATCCTTGGCTGTGAACCAGGTATTTAGAAAGTTTTTCAAAGGTCTTTTACACTTGCATCTTCCACACAGGGAGCCAGCTCCTACATGGGACCTTAATATATGCATTGGCCAGCTAATGCAGCCACCCTTTGAGCCCATGTCTTTAGCAGAGCTTAAATATGTGACATGGAAGACAGTGTTCCTAATGGCTATCACTTCAGCCAGGAGAATCTGTGAGCTCTAGGCTTTGTCCACAGAGCCTAATTACATTTCAGTCCATAGGGACAAGGTAGTCCTCAGGACTAACAGGAAGTTTCTCCCCAGAGTGGTGTCGGACTTTCACCAGAATCAGTCGCCATCACTTTGCCAGTCTTTTTCGCTGACCATGCCAGTTCAAGGGAACGTAGGCTGCATAGCCTAGATGTCAAAAGGACTATCAGCTACTACTTGGATCACACTAAGAATCATAGGCGGGATAGTACTCCGCTCTCCCTGACTTATGGAGAGGTGGGCAAGGGCAAACGTGACTCAAAGAGGACCATTGCACGCTGGATTGTTGCCTGTATTCAATTCTGCTACAGCAAAGTAGGTAAAGAACCCCCTGTGGGCCTTAGGGCCCACTCTACAAGGGTTACAACTGCTTCTACAGCGGCTGCAACAGATATTCCTTTGTTGGAAATTTGTAATGCAGAATACCTGGAAAACTGTTTACACATTTACCAAACACTATAGCCTGGACACTCAGGCCAGAAGTGATGCCAGATTTGGTATAGCAGTACTACAGAGCCTGTTTCCTAAATAGGTTCTGTGCCCTCCTCCAAAGATGCTGCTTGGGTAGTCTGCATATGTCAGAATACAGTAAGATTTCCTAGGGTTTGAAGAAAAAATTGCTTACCGTAGTAATCTTGTTTGTTCCAAGGAAATCTTACTGTATTCTGAGCTCCCACCTTACCTCCCCTGCTAGAACCTACAGGCACTGCACTACAGCTGTCCATGCTGTTTTGAAATTTATTTCTTGTTGGGGCATTTGTGACTTGAGTCTTAGTGATGCTCTCACTTATAAATGGAAAGGATTCATTTGGTTTTTTAAGGATGTTAGTTGTTTATTAGGTTAGTTTAGATGGCTTGTTCTTATGTATGCTCCGTAAAAATCTGATGGTTGCAGGATGTATTCCAGGGACAGTGGTTTGAAAACCGAGCTCGAGCATAGCATTCCATAATTAGCATAGATTCTATTAACCATTTCGGCTCTGGGGCAGTCCTGTGGTGAGATCATACTGTATATGTCGGAATACAGTAAGATTCCTTTAGAAGAAACAAGATTACTATGATCCGTTTCCTTTCTGGTGGCACTGACATCTGCCAGGAGGGTGAGTGAGCTACAAGCCCCGCAGCACAGATCCTAACTTTATCATATTCCACAGGGACAAGATAGTCTTAAGAACTAATAGAAAATTCCTCCCTGACGTGGTGTCTCAATTTGATCTCAGTCAGTCCGTTACAATTCCAGTGTTCTTTACAGCACAATTCAACTCTGGAGAACAAATGCTCCATAGTCTGGATGTTAAGAGAGCTGTGAGCTACTACTTGGAGCACACAGAGAGTGGAAGGTCCCCTAATACTCAGTTATTTGTCACCTATGGTGAAGTGGAGAAAGGTAAGCCAGCATCCAAGAGAACCATTTCTTGGCAGATAGTTTCCTGCATACAGTTCTGTTATGGCAAAGCTGGCAAGCTGCCACCTGAAGGCCTTAGGGCCCACTCCACAAGTGGCACTTCTGCCTCTGTGGCAGCTTCGAGAGGTGTTTCCCGGCAAGAAATCGGGGAAAGCAGTACATATTTTCACAAAGCACTGTTGTCTGGACAAACAGTCCAGAAGGGATGCCAGCTTTGGCACTGCCGTCTTGCCGAACCTTTTCCCTAAACAGATTATGTGCCCAGCCTCCTGAGGTACTGCTATGGAGTCTGCAGTTAAGCATAAGTGAGGAATCCCTGGGGTTTGAAGAAAAAATTATTTACCATAGTAATGTTTCTTCCAAAGGGATCCCTGACTATGCTTAACAATCACAATCCCCATCTCCCCTTCCAGAACCTGTAAGAGGCTCGCACAAGAATTGGTTCTTTGTTTGCCAGAGCATTACTTGTTACAGTGGCTTACAGTTGTTGCTCAGTGATTCTCAGCTTTTTCATTATATTTTGAAATTGTTCTATGTTGAAAAAGTTTTAAAAACCTTTAAATTGGTTTTTGATATGCTTTTCATAGCCATTTAGCTAGTTTAGTGGTCACTGCTCATTCTAGTTTTAGAAATAAATCTGCAGTTAGAATGCAGGGGTGTACGTGACCATGCAGCAGTTTTGAAATTTCATAGATCATCTAATCAGCACAAAATTCTAAGCTCCAGGGCAGCTCATTCCAGGTGCGTGATTGCAGTTGTTAAGCATAGTGAAGGATCCTTTTGGAAGAAGCATTACTATGGTGAGTGATTTTTTTTTTTTTTCTTCTGTCACTTTTGACCAGCTAGGCGAAATAGAAACTGAGAAGGATGAACAAAACACTAACAGAAAAGCACAGTGGGTTGTTGAAGCTTTCACTGACTGGGCCACCCCAAATAAAAGGTCTAAATGTTCAAATGAATCATTTTTCTTGTACATTTTTTTTTTTGTCAGTTTTATGCAGAAGTTAGAACTGCCTTCGGAGAGCAGTACTCAGTCTCCTGGTGCTGCACTCTTCGCTCTGGTTTCTGATGTCACCTCAGTACCCCTGCCTTGACCTGCAGTGTCAGCATAATCTTGGACACAATCTATAAGGAAGTTTTCCAGTGATTCCTCAAAAAAAATACTACTAATAGCGCAAGGATACTGCAGTCCATCGCCCTGCTTTAACCGTTGCTGACCTTTGAGAAACGTGGAACTTGCCCACTCTCTCCTGCGATACTGCATCTGACCTCATCAAGAAAGTATGGTTGACATATAGAGGCATCCTTGAGCTCACCGATCACTTGTTTTTGTGAAGGTGGAAGACCAGGGCAGTCGGTATAGGACACTGTCACATAATCCAGAGACAAAGAACCATATTAAAAACCCAGTAAAATCCAGTAGTTTCACTCTGGGTTTACGTATGCTGAACCAGTAAATTGCTATGGTCGAGTATATTGCTATGCCCTGTACGATCTTTAATGAAATACCTAAACAAAATACTACTCAGTGCAGTGACCTTCTAACTGCACCGCTAGCCACAAGCTTACCTTGATGCACAGAAGCATGAGTGCTCCATAGAAGCCTTGGGGGAAATATTATTTATGTCCCTTAATTTTTTAAATAAGAAGGGACGCAAACTTAAAGTGGAGCTCTCAGTTCCCCTGTCTAAATGCTGCAGGGCTTAAAGGTCCCGATTTAAGCAAACTAGTTGAAAAAATATTTTCTAAAAGCACTGACTAGTTGGATATCATACTTTCTATCTGGTCAATTCTTTGTCCCCCCCCGCCCATCATGCCGCTGAACGAATTGTCCCAGAATTCCCTGCAGCCAGCCATGTGATGACATAAGCAGTCTAAGCTGTGGGGATGTCTAGGTGGCGGCTCTCTGTTAAGTAAATACTCTGCAGTAGCACATTTCGTTCTTTAAGAGCAGCTTCCTAGTAGCTGCCTACTCCAGCCCATTCGATTACTTGTCAGGATCGAGCTACTGAAGTTTGGCATAAAAAGTCTATTTGTACAAAAAGTTATATCCTTTGTAATTTTTGAAATCTGTATGCTGGCCAAAAAAAGATAGACTTCTCGGTCTGAAAAACAAGCCCCCACATCGGCCCACGCAGCCCTGTTTTGTGATGTCACAAAACGAAGTCTGCGTGAGCGCACCCCATTCAATTCTATGGGGTCGGTATTTTCAAATATATTTATACCCTTTAGTGCTGGGATTTTATTATCAAAGTGATCGCTCAACTAACTGGGTCCTGGTTAGTCTATCGATCACTTTGATATAATAAAATCTCAGCACTAAGGGGTATAAATATATTTGAAAATACCGGCCCCATAGAACTGAATGGGGTACGCTCACGCAGCCTTCGTTTTGTGACATCACAGAACAGGGCTGTGTGGGCAGACGTGGGGCTTGTTTTTCAGACTGGGAAGTCTGTCTTTTTTTTTTTTTTGGCCAGCATACAGATTTCAGAAATTATGAGGGATATAACTTTTTGTACAAATGGACTTTTTATGCCAAACTTCAGCAGCTCGAGCCTGATAAGATAAGGAATCGAACGGGCTGGGGGAGAGTAGCAGTGCTGACAGTAGGAACCTGCTCTTTAACTTACTGGTGCCTGTTGCACTGACTCCGTGCAATCAGTACAGATAGACTAGATGCAAAAATGCGCTACTGCAGAGCAGAGTTGGGGTCAATTCCACTAATTCAATTCAATTACCTCTTCAAATCAGTCAATTCCAATTCCAGTACAATGTTGTGTTCCCAATTCAAATTCAATTCAAATTCTGTCCTCTCAAATTCCGATTATATTAAATCAGTGTGGTCAGTTCCAAATAGTGGGCCGTATTCATCAAGCATTTTTAGGACAGGACTGGTTAAGGACAGTTTTTTTTGAAACTATTCACAAAAGTCACAGAAGCTTTAAAATGACAAAATAGAAAGCCATGCAAAGGAAGATGTCGTTTTGCATTTTAAAGCTTCAGTGAGTGTTGTGTGTAGTTTGAAAAACTGTCCTTAACCAGTCACCAAAACACTTGGTGAATACCCCACTTTCTCACAATCCATTAAATTTCCTAAGTTTGTATCAACAACATCCAACACAAGTTACGCATTTTGTCATATTTATTGTCACTTATTACATCAGGAAGGAAGGACGAGGATAACCATCACGTATCAAATCTGTTGCATCTGATCATCATTAGCTCTTCAAATTTTGCGTCACTTAACGTCGTTCAGACCTGAAAATGTTGCCAGCAACACTAAAAAGTCTCTCTACAGGTTCAGATGAGGCAGGTATGGTGAGATGCTTGCAGACTAGCTGGGATAAATAGGGGAATTGTGTTAGTTTCTCTTTCCAATATGCCAGAGGATCAGAGTCTTCTGGCAGACAGGGTTGACTCAGGTAGTTAGAGATTTCAACATGTGCAAATGTGTTGGTGTTACTGCTGCCCATTTCAGCAGAACGGGAGGTCATGTATGAGAAGAGTTTGGTGTGTTCTCTTAATGGAGGTGATGTAGCCATGTCAGCTGCTCTTGGCAGCAGAGAGGTCACCTCTTCAATCAGCAGCTCCTTCATGCTGTGTCCTTCCTCGTCCTTGCACCAGTCCAGCTTGAAGCGAGGATCCAGGCTTGCAGCCATCTTGAAATTCTCCATCTCCTCAAACTTTGCAAGTCGTATGTCCAAGGATGACTGCATGGTTGATAGCATCTTGTTACTATACTTCCCATAGCTGGCAGTGATTATCTTGTCCCCCTGAATCTTCTCAGTGACCTCCTCAAAGGGCGCTAGAAATTCACAAGAGTTCAGTGATTTTCGGTTCATATGGTGTCAGCTTGCATGGGGTATTAAGCCCAGCTAGGACCTCTGTAGGGATTTTCAGAATGGACCTCAGCATTTTAAGCCGGCTATTCCACCTTGTGATATTTGACATCTGTAGTTTGCAGTGTCCCTCTAGTATCTCTGTGGCCTTGTTGGATTTATGGCAGTGAGCAACTATTCTCCACACCTTTGCCATCACTGGTCTTAAAGGACCAGCTTGCTCAAGTGCATCACGAACAACCAGCTCAAGAGTGTGAGCAAAACAAGGGCTATGCACAGATGGGAAATAATCCAGCTTGTCGCTCACATTCACCACTTCAATGGCAACATCCTCATCCTGGTCTTCATCACTGTCTTGGACATCTACTGGTGGGAATATAGTGAATGCCTTCGCCATGTTGGCAACATTGTCTGTCACTGTGCCTGACACTTTAGCTGCAATGTTATAAAATGTCAGTTTCCTCATACTGTCTGTAAATGTTCAAACAACATGAAGTCTTGCTGTATTCTGACTATTGCAGTTAGGTCCTGCCTTTCAACTGCCCCAGAGGACAAAGGGTTAACTTTTCTATGCCTTGTATAGAATGTTCATCACGAGCTCGGTTGAAGCCTCTGTCTGTTGTTGTTCAAACTGCAACCGTCAGATTCTTTACTCTGCCTCACTGAACAGTCGCTCCGGAGATTTCTTTTGCTGCTCGGTTCAAAAGTCTGAAGTGTTGCTTTTCGGTCGGTTTCTACTGAATTGTTGTTTCCGTATAGTCTGTTCAAGTCTCTGTCTGTGGTACTGTGAGAGCTAGATAGGTTTTTGTTCTGTTTTCTGTGTGGAACTTGTAAACTGTGGATTGGTTCGGCTGAACCCAATCATTTTGAGGTAAAACTTGTGTTTTACTTTAGTGTGTGGTTACCGGTCCGTATTGGTTCTAAAAAAGAAAACGGGTTTTAAGTACGGTTGTTTCCAAGACCCGTGACACGGTCAGGAACCGATAGGGGAGTCTTGCCTGGCGGATTGCCGAAAAAGGGTAAGTTTTGGTTAGGTTGGCCATGTCTGAGAAACCCAAGGAAAAAATGGGCCCACTGAGTTTCAACACTTCAGTGTGTGGGGCGGTCTTTGCTAAGGCTGATCCCCACACCACCTGTGTTTATTGTCTGGGATTTGACCACCTCGATTCAGACTGCCAAATTTGCAAGAATTTTCCCAAATCTACCCTGGAAAAGAGATTAGGTAGACTGAGGGAAAGGGAGGCCGAGAAGTCCGCTGACCCGGATGGCCAGCCCCGTTCGGTTCCAACCGAACCAGAAGGAGTGCCCTCTGACCAGGGCGATACTTCTTTGGGCAAACGGAGAGCAGATTCCGAGGAATCAGTTCCAACAAAAAGAAAAGACAAATCGACCGGTTCGGACCCAGAATCTCATACTCCGACCACGGATGAGATGGCCAAAGCGATTAGGATTATGGAATCTCTTTGATCGGTTCCAACCGAACCGGCACCATCTGGCAGGGGCTCGGTTCAGTCGGTTCCCCCGGTTCTGGATTATACCTTGGAAGAATTTTATGAACTGGAGTTTAAGGAGGAGGGAGAGTATGAGGATGATTATAGTGATGGTGAAATTCTGGATGTGCCTGTTGACCCCGGACATCTCCCCAGACAGACCTTCAGGTGTTTCTCTGAGTCCCCTTCACACTACATGTTCTACAGAAAGGTGGCAGATACCCTCCAGCTTCCTGTGGAGGAGGCAGTAGAGGATCAGGAAGAGCCTGATTATGTTGAGATGATGGACATCCCAGAGTCCAGGAAACTGTCTATTCCCCTCCACAAATCTTTTGGGAAACAGACACAAAAAATTCTTAAGTCTCCTAATTCTATACCTCCTGTGGACAGAAGAATGGACAAGAGGTACACTCTCTCAGGCTCAGACACGGAGTTCCTTTTTCAGCAGTGTAGCCATGTTGGGGTTGTACAGGCTGCTGCCTGTGATAAGGCAAACATTCCCTTGGCATCACACCCCCCAGACAAGGACTCCAGGAAGATTGATGCCATGGCAAAGAAACAATACACGGCAGCATCTTTGGGACTCAGGCAGGCAAATTATATGGCCTATGCAGCCAGGTGCCAGGAGTCCAGGTGGGACACTGTACTGGCACTGGCTAAACAGGCTCCCGCCCAGCTTGCCAAGGAGCTGGAGCAGGTGACTGCAGATGGTATTGAGGCATCGAAAGTACAGTTTCATGCTGCTGTGGACTCCAGTGATGTATCATCAAGAGTCATGACTCATGGCTACATCTGTGACTCTTCGGAGAATGGCTTGGCTCAGATGTGCTAGCCTCTCACAGGATACCCAGGCTAAGGCCATGGATTTTCCTGTAGTTGGTAATTTTCTGTTTGGGGAGCAGACAGAGAATTACATGAAGAAAATGGATGAGTACAGGACCACTTACAGGAGTGCTCAGGCCAAAGAAAGTCAAGCAACTCCTCAAAGGCAGCAGTCTAGGGGCAGGGGCAGGCCTTTTTACCAAGCTCAGGCCTCTTCTTCTTCTTCGTTTTCGTAGAGGGGGTTCTTTAGAGGGAGAGGCAGAAGGGGGATGAGCAGGCCTGCATCCACCCCTCAGCCTAAAGCCCCTGCCAAGCAGACACCCTGATGGGTCTGCCCGGGTCGATTCTCCTATACCAGTAGGAGGCAGGCTGGCTTACTTTGTCCAGGACTGGATGTCTCTTACATCAGACAAGTGGGTCCTGGAAGTAGTAAGCCAGGGACTGGTTCTCAGCTTCAAAAAATTTCCCAAGATGAGAACCAGATCTTTTCCACCTGCAAATCTCTGAGACCCTTGCCTTAGAGGCAGAGGTCTCTTCTCTCAGAGCTATAGAAAGAGTTCCCACCCTACACAGGGGTAAAGGATTGTACTCCAGGTACTTCCTAACCCCCAAATAGACAAGAGAGTGGCGACCCATCCTGGACCCAAGATATCTGAACAAACATCTTTTAAAGCCAAAGTTCAAAATGGTAACTCTGGGAATTATCCTTCCCTCTCTAAGGCCAGGGGACTGGCTAGCCTCCCTGTACCTCAAAGATGCCTACTTTCACATTCCCATCAGGTGCTCCCACAGAAAGTACCTCAGGTTTGAGTTGCCCTCAGGCCACTATCCGTTCAGAGCAATGCCCTTTGGCCTAATATCAGTCCCAAGGGTCTTCTCAAAGTGCCTGACAGTAGTTGTTGCCTTCCTAAGAAGACAAAAGATTTCCATTTTCCCATACTTGGACGACTGGCTTATAGTAGGTCAGTCTCCAGACCAAGTCAAGTCACATCTGCAAATGACCCAGCATGTGCTCACTTCTTTAGAATTCCTTCTCAACCTACCAAAGTCAGTTCTCGAACCAGTGCAGCTCCTCACCTTCATAGGTGCAGAACTGGATACGGTAAAGGCGAGAGCCTTCCTTCCAATGGAAAGGGCAAGGACCCTTATGGAACAGGCCTCTTCATTCAGCCTTCAGGTGTCTCGACCAGCAAGGCATTTCCTTCAGCTACTGGGCCACATGGCAGCTTCCACAGCAGTGGTCCCGGGGGGCAAGATTCCAAATGAGGGACATTCAGTTCCACTTAAGAGCTTTTTGGTCCCAAAGAAAGGATTCCCCTACAAAACTAATTCCAGTGACTCGAACCCTGATCCAAGCCTTGCAATAGTGGCAAGATCAGGACAATTTGAGACAAGGGGTTCCATTTGTCACTCAGTCTCATTCAGTGATCCTCACCACAGATGCTTCCCTGCTGGGCTGGTGAGCCCATTTGGGGGATCTTACCACCCAGGGACTGTGGTTGCCTCAGGAATCTCTGCTTCACATCAGTCTCTTGGAACTCAGAACAGTGTTTCTGGCACTACAAGCTTTTTCCAAATCTGTACGGAACAAGGTGGTTCAGGTCAGAATAGACAACACCACCACCATGTGGTACATCAACAAGCAAGGAGGCACTGTGTCTACGGCTTTGTGCACAGAAGCAATGAAGTTGTGGTCCCTGACCTATTCCCTGCAAACCTCTCTGATAGCAGTTCACCTCCCAGGGAAGGACAGTGTCCTAGCAGATGCACTGAGCAGAATTTCCCAGGGCCATCACGAATGGGCCATAGATCCTCTGGTGTTGAAAGTGATTTTTCTCAAGATGGGGCACTCCAGAGATGGGTCTTTTTGCAGCCCCAGACAATCACCAACTTCCTCTCTTTTGTTGCAGACCCCCAGTCTTGGGCTCAGTCCCCCTGGATGCTCCAATTCTGAACTGGGAAGGGAAATTTCTGTATGGTTTTCCCCCCTTCCCTCTCCTGTTCAGAGTGTTAGTCAAGATAAGGTCACAGCCATGCAAAGTGATTCTGATTGCTCCAGACTGGGCCAGACAGCCATGGTATCCCTTGTTGCTGTCCATAACAGTCCATCTTCCCCTGTCTCTTCCCAGGAATTAGTCTGTTAACATCCTTTCAAGGGAGGATTTGGTTCACGAATCTTCAGTCTCTCAGTCTTAAGGCTTGGCTCTTGAAGAGTTAGAGTTTGCAGATCTGCATCTTTCCCAAGAGGTTCTGGATATCCTTAAGGCTTCTCGAAGCCTTCCACCAGAAAGACTGACAACTCCAAATGGAAAAGATTCAACATTTGGTGTTCTAAGAAGAATATTTCTCCAGACTCTGCTGAACTGCCTACGGTTCTGGATTATATGGTCCATCTTAATAGCCTAGGTCTCAGACCAGCTACCCTCAAAGTACACTTGGCAGCTGTTTCTGCTTTCCTGTCTGTAGGCAAGTCTTCCTCTGTGTCATCCCATCCTGTAAGTTTTTCATGGGATTGCTTCACACCAGTCCTCCCTTTAGGGATCCTGCTCCTGCTTGGGACCTTAATGTTTGCATTGCTCAACTTATGCAACCCCCTTTTGAGCCTTTGTCCTCAGCAGAGCTTAAGTACTTGACTTAGAAAACTGATCTTACTCCGAGAAACAGCTCTTGCAGCGGGTTACACCATTAGGACTGAAGCCGGCAGGTGCGAGGACCCCACGGAAATTTTCTAACTAGCAGGCTTCAGGACCTCTCCGGCGTCAGTCCATGACGTCGAGCGTGAGTACATAAGGGGCGGTCCCCATAATCCTCAGTTCTTTTCCGCCGTCGACTTGCCAGTATCGGCCTCTCGGTCTCCTTTCTAGCATACGACGACTACAGAACTAAGAATATTTTTGTCCTTTTTGGCTCTGCTCAACTGATGTCCCTCAACTCCCATCTCTAGATGGTCACCATTCGGTCGCCTCTGGCAACAGATCCTTCAAGGATCCCCATTCGTCTTGCGTGCGCTGCCTAGGCCCAGACCCCGACACCAAGGCCTGCTCCTTTTGCCAGGGTTTTAACAGCCGCACCAGGATCCGCCGTCAGAAGGCACTTCAAGCATTTCTTTTAGAAGAAAAGCTGAAAAGCATGGACCAGGAACCTTCCTCCCAGGGAGAATCGTCAAGGAAATCTCATAAACACCGGGACAAGCACCGGGAAAAGGTGAGGTCCAGGTCTCCTACACGGGCCTCTGACTCCCGAAGCTCCGGCTCTAAATCGGACCGCTCTCCCTCCAGGGCTCTGTCGCAACCTCCCCCGGTCCAGGTCAGGTCCTCCAGCGGTTCTTCCTCGCTCCAGCCTCTGAAGACTTCGAGGCCCTTGGCTTCTTCAGCACCTTCCAAGGCCTCAACGTCGGGTGAGCGTCACAAATCTTCTTCCTCCTCCCGTCGCCGGGATACTGACTCCAGGTCAGTCTCCCAACCACCCCGAGGTCCTGATCCGGCGCCCAGGAACACTAGGAACCTGACGTCCCTCAAATGGACATCTGACCCGACGTCGGCCCACCACCCGATGTCTTCCAAGCACCCTCGGCGCTCAGAGGAGCAGACGACATCGAGACACCCGTCGCCAGCTAGGCGTTCGCCAGGTCTGAAGATGTGTGTTACCCCGGAGCAGAAGACTGCACCCCTGTCGCCGGCAGACGCCGGTCGGAGGACTCTACAGAGGAGGACGCCACACAGCCCGAAGACCAGTCGGGCGACATCGGATGCCGGGAGACCACCGGGGACCAGACGCCTGACCCCGGCGACAGGCCACCGGTGCCAGGTCCGTCGTCTGGTATGAACCTTGCGGAGGTAAGGGCTCTTTACCTTTTGGTGGGACACCATCAAGAAGGATGTGGTCCCGCGCGTCCTCTTCCTACTACTACTACTACTCCTTCACCGCCTACACCCCCTCCTCTACCTAATGGGCCAGTAGTACAACATCCATCCCCCAAGGAGCAAGCTCCACCTGCTAGGGGTAAATCTACGGACAGGAGAAGGCCTCCCTTCAGATCCCCCAGCCCCAAAAGACCCAGACGATGCCGGTACACTCTGTCTGGGGAGGATTCTAGGTCTGATTCGTCAGAGTATTCCAGATCACCTTCTCCTCTCAGCATTCCCTCTCCTGACCCACACGACCTACGCAGGTCTCCTCCGGATGATCCCTCCTTCGCCGAGATCATGAGGCACATCCAGGAAAACATGGGGTGGGATGCTGAGGAGCTTGACTCCGAGCAATAGCCTTGCCCTACCTTGACCAAAAGACCGAAGCCTGTGGTAGTGCCGCTTGGTGGATCTGCCGTGGGCATCACCAAGGCTGCGTGGAAGCGTCTGCATTCCACTCCGCGGTGCGAAGAGGCTGACCGCCTATACAAGGCCCCTAGGGAGGACCAGTATTTGGCGAACCACCCTCTGGCTGATTCCCTGGTCATCACTGCTTCACCTGACCGGTCTCAGAGACCACAGCATATGAGCACTCAGCCACCGGACCGGGAATCCAAGCAATTGGATGCCCTGGGGAGGCGCACATATGCGGCTGCTACTTGCGCCATCAGGTCACTGAACTATCTTACCCATATGGTTCAGTTCCAGAATGCCCTGTGGGAACAGGGCCAGGACCTGGTTGAAAAGCTTCCCGATGGCGACCAGAAAGCGGAGCTCTTAAACCTCCTCCGCACTGAGTCAGATGGGACCCAAGTGCTCAGAGCCGCATATGATTCTGCGGACTCTTCAGCCAGAGCTGCAGCCTCAGGCGTTTATCTCCGGAGACACTCTTGGCTCCGTGTCTCCGGATTTACCCTGGACATTCAGAAAAACATTCTAGACGTCCCATATAACGGCGAGGTGCTGTTTGGTGAAGCCTCTGAGAGGAGGGTTATCACCAAACTCCAAGACGCAGGGAAGGCAGTCCGATCTGTACAGGCTATGTACAGATCTAGGCCTAGTTCCTTTCGTAGGAACCAGAGTCGTTTTCGCGGCCGGCTACAAAGGCAACAGCAATGTTCCGGCCAGCAACAGAGGGGCACTTTCTCACGCAAGGCCCAGGCCAAGTTGTCCCCAGGCAGAGGCAAACGATTCTCAAAGTCAGCCTAACCCGCAGGGACAAACGCTGCCACAGCATGACTCCTTCCCGGCCCCCGGCCCCTCCTCAGGATCAACGGGCAAAGAAAGTCGTGGGTCGCATCGCACGCCACCTTTCAGGGTGGCAGTCTATCACCACTGACAGGTGGGTTCTACAGTTGCTCAAAAATGGCCATTACATAGAGTTTGTAGGCAGCCCACCTACAAGACCTCCCCTGCTTTCCCGTTATTCGGGTCAGCATGTCCTGCTCATACAGCAAGAAGTGCTCGTGCTTCTGGAAAAGGAAGCCTTGGAGCTCATACCAGGGATCCAGAGAGGACTAGGGTACTATTCTTACTTCTTCCTGGTTCGAAAGAAAATGGGGGACCTCCGTCCAATACTGGACCTCAGCAATCTGTCTTTCGATCGCTTACAAGCACTTCTGCACGGTGACCCTCCCGGGCCTGATTCCCATGCTGAAGCAGGGCGCATCTCTTGCATCCCTGGACTTGCAGGACACCTATCTGCATATTCCTATCGCTCAGGCAGACAGGAGGTTCCTGCGCTTCGAGTTTCAGGGCTGCCATTATCAGTTCCGAGCTCTTCCCTTCGGGCTGTCATCGGCACCTCGGGTATTCACGAAGTGCATGGCGGTCGTAGCCGCGTCTCTTAGGAGACAGGGCCACTACGTGTTCCTCTACCTGGACGATTGGCATCTCATGGCGCCCTCCCGGGAGGCCTTGATGTCTGCCATCCACTGCACCCAGTCTCTGTTTGAGACTCTGGGCATTCTCATCAATTATGAGAAGTCATGCCTGGTTCTGTCCCAGACATTGCAGTTCATCGGAGCAGTTCTGGATACTGTCAGAGGGAAAGCTTTCTTTCAAACAGCATGAAGTCTTGCTGTATTCTGACTGTTGCAGTGATATCCAACCTTTGAACTGCCCCGGAGAGGAAAGAGTTAACTTTCCATGCAAGGCATGGAACGCTGAGCTCGAGCTCGGTTGAGACTCTGTCTGTTGTTGTTTGAACCCAAACCGCCAGATTCTTTACTGCGCCTCACTGAACAGTTGCTCCGGAGATTTCTCCTTTGCTCGGTTCAAATTAGTCGGTTAAAGTGTCGTTTTACCCCTCAGTTCAACGGAATTTCTTCGTGTAACCTGTCGGTTCAGTCTCTGTCTGGTACCGTGAGTACTAGATAGGTTATTGTTATTAGTCTCTGTGTGGAACTTGTAAACGTCGGATCGGTTCGGTTTGAACCGATCAGGTTTGTAAAAAAAAAAAAAAGTTTATTCTTTTTTTTTTAGAGTGTGGTTACCGGTCCTTATCGGTTCTAAAAAAAACGGATTTCATTACGGTATTTTCCACGACCCGTAATACAGTCAGGAACCGATGAGGGTGTCTTGCCTGGTGGATTGCCGAAAAAAGGGTAAGTTTGGTTAGGACTGGCCATGTCTGAGAAACCCAAGAGAAAAACCGGGCCCACTGGGTTTCAACACTGTAGTGTGTGTGGGGAAGCCTTTGCTAAGGCTGACCCCCACACCACCTGTGTTTATTGTCTGGGGTTTGACCACCTCGATTCAGACTGCCAGATTTGTAAAAGTTTTCCTACAGCTACCCTAGAAAAGAGAGTTGGTAGACCTAAGGAAAGGGAGGCCAAGAAGTCCGCTGACCCGGATGGCCAGCCCGGTTCGGTTCCAACCGAACCAGAAGGAGTGCCCTCTGACCAGGACGAAACTTCTTCGGGCAAAAGGAGAACCGACTCTGAGGAGTCTGTTCCGGTTAAAAGAAAAAGAAAGGATAAGTCAGCCGGTTCAGATCCACAAGTTCTTCTTCGACCGCTAACGAAATAGCCAAAGCGATAAGGATTGTTCAATCGCTAACTTCGGTTCCGACCGAACCGGCACGATCGGTTAGGGGCTCGGTTTGGTCGGTTCCCCCGGTTCCGGATTACAATTTAGAGGATTTTTATGAACCGGAGGAGGGAGAGTATGAGGATAGTGATGGTGATTATGAAAGTCTGGATGTGCCTATTGGCCCGGACATCTCCCCAGACAGACCTTCAGGTGTTTCTCCTCCTAGGCTTTCTGAGTCCCCTTCCCACTTTGTTTTACAAAAAGTGGCTGAAACTCTCCAGCTTCCTATGGAGGAAGCAGTAGAGGATCAGGCGGAGCCTGATTATGTTGAAATGATGGACATCGTAGAGTCCAGGAGGCTGTCTATTCCCCTCCATAAGTCTTTTGGGAAACAGACAATAAAAATTTTAAAGATTCCTAATTCCATACCTCCTGTGGACAGAAGAATGGACAAGAGGTATACTCTTTCAGGCTCGGATACGGCGTTCCTTTCCCAGCAATGCAGCCATGTTGGGGTAGTGCAGGCTGCTGCCTGTGATAAGGCAAATATACCCTTGGCTTCATACACCCCAGATAAGGACTCCAGGAGGATTGAAGCCATGGCAAAGAAACAGTACATGGCAGCATCTTTGGGACTCAGGCAGGCTAATTATATGGCCTACACAGCTAGATACCAAAAGTCTAGATGGGACACTGTCATGGCTCTAGCTAAACAGGTCCCTGACCAGCTTGCCAAGGAGCTGGAGCAGGTGGCTGCAGATGGTATTGAGGCATCCAAGGTGCAATTTCATGCTGCAGTGGACTCCAATGATGTTTCATCTAGAGTCATGGCTACATCTGTGGCCCTTCGTAGGATGACTTGGCTCAGATATACTATCCTGTCACAGGATACCCAGGCTAAGGCAATGGATTTTCCTGTTATTGGTAATTCTCTGTTTGGGGACCAGACAGAAAACTACATGAAGAAAATGGATGAGTACAGGACCACCTATAGGAGTGCTCAGGCCAAGGAAAGGCAAGCCACTCCTCAGAGGCAGCATCCCTGGGGCAGGCCTTTTCATAGGCCTTTCTACCAAGCCCAGGCCTCCTGTTCTGCCTTTGCTCAGAGGGGGTTCTTTGGAGGGAGAGGCAGACGGGGTACAAGCAGGCCTGCTACCACCCCTCAGCCTAAAGCTCCTGCCAAGCAGGCACCCTGATGGGTTTGCCCGGACCGATTCTCCACTACCCATAGGGGGCAGGCTGGCTTACTTTGTCCAGGACTGGATGTCTTTAACATTAGACAAATGGGTCCTGGAAGTAGTAAGCCAGGGACTGGTTCTCAGCTTCAAACAATTTCCCAAGATGAGAGCCAGATCCTTTCCACCTGCAAATCCTTCAGAGGCCCTTGCCCTAGAGGCAGAGGTCCCTTCTTTCTTGGCTCTCAGAGCCATAGAAAGGGTTCCACCCCTACACAGGGGAAAGGGATTGTACTCCAGGTACTTCCTAACCCCCAAAAAGACAGGAGAATGGCGGCCCATCCTGGATCTCAGATATTTAAACAAGCACCTTTTAAAACCAAAGTTCAAAATGGTAACTCTGGGAATAATTCTTCCCTCTCTAAGGCCAGGGGACTGGCTAGTTTCCCTGGTCCTCAAGGATGCCTATTTCCACATTCTCATCAGATGCTCCCACAGAAAATACCTCAGGTTCGAGTTGCCCTCAGGCCACTATCAATTCAGAGCAATGCCCTTTGGTCTAACATCAGCTCTAAGGGTGTTCACAAAATACCTGGCAGTAGTGGTTGCTTCTCTAAGGAGAAGAAGATCTCCATTTTTCCATACTTGGACGACTGGCTCATAGTGGGTCAGTCTCCAGACCAAGTCAAGTCACACCTACAGATAACTCAGCAACTGCTCATTTCTCTAGGATTCCTTCTAAATCTTTCAGTCAGTTCTAGAGCCAGTGCAGCTCCTCACCTTCATAGGGGTGGAGCTGGATACTATAAGGGCAAGAGCCTTCCTTCCCCTGGACAGGGCAAGGAGCCTTGTGACACTGGCCTCTTCTTTCACCCTTCAGATGTCTCGACCAGCAAGGCATTTTCTGCAGCTCCTGGGCCACATGGCTGCCTCTACGACAGTGGTCCAAGGAGCAAGATTTCAGATGAGGGACATTCAGTTCCACTTAGAGCCTTCTGGTCCCAGAGAAAGGATTCTCTGACCAAGCTGATCCCAGTGAGTCGAACCCTGATCCAGGCCTTGTAATGGTGGCAGGATCAGGACAACCTAAGGCAGGGAGTTCCCTTTGTCACTCAACCTCATTCTCTAATCCTTACCACAGATGCTTCCCTCTTGGGCTGAGGAGCCCACTTAGGAGATCTGACCGCCCAAGGTTTGTGGTCACCTCAAGAATCTCTGCTTCACATCAATCTCTTAGAACTCAGAGCAGTGTTTCTAGCACTTCAAGTTTTTTCCGAGTCTGTTCAGAACAAACTGGTTCAGATCAGGCCAGACAATACCACCACAATGTGGTACATCAACAAGCAAGGGGGTACTCGGTCTACGGCCTTGTGCACAGAAGCAATGAAGTTGTGGTCTCTGGTCTATTCCCTGAATACCTCTCTGGTAGCAGTGCACCTCCCAGGGAAGGACAATGTCGTAGCAGATGCTCTCAGCAGGATATCTCAGGGCCATCACGAATGGGCCCTGGATCCCCTAATTTTGAAGGTAATCTTCTCCAGATGGGGCACTCCACAGATAGATCTTTTTGCAGCCCCAGACAATCACTAACTTCCTCTTTTTTGCTGCAGACCGCCACTGTTGGGCTCAGTCCCCCTGGATGCTCTAGTTCTCAATTGGGAAGGAAAATTCCTGTATGCTTTTCCCCTCTTCCCTCTCCTGTTCAAGGTACTAGTCAAAATCAGATCTCAACCCTGCAAAGTAATTCTGATTGCTCCAGACTGGGCCAGATAGCCTTGGTACTCTCTCTTGCTGTCCTTAGCAGTCTACCTTCCCCTGTCTCTTCCCAGAAGTTACAACCTGTTGTCATGTTCTCAGGGGAGGGTTTGGTATCCGAATCTCAAATCTCTCAATCCCAAGGCCTGGCTCTTGAAGAGTTAGTTTGCTGATTTACATCTCTCTCAAGGTGTTCTGGATATTCTAAAGGCTTCTTGAAAGCCTTCCACCAGAAAGACTTACAACTCCAAATGGAAAAGGTTTACCATTTGGTGCTCCAGTAAGCATATTTCTCCAGAGTCTGCTGGGTTGCCTACAGTCCTGGACTATATGGTTCATCTTAATAGCTTGGGACTCAGACCAGCTACACTTAGAGTGCATCTGGCAGCTGTCTCTGCCTTCTTATCAGCAGGAAAGCCCTCTTCCCTTTCAGCTCACCCTGTATTCTGTAAATTCTTCAAGGGTTTGCTGCATACCAATCCTCCCTTCAGGGACCCTGCCCCTGCTTGGGACCTTAATGTTTGCATTGCCCAGCTTATGCAACCCCCCTTTGAGCCTTTGTCCTCAGCAGAGCTTAAGTACTTGACTTGGAAAACGGTCTTCTTGGTAGCCATTACTTCTGCCAGACGCATAAGTGAGTTACAGGCCTTGTCAGTGGAGCCTGATTTTATCTCTTTTCCCTAGAGATAAGGTGGTCCTCAGGACTAATAGGAAGTTTTTGCCTAAGGTGGTTTCAGATTTCAACCTTAACAAGTCTGTCTTTTCCTGATTTCTTCACTGACCATTCCTCCTCTGGGGAGAGGAGGCTACACAGCCTGGATGTGAAAAGGGCCCTTAGCTACTACATAGAGCGCACCAAGGGTCACAGGTTTGACTCCCTTCAATTGTTCCTCACTTATGGTGAGGTTGGAAAAGGAAAACCTGCCACTAAGAGATGTATTGCCAGGTGGATTGTCTCTTGATTACAATTCTGCTATGAAAAATTAGGTAGAATCCCACCCTCAGGCCTGAGGGCTCACTCTACTAGAGGTACAGCTGCTTCCTTGGCTGCTGCCAGGGATATTCCTATCTTAGAGATTTGTCAAGCAGCCACCTGGAAAACAGTACATACTTTCACCAAGCATTAGTCTCTGGATATCCAGGCTAGGAGTGATTCTCGGTTTGGCACAGCAGTGCTTCAGAGCCTGTTTCCAAAGTAGGTTCTGTTCCTCCTCCATGGAGGTACTGCTTGGTAGTCTGCATATGTCAGAATACAGCAAGTCTTCATGTTGTTTGAAGAAAAAATTACTCACCTTAGTAATGTTTCTTCTAATGGAGTCTTGCTGTATTCTATTCCGCCTCCCTCTCAGAACCTGGTTTTTGGGATGTGGGTGGGCAGGAACAGTGTTGGCACTCTAGAGGTGCCCCCTTTTTCTCACCCTCTTAATTTTGTCTATGTGTGTGTTCTGTTTTGTTTTTTGGGTTTCCTGACTTGAGTCTTTGCCTTGGAACCAAAAAATCTTTTTATTAAATTTAGTAGCCAGTTGGCTAGTGTGAGTTTAGTTTCCACACAGAGCACACAGTGAGTATAGCTCGTAAAGATCTGGCGGTTTGGGTTCACACAACAACAGACAGAGTCTCAATCGGCTCGAGCTCAGCATTCCATGCCTTGCATGGAAAGTTAATTCTTTCCTCTCCGGGGCAGTTCAAAGGTTGGGTATCACTGCAATAGTCAAAATACAGCAAGACTCCATTAGAAGAAACAGCATTACTATGGTGAGTAATTTTTTCTTTCCACGGACAGAGCGTTACACATCAGATCCCTCATCAGGGAGTTATCGACGAAGAAGACCGTCCCAGCCAAACTGGTCCTTTGCCTGCTTAGACACATGACTGTGGCCATTGCAACAGTCCCACTAGCCCGTCTCCACAAGCGGGTAACCCAGTGGATGTTACGGGTACAATGGGACCAAAGGCAAGACCACCTGCAGCATCCAATCTGAATCACGAAGACCGTAATTCGAGATTGGCAATGGTGGCTACATCCAGGGAACCTCTTGGCAGGAGTCCCCTTCACAGCGCCGTCTCAGACTGTGACAACTCTCCACAGATGCCTCAGGGCTCTGGTGGGGAGCACACCTCAATGGTGTTCGGTCTCAGGGCCTGTGGACAGCCGAGGAGTCTCATGTCCACATAAACATACTAGAAAGGAGGGCAGTTCTTTACGCTCTGCAGGCCTTCCAGTCGGAGATTCCACCGGGTACACTTCTGTTACAAACAGACAATACCTTGGTGATGTATTACCTCAACAAACAAGGAGGCACCCACTCCTACCCGATTTGCAGGGAGGCCATGGGAGTGTGGGATTGGGTCTAGCAACACGGCGCAAATCTTATTGCAGTTCATGTTCCGGGGAGTGGACAACATCATCGCAGATGGCCTGAGCCGCACTCAGACCAGAGTCCACAGATGGGAACTACTCCAGGAGGTGGCAGAAGATCTGTTTCACAGATGGGGTACTCCAGAGTTAGACCTCTTTGCGTCCTCCTACAATGCAAAACTGCCCAATTTTTGCTCACTAGATACAGGGCCTGGTGTTTTCTGGCGAGACGCATTGTCCCTCTCCTGGGCGGGCAGATTCCTCTATGCCTTTCCTCCAGGGCTTGACAAATCCCATAGCCTGACATCCCGGGCTATCAGGAAAATGTCAAGGACAAGCAGTTTGCTGGTAGCTTACTCTGTGCCAGTTGTCCCCGGGCTAGCACTGTTTTTCATTATCAGACTGCAGTACAGTCCTCCACCAGTAGGCTGCTCCTCACTCCAGGCAGTTCAAGTGGCTATCCCTGTCCCGTCTCCCTAGTGCTCCCGAGTCCCGGTGGTCATCTGACCTGCTGACTGAGCAACGCTGACGTGATCGCGGTTGTGGTGTGGGTAAGAGCGCGATCACCTATTTTATGGGAGCGAGCGGAGTCTGTGAGGGATCGGAGGAGGAGGCAGTCCTCGAGTGGCAGACCTGCAGAGTCAATGCGGAAGCAAGCTCCAAGGTAGGGGAAGCCCACCGGCCACGGCGGTGATTTCCTGGGCATAGGATGGGATGGAGACATCTCGCGCTCAGTTCCTTATTCACTGTTTGGCTTTCACAGTGAAGGGACATCTCTGTAGCTGTCCCATTGCAGCTGTCTTGTTGAGTGCAGGACCGGGAGACTGCTGCATTTAAAACGATTACTGTTGCAATTTGCTCATTGGCTGCCTAAGCCTTGCCTGGGTTGGGGGCTGCAGCACTTGAATTTGAAGGAGGGAGACAGACGGGAGGGTGAGGGTGAAGAGGGGAAAGGGCGGGAGCCGTGAGGTAACTCTCTGAAGAAGAGCAGAGTAGAGGATTCCAGCTGCAGTAGATCAAGGGCTGAATATCCATATTTTCCAAAACTAGAAAGCTAAACCAGTGCTTTCTGGGCAATCGGACAAATTTGGGGAAAAACTGACTGACAGTACCTGCACTGTCTAACAGTAACTAATGATTGGACGACTTGCCTTGGGACAGGTATATTATATA
Organism: Neoceratodus forsteri; assembly: GCA_016271365.2. NCBI lineage: Eukaryota > Metazoa > Chordata > Ceratodontiformes > Ceratodontidae > Neoceratodus > Neoceratodus forsteri. The sequence goes on along the minus strand of CM057459.1, from coordinate 688,359,612 downwards.
TAAAATACTACTGCTGCAAAGGAGTAAGCAAGAGAGACTTTGCTAACTATTACAGACTAGAGATATTACCAAAAAGTGGACCCTGCTCCCCTCCCCAACCAGTGACCCACCTGACCACTGAGAAAATCAGAAAAAGTAATTCAATTGATTAAAAAAAGTAAAAAAAAAAAAAAAAATATATAAGAAAAAGCTATAAAAAAATATTCTAAAGAAAATTAAATAGGAGCATTGGGAGGAACCAACTATGTATGGGCTGTGTTGTGGAGAGAGGTGTCGTGTGCCGTCCTAAAAAGGTTTGCTGTCAGACAGGAACTTGGGATAATTGAGGACTTATTAGAAATAAACTAAAAACTGGGAAAACCAGTTTTTGTGCTATAGAAATATAAATAAGCAGCCTTTTCGTGGAGGTGTGGGTGGCTGAGACCTTACCCTGCCCTGAGAGGGTAGAGGAACTTGTGGAACAACTGCGGACTTACTAAAAATAAACTAAAGGGGTGAAAAACATTTTTATGCTATGGAAGAAATAAACCCTTTGGTGGAGGTATGTGTGTGTGGCTGTGAGACCTTTACCTGCCCTAAGAGGGTACAGGAACTTGGGGAACAACTGCAGACTTACTAGAACTAAAGGGAAAAACATTTTTGTGCTACACAGCTACAGAAAAAAAAAAACTCTTCTTTAGTAGGGGGGTGTGGGTGTGTGTGTGTGTGTGTGTGTGTGTGTGCGCGTGTGTGACACCTAACCTGCGAGAGAGAGAGAGAGACAGACAGAGACAGAGAGTGAGTGTATAGGAACTTGGAGAAGTGAACAACTGCGGGCTCTCTCGGAGTACTAGTAGTTGGCTTCTGTTCCCTCCTACTCCCATCTGCTCTGTCCTGCCCAGGTCCTCTTTTAGTGGTGTAAGGTGCAAGCACTAAGCACAGCAGCTTAAGGTAAAAAATGACAACACACACAAAGACAAGATAACATTTTTATTGAGTACAAGATTTCAGTATTTTCATAACTGCATAGAAGTTGAAAGAAAATGCAAAGAAGCCAAACCAAACTACTTTATTTTCCACAATAAATTAATTTCGGTTTTCAATATTTTTATACTTTCCACTAAAAATGCACCATTTTATACCTGGACTACCAACTCAAGCATCGGGACAACTACTTTTTGACAAGCCACTTGTCTGTGGACAAGTACATCATTTAAAATTTGTCAAGCCCTGCTTTCCTCCTTTTCCGTTGATCCAGAAAGTTCTTTTAAAACTTCGCAAGGAGCAAGCAACGCTCATTCTGATCGCACCCTTGTGGCCCAGACAGATCTGGTTCCCTCTCTTGCATTAGCTGTCTCGGGAACCTCCAGTACCTATGCCAATCAGCTCCCATTTACTGTCTCAGGAGGCGGGTTCCTTAGTCCATCCGGACCTACGTTCCCTGAACCTGCACGCTTGGCTTCTAGAGACATAGCCATGATGCGATACGGGGTCTCGCAAGAAGTGGCAGATGTGCTTTCTGCCACTAGAAAACCAGCTACCCACGCAGCCTACGCCATGAAATGGCACAGGTTCTGCTTGTGGGCTCAAGCGCGCGGCTTTTCGCCTTTGGACTGTCCAGAGAAGCTGGTACTGGACTACCTGCTATCCCTTTTCCACTCCGGCCTGGCTTACTCCTCTATTAAAGTGCACCTTTGTGCCATTTCAGCCTACCATGCCCCTGTAGGCCAATGCACTGTGGCCCAACTGGACATGACACGTGCCTTTTTGAGGGGTGTCCTCCACCTTAGGCCTCCAATTAAGGATCCAGTCCCTCCATGGGACTTACCCTTCGTCCTGGGGCAGGTCACGCTGCCACCTTTTGAACCAGCCGCGGATTGCGAGCTACGTTTTCTTTCTTGGAAAACGTTGTTTTTAGTTGCAGTTACTTCTGCCAGAAGGATTTCTGAAATGCACGCACTTATGTGCAAAGAGCCTTATTTGGTTTTCCACCAGGACAGGGTATCCCTAAGGACTAATACAAAATTTCTGCCTAAGGTGGTCTCAGTTCTCACCCTTAATCAGGACATTGATCTACCAGTGTATTTTCCCGAAATACTCTAATCGAGGAGAAGCCCTTCCGCACACCCTTGATGTGCATGGGTGCCTCAGCTACTACCTGACCGGAACCAAACAACACCGAAAGTCGGACCAGCTTTTCGTCTCCTTTGCCTGTAGGATGAAGGGAGCTCCTGTCTCGAAGCAGTCGCTGTCTGGGTGGCTCATCCAGTGCGTTACATTCTGTTACCAAGGCATAATAAGCCCTTACAGGTAGCGGTTAAGGGTCATTCCACTAGAGGGTGGCTACTTCCTGCGGCGTTGAAGAACGTTTCCACCTCAGCTATTTGCGCTTCAGATACTTGGAGCTCTGTGCATACCTTTGAGGCATTACGGCCTGGACATTGCATCGAGGCGAAGAGCAGGGTTCGGTCTAGCTGTCCTTCAGGGACTTCTGTCCTAGGCTCGAGGTATCTCGAGGTCTCTACCTTTCCTCCTCCCGATGGTGCATGATTCCATTACTGCTTGGAAATCAGTCCTAATGGTATAACCTGCTGCAAGAGCTGTTTCTCGAAGTAAGATAGTACAGTTACAGTGGTTTGCAAAAGTATTCAGCCCCCTTGAAAATTGTCAGATTTGTCTGGATTACAAATGATATATTGAGATTTTGTTCTGTGTAATATTTATTTAAAAAGACTGACTCTCAAAATAATTATTTTAAAGTGACATTGGTTTTATGTTAGAAAATATGTTTAAGAAAAAAAATAATTGAAATATGCTGTTTGCATAAGTATTCAACCCCTGTGCTCTGGAAGCTCCAAGTTTACACAGATGAAAAATATTGCCCTAACGAGGACACAATAGGCTTACAATTGGCCTCACCTCTGAAACATTAAAGTAGCTTACATTTTCTGGATAACCCCCCCCCCCAGTTTAATGACCATTGGTCAGACTGTGAATCTGAAGGAAGGGTGTGAAAATGAAGACTAAAAGAGCATTCTAAGGAAGTTAGAGATAAAGTAATAGACATGCATACATTAGGAAAGGGTCAAAATAATATCCAAGTGTTTGGATATCCCAGTGTGCACTGTTGGATCAATAGTGAGGAAGTGGAAGCTGCATCACACCACCCAGGCACTACCTAGATAAGGCCGTCTCTCAAAACTCAGCGTCCGAACAAGGAGGAGACTAGTGAGGAAGCCACAGAGAGCCAACAATCACTTTGAAGGAGCTACAGAGTTCAGTGGCTGAGAGTGGAGTGAAGGTGCACCAGTCAACCATATCAAGAGCTCTGCATAATACTGGCCTGTATGGAGGGTGGCTAGAAAGAAGCCATTACTCAAAAGAACCATATCAAAGCACATCTGGAGTTTGCCAGAAAGCATGAGAGTGACCCAGCTAAGATGTGGCACAAGGTTTTGTGGTCTGATGAGACCAAGATAGAGAGTTTTGGCCAAAATTCAAAGCGCTATGTGTGGCACAAACCTAACTGCCCTGCCTAGAAACACCATCCCTACAGTGAAGTATGGTGGTGGCAGCATCATGCTGTGGGGATGCTTTTCATCAGCAGGGACTGGGCATCTTGTTAAAATTGAAGGAAAATGGATGGAGCAAAATACAGGAGATACTGCAAGGAACCTGCTTCAGTCTGCTAAAAACTGAAGCTTGGGAGAAACTTCACCTTTCAGCAGGACAATGATCCCAAGCACAAGGCCAAAGCAACACAGGAGTGGTTAAACAACAAAAAGGTGAATGTCCTACAGTGGCCAAGTCAAAGTCCAGATCTCAATCCCATCGAGAATCTGTGGCACTGTTTGAATATTACGGTCCCTAGCGTTACCCAACCAACCTGGAACAAATCTGCCAAGAAGAATGGGCAAGAATCACTCCCAAACAGTGTGCAAGGCTGGTAGATACTTACGAAAAGACTTAAAGCTGTTATTGCAGCAAAAGGTGGCTCTACCAAATACTACTGTGTAGGGGTTGAATACTTTTGCAAGCAGCATTTTCCAGTTTTTAATTTACTTTAAAAGATGTGCTGATGGATAATTAATTTTGGCTTTGAGGATATACTGTTAGAGCAAATGAGTTTGCTATAAAAATACTGACTGGAATAATATATGCAAGTCTCTCATTTGTAATCCAGACAAATCTGACAACTTTCAAGGGGGTTGAATACTTTTGCAAACCACTGTACATAAGAACTTACCGTAACAGTAGATCTTCGAGAATAGCTCTTGCAGCAGGTACTTTCCACCCCACCATCCCTGCTGGAGGTAGATCGTAGTCAAGCATCCATCTCATAGGATGGGAGATTTACTATTGCCTTGTTTTGCCATCTGATGGCGGATCCTCGGTCTCCACTTCTGATGTCATCCAGTGGCCGGGAGTCTCAGGCAGGAGAACTGAGATTATGGGGGGACCGCCTCACGTACTACGTCGGGCGGGATCGACGTCTGAGGCGGTCCCTGCTGAAGACTGCTAGCTAGAAAATTTCCGTGGGGTCCTGGCGCCTGCTGGCTTCAGTCCTAGTGGTGTAACCTACTGCAAGAGCTGTTCTCGAAGATCTACTGTTACGGTAAGTTTTTACGTAACTGTACTTTTTTGGTAGCCATTACTTCTGCCAGACGTATCAGTGAATTGCAAGCCCTGTCAGTAGAATCTAATTTCATCTCTTTTCACAGAGACAAAGTGGTCCTTAGAACTAACAGAAAGTTCTTGCCTAAAGTGGTTTCAGACTTCCACCTCAACCAGTCTATATCTCTCCCTGTTTTCTTCACTGATCATTCTTCCTTGGGAGAGAGGAGGCTACCCAGTTTGGATGTTAAAAGAGCACTTAGCTACTACATAGAGCGTACCAAGGGTCACAGGTTTGAATCCCTCCAGTTGTTCCTTATGTATGGAAACGTTGGTAAGGGCAAACCTGCCACTAAGGAGATCTATTGCCAGGTGGATTGTTTCTTGTATACAATTCTGCTATGAAAAACTGGGTAGAACTCCACCCTCAGACCTGAGGGCTCATTCCACAAGAGGTACAGCTGCTTCCCTGGCTGCTGCAAGGGATATTCCTCTCTTTGAAATGTGTCAAGCAGCCACCTGGAAAACGGTCCATACTTTTACCAAGCATTACTCTCTGAATATCCAGGCTAGGAGTGATGCTCAGTTTGGCACAGCAGTACTTCAGAGCCTATTTCCAAAGTAGGTTCTTTCCCTCCTCCATGGAGGTACTGCATGGTAGTCTGCAATAGTCAGACTACAGCAAGACTTCATGTTGTTTGAAGAAAACATTACTCACCTTAGTAATTATGTTTCTTCTAGTGGAGTCTTGCTGTATTCTGACCTCCCTCCTGCCTCCCCTTTCAGAAGCTAGTGTTTGGGATGTGGGTGGGCAGGAGCAGTGTTGGCACCCTAGGGGCGTCCATTTTACACACTCTTTTTTCTTTGGGTGGAATGTTGTTTTTTGGATGCGTTTTTGGTTTTGGTTTCCTGACTTGAGTCTTCCTTTGAGAACCAAAAACATTATATATTTTCCAGTTGGCTAGTAAAAAATTTTACAGTTTCAACACAGAACACCTAGGTAGTTTTTGCTCGTAAAGATCTGACGGTTGCAGTTTGAACGACAACAGAGAGAGGCTTCAACTGAGCTCGTAATGAAAATTCTATGCAAGGCATAGAAAAGTTAACCCTTTGTTCTCTGGGGCAGTTGAAAGGCAGGACCTAACTGCAATAGTGAGAATACAGCAAGACTCCACTAGAAGAAACATAATTACTAAGGTGAGTAATTTTTTCTTCTCTGCAGTATGTGCACCCCTAAATCGGCGACAAGCCAACATGGTGGTCTGTAGTGGGTGGTCAACAATAAAGTGGCTTGTGAAGCCAATAAATGATCTCATATCTCGGCTAGACCACAGATCTGTGGTGAGATAAATGTTTTGTGTTTGCTGCATTTGATTCCTCAGTTTATCTTGGACACTGGAAGCATGTTCCGGAAGTAGCTTCTGGCTGACCTGTTTCCTGCTGGGCATGGTGAAACGTGGTTCAGCTGTGCTGAGGATGGCGCGAAATGCTGTGTTGTCTACCACAGACAAAGGCATGAGGTCCTCAGTAATGAAGCTAACGATTTTGCTGGTAAGCTTCTCCTGACGAGGGCCTGTGGCTTCCCACTTCTTGGGGCCTGAGGTGTGGCCAGATTGATGAGATGACTCCCCAGTGACTTCAGGGTGTTTCATCTAAGACTTTTAACATGCAACTTACATTACTTTATCCATATTATAACCACACAGACAGCATTTGCACACAATAATACTCTACTAGCATTAGAGGATTCTCTAGTTAAACAACATACTCATTGAACTGATCGATAAAATTGATTCATTTAGACATGCAAGACAAAGAATTTCAATATTAACTGTACTTACTTTGAGGTGCCTTATGAAGTTAGAAGTAGCTTTTATTGAGCCAGAGACGGATGTTCCACTGTATTTGCATATAGCATGATGGTTCCTATTTGCATTATATTCACTTGGCTCCCCAAAATGTTCAACGACTGAATACTTTTTTTGGCATAATGGCACTTGAGATCAACAGCAACGTCTAATTTGTCGGGCAAAGTTTGTGGTCAAATGGCAAGGAAAATGGGGTTTATTCGGTTTCTCAGTTCCTCTTCCAGTCCAGGGTCATTCAGTCATCGGGGTTCTCCGTTCCAGTCCAGGTCCAAATCCAAGTAATCATTCAAAACTCTCCAACACACCAAACTGTTCTCCAAATCCCAACACTCCTAGTCTTTCCAAAAATGTACTCCACAAACAATGAGTGTAAGGCTGGCTCTTGCATAGAGCTACAAGACAGGTGAGATTGTTCTAATTAATTAAAGAACAAGTGAGTGCATTCACATCACAACTGGGTACTAATAGACTCACCCACATAATTCCTCTGGATGAGACAGTAGGTGTGCTAAGCTGCAATCAGCTCATCATTCGTGACACCCGTTACTGTGTTTGTGTGATTTACATACAGGTGTGTTGACCATTGAGCTGGGCTCAATTAATCATTAGGTTTAGCTACCATGTGCTACCATTGATTGACAGAACCAGTAAGTTGAACTAGTCAAAGTGATTTGCTCTCCACCGTAAAGCACTTTGATTGGTTCAAACCAGTCAGTCATTAGCATTACGGTAGCTCAGTTCTTGGTTCATGATGCCTCACTTGCCAAGCATTAAGCCAGACTACACTAGGAATGCTATTCCACAATTTAAAGCAAAGGTTCTGTGCTAAATAAATGTTATTTAAGAATTGGATTTCAAATCGAATTGATATGTAAAATTCAATTCCAATTCTATAGCTTTTGTTTTGTTTCAAATCCAGTTCAATTCCAATTACCCACTTGATCAGTTTTCCTTGACTTGATTTATGAATTTCTATTAAATTCTGAATTGACCCCTACTCTGCGAGTGCTGAGTATTTACGTAAATAACTGAAAGCTGGCACATAGACATCCTTCCCTGGCTTAACCCATTGCTTATATCACCACATGGCTGGCTGTGGGGGTTCTTGGGCAGTTAGTTCAGTGTCATTGCGGGGGAGGGGGGAATGCATGAGCGATGAGCTAGAAAATAAGCCTACTTCTTCAGCTGGCTTGCTTAATCAGGACCTCTAGGTCCCGTAGCATTTAAATGGGAACAGAAAGTTCCCCTTTAGGTAAACATTATTATACTAACCACAGTATAAGAGCAACTGCTGTGTAGCTTCTTTCCAGTATAGGTCTGCAAAGTCTGGAGATGATCAGTGTCCCAGGACACCAGTGTGGAAACAGTCTCTCCAACTATTGGTCTGCATTTACATGTGATTGAAGTACAGTCCTGGGTGGGCAGCAAATGCACCAGACCGCAAAAAAAAAGACAAGAAAGAGAAAAAAAACTGAAGATGTAACGCCAGTAGGCAAATTTCCTTTGTCACCTGTAGGCACCAGCATTCCAACAATTTAAAGTGCTGCAAACACCTTCAAGCTTGTGAACTGCACTTTTATATTTTCCCTGTGAACTTTATCAACTACAACACGTAATGGGCTCAGGTTTTATTTTAGCCACCCCACCTACATAAAATGCAACATGCAATTATAACTTTAATTTTGTCCACCTCTCCCAAAAAAGGGACTATTTTTTTCTTAGTTAAAAGTTCAATACATTTTAATTTCTTTAAAGGGGGCAGGAAATGTGTGTTAACTGGCAGCAGTTAGTAATGTTCATAGTAAGAGAAACTATAGAGTTGTCTGCAGATAAACCATATTTAACAGTACCTAAATAAGCACTGTTGTAAAAACTGTTTTTCTATTATTTTCTTTTTATGGACAACATTTGGCATGGTTGTTTTCATGGAAACAGTAATTTGGAGTTTTTATTATGTCATGGTTACTGTACAGAATGCTAAGCATGAACTGTTGTCGTATCAGAACCATGCGTAGAGTTCTGTGCACAAACTGTGATGTTGTTAAAACTTCAGATCACTGGTTCCATGAAGAGAACTGTAATGTAATGCTGCACATAAAAGAAAAACGCTGCAAAATAGAATAGCTATGTAAGACCGTATCGTAACAGTAGATCTTCAGGGGAATCTCTGTCATCAGGTCACACCTATGGAACTTAGCCGTCAGACATCAGGATAACACTGAAGCTTTTTTCTGCAGCAGTCTATTAGGGTCCTCCCACACCATCAGACTCTGACCTCACTTGCCCTATATAAATGTGGGCAGCCCCGCTTCTTCCTTAGTTCTTTCTGTAGCCAGAGGTCATAGGAGGTCGGAGTCCCACCCAGGTATTGAGGTGTAAAAGAGAAAGGGCCCAGCTAGCAGAAAGGCTAGAGCAACAACAGCCAAGCTGGGGAGAGAGAGAGAAAGGGGGATGGAGGGAGGGACAGCATGACCTAATGACAGAGATTCCCTTGAATATCTACTGATATGGTAAGTTCTTACATAACTGTTCTATTGTCTTCGGGCACATCTCTGTCATCAGGCCACACCTATGGAATGAGTCCCAAGCAGTGCTAGGCGCAAGACAGTCTGGGTGGCAGGAGACACTGACAGGGTTGAATAAGGCCCTGCCCCAGTTGTAATGAGGAAAGAGTTTTAATGCAAAGACCTGTTCTGTTCTTCTTTTCTGTCTCTTGTCTGTCTGGTTGTGCAACAGATTTTCTTGTGAGACCTAGGACTTGATTACCCTGATGGTCTTGCAATTCTCTGCCTCTCGCTATCTGTCTACCCTCACTTGCTGTTCTGTCTCTTCTTTCCCTTGCATATCTGCAGGTTTAAAAATATATGTGAATCTTTTTGTGGAAATGTAATTGATACTGGGATCCCTTTGTTTAAAACTGTATATAATTATACTATTGAAATGATTGCAGAGCTATTTGGAACTCAAGGGGTTAACCTGAGATGCAGTTTTTAAGCCTTCTGCAGAAGATGTAAACAAGAGGTCAGTTCTGGGTCACAATGTTCTTTTTGCTGCACCTGCTGAAACTGACAAGAACACTTGAAACTTAATAAAAGAACAGTGTGTGAGAAGCATGCTGTTTTTCATGATGAGCTCCTGCACAGACTCATAAAAAAGAGCTGCAATGTTTTGCAAAGAAGAGAGACTGAGATTGGAAATTGAGAAGAAAAACTGAGAAGGACTCTGTTTTTCATGTTTCTACTGCCATTGGAAATAGTTGTTCTGAACAATTTTAATTTTTTATTTTACTGTTAGTAATAAAACTCATGTTGCGAATTTTACAACTACTCCTGGTTTTTCCTATGCTTCCTTTCCTTTGCTTCAATGACAGACAGGAGGCCTAAGAAAGAGGGCCTCACAGCTAGGCCAAAGCCTGCCCTTCCTCTGGAGGCAAAGTCTAGACTGTAGTGCTTGGTGAAAATGTGGACAGTACTCCAAGTTGGAGCAGCGCAAATCTCAGCTGCTGACACGCCTCTGAAATTGACAACCGAAGTGGCCATACCTTTAGTGGAATGCTCCTTAAGAACCCCAGGAAGTTTCTTACCATGCTTCCTTTAACAAAAAACAAAACAGTTGGCCAACTGTTTGGACAAACACTGTTTAGAAACTGGAATGCCCTCTTTCCCAAGGGTGAAAGAAACGTGACTTTCTGCAGTTCTTACTATGGTGTATGTATAGTACTACAGAATTCTGTACACATCCAAAGTATGGAGCAGTGCTCCCCATGGATTGGCATGCTATAGAAAATAAATGGGCACGTGGAAGGATTGATTTAAAGTAAACTCAGGCACTTCCTTAAGAAGAAACTTGGGGGTAGTACACAAAGAGGTCCTCTCTTTGTGAAAAACCAAATAAGGCTACTCACATATGAGAGCCTGAAGCTCTGAAATCCTTCAGGCAGAAATAATAGCAACTAAAAATGCTTTCCATCACAGAAAGCGAAGCTCGCAAGATGCGTCTGGCTCAAAAGGAGGCAGGGTCAGCTTTTCCGGACAGAAATTCTGGTCCCAAGCCGGAACCGGATTACAGATAAGAGGTTTCAAATGAAAAATGCCTCACAAAAAAGTATGGGCCGCATCCAGTTGGGCCACAGTACAGCCATCAGTGTGCACATGCAAAGCTGATTGATGTAGCGGACAGGTGCACCTCAATAGAGGAGCATTGGGAGTCCTGCATCAGACAAGGACAAGAGATAGACTAGAACTTGGTTCACTGGGCAAGTGAAAGGGACAAGATGATGGGAGGCGGCCCAGACAGGAAATCGCTTCCACTTCGAGAAGTGGCACTGGTGGAAGGTTTCTTGGCAGCCACCAGGACATCGGCCACCTTCTGAGACACCTCAGACCGAGCAGTGGCTATGTCCTCAGGAGCCATGCATACAGATGAAGGGACTGGAGGTCTGGATGGACCAGAGTCCCCAGTGCGTGTGTCAACATGTCCCAGCAGAGGAGGAGGGGGACTGGAGGTTCCCCCGCTAGTTGTTGCAGTAATGGAAACCATATCTGACGAGGCCAGAATGGAACCACCAGAATTAAGGTGACACCCTCCATCTGCAGCTTGATGAGCGCACTCTGAATCTGAGGAAAGTGAGGGAAGGTATTAAGAAACCTCCCTTTCTCGCTCCTAAACTGGTCTCCGGTCTTCCTTACTCCTGGGCTGTACCTCTTGATGCTGATCCACAGGCAGGAATCGGACCTCTGCAGCAGGGGACATCCAGCCCTCCACTTCCTGTTCTCCTCAGTTTACTTCCTGCCTTCAGTCTGGCAGGTTCCCTGCAAGCAGAGCTCTGCCATGTGGCAGAGCTGAAGACAGCAGACTGTAAGTCAAACAGTTTTGCTTTTCTGGATGTGAAAAATCTCAGCTGTGTTTAAGAATTCCAGCATGAGCTAGCCCGGTGGCGCTGAGGGTTGAGGCGCTGGACGCCACACCTTGCGCCACGCCGGTGACCGGTCGGGACGAGCCCGGGCAGCCGTCGGGTCGGCAGGGGAGGGAGGATTGAGCGTCTGGAGGACAGCTCTCTCCTGGGAGGGTGGGGGGTGTAGACTCTGCACTTGTCTGGTCTCTGGCGGAAGCCAGAGGCACAACAAGCACACGAGCACACAGAGAGGGCTGGGAGTGAGGACGTCGGTGGGGACGCCTTGACGCCTGGGCGAGCTACCCTTTAAGAACATGGGAAAACACACCGAGCACCGAGGGAAGGAGCGCTGGGATATAGGCCTAATGACTGCTGCCTGCCTGACCGCGGGAGGATCTGGCAGTTGATTGATCAGGGTGTGTACCTGCCCACCTCGTACCCACCCTGGGGGACATATCCCACGCTCCATGGGGGTCTACCGGGGTTCCAGGTAGGTAAGTGGGGTAATACTTTAGCGACTCCCGCAGAGCTGGGTGTCTGGCGCCCAGAGGAGAGATAAACCACAATTTCAAAAAAATTCCAGCATGGGTACCAGTCTCAGCCTTGCAAGGCACAGTCTGGCCCCATTTTAGCTGTGTTGTTTTTTCCTCGCATTTCAGAAAGCACTCGGCTCGGAGTGCCCCTGCAGTGCAGTGAAAGGCTGTTTCCTTGGGGAATCAAACGTGGCACTGGAGTGCTTAAAAGGGATGATTGAACCTTTCTTCATGTTGTTCTTTCCGGAGCGCTTAGGGATCAGGGGAAAACATTATTCGCTGGCCCCATTTCGTCATGGGTGTTTCTCTTCCGCCGCTTTTCTTGACCCAATTTGAAACGCCCGGTCAGAATAAGTGGCAGCCACCATTTTTCTCTGCAGCATGGTCTGACCAGGGGAGTGAAAACGCCCGAGAGCTTTGAAAGACATTATCCCTCAGTCAAGCGAACGTCCTGGGGTAAAAACGTCACCGGATGATTCAGGGGGAATACATATCCTCTCGGCTTTTTCTCCCACGCCTTCTGACCTGATTTTGAAATGTTCAAGTCAGAATAAGCTGCAGCCACCATTTTCTCAGCAGTGATGGTCTGGGCTAGGGGAGTGAATAGCATAGGGGAGCGACAACCGCACCAGAGAGCTTCAAGGGTTGCTATCCCTCAACCAAGCTCAAGTCCTGGAGTAAAAATGGCGCTGGAGGACTTGGGGGTACTTCTGCCCTCAGTATGGCAGTGTCAGCTTGTCGTCGGGGAGCTCTCGTTGACTAGCACAGCCGGGTATGAGACGCCCTAGTCGGGACAAGGGGACGCTTCCTCAGTGAGAGTTTAGTGCCTGAAGCAGTCTCGGTGACAACTCGACAACGACTGGCAATTTGATTACCATAGTCGCTCGTTGAAGCGGGACCTGCAGCACGGCTTAGTGACTGAACTAAAGAAGTAGTGGTATAGTGCGGTAGGGGAGCTATTCCAGCAGCTTTTGCTCGGCGCTACATCTCTCCCCCAATCCGTCACTTAAGGGATGCCCAGAGGGTTATCTACATAGGCTCCCTGAGACTGGACCCCTGTGTAGGCTACTAGGACTGAAATAAAAGTATGGAGGCTACTAGGAGTCAATTACAAGTATGAAATTTATCCCTTGATGCCCAGAGGGTTATTTGCATAGGATACCCTGAGGCTGGATCCCTACCTAGTCTAGTAGGAGTAAAATAGAAGTATGGAATGTGGCCCTTATAGGATTAGCACACTTCTTAAAGGGCCAGCACGTTAATCTCCGCTTCAGCTTGTAGTGTTATCCTCACACATGCCTTTGCCAGCACATTAATCTGTGCTTCAGCTTGTAGTGTTATCCTCACACAAGCCTTACAGGGTCGGACAAGATCAGTGCTGCTAATGCTAATTCACTTTGTGTGGATCACTGCACCTAGAAGGTATGGTGACGTCTGTGGATGGGGAAGACGTTATGGACGCATACCTGATAGCCCACAGGTCAAGCGGTGGTCACCAGAGGGACTCAACAGTCCGCAGCCCACTCTGATACCAGACCTCATAAAAAGGTGAAATAGGGCCTCGCTTGGTTCCAGAGTGCATTGACTGACAACCTGGGATCCCCAGATATGAATCACAGGAAGATAACACATAGAAGGAACGCTAAAGCGTTGCAGGATGTGTTTCTTGGACTCCATTTTATCCTCTTCCGGAGGGGGAGCAAGTGGGCAAGACCTTGCCCAAGATATCACAGTCTAAATTCCCTTGGATCTCACCTGGTGGCTCCCATCCAACAGAAGATGGTTTCTCACCGGGCATCTTCTTCCAAACCGGCAACAGCTTTCCTTATGCCTCCTACCATAAGGGAAGTGGCTGAAGGAGGAGCGACAGCTCTCTAGACTTCTGCCCTATCCAGTGCCTCAACAGATAGTGCCCCAGCATATCTTAAGCCTTTCAGGCTTAGACAGAAGCAACCGCAAAAATAGTTAAATTACCTTAAAAGCTACCCTCTGAGATGATCATCGGACAGGAATGGAGAGGCCCTCCCTCAAGGAGACTCTTTCAGTCCTCCACTCCTCCTTTAAAGCAGCTGCGAACAACCTGTTCTCAACACCACTGACGTGGCATTCTAGCATGCTGATGAGCCACATATAAGCAAGCCCAGCCAATCTGTTTTTTCCGCATGAGCCGCAATACCGTGGGCCACTATCCTGGCATTCCAGCGTGCTGATGAGCCAGATGTAGATAAGCCCACCCCACAATAGCCTCAGAGCGGGAATATTTTAGGCATCATCAGCAGATATCTCAAAGGAGGCTGCCAGTTCCGTAGCAAGGGCCATACTTTATCTCGCATCGCCTCGACATTCTTAAGGCTGCAGGCATGGCAGGTGGACAGATCGCCAAAGCTCCCTTGGCGAATGCCCCCGACAAGGGAGAGCTCCCATATGGATAGTCTTTAAAGGGGGTGGTAAAGGTTCCCAGAGAAATGTGGTGGTAAAAGTTTCCAGAGCAGTGCCGAAAACCTGACTGCCAAGATTCAGGAGCACGTACAGACCCTGGACGCAGGGATCCAGTCAGAGTATTCAAGCCCAGGCATGCTCGGAGGACACATTAAATCAGCCTTGGCAGACAATATTGGATCATCTCTATCACCCAGCAGACACAATCACACAGCAGACCTTTTAAGGGGAACTTTGTCACTAGTAGTCAGGAACTCGCTAAAAGGTTTTTTCCGGCACCAACAAATCTGCAAGACGTCTATTCGCATATTCCCATGCAGTAATGGCACACACACTATCCCACATTCAGAATGGCAGACCAGTACTTCCAATTCCAACTCTACCATTGCGGTCTTCTCACAGCTCAACCATGCATTACAGGCAGTGGCAGTAGCAGAGGTAGTCGGGTCTCCTACGGCACAAGATTTTGGGATCTGTAATCGTTCATCAAGGAGTGTTGCAAGCTCCTCAGCTACCTGCTTATTTTTTCACACAGCTCATCAAGACTGATTAAGCCCTTTCTCCAGGGACGGTCCCAGAGGCCTGAGGTTATGAAGGGCCACAAGTTAGGCCATCTGCACTAAGTCTGAATCACGACCACTGCAAGCCTCAGGAGCTGGGAAGGACTCACCTGCATCAGCTGTCTGCACCGGGCAGGGGATCACTGTTGGGCACAAGATACAGTATAAGCATTTTCGGACGGGGGAACAGTAGGCCATGCCCCGAGACACGTTGAACAGCAATTCCTCAATCCGGCTAGCCTCATTCCAACGGACAGTCTGGCAACACTGACAGATACTGACCATAAGGGCGAATTGAGAAGCTCAAAGATGCTAAAGGAATCCCTTCTCTTTCAGGGGGTTGAGCACCACAGAATGATGTTTGTAACTGGGACAGGAAAATGTCATAGCAGAATGACTCTGTCGTAAAGGGGGTCGACCAAGGGATCGCAGTTGAAGGGCAGTGCCTCCCACATTCAGACAGGATAGTGGGGCAGTACTCAAACAGATCCTTTTTGCCTGCGGGCAGAACTCCAAGGTAAAACAATTCTGTTCCCTGGCCAAAGAAAAAACAGCGGTGGCTCAGGACACCTTTTCCCTATAAACTGGGGCCTGTTCAGTCTCCTGTATGCCTTCCTCCAGTACCGCCTCTGTCAAAAGTCCTTCACAAAGTGGCATTGGACAGGGCAGTCATGATTCCAGTCTGTCCCTTATGGTTTTTCCGCACTTAGTTGCTTCTCTTTCATTGGTCAGGACGACCACCTCGAACATAGGGAGGCAGTATATCGGAGTGGTTTAAGGCTCAGAGCTGCAAATCTGGTGACATCCAGCAGACCAGACCTGGGTTTGAATCCCACAGCTTCCACCTGCATACTGTGTGACCCTGAGCAAGTCACTTAACTTCCCTGTGCTCCCAGGTCGCTCCTGTAAAAAAGCTTTCAGCTTAGTGTGCTACTCCTGGTTAAACAACTAAAATAAAAATAAAAAACATTCAGGTTCAGTCATGGGAATTCTCTATGAAGGTCCAGTTCTGTACCCCATTTTAACAACTGGTCTCCCTGTAGACCTGGAAAGTGAGTGGAAAAAGCTTCAAGGAGCTATGCGGTACAGCTCCTGTTATTGACATGATGGGGTACTAGTGTGCATCTCCTCTTCCTCCAAAGTGCATCATAGAATCTGGAGAAAATTTTGGTTCTGGCTTCATTACAGACACATACAAAAACGACACAATATAAGCGCCAGTACTGCTGCAGTTCCTTAAGACAGATGGACAAAGGACTGCAGCCAGCCACCTTACAAATTATAGAGTTTCTGCACTGGGGACACTCTTGACTGGCCCTAGGGAATTGTTGGGCTCATATCCCCATGTTTGGTAGTTCTTCAGGCAGCAGCATTAGAACACCTTCATTCCTTACCCAAGCTGTGCTGAGGATTGCTATCCAAAGCTCTGTCATCTCAATCAAAGACTATGGCTTAATTATCTATGGCTCCGACACTACCACCGCACTAAGGTGCATCACAGCCACCCTAAACAAGGCCTGTCGGCTGCTCACTGGAGCGCAAAGACGTACTCATACATGTGAGCTCTACACTGAAACAGGATGGTTGCAAAACTCAAATCACATAAGGTACCTCACATGCTTGATGGCAAAAAAATCCATCTTGGGCCGCACTCCACCGTGTATCCAAGACCTACTTTGCCCGAATACCAGCATCCATCCCACCAGAAGATTGGAACACCAGCCTCTCCAGGTCCCCAGATGCCGGACCACACAGGGCCAAAGATCTTTTGCCTATCATGCCTCCAGCTGGTTCAATGCCCTGAGCTCGCTCATGACATCCTCCACGTCACTAGGAGCTTTCAAATCTATGCTTTACTCTCACCTCTTAGTCTCTAGCTCCTGTGACTGCCTTGGCTAATGATTCTTCCCTCATGGCTTTTTTTTTTTTTTTTTACTGTTTTTCATCCTCCTCCTCTGCTCCTTTCTTGACAAAGGCATCTGAGTCCCTCTAACTGCTCTAAGTCTGCTCCCCTCCCCATATCTCCTCCTACCCTTCCCACCTTGTCCATTTCTCCAATGTTTTGTTTTTTTCCTGTGATGTACTGTATTATACTGGCTTACTGAAAACTTTATAATTTGCTGACCATTCTATGTAACATGTCTTGTTTGTTTGTACATTGATGACGTGGAACCTTTGTAAAAGAGCCATTGGCTCAAAGGTAATAATTCCTAGAACAATAAACTAAACTAACGCTATCACCTTGCAGTCTTAATATGGGTCTCCAGGCCGTGACCACGGTCCCCTGTAGAGCCTCTCAAGCCATCCTTTATGCATCTCAAAATAAAGGTCGCCCCTTTTTTTTACTCAAAGCTATTACTCCAACTAGGAGTTTTCAGCAAGCTAAAAGCATTGCTTGCCCAAGAGCTGTACTCTCGTTCATCAGGCAGGAACAGTTCCATTTTTTTCTTTGCCAAAGTTTCGTCTCCCCTCTATTACAATCAAAGGTTCATTCATCCTTCCTTCCTTCCTTCCTCCCACTCTCTAAACGCAGCAAGGATGGAAAATGTCATACACTAGACCTGGGAAGAGGAACAAAAATGTGCATTGAGAGAGAAAGCTCTTCGCGCAAAACTTCAACTGTATTCATGCCAGCTAAAAGGAAAAAAGTTGGAGCAGCAAGGATTCAATAGGCGCTATAGTCAAACGGATTCTATCGGTCACCTCTGTGGCTTATGATCATGCCAGAATATCCTTCCTGGCCCAGTGAGAGTCCATGGCCCCCCTATGTGGGCGTAATTCAGAGAAGCATCGACTACAAACTCGCACTGTGTGGCTTTTTGGTCATCCATCCACACACTGAAAAATTCTCTGGAAGGGATGTCCTCGGCAGAGGCATCTTTTGGCTACAGAGTGTTTCAAGCGGTGGTGAACCATTAAGGACTTTTGACATTCTTCCCACCTGGGACATCTGGGGACGTACTGCTTTTGTATATCCCAGGAGTAAGGAAGCCTGGAGACCAGCTTAGGAGAGAGAAATTTTAATTTAAATACCTGTAAATTTTCTTTCTCTGACGGTTGGTCTCCGGGCTTCAGATTCCCTCCCAGAATGTATAGAGTTGGCTGGCCTCTCGGCCCTATATGCTTTAAAATTCTTGTTTTTTGTTCCCAAGTTCTTGTAG
The DNA here is from genome assembly GCA_016271365.2 of Neoceratodus forsteri. NCBI lineage: Eukaryota > Metazoa > Chordata > Ceratodontiformes > Ceratodontidae > Neoceratodus > Neoceratodus forsteri. Next base: position 688,341,564 of record CM057459.1, on the reverse strand, counting down.
TATTACCACATTGGACTGCTGTAGGAAGAACTGAAAAGAACAGGAAGTGGAGGGCTGGATGTCCCCTGCTGCAGAGGTCTGATTCCTGCCTGTGGATCAGCATCAGGAGGTACAGCCCATGAGTAAGGAAGCCCGGAGACCAGCCGTCGGAGAAAGAAAATTTACAGGTATTTAAATTTCAGTTTTCAAGAGAGGGACAACTTGTCTCGTCAGAAAACTCCAGGCCCTGGATCTAGTGAGCAGAAACGCGGCAGTTTTGTGTTGAGTGGGGATGCAAAAAGGTCCAACTCTGGATGACCCTACCTGTTGAACAGGTCTTCTATGACCAAGGTCAGCAGTTCCCATTCGTGCATTCTGGACTGTGACCCGCTGAGGCTGTCTGCCAAGGCATTTACTGATCTAGAGTCCAGTACCAGGCCCTCATTGCTTCCCGGCACAGGGGGGTAGTAATGACCCCCCCCCCCCACTTTGTATGTTGATGTAATAAACCAAACTGAGATTGTCTGACTGCACTAGCAGAGTGCACGGAGAGAGAGGGTTTTGGAAGGCATACGGAACTGCCTTCATTTCTAGGATGTTTATGGGGAGGCGAGCTTCCCTCTGGGACCCAGAGGCTCTGGGTCTGATAAGGACCAAGGTGGGCTCCCCAACCCAAACCGAAACATCCATGGTGAGGAGTGGGGATAAAGGGGACCCCTTTTAAGACATTGGCCGGGTCCATCCACCAGTGAAGCACTTTGCGTACTGAGCAGGAGACAAGGACCAGCTGATCTAGATCATCTGAATACTGATCCCACTGGACCCTGAGGGTCCACTGTGGGATCCTCATGTGCAGCCTGGCTAAAAGGACTGTAACGATGGCTGCGGCCATTAGGCCTGGTAGCCTCAAGAATGTCCTGGCTGGGACATACTGGCCCTGAGCCACCGCCTGGGCTATGAGGCAGTCTGCCCTGTCTTGGGAGAGGAAGGTCTTGCCCTGGGTAGAGTCCAGAACTGCTCGTGTGTACTGAAACTGCTGGGATGAGGTCTGTATGGACTTTGGCAAATTGACAGTGATGCCCAAGGACTGGAACAGCTGCAGGGTGTGCGCTAGAGTGAACAGCAGGAGCCCCATGGACTTTGCTTTCAGTAACCAGTCATCCAGGTATGGGAACACAGGCCTCTGCGCTGAAAGGCTGCTGCTACAGCTGCTGAGCACTTGGTAAATACCCGAGGCATAGAGGATAAGTCCGAGGGCAATAACCTGAACTGGTCCCCTGGAACAAGAACTGTAGGTACTGCCTGTGAGGGGGCAAACCATGATACGCAGATAGGCATCCTGCATGTCGAGGGAGCATGAGTCACCCTGCTTGAGCAGAGGAAGAAGGCCGTGCAGAGTTACAATCCAGAACTTTTTGTATTAAAAAGATTCAGCTCCTTGAGGTCTAGAAAGGTCTTCAAGTCCCCTATTCTTTTGGGAACCAGGAAGAACTGGGAGTAGAACCCTTTGTTCCTTTGACGTCTGGGCGCTGGTTCTGTTGCCCCTTTGCGTAGCTAGGTAAGCACCTCCCCCCTGAGCATCTCTGTGGTCTGGAGTATAAGAGATGGGGACTGGGGGGAACATCTGACGGCTGTTCTAGAAGTTCTAGAGCATGGCCCCATTCGATTATCTGCATGATCCTGTTGTTTGTAGTAATAGTTCTCCATTGGGACAGATGGAGGGAGACCCCGTCCACCACCTCCTGGCTTGGAACAAGAGGAGGGGGGAGCTGGCAAAGAGTCAGGTAGAGGCGGAACCAGCTGCTGAGGCCGTTCCCCCTCCTCTGGAATCACTGGTAGATGAACCAGAGGTGGAGGAGGGGGCAGGCAAGGTGGAGCTAGCCCTGCGCTTGCCCTGGAGCTTGGTTCCAGAGCAGACTTGTGAGAGACGTTACGAAAGGCGGGTCTAGGTCTGCTCCTGGGTTGGGTATGATGTAAGGAGTGAACAGACCTAACAGCCCTGCCAGAGGCCTGTAGGTCATTGATAATATCCTAAACATCAAGACCAAAAAGTTTGTGATCCACAAAGGGGCATTCAACACTTTTTGCTGGACATCAGCTGCAACGCCAGAGACTCTAAGCCAGGAGTGCCTTCTAAGGCAAATGCCAGAGGCATCTGCCCTTGCTGCAGTATCAGCAGTATAGTAGGTGGCTCTGAGAAGATGCTTACTGACATCTTCTGAGGCCTGGAGAATTTTTAGAAGCTCTTGTCTTTGGGAACCCTCGGGAAGGGCCTGAGCAGCAGGCTTGCCCTTCTTCCAGCAGGTGTTCTGGTACTAGATCAAATGAGTCAAGTAGTTGGCAGTTCTAAGGCCCAGAGTGGCAGAGGCAAAAGTCCTCTTGCCCCAGAGATCGAGCCTCCTGGATTCCTGGTTGGGGAGAGGTAACCAAGGTGCTTTGGCGCCTTTGTCCTGTTATGAGTGGCCTTGATTACCACTGAGTCGGTTTCTGGCTGGGTTGCATAAAAAGGCAACCCCTGGGGCACCTGGTGAAGCTTATCAGCCTTCTGAGCATGGCAGGTACCAGGTTGGGTCTGTGCCGGGCGGCAGTGGCAGCATCATTCGGTGCTGGGAGCAGAGGATGAATAACCTTGGGTGGAGATTCTGGCATCTCCAAGAATTCCACCAGGTTCCTCCTCCTGACATCATGTTTCTCAGTCTGGAACCCTATAGTGGAGGAGAGCGGTTTCATAATTTTGAAGAGGGGTCCTCTGGGGGACCTTGGGGTGTGTTTGGCAGTCATCACTCCTGGAGACAGTAGACCTATCAGAGGAGTCTACCTCGGTGTCTTCCTCCTCATCCTCTTCCTCAGGGAGGATGAGATCAGGATGGTATTCCTCCTTTGTGTCAGCCTGTTCTGAAGCAGGGGCTGATGGCTGGAGTACCAGTGGCTCTGTAGAAGGCGCAAGGCAAACGGTTTGAACCGGCATTGATGCCGAGGCAGCACCCAGCGGCGTGGGCGATGACTGTTCAGCCTGTGGAATAAACTGTTGTATGAGAGCTGAGGTAATGGAAGAAAGAACAGCATTAAGGTTGACAGCAGGATAAGGGGGGTATTGTTGACATAAGTATCGACTGAGAGGGTGTAGAACCCAGCTCCAGCAAACCGCCACTAGCCATAGTAGAGGCAGTAGGGCCCAGCACCTGTGGACCTTAAGATTCAAGAGGTCTTCATGGCGGGGCTGGGGCAGATGACCCAGAAGCTGACAGTCCCTCTGCAGCCCTGAGAAGGTTGCGAGAACTCCCTCCGTGGGAGGCCTTATAGGAGCTGAGGTGTGCACGGAGCGAGGTGTCCTCGCTAGCGCGTTCAAAAGAGTGATCCCAGGAGAAGAGGAGGAGGAATCCAATGGTGATTGTGATCGCCGTCAGGGTGAATTGTCCTTAGGCCAGTCCTTTTCCCAACAGGATTGTTTCCCTGAGGACTTGTCCCGGGCCTTAGCATCCTGAGAGTCCTACACAGTCGACTGGGAGGGGGAGCCCTGGAAGACCCATGCTGTCTGCTGGCTGCCTGTTGCTCCATGAGGAACATGTGCAGGGCTTTTCAAACAACATGAAGTCTTGCTATATTATGACAATTGCAGTTTGTCCCACGATTAGAACTGCTCCGGAGGTGAAAGAGTTAACTCCCATTCTAAGAATGGAACTTAGAGCACGAGCTCGGTTAGAGAAGCTCTGTCTGAGTTATTTCAAACCCAAACTGTCAGATTCTTTACTCCGCCTCACTGAGCAGTCGCTCCGGAGATTTCTCCTACTGCTCGTTCATTTTCGGTTTAAACAGTGTTTTCTCGGTTCAAATCAACCGAGAATATTATTATTTTAACCAAAACCGATCAGTTCAAGCTCTGTCTGTGGTATCGTAAGTAATTTCAGTTTAATTTCTGTGTGGAACTTGTAAATGTTATCGGTTCGGTTTGAACCGATCAGCTTCTTTAAAACTTGAAGTTACAAAAATTAGAGGTTTTAGAGTGCGGTTCCAGTTCTTATCGGTTCTAAAAAGGAATTCATTACGGTTTTTCAAGACCATGATTCACGGTTAGGAACCGATAAGGGTGTCTTGCCTGCACTGCCCGTAAAGGGCAAGTTTTTTGGTTACTAGGCTGGCATTATGTCTGAGAAACCCAAAAGAAAACCGGCCCACTGGGTTTCAACACTGTGATGCTTGTGGGGAAGTCTTTGCCAAGGCTGACCCACACACCACATGTGTATATTGTCTGGGGTTTGACCACCTCAATTCAGACTGCCAGATTTGTAAAAATTTCCCTGCAGCCACCCTGGATAAGAGAGTTGGCAGGCTCAGGAACGAGAGGCCAAAAGTCCGCTGACCCGGATGGCCAGCCCGGTTCGGTGCCAACCAAACGGAGGGAGTGCCCTCTGACCAGGGCGAGACTTCCTCGGGCAAACGCAAGGCTGGCTCGGATGAGCCAGTTCCAGTAAAGAAAACAAGAAAATCAGCAGGTGTGGAGCCCAAAATTCCTTCTCCAACTGCTGCAGAGATAGCAAGAGCTATTCAGATTGTCCAGTCACTTTCTCCGGTTCCGTCCGAACCGCCACTGTCTGGTAAAAGGTCGGTTCCACCGGTTCAGGAATATGATGTTGAGGAGTTTTATGAACCAGAGGAGGGGGAGGATGATTATGAACAGTATGAATGTGACTTGGAGGGTCTGGGTGTGCCCATTGAACCGGACATCTCCCCAGACAGACCTTTAGAATCTCCCCCTATGCTTTCTGAGTCCCCCTCTCACTTTATGTTTTACAAAAAAGTTGCTGAAACCCTCCAGCTCCCATTGGAGGAAGCTGTGGATGAGCAAGAGGAACCTGATTTTGTAGAAATGATGGATATACCCTAGTCTAGGAGATTGTCTATTCCTTTGCATAAATCATTTAGGAAACAAACAATAAAAATTTTTAAAACTCTTAATTCTGTGCCTCCTGTGGATAAAAAGATGGACAGGAGGTACACACTGTCAGGTCCTGATACAGAATTCCTTTCACAGCAATGCAGTCATGTTGGGGTGGTTCAGGCTGCAGCCTGTGATAAAGCTAATATTCCCCTGGCTTCACATCCTTCTGACAAGGATTCCAGGAAGATTGATGCCATGGCTAAAAACAATACATGGCAGCGTCCTTGGGACTCAGGCAAGCAAATTACATGGCTTATGTAGCAAGGTATCAAAATCTAGATGGGACACTGCCATGGCTTTGGCCAAACAGGCCTCTGGCCAGCTTGCTAATGAGCTGGAACAGGTGGCTGCTGATGGCATTGAGGCATCCAGGTGCAGTTTCATGCTGCTGTGGATTTAATGATGTATCCTCTAGAGTCATGGCTACGTCTGTAGCTTTTGTGAAGTTGGCCTGGCTCAGGTGTACTAGTTTGTCTGCGGATGCCCAGACTAAGGCTATGGATTTTCCTGTGGTGGGAAATTCTCTGTTTGGGGAGCAGACAGAAATTATATGAAGAAATGGATGAATATAGGACTACCTATAAGAGTGCCCAAGCCAAGGAGCGGCAAGCCACTCCTCAGAGGCAGACCCCCAGGGGTAGGGGTAGGCCTTTTCACAGGCCTTTTTATCAAACCCAGGCCTCCTCTGCTTATGCTCAGAGGAGCTTCTTCAGAGGCAGATGCAGACTGGGTGTGGGCAGGCCTGCTCCCACCTCTCAGCCTACAGCACCTGCCAAACAGACATCCTGATGGGGTGCCCAGGGCCGATTCTCCTTTACCCGTAGGGGGCAGGTTGGCTTACTTCATTCAGAACTGGGTGTCTCTAACTTCAGACAAGTGGGTCCTGGAAGTAGTAAGCCAGGGTCTGGTTCTCAGCTTCAAAAAGTTTCCAAAGATGAGAATCTGATCTTTCCCACCTGCAAACTCTTTAGAGACCTTTACTTTAGAAACAGAAGTCTCAACCCTCCTGGCTCTCAGAGCTGTAGAAAGGGTTTCTCCCCTACACCAGGGCAAGGGTCTGTACTCCAGATATTTCCTTACCCCAAAAAAGACAGGAGAATGGTGGCCCATTTTAGACCTCAGATATCTGAACAAACACCTTTTGAAACCAAAGTTCAGAATGGTAACTCTTGCAATGATTTTACCCTCTCTAAGGCCAGGGGACTGGCTAGCCTCCCTGGACCTCAAGGATGCCTGTTTTCATGTCCTAATCAGAAGCTCCCACCGAAAGTACCTCAGATTCGAACTGCCCTCAGGTCACTACCAGTTCAGAGCAATGCCCTTCGGCCTCACCTCTGCCCCAAGGGTATTCACAAAATGTCTGGCAGTAGCAGTTGCTCATTTAAGGAGGCAAAGGATTGTTGTCTTTCCCTATCTGGACGACTGGCTCATTGTAGGCCAGTCCCCAGAACAGGTAAAATCTCACCTGCAAGTTACCCAGCAGCTGCTCACCTCCCTGGGCTTCTTGCTAAATCTTCCAAAGTCAGTTCTGGAACCAGTTCAGGTGCTCACTTTCATAGGTGCAGAATTGGACACAAAGCAGGCCAGAGCCTTCCTACCCTTAGAGAGGGTAAGGAACTTGGTGGCTTTGGCCTCCTCCTTCGCTCTGCAGGTCTCTCGACCAGCAAGACACTTTTTGCAGCTCCTGGGGCACATGGCTGCATCCACAGCCGTAGTGCAAGGAGCAAGATTTCAGATGAGGGACATTCAGTTTCACTTGAGAGCCTTTTGGTCTCAGAAAAGAGACCCCCTTTCCAAGTTCGTCCCAGTGACCCGAACCCTGATCCAGGCCCTCCAGTGGTGGCAGGATCAGAGCAATTTAAGACTGGGGGGCCCCTTCATTCCTCTGTCTCACTCCTTGACCCTCACTACAGATGCTTCCCTCCTTGGGTGGGGAGCCCACATGGGCGACCCCTCCACTCAGGGAGTGTGGTCCTCCCAGGAATCTCTGCTCCACATCAATTTGCTGGAACTCAGAGCTGTCTTTTTAGCACTTCAACTGTTTTCTGCGTTTGTTCAGAACAAAGTGGTACAAGTCAGAACAGACAACACCACAACAATGTGGTACATCAACAAGCAGGGGGCACTCGGTCTTGACCTTGTGCACCGAGGCAATGAAGTTATGGTCTCTGGCCTATTCCCTGAACACTTCCCTCATAGCAGTTCAGAAAGGTCAATGTCCTAGCAGATGCTCTCAGCAGGATTTCCCAGGGCCATCACGAATGGTCTCTGGATCCTCAAGTACTGGGGATAGTTTTTGCCAGATGGGGCACCCCTCAGATAGATCTTTTTGCAGCCCCAGACAATCACCAACTTCCACTTTTCTGTTGCAGGCCCCCAGTGTTGGGCTCAGTCCCCCTGGATGCCTTTCTCCTAGATTGGGAAGGGAAGTTTCTTTATGCCTTTCCCCCCTTCCCTGTCCTATTCAAGGTGCTAGTCAAAATCAGATCCCAGCCTTGCAGGGTGATTCTGATTGCCCCAGATTGGGCCAGGCAGCCCTGGTACCCACTCCTTCTGTCCCTAACAGTCCATCTTCCCCTGTGTCTCCCCAGGAATCACAACCTGTTAACCTGTGCCCAGGGGAGAGTTTGGTATCCGAACCTCAAATCCCTCAACCTCAAGGCCTGGCTCTTGAGGAGTTAGAATTTGCTGACCTACACCTTTCTCAGGGTGTTCTTGAAATCCTAAAGGCTTCTAGGAAGCCTTCCACTAGGAACTACTTATAATTCTAAGTGGAAAAGGTTTTCCATTTGGTGTGCTGGGAAACATATTTCCCGGAATCTGCTGATTTGCCCATTGTTTTGGACTATATGGTCCATCTTAATTCTTTGGCCTGAGACCAGCTACCCTGAAAGTACATTTGGCAGCTGTCTTTGCTTTTGTTTCAGCAGGAAAGCCCTCCTCTCTTCTGCTCACCCTGTATTTTCCAAGTTTTTTAAGGGATTGCTTCATACTAATCCACCTTAGGGATCCGCCCTGCCTGGGACCTTAATGTTTGCATTGCCCAGTTAATGCAACCCCCTTGAACCCTGTCTTCTGCAGAGCTTAAGTACTTAACTTGGAAAACTGTTTTCCTAGTGGCTATCACTTCTGCCAGGCGCATAAGTGAGTTGCAAGCCTTGTCAGTAAACTGACTTTATTTCTTTCCACAGGGATAAGGTAGTCCTCAGGACCAACAGGAAGTTTTGCCTAAGGTGGTTTCAGATTTCCATCTTAACCAATCTGTCTCCTTCCAGTGTTTTCACTGAACATTCTTCCTCTGGTGAGAGGAGATTGCACAGTTTAGATGTTAAGAGGGCCCTAAGTTACTATATAGAACGTACCAAGGGTCACAGGTTCGAATCCCTCCAACTTTTTCTCACTTACGGTGAGGTCGGAAAAGGGAGACCTGCCACTAAGAGATCAATTGCCAGGTGGATTGTCTCTTGTATCCAATTTTGTTATCAGAAACTGGGGAGAGTTCCCCCCTCTGGCCTGAGGGCTCATTCTACCAGAGGTACAGCCGCGTTTCTAGCTGCTGCCAGAGACATCCCTATCTTAGAGATATGTCAAGCTGCTACCTGGAAAAGCGGTACACACTTTCACCAAGCATTACTCCCTGGATGTCCAGGCCAGGAGAGATGCTTTCGGTTTGTAACTGTGCTTCAGAGCCTATTCCTAAGTAGGTTCTGTCCCTCCTCCATGGAGGTACTGCTGTGTAGTCTGCAATTGTCATAATATAGCAAGACTTCATGTTGTTTGAAGAAAAAAATTACTCACCTTAGTAATGTTGTTTCTTCTAATGGAGTCTTGCTATATTATGACCTCCCCCCCAGCCTGCCCCTCTCAGAACTTCTACTTGGGTATGGGGTGGGCAGCCTAGTGTGGGCACTAGTTATGCCCATTACATGTTTTCCACCCCTTCTTGGGGTTTTTTGGGGTGTGGTGTTTTTATTTTATATTATATTATTAATTCTGGTCCCCTGACTTGAGTCTTTGTGTTGGGACCAGCAATAGGTATTAATATTTAGGTAGCCAGTTGGCTAGTGTAGGTTACAGCTTCCACACAGACCTTAGTGAGTTTTTGCTCGTAAAGATCTGACAGTTTGGGTTTGAAATAACCCAGACAGAGCTTCTCTAACCGAGCTCGTGCTCTAAGTTCCATTCTTAGAATGGGAGTTGACTCTTTCACCTCCGGAGCAGTTCTAATGGTGGGACAAACTGCAATTGTCATAATATAGCAAGACTCCATTAGAAGAAACAACATTACTAAGGTGAGTAATTTTTTCTTCTTGCGTCAGCGCCAGGTGATGATGTTGAACTTTAGGCAAAGCTCACAGACAAGAGTGTTGTGACCAGGCCCAAGACAACAGACACAAGAGCTCATGGTTATTGGTTGAAGAAATCTTTTTTCTGCAGAGGCAATGACAGAAAGGAGCCAATTAAGATGTAGCTCTTGACGTACAAAGACAAATGGAATCACTTTAAAATAGTGATTCAAAGGCTGCTACCAAAGAAAAAACTAAGAAATTTTGGCAGTCGAACTGAGCGACGAAGCTTCTGCAGAGTCTGTGCGTGAATGGTCTTTGGCAGGAAAGAACTGAGGAGGGAGAGGGTCCACCCACTCTTATATAGGTAAGGCATATAATGTCGGAGCTTGACTGTGTATGTGTGTGTGTGGGGGGGCTACTAGACTGCTGCAGAAAAAAGCTTCTATGTGATCCTGGCACCTGATTGCTAAGTTCCATAGGTGTGTAACCTAATGACAGAGATATCCCCGAAGAAAATACAATTTTTCACATCACTTTTTTTATTTAGGTACAGTTGCGTATGGATCATTTAAGCTTATGGATATCATTTCTCTAAATGGCAATATTATAAACAGCTGGCAGTTATTTCCTGTCTTCTTTAATTTCAAACTAAACATTTTGTGTCAGTCTCATTCTTAGGCAGGTCTCCCCATTTTCTAAATGTAATACACTCCAGGCGCTGTGATGCCCTCTGTCTGTGGTGTCAGGCCTTATTATGCTTGTAGGCAGGTATAGCCCAACATCACCCTCCCTGTGTTATTGCTCACACAGTTTATGTCCTTATTAAGTCTTACATTGTTGTAACAATCCTTTAGAGTTCTATATGTATAGTTACTGTGTCTTATGGTTATCAGTGCATTGTCGAGTTCCTTGGTTGAGAGAACTGCAAAGTGATTATGAATCGTGTTAAAGACCTTTGTTTAAAAACATGGAATTTGAATTTAAAATCAAAATGTTTAACTTTGCTGAATATTAGACAATCCCCTTTGTGTGAAATGAATGATGCCTGATGAACTTAAAGCAGCAGTAGTAGATAATCAGGAAATGATTATCAGAATTCAGTTTTTTTCCTGGAAGCATGCAGCCATAGTTCTGGTTTCCATATCTGTAAATGTTTTTTCTAGCGATCTTTAGTTGTTTTTTTTTTTTAGATATCTTGCCTTTGTTGTGGATCCACAGTAGATGATACTACTGGTCAGTCCTCATTTGCACCTGATGTTTCGCACTGTTGACTGTCTGCAACCAAAGATGTCTTGTATGGATTAACAAATGTTGAGTATCGACAGTTGTTGATATGTGAACTGGTACTGCAGGTGTATGTTGTAAAGTGAGAAACTCACTAAAAGTGTCTGTAAAATTCTATTATCTGTAATTCTGGGTCGGCCCTGAAAAAAGGACTGTCGTGGGCCCACCCGTTACCAAAATTAAATAAATAAATATGGCTGCTGTCTAATTTGGCAGATCTCCACGTTGCATCACGTCTTTACTTCTGTGGGGCCCTGTGCTGCACATTCCAGCTGTCCCTGTGTACTACTAAGAGTCGTGTGCATGCAGAGGGTTCCAATTCAACATGGTGGGTGGGAAAAAATGTAAACAAAAACAAAGAAAAATGGAGCAAATTACGGTGTGATAATACAGAGAAAACAAAGATTACCAGATACGTGCTCAGTAAAGCACAGGAAACAAACTGTTGCAAAAGATCAGATTTTTTTTTTTTCCTTTATCTAGTACTGCTGGTTTAATTAGTACCTGGAATGTTTAGAAAAAAAACTGTCCTGATTGGCTGAGAATGGTGTTGTGATTTATTGTACAGAACTCTGGTTGAGGGAGATGTAAACTACATCATACTGTGTTTAAAATGGTGTGTACCAGCAGAGTATGAATCTGAAACACCCACTGAGATTACTCAAAGGCCTATGTAGATGGAGCAATAACCAAATTGGAACCAGTTCTTGAAACAGCTTCTTCTGGAGGGGAATGACTTGCAGGTCCAACACAGTTCTCCTTTAACATATTTTAGTAATCTTTTTTTAGCTTGAATGCATACAAGTTAAGGTAGGGGTCTTGGTCTTTATTCTGGGCAATCTAGCTGGACAGTAATCACAAATAATGGATTGGATGAGTCTTTAAAGAGGACAGGAAATGATGTCTAATTGGCAGTTCATAATTTTCCTAATTTCAGAAATTACATTCGTACCCCTAAGTGATCCATATGTAATGGTACCTGAACAAAAAGCAGTGTGAAAAACTGTAGTTGGCCTTTTGTTTTGTTTTTATAGGCAGTATTCTGTTGCAGTTATATTAATGGCACCAGTGATTTGGAGTCATAACTATGTCACGGTTTGTGTACAGAACTCTGAGCATGGCTCTGGTAGGTCAGCAGCTCATGCTTAGCATTCTGTACACAAACCATGAAAGTAATAACTCCAAAATCCATGAAGAGAACTGTAACAGAATGCTGCCGATAAAAAGAAAACAATTGAAAACAGAATTTTTCACACTGGTGTTCATTTACAGTTAAATATGGATCATTCAGAGGTATGAATTTCATTTCTGTTAATGGGAACATTACTAACAGGGGCATCTTTATAAAAAGGAAAGGAGCTTTTTTGATTTTGGTTAGTTACGTTTATTTTGCTATGAAGTAGAACAGTAACCATATTTGATCATAATCAGGATGTGTAATATTTTCTTTTTTCACACTTAACATAGGATTTTGCAATACAAGCTGCAGGTCAAAATAAAATTCTAATAGAAGCCCCAGCTTCCTTTCGATGAAATACAGTAATTCTGTATCTGTTTTTGCAGTTAGAACCTGGCAGTAGGAGAAAAAAAATAGTAATATCATAAAGAGCATGAACTGTGCTTATTTCAGATATCTTTCAGAAACCCCCCACTGGTAGCTTACCTGCACTGGAGCTGTAAGTAGCAGTTTTTAGAATTTTCCTATCTGCTAGATAGGTCTCTCTCTCTCACACACACACACACACGTCTATTTCACACTGCCCCCCCACCCCCTTCCATGGCTATCTCTCACAGACATAAGCTGGCTACAGTGCTCGTCCAGTCTTGGGGGATGAGCAACACTTTCACCTTGTTGGTTGATATGTCCCTGAGCTCTGCCCTCTGAGAAATGTATTGGTTGGCCTCATCCAGCGTTCCCAAAGGAGGGCGTGCAAGGGAGAAGCTGAAAGCCTGACACTCGCACGACTGTGCAGTGAAGACAAGTGGATTGGGCTCTAATTTTTTATCAAGGCAGCTGTGAAATGAATTAAAAAGGTAGGTAGTACTCCTACTGCAGACTACTTTTAAACGGCGTTCTTGACATAAAAAGAGTTGTGACAGAAAGGGTTTATTTTTACTGTACGTATTAGCCACCTTCTTCGGTTACTGCCGAAGTCTAGTGATTTAATTCTCCCCCTCCCCATGCGCCATTGACACTTAATTGCTGCACTCTTGTATGTTGTGCTTGCTCTTCGTCTCGACTGACAAATTAGGTTGGTGCTCTGAGCTCATGTGTGCCTAAAATGTGCTTGCCTCCCGATTCTTGCTGTTTGGAGCATTTCCGACCTCATGCTGGCAGCGGCAGAAGTGATGACTGGAATACAGCTGGGCCGGAGCTCTCTAGACTTGCTGGACACATCATTTATAAGGCATGTGATGTGGCTGGCGACTCTTGGGACAGATCCAGGTCTGTACTGACATCATCACGTCAGCTGCCAACAGCACGAGGTTGAGCAGACTGTCTCCTCCTGCATGTAATGTGCCTGCTTACAAGGTTTTCTTATAGAATTTTCTTTTTTTAATGGCTTCAGTTAGTGGTTGGTGGAATATGTGCACATTCGGGCCTTGGGTCGTGCTTGGGCTCTATGCCCCCACCCCCAAACTGCATTTTCTGGAAAGACCTGGGATAGTGCAGTGAGTCTTTGGGGGGTGGGGGGGGGAGTACATTGCTACTGTTTTTTCCTGTTGGGCTGTCTGACTTTAAAGAGCAGGTTTCTACACACGTCCACCCTCTCGCCACGTAGCCGGTTTGGTAGCTTACCCTCCGGTTTAGCCATCCTACTGATGGTGTAATTTTATAAGCAATATATTTTTTGTTATAATCCTCGTAAAATCAGCTCGCCAGACCTGCAGCCAAAACACCCCAACTTCCTATACTGGAAGCACGCCCCCACGTTTCATGATGTCAGTACTGGAACTGCACGTGGGTGCGCTCCATAGACTGAATAAGGGCCGGTTTTTATGTGAATTATTAAACATTTTTAAGTGCCAGTTTCGATAAAAGGCCACCGATCAATTAACTTTGGGTTTGGTTCCGATCGGTGCTTTAACCGTTTTCTTCTGTTTTATTTGCATTTTAGCGGTTGTTCCTCGGTTCAGGAACTGATCGCTTTAGTTACCTTACCTCTTTAGTTGGGAACTGGACTTAAGTTCTAATTTTATATATATTTTTGTGTGAAAATTCTTGTAATTGTGGGCATATCAGGGGTCAAAATTAAGTTTTGCAGCCACTAGCCAGCAGGGCTAGTGACTGGGAAAATCTGCTGGCCCTACAGACATTTCCACTGGCCCAGCTGGTGTATATACTGAAGTGTTGCCTTCTCTACTACAAGTCCGCAGGGCTAGTTAAAAGAAAATCTTACTAGCCCGATACAAAATCTACCAGCATTTGGCTAGTGGGCAGGTGCCAATTTCGACCCCTGTGTCTGATAAGTCTAAAAAGAAGACTGGGCCCTACCGGATTTAAAAACTGTGCTCATTGTAGGCAAGTATTTGCAAGGGCCAGTAAACACGAACTGTGTTTTAATTTGTTTGGGAGCTGAACATTTCCAAGCCAGCTGTGATATTTGCAAAACTTTCCTGGAAAAAACAATAGGAAAATGCTTAAAGCGTTTTCAAACTAAAATGGCCTCTCCGGCTCCACCAGTTGAACCTACAGATCAGGCCAAGGAAAACCCTAAGGATGTTAATAATTCCACACCTGAAAAAGGTGAAACGTCTGGGGGGGAAAAGGGCTGTAGAACCAGTGGAAGATCTGGTGCCAGCAAAAAAGAAATTGGACAGACAAAAAAAAAAAAAACATAGAACCTACGGCTGGAAAGCCACCAAAGTTTCCGGTGACAGAGTCCTCTATGCTCACAGCTGAAGCTGTAGCACAGGCTTTGAAAGTTTTACAAGCCCTTCAAACAGCTATAAATCCTCAACCAACTCCAGAACTGTCTGTTCTGGCTTCGGTTCTGGATACTTCCTCAGTTCAAGGAATATTTCCAGTGCCCCTTGATCCCTCATATGAAGAATATAAGGAGGAGGAAGAAGAGGATGAGGATCCCATCGAACCAGAGGTTTCTCCAGAACAGGATTTTGGTACCCCACCAAGGGTCCCCGAGGACTATTCCTCACATTTTAACTTCTGTGAGGCAAATGAGGAGAGCCCAATTTATGGAAATGATGGGGTTACATCCCATAAAGAAGTTGTTGCTTCCCATCAAAAAATTCCCAAATAGACATGTTCTTAAGATCCTGGAGACCCCTAACACTATTTCTCCAGTGGATAAAAAGCTGCCAGAAAATATCAAGCTTGACCCAGTGGGTGCTGAATTTCTGCTATCACACCCTGACCCAGAAAGGGTGGTGCAGACAGAAACATAGAAACGTAGAATTTGACGGCAGATAAGGACCGCTTGACCCACCCAGTCTGCCCATTTCCCTACCTAATGGATAAGCTGTAGATCCTAGTTAACCAGCAGCCTACTTCTTTCTACCCCAACCCCCTAGAATTGCCTTTTATGACTGTCCCATGCATGCTTGAATTCAACCACTGGTTTTGACTCCACAACCTACTCCGGAAGGCCGCTCCATGCACCCACAACCCTCTCTGTGAAAAATACTCCTTACATTACCTCTAGCCCCCCCATCTTCAAATTGTGCCCTTTGTTCTTGCACACCTCTTTTTTTTTGAAAGATGCTACCTCTTGGACTTTGTTGATTCCCTTGAGGTACTTGAAAGTTTCTATCATGTTCCTCCTCTCCCTCCTTTCCTTGAGGCTATACATATTAAGCTCCTTTAGTGTCTCTTCATAGAGACTAAAGGAGCTTAATATGTATAGACTCGAGAAAAGGAGGGAGAGAGAGAGGGGGGACATGACAGAAACTGCCTGTGATAGGGCAAAGGTATCTTTCTAGGAGCGTGGATATG
Source organism: Neoceratodus forsteri (assembly GCA_016271365.2). Taxonomy (NCBI): domain Eukaryota; kingdom Metazoa; phylum Chordata; order Ceratodontiformes; family Ceratodontidae; genus Neoceratodus; species Neoceratodus forsteri. The sequence continues at coordinate 688,326,119 of CM057459.1, read as the reverse complement.
TTCATCCAGACTGTTTGGCATGTCCCTTTCCCCTTTAAATCTTGCTGGAAGTCTTCAAGCTGGCTCCTCCCACCCACCGGGGTGGTATATACCTCGGCTCCGCCCCATGATGCCAGATCTTCCTTTCTGCTGAAAGATGCAGGTTCCCTCGTACTCTCAAAGCATTTTGTAGGCCCTGGATTCCAATTGTTGTTTTTTAACGAAAATTGTTTTAAAACTCGTTCGAGTTAGCGACTGCGATTTTACGGCATCTGCCATGAAGGAAAAATTTTCCCCCAGATTTCGCCCATGCCCCTGCGGCCAGAAGTTGTCGCGTACCGATCCCCACCTAACATGCGTCTACTGTTTAGGTGTCAGACATAACACCTCGTCGTGTGGTTTTTGCCTGGCCTTCCATCCCAACGTCCTGGACGACTGCCAGGTGTATTTAAAGCTGGGGAGACTGGAGAAAAGGAACCCACTGGTGAAATCGAAGGAGGCGAGGTGGGCAGTTTCCGCGACCGCGGGATCCGACGAACAGCTGGAACAAATGAAGGCATTTGAGGAGAAAGCAGCTCTAGCTTCGGCCAGTCGAAGCTTTTTCGTTCCGCTTAACCTTGGCTCCACCTTTTACGGGCTCCATCAAGGAGTTGTGCCAGTCTCTCCCCACCAGGGGTGAGGTGCCCTCGGGCTCGCACTCCTCCCACCCTCGGAAGAGGGATAAGGACCCCGGGTCTTCGTCCAAGCGAAGACGCTCTTGGGACCGAGAAAGGTCCGAGTCCCAGGAGCACGCGGTCTTTTCTTGGGTAGAGATCGCCTCCTCGGCCGCTGGCTTCACGGACCTTCCGTCTGGCAAGATGACTGAGGAAGTGGCCGACGAGGTCAAGATTGTTATTGACCCCTTGTCGCCAGTTCAGCCCGACGACTCCTTGGAAAGGACTCTGGTCCTTGTCTTCGCTGATGAGACCCAGCCTACTGGCGTCCCCATTAAGGACCCGGTTCCGGACCCTCGGTTTTCACCGACCCCGGTGTCTCCCGATCGACCGAGTCTGCCTCCCTAATCTTGGTCGAGGTGCAGAACCCCGAAGAAGAGTCATAAGCACTCTAAAAAGAGGCGACGCCACAGGTCCTCATCCTCCTCGGGCGAGGAGAGGCTTCGGTGGAAACTCTGTCAATGCTATGAAGACCTCGTGGCAGCAGCTGATTCTGTCCGGGCAAAAGCCGGCTTTGCCGCCTACCCCGGCCATTACATGGCTTTTGCCTCCCAGACGGAAGCCGACCCCTCCGGAACCGAAGCCTTCGGTTCCTCCGCCCGTGGGGCTGGCCCGTATCCTGGCTTGGCCTGTCTCGGTCTCGCCACCAATTAGGGTGGAACCACTGCCTAAGCAGTCTGAGGAAGGGATGCCCTCGAAAGAGGACCGACAAGACACCAGGCTTCCCCGGTGTCTATCGATTTACTGTCACCCCAGATTGCCCTCGGTGTATTGAGGGTGATTTAGGCGGCAGACCGCTATACCACAATTCTTCGGACTCGGATGTCACTGGATTACACTCTCATCTCGGGGATGATGAGTCATCCGTGACCGGTTTGGAGGAAGGTCTTTCCTCCTTTCAGAGCATCCTCCGCTTCATCTCTGAATCTACCGGAATGCCCATGGAGTCCATCCAAAAGAAGGCAGAGTACCTTCTCACCGATATCTTCAAGAGAGGGGATACACCGACTGAGGCCTTTCCGGTGGCTGAGGCCATTGTTGGCCCGCCCTTGAACTTTGGCAGCGTCCTGCTTCTTGCCCAGCACTGTCTGCCCGCATGGCCCGCAAGTACGCGGTGCCCATGGAGTCCCTTGCGGAGTTCACAGAGCACCCTTCGGCCGAGAGCCTGGTGACCGCCTCTGTTCAGGCGTACTGGGAGTTCGGCCAACACTGACCAACCCCCGGACAAGGAGTTCAAAAAATGGACCACTCTGCCCGTAAGGTCTATGCGGCCTCTTCTCTGGGTCTTGTCAGGCCAGCTCGGCTGTCATTATGGCACACTTCCCTCATGCCCTTCTCAGGTCATTAGACGAGGTCCTCCCTCATCTCCTAGCGGACATGCAGATTACGGTCAAGCAAGTCTGGGACCAGAGTCGTGCTGTCGCAGAACAGAAGCTCCAGACGGCCCTGGATAGAGGAGATTCTTGTACCCGTTCTCTTGCAGCCGCAGTGGCCAATTGCTGCAGGGCTTGGCTGAGGTTTTCCTCCTTCCCGGCGGATACTGAGCATAAGCTTGCTGATGTGCCCTTCCTATGCACCGACTTGTTTGGTCCTGGAGTGGCCGGTCACCTTCAGCATATAGAGCAGTCCAGTGCCACCTTGGATGCTATTTCTGCTAAGGGTTCTTTGGGCAAGAACCAGCAGAGGAGAAAGATGAAGCCATTTCGGCATTCTTCCCCTGTGGTCAGGCAGCCCTCCTACCAAGGAGGTCAGCAGCAACAGCAGCAGCAGACTCAAGCTTGGCGCCCACGTCCCAAGCAGGGTCCTCAACAGCCCTGTAAAGGAGGCCGAGGCACAGGTCCAGGAGCCGCCTCCTCCTCCTCTAAGCCTGCTCAGTGACGGGTTTGTGGTTGCCACCCCTACACTCGTCATGCCAACTCTGGGTCCTCCTCCTCCCATGGGGGGTCGGCTCTGCCACTTTCAAACAACATGAAGACTTGCTGTATTCTGACAATTGCAGTGATTCCCAACCTTTGAACTGCCCCAGAGAACTAAGGGTTAACTTTCCATGCAGGGCATGGAATGCTGAACTCGAGCTCGGTTGAAGTCTCTGTCTGGAGTGTTTTGAACTCAAACCGTCAGATTCTTTACTCCACCTCACTGAACGGTCGCTCCGGAGATGTCTCCTTCAGCTCGGTTCGAAGTCGGTTAAAGTTTTCAGTTTTTCGTCTGTTTAAACCGAAAAAAGTATCCGCATAGTTGGTTCAGTCTCTGTCTGTGGTGCAGTGAATACTAGTTAGGAATTGTTCTCTTTTATTTTTTCTGTGTGGAGCTTGTAAAAATGCGGTCGGTTCGGCTGAACTGACTATTTGATTGTGAATTTGCTATATTTAGTGTGTGGTTACCGGTTCTTATCGGTTTAAAAAAAAACCAAAAACCGTGTTTTAACCATTTTTTTCCAATACCCGTGACACGGTTAGGAACCGATAAGGGAGTCTTGCCTGGCGGTTGCCGAAAAAAGGGTAAGTTTGGTTAGGTTGGCCATGTCTGAGAAACCCAAGAAAAAAACTGGGCCCACTGGGTTTCAACACTGCAGTGAGTGTGGGGAGGTCTTTGCCAAGGCCGATCCCCACACCACCAGTGTTTATTGTCTGGGGTTTGACCACCTTGATTCAGACTGCCAAATATGTAAAACGTTTCCCAAATCTACCCTTGAGAAGAGATTAGGTAGACTGAGGGAAAAGGAGGCCGAGAAGTCCGCTGACCCGGATGGCCAGCCCGGTTTGGTTTCGACCGAACCAGAAGGAGCGCCCTCTGACCAGGGCAATACTTCTTCGGGCAAAAGGAGAGCCGATTCTGAGGGATTGCTTCCGACAAAAAGAAAGCGCAAAGATAAATCTACTGGTTCGGATCCAGAGGGTCATGTTCTGACCGCCGAAGAGATAGCCAGGGCGATTCAGATCGTGGAATCGCTCCGTCAGGTTCCGACCGATCCGGCTCCTTCTGGAAGGGGTTCGGTTCGGTTGGTTTCCCTGGTTCAAGAGTATACCCTTGAAGATTTTTATGAACTGGAGTTTGAAGAGGAAGGGGAATTTGTTATATAAGTGAAAGGTCTGGATGTGCCTGTGGAACGGACATTTCCCAGACAGACCATCAGGTGTTTCCTCCTAGGCTTTCTGAGTTCCTTCCCATTTTATGTTTTACAGAAAAGTGGCTGAAACCCTCCAGCTTCCTATGGAGGAGGCTGTGGAAGAGCAAGAGCCTGATTATGTAGAGATGATGGATATCCCAGAGTCCAGAAGACTGTCTATTCCCCTCCATAAATCTTTTGGGAAACGGACACAAAAAATCTTAGTCTCTTAACACTATATCTCCTGTGGATAGAAAAATGGACAAGAGGTATACAATTTCAGGCTCAGACACGGAGTTCTTATATCAGCAATGGGGTAGTGCAGGCTGCTGCCTGTGACAAGGCAAATATTCCCTTAGCTTCACTCACACACACACACACACCACCAACAAGGACACCAGGAAGATTAATGCCATGGCAAAGGAGCAGTACATGGCATCTTCTTTGGGACTCAGGTGAATTACATGGCCTATACAGCCAGGTACCAGATGTCCAGGTGGGACACTGTACTGGCACTGGCTAAACAGGCCTCACCCCAGCTAGCCAAGGAGTTGGAGGTGGTGGCTGCAGATGGGATTGAGGCATCTAAGGTTCGTTTCATGCTGCTGTGGACTCCAATGATGTTTCATCAAGAGTCATGGCTACATCTGTGGCTCTTCGGAGGATGGCTTGGTTTAGATGTACTAGCCTCTCGCAGGACACCCAGGCTAAGGCTATGGATTTTCCTATAGTGGGTAATTCTCTGTTTGGGGAGCAGACAGAGAATTACATGAAGAAAATGGACGAGTACAGGACCACTTACAGGAGTGCTCAGGCCAAGGAAAGGCAGGGAACTCCTCAAAGGCAGCAGTCTAGGGGCATGGGCAGGCCTTTTCAAAGGCCTTTACCAAGCACAGACCTCTTCTTCCTTTCGCAGAGGGGTTCTTCAGAGGAGAGGCAGAAGGGGATGAGCAGACCTGCATCCACCCCTCAGCCTAAAGCCCTGCCAAGCAGACACCCTAATGGGTCTGCCCGGTCGACCTCCTATTCCAGTAGGAGGCAGGCTGCTTCCTTTGTCCAGGACTGGATGTCTATTACATCAGACAAGTGGGTCCTGGAAGTAGTAAGCCAGGGACTGGTTCTCAGCTTCAAAAATTTCCAAAGATGAGAGCCAGATCTTTTCCACCTGCAAATCTTTCGGAAACTCTTGCTCTAGAGGCAGAGGTTTCTACTCTCCTAGCTTTAAGAGCTATAGAGAGAGTACCTACCCTACACAGGGGCAAAGGACTGTACTCCAGGTACTTCCTGACCCCCAAAAAGACAGGGGAGTGGCGACCCATCCTGGTCCTAAGATATCTAAACAAACATCTTTTAAAACCAAAGTTCAAGATGGTAACTGGGAATAATCCTTCCCTCTCTAAGGCCAGGGGACTGGCTAGCCTCCTTGGACCTCAAAGATGCCTACTTTCACATTCCCATCAGGTGCTCCCACAGAAAAGTACCTCCGGTTCGAGTTGCCCTCAGGCCATTATCAGTTCAGACAATGCCCTTTGGCCTAACCTCAGCCCCAAAGAGTTTTCACAAAGTGCCTGGCAGTAGTAGTTGCCTTTCTAAGAGGCAAAGATTTCCATTTTCTTATCTGGATGATTGGCTGATAGTGGGTCAGTCTCAGACCAAGTCAATCTCACCTACAAGTGACCCAGCAAGTGCTCACTTCTCGGATTTCTTCTCAACCTTCCCAAGTCGGTTCTCGAACCAGTCCAACTAACTTAACTTTATAGGGGCAGAACTGGACACCTCGAGGCAAGAGCCTTTCTTCCTCTAGAAGGGCAAGGACTCTTATGGAATTAGCTTCTTCCTTCAGCCTTCAGGTATCTCGACCAGCAAAGGCATTTCACTCAGCTGTTGGGCCACATGGCAGCTTCAACATGCAGTGGTCCAAGGGGCAAGATTCCAGATGAGGATATTCAGTTCCACCTGAGAGCTTTCTGGTCTCAGAGAAAGGACTCCCTTACCAAACTGATTCCAGTGACTCTGACCTTGATCCAGGCCCTCCAGTGGTGGCAGGATCAGGACAATTTAAGGCAAGGTGTTCCTTTTGTTGCTCAGCCTTGTTCAGTGGTCCTCACCGTGGATGCTTCTCTTCTAGGCTGGGGAGCCCACCTGGGGTCCTTTACTGCCCAGGGCCTGTGGTCCCCGCAAGAATCCCTTCTCCATATCAATCTTCTAGAGCTCAGGGCAGTTTTTCTAGCTCTGAAAGCGTTATCATAGTCGGTTCAGAACAAGGTGGTTCAAGTCAGAACAGACAACACTACCACCAAGTGGTACATCAACAAGCAGGGAGGGACTCGGTCCACAGCCTTGTGCACAGAAGCCTTGAAGTTGTGGTCCCTGGCTCATTCCCTGCAAGCCTCTCTTGTAGCAGTTCACCTTCCAGGCAAGGACAATGTACTGCAGATGCACTGGCAGGATTTCTCAGGGCCATCACAGATGGTCCCTGGACCCTCAGGTTTTAAAGTGATTTTTTAAGGTGGGGCACTCAAGGGCACGATCACTTTGCAGCCCAGACAATCACAACTCCCTCTCTTTAGTTGCAGACCTCCAGTCTTGGGCTCAGTCCCCCTAGTTTACCCTGATTCTGAATTGGGAAGGAAGTTTCTGTATGCCTTTTCTCCCTTCCACTGCTGTTCAAAGTTTTAGTCAAATAAGGTCTCAACCTTGCAAGGTGATTCTAGTTGCACCAGATTGGGTGAACAGCCCTGGTACCCCTGTTGCTGTCCTAGCAGTCCATATTCCTGTCTCTTCCAGGAATTACAGCCTGTTAACATCCTCTCAAGTGAGGATTTGGTACCCCAATCTTCAGTCTCTCAATCTCAGGCAGGCACTTGAAGAGTTAGGTTGCAGATCTACATCTTTTCAAGGGGTTCTGGATATCCTCAAGGTTTCGAGAAGCCGTCCACCAGAAAGACTTACAACTCAAATGGAAAAGATTCAGCATTTGGTGTTCTAAGAAGAATATTACTCCAGAACACTGCTGAATTGCCTACGGTTCTGGATTATATGGTCCATCTGTGTGGCCTAGGCCTCAGACCAGCTACTCTCCAAGGTACACTTGTCAGCTGTTTACATTTTTGTCTGTGGAAGCCTTCTTCACTATCTTCCCATCCTGTGTTCTGTACATTTTTAAAGGATTGTTTCACAATCCCCCTTTTAGAGATCCTGCCCCTGACCTGGAATTTGAATGTTTGCATTGCTCAACTTATGCAACCCACTTTGAGCCTATGTCTTCCAGCAGAGCTTAAATATGACTTGAAAACTGTGTTCTTGGTAGCCATTACCTCTACCAAGTGAAGTATCGTGGTGCAAGCCTGTCAGTGGAACCTAAGTTTATCTCCTTTCATGAGGATAAAGTGGGTCCTTGGAACCAACAGAAGGTTCTTGCCCAAAGTGGTTCAGACTTCCATTTAAACCAGTCTCTGTCTCTCCTGTTTTCTTCACTGATCATTTTCCTCAGGGGAGAGGCTAGACCATTTAGATGTCAAAGAACCCTTAGTTACTACATAGGCGTGCCAAGGGTCACAGGTTTGACTCCTCCAGTTCATTCCTCACTTATGGAAGTGGGAAGTGTACAAACCTGCCACCAAAAGATCTATTGCCAGATGGATTGTGTCTTGTATGCAATTCTGCTAAAAACTGGGAAAAACTCCGCCCTCAGGCCTGAGGGCTCTCATTACCACAGTGCAAGCTACTTCCTGGCTGTGGCAGAGATATCCCTCTCCTAGAAATTTGTCAAGCAGCCATGTGGAAAGCGGTCCATCACCTTTGCAAACATTACTCTGGATACCAGGCTAGGGAGTGATGCTCGGTTTACAACAGATACTTCGAGCTATTCCCAAGTAGGTTCTGTCCCTCCTCCTTGGAGGTACTGCTGGTCTGGTGTCAGAATACAGCAATACTTCATGTTGTTTGAAGAAAAATTACTTGCTCATCTTAGTATTATATTTCTTCTAATGGAATCTTGCTGTATTATACGACCCTCTCCTCTCAGAACCTGTTTTGGCAAGTGGTGGGCAAGGTGCAGTGTACCCCAGGGGTGTGTTGCTTGCACCCTCCTCCTTTCTGTTTGGGTGCTTATTTATTATTATTTTGAGTACATTAGGTTAGTTTTTGGTTTTTGACTTGAGTCTTCCTTGGAATCAAAACTTTTCAGCCAGTTAGCTAGTAGAATTTTACAATTTCCACATAGAATTTTTAGTTTAGTTGGGCTCTTCAAAATCTGACGGTTTGTGTTCAAAACACTCAGACAGAGACTTCAAGCGAGCTCGAGCTCAGCGTTCCATGCCCTGCATGAAGAGTAACCCATAGTTCTCGGGGCAGTTCAAAGGTTGGGAATCACTGCAATGGTCAGAATACAGCAAGACTTCATTAGAAGAAATATAATTACTAAGGTAATAATTTTTCTTCTTTCCCCTGGTCGATATCACTTGAACACGTGGGTTCTTGAAGTGACTCAGTTGAGACTGACTCTAGAGTTCAAGCAGTACCTCCAGCCAAACCACGCCCCTCTGGAGGAAAGGATCAACTTGCACTCAGTCTGCTTTTGAGACAACATAGCTCAGCTCCTCACAGGAAACAGTAGTTCAGTGCGGATCCTCCTGCAGACCAGGCTTCCTGTCCCAGAGTACTTCCTGGGTGCCTAAGCCAGACGAGGGGTTGGCGTCCCATCCCTAGATCTCCGACCTGAATCAATATATCAGGTCCTGCACCTTCGGATGGTAACAAGGAACAAGATCATATCATCCCTGGAGCCAAGCATTGGTTCCTGTTCACTGGATCTACAGGACGCGTGCTTTCACATCCCAATCTGTCCATCCCACATCAGTGGTTCCTCCGCTTCAGGGTCAAAGGGACCCTGTCGAGTTCGAGCCATGGATTCGGCCTGTCACAGACCCACGAGGCTTTACCAAGTGCATTGCAATGTGGCAGCCACCTTGGCATCGAGGCCAAATATACCCATATCTCGACGACTGGCTCTTGGAGGTTCCCCCTTTCAGGAAATGGGAGGTCAGGGATCGGCTCTCAGACCTGCTCCCAAATCGACCTACGATCCAACAGGCAAGTCGGAACAGCCTCTCGGTGATGGGCTTCATCGGGGCAGAGCTTGTATCTTGTCAGGTGACTCGGCTCTGGCAGACAGAACAGAGGTTCTCCCTCCTTTGCCCGATCATTTGGGTTAGGCACTGCGCCTGCCGGACTTTCTGCACCTTCTGGGTTGCAGCGTGCACCTCATTGGGCCAAATGGCACATGTCGCCCTCAGTGTGGCTGGCGCCCAGTGGACTCGCACCACAGTCATTCGACCAACTGATCCTGTAACCACCGAGATGTGGGAGGCTCTTCAGTGGACCGCCCCAGACCCCGGGGCAGGAAGGATCCCGCTTGTCGCCCTGAGCAGACCAGTCGCCCTGACAACCCATGGCGCTCTCATGGGCTGGGGAGCCCACATGAGGACAACAGGGCCCAGTTCTGGACCCTAAGGAGTCCCAATGCACATCAACATTTAGACTCAGGCAGTCAGACTGGTGCTGTCAGCTGGCTCCTCAGCTCAAGGACCAAATAGGTTCAAGTCCAGACGGACAACAACAACGACCATGCACCACCCAACAAACAGGGTGCACGCTCGCCTGATTTGCAAGGAGGTGCCCGATTAGATGCCTAGGCTGGTTGGAGATGAATCTCCTAGCCATCCATGTGAGCCTCGAACCAACTGGCGGATGCTCTCCAGCGCTCGACCAGACATCCCGAGTGGTCTCTCCATCAAGGGGCTTACAGTCTGTTCTGTTGGGGCAAACCGTTGGACCTGTTTGCCTCATGAAAACAGCAAGCTGAGGCTGTATCATGCCCGCCCCCTCAGCAGTGCTAGCTGCAGGAGATGCCTTCCGGGCCGTGGACCCCAAGCCTCCTCTCGCCTTCCTCCATTTCCCTGACCAAGATTTACTCAAAGTGAGGAGGACAGAGCAGGTGACCCTAGTAGCCAGATGCTGCGTCAGTTCTGGTGTCAGATCTCCTCAGCCTCACCTGACCCCGCAACAACAAGTACATACCTGGACCTGGTATCCTCAAACAGGGAGGTACTCTATCGGACCTTCAGTCCCACCCCTCACTGCCTGGTACCTGGCGGCTAGAGTTCCGGCTTTGGCTCTCAACGGTGTCTACCGTGGTGGAAAGATCTCAAAGGAACCGACCGGGAAAATAATGCCTTCAATGAAAAAGGTTTCAGTTGGTGTTAGGATAAGTCTACCTAACCTTTTCTGTGGCCAACATTTTTGACCTAGTCTCTCTCCACAGAGGGGTCTGGGTCATCGACCCTAGGGTGCCGTGATAGCCATTTCTGCTTACGAGAGCGGGCAGTCCCAACATTAGCGCAGAGACAGTGGTGGCGCTTCTTCAAAACCCTGGATCACATATACTTTCTGTTAAGTGAACCTCCACCTCGTCAAACTACTGCTGGTTTGGAAAGCTCCTGGACAGACCATTCAAGCAATGCACAAGTGTGAGTTGTCATCTTGTCATGGAAGACACCTTCCTGGTGGCTGTCCTCTGCCAGGAGGACAGGGAGCTCAGGCACTTCGGTGGACTCCCCTATCTGGTCTTTCACAGGACAAGTTGTCTTACACCACCAAAATCCTTCCGAAGGTGGTGTCAAGAGTTTACCTTAATCAGGTGGTGACTCTGTATACACCCTAACTACACCCTCATGACATGACAAAGGCTCATACTCTGGACTGGGATGCTCTGTTATAAGGAGAGAATGGAAAGTCGTGGAAGGTTAGCCAGCTGTTTGTCACCCACGCTGAAGCCGCTTGTGAGACCTGCAGCCAAACCGGACCATAGCAAGATGGATTACATCACGCATAGGTCTGTGCTATTTAGCCCGCAAGGGCCTGAGTGATAGAGTTATTCTACCAGCCATACTGCTGCTTTGGTGGCTGCTTCCAGGGACATTCCTATCCAGGAAATCTGTCAGGCTGCTACCTGGAGTGAGCAAACACCTTCATTACCACTACCATCGACCTTAGTCATTCGGGATGCTGGTTTGGGCTTCTGTTCTCAATCTTTATTTCCTAAGTAGAGGTGTGCTTGCTCCTCCTCCGAACAACGGAGTCTGCCAGATAGTGTGGATGAACAACATCACGCTCCTAGAAAACAGGTTACTCACCTGTAACAGTAGATCTTACTTGAGATACAGCTCTTGCAGCAGGTAACACTAATGGACTGAAGCGGCCGGCCAGGACCAAAGTCTTCTAGCTAGCTGTCTTCACGGGGACCCCCGACCAGGTCCGCCTCCGACATCAAGCGTAGTAAAAAGGCGGTCCCGCCAGATTCCCAGTTCTTCCCGCCGTCGACTTGCATGTGCCGACCGCCGGGCTCGTTCTTAGCGCACGACCTGACGTTAAGTTCTTCCTTGAAAAGCTGTTTTCCGCCGATTGCTGTCTGATGTCATCTCCAACTCCATTGAAGGCCATCCTCAAGTGCGCCTGTGGGAAGCAAATATTTAAGGATCGATTACTGCGTCCGTGCCTAGGCCCAGACCACGATACCCGATACCACGTTCTGAAGGATTAACAGCGGACCGGATCAGCAAGGCTCTACGAAGTTTTGCGAAGAGGATCGGCCATGGACTCCTCCAGGAGAATCTGCAGAAGGCCGCAAACACTCAGGGAAGCACAGGAAGGTTTCCTCCAAGTCCCCGCCAGGGCCTCCGACTCGTAGCTCGCCCTGGTCCACCGCTCACCCTCCCGGCCGTTCAGCCTCCCCGCTGCGGTGAAGAAACCTTATGGATCCTCTTCACTCTTACAGGCAAGACCTCAGGCCCCCTTCTTGTCTCAAAGCCCTGGTTGGGTCTGGGAACATCATCGTACCAAAGTGGGTTCCTGCATTCCTGAGCCCGATGTGGTCTGCTTCATGCCGCCTCCTCCCCAGCGGAGACAAGACTTACCTCCAGAGACCGCTGGATCCGACGCCGGTCGTCCGGCGGGACCTCACCATAGGTCCCAGGAGCCGCCGACCGCCAGACATCCGCCGCCGGTCAGGCCACATGCCCGCTGTCGGCAGGGGCCAACATCACCAGTACATATCGAGGAAAGGACCCCGATGCCTTCTGCCGATGTCGGTCAGGAGATATCACGGAGGAGGTTGACTTGACCCTGAGACCAGATAGGCGAACCTGGTCAGTCATCTCCCAGGGACCTCCCCTCAGCCTGAGAGCAGGCGGGAACCAGGCGCCCGACCACGGCACGGTCGTCGTGGTCTTTGTTCGGAAGTCAGGGCTTTCACTTACTGGTGGGATACCATTAAAGGATATGGTTCCGCACCTCCTCCTCTTCTTGCGACTACTCGGCTCCTCGCCCCACCATCTGGGGCCGCAGGCAGACCCCCTCCCAGGACACCGGATCCTCTAGGGAGACCAGACAAAGAGACCTCCGTCTGAGTTCTTCTTCAGGGTCACCCAGCCCCAGAGACCAGAGGCCGCCTTCCTCCGCCCGAGGAGGACACGGGATCGGAATTCTCAGGATCAGATCCCCTCTCCGATCCACATCCCCTCTTCGGACCCACGTGAGCTTCCTAGATCTCCTCCAGATGACCCATCGTTCTCTGAGATCATGCGACATATCCAAGAGAACATGGGCTGGGATGCGGGAAGAATTAGACCCCGAGAGACTACTCCTCGCCAGGTATCTTCGGCAGAAAGATCCTAAGCCTGTGGTGGTACCACCCTTGGTGGACACTTTTGTGGACGTCACCAAGGCAGCGTGGAAGCGTCCACACTCGCTCCCGGCGATGCCGAAGAAGACTGACCGCCTGTACAAGGCTCCGAAGGAGGACCAGTACTTGGCACAACATCCTCTGGCCGACTCTCTGGTCATAACAGCCTCTCATGACCGGTCCCAGAGACCACAACATTTGAGCACCCTGCCACCGGACCCGGAGTCCAAACAGCTGGATGCTATGGGCAAGCATGCATGCTTCTGCTACATCGCCATCAGATCCTGAACTACTTGACCCACATGGTGCAGTTCCAAAGCGCCTCGTGGGAACAGGGACTGGATCTGGCAGAGAAAATGCCAGAAGGTGAGCAGAAGGAGAGTGTTGCAGCTCCCTCCGTGCAGGTCAGAACGTGGGAACCCAGGTGCTCGAACCCGCGTATGATTCAGCGGACTCCTCGGCCAGGCGGCAGCTTCAGGCGTATGCCTCCGGAGACACTCATGGCTCTGTGTCTCAGGTTGACGTCCAGAAGAAAATATATGGGGCGCCTCTTTCGAGGAGAAGTTCTCTTTGGCTAGCCCTCTGAGAAGGTTCGCAAAGCTCAAGAAGGCAGGGAAGGCGGTGAGGTCGGTCCAGGCAATCTATACCGACAGAGCTTAGTTCACTTAAACGTGGGAACAAAAGCCGTTTCGTGGATGGACAGCAGAGACAAAGTCCATAGCGGTCCCACGGAGAACTCCGGTTCTGCAGAGCCCAGGGTGGGGCAACCCGTGAAGCGGGAAAACTGGCGCCCAACTAAACCCGGCCCAGCCCGCAGTTCCCTCAGCTGCCACAGCTGACTCCTTCAGCCCGCCCCTCAGGATCAATGGGACATCAAGGTCGGGGGTCGTATTGCGAATTACCTGCCAGGATGGCAGTCTATAACTACCGACAGGTGGGTTCTTCAGTTGGTCGAAAGGGGCCACTTTATAGAATTCGCAGACAAGCCACCCTCGAGGCCTCCTCTGCTCTCCCGTTACTCGGGTCAGCACAAACTGCTTATCGGGCAACAGATACTTGCGCTCCTGCAAAAGGGAGCAGTAGAGTACGTTCCAGAGAAACAGAGAGGGTTCGGATACTATTCTCACTTCTTTCTGGTTCCGAAGAAAACAGGAGACCTCCGTCCAATCCTGGACCTCAGCGACCTCAATCTGTCTGCACATACACCTGATGTTTGCATGGTGACTCTTCAAGGTCTGATTCATGTAAAGAACTCCTTCTTAGCGTCCCTAGACATGCAGGATGCATACCTGCATATCTCTGTAGCTCCAAGCGCTGGGAGGTTCCTGCGCTTAGAGTTTGTCGGCCACCATATTACAGTTACAGCTCTTCACGCTCGGACTGTCACCGGCCCCCAAGGTCTTTACCAAATGCATGGCAGTCGTGGCAGCGTTTAAGGAGACACAGGGCCACCACGTGTTCCGTTACCTGGACGATTGGCTTCTCATGGCGCCTCCAAAGAGGCACTGTTGATGGCTATTCAAAGCACTCAGGAACTGTTTCAGTCCTTGGGCATCCTCATCAACTTCTGAGAGTCACTCCTCATACAAATCCCAGAATTGCATTTCCATAGGGCAGTTCTGGACACCGATCGAGAGAGAGCCTTTTTTTCCCCGGCGACAGGCGGAGCATCAGATCCCTCATCAAGGATCTTTCAGAAGAAGCCCGTCCCGCCAGGTCGGTCCTTAAGCTTGCTCGGACACATGGCTGCGGACCATTTCAACCACATCCCTTGGCAAGGCTCCATCATGCGGTGACCCAGTGGTTGCTCAAGGTGCAGATGGGACCAAAGGCAAGACCATATGAAGCATCCGGTCAGAATCACTAATGCCGTGATTCGAGACTGGCAGTGGTGGCTAGACCCAGGGACATTTTCTGCAGGTGTCCCATTTATAGCGCCGTCCCCGGAGGTAATCCTCACTACAGACGCTTCAGGGCTGGGGTGGGGTGCACACCTGAACGGGGTGAAGTCCCAGGGAACATGGACCCCTCAGGGCTCACCTCCACATCAGCGTCCTGGAGATGAGGCGGTCCTATTGCCCTGCTGGCTTTTCAGTCAGAGATCCAGTCGCTCTTCTGCTTCAGACAGACAACACGGCGGTGATGTATTGCCTCAACAAACAAGGGCGCACACTCTTACCCCTTTGCGGGGAGGCAATGAGAGTGTGGATTGGGTAATCCGACGCGGTAGCGAGCCTGATTGCAGTTCACGTTCCCAGCGTGGACAACACAATCACGGGACGGCCTGAGTCGCTCCAGGCCAGGGTCACGAATGGGAACTCCTTCAGGAGAGTAGCGGAGGATCTGTTTCTACGATGGGGAACTCCAGAGTTGGACTTGTTAAGCTTCCCCATCCAATGCAAAACTGCCCAATTTTTGCTTGCTAGATCCAGGGCCCTGGTGTTTTTCTGTAGGAACAGCGTTGTCCCTCTCCTGGGTGAACAGATTCCTCTCTTCCCTCCTTCCGTTGGTCCAGAGAGTTCTTCTCAAACTACGCGGGGAGCCATATAACAATGATCTGGTAGCCTTTCTGGCCCAGGCAGATATGATTCCCCTTGCTAGCAGCTGTCCGGGAACCTCCGCTCCTGTTGCCTTTCAGCTCCCAACTCTTGTCTCAGGAGAAAGGTTCACTGGTCCATCCGGACTTCGTTCACTGAACCACCATGCATAGCTCCTAGAAACATAGCCATTTTGCGACAGGGGTCGCCACGAGGTGGCGAAGTCCTCTCTGCGGCCAGAAAGTCATGCACGCACGCCATGAAATGGCTACCGCTTTTGTTTGTATGTCAAGCACGCCGACCTTTCCCCTCTAGGGTTGCCCGGTCGAAGGCGGTGTTAGAATTACCTGCTCTCCCTTTTCCAATCGGGTTTAACCTACTCCTCTATCAAAGTGCACCTCTGCGCTATTTCTGCTTACCACTTCCCGGTGGGACAGCACACAGTGGCACAGCTTGATGTCTCTCGGGACTTTTTGCGAGGGGTATTACACCTTAGGCCACCCATTAAGGACCCGGTCCCCCTGTGGGATTTACTCTTTGTCCTGGAACAACTCACTCTCCCCCCTTTTGAACCTGCCGCGGATTGCAAGCTGCGTTTTTTCTGTCTTGGAAAACGTTATTTTTAGTTTCTGTTATGTCAGCAAGGAGAATTTCTGAGCTTCACGCTCTTATGTGTAAGGAACCCTATTTGATTTTCCACCAGGACAGTGTCCTAAAGGACGAATCCTAAGTTTTTGCCTAAGGTGGTCTCCACCCTCTCTCTCAATCAGGACATTGACCTGCCTGTCTTATTTTCCTAAGTACTCCAATAGAGGAGAAGCGCTACTTCACACCCTGGATGTTCACCACTGCCTAAGGTACTACCTAAATAGAACAAAACAGCTTCGCAAATCAGAGCAACTCTTAGTTTCCTTGCTGAGAGGATGATGGGCCAACCAGTATCAAAGCAGTCACTTTCTCGCTGGCTTGTCCAGTGTATATCATACTGCTACAATACCAAACAGAAGCCCCTCCCGGGTACAGTCCAGGGCCATTCCACAAGGGGGGTGGCTACCTCCTTTGCAGCACTGCGTAACGTCTCCACCTCTGCCATTTGTGCTGCAGCTACTTGGAGCTCTGTACACACTTTTATCAGGCATTATAGCCTGGACATTGCCTCATGGCGAAGAGCCGGTTTCGTCCTGGCCGTGCTACAGGGTTTCCTGTCCTAGAGTCAGGACTTGGCATGGATATTTTACAATCTCCTCCTCCCAGTATGTTTACAAGTGTCATTGCTTGGAAATCAGTCCTAATAGTGTTACCTGCTGCAAGAGCTGTATCTCGAAGAAAGATAGTACAGTTACGTAAGAACTTACCGTAACAGTAGATCTTCGAGAACAGCTCTTGCAGCAGGTACCTTCCCGTCCACCTTCCCCCTTGGAGGAGGCATGGCTTTCAGAGCCTTTGGCAGGGGCCTTTGCCCTTTCATCTTCTGATGATGGATCCTCGGTCTCCCTTTCTGATGTCATCCTGCGGCCGGAAGTCTCTGGCGGGAGAACTGGGGAATCTGGCGGGACTGCCCCCTTTTGTACTTCGCCTGATGTCGGAGGCGGGACCGACGTCGGGGGCGGTTCCCGCTGAAGATAGCTAGCTAGAAGAATTCCGTGGGGTCCTGACACCTGCCGACTTCAGTCCTAATAGTGTTACCTGCTGCAAGAGCTGTTCTCGAAGATCTACTGTTACGGTAAGTTCTTGCATAACTGTACTTTCTAAGATTGGTATGTGTTGTTCATCCACATGTGCCCACCCGACCTCCACGGCTTCGGGCGCACAACCTTGCTTCCAGCAGGCTAAGATCTGGCGTCATGGGGCAGAGCCGAGGTGTATACCACCCGGGTGGGTGGCAGGAGCCATCTTGAAGACTTCCGGCAAGATTTAAAGGGGAAAGGGACATGCCAAACAGTGTGGATGAACAACATATACCACTCCTAGAACTACTTTTACAGGTGAGTAACCTGTTCTTGGCTACCTACCCCCTGAAAAAGATTCTAGAAAAGTGGATAACATGGCCAAGAAAGGATGCTTTACTGCATCATTGGGTATCGGACAGGCCAATTATGTGGCTTATGCTGCCCAGTACCTGAAAACATTGTGGGCTTCTGTAATGACAATGGCAGATAAGGTGCCATCTGGCCTATCTGCTGAACTTGAGACAGGTAAATGTGGCTTGGAGGCCACTAAATATCAGTTTCAGATGGCAGTGCATGCAAGTGATAATGCTGCCAGGTGGATGGCGCTGACTGTGGCCCTCAAAAAATTTGCCTGGCTTAGGGCAAAAAAAATCTAACACAAGATACCCATAACAAACCAGTGGATTTCCCTGTAGAAAATAATTCCCTCTTTGGAGAAAAGACAGAGGCCTACATGAAAAAGGTGGATGAATATAAAGCCACCTACAAGAGTAACTCGGCCAAAGAGAGTGCATTTACCACCTTCAGAGCCCAGGGAAGGGGAGGTAGAAATAGGGGCTTTAGCAGGCCTTTCTTTCAGGCCCAGGCAGTCCCTGTTTACCAGCCACAAAGGGGCTACTACAGAGGAATGGGCTGTAGGGGCGCCAGGAGAGGGGATCAGACCCCACAGTTTGTATCCCAAACAAAGCAGAACCCCTGATGCCCCAGTCAGGGTCGCATCCCCACTACTTGTAGAGGGCAGGCTAACTCACCATTTCCAGGTGTGGAAGACCATCGCCACAGACAAGTGGGTGCTGGAAGTGGTGAGTCGGGGCCTGGCCCTCAGCTTCAAAACTTTCCCAAAGCTAAAAACAAGGTTTTCAGACCCTCAACACTGGCAGAGGGGGCACTCCTAGAAAAGAAGGTGTCCCAATTACTGGTGGCAAAAGCTGTGGAACTAGCATCCCCCTCCCAAAGGGGGAAAGGGTATATTCCAGGTATTTCCTAACCCTAAAGAAAAATGGGGAGTAGCGACCCATCTTGGATCTTGGTGCTTTAAAGAGGCACCTAACAAAGCCAAAGTTATGGATGGTAACTCTAGCAGTGATTCTTCCCACACTTTAGTAAGGAGATTGGCTGGCATCATTAGATTTAAAGGATGCCTATTGCCACATTCCCATGAGGGAATCGCGCAGAAAATACCTCTGGTTCAGACTAGCCACAGGGCACTACCAGGTCTCAGACTTGCCATTCGGCCTTACCTCCGTTCCAGTGGCTTTTACAGAGTGCTTGGCAATAGTTGTGGCGCACCTAAGAAGGCAGGGCATCACAGTGTTCCCTTACCTGGACAACTGGTTAGTCGTGGGCAAGTCCCCACAACAAGTGGAACAGGCTCTCAAGGTCACTCAGGGCACATTGGAGTTCCTAGGGTTCCTAATTAATGCCAAAAATGTGTCTTCCAACCTACCGAAGTACTGAGCTTCACAGGGACAGAGTTGGATACCCTGCAAGGAAGGGCTTTCCTCCCTCTGGACAGGATAGATAGTATTTTACAGCTGGTGAGTTCTTTTCACCCTCAACAGACCAAGGCCAGCAAGGCACTTTTTGCAGCTGTTGGGGCATATGGCTGCAGGAACAGTGCAGGGCTGCAGATTTCAGATGAGGGACATTCAGTTTCACCTCAGAGCACACTGGTCCCAAAGGAAAGACCCTCTCCTAAAGATGATACCAGTGCCAGAGACATTGCTACAGGCCCTTCAATGGTGGCAAGACAGAACCAACCTCAGGGCCGGGGTTCCATTTCAAAAGGAGTCCTCTGCCATGGTGCTTACAACAGATACCTCCCTTCTAGGGTGGGGGGCACATCTGGAAGAACATACAGTACACGGTACGTAGTCTCCTGTGGAGTCAACTCCTGCACATAAATCTGCTGGTACTCAGAACAGTGCTCTTGGCACTGCAGTCCTTCACATCCCTACTAAGGCACACTGAAACCTTGGGGGACAGGCACCCATGGAGCACAGACTTGCATACTGTATTTTTATATTACAAATATCATACAGCAATCATAACCAGCTGGCCAAGTTTCAGAAAGTTTTTCAAAGGGCTAGCACACTTGCATCCTCCCCACAGAAACCGATGCCCACATGGGACCTAAACGTTTGCATTGCCAAGCTCATGGAACCCCCGTTTTGAGCTTATGGCCACAGCACACCTAAAGTTTGTTACCTGGAAGGCCATATTCTTTGTAGCCATCACCTCTGCTACAAAGAAGCGAGTTACAAACTCTCTGTATAGAGAAGAAGTGCCCATCATTCCACGGGGACAAAGTGGTGCTCAGAACCAATAGGAAAATTTCTCCCAGAAGTGGTTTCTGATTTTCATTTGAACCAGTCAGTCACTCTGCCAGTCTTCTTCACTGGACACTCTAGTTCAGGTGAGCACAGGCTGCATAGCCTGGATGTCAAGAGAGCGCTCTGTGCTATTATGTTGACCACACCAAGGCCCACAGGCAGGACAACCAGCAGTTGAGCTTCCGTTATCAATATTCACCATTCGTTGCTGCATGGGTGTAGCCGGAGGCGTGCACCCGCCACTGGAGTTTTTTTTTTTTGTTAGAGGAGTCGGCGCCGACCCAAGAGTAACCTTTGTGCGGTGAGCGAGGGGCGTCAGTTAGGCGCCGCAGACTCCTCCTACATCCCAGTTCTGTTTTTGTCGCCGTCGAGACTGCACCTGCTACGCGGAGCGAGAAAAAGTTACTGCACCACTAGGCCTGTTTTCCAACGTCGTCTCCCAGTAAGACCGTTCCTTATTATTTTACTGATGACGCCGGGAGCTTTTCTGTTTAGAGTGTTAATTTCGCATCATGTCTGGTTCGGGAGCTAAACGTAAGTCGAAAGCGGGCCATGCGTCGATGCTCCTGTGGCCGGCATTTTTCCGTCACGGACCGACATGATGTTTGTCTTCGTTGCCTGGGACCTAACTATAATATGGACAGATGCGATGCCTGTTTCTCGATGAACCGCCGTGTTCTCGAAGTCCACACATTCAAGATTGGCAAGGCACTGCCGACATTTAGAGGATGGCGTCGCTCTCGGGCCTCCCAGGTAAGAACTTTAGACCTTTCCTCTGGGTCCCCTCCCAGGTCTATACGGTCTGGAGAGGAGGAGGCCTCCTGGTCTTCAAGTCTTGCAGAGGAGTAGGCCTCTTTTGCGGTGTCTGAGGAATGCCGTGGTCCCTCCCGGGGCTGCGGTGGAGACACTGCCTCAGTAGTCACCTCTTCGGAGGTGCACGCTCCACCAGTGTTGGGGCGCGCGGTTGTCTGGCCCAGCGTGGGTGGACCTTCGACGCCGCTTTCCGGCGCCATCTTGGATTCCGTTGCCGTTCGTGGCGCTGGTGATCGGGGCAGAGCCGCTTGCGGGGCCATGTTGGCTGGCGGTGTCATGGGCCTGGTCAACTCCCCTGATGGCGTTGTCGGGTCCTGGCGCCGAGGGCCGTGCTGGCGACTCTGCTGGGGCTGCAAGTGGGTCGGGACTGGGTTCTGGCACTGTCTCAGGTGCTGGAGTGTTGACAGGCACCGTGTGTGGCACCAGCGCCGCTCGCGGTGCAGTTTCCCAGGTGACTCCTGGGGTGGCCAGTATATAGAGGTCCTGCTGATCGCCTCTTCCTCGGAAGTGGACGATTCGGATGTGGATCTTTCCTGGCTCCCCAATTCTTCAGGATCGGAGTCTTCTGTGGGACATGGTGTCAGGCGGCTCAGCGTGCCCATTCCTTATTCTCCACAGCAGTCTTTTTCTGAGGCTCCCAGGCTGGGGGTGACTGGGAGCCTTAGGGAGGAGATGGCGTGGAGGTTGGGGAGAGGGCTGTTCTCCAACAGGGGGCTGTGGCAGCTGCCGTCTCCAGTGCTGCCGTGCCCTCTCTGGGTGGACTCGGGGCCCTGTCTTCGGGGAACTCTCCGGGGAGACTCCTGAATCGATGGGCTCTGTCGCTGATGTCGAGGAGGAGGGCGTCCTCTGAGTCAGAGGGGTTGAGGGGGTGCGGTGAGGCGAGCCAGCTTCCGCCTGCCACCCCTCGGGGTGTGGGTAGGAGCCGTAGTGCCGAGCCCAGCCTCTCCCTCATGGGTTTGGCGGCTCC
The DNA here is from genome assembly GCA_016271365.2 of Neoceratodus forsteri. NCBI lineage: Eukaryota > Metazoa > Chordata > Ceratodontiformes > Ceratodontidae > Neoceratodus > Neoceratodus forsteri. The sequence continues at coordinate 688,304,976 of CM057459.1, read as the reverse complement.
CTCTGGTGGTGTTGCTGTGGGCTGTCCTTCTGGATCCATACAGCCCCAGGCATGTCACAGGGGAGGACCCCCTTCCAAGCTCTGCCAAGGTTCGCATCCCCAGGGTTCCGTTCTGCGACCTGGTTTGTTATCCGGGACCCCGCCAGCTTGGGCTCCGTTTTCCGGATTCCAGAGCCCAGGCAGAGGACAGTTGCCTGTTCGTAGGTGACCCTCTTCCATTCCTCTGCAGTCCACACCCCAGGCCATGTCGGTCCTACGGGGCCGTTATCCTGGGAGACGTTCTGAGGCACTGCGGTGGCCTTCCCCTCATACGTTAGATGCGTGCATGAGCGGATGTTTCGCCTATCCCCACCACCGCAGGAGTCCTCTTGACATTCAAGTTCCCCATTATCCTCGTCTCCCTCCTCGGAGGGAGAGGAACTCTCTGCTCACCTCTCTTCCGACGCTGATTTCACTGAATATCAGCGCTTCCTGTCGAGGATGGTGAGGGATCTTCACATTTCCTTTGTTAGGCGAGACAATACTGAGCGGGAGATGCGTGAATTCAGTGCCCAACATTTGGTGGTGCCATCCTGGCCTATTCCTTTCCAGGAGGCATCTGTCCATTCCTGGCAGACTCTAGCCGACCCTATCCCAGGCTCTGAAGACTGCAGGAGGAGGTATTGTGCCCCTTCTGAGTCCCTAGGTTCTCTCCCCAACCCGTCTTCAGGATTGGCATGCCTAGAGACTCCTTCCGGGCGACGCTGTCTGGCACATGACCGACTACCGGACTCAGATTCTGTACAGTTTGACTGGTTGGGGAGAAGAGTGTTCTCTGCCTCTCATGCAGTGCTCTGCATCGCATCTCGTCAGACACACCATGCTGCCTACAACAGGCATCTATGGTCGATGCTATCTCAGCTCCTAGCATCAGTGCCTGACTCGGAGCAATCTAGACAGGCCATTGTCCTCTCTGCTATAGGCCTGGAGCTGGCAAGGGCATCTTACGATGCCAGTGAGGTGGCTTGCAGGGACAGCGATCTGCATTAGGTGGACGGCATGGCTTCGTCTATCAAGGTTGTCATCCCTGGCCCGGTGTAGGGTGAATCGCTCCGCCTTCCAAGGGACCCGCCTGTTTTCCACCAGAGCTAGGAGACTTCTGCAGGGGCTTCCTCCGTCTCCTCTTCTTCGAGGGACACCTCCTAGTTCTCCTCAGCTTTAGGCTTTTTCATTTGATTAGCCCAGGGTGTCTCCTTCTATCTTCCACCAATAGGTGGCTGTGGGTCTTGTTCCTCAGGGTTTTTCTTGTCCGGGGGTTGGTAGTGTCCTAGGTAGTAATGAATGGTGAAGATTGACAAGGGAAGATATGAAAATTACGTACCTACCATAATTCTTGATCTTCTCCTGTATTTTCACCAGTCATTACTGATACCTGCCCACCTTCCCGTCTAGGGCCTCCTACTTTGGTGTCTCCCCTCCCTGCTTGTTCCTCCCCTCTTCTTTGTTGGCCTTTACGCCAAAAAAAAACAACCTGCATGTCTCTTCGTCTGAACAGATACCTTTTCTGATGGAGAAGGGGGATGAGTGGGACTTAGCTATCCTCAGAGAACTCTGTCTGACTACCCCTAGGGGTGACTTATTGGTCTTTCTCTTGGCCATGCTGTTCAATTCACAGTTTAGGAGACCAGCCAGTTTCTGTCTCTGTCTCCTTTAAAGGTCCCCTCTGCAAAGCCCTGATCTCCTATGTCAGTCTGATACTTTCTCTGTCCAGACATTACTCTTCTGGAGTTGGCGATCTTTGCTTTGTCTTCAGGGACTCCGATTGAGTTCCCATTCTTTCTTTATCTAAAGGGGTGCCTTCTTAGGGCGTTACCCCCACCACCACCACATATACACACATACACTTTAGTGTTAACACTTAAAGTGCTAGATATGCTTTTTCCCTTGCTAAGTTGGGCGCTCTCCTTTCGGAACAGACTTTCTGCTTTGGCAGTCTGTGAGCTCTCAGCTACAGTTTAAAGGGTTGGGGATGACTGGAGGTGTAGAGAATCTGCCTTTTGTATCCAAACTGTTCAAACGGCTCGGTTGAACCTTCTCTCAAATTCCATCCAGTGGGATCCTTGCTCCCTTGTTCTTGGTTCCGAGCTTATAAGCCTCAAACCAACCTCTGATTTGGCATAGTTCTCCCTTCCAACATCCCTCTGTCTTCTTGTTCCTCTTCTTCTTCTTTTCCTTCTTTATCTGTTCCTCCTTTGGAGCCGACTCAGCAGTGAGGCCCTACGGCCCCTTTAGGTAGATCCTTCTCTTGTTTTCTGTCCCCTACCGGCTTAAGCCTTTTTCAGTTTATATCCTTTCCTTTTGCTATCCCTCTGCTCTCTTGTCGCGCTCTTTTTATTCTTGCCTTTATTTCGCCTCTCCGGCTAACAGAACTGGGATGTAGGAGTCTGCGGTGCCTCACGGCCGCCCCTCGCGCACTGCATAGTGCGTCACTCTCGGGGGTGGCGCCGTCAACACCGGCTCCTCTAACAAAAAAAAAAATTCCTGTGGGGGGTGTGCGCCTCCGGCTACACCCAAGCAGTAATGAATGGTGAAGATACAAGAGAAGATCAAGAATTATGGTAGGTACGTAATTTTCATTTCCTGACTTATGGGTACGTGGGAAAAGGAAAACCAGCTACGAAAAGGACAGTTGCTTGCTGGATAGTGGCTTGTATACAGTTCTGTCATAGTAAAGCTGGTAAGGAGCCCCAAGTAGGCCTGAGGGCACATTCCGCAAGGGGTACAGCTGCCACAATTGCAGCTATCAGAGATATTCCTTCATTAGAAATCTGCAGAGCAGCTACATGGAGAACAGTTCATACCTACACAAAGCACTGGTCTGGATACTCAATGCAGGAGTGATGCCAGGTTTGGCACAGCAGTGCTGCAGAGCCTATTTTCCAAATAGGGCTCTGGGCCCTTATCCAAAGGTACTGCTTGTTAGTCTGCTAGAGTTAATCATATTAAATAATTCCTGGGGTTAGAAGAAAAAATTGCTGCAGTAATCTTGTTTCTTCCAAGGTATTCTTCAATATGATTAACTCTCCCACCCTACCTCTACTTCCAGAACCAGCTAGCCTCTGCATTACTGCTGGCACCTCTTATTTTCTTTCATTATAAGGTCCAACTGTGGTCAAGTTGTGTTTAAACCAGATGGCCCTGTTTTTCTTAGTGTGGCCCTATCCGGCTTACTCTAAAGGTGATTTCTTACTGTTAAATTTTATATAGTTATAGTTAGCATAGCTAAGGGTTATGATCCTGCAGGCTCCAATGAAATCTAAGCATTATAGAATGCAGCAGTTGGTAAAGACAGCAATTTGAATGGTGGCACGAGCCAATAGATGTTCCATCATTTGCATACCATTTCAGATTTCTCCGGGGCAGTGCAACACAGGAGGCTGGCTTCTAGAGTTAATCATATTTTAGAATACCTTGGAAGAAACAAGCTTACTGCAGTGAGTAATTTTTTCTTCTAGTCCCTCTGCAATGTCGCTAATAAAGACATTTAAAGAGGACTGGATCCAGCAGCAATTCTTGTGGCATCCTGCTGGTCACCCTTCCTTCCTGGGAGCCAGCTTAGTTTACCACCACCCTCTGTTGTCTGTCCACCAATCAGTTTTCTTACCAGTAACTGAAATGGGGAGAAAAGGCTGTAGTTGCTTTAGAGGCTGCGGGACTGGGGCGCTCAGTGCCTTGTAGGTTTGCTGTAACCCACATTTGCCTTATCTGCCTGGAAGTTAGAATAGTTAAGCATTGTTGGCCTGCATTTTGCATAAACTTTATTGCATATTTCATCAACAGGCACTAATGAGTTCTAACTCTGAGGCCCAAAATGGAAAAGATGCATATCTCCTGTGGCTGGCACCTACTGCTCATTTGTGTTAAGGCATCCTCCTCTAAGACAAAAGTGGCCCAGAGATTATTATGCTCCACCTCAGACTTTCTGTAGCGCTCCACATTGTCAGTGGGTAATCAAAACAGCTGGGTGTAGTGCATCCCTACCAGGGGAATGTCACAGCCTACGCTTGAGTGTTGGGCACATGAGGATTCCAAGCAGCGGCAACTCCCCAGTTTAGCTGTGCTATTTGAAGGGGACTGAGCTACTTTTATCTTCTCTCAAGACTTCTTTGGGGCTGCAATTCTGCCTTGCAGGTTGGGGCTGCCTGTTTCAGGGAGCACCCCTAAATTAAAATCGTGCCTGTTAAGCTGCGGCTTTCAAATTGAATAACCTGCCTTTTTCTCAATCCTTGAGTGGATTGGGAGCCACTTCTGCCTTGTTTGGGCATTTGTAATGCTCTCCATTTAATTAAAAAAAAGGGAGGGGCCACAGGTAGGTACAAATTTTATTTGTTCTGGGAGTGTAGGGTCTCTGGGGGCTTGGCTCTAGCATTGGTTCCTGCCCCTCCCCAGGCCTCAGATTTTGTGTTTGGTACTCTTATACAGCTAATGTGTGGTTTTTGGTACATTTTAGAGGTGTTCTGGTGATTCCCCCCACCACAGACCTGCATTTTTCCGTTTGTATGGCCTCCTTTAGGGCTGGGCGCGCCCTCCTTCAAGCAGTCTTCCCACCATTGTTTTAAGCATGCGCCCATGATGTGTATGCTTGCGTAGTGCTACGAGCCGTTTGCACAACACAGTCCCTATTAAGTACATTGCTCTATTGCGTTTCCACACTCAAGTGCGTGCACGCCCATTTTAGTGTTTGTTTTTTTTGGCATGCTAATACAGTTCACAGCTCACTGGTGAGATTTTTTGCCCAGCAAGCTATAGGGCTAGTAAATATTGTTTTTATATATTTTACCTTTTTCTTTTTTTCTGTGCTCTTTGTTACCTCAGCATAAAGGCATTAGCCCAGGTCATGCTAATTATCAAATTTTGTGTCAAAAATTATTTGGCACACGATTATAGCTCTCTGGCACCATGACTTTTTGGAGACCATTAATCAGGAAATGATGTTAAACCTATCAGATACACTTAATCCCAGTCGGGGAGACGGCGTCCAGGTGCGACACAGTGAGCTTAGGCTGCGATAACAGATGTGCAGGCAGACCCTGACTCTGCCTTCTTTGAAGGCCAGGATGAGGTTTACTGGGATCTTGAGGAAGTTAGTGACCTTAAAGAGTCTTCCAGATGAGGAGGACGTTCCCTTCCCTGTGTGGAGGATGAAGAGGAGTGTGAGTGGATGGAGTTCTAGTCAGGGATTCTTTTTCTCCCTTGTTTGATAATAAGTCCTTGTCTTTAGTCCATGCAGACAGTGGATGTCAATCCGGCTCTGTCTGTATCCTTTTCGGCTACTATGAGACCAAAATTAATGAGCAACAATGGGCAAGTATGGATCAGAAGTAGTATCTTCCCAACCTAAGTCACGTATCTTCCATTTTTCAAGGAAAAGGGTCTCCCAGGTGGGAAGCTCCACCGCTGAAAAACAAGGCCGTTTTTTTGGTATTTCTGTAAGAAAGAAAAAAAAAAACACTGCCCTGCCTATCAAAGGCTCTCTGGCACTAGCAGATTCTCATGTCAAGCGGGTGGACTCCGCATGCAGGAGGGGTTTCACCTCTATCAACACAAAACATTTGTACATCTTATGCTTCCTTTATTGTTGCTAGAGCCCTAAACATATGGGTTACTAATCTGGCCAGTTTCGTTCTGACTGATTGAAGGTGCAGGCTTTTTGCAGTTGATGGCTATAGCCACCACCTTCTAGGTGGTGTTACACTGGAGAATTTCGCATATCAGCCCACTCTGCCATTTTTTTTTTGTTTGTTTTTATTCATTTTTCACTGTGTAATAATACACACAATAAAAGGTACATTCAAGTAATAGCAAACTCCAAGATGTTAACATTAGCAATGCAATTACAGGATTCGTGTGCTATCACTTGAGTTGCATCATATGGTGGGGTCTCTATGCACTAAATAAAAACATATTCTGAATTAAATTTCAAGAAGCAGCCATTGCAGCATGCACATGGACTAGAAGATCGAAAATGTTATTCTAATAATTACCTAGGTGCAAAACTCCCCATAACACATCTAGTGCTTTGAGTCCATGTAATACCCGATAATATAATTATAAGAAGTACAGGACTATACTTATACAGGATTCCCTCCTACGAGCCCTTAAGAGTTAAAGTAGTTACATAAAAAAACAGCACTTTCCCGGATTATTTAGGTATAAACTTCCCAGCACACATAAGCAACTAGGGTAACTAAAAGCAACATTAGTCGCTTTAGCAGTATAATAATCAACAACTGTACAAAATACAGAATTAACTTCCTAAATCCTAGTTGAAATAACTGATCAATTACTGTGAAAATATTTTAACCAACATGTAGCAACTGGTGAAGGCGGTTGTAAAACTTAGGTGTGCTAGACTCTTGGTTGTAGAACAGAACCCCCTTATAGTAAACAAGATATTCATTAAACTTTTATATATTATTCAAACGTCCAATTGCAGCACTAGCCATAGAGGCAGTAGTTTCATTTAACCATCAGAGTTGTACAGAGTCCTCAGTCGTCCTCATCTTCCTCATCAGAGTCCCTAGGTCGGTGGACAAAGTCCTGTTTTATACCCTCAAGCCTTTTTTCCCCGCATCAGTAGGGTCTGTAAAAATATGAGTTTTACCCGCATAGTGGACTCTCAGTTGGGCTAGTAGTTGCAGAGAGTGGTTAATACCCAGGGCTCAGAGACCTGCTCGAACGGCATCAAAACTTTTACGCCATTGCTGAGTGGCGTAGCTCAAGTCTGGAAAGAAATAAATTCGGTCTCCAGTCTCTAACTTCAGCGGGCCTGATGATTTCGCCCCATCAAGACCATGTCCTGAATATGGTCTCCTGCCATAATGATCATGATGATGCGCGACATGTCTGCTGCCGGTTTCCTCCGTGGGTTAAGGTGGTAAGTCTTAACTATTTGCCCCTGTAGATCCAAGTTGAGTTGTTTATGCATTAAGGACTGGATAAATTCCAGCAAATCTTCACCGTCTTGTGTTTCCGGGACCCCCAATAGCCGAAGATTACTGGCCCGCATATTCTCTAGTGATTCCAACCGGAGTCGCGTGGTCTTGTTTTCGGCCAGGATCCCAGCCACAGCTGCCGCTGAAGTATTCACCGAGTCTGCTGCCATTTTCGCCTCAGAGGCTACTGCATCCAAACGGGACTCCATAACAGTAAAGCGAGGGCCCAGGCCATCCACCTTTCTGTCTAAATCTCGGATAGCTTGAAGAACCGCTATGATAGAGGGTTCTGAGGCTTTGTTCCCCTGTGCTACTAGGCCGCTGCCATGTGGCGTTTTTTGATGGGTTCTCTGCTTGTTGGGATCGTGCTGAGTCATCTGGCATGTTTTTCCCATTTTAGCTGGTCAAAACGACTTCCGGAAAGTTCTGCAGACACCAGATTCCAACTTTTACCATAAAATTTGAAGTTTTGCTGTTTAAATAAAAGTGCCTTTTATTATTAAGATAGATAGGAGCTCCTGTATAGTGCATCTGCTCTGTCTGTTGGCCATGCCCCCCACACACACACACTCGGCCAACTTGTTTTCGCCCATAAGGGCCATGTAGCTTAGCCATTGGATGACCAATCATGCTTCATAAGCTAAGCTCTTAACCTCCCCTTGAGGGAGGCTTATGGTCTGATTCCAACCTGGATACCTTTTTAAAGGATATGAAGTAAGAAGGGCTATCTCCAGTATCAAACAGCAGCACAAGACTACCGTAACCTAAGGGTTTAAGGTAACAGCCTGTGCACACAGTTCTTTTGGGGGGGGGGGGTCCTCTCTTCGGGATTCTGGCTTCAGAGAATAGAGGGGCCTAATCTGGTAACAAGGTTACAGTATCAGAGGAGCCCTGGCTAGGCGTCGCGCAGGAGGCCCAGCACCAAGAGCTTGGTGCCTCACAAGATGACACGTGGACCCATCCCCGCCTCCTTTTCTTTAGTGGAAGACTGTAGGAGTTTTTCCTCAAGATGGGCCAAAAACAATGTCAGATGCCTTATTAGGAGGCGTTTTCTTTCACCCAGTTATGTGGACATCACGAAGGCAGGCATTGTCAGAGTCCTGTTGGATCTTATTTCATAGTTCCCAAGAATCTTGAGGTTTTCAGGGCCATTCTGGATTCGAAGCACCTGCAAGTTTGCAGCACAAACTTTTTAAGAGGGAGTCCTTGAGGTCAGTTACCCAGGCTGTTCAGCCAGGTGGGTTTCCTTAAGCCTCAGTACATCTGATGGATGCCTACCTCCACATTAGCATCCTTCAATCTTATCTAGAGTATCTCAGGATCTTACTTCGAGAGTCTGCTCTTGCAGCATGTAACACATATAGGACTGCAGGCGGCAGGACCCCACGGAAAACTTCTTCTAGCTAGCAGTCTGTAGCGGGGACTGCCCCTGATGTCATGTATGGTATAAGGGGTGGGCGGTCCCCGGTGTGCTCCAGTTCTTTTCCTGCAATCGACTCGCCCGCATCAGCTCCACGGATTGCTTCTCGCTAGTCCAACCTCCATATTTGTCTCACGACTTTGTTGAAATTTTCTTATTCAAACAACATGAAGTCTTGCTGTATTCTGACTATATGCAGTTAGCCCCAGCACTTGAACTGCTCCAGAGAGTAAAGGGTTAACTCTATGCCCAGGCATAGAACTGTTGAGCTTGAGCTTGGTTTTCAAACCTCTGTCTGTGGTACTCTGAAGTGCAACCGTCAGATTTCTTGCTCTACCTAACTGTGAAGTCGCTCTGGAGATCCCTCCTGCGCTTCAGTTCGGTAATAGTTTGAATCTGTGTTTTTTTTTTTTTTTTCAACTGCAGTTCTTATTTTATCTGTATTCTTACCTCTGTCTCGGTAACAGTGAGTGGTAATTTTTGTTAGAAATTGTTTTGCTTCGGTTCTTGTCCGGTTCAGAACCGAAATGTGATTTGTGTATTTCTGTTCATTATTGTGATTTTCCGGTATTTATCGGTTCCTAAAAAAAAAAACCGATTTCTGTGGGATATTTTTAACCAACCCGTGACATGGCTGGAAGTGTTAGTTGCCTGGCTTAACGCTGACAAGGGTGACTTTTTCTTGTGTTCAGCATGTCTGAGAAACCCAAAAAGAAAACCGGTCCCACTGGGTTTCAGCACTGTTACGAGTGTGGGTAGGCCTTTGCTAAGGCTGATCCCCCCCACCTCGTATGTGTGTATTTGTCTGGGGGTTGACCACCTTAAGGAAGACTGCCAAATTTGTAAGAACTTTCCCAAAGCCACTCTTGAAAAACGTTTGAGTAGGCTGAGGGAAAGGGAGGCCAAGAAGTTCGCTGACTCGGATGACCAGCCCGGTCCGGTTGCGACCGAACTTGAGAAGGTGCCCACTGACCTGGGTGATGCCTCTTCGGGCAAAAAGAGAGCTGACTCTGTGGAGTCGGTTCCGGCTAAGAGAAAAAGAAAATTTGGATCTGAAACCCCATGTTCCAACCGCTGAGGAGATAGCGAAAGCAATTACAATAGTGCAGTCACTTTGCCTGGTTCTGACCGAGCAGACATTGGTTCAAATGCGATCGGTTCAGTCGCAAGTTGTCGCCTCGGACAGTGATCCAGAGGCATACTGTGCGGGCGATTGGGAGGAGGAAGAAGATGAAGAAGGAGGAGGAGAGTTTGTAGGCCTAGATGAGTCAGTAGAGCCTGACATCTCCCGAGACAGGCCATCCAATGTTTCCCATCCCAGGCTTTCTGAGTCCCCCTCCCATTTCTTGTTTTACAAGAAGGTTGCTGAGACTCTTCAGCTTCCTATGGAAGAAGCTGATCAGGATCAGGAGGAACCTGATTATGTGGAAATGATGGATGTTCCAGAGTCAGTGTGTGTCTATCCCTTTGCATAAATCCCTAGGGAAACGCACAGAAAATCATGCAGTTTCCCACATCCATTCCTCCTGTGGATACAAGAATAGACAGGAGGGTATGCGTTATCAGGTCCTGGCATGGAATTCCTTTCAGCACATTGCAGCCATGTTGGGGTAGTGCAAGCTGCAGCCTGTGACAAGGCTAATATTCCCCAGGCATCTCACCCCCCAGATAAGGATTCCAGGAAAGTGGATGCCATGGCTAAGAAGCAATACTTGGCATCCTCTCTGAGGCTCAGGCAATCAAATTACATGGCATATACAACCAGGTACCAGAAGTCTTATGTGGGATACGGCTCTGGAGCTGGCTAAGAATGCCCCTCCCCAACTAGCCAAGGAGCTGGGACAGGTGGCTGTAAATGGTATAGAGGCATCCAAAGTGCATTTTCATGCTGCTGTGGACTCGAATGATGTGCATTCTAGAGTCATGGCTACGTCTGTCTCCATTAGGAGGTTTGCTTGGCTCAGATGTACCAGTCTTTCGCAGGATACCCAAACTAAGGCCATGGATGTTCCTGTAACTGGTAATTCTCTGTTTGGTGAGCAAACAGAGAACTACATGAAGAAGATGGATAAATATAGGACCACCTATAGGAGTGCTACAGCCAAGGAAGAGCAGGCCACTCCTCAGAGGCAGCAATTTAGGCCTGGCAGGGGCAGGCCTTTTCAAAGGCCTTTCTACCAAGCTCAGGCCTCCTCTTCTTTCCAGCAGACGGGGTTCCTTAGGGGAAGAGGCAGGCGTGGAATGACCAGGACCCCATTATCCATGCGGTCTAAGCCCCCTGCCAAACAGACACCCTGAGGTGTCGGTCAGGGTCGCCTCCCTAGTTTCAGTAGGGGGCAGGTTGGCTCACTACTCCCAGGTCTGGGAGTCTGTTACTTCAGACAAATGGGTCCTCGAAGTAGTGAGCCAGGGACTTGCTCTCAGTTTTAAAAGGTTCCCAAAAATGAAAGCAACATCCTTCAGTCCTCCCTCTCCCTTGGAGACAAGGGCCTTAGAGGCAGAAGTCTCCTCTCTTCTGCTTCTGCAAGCAGTAGAGAAGGTACCTCCTTTGTCACAAGGGAAAAGAACTGTATTCCAGATACTTTTTATCCCAAAAAAGACAGGGGAGTGGCGACCCATCCTAGATTTAAGGTACCTGAAGAAACATTTAACAAAACCAAAATTCAAGATGGTGACTCTGGGAGTAATTGTTTCCTCTCTGAGACCAGGAGACTGGCTAGCCTCTCTGGATGTCAAGGATGCCTACTTCCACATACCTATCAGACATTCCCACTGAAAGTACCTCAGGTTCGAGTTGCCCTCAGGCCATTACCAATTCAAAGCTATGCCTTTCCGCCTAAGATCTGCTCCAAGTTCACCAAGTGTCTTGCAGTAGTGGTCGCATTTCTCAGGAGACTGGGTATCCTTCTGTTCCCATACCTGGAAGACTGGCTCCTAGTGGGCCAGTCCTCCGACCAAGTCAAGTCAGCCTTAGAGGTCACTCAAATTTTTCTAGAATCCTTGGGCTTCATTCTGAACATAGAAAAGTCTGTTCTGGAACCAGCCCAGCTTCTTGCTTTCATAGGGGTGGAACTAGACACTATTTTGGCAAAAGCATTCCTCCCTCTCAAGGGTTCAGTCCCTTGTCACTCTGGCTTCCTCTTTTCGTCCTCTAGTATCTTGTCCAGCCAGACACTTTCTACAGTTGCTGGGTCACACGGCAGCATCCACAACTGTGGTCCAGGAAGCAAGGTTTCAGATGAGAGAGAGATTCAGTTTCATCTCTGATCTTATTGGTTTCAGAAAAAAGTCCCTCTCTCCAAATTGGTTCCAGTGTCTCAAACTAGTTCAGGCCCTCGATTGGTGGCTGGAGGAGTACAATCTTTGACAAGGTGTCCCATTAATCAGTCAGACTCCTTCAGTGATTCTCACCACAGATGCCTCTCTACTAGGTTGGGGGGCTCATCAAGATCAGCTTACAGCTCAGGGAACCTGGTCGCACCAGGAGTCTCTCCTACACATAAACCTTCTCGAACTAAGAGCTGTCTTTCTAGCATTTCAGACATTCTCAACTGCTGTTTAGGGGAAAGTGGTGCAGATCAGGACAGACAATACCACAACCATGTGGTATATCAACAAGCAGGGAGGCACTTGGTCCTCGGCCTTGTGCACAGAGGCCATGAAGATGTGGTCTCTAGCCTATTCCCTTCAGGCTTCCCTGATGGCTGTGCATCTCCCAGGGAAGGACAACATTTTAGCAGATGGTCTCAGCAGGATTTCTCAGGGTCACCACAAATGGACCCTGAATCCCCTAATTCTTCAGGTCATTTTCAAAAGGTGGGGCACTCCAGAGATGGATCTATTCGCAGCCCTGGACAATCACCGACTTCCTCTGTATTGCTGCAGACCCGCCTCTTCTGGGCCCTGTCCCTCAGGATTCTGTTGTGTTGAATTGGACAAGCAGGTTTCTGTATGCATTTCCTCCTTTTCCTCTGATATTCAGGGTCCTGACCAAGATCAGGTCTCAGCCTTGCAAGGTGATTCTAGTGGCTCCAGACTGGGCCAGACAGCTTTGGTACCCCCTTTTCTTGTCACTGCCCATAACAATACCTCTGTGTCTTTCCAGACAGTTCAATCTCCTTACCTCCTCACTGGGGAGGATCTTCTACCCCAACCTTCAGACTCTCGGGCTCAAAGCCTGCTCCTGAGGAGCTAGAATATGCAAACCTACACCTTTCTCAATCAGTCTTGGACATTTTAAAGGTTAGCAGGAAAGCTGCTACTAGAAAGACTTGCAACTCCAAATGGAAAAGATTTGGGTTTTGGTGTTCCCAGAAGCATGTCCAGCCAGAGCTGGCTGATATTGCCACTGTATTGGACTGATTGGTGCATCTTAACAGTTTAGGCCTCCGGCCTGCTACTCTCAAGGTACATTTGGCAGCTGTGTCTGCCTTTCTTTCTGCTGGCAAGGGCTCTTCCCTAGCTTCTCATCCAGTTTTCAAGAAATTTTTTCAAGGGTTTAGTACATGTTAATCCTCCCTTTAGGGAGCCTACTCCTTCCTGGGACCTGAATATCTGTATCGCACAGCTTATGCAGCCCCCTTTTGAGCCTTTATCCTCAGCTGAGCTGAAATACTTGACTTGGAAAACTGTATTCCTAGTAGCCATTACTTCTGCCAGGAGAATCAGTGAATTACAGGCTTTATCAGTGGAACCTAATTTCATTTCATTTCACAGGGATAAGGTGGTCCTTCGAACCAACAAAGTTTCTTCCCAAGGTGGTATCGGACTTTAATTTGAATCAATCTGTGTCATTGCCTGTATTTTTTTTTTTTACTGACCATTCTTCCTCTGGGGATAGAAGATTATACAGTCTTGATGTAAAGAGGGCTCTTAGTTACTATGTGGCGCATATTAAGGCCCATAGGAATGACTGTTCTCAGTTGTTTCAAACAACATGAAGTCTTGCTATATTCTGACATATGCAGTTAGCCCCAGCACTTGAACTGCTCCGGAGAGGAAAGAGTTAACTCTGTGCAGGAAGGATAGAACGTTGAGCTTGAGCTCAGTTTCAAACCTCTGTCTGCAGCACTTCAAAGTGTGTAAGTCAGATTCTTCACTCTGCCTAACTGAACAGTCGCTCCAGAGATTGCTCCTTCGCTACAGTCAGTTCGGTTTGTCGTTTATTTCGACTTCAGATCCCTGTCTGCGGTACAGTAAGTGTTGTAGGTAGTGGACCATAGGGAAAAATTGTTGCATTTTTGTGTGGAAATTGTAAAAACCTGTTGATCGGTCTGGTTAGGAACCGATTGTTTTAGGGTTTTTCTTATTCTTTCTGTAGTTTGAGGTGCCAGTTCCTATCAGTTTCAGAAAGCCGCGATTTTACATGTTTTTTTTTTTCCACGACTCGTAACACTGTTGGTAACCGATTGGGGGGGGGGGGCTCTTACCTGGCTAAATAGCTGTAAAGGGTAAGTTGTAGCTTAGCCATGTCAGAGAAACCCAAGGAAAAAAACGAGCCCACTGGGTTTCAACACTATGGTGAGTGTGGGGATGTTTTTGCTAACGCAGACCCTCACATTTGTATTTGTCTGGGGTTTGACCACCTCGATTCAGACTGCCAAATTGGTAAAAATTTCTCGAAGGCCACCCTGGAAAAGAGGTTGGGCAGGATCAGGGAAAAAGAGGCCGAGAAGTCCGTTAATTCGGATGGCCAGCCCGGTTCGGTTCCTACCAAACCTGAGGGAGTGCCCACTGACCTGGGCGATACTCCCTCTGGCAAGAGGAGATCCAACCCTAAGGGGTTGATTTCATCGAAGCGCAAGAGGAAATCTGCCGGTTCGGATCCAGAACCGCATCATCCAACCGCTGAAGAAATAGCCAGGGCGATAAGTATTGAGGAATCGCTCCGTCCGATCCAGCGCCTCTCGGCAAGGCGGTCGGTTCTCCTGGTTCCGGAATATGTTCCAGATGAATTTTATGAACATAAGGATAATGGTGATGAAGGTCTGGATGAACCCATCAAACCGGACATCTCCCCAGACAGGCCTTATAATGTTTCCCCTCCCAGGCTTTCTGAGTCCTTATCCCACTATTTGTTCTACAAGAAAGTGGCTGATACCCTCCAGCTTCCCTTGGTTGAAGCTGTTGAGGAACAAGAGGAGCCTGATTTTGTGCAAATGATGGACATCCCAGAGTCCAAGAGATTGTCTATTCCCCTCCATAAATCCCTTTGGGAAACAGACACAGAAAATTATTCAACCCCCAAATTCTTTACCTCCTGTGGATAAAAGAATGGACAGGAGGTATATGCTTTCAGGCTCAGGTAAAGAGTTCTTGTTCCACTAATGCAGGCATGTTGGGGTAGTGCAGACTTCAGCCTGTGACAAAGCTAGTATGCCTTTGGTTTCACACACCCCAGATAAAGGCTCAAGGAAGGTGGATGCTGTGGCCAAAAAAACATACTTGGCATCCTCCTTGGGACTCAGGCAGGCTAATTATATGGCCTACACAGGCAGATACCGGAAGTCTGGATGGGATACTGTTCTGGAGCTGGCTAAACACGCCTCCCCTCAGCTAGCCAAGGAGCTGGAGGAGGTGGCTGCTGATGGGATTGAGGCATCCAGAATCCAATTTCATGCTGCTGTGGACTCGAATGATGTGGCATCACAAGTCATGGTTACATGTGTGCCTCTTCGGAAGTTTGCTTGGCTCAGATGTATTAGCCTTGCACAGGACACCCAGGCTAAGGCCATGGATTTCCCTGTGGTGGGTAATTCTCTGTTCTAGGGACATGGATATGTTGTTCATCCACACTTATTGGCAGGTATCCTTGCCGCTTTAAATCTTGCCGGAAGGTCTTCAAGCTGGCTCCTCCCACCCACCCGGGTGGTAAAACTCTCGGCTCCGCCCCATGACGCCAGATCTTCCTTACTGTTTGGAAGCTCAGGTTCCCTCCTTAACGCTCTGCGTATAAGACTGGTTCCTAATTCTTCGGTTTTCCAAATTTAAAAGTTTTTTGCTTAAAAGACTTCGGTCTTCTATCCCTCGCGGCTGCGATGGACAAATCCACTCCTGGTTTTCGGCGGTGCCCTTGCGGGCTGAAGATGTCTCAGACGGATCCGCACTCCACGTGTGTGTACTGTTTAGGCCTCGAGCACAACCTGCAGGCTTGCGACCTGTGCTCTTCCTTCTCAGCCTACGTCCTCGAAGACCGTGCCGTCCGTTTACAACTAGGGCGCCCCGAGAAACGTTTTCCTCCGGTTAAGTCAAAAGAGGCCCGGTCGGCGGTTTCCGCGGCGGCGGGCTCGGCGGATCAGCTAGAGCAGATGATCGCCCTCGAAGAGGAGGCGGCGTGGGCAGCATCTTCCTTGACCGTGGCATTTATTCCGCTTTCCCTGGGTTTCTCTTACACAGCTTCCTTTAAGGAGCTTTGTCTGTCCCTCTCCACTAGGGGAGAGGGACCAACGTCTGCTGGACCTTCTTCTTCTCGGTCTAAGAAGAAAGACAAGGGTAAGTCTCTTCATCGACGCTCTTGGGAGCGGGAAAGGTCCCTCTCCCTGAGTTGTCTGCCATCGACTTCGGTCGATCGGCTTCGGCCACTGGTCTCACAGTGTCCCCGTCAGGTCAGTTGACCAAGACTCCCATCGATGCAGTCGAGATCTTTCTCGATCCGTTGGACGGGTTGTCGACCGGCGAAGCCGAAAATCCCCTCTTCCCGGTGGGAGTTGAGGATCCCGTGGGCTTGCCAGTGCCTCCGGTTCCGGAGCCCTTGGGTGTTCCCTCCGAGCCGAGGGAGGAGCCGGTTCCACCCGTCCCCTCACCGCACCGTCCTCGGAAAAGCCGAGGTTCTAGGGATATGAATATGTTGTTCATCCACACTTATTGGCAGGTTCCTTGCCGCTTTAAATCTTGCCGGAAGGTCTTCAAGCTGGCTCCTCCCACCCACCGGTGGTAAAACTCGGCTCCGCCCCATGGCGCCAGATCTTCCTTACCGATTGGGCTTCGGGTTCCTCATAGCAGCTCTGCGTTTAAGACTGGTTCCTAATTCTTGAAAGTTCAAAATCAAAAGTTTTTGCTAAAAGACTTCGGTCTTATTCTCCTCGCGGCTGCGATGGACAAATCGACTCCCGGTTTCCGGAGGTGCCCTTGCGGGCAGAAGATGTCTAGGACGGATCCGCACTCCACGTGCGTCTACTGCCTGGGCCTTGAACACGACCCGCAGGCCTGCGACTTGTGCTCTTCCTTTTCCGCCTACGTCCTTGAAGACCGTGCTGCCCGATTACAACTGGGGAGCCCTGAGAAAAGAATTACACCGGTGAAATCTAAAGAGGCCCGATTGGCGGTGTCCGTGGCGGCGGGCTCGGCGGATCAGCTTGAGCAGATGATCGCCCTCGAAGAGGAGGCGGCGCGGGCCGCTTCTACCTCGGCTGCGGCATTTGTCCCGCTCTCTCTCGGTGCCTCGTACTCGGCTTCATTTAAGGAGCTTTGTCTGACCCTCTCGACCAAAGGTGAGGGTCCAACTTCTTCGGGACCTTTTTCCAGGTCCAAAAAGAGCAAAAGTAAGTCTCTCCGTCGACAGTCTTGGGAGCAGGAAAGATCCCCCTTCCCTTGTCGACAGTCGACTTCGGTCGACCCCTCAGCTTCGGCCACTGGCTTCACGGTGTCCCTGTCAGGCCAGTTGACCGAGATTCCCGTCGACGCGGTCGAGATTTTTCTCGACCCGCTGGACGGGTTGTCGGCTGGAGAAGCTGAGAATCCCTCTCTCGGTTCCTCCGTGGGAGTTGAGGATCCCGCTGGCCTGCCTGTGCCTCTGGTTCCGAGCCTCGGTGGATCGTCCGAGCCGAGGAGTGCCATTCCGACACTTCTGCTCGCCTTCTCAGCCTAGTTGAGATTCTCGGTCATCTCGGCGGTCCAACCGATCCGCCACCATAAGGCGGTCGGCACCCTGACAAGCGGCGCCGCCGCTCTTCCTCGGACGAGGAGGCTTCAGCAAGTTGCGTCGAAATAAGGAACTCATGTGGCAACAGCTCCTTTGACCGGGATAAGCCGACCCAGTCATCTTCCCGGCCATTAAGTGGCTGTCACGAAGCAGCAGAAACAACCCCTGGTTGTAGTCGAGGAGCCTGTTCATCAGGCCGATTTGTTCGACCAATTCCAGCTGCCCCACCGATTCTGGGTAGAACCTCTGCCTCACAGCCATTAGTTGGGGCTCCGACCAAAAATTCTCAGTCGGCCTTGGGTTTGCCCCATAGGCTGTCTGTCACCCTCACTCCCGATAAACCTCGGCAGGTGGAGGGTGGCTCAGGCCCGAGGCAGCTCTTTGAGGACTCTTCTGAGTCCGATGATGGTTCCTCCCTCTTCTCCAAGCGCATAGACTTGGAGTCCTCGGGAGGGCAGTCAATGGACGATAGCCCTTCGTCCTTCTTAGGGTTGCTTCGACTCATCTCGGAGTCCACCGGGATGAAGCTCGAACCCGTTTCTAAACGGGCCAGGTATCCCCTCACGGAGATTCTGGACCGAGGGGATTCTCCTACGGAGGCCTTTCCGGTGGCCGAAGCCATAGTGGGTCCGGCCTTGGAACTTTGGCAGCGTCCTGCTTCCTGCCCTGCGCCTTCCGCCAGGTTGGCCAGGAAGTATGCGGTCCCTACCGGTTCCCTGTCCGGTTTTTCGGAACACCCCTCGGCCGAGGGGTTGGTTACTGACAGCGTCCGCATGCGGGAACGCCAGGATGTGGACAAACCTCCCGACAAGGAATCAAGAAATTGGATTATGCCGGGCGAAAAGTCTATGCTGCGTCCTCTCTCGGCCTTCGTCAGGCCAGTTCAGCCGTCCTCATGGCACATTTTTCTCACGCCCTGTTGGGCTCCCTGGATGAGGTTGTCCCTCATCTTCCCGCAGATCTGCAGACTACGGTCAGGCAGGTGCGGGACCAGGGCAAGGCAGTGGCCAAACAGCAGCTCCAGACTGCGTTAGACAACCGGGACTCATGTGCCAGGTCTGTGGCGGTCGCAGTGGCCATGCGTAGTCGGGCTTGGCTGAGGATATCCACCTTTACCTCGGATACCCAGCACAAGTTGGCGGATGTTCCCTTTTTGGGGACTGACCTCTTCGGCCCTGGGGTGGAAGGTCACCTGCAGAGGATCGAGAAGTCCAATGCTACCTTGGACTCTGTCTCTTCCGCTCAGAAGGACAAAGGCCGCAAGCCACAGCCTAAGCCCTTTCGTCCTTCTGCGCCTGCGCGCCCGGCCCAGCAACGTCAGGGCCAGCAGGCTCGAGCTTGGTATCCCAAACCCAAGCCGTTGGCTTCCTCCAACAGGAAGCAGGGAGGTAAAGGCCCAGGAGGTCCCTCGGCCGATCCCTCCTCCAAGCCTGCCCAGTGACGGACTGAAGGGTGTCGCCCCCATCCCTGCTCACCACCCGTGGTTCCCCCGTGGGGACGGCTCACACACTTCCTTTCTCGCCTGGTCCGCTGTTACCACGACAGGTGGGTACTGGAGGTGGTGGAAAGGCCTACCTCTGAATTCGAGCAGGCCCGCTTCAGAGCCGGCCGCACTGGGGCCTCGGGGTCCGCGACCTCACTGGCGGCTCGCCGAGCCGACATCGCTGTCCTCCTCCAAAAGGAGGTGATCACGGAGGCAGAGGACCCCCCCTTCAGACCTGGGGTTCGTGTCCAGGTATTACATGGTTCTTTAACGGACGGGGGGCTGGCGCCCCATTCTCGACCTAAACAAGTTCCTAAGGTCTCGAACCTTCAGGATGGTCACTCTGGCGCAGATAATACCATCTCTGGAACACAGCGTGTGGTTCTGCTCTCTGGACCTACAGGACGCGTTCTTTCACGTCCCTATCCGTCCGTCACATCGGAGATTCCTCCGCTTTCGAGCGGAGGGATCCCTCTTTGAGTTCCGAGCCATGCCCTTCGGCCTATCTCCAGCTCCCAGGGTCTTCACCAAATGCATGGCAGTGGTGACAGCATTCCTGCGGCGCCCGAGGGTCCGGGTTTACCCTTACCTGGACGATTGGCTGATAGCAGCCCCCTCCAGGCAGGAGGTGGAGCGGTCCAGAGATCTGGCCCTCCAGGTTTGCTCTCAGGTCGGCCTCCTCATCAACGAGGCCAAGTCTGAACTTGAGCCGAAGCAGGTGATTCTTTTCATCGGGGCAGAGCTTGACTCTCTTCGAGCCAGAGCACGGCTCCTGGCAGACAGGGCCGAGGTTCTTTCCTCCTTTGCCCAGTCATTTCTGGTTGGGCAGTTGCGCCCTGCCCAGGACTTCCTGCGCCTCCTGGGTCTCATGGCAGCCTGTACCAGCGTGATCCGTTGGGCCCGATGGAACATGCGCCCCCTTCAGTGGGGGCTGGCCAGCCAGTGGTCCCAACGCTGCGATCCATTGGACCAGCTAGTGACGGTGACCCAGGGGATGTGGAACGCTCTCCAGTGGTGGACCGTTCCAGTTCATCTGCAGGAGGGCATCCCGTTTGTCCGCCCCGCGCCGACGGTCTCTCTATCGACTGATGCCTCTCTGATAGGTTGGGGTGCCCATCTGGGGGAACACCGAGCGCACGGCCTCTGGTCCCCGCGGGAGTCCCGATGCCACATCAACCTGCTGGAGCTCTGAGCGGTCTGCCTAGCTCTCACCGCCTTTGCTCCGTTTCTTCGGGGTCAAGTGGTCCGGGTCCAGACGGACAATACCACGACTATGTACTATCTAAACCGCCAGGGCGGGACGCGCTCCATGCTCCTATGCAAGGAAGCTCTCCGCATCTGGTCACTCGTGCGCAGCCTGGAGGCGGATCTCCTAGCCATTCATGTGGCAGGAGCCTCCAACACCCTGGCCGATGCCCTAAGCCGGATAGGGGCTGCGTCCCACGAGTGGGCTCTCCTGCTGGAGGTAGTACAAGATCTATTCTCCTATTGGGGCACACCTCAGGTGGACCTGTTTGCCTCCAGGGAGAATGCGAAGTTGAGGCTGTTCCATGCCCGCCCCCCTCAGCAGGGCTCTCTGCAGGGGGATGCCTTCTCGAGGCCGTGGACCCCGGGCCTCTTCTACGCCTTTCCCCTGTTCCCCTTGATGCACAAGGTGCTGCTCAAAGCAAGGAGGGACAAGGCGCAGGTGATTATGATAGCCCCAGACTAGCCCCGCCAGTACTGGTACCCAGATCTCCTCGGCCTCAGCTCCAGGCTTCTGAGGCAGCTTCCAGCTCGCCCGGACCTGGTCTCAGTCAATCAGGGGAAGGTATTCCATCCGGACCTTAAATCCCTGCACCCGACGGCCTGGTTCCTGAGCGGCTAGAGTTCCAGGCCTTGGGTCTTTCCGGCGAGGTCCTCAATGTAGTTGAGGCGCCCTGTAAGGAGTCGACCAGAAAATGCTACGCCTTCAAATGGAAAAGGTTTTCCATTTGGTGTCAGGGCAAGGGCCTGGACCCTTCCTCCTGTTCCTTGGCGAGCATATTGGACTACCTGTGGTCCCTTTCTCAGCAAGGGCTTAGGTCGACGACCCTTAAGGTGCACCTGGCAGCCATCTCTGCTTACCGGACGCGGCTGGGTAGCAGTCGGTGGCGCAGGAGAAGGTGGTCTGGCGCTTTTTCAAAGGCCTTGATCACATTTCCCTTCCGATGCGAGAACCTCCACCTCCGTGGGATCTACTGCTGGTACTGGCAAAGCTCATGGGCTTTGACTTCAACCAATGCACAGGTGTGAACTCTCTCACCTGTCTTGAAAATCCGCCTTCTTGGTTGCTATCACGTCCAGCCAGAAGGATGGGGAGAGCTCCAGGCGCCTGCATCGAGTCTCTTATCTGGTCTTCCACAGGGACAAGGTTGTCCTGTGTCCCCACCGAAATTTCTTCCGGGTGGTGTCGGAGTTTCACCTTAACCAGGTGTTGACTCTGCTGGTGTTCTACCCCAATCACACCTCGAAGGCAATATAGGCTCCATACTTTGGACCCTAGAAGGGCGCTCGCTTACTATAAGGAGCGCACGGCTGAAATTCGGGGAGAGGTTCGCCAGCTGTTTGTCACCTACGCTGAAGCTGCATCTGGCAGACCTGCAGCCAAGCGGACAATTGGCAGGTGGGTCAGCTCCTGCATAGATCTCTGCTATAAGTTGGCGGGCATGGAGCCTCTCAGAGGGATAAGAGCTCATTCTACCCGCCATACTGCTGCATCGGTGGCTGCTTCCAGGGACGTCCCTATCCAGGAAATCTGCAGGGCTGCTACCTGGAAGTCAGCACACACCTTCATCACCCATTACCACATCGACCTTGAGTCACGCCGGGATGCTGGTTTTGGGGCCTCGGTTCTCCAATCTCTATTTCCCAAGTAAGTATCGGGGGTGTGTGCCTTGCCTCCCTTCTGGAGAACTGCTAGGAGTCTGCCAATAAGTGTGAATAAACAACATATCCATGTCCCTAGAAATACAGGTTACTCACCTGTAACAGGAGTTCTAGGAATGGTATATGTTGTTCATCCACACGACCCACCCGACCTCCCCGGCTTCGACGCACAACCTGAGCTTCCAGCGGGCCAGATCTGGCGTCATGGGGCGTAGCCGAGAGTTTTACCACCTGGGTGGGTGGGAGGAGCCAGCTTGAAGACCTTCCGGCAAGATTTAAAGTGGCAAGGATACCTGCCAATAAGTGTGGATGAACAACATATACCATTCCTAGAACTCCTGTTACAGGTGAGTAACCTGTATTTTGGGGAGCAGAGAATTACGTGAAGAAAATGGACGAGTATCTGACCACCTACAGGAGTGCACAGGCCAAGGAAAGGCAGGCAAGTCCTCAGAGGCAGCAGTCTAGGAGCAGGCGCAGGCTTCCTCTCCCGTTCCACAGGGTTCAGGGAGACATAGAAGGGGGATGAGCATGGCTGCATCCTCCTCTCAGTCCAAGGCTCCTGCCAAGCAGACACCCTGATTTGTCAGCCCGGGTCGACTCCCATATCCCAGTAGGAGGCAGGCTGGCTTACTACTTCCAGGCCTGGAAGTTTCTTACCTCAGACCGGTGGGTCCTGGAGTTAGTAAGTCAGGGATTGGCCCCCCAGTTTTGCAAAGTTCCCAAAATTGAGGGCCAAGTCCTTTCCAACTGCAATCCTTTCAGAGACCACTGCTTTAGAAGCAGAGGTTTTCTCTCTGCTAACCGTCAGGGCTGTAGAGAGAGTTCTTACTCTGCACGGGGCAAGGGTCTATATTCCAGATATTTCCTTACCCCAAAAAAGACAGGGGAGTGGCGGCCCATCCTAGACCTAAGATATCTAAACAGGCACCTCTTAAAACCAAAATTCAAAATGGTGACTCAGGGAGTAATTCTTGGCTCTCTAAGGCCAGGGGATTGGCTAGCTTCCCTGGACCTCAAGGATGCCTAATATCACATCCCAGTCAGGTGCTCCCACAGAAGGTACCTCAGGATCAAATTGCTTTCAGGCCATTATCAGTTCAGAGCAATGCTCTTCCGCCTAACATCAGCTCCAAGGGTGTTCACAAAATGCCTAGCGGTAGTATTGGCCTTTCTCAGGAGACAGGGGATCTCCATTTTCCCATATCCGGACGACTGACTCATCGTGGGGCAGTCTCCAGACCAGTCAAGCCAGGCCTACAAGTTACACAACAGTTGCTCACTTCTCTAGGTTTTCTTCTCAATCTGTCAAAGTCAGTTCTCGAACCAGTACAACTCCTCATCTTCATAGGGGTAGAGTTGGATACTGTGCTGGCAAAGGCTTTTCTTCCCTTGGCAAGGGTGAAGGCTCTTACAGATCTTCCTTCCTCTTTCCACCTTCTGGTGTCGCGACCAGCAAGACATTTTCTTCAGCTCCTGGGCCACATGGCATCTTCCACTGCGGTGGTACAGGGAGCCAGATTTCAAATGAGACATTCAGTTCCACCTGGGGTCCTTTCGGTGTCAGAAAAAAGATCGTCTAACCAAATTGATTCCATTGACTCAGACTCTGGTCCAAGCTCTCCAGTGGTGGTTGGATCAGGACAATCTCAGACAAGGAGTCCCATTCATCAGTCAGACTCATTAAGTGGTACTACCACAGATGCCTCTCTCCTGGGCTTGGGAGCCCACCTGGGAGCCCTTACAGCACAAAGTGTCTGGTCTTCCTAGGAGTCTCTACTTCATATTAATCTTCTGGAACTCAGGGCAGTGTTCCTGGCCCTCCAAGCTTTCTCGGACTCCGTGAGGAACAAAGTGGTTCAGGTCAGGACAGACAACACAACCACCATGTGGTACATCAACAAGCAGGAAGGCACTCTGTCTGTGGCCTTGTGCACAGAAGCCATGAAGATATGGTCTCTGGCTTATGCCCTGCAAGCATCCCTAGTAGCAGTCCATCTACCAGGGAAGGACAGTGTATTAGCAGATGCCCTGAACAGGATATCTCAGGGCCACCATGAATGGGCCCTGGACCCCTTCATACTGAAAGTAGTCTTCTCCAGGTGGGGCACTCCAGAGATGAATCTCTTTACAGCCCCAGACAATCAGCAATTTCCTCTGTTCTGTTGCAGGCCTTCAGTCATGTGCACAGTTCCCCTGGATGCTCTGGTTCTGGATTGGGGGGGGGGGACACATTCCTTTATGCCTTTCCCCTGTTATTCAAAGTCCTGGTCAAGATCCGGTCACAACCGTGCAGAGTGATCCTGATTGCACCAGACTGGGCCAGACAGCCTTGGTATCCTCTATTGTTGTCCCTAGCAGTCCATCTTCTTCTATCTCTTCCCAAGAGGCACAATCTGCTAACCACGTCTCAGGGAAGAATCTGGTACTCCAACCTTCAGTCTCTCAACCTCACGGCTTGGCTCTTGAAACGTTAAAGTATGTAGGTCTACACCTGTCTCAGGGGGTGCTGGATATTTTCAAAGCCTCTCAAAAACCTGCCACCAGAAAAACGTATAAGTCCAAATGGAAGAGATTCAGTATTTTGTGTTCCAATAAGGACGTTTTTCCGGATACTGCTGATCTGGCTATAGTTCTGGATTACATGGTTCATCTTAATGGCCTAGGCCAGGCACTTTAAAAGTTCATTTAGCAGCTAGATCTGCATTACTGTCAGCAGGGAAGCCTCCCTCTCTGGCATCTCATTCTGTCTTCTGTAAATTCTTTAAAGGTTTGGTTCACATCAACCCTCCCTTTAGGGACTCTACCCCTGCTTGGGATCTTAATGTTTGCATTGCTCAGCTCATGCAACCCCCTTTTGAGCTTTTGGCTTCACCAAACTCAACCAGCCGAACTCAAGTATTTGACTTGGAAAACTGTGTTCCTGGTAGCTATCACTTCTGCCAGGCGTATTAGTGAATTACAAGCTCTGTCAGTGGAGCCAGATTTTCTCATTCCATAGAGATAAGGTGGTCCTTAGAACCAATAGGAGGTTCTTCCCCAAAGTGGTCTCAGATTTTCATCTGAACCAGTCCATGTCTCTTCCTGTGTTCTTCACTGATCATTCTTCTTCAGGAGAAAGAAGATTACATAGTTGGGATGTTAAGAGGGCACTTGGCTACTACATTGAGCATACTAAGGTACTTTGGGTATGAATGTCCCCAATTGTTTCTCACTTATGGTGAAGTGGGGAAAGGTAAGCCTGCTACTAAGGAACTGTTGCCAGGTGGATTGTCTCTTGTATTCAGTTCTGCTATGAAAAGCTAGGCAAAATACCCCCCTCAGGCCTGAGGGCTCATTTGACTAGGGGTACAGTTGCTTCCCTGACTGCTGCCAGAAATATGCCTTTACTAGAGATATGCAAAGCAACCACCTGGAAAACTGTCCATACTTTCACCAAGCATTACTCTCTGGATATCCAGGCTAGGAGTGAAGCTTGGTTTGGAACAGCAGTACTGCAGAGCCTATTTTCAAAATAGGTTCGGTACTTCCAATGGTAGTACAGCTTGGTAGTCTGCATATGTCGGAATACAGCAAGACTTAATGTTTGAAAAAAAAATTACTCGCCTTAGTAATTGTGTTTCTTCTAATGGAGTCTTGCTGTATTTTGATCTCCCTTCCTGCCTCCCCTCTCAGAACCTGTTTTTGGGAAGTGGGCTGGCAGGTACAGTGTTGCACCTTGGGGGTGTACTTGGCATTCCTCCTTTCTGGATGGGGGCAGTGGGTTATTATGTTGTTTTTTGTAGTTATATGTTGGTTCACAACCTGGTTATTATTTTGGGGTTCTCGACTTGAGTCTTTGGGGAACCCCGTGTGTTACCTGTTGGCTTATGTTCTTTTACAACTTCCACAATAGAAGTATAGTTAGTTAGTAATAACTCGTAAGTATCTGACGGTTACACTTTGAAGTGTTGCAGACAGAGGTTTGAAACCGAGCTCGAGGTCAACGTTCTATGCTTCCTGCATAGAGTTAACTCTTTCCTCTCCAGAGCAGTTCAAGTGCTGGGGCTAACTGCATATGTCAGAATACAGCAAAACTCCATTAGAAAAAACACAATTACTAAGATGAGTACTTTTTCCTTCTCACTTACTGGAGAAGTGGGAAAGGGCAAACCTGCTACCAAGAGAACAATTGCCAGGTGGATTGCCTCCTGTATCCAGTTCTGCTATTCATAGCTTGGGAAAGAGCCTCCCTCAGGCCTGAGGGCTCATTCTATCAGAGGTACAGCTGCTTCAGTTGCAGCAGCTAGAGATATACCCTTAGTGAAAATCTATAAAGCAACCTCCTGGAAAACTCTGCACACATTTACCAAGCATTACTCTCTGGACATTCAGTCAAGAAGTGATGCTAGGTTTGGCACAGCTGTGCTGTAGAGTCTGTTCCCAAAATAGGTTCTGTGACTCCCTCCTCTGCGGGGGGTCCTGCTTGGTAGTCTGCATAGAGTCAGAATACAGCAAGACTTCGTTTTTGAAGGAAAGATTACTCACCTAGTAATGTTGTTTCTTCTAATGGAGTGTTGCTGTATTTTGACCCCTCTCCCTGCCTCCCCTCCTGGAACCTAGTAGTTTTGGGATGTGGTTTGGTAGGCACAGTGCTGCACCCCAGAGGTGTACTGGGCTTGCCTTTGTCTTATTAAAAGTTTTTCTGGTTTTTATTATGAATATTTTGGTTGTTTCTGTTTCTGCTTAGATTCTTTTTGGGGTTCTAGACTTGAGTCTTTTGACCCTAAAAATCTGTTTGTTGCCCTTTGGCATGAAAATTTTAGAAACAATTTCTGCTTATTGAGTTAGTTAGTTTAGTGCTCCTGAGAATGTGACGGTTACACTTCAGAGTACGACAGACAGATGTTTGAGAACCGAGCTCAAGCGCAATGTTCTGTGCCTTGGCATAGAGTTAACCCTTTACTCTCTGGAGCATTTCAAGTTCTGGGGCTAACAACTGCATATAGTCAGAATACAGCAAGACTCCATTAGAAAAATCATTACTATGGTGAGTAATTTTTTGGTTTTACCTGCTAAAGTTCCGCTTTTCAGCGATGATATTTCTGTTTGTAGTCTTCCCCGACGCCTTCTTCCAAAGCGCACCCATCCAAATGTGCCTGTGGGAAACTGATCCGTCTAAGGACGCCCATTCGGCCTATCTGCTGTGCCTAGGCCCAGACCACACGACAATTCAGAATTGCCCGTGACTGCCAGAAATTTTAATAGCCAGACGTGATCCACGCCAGAAGACTCTGCAGACCTATTCACAGAGCAACATCTGGCCGCCATGCAGCGGGACTCCTCTTCCGAAAAAGGCTCTTCCCACCACAAGAAATCTGCAGGGAAGCATTAAGATTAGAGGAGAGAGAGAAGAAGAGGTCCTCTTTGAGATCCTCAGGCTCCCACTCTGCCTTCAGGTGCAGTTCGATTACGCCTCACAGGTGACCCGGTCTCCTTCTAGTCTCACTGTGGTCAAGCCCTCTGCCCTGGTTCGGGCATCTGATACTAAAAACCGTGGATCTGGGTCTTCCGGCCGTACTCTTCTGCCTTCAGAAATTAGGCCGTCGGACCTTCTGTCAGGCTGTGCTACTGACACTGGTAAGGGGCATTCGTCAGTACCTTCCCGATCGGCCTCTGTATCTGGTGCCGACTCCTGGGATAGGCATAAGATCTCGGGGCACTCCGGGAGGGTGGCTTCACAGCCCCCCCCCCCACCACCACCACCACCACGCACTCAAAACTGTCGTTGGGCAAACGTGCATCGTTGAAGCATACGTCGGACCAACACCAATGTCAGCCTACCGATGTCGCCTCCTCAGCTGCTTGAATGCTGGCTCTGCCGGCACAGACACCATTGTCACCGGTTTCACCGCCTCCACCGGTAAACGATAGGTCAGGTGCCAGCTCTACAGAGGACGAATAGGTGTCCCCCCCAGGAGACGACAGCAACCGGTGCCGGGTCCTCTTAACGCCGCCCCGACGTCTCCTCCTGTCTGCCCACCGTCGCCAGACCATGGCACTAGGCATCTTGCCTAATGATTGATTCAGGTCCCAAACTGAATTTGTCCCAGGTCAGGGACCTCTTTGGCTACTGGTGGGAGACCATTCGTACTGACCTCCTCACACCTAAGCCATAAACAGTGGTGACTACCACCCCGGAGACTGGGATTCCTGTCAAGGTTCCTACCCCACCTCCAGACAAGGACACTGGCATAGAGCCCCCAAAGATAAAATAAAGGAAAGCTCCCGCAGACGATGTCCTAGATTGTGGTCATGGAGCCTGCGTTCCTATAGTTCTCCTGACCATCATAGACGTAAGAAGCGACGCCACCAGTCTCATTTCTCTTCATCCTCCATGGACTGGTACTGGTTGTCAGATACTTCTTACTCAGAACCCTCGTCCATCGAGGACCTATCTCCTCTAGATCCGAGAGACACCCCGAAAACTGCCTGATGATCCCTCCTTCCAGTCAAATATGGGGTGGGAGACAGAGGACTTAGACCCATAGACACTCTGCCTGGCTAAATATCTACGACAGAAGGGACCCTAAGCTGGTGGTTATACCACCATTAGTGGACAACTTCGTGGATGTCACGAAGGTGGCTTGGAAACGCCCCCACACATCTGTCGCAATCCCAAAGAATGCGGACCGCCTCTACAGGGCTCCAAAAGAACCACCCTTTTTGGTGGAGCACTCATTGGCTGTCTCTGTGGTGATTTCGGCCGCCCATGATAGGTCCCAGAGGCTGAAGCACCTCAGCACGCAACCCCCATACTAAGAATCCAAACAGCTGGATTCCGTGGGGTGTAAGATATTCCTGTCCACCACTTGCAGCATTTGGAGCCTGAACTTTTTAACGCACATAGTTCAGTTCCGGAATGCTCTTTGGGAGCAAGGGGTCGTGATAGTTAAGGAGGTCCCTGACTGTCCGCAGAAAGCAGAACTTGTTAAACTACTGCAGACCGGTTTGGATGTGGGAACTCATGTCCTCAGGTCAGCCTACAATTTGATGGACACTGCAGCGAGGGCAGCAGCAACAGGAGTATGCGTACACAGACACTCCTAATTCCGGGTCTCTGGGTTCGCTCAGGATATGCAGTCCAATCTCCTAGATGCACACTTTCAGGGCTCAGTTCTCTTTGGGGATGATACAGAGAGAATCATCACCAAACTGCAGGACTCTGGCAATGCTGTTTGACGGTCCAGTCTATATACCGACCGAAACAAAGGCCATTTTGAAAATCTTGTTTTCGAGGCCGTGGGGTACAATAACCACAACCTCGCTTTCAGCATCAACAGCCAGAGCGAGAAGAGTACAGCCTTAGAGGTGCCCCTAGAGGTTCTGCAGGGCCTGCCTCTTGTTCTGCCAAGTCGGCCCAAGTCGCCCTCCAATAACAGCCTGACCCCTTTGTCGGACCCACTACCTCCTGTGACCCCGGCAGGGGTGGCGGTCGGAGGCCGCTTTTCGCTTTATGCTAAAGCTTGGCGAAAGATGACCTCTGATCAGTGGGTCCTTCAACTAGTCAACAAAGGACACTCAGTAGTTCACCCAGTTTCCACCGGACAGGCGCCCCGCCAAAATCCCGTTAATCAGTGGCGCATGCGGGGCTAATTCAAGCAGAAATTCACATCCTGCTGCTCAAAAAAGCCATAGAGCCAGTCCCCCCAGCCCAGAGGGGCATAGGCTTCGCACTTTTTTCTAGTGCTGAAAAAGACAAACTATCTGCGACCCATTCTGTACTTCCACAACCTCAACCAGTTTGTAAAGTACAAGAGGTTTTGGATGGTCACCCTCCAGGATCTGCTCCCCATGATAAATCATGGGGACTGGTTGGCATCACTGGAGATGCAGGATGCTTATCTCCACATCCTCGTGACCAAGCCCCACAGGAGATTCCTCAGATTTCCCTTTCAAGGGATGCATTATCAATTCAGGGCATTGCCCTTTGGCCTATCCTCTGCTCTAAATGTCTTCATCAAGTGCCTTGCCGTGATAGCGGCAGCCCTTCGAAGGAAAGGACATTGTCTTCTCCTACCTGGATGATTGGCTCTTGATGGCCCCATCCGAAGGGGAACTTCAACATTCCATTCAGGTCACCTGTTCTCTCTTTGGAGAACTGGGTATCATTGTCAGCATCCCAAAATCCTCCCTGATACCATCCCAAACCCTCCAGTTCATCGGGGCACAACTCAGTACTACTCGAGGGAGGGCCTGTTTGCCTCAGGACAGAGCTCTTTGGCTTCCGGCCTCAGCGGTTCCAGCCAGGACCTTGTTACGGCTGTTAGGCCATCATCATCGTCCCCTTAGCGAGACTGCACATGAGGATGATGCAGTGGACCCTGCGTGTCCAGTGGGACCAAGGGTGGGACGACTTGGACCAACTTCCATCATGAACCCGGTCCGTCAAGAGCTCTGATGGAAGACATCCCCTTCCCTAGAGGAAGGGATGCCCTTTCAAAAAGGAGCTCCGGAACAAGTCTTGACGTCTGACACCTCAGGTATAGGGTGAGGAGCACAACTCCGCGTTCACAGAACTCTGGGCTCCTGGTCAGTGAATGAGGAGAACTCTCCACATAAATATTCTGGAGATGAGAGCAGTTCTGTATGCCCTGCAGGCCTAGAGCACCGTGCTGCGCCCAGGACATCTTCTGATACAAACAGACAATATGTGTGTGTGGTGGTCTAACTCAACAAGCAGGGAGGCACGCACTCCTACTTCCTCTGCCGGGAAGCAATAAGGGTATGGAACTGGGCCATATCCCACCACCTAGAGATCTCAGCAGTCCACATCCCAGGGATCCAGAATACTCTGGCCGATACTCTCTGCTGCACTCTGTCCAGGGCACATGAAAGGACACTTCAGTCTGTCATTGACGCTGTCTTCGACAGATGGGGCAAGCCAGAACTGGATCTCTTTGCCTCCCCTATCAGTGCAAAACTGCCCAGTTTTTGCTTGCAAGATCTAGGGCTTGAAGTTTTCTGGTGAGATGTGTTGGTCCTCTCCTGGAGGAGCAGATATCTCTTCGCTTTCCCTCCCTTCCAGCTCCTTCAGAAGGTCATTCTCAAGTTGCAAGCGGAGAGTGTAGCAGTGATCCTTGTGGCACCATTATGGCCATGACAGGTTTGGTTCCCTTTGCTGTAACAGTTGGCTGTAGAACCTCAGATTCTAGGGATATGGATATGTTGTTCAATCCACCCTTGCTGGCAGGTTCCTTGCCTCTTTAAATCTTGCCGGAAGGTCTTCAAGTTGGCTCCTCCCACCCACCCGGGTGGTAAAACTCTCGGCTCTGCCCCATGACGTCAGATCTTCCTTACCACTTGGAAGCTCAGGTTCCCTCCTTTGCGCTCTGCATTTTTAGGCCTGGTTCCAAACTCTTCAATTTACCCGAAACTAATTTTAAATTTTACAAGACTTAAGTTTTATCTTCCCTCATGACTGGACAGCGACTCCCAGATTTCGTTGGTGCCCTGTGAATGAGAAGATGTCCCAGACTGATCCGCACTCCACGTGCGTGTACTGCCTTGGGCTGGAGCATGATTCGCAGGCCTGCGACTTGTGCAAGTCCTTTTCGACCACGGTCTTAGAGAATCGCGCTTCCAGAGTGCAACTTGGGTGCCTCGAGAACTGTTATCCTCCGGTCAAGTCGAAGGAGGCCCATTGGGCGGTGTCCGGCGGCCGGCTTGGCTGAACAGCTCTAACAACTGATCGCCCTCGAGGAGGAAGCGGCCCAGGCCGCATCATCATCTTCTTCGATCACGGCATTTATCCCACTGTCTTTGGGCTCCTACACGGCTTCGTTCAAGGAGCTTTGTCAGTCCCTCTCCACCAAGGGAGAGGGGCCTTTGGGACATTCTTCTTGGTCCAAAATGAAGGACTCTTAAGGGTAAGTCCCACCGTCGACGTTCGTGGGAGCGGGAGGGTCCCCTTCCCGGATAGTCGTACTCTTCGCTGATCGGGGTTGCGCTAAGGCCGCTGGCTTCACGGTGTCCCCGTCCAGGTCAGCCGGCAGACACCCCGTTGGCGCAGTCATGATTTTTCTCGACCCGTCGGACGAGCTGTCAACTGGAGAAGCTGACAGCCCTTCTTCACTGGTTCCCTCAGTGGAAACCGAGGACTTGCCTGTGCCGGAGTCCCCGGTTAAGGTCCCTGAACCGAGGGAGGAGCGGGTTTCCCCCGCCCCCTCTCAGACCCACCCTCGGAAACACCGAAGGTCTCGGTCTCTGACCTCTTCCCGATCCCGCCGACATCGGCGCTCTTGGTCTCTGCACCGTGGAAAGCGGTGGCAGCACTCATCTTCGTCTTTGTCCTCTTCGGAGGATAGGCTCCGGCGCAAATTGCGTCGGCGCTACGAGGATCTGATGTGGCAGCAGCTCCTTTTGACCAGGAATAAGCCGACTCCGTCCCCTTCCCAGGCCATTAAGTGGCTGTCACCAGAGCGGCTGAAACAGCCCCTCATAATCGAGGAGCCGAAGCCGGCACCGGCTGTTTGGCCGGAACTGGCTGCACCACCCATTGTGGTGGAACCCCCGCCTCCACAACCTAAATTTAGGGTCCTGACCAAGGATTCTCGGTCGGGTCAGGGCTTGCCCCATCGGTTGTCGGTCACCCTCACTCCCAGTCGGCCTCGGCAGGTGGAGGGTGGCTCAGGCCCTCGGCAGGTGTTTACAGACTCCTCGGAGTCTGATGATGACTCTTCCCTGTTCTCCAGGCCCCTCGACCTGGAGTTCACTGGGGGTCAGTCGGTGGACGAGAGCCCATTCTCGTTCCTCGGAATGCTTCGGCTCATCTCAGTCCGTTGGGATGAAGCTCAAACCCGTTTCAAAGTGGGCCAAGTATCCCCTCACGGAGATACTGGACCGAGGTGATTCCCCCACTGAGGCCTTCCCGGTGGCTGAAGCCATTGTTGGCCCGGCCCTGGAGCTTTGGCAGCGGCCAGCTTCTTGTCCAGCATCTTCGGCCAGGATGGCTCAAAAGTATGCTGTTCCCACTGGTTCACTCTCCGGTTTCTCAGCGCACCCCTTTGCGGAGGGGCTAGTGACCGAAAACGTTTTCCGGAGCTCCGAAATGCTCGGGATGTGGACAAGCCACCCGATAGAGTCCAAGAAACTGGACTACTCCGAGCGGAAAGTCTGTGCTGCTTCCTCCCTAGGCCTTCGTCAGGTCAGCTCGGCTGTTCTGATGGTGCACTTTCCACGCCCTTTTGGGCTCCCTGGATGAGGTGGTTCCTCATCTCCCGGCTGACCTCCAGACAGCAGTCAAGCAGGTGCGGGATCAGGGAAGGGCGGTGGCCAAACAACAACTCCAAACTTCCTTGGACACTGCTGACTCATGTGCCCGGTCAGTAGCAACCGCAGTGGCCATGCGTCGCAGAGCTTGGCTGTGGATCTCCACTTTTACAGGGGATACCCAGCACAAGCTGGCAGACGTTCCCTTCTTGGGTACAGACTTGTTCGGTCCCGGGGTGGAGGGTCATCTGCAAACGATCGAGAAGTCCAGTGCCATCTTGGACTCAGTCACGTCTGCCCAGAAGGACAAAGGCCACCAGCAGCAGCATAAGCCCTTTCGGCCTTCAGCCCTTGAGGCACATCCGGCCCAGCAACACCAGTATCAGGGCCAGCAGGCTTGCACTTGGCACCCCAAAGCCAAGTCTGCAGCTTCCTCCAGCAGGAAGCCGGGAGGGAAAGGTCCAGGAGGCCCCTCAGCCGGCCCTTCCTCCAAGCCTGCCCAGTGACAGGTTGAGGAGTGTCGCCCCCAACCCCGTCACCCCTCCCTGGGTTCCTCCCTTGGGGGGACGACTCTGCCACTTTCTGCCTGGTCTGATATCACCACGGACCACTGGGTGCTGGAAGTGGTAGGAAAGGGTCTGCCTCTGGAATTTGAGCAGTCCCCACCCTGTCGAGCTGTCGCCTCACGGGGGCTTACAGGGTCCGCAGCCTCTCTGTCGGCTCGTTGAGCCGACATTGCCCTGCTCCTCCAGAAGGAGGTGATCAGGGAGGTGGCGGATCCTCCACTAGACCCAGGGTTTGTGTCCGGGTACTTCCTGGTCCCAAAACGGACAGTGGGCTGGCGCCCCATTCTAGACCTACACGACCTGAACAAATTCCTAAGGTCTCGTACCTTCAGGATGGTCACTCTGGCTCAGATCATTCCATCCTTGGAACGAGGCGTGTGGTTCTGCTCTCAGGACCTACAGGACGTGTTCTTCCACGTCCCAATCCGTCCATCTCACCAGCGATTCTTCCACTTCAGGGCAGAGGGATCCCTTTACAAGTTCCTGGCCATGCCCTTCGGCCTCTCTCCAGCTCCCAGGGTCTTCACCAAATGCATGGCAGTGGTGACAGCATTCCTGTGGTGCCGAAGGGTCCGGGTGTACCCTTACCTGGACGACTGGCTGATTGCAGCCCTCTCCAGGTTAGAGGGGGAGCAGTCCAGGGATCTGGCCCTCCAGGTCTGCTCTCAGATTGGCCTCCTCATCAACGAGGCCAAATCAGAACTCGTGCCAACGCAGGTGATTCAGTTCATCAGGGCGGAGCTCGACTCTCTTCGAGCCAGAGCACGGCTGCCGGCGGACAGGGCTGAGGTTCTTTCCTCCTTTGCCCAATCATTTCTGGTTGGGCAGTTGCGCCCTGCCCGGGACTTCCTGGGCCTCATGGCGGCCTGCACCAGCGTGGTTCGTTGGGCCCACTGGCATATGCGTCCCCTGCAATGGGGGCTGGCTCGCCAATGGTCACAGCGCTCCAATCCTCTGGACCAGCCAGTGATAGTGACCCAGGCGATGGGGAACGCTCTCCAGTGGTGGAATTTCCTGGCTCATCTGCAGGAGGGTATCCCGTTTGTCCGCCCAGAGCCGACGGTCACTCTAACGACCGCCTCTCTGATGGGTTGGGGTGCCCATCTGGGGGGGGGCTCGGAGTGCACGGCCTCTGGTCCCCTCAGGAGTCTCGATGCCACATCAACCTGCTGGAGCTTCGAGCAGTCCGACTATCCCTCACCGCCTTCGCTCTGTTTGTACGGGGTCGAGTGGTCCAGGTCCAGACGGACAACACCACGACCATGTACTACTTAAACTGCTAGTGTGGGACGCGCTTCTTGCCTCTGTGCAAGGAAACTCTCCGCACTTGGTCTCTTGTGAGCAGACTGGAGGCGGATCTCCTAACCATTCATGTGGCAGGAGCCTTCATAAGCCTGATAGGTGCTGCATCTCGTGAGTGGTCTCTCCTGCCGGAGGTAGTACATGATCTGTTCTCCTACTGGGGCACACCTCAGGTGGACCTGTTTGCCTCCAGGGAGAATGCGAAACTGAGGCTGTTTCATGCCCGCCCTCCTGAGTAGGGCTTGCTGCAGAGGGATGCCGTCTCGACGCTGTGGACCCCGGGCCTCTTCTACGCCTTTCCCCCATTTCCCTTGATCCACAAGGTGCTTCTCAAGGCGAGGAGGGATAAGGCGCAGGTGATTCTGGTAGCCCCAGACTGGCCCCGCCAGTTCTGGTATCCAGATCTCCTCAGCCTCTGCTCCAGGCTCCCGAGGCGGCTTCCAGCTCACCTGGACCTGATCTCAGTCAACCAGGGGAAGGTACTCCACCCAGACCTTCAATTCCTGCACCCGACGGCCTGGTTCCTAAGCAGCTAGAGTTCCAGGCCTTGAGTGTTTCCGACGAGGTCCTCAACATTGTTGAGGCATCCCGTAAGGAGTCGACCAGAAAATGCTATGCCTTCAAATGGAAGAGTTTCTCTATTTGGTGTCAGGATAAGGGGTTGGACCTTTCCTCCTGTTCCTTGGCCAGCATTCTGGACTACCTGTGGTCCCTTTCTCAGCTAGGGCTTCGGTCGATGACCCTTAAGGTGCACATGGCAGCCATCTCTGCTTACCCGGCGTGGGCCAGAAAGCAGTTGGTGGCGCAGGAAAAGGTGGCAGAGTGCTTTTTCAAAGGCCTTGATCACATATCCCCTCCGGTGCGAGAACCTCTATCTCCGTGGGATCTACTGCTGGTATTAGCTAAGCTCATGGGCAAAGCCATTCAGACACGATGCACAGGTTGATGATCTCCACCTGTCGTGGAAGCCGCCTTCTTGGTGGCTGTCCGTCAGCCAGAGATGGGAGAGCTCCAGGCGCTTTCCATAGAGTCTCCTTATCTGGTCTTCCACAGGGACAAGGTTGTCTTGCGCCCTCACCCGAAATTCCTTCTGAAGGTGGTGTCGGAGTTTCACCTTAACCAGGTGCTGACTCTGCCGGTGTTTTACCCCAGTCACACCTTGGAGGCCGAATATAGGCTCCATACTTTGGACCCTAGAAGAGCGCTCTCTTATTACAAGGAGCGGACGGCTGAAGTTCTGGGAGAGGTTCGCCAGCTGTTTGTCACCTGCGCTGAAGCCACACCGGGCAGACCCGCAGCCAAGTGGACGATAGCAGGTGGGCCACCTCCTGCATAGATCTCTGCTACAGGTTGGCGGGCATGGAGCCTTCCAAAGGGATAAGAGCTCATTCTACCCGCCATACCGCTGCATTGGTGGCTGCTTCCAGAGACGTCCTTATCCAGGAAATCTGCAGGGCTGCTACCTGGAAGTCGGCACACAGCTTTATTACCCACTACCACATCGACCTTGAGTCATGCTGGGATGCTGGTTTTGGGCCTCGGTTTTCCAGTCCTTATTTCCCAAGTAGGGGTGCGTGCCTTGCCTCCCTCCTCCCGGAGAACTGCTAGGAGTCTGCCAGTAAGTGTCAATTGAACAACATATCCATGTCCCTAGAAATACAGGTTACTCACTTGTAACAGGAGTTCTAGGAATGGTATATGTTGTTCATCCACATAACCCACTTGACCTTGCTGGCTTCGACGCGCAACCTGGCTTCCAGCGGACTAGATCTGGTGTCATGGGGCGGAGCCGAGAGTTTTACCACCCGGGTGGGTTGGTGGGAGGAGCCAGCTTGAAGACCTTCCGGCAAGATTTAAAGCGGCAAGGAACCTGCCAATAAGTGTGGATGAACAACATATACCATTCCTAGAACTCCTGTTACAGGTGAGTAACCTGAATTTCCCTTGCCAGTGAGCACTCATCTGCTCTCCCAGGACGAAGGACCTTGGTTCATCTGAATCTTCGGTCCCTGCACCTACACTCGTGGCTTCTGACGACCTAGCCAGACTCCATTTCTGGATCTTGGACAGAGTCGCTAACATTCTGATGGCTGCCAGGAAATCCTCCACCAGAGCAACTTGCGCCATGAAGTGGAAACACTTTTGTCGCTGGGCTGTGGCTCACCATCTCACTCCTTGAGTATCTGTTGTCGCTTTCGGACTCGGGATTGGGCTAATATTCCCTTGTCAGTCTTCACCATTCATTACTGCTGGGTGTAAGCTGGAAGTGCGCACCCGCTATGGGAGTTCGTTTTTTTTTTTTTTTTTGGAGGGAGGAGTCTGCACCTATGACTCCACCCACGAGAGTGACACACTATGTGGTGTGCGAGAGGCGGCCGTTAGGTGCCGCAGACTCCTCCTCCATCCCAGTTCTGTTTGTCCCGCCATCGAGGCTGCACCTGCTGCGCGAGTCTGAGCAATGTTGAAGTACGCCACTAGGCCTTTGATCGACACCGTCTGCTTCTATGACGACTCCTCAAGCCCGGTTTTCTTCCCGACACCGGTAAGGTCGTTCGATTATTTGTTTTAACAGTGCCAGGAGCTTTTACTGTGTTATATTTTATTTCGCACCTTGTCCGGTTCGTGGGCCAAGCGAAAGGTGAAAGCGGGCTGTGCCTCCCTGCGTCGGTGCTCCTGTGGCCCGGCATTTCTCCGTGACGGACCGGCATGATGTCTGCCTGTGGTGCCTGGGACCTAACCATGATATGGATAGATGCAACGCCTGCTTCTCGAAGGACCACTGTGTTCAAAGTCTGCAATGCCCCGCCGACTTTTGGAGGACGGTGTTGTTCTCTGGCTTCCCAAGCCAGGACTTTAGACCTTTCCTCTGGGTCCTTTCCCAGACCTTATATGGTCTGGTGAGGAGGAGGCCTCCTCATCTTTAAGCCTTGCCAAGGAGGAGGCCTGTTTTGCGGTGTCGGAGTACGCCGTGGCTCCTCCCGGGGTCGCGCTCGTGGACACTGCATCTGCAGTCACCTCTCCTGAGGTGCAGGCTCCCCAGATGCTTGTGACCCCGTTTGCTGGATCCCGCACTGCATCCCTCGGCGCAGTCTTCTGGGCGCTGCTCTCATCCTGCTTGCCATTCGGGTGTCAGTGATTGGGGCGGTGCCGCCTATGGTGCGGTTTGGTTCTTGGCACCACATTCGGTGCCGTTGACCCGGTCGACTCCAGTGACGGTGCCGTGTTGGGTTCTGGTGCTGGGGATTCGACTGGGGCCGTAGATGAGGCGGGGTTCCATGGCCACGGGCAATCCGATGAGGTTAGCCGGCGTTGTGTGTGACACCGGTGCCATTCGCTGTGCCGTTTCTGAGGGGAATCTCGGGGTGGCCAGGGTCGAGGTCCTCCTGGTAGACTCCCGTTCAGAGGGGGACGATTCGGATGTGGACCCAGTCTCGCTCCCTTATTCTTCTGAATCAGAGTTCTCTGTGGGACGCGGTGTCAGGAGGCCCAGTGCTCCCATTCCTTAATCTCCACAGCGGGCTTCCTCTGAGGACTCCCAGGCTGGGGTGGCCTGATGTTCTTGGGGAGGGCGGCTTGGGGTTGGGAGGGACCTCCCCCAGGAGACAGCGAGCTGGCACCCTTGGTGCTGCTGCACCTCTTCAGGGGGGATTAGGAGTCCTATCTTTGGGTGCTTCCCTCGGGAGGCCTCTGGATCGAGGGACCCCTTCGCCGGGGTTGAGGAGGAGGGCGTCCTCAGAGTCTGAGGGGTTGAGGGAGCGGGGTGCAGGGAGGAGCCATGGTGCCGAGCCCCGTCTCTCCTTAGGTTCAGGGGTCCCTTCCATTGGCGCTGCTGTGGGATGCCCTTCTGGACTCCTGCAACCCCAGGTGCGTCACAGGGGAGATTCCCCTTTTGGGCTCTTCCGGAGTTCAAATTCCCAGGGTTCCGTCATGTGACCCGGTTTGATTTCGGGGATCCCTCCATCTCGGGCTCCGTTCCGTGTATTTCAGAGCCTTGGCAGAGGACAGTCACCTCCTTGTGTGTCCCTCCCATTCCTCTGCAGCGACCCCCTCTCTTCCAGGCCACGTGGGTCCTATGGGACCATTATCCTGGGAGATATTCAGAAGCACTGCGGCGGCCTACCCATCACGTGTTGGGTGCATGCATGAATAGGTCTTTCGCCTGTCCCCACTGCCGCAAGAGTCTTCTGGACATTCATGTTCCCCGTCCTCCTCTGCTCCCTCCTCGGAGGGAGAGGAACCCACTGCTCATCTCTTTTCAGATGCTGATTTCACTGAATATCAGCGTTTCCTTTTGAGGATGGTTGGGGATCTCCGTGTTTCCTATGTGTGACAGGACAATACTAAGCGGGAGACGCACAAATTCCTCGGTGAATTCAGTGCCCATCACTTTATGGTGCCATCCTGGCCTATTCCCTTCCAGAAGGCATCTATCCGTACGTGGCAGTCTGCAGCCGACCCTCTCTCAGCCCCGGCAGACTGCAGGAGGCGGTATTGTGCTCCATCTGACTCCCTAGCTTCTCTCCCGAACTCGCCCTCGGGCTTGGTGTTCCTGGAGACCCCTTCTGGGTGCCGACGCCTGGCGCTCAACAGGCTACTGGACTCTGATTCCCTACATTTCGACCGGTGGGGGCGAACAGTGCGTCCACGCTTTCACAGAGCATTACACTTTGGTCGTGCAGAGCTCTGCTGACAGTTTTCTGGTCGCTGATTGTTGCAGGCAGCAGTTCGCAAGTAATTTCATTGTTCTGGCTTATGGGATAATATCCCTTCATGTTTTTTTTTCTGGATACTGCTTCTTAGAACCCAGTTGTTATGATTACCTATTGACAATGTTGTGTGCTACAGAAAGAAATTAACTTCATACTTACTGTAATTTCCTTTTCTGTTAGCTCCAGCATTGTCAATGGGGCCAACCCAGGAGCCTAGCTCCTGCGGGAGAATCTTATGTAGTATGCTAGGAGGGATGTCCTGTTCATAAAAATTCCCTACTAGGTTTTGGACATCCGTCTTTTGTTTACTGCACTGTACTCCTGTTAAAAAAAAAAAAACATATATATGTAATTTTATTATCAATCTGTGACCGCTAGTTAACAGCTTTAGTGATAACTCTTGAGGTATCCTTGTTGCAAGGAGTCTCAGTGCATTCACTTGTTGATTGGAAGCTATACTTTAGTGTGTGGACAGCCTCAGTTACCAGATGACCAACTGGTTGGATCTTTTCAGTTTGTCTGATTGTTCCTTCTGCTAAAAAGACCGACTCGTTCGCACCTTGATTCCACTCCAATGGAGAATTTTTTTCTTCCACTGATGTCTGCCGGGAAGGTAAGACAGCTTTATTTACAGTATTAACGAATGTTGCATGTAGGTAATCGGATATAATATATGGAAGTGTGTCGCTACTACGGCACTGCAAGGTCAGTAGTAACTGGGGAGTTGCTGCTGCTTGGAATCCTCATGAGCCTAACATTCTAAAGCTTGGGCTGTGCCAGTCCCCTGGTAGGGGGTGCACTATACCCAGCTGTTTTGAATACCCATTGACAATGTTGGAGCCAACAGACAAGGAAATTACAATAAGTATGAAGTTATTTTCTTCTTTGACAGACAGAAGAACTGTGCCGAGAGAGGATCCAAATTCTTGGCCGCTTCCTCCATTCTCTCTCTGAATTCATAACCTTAAGGGATTCTAGCAGATTTCCTAGTTCTGAGAGTTATAAGAGGCACCCTATGATTGAGAGGGTCGTCAAGGTGTTGGACTTCCTCCCAAAAGCTATGGTAGTTTCCCCACACATAGAACAAACAATAAAAGAAATACAAGATCTTCAGTGTGCATTATTGGGTAGCAGAAATAAGGAACAAACATCTAAAGCCCCACACTATAAAATATGCCAGGCAAGGTTCCAGTCTGCAGTGACTGGCTGCTGCTACTTTTGTGATAGAGCTCCTCCCCTAATTCGAAAGAGGCTTGCGTGTATCCTGCCCAACTTCTGGCTTGGGTGTGTCCTTGTAGCTCTTCAAATGGGCGCACACGGAGCAAGTGGGCACCAGATGTGTGGAATGCTAAAATCTACAAAATAGGTGGCCTTTCTGTGACGTCTTGCCGTCTGAAAGAGCAGAGACAGTACATCACGTCATCTGGCTTGGACACAACGAATCACCAGTTTCAGATGTCTGTGAAAAGAAATGATCCAGCAACGAGGGCTATGGGAAATGCAGTGTCTACTAGCAGGTGCAGTTGGCTGACGGTCACAGGACTTTCTGTGGACCTCCAGAACAAAGTTGCAGACTTTTCCTGTGAAGATACTTTTCTCTCTGAAAATTAGATGATACATGAACAGGGTTGATAAAAACCAAATTACTTGAATCCAGAGAGTACTACAGACCCTATGGCAGGGAGGGGCACGGGAAATAGATACTATAACAGCAGTGCCAGCATCAACCCTATAGTACACCCAGCGGTTCACAAAGAGGTAGAAACGGCAGGAGACGAGCTTCCAGCTCAACTTCCTCATGCAAAAATTATTCCTAGACTAGTCACAGGTTACTACTTTTCTGGGGGGACCTCTCACCATCTCCAGCAGTGGCAATCTCACTTAGAGGGAGCTCTTGCAGCAGGTAATACCAATAGGACTAAGGCTGCCAGGCGTTTGGACCCCATGGAAAAATCTTCTAGCTAGCAGTCTGTGGTGGGGGACCGCCCCCGACATTGGCTCTGCCCGATGTGAGACGTGGTATAAAGGGGGTGGTCCCCTGGTGCCTTCTCAGTTCTTTTCCCACTGTCGACCCGCTTACCTCTGTTCCACAGATGTCTAGTCTTCACAGTCGACCACACTTTTTTCTTCACGTTTCCAACGCTTCAGTTCCAGTTTTTTCGACATCGTTCAATAGTTTTTTGCATGTCTTCGCCTACCTCCACATGGCGCAAGTCGAAGTTTCAGTGCGGGAAGCAGATACCGGCCACGCGGCCTGCTTGATCTTCTTAGGCCCAGACCACTGGCCCGACGATTGGCCGCACTGCCAGAAATTCAATCAGAAGACCCACATTAGAAGAGCCAACGCCCTTAAGGCTTATCTCCTCACGAAGCAGGTGACAGGCATGCAGAATTCTCCATCAGGATGCAACTCTTCATCCCCCACTAGAGAGTCTCCCCCTTAAGAGAAGTCATCGGGGTGGGGTGGGGGGCATCACCATCATCAGGAGAAAGATGGGTCCAGGTCGGTGTCCCGTCCTAAATCCCCCCACCCCCCCGGCCTCTTCTTCCTCAGCCTGTGGCGGGAGGTCAGGGTCTGTCCTTCCGGCTGCTGCTGGGACTGTTCCAAAGAAGACGTCCTCCTCTTCAGCTCAGGACAAAGGTAAGGAGTCTTCCTCTGGCGCTCGTCCGCCCAGCTCCCCTTGGCTCATCGACCTCACAAACCTTCACATGGGTCGACCCAAGAGGAACAAGTGTCTTCAGGCAGGCCTTCGGACTCTGGCCGTAAGTCCAGTGGTTCGTCCGACAAATGCAGACACTCTGACAACTCCACCAGATGCCAGGAGACCGTGCAGCATCGGACGCCTCCTCCCTCTTCAGAGAGGAAGCCTCCCGCAGGTGACGAGCATCCCGTTAGCCGGGCTAGCTCGCCCTCTGGCCAGGACCGGCCCTATCTGCCGATAAGAGGCTGTCAGGCCCTAAAGTTCAGGAGTCTGCCCTTGCTCCTGGGGATCAGTCACCCGACGACTCACAGTCGAAACTGGATGCCAGATTGGACAACAGGTCTGTCCATGACACTGAGCCAGACCCACAACCCGATAGCATTGTGGAGGAGTCCCCAGACTGGACGCTTGCACCAGGAGGCCCTAAGGGTTTGGCGCCCGGCCCCTCGAACCCGATGCCCGCACTCCCGGTTGTCCCGTTAGTAGACGTCGGTGCTCTGTTCACCTCATGGTGGAACACGGTAAAGAGGGATCTGCTCTACAGGCCTCCGGAGCCCTTCCATAAGGAAACCCCTGCAACGCCTCCTCCGCCCGCTGGTGGTTGGGCACCCGATGAGGTCTCTAATATGCCACCTGGCCCGGTAGGAAGAAGGAGAAGGCACCTGTCGTTGGTGCCTTCGAGCGGTCGTCCGCCGCCGTCTTCTGGAGCAGTCGCAGGGGACTCATCAGATTACTCTTCTGAGGAAGAATGAACTCATGGCATACGTTCAGTCGGGTATGGACGTAGATAAACACGTACTTAGGTGCTCCAACGATTCAGCAGACATGGCAGCCAGGGCTGCGGCCTCAGTCATCTGTATGAGGAAGCACGTCTGACTCGAGTATCTGGGTTCTGCTAG
Source organism: Neoceratodus forsteri (assembly GCA_016271365.2). Taxonomy (NCBI): domain Eukaryota; kingdom Metazoa; phylum Chordata; order Ceratodontiformes; family Ceratodontidae; genus Neoceratodus; species Neoceratodus forsteri. The sequence continues at coordinate 688,261,844 of CM057459.1, read as the reverse complement.
GACCTGCAGGATGCCATCCTGGACGCCCCCTTCCAGGGCTCCTTCCTTTTTGGGCAAGAAGCGGAGAAAGTCATCCTGGGGCTTCAGGACTCTGGCAAGGTGGTAGCTGAGGTGCACAGGTTGTACAAGTCAGAACTGCCCGCTTCCCGTCGTCTTCCTTTTCATAAGAACCAAGTACAACAAGGGGAAAAGGGAAACCCAAAACAAAGGAGCCTTCAAAAGACGCGGCCACCCGGTCCATACCGGCGCTCAGGGCCCCAAACAACCCAAAGCGCCCCGAACCCCCTACCCAACACAGCAGGACTCCCTGCCATCCCTCCCTCACCCTCAGATTCCATTGGGGGAGACGGTAGGAGGGAGATTCTCCCTCTACCTGTCGGGTGGTCCAGTATCACCTCGAACCAATGGGTCCATTAGACAGTAGAGAGGGGTTACACCCTAGAGTTTCTAAGCTGTCCTCTGGACAATCCTCCCATCCCATCCCATTGTTTGGCCAGCCACGCCCTTCTTCTGAAGGCAGAGATCCAGGCCCTCCTACAGAGAAGGCCATCCCGGTGGTTTCGCCTACCCAACAGGGCAAAGGCTTCTATTCACATTTTTTTCTGGTTCCCAAGAAAACAGGAGACCTCCGCCCTATACTGGATCTCAGTCAGCTGAACCAGTTTATCCAGTACAGGATGTTCAGAATGGTGACACTGGCAAGCCTCTTGCCCATGATCCATCGAGGAGACTGGCTACGCTCCGTAGATATGCAGGATACGTACATGCACATCAAAATCCTGCCCTCATACAGGAAGTTCCTGTGCTTCCTTTTTCAAGGTCAACACTGTCAATTCAGGGTACTTCTGTTCTGCCTCTCGTCAGCACCAAGAGTCTTCACCAAATGTCTGGCAGTGGTAGCACAGCGGCCCTGAGAAGGAAGGGCCACTTTGTCTACCCTTACCTGGACGACTGGCCCATTTCTGCCCAGTCAGAAGTCCAGCTGACCAATGCATTTCAGGAAACAACCTTGATGTTCCAGTCCATGAGCATCACTCTGAATTGGTCAAAGTCACAGCCCTGGCCCTCCCAAAGGCTTCAGTATATTGGGGTGGTCCTAGACACCATTGAAGGCATGGCCTTAGTGCCAGCAGACAGAGCAGAACGGCTGAGAAGATTTGCCAGCAAAGTGCAGACCTCGGGCCAAGTAGCAGCCAGAGTTATCCTGCAACTACTAGGGCATATGGCAGCCACAATAGCCACGGTTCCCTTGGCAAGACTGAACATGAGGTCTCTTCAGTGGCACCTCAGAGTTCATTGGGACCAGAGCTTAAGACGAACTGGACCGACCTATTCGGATCTCGGAGGCGGTCTGTTGTTCTCTTCTTTGGTGGCTAACTCCAGTGAGCCTCGAGGTAGCGGTTCCCTTCCAGAGACCGAACCCGATACAGATCCTTACTATGAATGCTTCAGGTCTAGGCTGGGGAGCCCATCTGGATGTGCACTGAACAAAGGGCTCTTGGAATGTAGCAGAACAGTCTCTCCACATCAGTATTCTGGAGATGAGAGCCACGCTGCATGCCCTTCAGGCTTTCCAAGACCAGCTCTATCAGGGCCCACTCCTAGTCCAGTCAGAAAATACCCTGTTAGTGTTTCATCTAAACAAGCAAGGGGGTACTCGCTCGTATCCCCTATGCAGAGAGGCCATGAGAGTGTGGTGCTGGGCAGTAGAACACGGTCTGGACATCACAGTGATTCACGTGCCAGGGGTCTAGAATGTTCTCGCCGACTGTCTGTCACTCTCGATCTCTGAACCATGAGTGGGAGTTGCTTTAAGAGGTGGCAGAAGCTGTCACTCTCGATCTCTGAACCATGAGTGGGAGTTGCTTTAAGAGGTGGCAGAAGACCTCTTCGAAAGATGGGGTCGACCATAGTTGGACCTCTTTGCGCCCCTGTGCAATGCCAAACTGACAAATTTTTGCTCGCTAGATCCAGGACCTGGTGTTTTCTGGCGAGACGCATTGTCCCGCTCCTGGACAGGGAGATTTCTGTACGCCTTCCCTCTTCTTCAGAGAGTCTTCTTGCTCAAATTGCAGATGGAGGAAGTCCGAATGATCCTGGTAGCTCCTCTCTGGCCTCGACAGATCTGGTACCCGCTGCTGCAGCAACTAGCCTCAGAGCCTCCTGTGCAGTTGCCCCTCTCCTCTGACTTGCTCTCCCAAGAGCAGGGGTCGCTTGTCCACCCAGCCCTGCAGCCTCTACATTTGCATGCCTGGCTCCTGCAGTCTTAGCAGAAGAGAGATTGGGAGTGTCAAGTTCAGTGGCAGAAGTACTAGTAGCAGTGAGAAAGCCTACCACAAGGGCAACCTATGCCATGAAGTGGAAGCATTTCTGCTTATGGGCAGCACCCCGTTCCGTGGAGCCCCTGGATTGTCCAGTAAAATACGTGCTGAAGTACCTTCTTCATCTTTTGGACTTGGGCCTCAGCTACTCATCCATTAAGGTGCACCTTTGTGCTCTGTTCACCTACCACGCACCTATGAATGGAAGGACTCTGGCACAGCTTGACGTCTGCAAGACCTTCTTGAGGGGAATCGTGCACATCAGAACCCCACGGAGGGATCTTGTCCCTCCATAGGATCTTCTTTTTGTTTTAGAGAAGCTCCCCTTCCCCCCCCTTTTGAACCAGCCGTGACATGCGAGCTTCACTTTCTCTCTTGGAAAGCGTTTTTAGTTGCCGTTACCTCTGCTCAGAGAGTTTCCGAGCCACAGACTGTGATGTGTAAAGAGCCTTATCTTGTTTTTCATAGGGACAGGGTGGCACTGCGTACTAACCCTAAGTTTTTGCCAAAGGTGGTGTCCAAACTGACCCTGAATCAGGACATCCAGCTTCTGGTCTATTACCCAGAGTATTTTAATAAGGGGTAGACTCTGCTGCATACTTTGAATATACATAGGATACTGAGGTATTACCTCAGCAGAATTAGTTTCATTCAGCAGACCAGCTGTTCGTTTCCTTTGCTTATAGGAAGACAGGGGCTTCTGTCACCAAGCAAACACTAACCAGATGGTTGGTGCACTGCATCACCTTTTGCTATCAGCACCACAATAAACCCTTACCGGGATCGGTGAAGGGTCACTCCACCAGAGCTGTGGCAATCTCCTTTGCCTCTCTGCAGAACATCTTTGGCAGACCTTTGTGCTGCCGCCACTTGGAGCTCAGTTCATACATTTATCAGACACTACAGTCTGGACGTTGCCTGTAGGTGAAGAGCAGGCTTTGGACTAGCAGTCTTTCAGGACCTCCTCTCCTAGGATCCAGCTTATTTGTGTTATCAGTTACCAGTTTTGTCCTCCTCCCATCTGACCTGGGCCTATCTTTGGGTACTGCTTGGGACTCAGTCCTATTGGTATTTCCTGCTGGAAGAGCTCCCCCTCAAAGTGAGATAGTACAATTATGTAAGAGAGCCACAGACTGCTAGCTAGGAGATTTTTTTTCTGAGGGGTCCGAATGCCTGGTGGCCTTAGCCATGTTGGTATTACCTGCTGCAAGAGCTCCTCTCGAAGATCTACTGATCTTACTTCGAGACACAGCTCTTGCAGCAGGTTACACCATTAGGACCGGGCGCCAGGACCCCAATGAAAAATTCTAGTTAGTTAACTACAGCGGGACCGCCCGATTGCCGGTCCCGCCTCCGGACGTCAGGACGTGAGGTACAAAGGGGCGGTCCTCCAGATTTCCCAGTTTTTCCCACCGTCGACTTAGCTACCTGACCCCTTCGCTGTTACCTGTCTAGCGCGTGGACGCGTGAATAGTTCTTTCGATAGAATTTTCTAAAATCTTCAGACCTCTTCAAGCAAGATCTTGATGTCATCACCAACTGGGCCATCCTTCAAAGTGCGCTTGTGGAAAGCAGATCCCGTTCAGGACCCACACGGCCTGCGTCCGGTGCCTAGGCCCAGACCACGATACCGGGCCTGCCCTTCTTGCCAAGGGTTCAACAGCCGTACCAGGATCCGGCGTCCAGAGGGCTTTGGCGTTTTCTTCTGGAGGAACAACTGAAGACCATGTCCTCCAAGAAGCTCCAGGGTCCACAAACACGCGGAGAAGGGAGAAAGGCCCTTCCAGGTCCCTTCTAGGGTTCGGAGTCCCGTAGCTCGGTTCGAAATCTCCCGGCTGCAATCAAGAAACCTTCATCTCAGGAGAAACCGCCAGGCCTTCCTCCCTTCCAGGGCCTTGGCGTAAGTCCGGGACGACATCACTACCGCAAGTCGGGTTCCTCGGCCTCGGTACCGAACGTCAGGTCTTCGTCGGGTGCCTCCACTTAAGACGTTGGAGCTCACGCCTTAAAAGGCCTGTAGCCCAGACGCCAGCTCGACAGCCGTCAGCCATGCGCCCTTCTTCCTGGAGCCGCCGCCGGTCCGGCGACCGCGCCGCCATTACATCCCAGCGGACGCCGGTAGGGGACCGGCGCCCGCCCTCCTGAAAAGAAGGCCCTGTTGCCTCCGACCGACATCGGTCAGGAGCCTCTATCGGAGGAGGACCTGAGAGCAGCCGGAGGATCAGACGGGCGCCCCGGTCCGTAGGGTACTCAGGGATCCCTCGCCATTACCAGAGCCCCTGTGGAGCCGGACGCGGGGACCCGACGACCGCCCACCGGCACCGGGCCGCCGCCGGGCCTCTCTAGTGGAGGTGAAAGATCTGTTCACCTACTGGTGGGATACCATTAAAAGACATGGTTTCCCCTCCTCCTCCTGCTCCTCCTCCTCCTACTCTCGTTCCTGCCCTGCCCTTCGCTTGGGTCGGCAGGCGGTTCTCCCGGGAGCCTAGAACCTCCCAGGGGAGACCTGATAAGCGAGACCTCCGCCGATTCCTCTTCTGGATCACCCAGCCCCAAGAGATCCAGGAGACGCCGGCGGCTCGCTCTCAACGGAGGACACGGGATCAGACTACCCACCTCTAGATCCCCATCTCCACTCTCCATCCCTTCTCGGACCCACGTGAGATGCCTAGATCTCCTCCGATGATCCCTCGTTCCTTGATATTATGAGACATATACAAGAGAACATGGGATGGGATGTGAAGACTTAGACTCGAAAGAGTGCGACTGCCAAATATCTTCGACAAAAGGACCCCAAGCCTGTGGTGGTACCACCCTTGGTTGACACTTTCGTGGGCGTTACTAGGCTGCGTGGAAGCGTCCACACCGCTCCCCGGCGAGACCGAAGAAAGCTGATCGCTTGTCAAGGCTCCTAAGGACGACCAGTACTTGACGCAGCATCCTCTGTCCGATTCTCTGGTCATCACAGCTTCCATGACCGGTCACAGAGGCCACAACATTTGAGCACCCTGCCACGGACCCAGAGTCCAAACAACTGGACGCATTAGGTAGGCGCACGTATGCTTCCCGCCACTGCGCCATCAGATCCTGAACTATTTAACCCATGGTTCAGTTCCAGAACGCTTTGTGAACAGGGTCTGAAGCGGCTGAAAAGATGCCCGAAGGTGAGCAGAAGGAGGAGATGCTTCAGCTCCGCACGGAGTTCGAGCGTGGGACCCAAGTGCTAAGAGCCGCGATGACTCCGCTGGACGCACGGCCGAGCGAGCAGCTTCTGGCGTTTACTCGGAGACACTCTTGGTTACGCGTCTGTTTTACCCCCGGACGTCCAAAAGAACATCTTGGACGCCTTTTGAGGAGAAGTATTGTTTGGTAATCCTACAGAAAAGATCCTTACCAAACTCCAAGAGGCGGGAAGGCGGTAAAGGTCGGTTCAGGCCATGTAATGGTCTAAGCTTGGTTCCTTTCGGAGGGAACCAAAGCCGCTGTAGCGGACAGAGGCAACAGACCCACCTCCGCTGCACCTCAGAGGGGCTCTGGTTTTCGTAGAGCCCAGGGCAAACACCCCGCCAGCCGAGGCCAGCGTTCTCCTAGGCAGGCCCAGCCAGCGGGTCCATCTGCCGCCACAGCCTGACTCCTTTCCGGCCCCCGCCCCTCAGGATCAACGGGAGTTTATAGTCGGGGCTTGCGAACTTCCTGCCGGGATGGCAGGCCATTCACCACCGACAGGTGGGGTTCTTCAGTTGGTCAGTCTAGGCCACTTTATAGAATTCGTGAGGAAAGCCACCTTGAGGCCTCCTTTGCTCTCCGGTATCAGGGTCAGCACAAAGCCTTGATCTGGCAAGAAGTACTCGCGCTACTACGAAGGGAGCGATAGAGTACGTCCCAGAGAACCAGAGAGGACTAGGATACTATTCCCGCTTCTTCCTGGTTCCCAAGAAACAGGGCCCTCCGTCCAATCTTGGACCTCAGCGACCTCAATGTGTGGTCACTTACAAGAGATTCCGCATGGTGACCCTTCTGGGTCTTATCCCCATGCTCAAACAGGACGCCTTTTAGCGTCTCTAGACATGCAGGATGCCCACCTGCACATCCCTATGGCTCAGGCGCTGGGGAGGTTCCTGCGCTGAGTTTCGACCCACCACCTTCAGTTCGAACCCCTTCCTTCCGGACTGTCTTCCGCACCGAGGTCTTTACCAAGTGCATAGCAGTTGGTAGCGGCGTCTGAGGAACAGGGCCACTACGTGTCTCGATACCTGGGCGACTGGCTTCTCATGGCCGCCTCCAGACGTTGCTTCTTGCAATCAAGAGCACCCAGGATCTGTTCCGATCCCTGGCATCCTCATAAATTACTGAAGTCTCTCCTGGTACCGTCCGCAGAAACTGCAGTTCATAGGAGCAGTTCTGGACACTGTTCGGGAAGAGCCTTTCTTCCGCCGACAGAGCGGGCGCATCAGATCCCTCAAAGGGACCATCACTAAAGCAAGGTTGTACCTGCCAGTCGGTCCTTGCTTGCTCGGACACATGGCTGCGGCCATTCCTACTGTCCCTTTCGCAAAAGACTCCACACGCATTACTCAGTGGATGCTCAAAGTGCAATGGGACCAAAGGCAAGACCACTTGCAGCATCCGGTCAGACTCACAAATTCAGTGATTCAAGACTGGCAGTGGTGGCTGGCCCAGGGTCGCTCTCATTAGGCGTCCCGTTCATTGGCGCCATCCCGGAGGTCACCCTCACCACAGACGCTTCCGGTCTTGGGGGGCAGCACCTGGACGGGTAAAGTCCCAGGAGCACGTGGACCCAGATGGAAGCTCACCTTCACATCAACGTGCTGGAAATGAGGCGGTCCTCTATGCCCTGCAGGCCTTTCAGTCAGTTATCCCACCGTGTACTCTTCTACTTCAGACAGACAACACGGCGGTGATTACCTCAACAAGCGAGGCGACACTTCAGCCTCCTTTGCAGGAAGCCATGAGAGTGTGGGATTGGGTAATCAGACACGGCGCCAATCTGATCACTGTGCACGCTCCCGGAGTGGACAACACGGTTGCAGGCGGCCTGAGTCGCTCTCAGGCCAGAGTCCACGAATGGGAACTCCTTCAAGAGGTAGCGGAGGATCTGTTTCTTCGATGGGGAACTCAGATCTAGACTTGTTCGCCTCCCCATCCAACAAAACTGCCCAATTTTTGCTCGCTAGATCCAGGGCCTGGTGTTTTCTGGCAGACGCGTTATCCTCTCCTGGGCCAACAGATTCTCTCACGCTTCCTCCTTTCCCGTTGATCCAGAGAGTTCTTCTCAAACTGCGCAGGAGCACGCACATGATCCTAGTGGCCCCATTTTGGCCCAGACAGATTTGGTTCCCTTTGTTGATTCAACTATCTCGAACCCCCGCCTCCGTTGCCGCTCAGCTCCCACTTACTGTCTCAGGAGAAGGGTTCACTTGTCCACCCGACCTCGTTCCTTGAACCTGCATGCTTGGCTCCTAGAGACATAGCCATTTTGTGCACACGGGTCTCTTTGAAGAGGTTGCAGAAGTCCTTTCTGCAGCCAGAAAGTCGTGCAACGTGATATGCACGCAGACGCCATGAAATGGCGCTGTTTTTTGTGTATGGCGGCACGCCACCTTTCCCTTTAGGTTGTCCTGTGGAGTAATATTAGAATATTTGCTCTCCCTCTTTCATTCGGGTCTAGCCTACTCCTCTATTAAAGTGCACCTCTGTGCCATTTCGGCTTACCACCTCCCGGTGGGAAATCGTACAGTGGCTCAGGTGGACGCCTCTGGAATTTCTTAGGGGAGTGTTGCACCTTAGGCCTCCTATTAGAGACCCTGTGCCTCCATGGGATTTGCTTTTTGTCCTTGAACAGCTCACACTTCCCCCTTTGAACCTGCCGCGGATTGCGAGCTACGTTTTCTGTCGTGGAAAACGTTGTTTTAGTGCTGTTACCTCGGCAAGAAGAATTTCTGAACTTCACGCTCTCATGTGCAAAGAGCCTTATTTAGTTTTCCACGGGACAGAGTATCCCTGAGGGTCGAACCCTAAATTCTTGCCTAAGGTGGTTTCTTCACTCACTCTGAACCAGGATATCGACCTTCCGGTCTACTTCGAACTACTCTAATAGAGGAGAGGCTCTGCTCCATACCCTGGATGTTCACCGCAGCCTGAGGTTTTACCTCAACAGAACTCAGTCCTTTCGTGTAGTTCTGAGCAGCTTTTCATTTCTTCTCTGAGAGAATGATGGGCCAATCAGTATCCAAACAGTCCCTTTCTCGCTGGCTTGTCCAGTGTATTTCTCACTGTTATGGTATCAAACAAAAGCCCCTCCCGAGTACAGTCCGGGGTCATTCCACTAGAGGGGTGGCTACTTCCTTTGCAGCGCTCAAAAATGTTTCCACTTCTGCTATATGCGCTGCAGCCACTTGGAGTTCTGTGCATACCTTTATCAGGCATTATAGCCTGGACATCGCCTCTCGGCGAAGGGCTGGTTTTGTTTGGCCGTGCTTCAGGGTCTCCTGTCCTAGGTTCAGGACCTGGTTTTATCCTTTAATTTCCTCCTCCGGATTTTCTGACAGCGTTACTGCTTGGGAATCAGTCCTAATGGTGTAACCTGCTGCAAGAGCTGTGTCTCGGTAAGATAGTACAGTTACGTAAGAACTTACGTAACAGTAGATCTTCGAGAACAGCTCTTGCATGAAATCTCGCCCACCTTCCCCCTTGGAGGAAGCATGGCTCAGTCTTTCTGAGCAGGAATTGTTATCTTTCTGTCTTCTGACGGCGAATCCTAGGTCTCCCATTTTGATGTCAGCCTGCGGCAAGAAGTCTCCGGCGGGAGAACTGGGGAATCTGGCGGGACCGCCCCCTTTTGTACCACGCCTGACGTCGGAGGCGGGACCGACGTCGGGGGCGGTTCCCGCTGTAGTTAGCTAGCTAGAATTTTTCCGTGGGGTCCTGGCGCCTGGCGGCTTCGGTCCTAATGGTGTAACCTGCTGCAAGAGCTGTTCTCGAAGATCTACTGTTACGGTAAGTTCTTACGTAACTGTATTTTTACGGTAAGTTCTTGCAGAACTGTACTTTCTGTCTCGGCAGACACATGGGTGCTGCAGATTCTGATGAATGCCTCAGTCTTTATTTTTTTTTTTTTTTTTAAATAAATAACCTTCCGAGGCAAAAGAAATTCAAAACTTTCAAACCAAATTCACCATAAGAGATGCAGCAATTAAAACGGGAAGATCTTTGAGGGCATAAGCTGGAGTCTCTCAGTGCTGTGTTAACTCTAGTAGTGGCAGACATGGGGAAAGAATTTTTCTCAAGTTATTTCAAAATCAACTAAAGCTCAGGAGAGTTGAGACCAGTCTTCAACCACTGCTACCTGAATAGATACCTAGGGAAATAATTCAGAATGGTCACTTTGCAAACAGTAATACCATCTCTGGAGTAAGGAGACTGGCTGTGCTTACAGGATTTAAAGGATCTTTACTTGCACACCCCCATTAAGAGAAGCTACTGAAGGGACTTGTGCTTTAGAGTAGGTCTGAGTTAATACTGGTGTAGGGCTTCCTTTAGGCCTGATCTTTGCCCCAGTAGTGTTCACAAAGCGTCTAGCTGTAGAAGTAGAAGCACTTAGAAAAAAATGGTGTGACATTCTACCAATACTTAGGTGATTGGTTAGTTTGTGTGAGAACTAATGTGCATGTCTGATCATCAGTGGAACAAACTATGTCCCTGATGAGAAAATTGGGGTTCATCCTGATATTCCCACAAAAAGTCAAATCTGGAATCAACACAGATCTTGCATTTCACAACCTCTGTGATACCATCGGTCAAGCCTCCACTTGAGAACTATAGGCCGGTACCTGAAAGGGACCCCTGACTTTTCTGATCCCAGTGCAGAACTGGATTGTAAGCTTCCTCCAGTGGTGGCAGCATTTAAGGAAATAATTCCTCTCCAGCCAGCACCGCACAAGTTGCGCTTACCACAGATGCCTCCTCTTAGGCTGGGGATCTGTATCTTAGGCAAGAAAGTGAAAGGGTCCTGGAGCCCAGCAAAAAGAGCAGCACACATTAGTCTGCCACAGCTCAGAGTGGTATATCTGTCCCTATAATTATTCTCTCCATTAGTCAACCCGAGTTCTGCATGTAAGAGCAGATAATACTCCCTCAGTGTATTACATTAGCAGGGTGGTGCAAAAGTCTCAAAGTTGGGCAAGGAAGCACTACACATTTAGGATATAGCTTACCTGATCAGTGTACATAGCTTTGCAGTTCATTTTGCAGGGAGAGAAAATGGGCTGACAGACTCATCCAGCAGGATGGGTCTTGTGACGCACAAGGAGTTCCTAAAACGGATAGCGTTTGCTTAGGGCTAAGTATGGGCCTCTGTGACTGCACTTGGCCCTGGGAAGACAGTGTAATTTGTTACATGTGGTGAGGGGCAAACAGCCGCTAAGCAAAGGAAATTGAGATGGATAGTGCCCACTGCACCAAGGCATGGAATGTTCCCTTAGATTGCATTACAGGACACTCCATTAGAAGTACAGCAGTATCCATTGCAACTAGAAGTAAAATTCCACTATCAGAAATTTGTAAAGCTGCTACCTGGTCCACAGTCCCTAACTTACACAAGGCAAGAGAGGATGCTAGGTGTAGGATCTTTGTACTTCAGAACTTATTCCCAAAGCAGTCCTAAAACCCTTCAGTCTGGGGTACCACTTGGAGCCTTGCACACAAGTTTGACAGGCTAGTTCTGATTCATTTTGGTAGAAAGAAAAGTTGCTCACTGTTGTAACCTCCTTTCTTCTAATGGATTAGAACTGACAGTTAAATTCCCCTTCCTTCCCCTTCTTTCTTACCCCAGGAGTCCTTCAGCATCCATAACTATAGCAGTTAGCTGACTAGGTGCAACTGCCCTGGAGGTATGCCTTTAAGATAATTAGCATGATGAACTTGGGCATCAGCCAAACCAGAAAAAGGAGGGGAGTGTACTGAGAGGGAACAGCTTGAAGGGCTCCAGAATTTTTTCTCTGCTGACTGAGCAAAACTGCCCCTGAGGTGTCGCTCAAATTTCCTTATTGACAGACTTTTTCTGCTTCTCTGTTTAAAGTTTTCCTCACAAATTTATTTTTAAAATGTGGTGATTAGTTTTTCAGGGTTTTTTTAGCAGTTCCCTTCGGTTCCTGGGAACCGCTATTTTCAGTTGGTTCCGTGGTTCCTCACGGTTCCCTCCACTTTATTTTTCATTTATTTACATCACGATTGACTGTTTTCGATGGTTCCCTCTCTTATTTTATCGCGGTTCCCTTTTTCTTTAGGGAACCTACAATTTTGGACATTTTTCTTCTACTTTTACCTCAGAAATCGCAGTTCCTTGCCGCGAGGGAACAGTGGAAATTTTAACTTTTGACAGTTATTCCTGAGTTCTCTGTGGATTGGACATGTCGATGGAAGCTCACCTTCACATCAACGTGCTGGAAATGAGAGGTCCTCTATGCCCTGCAGGCCTTTCAGTCAGTTATCCCACCGTGTACTCTTCTCTACTTCAGACAGACAACACGGCGGTGATGGGTATTACCTCAACAAACAAGGAGCGCGATCTTGCCCCTCTCTGCAGGAAGCCATGAGAGTGTGGGATTGGGTAATCAGACACGGGCGCGAATCTGATCACTGTGCATCCTCCGGAGTGGACAACAGGTACAGGCGACTGCCTGAGTCGCTCTCAGGCCAGAGTCCACTTAATGGGAACTCCTTCAAGAGTGTAGCGGAGGATCTGTTTCTTCGATGGGGAACTCCAGATCTAGACTTGTTAGCTCTCCCCATCCAACGAAACTGCCCAATTTTTGCTCAGCTAGATCCAGGGCCTGGTGTTTTCTGGCGAGGCGTTATCCTCTCCTGGGCCCATCAGATTCCTCTCACGCTTCCCTCCTTCCCGTTGATCCAGAGAGTTCTTCTCAAACCGCGAGGAGCACGCAATAATGATCCTAGTGGCCCCATTTTGGCCCAGACAGATTTGGTTCCCTTTGTTGATTCAACTATCTCGGAACCCCGCCCCGTTGCCGCTCAGCTCCCACTTACTGTCTCAGGAGAAGGGTTCACTTGTCCACCCGACTTCACGTTCCTTGAACCTGCATGCTTGGTTCCTAGAGACATAGCCATTTTAAGTCCACGGGGTTCTCGCAAGAGGTTGCAGAAGTCCTTTTCTGCAGCCAGAAAGCCGGCAACGATAAGTGAAGACGCCATGAAAATGGCGCCGCTTTGTGTATGGTCGTGAGCACGCCGACCTTTCCCTTTAGGTTGTCCTGTGGGAGTAATATTAGAATATTTGCTCTCCCTCTTTCATTCGGTCTAGCCTACTCCTCTATTAAAGTACACCTCTGTGCCATTTTGACTTACCACCTCCCGGTGAGAAATCGTACAGTAGCTCCAGGTGGGCGCCTCTAGGAATTTCTTAGGGAGTGTTGCACCTTAGGCCTCTATTAGAGACCCTGTGCCTCCATGGGATTTGCTTTTGTCCTTGAACAGCTCACACTTCCCCTTGAACCTGCCGCGGATTGTGAGCTACGTTTTCTGTCGTGGAAAACGTTGTTTTTAGTTGCTGTTACCTCGGCAAGAAGAATTTCTGAACTTCACGCTCTCATGTGCAAAGAGCCTTATTTAGTTTTCCACCGGGACAGAGTATCCCTGAGGACGAACCCTAAATTCTTGCCTAAGGTGGTTTCTTCACTCACTCTGAACCAGGATATCGACCTTCCGGTCTACTTCCCGAACTACTCTAATAGAGGAGAGGCTCTGCTCCATACCCTGGATGTTCACCGCAGCCTGAGGTTTTACCTCAACAGAACTCAGTCCTTTCGTAGTTCTGAGCAGCTTTTCATTTCCTTCTCTGAGAGAATGATGGGCCAATCAGTATCCAAACAGTCCCTTTCTCGCTGGCTTGTCCAGTGTATTTCTCACTGTTATGGTATCAAACAAAAGCCCCTCCCGAGTACAGTCCGGGGTCATTCCACTAGAGGGGTGGCTACTTCCTTTGCAGCGCTCAAAAATGTTTCCACTTGGCTATATGCAGCATGCTTGAGTTCTGTGCATACCTTTATCAGGCATTATAGCCTGGACATATCCTCTCGGCGAAGGGCTGGTTTGGTTTGGCCGTGCTTCAGGGTCTCCTGTCCTAGGTTCAGGACCTGGTTTTATCCTTTAATTTCCTCCTCCCGGATTTTCTGACAGCGTTACTGCTTGGGAATCAGTCCTAATGGTGTAACCTGCTGCAAGAGCTGTGTCTCGAAGTAAGATAGTACAGTTACGTAAGAACTTACCGTAACAGTAGATCTTCGAGAACAGCTCTTGCAGCAGGTACCTTCCCGCCCACCTTCCCCCTTGGAGGAAGCATGGCTCAGTCTTTCTGAGCAGGAATTGTTATCTTTCTGTCTTCTGACGGCGAATCCTAGGTCTCCCATTTTGATGTCAGCCTGCGGCAAGAAGTCTCCGGCGGGAGAACTGGGGAATCTGGCGGGACCGCCCCCTTTTGTACCACGCCTGACGTCGGAGGCGGGACCGACGTCGGGGGCGTTCCCCGCTGTAGTTAGCTAGCTAGAATTTTTCCGTGGGGTCCTGGCGCCTGGCGGCTTCGGTCCTAATGGTGTAACCTGCTGCAAGAGCTGTTCTCGAAGATCTACTGTTACGGTAAGTTCTTACGTAACTGTACTTTTTACGGGTAACTTCTTGCAGAACTGTACTTTCTGTCCTCGCAGACACATGGGTGCTGCAGATTCTGGATGAATGCCTCAGTCTTTATTTTTTTTTTTTTTAAATAAATAACCTTCCGAGGCAAAAGAAATTCAAAACTTTCAAACCAAATTCACCATAAGAGATGCAGCAATTAAAACGGGAAGATCTTTGAGGGCATAAGCTGGAGTCTCTCAGTGCTGTGTTAACTCTAGTAGTGGCAGACATGGGGAAAGAATTTTTCTCAAGTTATTTCAAAATCAACTAAAGCTCAGGAGAGTTGAGACCAGTCTTCAACCACTGCTACCTGAATAGATACCTAGGGAAATAATTCAGAATGGTCACTTTGCAAACAGTAATACCATCTCTGGAGTAAGGAGACTGGCTGTGCTTACAGGATTTAAAGGATCTTTACTTGCACACCCCATTAAGAGAAGCTACTGAAGGGACTTGTGCTTTAGAGTAGGTCTGAGTTAATACTGGTGTAGGGCTTCCTTTAGGCCTGATCTTTGCCCCAGTAGTGTTCACAAGCGTCTAGCTGTAGAAGTAGAAGCACTTAGAAAAATGGTGTGACATTCTACCAATACTTAGGTGATTGGTTAGTTTGTGTGAGAACTAATGTGCATGTCTGATCATCAGTGGAACAAACTATGTCCCTGATGAGAAAATTGGGGTTCATCCTGATATTCCCAAAAAAAGTCAAATCTGGAATCAACACAGATCTTGCATTTCACAACCTCTGTGATACCATCGGTCAAGCCTCCACTTGAGAACTATAGAGCGGTACCTGAAAGGGACCCCCTGACTTTTCTGATCCCAGTGCAGAACTGGATTGTAAGCTTCCTCCAGTGGTGGCAGCATTTAAGGAAATAATTCCTCTCCAGCCAGCACCGCACAAGTTAGCGCTTACCACAGATGCCTCCCCCTTAGGCTGGGGATCTGTATCTTAGGCAAGAAAGTGAAAGGGTCCTGGAGCCCAGCAAAAAGAGCAGCACACATTAGTCTGCCACAGCTCAGAGTGGTATATCTGTCCCTATAATTATTCTCTCCATTAGTCAACCCGAGTTCTGCATGTAAGAGCAGATAATACTCCCTCAGTGTATTACATTAGCAGGGTGGTGCAAAAGTCTCAAAGTTGGGCAAGGAAGCACTACACATTTAGGATATAGCTTACCTGATCAGTGTACATAGCTTTGCAGTTCATTTTGCAGGAGAGAAAATGGGCTGACAGACTCATCCAGCAGGATGGGTCTTGTGACTCTAAGGAGTTCCTAAAGCGGATAAGCGTTTGCTTAGGGCTAAGTATGGGCCTCTGTGACTGCACTTGGCCCTGGGAAGACAGTGTAATTTGTTACATGTGGTGAGGGCAAACAGCCGCTAAGCAAAGGAAATTGAGATGGATAGTGCCCACTGCACCAAGGCATGGAATGTTCCCTTAGATTGCATTACAGGACACTCCATTAGAAGTACAGCAGTATCCATTGCAACTAGAAGTAAAATTCCACTATCAGAAATTTGTAAAGCTGCTACCTGGTCCACAGTCCCTAACTTACACAAGGCAAGAGAGGATGCTAGGTGTAGGATCTTTGTACTTCAGAACTTATTCCCAAAGCAGTCCTAAAACCCTTCAGTCTGGGGTACCACTTGGAGCCTTGCACACAAGTTTGACAGGCTAGTTCTGATTCATTTTGGTAGAAAGAAAAGTTGCTCACTGTTGTAACCTCCTTTCTTCTAATGGATTAGAACTGACAGTTAAATTCCCCTTCCTTCCCCTTCTTTCTTACCCCAGGAGTCCTTCAGCATCCATAACTATAGCAGTTAGCTGACTAGGTGCAACTGCCCTGGAGGTATGCCTTTAAGATAATTAGCATGATGAACTTGGGCATCAGCCAAACCAGAAAAAGGAGGAGTGTACTGAGAGGGAACAGCTTGAAGGGCTCCAGAATTTTTCTCTGCTGACTGAGCAAAACTGCCCCTGAGGTGTCGCTCAAATTTCCTTATTGACAGACTTTTCTGCTTCTCTGTTTAAAGTTTTCCTCACAAATTTATTTTTAAATGTGGTGATTAGTTTTCAGGGTTTTTAGCAGTTCCTTCGGTTCCTGGGAACCGCTATTTTCAGTTGGTTCCGTGGTTCCTCACGGTTCCCTCCACTTTATTTTTCATTTATTTACATCACGATTGACTGTTTTCGATGGTTCCCTCTCTTATTTTATCGCGGTTCCCTTTTCTTTAGGGAACCTACAATTTTGGACATTTTTCTTCTACTTTTACCTCAGAAATCGCAGTTCCTTGCCGCGAGGGAACAGTGGAAATTTTAACTTTTGACAGTTATTCCTGAGTTCTCTGTGGATTGACATGTCAGAGATCCCCAGAACTAAAATGAAAATGGATTTAGAGGTTTTAAAAAGCGTGTCAACTGTCACAATATTTTGGCCATTGCACATTCTCATAACCTGTGCCTTGGGTGTTTAGGTCCGGATCATACTTGTTCCCTTTGTACCACATTTTGTAAAAAATGGGGAAAAAAAAAAAAAAAATTTGAGAAACAGAGCAGAGAGACTTGAGAAAATTATGGTTGAGGACAAATCAAAGGCTACTGATGAGGAGCCGCCGTCTAAAAATATTAACAATAAAAATTCAAACAAGGGTGCTGATGAAGCCTCCAAGTCCCAGCCAAAAAAATAAAGCTTCCAAAGGAGCTGATGAAGTTCCTCAGAAATATAAAATAATAAAGGCGCTAATGAAGTGTCTGTACAAAAAAAGGAAACATGATCAAGCTGTTGATGACGTGGCTAAAAAGATAGTCTGCAAAGACGAAAATGCTCCTGTTCTTCCTGGGGAGAGCCAATAGTGAGACAACAGACAGCTTAAAACATAAAGAAAAAGCAAAGCATACACAGCCACAGTCTGTGCAGGAACTCCCATCTGTGCAAGGCATGGCACGTCTTTCGGACCCTACAAAAGATGGGGTCTCTGTTTACTGGGGCTGGTAAACACTCTTCCACAGTTCTCTCTTCTGGAGACTTGAGGGTGATGCAGATGATGAACAACATTTTTATGATGCCCCTGACTTGCATTTATACGGCATAGAACCTGACATGTCCCCTGACCCTCATTTTGGAGCTTTCCTACTGACCAGAAGGATTCCTCCTCTATGCGTACGTTTATCCAAAATATGCTAGACACCCTGGACCTCCCTACTCAGGAGTCCATCCAGGATGAGGATAAAGATTACAGGGGGATGAAAGGTCTCCCACCTCCTAAGAGGTTAGTTGTGCCCATCTATTATGCTTACAGGAAAAATACAATGAAGCTTTCAAATAACATGAAGTCTTGGTGTATTCTGACTATTGCAGTTAGCCCCAGCCTTTAAACTGCTCCGAAGAGCTAAGGGTTAACTTTCTATGCAGAGCATAGAATGCTGAGCTCGAGCTCGGTTGAGTTCTCTGCCTGCAGCCCTGTGAAATCCAACCGTCAGATTCTTTACTCTGCCTCACTGAACAGTCGCTCCGGAGAGTTCTCCTTCAGCTCAGTTCGAAAAGTTGGTAAAAGTGTCGGTTTTAAGCCAAATTTGTTCCACTTAGTCTGTTCAGCCTCTGTCTGCGGTACCGTGAGTACTAGGTAGGTTTTACCTATTTCTGTGTGGAAATTGTAAACTTGTTTGATCGGTTCGGCTGAACCGATCACTTTTAGTGTATTTCTGTCTTTTACTTTAGAGTGTGGTTACCGGTCCTTTTCGGTTCTAAAAACAAATGTGTTTTGAATGTTTTTTTCCAACACCTGTGGCGCGGTTAGGAACCGATGAGGGAGTCTTGCCTGGCGGTTGCCATAAAAAGGGTAAATTTGGTTAGGTTGGCTATGTCTGAGAAACCCAAGAAGAAAACTGGGCTCACTGGGTTTCAACACTGCAGTGAGTGTGGGGAGGTCTTTGCTAAGGCTGATCCCCACACCACCTGTGTTTACTGTCTGGGGTTTGAACACCTCGATACAGACTACCAAATATGTAAAAATTTTCCTAAATCTACCCTTGAAAAGAGATTAGGTAGACTGAGGGAAAAGGAGGCCGAGAAGTCTGCTTACCCAGATGGCCAGCCCGGTTCGGTTCCGACCGAACCAGAAGGAGTGCCCTCTGACCAGGGCGATACTTCTTCGGGCCAAGAGGAGAACTGATCCTGAAGGGTCTGTTCCTACAAAAAGGAAACTCAAAGAGAAATCGACCGGTTCGGATCAGGGTTCATGTTCCGACCGCCGAAGAAATAGCCAGAGCGATTCGGATTGTGGAATCGCTTCGTCCGGTTCCGACTGATCCGGCACCATTTGGCAGGGGCTCGGTTCCCCCGGTTCAAGATTATACCCCTGAAGAGTTTTATGAACTGGAGTTAGAGGAGGAGGGGGAGTTCGAGGATGATGGTGACGATGGTGAAAGTCTGGATGTGTCTGTAGAACCGGACATCTCCCCAGACAGACCTTCTGGTGTTTCCCCTCCTAGGCTTTCTGAGTCCCTTCCCCACTTGCTGTGTTACAGAAAGGTGGCTGAAACCCTCCAGCTTCCTATGGAGGAGGCCATGGAGGATCAAGAGGAGCCTGATTTTGTAGATATGATGGACATCCCAGAGTCCAGGAGACTGTCTTTTCCCCTTCACAAATCCTTTGGGAAGCAGACAATTAAAATCTTAGTCTCCCAATACTGTACCTCCTGTTAACAGAAGGATGGACAAGAGGTACACACTATCAGGCTCAGATACAGAGTTTTTATACCAGCAATGTAACCATGCTGGGGTAGTGCAGGCTGCTGCCTGTGACAAGGCAAATATTCCCTTGGCTTCACACCCCCCAGACAAAGACTCCAAGAAGACTGATGCCATGGTAAAAAAGCAGTACATGGCATCTTTCTTGGGACTCAGGCAGGCGTATTATATGGCCTATACAGCCAGGTACCAGAAGTCCAGGTGGGACACTGTACTGGCACTGGCTAAACAGGCCTCCCCCCCAGCTAGCCAAGGAGCTGGAGGAGGTGGCTTCTGATGGGACTGAGGCATCAAAAGTACAGTTTCATGCTGCTGTGGACTTGATGTGTCAAGAGTCATGGCAACATCTGTGGCTCTTCGGAGAATGGCTTGGCTGAGATGTACTAGCATCTCGCAGGACGCCCAGGCTAAGGCCATGGACTTTCCTGTAGTGGGTAATTCTCTGGGGAGCAGACAGAGAATTACATGAAGAAAATGGACGAGTACAGGATCACTTATAGGAGTGCGCAGGCCAATGAGAGGCAGGCAACTCCTCAAAGGCAGCAGTCTAGGGGCAGGCCTTTTCATAGGCCTTTTTACCAAGCACAGGCCTCTTTTCACAGAGGGGGTTCTTCAGAGTGAGAGGCAGAAGAGGGATGAGCAGGGCTGCATCCACTCCTCAGCCTAAGGCCCCTGCCCAGCAGACACCCTGATGGGTCTACCCGGGTCGAGACTTCTATTCCAGTAGGGGGCAGGCTGGCTTACTTTGTCCAGGGCTGGATGTGTATTACCTCGGACAAGTGGTTCCTGGAAGTAGCAAGCCAGGGACTGGTTCTCAGCTTCAAAAAATTTCTGAAGATGAGAGCCAGATCTTTTCCACCTGCAGGTCTCTCAGAAACCCTTGCCCTAGAGGCAGAGGTTTCATCTCTTCTGGCCTTAAGAGCCATAGAGAGAGTTCCTACCCTACACTGAGGCAAAGGTGTGTACTCCAGGTACTTCCTTACTCCAAAAAGACTGGAGTGGCGACCCATCCTAGACCTAAGATAACTGAACAAATATCTTTTAAAACCAAAGTTCAGGATGGTAACTCTGGGAATAATTCGTCCCTCTCTAAGGCCAGGGGACTGGCTAGCCTCCCTGGACCTCAAAGATGCCTATTTTCACATTCCTATCTGGTGCTCCCACTGAAAGTACCTCAGGTTTGAGTTGCCCTCAGGCCACTATAAGTTCAAAGCTATGCCCTTTGGCCTAACATCAGCCCCAAGGGTTTTCACAAAGCACCTGGCAGTAGTCATTGCTTTTCTAAGAAGGCAAAAGATTTCCATTTTTCCGTATCTGGACGACTGGCTCATAGTGGGCCAGTCTCCAGACCAGGTCAAGTCAGACCTGCAAGTGACCCAGCAAGTGCTCACTTCTCTAGGATTTCTTCTCAACCTTCCCAAGTCAGTTCTCGAGCCAGTGCAGCTCCTTACCTTTATAGGGGCGGAGCTGGATACTGTCAAAGCAAGAGCCTTTCTTCCCCTGGAAAGGGCAAGAGTTCTTATAGAACCGGCTTCTTCCTTCAGCCTTCAGGTGTCCTGACCAGCAAGGCATTTCCTTCAGCCCTTGGGCTACATGGCAGCTTCTACAGCAGTGGTCCAAGGGGCAAGATTCCAGATGAGGGACATTCAGTTCCATCTGAAGGCCTTTTGGTCCCAGAGGAAGGACCCCCTTACCAAACTGATTCCAGTGATTCGGACCCTGATCCAAGCCTTTCAGTGGTGGCAGGATGAGGACAGTTTAAGGCATGTGGTCCTGTTTGTCACTCAGTCTCATTCAGTGGTCCTTACCACGGATGCTTCCCTTCTGGGCTGGGGAGCCCATCTGAGGGCCCTCACTGCTCAGGGACTGTGGTCCCTCAGGAATCCCTTTTCCATATCAATCTCCTAGAACTCAGGGCAGTTTTTCTGGCCCTGCAAGCTTTCTCTCAGTCAGTGCAGAACAAGGTGGTTCAGGTCAGAACAGACAACGCCACCACCATGTGGTACATCAACAAGCAGGAGGCACTTGGTCTACGGCCTTGTGCACTGAAGCCATGAAGTTGTGGTCCCTGGTTTATTCCCTGCAAACCTCTCTGATAGCAGTCCACCTTCCAGGGAAGGACAATGTGCTAGCAGATGCACTGAGCAGGATCTCACAGGGCCATCACGAATGGTCCCTGGACCCTCTGGTGTCGAAGGTGATTTTTTTCAAGATGGGGCACTCCAGAGATAGATCTCTTTGCAGCCCCAGACAATCACCAACTTCCTCTCTCTTGTTGCAGACCCCCAGTCTTGGGCTCAGTCCCTCTGGATGCTCTGATTCTGAACTGGGAAGGGAAATTTCTGTATGCCTTCCCTCCCTTTCCTCTACTGTTCAAAAGTTTATCAAGATAAGGTCACAACCTTGCAAAGTGATTCTGATTGCTCCAGACTGGGCCAGACAGTCTTGGTACCCCCTGTTGCTGTCCCTAGCAATCAGTCTTCCCCTGTCTCTTCCCAGGAATTACAACCTGTTAAGCTCCTCTCAGGGGAGGATATGGTACCCCAGTCTTCAGTCTCAATCTCAAGGCATGGCTCTTGAAGAGTTAGAGTTTGCAGATTTGCATCTGTCTCAGGGGGTTCTGGATATCCTCAAAGCCTCTCGAAAGCCCGCCACTAGAAAGACCTACAACTCCAAATGGAAGAGATTCGGCATTTGGTGTTCCAAGGAACATATTTCCCCAGACACTGCTGAATTGCCTGCAGTTCTGGATTATATGGTCCATTTGAATGGCTTAGGCCTCAAACCAGTTACTCTCAAGGTGCACTTGTCAGCTGTCTCTGCTTTTCTGTTAGTGGGGAAGTCTTCCTCACTATCATCTCATCCTGTGTTCTGTAAATTTTTTAAGGGACTGCTTCATACCAATCCTCCCTTTAGAGATCCTGCCCCTGCCTGGAAGTTAAATGTTTGCATTGCTCAACTTATGCAGCTTCCCTTTGAACCTATGTCCTCAGCAGAGCTTCAGTACTTGACTTGGAAAACTGTGTTTTTAGTAGCCATTACCTCTGCCAGACGTATCAGTGAATTGCAAGCCCTGTCAGTGGAACCTGATTTTATCTCCTTTCATGGGGATAAAGTGGTCCTTAGAACCAATAGAAGGTTCTTGCCCAGAGTGATTTCAGATTTCCACTTGAATCAGTCCATGTCTCTCCCTGTCTTCTTCACTGATCATTCTTCTTCAGGAGAGAGGAGGCTACACAGTTTAGATGTTAAAAGGGCCCTTAGCTACTACATAGAGCGTACCAAGGGTCACAGATTTGAGTCCCTCCAGTTGTTCCTCACTTATGGAGAAGTGGGAAAGGTCAAACCTGCCACCAAGAGAACTATTGCCAGGTGGATTGTGTCTTGTATACAATTCTGCTATGAGAAACTAGGAAAGATTCCACCCTCAGGCCTGAGGGCTCACTCCACCAGAGATACAGCTGCTTCCCTGGCTGCTGCCAGGGATATTCCTCTCTTAGAAGTTTGTCAAGCAGCCACCTGGAAAACGGTCCATACCTTTACCAAGCATTGCTCTCTGGATATCCAGGCTAGGAGTGATGCTCGGTTTGGCACAGCAGTACTTCAGAGCCTATTCCCAAAGTAGGTTTTGTCCTTCCTCCATGGAGGCTACTGCATGGTAATCTGCAATAGTCAGAATACAGCAAGACTTCATGTTGTTTGAAGAAAAAATTACTCGCCTTAATAATTATGTTTCTTCTAATGGAATCTTGCTGTATTCTGACCTCCCTCCCTGCCTCCCCTCTCAGAACCTGTTTTTGGGAAGTGGGTGGGCAGGTGCAGTGTTGCACCTCAGGGATGCTTCTTTTACACCCTCCTCTTTTTGTTTGGGTGTTTGTTTTATTATTATTATTCTTGTTTGGATTGGTTTTTGGTTTTGGGTTTCCTGACTTGAGTCTTTATTGGGAATTCAAAACTCTTGTTGCCGGTTGGCTAGTAAAAATTTGACAATTTCCACATAGGATAGTGAGTTTTTTGCTCGTAAGAATCGGACGGTTGGATTTCAGAGGGCTGCAGACGGAGATCTCAACCGAGCTTGAGCTCAGCATTCTATGCTCTGCATAGAAAGTTAACCCTTAGTTCTCCGTGGCAGTTAAAAGGCTGCTGCTAACTGCGATAGTCAGAATACAGCAAGACTCCATTAGAAGAAACATAATTACTAAGGTGAGTAATGTTTTCATTTCAACCCCCCACTTCTGCGGCAGGGGTTGACAAGCGTGCTGACAAAAAATACCAATTGTCTAAAAATTATACTGAGTTCCTGTCTGTACATCCCAGTCACGAGAGTATAGTATAGCAGGCGGCATATGAGAAAGCTGGGGTCTCCTTGTCTTCCTTACCCCCTTACAAGGACTCCAGAAAAATAGATTTCATAGCAAAGATGATGTACACCACAGCTACCCTGCTGGTCAGACTTTCTTCCTACTTGGCTTTCATTGTCAAGTATCAAAAAGCACTGTGGAATTCAGTTCTGGCCATTGCCTGCATTGGGTCGGATACAGTGGTACAGGAACTGGTGGATATGGCAAAACCTGCCCTGGAAGCTACGAAATTCCAATTCCACATGGCAGATGACAATAATGATGCCACCTCCAGAGCCATGACCCATGCCATCTCCTAAGGTGTTTTGTCTGGCTTAGAACTACCAGTCTAACCCCAGACACCCTGTCTAAGGCCGTGGTTTTCCTGTGATCAAAACATGTTATTTGACTGCAGGACAACAGACTACGTGAAAAAGGTTGAGTACAAGGCCTTTTGACGGTCACTTCTCTAAACCTAAGCCTCCTGCCCCACAGAAGTCCCACCTGAGGGGAAGTAGGGGCAGAGGTTATTTTCCCAGACCTTACGCTCCCTGTCTCCAGCCTGACTTCTCTCAGTACAGGGGTGCTTTTAGAGGAAGGGGCAGAAGGGGCCAAAGAAGGGCCACCTCTACCCAGCCATCAGCCTCGCAGTCTGAGCCCTGATGTGAGTGTCCAGGTTGCCTCCCCTCTGCCAGTAGGCAGACTCACCCACTATCTTCAGAACTGGTCCCTCATTACCTCGGACAAGTGGGTTCTGGAGATAGTGGAAAAAGGTCTGCCACTACAGTTCAAGCAGATGCCAGACCTCAAGCGTGCCCAGGTGTCAAAGCCGCTAACCCCAACACAGGTACTACTGTTGGAGTTGAAAGTAAAAAACCTTCTAGCTCTACGAGCAGTGGAGAGGGTCCCAGCCCATGAAAAGGGCAAATGCCTCTACTCCAGGTACTTTCTGACACAAAAGAAAACTGGGGAGTGGCGACCTATCTTGGATCTCAGATATTTAAACATTTGTTAAAACCCAAATTCAGGATGGTCACTCTGTGACTAGTCATACAGTTCTTACAACAGGGAGACTGACTAGCCTCCCTGGACCTGGACCTGAAGTATGCTTACTTCCATATACCCATAATGAGGTCCCACAGGAAGTTTCTCAGGTTCCGACTCCCTTCAGGCCACTATCAGTTTGCTGCAGTGCCCTTCGACCTGTCCTTGGCTCCAAAAGTATTTACCAAGTGTCTAGCAGTGGTAGTAGCACACCTCAGGAAGCTGGGTGTCTCTATCTACCCCTATTTAGACGACTGGCTCATAGTGGCAAAGTCTCCTTGTCAGGTCAAGGAGTCCCTTTGCCTTACAGAGCACACTCTGGAATCTCTGGGCTTCCTGGTAAATCTAAAGAAGCATCACCTGGAACCCACCCAGCTACTCATTTTCATAGGAGTGCAGCTGTACACCCAGAAAGGATATGTTTTCTCCCACAGGAGAGAATTCAGAATTTCCTTTCTGTGGCAGATTCTGTTGTTCAGGGACAGCCAAGACCAGCCAGACATTTCCTCAGGCTTTTGTGACACATGGCTTCAATGACTGCAGGGGTCAGGTACTGGATGCGAAACCTACAAGCTTATCTCAGAGCTCGCTGGTCTCAAAGAAGCAACAATTTGTCAAAGCTGATGCTTGTGACAGAACAGTTCCTTCAGGCTCTACTTTGGTAGAAGAACCCTGCCAATCTTGCAGTAGGGATCCCCTTCCAAGCTCTACTTCCCACAAAAGTGATCACTACAGACTCCTCCCTCCTGGGGTGGGGAGCTCATCTGGGACAGTGCTTCAGTAAGTGGTACCTGGACTCTTCAGGAGTCACAGTTACACATAAACCTTCTGGAGCTCAGAGTAATCTTTCTAGCTCTCAAGCATTTTCTCCTGTCATAAAAGGGCTGATTGTACAAATTTGAACAGACAACACCACTGCAGTGTTCTACATAAACAAGCAGAGTGGTACCAGATCAGGAATATTCTGTTCGGAGGCTCTGAAAATTTGGTCTCACGCCTTCTCCCTGGGGGTCAACCTTTCAGCTATTCACCTCCCAGGCAATCACAATACCTTGGCAGATTCCCTAAGTCACATCAGTCAGGGTCAGAGCTAATGGACTCTGAACAAGCAAGTACTAGTCTCAGTGTTCAGGTGGTGGAGCACACTAGAAGTGGATCTGTTTGCTTCCCCCCTCAACTTCCAGCTTCCTCAGTACTGTTGCAGGCCTCCAGTCCTGGGAACGCTTCCCCTGGATGCCTTGATCCTGAACTGGTCAGGGAGGTTCATATAGGCATTCCCTCCCTTTCCCCTGATACTCAGGGTATTGCTGAAGCTCAGACAACAGCCTGCATCTATGATTCTGGTGGCTCCGGATTGGCACAGGCATACCTGGCACCATCTCATTCTCTCACTGTCCTGTAGCAGCCAGGCCCATTCCCTGCCACCAACTCACTCTCTGCTGACCCTTCCCCAGACAGGAGTGCATTATCCAGACATAACTCTCTTCACCTCAATGCCTGGTTGTTGAGGAGCTAGAGTTTCCATCCTCTCGGTACTCTGAGCAGGTCCTTAAGATCCTGAGAATGGCAAAAAAAAAAAAAAGTAACACTAAAAAAGATTTATGCAGCCAAACGGAAAAGTTTTTCCCTCTGGTACAAGAGCAAAAAGTTTAATCCTCTTACAGCTGCTGGATTACCTGGTACATCTGCAGGTGTCAGGCTTGAAACACTCCTCTTTCAACGCTGCAGTTTCAACCTGTCTTTCAGTGGGGAACAGAAAAAGTACATTTTTTCCCACTCTAGTCAAACAGTTTTTCAAAGGCCTCTTGTACTTCCGGCCTCCAGTCAGGGAGCCGGTTCCTCCTTGGAGCCTGAATCTCTGCATTGCCAGGCTCATGGAACCACTCTTTGAGCCTATGGCCACTGCACATCTCAAGTT
The DNA here is from genome assembly GCA_016271365.2 of Neoceratodus forsteri. Taxonomy (NCBI): domain Eukaryota; kingdom Metazoa; phylum Chordata; order Ceratodontiformes; family Ceratodontidae; genus Neoceratodus; species Neoceratodus forsteri. Next base: position 688,235,761 of record CM057459.1, on the reverse strand, counting down.
TGTAACCTAGAAAGCTGCCTTCTTGCTGGCCATTACCTCTGTCAGGAGGATTTCAGAGTTGCAGGCCCTGTGCACTGAGCCTAATTACATCATTCCTCACAGAGACAAAATTGAGCTCAGAACAAATAAGTTTCTGCCTAAGGTGGTTTCTGAGTTTCACCTTATCCAGTCTATTACTCTAGATGTTTTCTTTATTGAGAAATCCACTCCTAGTGAGCAAAAGCTCCACATTCTGGATGTCAGAAGAGATCTCTATTACTACCTAGAGCATACTAAGCAGTTCAGAGGCTCTTCCACTCAGTTGTTCCTCACCTATGGGGATGTAGGCAGAGGAAGACCAGCTACCGAGAAAACCATATCTTCTCTGTGTCAGTCTTCATTCATCAGTAACATGGATATCTGGCCAGAGGCTAGGACCCCGCAGGAGCCTTTTTTTTGGGGGGGGGGTGGAGTTTATGCAGGGGCGGCACCACCCTCGTGGCAGACGTTTAACCTGGTTCTCGCAAGTTGGCCGTAATCTGCTGTGGACTACGCCTTAGCCCCAGTTCTTCTTCTCCCGCCATCGAGAAAGGACCTCGTGGGAGGTCTTCGAATAATTTTCTTCTGCGTGTTGCGATCTGGTCTGCGGCCTAGTCCGTCGTGTCATGTTCTGCTCACAGTTCTGCTGGCCCCTACTCGGCGCAGCTTTGATAATTTTCCGTCCGGTCATGTCTCGTCCTGGGGACAAGAAAAAGTCTAAAGCGGGACTCCCTCCTATGCGTCTATGTCCTTGCGGCCGTCTTTATTCCATAACGGACCAGCATGACTGGTGCCTCTCCTGCCTAGGCCATGATATGGATCGCTGCGACGCTTGCTTTTTGATGGATTGCCGAGTATTGGGGATGCGCACATTCAAAGTCGGACGTGTGCTGCCGGCTTTCAGAGAGCAGGTTTGCAGTCGGCGGGCCAAGGTGAGGACTTTTGGCCCTTCCTTCGGGTCCCTTCCCGGTACCATGTGGCCCGCAGAGGAGGGAGCCTCCACCAGTCTTAGCCTTGCAATGACGGGGCCCCTCCCATGGTGCAGGAGGTCCAGTCTGGCTCTCTCGGGGGGCCAGGCAGGAGGCACCATTTTGACAATCCCTTCCTTGGAAGTGAAGGCCCCCCGGTGCCGAGCTCTGGGGCCCGATGCCTCGACACTCTGCTGGCGCCGCTGTTGGCTCCAGTGTCGCTTGCAGCACTGGGGGCCGCCCCTCTGCGCTGCTTCTGACTTTGGCTCCATTAGCGGTGCCAGGGATGGGAGCGGCGTCGTGACAACGCAGGACTTGTTCTCAGTGGCGCTCTGACTCCAGCACTGTTCGCGGCACTGCGGAGGGGATCGGCGCCACCTCTGACTCTGGTGCCATTCGGGCGTGCCGTGTGTGCAGATGCTGCCGCCTTTAGACCCCTGTGGTGGTGGGAGGGGGGTCTGTGAAGGTAGTGCAGCTCGCAGCCCCGGGACTAGGGGAGGATCGAAGAGTGGTCTGGGATCTGGCCTCTCAGTACTCCTCGGCCCCATCTGAGCCTCCTTCTGTTGGTCGGGCAGGTCCTGTGTCTTCTGGGGTCAGTAGAACTGACCAGTCTGCGGCTGTCCAGGTGGTCAGTGCAGCGCGGCCCGGGTCTACGGACATCTCCATCCCTTCAAGTGGGGTACCCCCTTCTTCGGTGATCCTGGCCAGTCCAAGTTTGGGACAGACCAGAGCGTCTCAGGAAGGGGGGAGGGTGCTGCACCTTTGGCTGTCTCCCAGGGGTCAGCGGGGGGTTGCCAGTTATCTAGGCCTACTGGTAGTGAGGAAGACGGCCCTTTTGGAGTCAGAGGGGTTGAGTGGCCAGGGCTCGGCACAGCAGCCTCTTCCTGGGATCCGTCCGGGTTCTGGGAGGAGTCGCAGTGCGGGTCCTCTCTTCTCCTCCAAAGACTCTTGAGAGGGTAATCTGCTTTTGAGGTCGGGGCCGTGCTTCTGGACTCGCACGGTCCCGGTCACCTCACTTGGGGATTTCCTCTGGGCACAGCGTTCACCGGTCCGGTTGAGCGGTCTATGTATGCTGGGACCACTGGGGCTCCTCCTCTTTTGAGGTCTTCTGTCGAGTCCCCTCTTCCAGTCCCTCCCTCTCTCCTGGGGATCTCTGGCCCTACGGGGCCTCTCACCTGGGAACAGTTCAGGGTCACGGCTGAGTATTTCCCTACCTACTTTAGGGCTGCGGACCAACAGGTGTTTCACCACCCGCCTGCTCCTGTATCTCCGAGCTCGTTGGCTCCCTCGTCTGAGGGAGGGGAGTCACCTGTCCACCTTTTCCCAGCAGCTGATTTGTCTGGATATCTGCTGTTTCTGTCGAGGTTGCTCGACGAGCTCAGCATTTCCACCCTTGGAGAGCGCAGTCCGGACTGGGCGGATACAGTGCGGATGACCTTTTGGTTCCCGCCTGGCCTGTTCATTTTCAGGAGGTGTCACCCCAAGGGAGCTTGGCTACAGATATTGTGCCCCCTGGTGGTCTCCAGAACTCTCGCCCCCAGCATGATGCTTCTGGATGCCCCCTCTGGGCATAGACGCTCAAGCAGGGACCGACCCCTGGATTATGACTCTTCAAAGTTTGATTTTTAGGGCAGGAGGACGTTCTCCTCGGCATGGCTTCTGCTCTGCATTGCAGGTCATCAGACCCACCATGCTACCTATAACAGGTACTTGTGGTTGAGACTACGTCAGGCCCTAGCTTCCTTGCCTGATCTGGAGATAACCAGACAGGCCATGGCCCTCTCTGTGCAAGGCCTGGAGCTAGCAAGGCACCAAGCAAGGGCATCTTATGACGTGAACAAGGTGGCCTCCAGGCTAGTGGGGCCAGCGATCTGTATTAGGCGGTCGGCCTGGCTTCATCTATCCCGGTTGTCACCCCTGGCCTGGCGTAGGGTGATCTCCTCCACCTTCTGGAGAACCCACCTTTTCTCTCGTAGAATGACAGGATTTGCAGGGGTGCCTTCCCTCTCCTCCGAAGAAATCCTCGCCTCACCCAGACCAATCCCAGGCCTGCAAGGGTTCTCCCCTCTAGTGCCTCCCCACTGGAGGCTAAGGGACTCTGTTCCTTAGGGAGGTGCTGGGTCCCCTTCGGGGGGCTCGGTACTCACCCATACTAGTGATCAATGGTGAAGATTGATACAGAGAAGATATGAAAATTACGTACCTACTGTAATTCATGAGCTTTTTGTGTATCTTCACCATTCATCACTAAACCCTGCCCTCCTTCCCCTTGGGGCCTCTGTCTCTGGGCGATCCTCCTCCCTGTGTGTCTCTCTTGTTGCTCTCCAGCACCTCTCCTCCTCTTCCTCTCCCTTGTGGTTCGGAAGAGGAGGACTGTTGGAGGCAGATAGGGAAGGTTTTTGCTTGGGGGTCTCAGGGTGTCTTTCTCTCTTCCCTTCCCCTGCCTCTCAAAGTTCGGTTCTCTGTTCCTCCTCAACGTTCCCCTTATTATTAATGCCCCTTTTGGGGCATCTCTTCCTTGTCCCTAAGGTGTTGTCACTTGCCACACCTTTTTCTCTATTAAGTTGATGGCAGGGGTAGGCTCCCTTGTTTTTGTTTTTCCCTATGTCTTATTTTCACTGATTATTTTGGGGACATTCTGTTTTAACCTGGTAGGGGGGTGTACACTGCCCGACTTGTCTTGACCTGATTCGACCTAGTCATTTTTTCCCTTAGCTCTGGTCTCCCCCTTGAAACTACCCTGCCTGCGCAGGGGGCACCCTGTGTCGTCGTCTTCTTCAGCTTGCTGTATGAGGGTTTTAAAATCTGAGCTACCTATCTCCAGGTCCAGGTTGTTCCGGGTTGGGTGGGGGTGGTGTCCTCCCCTCCTCCTCCCTTCATTCTCTTCCTTCTACCCTCCTTTTTCCACCCTTTCTTTCTTTCGCCCAAAGAATGGGGCCCCTCCCTGTCCCAATCCCTTAGGCTGGTCTCTCTCTCTCTCTCTCTCTCTCTCTTTTGCTGTCCTCTGTCACTTATTCCTCCCTTCAATTTTAAATCTTTCATTTTTTCTATCCCTTGATCTTCTCTGCCCCACCCTTCCATCCTTTCCTGTCTCTCTCTCGCCGGCATGCAGAACTGGGGCTAAGGCTGAGTCGACAGTAGATAACTGCCAACCCGAGAGTGCCACGTAACATGTTGGCCTCTAGAGTGGCGGCGCCCCTGTGTTGACTCCGCCTGCAAAAAAGAAAAAGCTCCCACGGGGTCCTAGTCTCCGGCCAGATACCCATACTAGTGATGAATGGTGAAGATACACAGAAAGATCAAGAATTATAGTAGGTACGTAATTGTCATTTCAAACAACATGAAGTCTTGCTGTATTCTGACATACGCAGTTAGGTCCTGCCTTTCAACTGCCCCGGAGAACAAAGAGTTACACTTTCCATTGCCAGCATGGAATGTTCACCACAAGCTTGGTTGAAGCCCCTGTCTGCTGCTGTTTAAACTGCAACCGTCAGATTCTTTACTGCGCTTCACTGCACAGTCGCTCCAGAGATTTCTCCTGCTGCTCGGTTCAAAAAGTCAGTTGAAGTGTCGGTTTTCGGTCGGTTTCTACCGAATTGCTGTTACCGCTTAGTCGGTTCAAGTCTCTGTTTGTGGTACCGTGAGTACTAGATAGGTTTTTTGTTTTGTTTCTGTGTGGAACTTGTAAATTGTGGATCGGTTCAGCTGAACCAATCAGTTTGAGTTAAAAAAGCTTGTGCTTACTTTAGAGTGTGGTAACCGGTCCGTATCGGTTCTAAAAAAAAAAAAAAAAACCACTGATTAAAATCCCCCCCCCCCAAGACCTGTGACACCATCAGGAACCGATAGGGGAGTCTTGCCTGGCGGATTGCCGAAAAAAGAGTAAGTTTTTGGATAGGCTTGGCCATGTCTGAGAAACCCAAGAAAAAAACCAGGCCCACTGGGTTTCAACACTGCAGTGTGTGTGGGGAAGTCTTGCCAAGGCTGATCCCCACACCACCTGTGTTTATTGTCTGAGGTTTGACCACCTCTATTCAGACTGCCAAACTTGCAAGAATTTTCCCAAATCTACCCTGGAAAAGAGATTAGGTAGACTGAGGGAAAGGGAGGCCGAGAAGTCCGCTGACCCGAATGGCCAACCCGGTTTGGTTCCGACCGAACCAGAAGGAGAGCAGATTCTGAGGAGTCGGTTCCGGTGAAAAGAAAGAGAAAAGATAAATCGTCCGATTCGGACCCAGAAATTCATTTTTCCGACCGCCGATGAGATAGCCAAGGCGATAAGGATTGTGCAGTCGCCCGGTTCGGTCGGTTCCCCCTGTTCCAGATTATACTTTGGAAGAATTTTATGAACCGGAGGAGGAGGGAGGGAGAGTATGAGGATGATTATGGTGATTATGAAAGTCTGGATGTGCCTGTTGACCCAGACATCTCCCCAGACAGACCTTCAGGTGTTTCTCCTCCTAGGCTTTCTGAGTCCCCTTCACACTATATGTATTACAAAAAAGTGGCTGAGACCCTCCAGCTTCCTGTGGAGGAAACAGTAGAGGATCAGGAAGAGCCTGATTATGTTGAGATGATGGACATCCCAGAGTCCAGGAGACTGTCTTTTCCCCTCCACAAATCCTTTGGGAAACAGACATATAAAATTCTTAAGTCTCCTAATTCTATACCTCCTGTGGACAGACGAATGGACAAGAGGTGCAGTCTCTCAGGCTCAGACACGGAGTTCCTTTTTCAGCAGTGCAGCCATGTTTTGGTCGTGCAGGCTGCTGCCTGTGATAAGGCAAAACATATTCCCTTGGCATCACACCCCCCCAGACAAGGACTCCAGGAAGATTGATGCCATGGCAAAGAAACAATACATGGCAGCATCTTTGGGACTCAGGCAGGCTAACTGTATGGTCTATACAGCCAGATACCAGAAGTCCAGGTGGGACACTGTGCTGGCTATAGCTAAACAGACCCCTGACCAGCTTGCCAAGGAGCTGGAGCAGGTGGCTGCAGATGGGATTGAGGCATCGAAAGTACAGTTTCATGTTGCTGTGGACTCCAGTGATGTTTCATCAATAGTCATGGCTACATCTGTGGCTCTTCAGAGGATGACTTGGCTCAGATGTACTAGCCTCTCACAGGATACCCAGGCTAAGGCCATGGATTTTCCTGTAATTGGTAATTCTCTGTTTGGGGAGCAGACAGAGAACTACATGAAAAAGATGGATGAGTACAAGGCCACTTACAGGAGTCCTCAGGCCAAGGAAAGGCAAGCAACTCCTCAAAGGCAGCAGTCCAGGGGCAGGGGCAGGCCTTTCCAAAGGCCTTTTCACCAAGCTCAGGCCTCCTCTTCTTCCTTTTCACAGAGGGGGTTCTTTAGAGGGAGAGGCAGAAGGGGGATGAGCAGGCCTGCATCCACCCCTCAGCCTAAAGCCCCTGCCAAACAGACATCCTGATGGGTCTGCCCGGCTGATTCTCCCATACCAGTAGGGGGCAGGCTGGCTTACTTTGTCCAGGACTGGAAGTCTCTTACATCAGACAAGTGGGTCCTGGAAGTAGTAAGCCAGGGACTGGTTCTCAGCTTCAAAAAATGTCCCAAGATGAGAGCCAGATCTTTTCCACCTGCAAATCTCAGAGACCCTTGCCCTAGAGGCAGAGGTTTCTTCTCTCCTATCTCTCAGAGCTACAGAGAGGGTTCCCACCTTACACAAGGACAAAGGATTGTACTCCAGGTACTTCCTAACCCCCAAAAAGACAGAAGAATGGCGGCCTATCCGGGACCTAAGATATCTGAACAAACACCTTTTGAAGCCAAAGATTAAAATGGTAACTCTGAGAATAATCCTTCCTCTCTCAAGGCCAGGGGACTGCCTAGCCTCCCTGGACCTCAAAGATGCCTACTTTCACATTCCCATCAGGTGCTCCCACAGAAAGTACCTCAGGCTCGAGTTGCCCTCAGGCCACTATCAGTTCAGAGCAATGCCCTTTGGCCTAACATCAGCCCCAAGGGTTTTCACAAAGTGCCTGGCAGTAGTAGTTGCTTTCCTAAGAAGAAAAAAGCTCTCCATCTTCCCATACTTGGACGACTGGCTCATACTAGGTCAGTCTCCAGACCAAGTGACCCAGCAAGTGCTCACTTCCTTAGGATTCCTTCTCAACCTTCCGAAGTCAGTTCTAGAACCAATACAGCTCCTTACCTTCATAGGTGCAGAACTGGATACAGTAAAGGCAAGAGCCTTCCTTCCCCTGGAAAGGGCAAGGAACCTTATGGAGCTGGTCTCTTCATTCACCCTTCAGGTGTCTCGACCAGCAAGGCATTTCCTTCACCTTCTGGGCCACATGGCAGCTTCCACAGCAGTGGTCCAAGGGGCAAGATTCCAAATGAGGGACATTCAGTTCCACTTAAGAGCCTTCTGGTCCCAAAGAAAGGATTCCCTTACCAAACTAATCCCAGTGACTCGAACCCTGATCCAAGCCTTGCAATGGTGGCAGGATCAGGACACTTTGAGATAAGGGGTTCCATTTGTCACTCAGTCTCATTCAGTGATACTCAACACAGATGCTTCCCTGCTGGGCTGGGGGCCCATTTGAGGATCTTACCACCCAAGGACTGTGGTCACCTCAGGAATCTCTGCTTCACATCAGTCTTTGGAACTCAGAGCAGTGTTTCTGGCACTGCAAGCTTTTTCCAAATCTGTACAGAACAAGGTGGTTCAGGTCAGAACAGACACCACCACCACCACCACCATGTGGTATATCAACAAGCAAGGAGGCACTTGGTCTACGGCCTTGTGCACAGAAGCAATGAAGTTGTGGTCCCTGGCCTATTCCCTGCAAACCTCTCTGATAGCACTTCACCTCCCAGGGAAGGACAATGTCCTAGCAGATGCACTGACTAGAATATCCCAGGGCCATCACGAATGGGCCCTAGATCCTCTAGTTTTGAAAGTGATTTTCTCGAGATGAGGCACACCAGAGATGGATCTTTTTGCAGACCCAGACAATCACCAACTTCCTCTCTTTTGTTGCAGACCCCCAGTCTTGGGCTCAGTCCCCCTGGATGCTCTGATTCTGAACTGGGAAGGGAAATTCCCCCCGCCCTCTCCTGTTCAAAGTGTTAGTCAAGATAAGGTGACAACCATGCAAAGTGATTCTGATTGCTCCAGACGGCCCTGGTACCCCCTGTTGCTGTCCCTAGCAGTCCACCTTCCCCGGTCTCTTCCCAGCAATTACAACCTGTTGACATCCTCTCGGGAGGATTTGGTACCCGAATCTTCAGTCTCTCAATCTCAAGGCATGGCTCTTGAAGAGTTAGAGTTTGCAGATCTGCATCTTTCCCAAGGGGTTCTGGATATCCTTAAGGTTTCTTGAACGCCTTCCACCAAGAAGTCTTACAACTCCAAATGGAAAAGATTCAGCATTTGGTGTTCTAAGAAGAATATTTCTCCAGACTCTGCTGAATTGCTTACGGTTCTGGACTGTATGGTCCATCTTAATGACCTAGGCCTCAAACCAGCTACCCTTAAAGTACACTTGGCAGCTGTTTCTGCTTTCTTGTCAGTAGGCAAGCCTTCCTCTCTATCATCCCATCCTGTATTTTGTAAGTTTCTCAAGGGATTGCTTCACACCAATCCCCTCTTTAGGGATCCTGCTCCTGCTTGGGACCTTAATGTTTGCATTGCTCAGCTTATGCAACCTCCCTTTGAGCCTTTGTCCTCAGCAGAGCTCAAGTACTTGACTTGGAAAACTGTGTTTTTGGTAGCCATTACTTCTGTCAGGCGTATCAGTGAATTGCAAGTCCTGTCAGTGGAATCTGATTTCATCTCTTTCCATAGAGATAAAGTGGTCCTTAGAACTAACAGAAAGTTCTTCCCTAAAGTGGTTTCAGATTTCCACCTCAACCAGTCTATATCTCTCCCTGTTTACTTCACTGATCATTCCTCCTCAGGAGAGAGGAGGCTACACAGCTTGGATGTTAAAAGAGCCCTTAGCTACTACATACAGCGTACCAAGGGTGACAGGTTTGAATCCCTCCAGTTGTTCCTTACATATGGAGAAGTTGGTAAGGGCAAACCTGCCACTAAGAGATCTATTGCCAGGTGGATTGTTTCTTGTATACAATTCTGCTATGAAAAACTGGTAGAACTCACCCTCAGGCCTGAGGGCTCATTCCACTAGAGGTACTAGTTGCTTCCTGGCTGCTGCCAGGGATATTCCTCTCTTAGAAATTTGTCAAGCAGCCACCTGGAAAACAGTCCATACTTTCACCAAGCATTACTCTCTGGATATCCAGGCTAGGAGTGATGCTCGGTTTGGCACAGCAGTACTTCAGAGCTTGTTTCCAAAGTAAGTTCTGTTCCTCCTCCATGGAGGTACTGCTTGGTAGTCTGCATATGTCAGAATACAGCAAGACTTCATGTTGTTTGTAGAAAAATTACTCACCTTAGTAATGTTGTTTCTTCTAATGGAGTCTTGCTGTATTCTGACCCCTCCGCCTCCCCTCTCAGAACCTAGATTTTGGGATGTGGGTAGGCAGGAGCAGTGTTGTCACCCTAGGGGTGTCCTTTTTTCACCCTCTTTTGGTTTGGGTGAGAGGTTGTGTTTTGGATGTGTTTTGTTTTTGGGTTTCCTGACTTGCGTCTTCCTTTTGAAACCCAAAAACTTTTTATATAGATGTGTTTGCCAGTTGGCTAGTAAGAATTTTACAGTTTCCACACAGAACATCTAGTGAGTCTTTGCTCGTAAAGATCTGACGGTTGCAGTTTAAACAACAGCAGACAGGGGCTTCAACCGAGCTCGTGGTGAACATTCCATGCTGGCCATGGAAAGTTTAACTCTTTGTTCTCCGGGGCAGTTGAAAGGCAGGACCTAACTGCATATGTCAGAATACAGCAAGACTCCATTAGAAGAAACATTACTAAGGTGAGTAATTTTTTTCTTCCCGCTGGTTGGTCTCTTGTATTAGATTCTTCTATGAGAAAGCTGGTCATCAACCTCCTGTGGGTCTCAGGGCCTACTCCACCAAGGGCACTGTAGCCTCTGTGGCATCTGCAAGAGACACACCTCTTCTGGATGTCTGTAAAGCAGCTACCTGGAAATCTGTACACACTTTCATTAAGCACTACAGTTTAGATGTGCAGTCCTGATCTGATGCCAGATTTGGCAGGGCGGTTCTGCAGAGCCTCTTTCCTAAGTAGGTTCTCTGCCCACCTCCCACTAAGTACTGCTCAGTAGTCTGCTGTAGTTATGATGCTAAAGGACTCCTGAGGTAAGAATTAAAAATTACTCACCATAGTAATCTTCTTTCTTCCAAGGGGTCCTTTAGCATCAGTAACCTCTCACCCTTCCTCTGCGGTTCACCTTTTAGGAGAAAGGCTCTGTTCTTAGTTTTATTACCAGATTTGGTCTTTTATTAAAGAGTTTTCGTGCTCAGGTTGTTATCTGTTTTCTGGTTTTGGACATTTTCGTGTTTTTATATAATCCTGTTGGTTCGTTTTTGGGGGCATGTACCATTATCTTGGAAAAAATTCTGAAGCCATCCAGGCTGCTCCTTCTCAGCCCACTTCCCTCCTTTTTTCTATTTGGCTGATGCCCAAGCTCATTGTGCTAATTATCTTAAAGGCATACCTCCAGGGCAGTTGCACCTAGCCAGCTAACTGCTATAGTTACGGATGCTAAATGACCCCTTGGAAGAAAGAAGATTACTACGGTGAGTAACTTTTTCTTTAGGGCTAGGGCAATTGTGTTCTTCAGAATCATTATTAGTAATTCTGAGTTGACCATTCTTTGTCTTAATAAAACTTTTTTAAAACCTGGAATTTCAGTTGCTACAAACTGGACTCTTTTTCAAATTAGGTCTTGAGTCCCTGGCCTCTTCAGCTCAAAGATCTGTTGTAGGAATGCTGGAAGACTCGAGACCAGACAGTGACAGAGCATCTTTCAAGAACCATTAAAGTTCCATTGTGCACTAGCAAGATATGCGCAAGTTTAACTGGCAGTTCTAATCTGTTAGAAAAAAAGATGTTACAGTGATTAGTAACTTTTCACTCTCAGCACACTTTGTGGTAGTCCTTCTCTAATTGTTTGAGAGTTTGCGATGGCCTAACATATGATGTCTTAGCTATGGCATGCCCCTGTCGGGTTGAAATGGGGCATTTTCCTTTCATAAAGAACATTTCAGTGTAGTGAGCTGTGCCCTTCGGTACTAAGTGGTACCAAGAAAGGGACTGTCTTATTGTCCCCTCCTGGGCAACAGATTTCCTTGATGCTCGTTTTTCAGAGCTGTTAAATTTCATCAGGAATTCCACTCAAGAAAAGAAATTACTTTTGCCACCGTGTAACCATGCAACTGAAAACATTATTTTTATTTTTTGTAGGTATGACTATTGGAACAGTACCTGGAATGGAAAACCGGACAGGGCTTTTAATGTGGTAAGTGTTTGTGGGTTTTTTTTGTTGTTTTTTCCCCTCCCTCTCCTTTTTGATCTCTTTGTAATAGTTATCCTTAATTTTGGGCTAGAAAAAATGTTTGTGAATGGCTGTCCAAGGGACGGATACAATCTTCATTTTCACCATCTCATAGAATTTTTACCTGTCCTGTAAATTTTTGTTTACTAGTTTTAGATTTTTGTTTCTGAATACGAGTTAATAACTGCTGTGCCCTCTGGCTGGTTAATAACTGGTTTCCATTATGAGGTGCCTTAGAAGGGCTACTAAATATTACCCATTGGCAGGTATATGGCACTGAAAAGGATTTAATAAGTGTGCCCCTGTTCACTACCCTGGTAAGGGCTTTATTTACTTCTGCCTCATGCTCAGTAGTATCCCTGACTATGGCCCTTAATAGTTCCCTTTTTCTTTGCCCTGACAAACCAGTTAGCTTCCTCTGCTATGTCCTGCGTATAGCTCAGACACAAAGTCTTCCTCCCACTTAGTAACCCTGATAAGGGCTTTTAACCAGCTTCCCCATGTCCTGTCTCTGGAGCCCTTCCTACCTTGTCAGGGAGTTTCAAGTTGTTGTCTCAACCCTTTTAAGTTTCTCTTCTCAAAATTGCTGAACTGCTGGATGATTTTCTCCTGTGAGAGGGGTGAGGAACTGTTTGGAGATTACTGTAATTTAAATACCTAAACAGGTTTATTAGAGACTGCGTCACACGCTGTACTGTGGAAAGTGGGCAGCTAGCTGATCCAGCAGTGTCCTCCCCTCATCCTACTCTGGCTGTGTTATGCAATGCCAGATTGATGAGGAACAAGACTGCCGTAATGACGGACCTGATATCCTCGATAAACCAGGCCAACTGAATACTCCGTGATACACACCCCAAGGGAGGATCACAGAGGTGGGGGAGTGGCCATTTGTTTTAATTCCAGGTGGGCCCCATGGTGCTGCTTGTGGGCCCTACCGATTCATTGAGTGTGTTTTGGGGGGGGGGGGGTCCTCCTGCTGTACCACCCACTAGGTGGGGAGAGAGAATTTCTGTGGGAGATATGATACTTCGTTACTGGCCTGGTGTTGGAGTACCCCAGATGGTGAATTCTGGGGGATGTCAATGCCTGGGTCGACAATGGACTCTTGTGGTTTAGGCATGATCTCCTACAGAATATGAAGGCACTGGGCCTGGTACAGATTGTCACCTCAGCGACCCACTTGCACGGCCACACACTAGACCTTGTGTTTACCTTGGGCCTTGAGTCAATGACCTCCGTATAGATCCGATCGTTTGGTCGGATCATAGCACTGTGGAGTTCATGTTTCGGGGGGGCCCCTCCTGAGGGTCCATTCTCTGTGGAGATGGTCCAGTAACACCATGTACAGGTATTGTCCCCAACAGGACTACAGGCAGCGCTGGACCTATCAAGTGTGGAGGCTGCATGTGCGATTGAAATGGAGAAGGCAGTGACGGCCTATGTTTGGGCCGTCACTGCCGCCTTTGATTTAGTTGCACCCTTTCGTGTCTGACCGTTATCCTCTCGCCAGACACCTCCCTGGTTTGATGGGGAACTTTGAGTTAAAGATTAACGGTTGGAGAGATGTTGGAGGAGATCTGGCCTGATGGAGGACAAATTGGCCTTGAGGTCACATTATAGTGACCATCAGGGGGGCAATCTCCTGAAAGAAGGCAGATTTTTTTTTTTTTTTTTGTCAAGGGAGATTGCTGCGGCAGGGAACAGAACAGCTCAGCTCTTCTGCATGGTAGACTGGCTGTTACATCCAGCCCGTCTCCGAGTGTGAGGAGCAGGTTCTAGCACAAGGTGCGAGCAGTTTGCTCTGTTTTTTGCCGACAAAGTGTCCTCTATCAGAGCAGAGATATCTTTCAGCATCACTCAAAGGGACTGCGGGGTTCCTTCTGGGGCATGTCGGAAAGCACTCCTCCTGTATGTGCTGAGTTTGATCCAGTTGGGAGTGGAGGAGGTGGTGGAGATTATTTCGAGGCTGCTACCAACACATTGTGATCTGGACCCAGGCCCTGCCGACTTCTTTGGTCGGATGTTTGGATCTGTGGTGGCTGAGATCGTCCAGAGTTCCTTGAGGACTGGGGTCTTTCCATTGGCCTTGAAAGAGGCCTTGGTCAGACTCCTCCTGGAAAAAAAACCCTCATTGGACCCGGAGTGTCTCAGCAACTACAGACCAGTCTCTAACCTACCATTTTTAGGGAAGATTATAGAAAAAGTGGTGGCCATCCAGCTCGAGATGTGTCTTACCTTCTTCGCCACTTACTTGTCTTTCCAGTCTGGATTTAACATACTAACTGCCAGGAGATTAGGCCTTACGGTCTATCGAGTCTGCTCGAACCTCAGATCCCTAGTTGGTTGCTGAGGCCCCCCCAAGTGTTCCAGAAACCCTGTTATCCATCCCCCGGCCAGGCCATCATCTGATACATCCACTTTCTGTGTCTGTCCCACCCTCTCTTGAAGCCCTCCATTGTGGATCTCTGAACCAGCTCGCCAGGCTGCGCATTTCAAGGGTCCACCACCCTCTCAGTGGAAAACCTCCTCCTCTTTTCCCCCCTCACCCTTCCAACTTCAAAAAATGCCCTCTGGTGATACCTCCCTGCTTTAGTCTAAAGATCCCCTCCATGTTTACCCTGTTTATTCCCTTAAGGTACTTGAAGACCTCAATCATGTCCCCCCTGTCGCTCCTCTCCTCCAGTGAAAACAGGCAGAGCTCCTCAAGTCTGTCCTCATAGGTCAAATCCCCTAGTCCTCGTATCATCTTAGTTGCCCTGCTCTGTAGCCTCTCCAGGAACTGTATGTCCCTCTTCAAGTGTGGTCTCCAGTACTGTACACAGTACTCAAGGTGTGGTCTAACCAGTCCATTGTACAGTGGCAGAATCACTTCCCTGCTCCTAGAGGTGATCCCCTTTATGATGCATCCCAACATCCTGTTTGCCTTGCTAGCCCCTCTCCTGCACTGCTCAGGGTTATTCATACCTGCATCCACCATGACCTCTAGGTCTTTTTCCCTGTTGAGGCCTCCAGCGCCTCCCCTCCCAGAGTGTACCTGTGTTTACGGTTTCCCCACCCAAGATGCAACACCGTGCACTTGGTGATATTGAAATTTAATTTCCATGTGTGAGCCCAGCTTTCCAGGGTGTCCAGGTCCCCTTGCTGGGCCAACTTCCCCTCTTCTCCCTCAACTACTGCTCCCATCTTAGAGTCATCAGCAAAGAGACTCATTTCACACCTGTACCCTCCCTGATGTCCGATATGTATGCATTAAACAGGATCGGACCCAGGACTGAGCCCTGCGGTACCCTACTGCCGACCTCTCTAGGGTTCAAGAGCTCCCCACCGACCACTACTCTCTGGGTGTGCCAAGCTAGCCAGTTTTCAATCCATCTGACCATCAAAGGGCCTACTCCCAACCTCGTCAGTTTTTCCACCAGACCATTGTGGGGGACAGAGTCAAATGCCTTGCTGAAGTCCAAGAATAATACATCCACAGGCTTTCTCCTGTCCAGTTCTGATGTTACCCACTCGTAGAACTCCACAAGATTGGTTTGACATGATCTACCTGGCACAGACCCATGTTGCCGACTATCCAGACCTCCCATCTCCTCCAAGTACACCACCAATCGTTCCTTTAGTATACTCTCCATTAATTTTCCCACCACTGAGGTCAAACTGATGGGTCTATAGTTACCTGGTACTTCCCCGACCCCGCTTTTATGGATTGGCACCACATGTGCCTCTTGCCAATCCCTTGGTACCCTTCCTGTCTCAAGCGACCTGTTGAAGAGCTCTGCCAGGGGTGCAGCCAGTATGTCCGCCAGTTCCCATAGTACTCTCTGATGAATGCCATCCGGCCCAGGAGATTTATCTTTCTTTAGGGCCTTGAGGGCTAACCACACCCTTCCGGTGGAGATAGCATCATCCGTCTCCTCCACCTTACTGGCTTTTTTATCCTTATACTGATGTGACATCCCTGGGGTACCTCTCCCTCCCTCTTGCTCCATTTCTGTTGCTCCCCTGATCCCACTCGCTACCGCTTCTGTCGTGCCTTGCTTTGTAGATATCCCCTCCCCCTCCCTAGTGAACACACAGGCGAAGTACTCGTTTAATACCTTTGTCTGCTCCCTCGCCTTTTCCACCCATCCTCCTTCTGATCTCAATCTGCCGAGATGGCCCTTAGTTTTCTCCACTTCCCAGTGTACCGGAAGAACCTTTTTCCCCTCGCATTATCCCTGTGCCAGCTGCTGCTCTTTACTGGACTTTGCCCCCATCCGGTGACTTTTCTGGATGCAAGATGGTACATTTCTTTTCCTATCCCTCTTGTTGTTTTATATTTTTGTAGGCCCCTTCTTTCTCTGACCACTACCTGAACCTCACTGGACCACCAGCATGGTTTATGTGACCTTGCTCCTCACGTTTCACCTTAGCGCAGGTCCTGACTGCCTCATGAAGTCCCCGTTTTATGACCTCCCATCTCTTTTCCACATTTGTCCTTGATGTAATCCCCTTCAAGTGATCCTTGAGAATATTTCCCATGCCCACAAGGTCTGCCCCACTGAAGTCCACTGCCAGTGTCCTAGATCCCCCATGCTTATTTGAAACCAGACAGTATTGTGGTCGTTCCCAGTCAGGGGATCCTCTAAAACCAAGTCCCTTACCAGAACCACGTCCAGGACATGCCCCTCCCTTGTGGGCTCCATCACATGCTCTGTTAAGAACATATCCTGGAAGCCGTCCAGGAGCCTCTGCTCCTTGGCCACCTTAGAGGACATGGTTCCCTAGTTTGTACCTGGCATATTAAGGTCCCCCATCAACACCACTCCTTCCCCTTTTGGTCCACACTGGGCAATGATGTTGTCCAGCAAACCATCCTTCAGTACCTCACCCATCCCGTGGGGCCTATATACTACACCCAGCTTGACCTTATCTTCTGCTGGGGTTCATAAGGTGACCCATAAGGCCTCCACGTTTCCCTCTGCCTCTTCTACCCTAGCAATTTCAAACAACATGAAGTCTTGCTGCATTCTGACTATTACAGTTAGGTCCTGCCTTTCAACTGCCCCGGAGAAGAAAGGGTTAACTTTTCTGTGACTTGCATAGAACGTTCATCACGAGCTCGGTTGAGGCCCCTGTCTGTTGTTGATCAAACTGCAACCGTCAGAGTCTTTACTCCGCCTCACTGAACAGTCGCTCCGGAGATTTCTCCTGCTGCTTGGTTCAAAAGTCAGTTGAAGTGTCTGTTTTCGGTCGGTTTCTACCGAATTGTTGTTTCCGCATAGTCGGTTCAAGTCTCTGTCTGTGGTACCGTGAGTACTAGATAGATTTTTGTTCTGTTTTCTGTGTGGAACTTGTAAACTGTGGATCGGTTCGGGTGAACCGATCAAATTTTGAGGTTAAACTTGCTTTTACTTTGGTGTGTGGTTACGGTCCGTGATCGGTTCTAAACAAAAAAAAACTGGTTTAAGCACGTTTTTCCAAGATCCAGGACACTGTCACGAACCGATAGGGGAGTCTTGCCTGGCCAACGTCGAAAAAGGTAAGTTTTGCTAGGTCATATGTCTGAGAAACCCAAGAAAAAAATGGGCCCACTGAGTTTCAACACTGCAGTGTGTGTGGGGAGGTCTTTGCTAAGGCTGATCCCCACACCACCTGTGTTTATTGTCTGGGGTTTGACCACCTCGATTCAGACTGCCAAATTTGCAAGAATTTTCCCAAATCTACCCAGGAAAAGAGATTAGGTAGACTGAGGGAAAGGGAGGCCGAGAAGTCCACTAACCCGGATGGCCAGCCCAGTTTGGTTTCGACCGAACCAGAAGGAGTGCCCTCTGACCAAGGTGATACTTCTTCGGGCAAAAGGAGAGCCGATTCCGAGGAATCTGTTCCAAGAAAAAGAAAACACAAATCGACTGGTTCGGACCCAGAATCTCATACTCCAACCACCGATGAGATAGTCAAAGCGATTAGGATTATGGCATCGGTTCGGTTGGTTCCCCTGGTTCCGGATTATACCTTGGAAGAATTTTATGAACCGTAGTTTGTGGAGGAGGGAGAGTATGAGGATGATTATGGTGATGGTGAAAGTCTGGATGTGCCTATTAACCCGGACATCTCCCCAGACAGACCTTCAGGTGTTTCTCCTCCTAGGCTTTCTGAGTCCCCTTCACACTACATGTTCTACAGAAAGGTGGCTGATACCCTCCAGCTTCCTGTGGAGGAGGCAGTAGAGGATCAGGAACAGCCTGATTATGTTGAGATGATGGACATCCCAGAGTCCAGGGGACTGTCTATTCCCCTCCACAAATCTTTTGAGAAACACACAAAAAATTCTTAAGTCTCCTAATTCTATATCTCCTGTGGACAGAAGAATGGACAAGAGGTACACTCTCTCAGGCTCAGACTTGGAGTTCCTTTTTCAGCAATGCAGCCATGTTGGGGTTGTAGAGGCTGCTGCCTGTGATAAGGCAAACATTCCCTTGGCATCACACCCCCCAGACAAGGACTCCAGGAAGACTGATGCCGTGGCAAAGAAACAATACATGGCAGCATCTTTGGGACTCAGGCAGGCTAATTATATGGCCTATGCAGCCAGGTACCAGAAGTCCAGGTGGGACACTGTACTGGCACTGGCTAAACAGGCTCCCGCCCAGCTTGCCAAGGAGCTGGAGCAGGTGGCTGCAGATGGGATTGAGGCATCGAAAGTACAGTTTCATGCTGCTGTGGACTCCAATGATGTATCATCAAGAGTCATGGCTACATCTGTGGCTCTTCGGAGAATGGCTTAGCTCAGATGTACTAGCCTCTCACAGGATACCCAGGCTAAGGCCATGGATTTTCCTGTAGTTGGTAATTCTCTGCTTGGGGAGCAGACAGAGAATTACATGAAGAAAATGGATGAATACAGGACCACTTACAGGAGTCCTCAGGCCAAGGAAAGGCAAGCAACTCCTCAAAGGCAGCAGTCCAGGGGCAGGCCTTTCCAAAGGCCTTTTTACCAAGCTCAGGCCTCTTCCTCTTCCTTTTCGCAGAGGGGGTTCTTTAGAGGGAGAGGCAGAAGGGGGATGAGCAGGCCTGCATCCACCCCTCAGCCTAAAGGCCCTGCCAAGCAGACACCCTGATGGGTTTGCCCGGGTCGATTCTCCTATACCTGTAGGGGGCAGGTTGGCTTCTTTGTCCAGGACTGGAAGTCTCTTACATCAGACAAGTGGGTCCTGGAAGTAGTAAGCCAGGGACTGGTTCTCAGCTTTAAAAAAAATTTCCAAGATGAGAGCCAGATCTTTTCCACCTGCAAATCTCTCAGAGACCCTTGCCCTAGAGGCAGAGGTTTCTTCTCTCCTATCTCTCAGAGCTATAGAGAGAGTTCCTACCCTACACAGGGGCAAAGGATTGTACTCCAGGTACGTCCTAACCCCCAAAAAGACAGGAGAGTGGCGGCCCATCCTGGACCTAAGATATCTGAACAAACATCTTTTAAAGCCAAAGTTCAAAATGGTAACTCTGGGAATAATCCTTCCCTCTCTAAGGCCAGGGGACTGGCTAGCCTCCCTGGACCTCAAAGATGCCTACTTTCACATTCCCATCAGGTGCTCCCACAGAAAGTACCTAAGGTTCGAGTTGCCCTCAGGTCACTATCAGTTCAGAGCAATGCCCTTTGGCCTAACATCAGCCCCAAGGGTTTTCACAAAGTGCCTGGCAGTAGTGGTTGCTTTCCTAAGGAGAAAAAAGATCTCCATCTTTCCATACTTGAACGACTGGCTCATAGTGGGTCAGTCTCCAGACCAAGTCAAGTCACATTTGCAAATAACTCAGCAAGTGCTCACTTCCTTAGGATTCCTCCTCAACCTTCCAAAGTCAGTTCTCGAGCCAGTACAGCTCCTCACCTTCATAGGGGCGGAGCTGGATACAGTAAGGGCAAGAGCCTTCCTTCCCCTGGACTGGGCAAGGAACCTTATGGAACTGGCCTTTTCATTCACGCTACAGGTGTCTCGACCAGCAAGGCATTTCTTTCAGCTTCTGGGCCACATGGCAGCCTCCACAGCAGTGGTCCAGGGAGCAAGATTTCAGATGAGGGACTTTCAGTTCCACTTAAGAGCCTTCTGGTCCCAAAGAAAGGATTCCCTTATCAAACTAGTCCCAGTGACTCGAACCCTGATCCAGGCTTTGCAGTGGTGGCAGGATCAGCGCAATCTGAGACGAGGAGTTCCTTTTGTCACTGTCTCATTCAGTGATACTCACTACAGATGCCTCCCCTCTGGGCTGGGGAGCTCACCTTGGGGATCTTACCACCCAAGGGCTGTGGTCACCTCAAGAATCTCTGCTTCACATCAGTCTCTTGGAACACAGAGCAGTGTCTGTGGCATAGCAAGCCTTTTCCAAATCTGTACAGAACAAGGTGGTCCAGATTAGAACAGACAACATCACCACAGTGTGGTATATCAACAAGCAAGGAGGCACAGAAGCTATGAAGTTGTGGTCCCTGGCCTATTCCCTGCAAACCTGTCTGACAGCAGTTCACCTCCCAGGTAAGGACAATGTCCTAGCAGATGCTCTCAGCTGGGTATCCCAGGGCCATCACAAATGGACCCTAGATCCCCTAGTTTTTAAAGTGATTTTCTCGAGATGGGGCACTCCACAGATAGATCTTTTCCAGCCCCAGACAATCACCAACTTCCTCTCTTTTGTTGCAGACCCCCAGAGTTTGCTGATCTGCATCTTTCTCAATGGGTTCTGGATATCCCTAAGGTTTCTCGAAAGCCTTCCACTAGAAAGACTTACAATTCCAAATGGAAAAGGTTCACTATTTGGTGTTCTAATAAGGATATTTCTCCAGGATCTGCTGGGTTGCCTACGGTTCTGGACTATATGGTCCATCTCAATGGCCTAGGCCTTAGGTCAGCTACGCTTAAAGTGCATTTGGCAGCTGTTTCTGCCTTCTTGTCAGTAGGCAAGCCGTCTCCTCTGTCAGCCCATCCTGTGTTGGTAAGTTCTTGAAGGGATTGTTGCACACCAATCCCCCTTTTAGGGACCCTGCTGCTGCTTGGGACCTTAATGTTTGCATTGCTCAGCTTATGCAACCACCCTTTGAGCCTTTGTCCTCGGCAGAGCTTAAGTACTTGACTTGGGAAACTGTGTTTTTGGTAGCCATTACCTCTGCCAGGCGTATCAGTGAATTGCAAGCCCTGTCAGTGGAGCCTGATTTCATCTCTTTCCATAGAGATAAAGTGGTCCTAAGAACTAACAGGAAGTTTTTGCCTAAGGTGGTTTCAGATTTCCACCTTAACCAGTCTGTCTCTCCCTGTTTTCGTCACTGACCATTCCTCTTCTGGAGAGAGGAGGCTACACAGCTTGGATGTTAAAAGGGCCCTCAGCTACTACATAGAGTGCACCCTGGGTCACAGGTTTGAGTCCCTCTAATTGTTCCTCACATATGGAGAGGTTGGTAAGGGCAAACCTGCCACTAAGAGATCTATTGCCAGGTGGATTGTTTCTTGTATACAATTCTGCTATGAAAAACTGGGTAGAACTCCACCCTCAGGCCTGAGGGCTCACTCTACTAGAGGTACAGCTGCTGCCAGGGATATTCCTATCTTAGAAATTTGTCAAGCAGTCACCTGGAAAACAGTCCATACATTCACCAAGCATTACTCTCTGGATATCCAGGCTAGGAGTGATGCTCGGTTTGGCAGAGCAGTACTTCAGAGCATGTTTCCAAAGTAGGTTCTGTCCCTCCTCCATGGAGGTACTGCTTGGTAGTCTGCAATAGTCAGAATACAGCAAGACTTCATGTTGTTTGAAGAAAAAATTACTCACCTTAGTAATGTTGTTTCTTCTAATGGAGTTTGCTGTATTCTGACTCATACCCACCCAAAGAACCTGTTTTTTGGGATGTGGGTGGGCAGGAGCAGTGTTGGCACCTTAGGGGTGTCCCTTTTTCACCCTCCTTTATTTTGGGTGAGTGTTGTGTTTTGGGATGTGTTTTGTTTTTTGGGTTTCCTGACTTGAGTCTTTGCTTTGAAACCAAAAAACCCTTTTATATAAATTTAGTTGCCAGTTGACTAGTGTGAGTTTTACAGTTTCCACACAGAACTTCTAGTGAGTATTGCTCGTAAAGATCTGACGGTTGCAGTTTAAACAACAGCAGACGGGGGCTTCAACCGAGGTCGTGGTGAACATTCCATGCTGGCCATGGAAAGTTTAACTGTTTGTTCTCCGGGGCAGTTGAAAGGCAGGACCTAACTGCAATAGTCAGAATACAGCAAGACTCCATTAGAAGAAACAGCATTACTAAGGTGAGTAATTTTTTCTTCCGTATCCCAATCAGAAGGTACCTCAGATTCAGGTTGCCATCAGGCCATTATCAAGTCAGAGTAATGCCCTTCGAATTAACATCTGCTCCAAGGGTATTTACAAAATGCCTAGCTGTTGTGGTAGCACACTTAAGGCGGCTAGGAGTGTCAGTGTTTCCCTGTCTTTACGACTGGTTCATTGTATGCCAGTCACAGCAACAAGTGAGAGAGGCACTCTCAATCACTCAGACCACTTAGTCCTCCCTGGGGTTCCTAGTCAATCAAAAGAAGTCTGTCCTAGAACCAGTGCAGTTGCTCCAGTTCATAGGAGCAGAATTGAATACAAGGGCAGAAATGGCTTACCTACCTTCCTCCAGACAGGGTGGACAGCATTTTTCAGTTAGCCAGGTCTTTCTCACTGCATGTTCCCAGACCAGCAAGGCATTTCCTGCAGCTGTTAGGGCACATGGCAGCCTCCACTGTAACCATCCCAGGAGCCAGGTTCCAGATGAGAGACATCCAGTTTCATCTCAGGGAGTACTGGTCCCAAAATCCCAAAAGAAAAGATCCTTTATCAAAGCTGGTCCCAGTCACAGCCACCCTTATTAAAGCTCTGCAGTGGTGGAAGGTAAGGGAACACCTCAGACAAGGAGTACCTTTCCTACAGCAGTCCCCATCTCTGGTGCTTACCACAGATGCTTCCCTTCTAGGGTGGGGGGCACATCTGGGGGATCACACTGCCCATGGCATGTGGGGAAAGCAGGAATCCCTTCTGCACATCAGTCTATTAGAGCTCAGAGCAGTTCTTCTAGCCCTTCAGTCTTTTGCCACTCAGATGGTAGGGAAGGTGGTGCAGGTCAGAACAGACAACACAACCACCATGTACTACATAAACAAACAAGGAGGCACAAAGTCAACCCCTCTTTGCACAGAAGCTATGAGAATTTGGACACTAGCTTACTCGCTAAAGGTTTCCCTTTCAGCTGTTCATCTCCTGGGCAAGGACAATGTCCTGGCAGATGCACTCAGCTGGATGAACCAAAATCATCACGAATGGTCACTGAACAGGCAGGTCTTACAGACCATTTTCAGGAGGTGGGGCACTCCCATAGTGGATTTGTTTGCAACTCCAGACAATTACCAACTCCCAAAGTATTGCTGCTGACCTCCCACTAGGGGCACAATTCCTTTGGATGCACTCCTGTTGAATTGCACAGGGAGATTCCTGTATGCTTTCCCTCCATTCCCTTTACTGCTGAAAGTCTTGAACAAACTCAGGCTTCAACCAGCCTCAATGTTTCCAGTTGCCCCAGACTTGGCCAGGCAGCCTTGGTACTACATACTTCTCTTTGTCAGTAGCCAAGCCAGTCAGTCTTCTCAGGAGGTACAGTCTATTGACATCCTCTCAGGGCAGAATCATGTACCCCAACCTATTATCCCTCAGACTCAAGGCATGGCTCTTGAGGACCTAGAGTATGCAGACTTGCATCTTTCAGAAGGGGTTATGGATATACTGAGAGTTTCCAGAAAACCCTCCACTAAGAAAACTTATGCCTCTAAATGGAAAATATTTTCCTTTTGGTGCCAGGGCAGAGGCCTGGATCATTCTCAAGCTAACATTTCTGTTGTTTTGGACTATATGGCTCATTTGTACTCCATAGGTTTAACTAGTTCCACTCCGAGGGTGCATTTGGCAACTGTTTCAGCGTATTTATCAGCAGGAAAAGCTTCTTCCTCCTCTTTGGCTTCAAAGCCAGTGTTCAAAAAATTCTTTAAAGGGCTGGTAGATTTACACCCACCACATTGGGAGCACACTTCCATATGAGACCTGAATATTTGTATTGCTAAGCTCATGCAACCTCCATTTGAACCCATGTCCTCAGCAGACCTGAAATATGTGACCTGGAAAACCGTATTCCTGGTTGCCATTACCTCTGCCAGGAGGATCAGTGAACTCCAGGCATTATCCACAGAGCCAGGATATATCGCAGTCCACAGGGACAAGATAGTCCTTAGGACTAGTAGAAAATTTTTGTCTAAGGTGGTATCTGATTTCCACCTTAACCAGTCAATTATCTTGCCAGTCTTCTTTACAGATCATTCCACTTCAGGCAAACGTAGACTACACAGCCTCGATGTAAAGGGAGCAGTCAGCTACTATCTTGACCACACAAAGGGTCACAGACAGAATCAAACCCATCTCTTCCTTACCTTTGGAGAGGTAGGGAAAGGTAAACCTGCCACAAAGCGATCCATTGCCAGATGGATTGTAACCTGTATCCAGTTCTGTTATGACAAGGTGGGTAGGGAGCCACCTGCAGGCCTCAGGGCCCATTCAACTAGGGGTACTGCAGCCTCCTTAGCAGCTGCTAGGGACATTCCCCTAGTAGATATCTGCAAAGTTGCAACTTGGAAAACGGTCCACACATTTACAAAACATTACTGTTTGGCCGTCCAAGCCAGAGGTCATGCCAGGTTTTGGCACAGCAGTCCTGCAGAGCCAGTTTCCTAAATAGGTTATAGGCCCACCTCCAAAGGCACTGCTTGGTAATCTGTATTAGTCAGAATACAGTAATATTTCCTGGGGTTTGAAGAAAAAATTACTCACCTTAGTAATCTTGTTTCTTCTAAGGGAATCTTGCTGTATTCTGAGCTCCTTCCCTTCCTCCCCTTCTGATACCTATGGCCACAGCATTACAGCTGCGCTACAGTTGTTGTAAACCTGAGGAGTATATACTGTTTTTATTTTGGGCATCTGTGATTTGAGTCTTCTGGGATGCCTAGGTTTTTTGAAGTATTTCAAACTGGTAATTCCGAATTATTTTCTCCTGCCATTTCTGGTGCAGGGAGGTTTTCACGATTGTTAATATTATTACTGTTATTTTATCCTCAATTAAGAGGAAACTGTTTAGTGCATACTTCGTAAGAATATGACGGTTAGAGATCGTTTACCAGGGACAGTGGTTTGAAAACCGAGCTTGAGCCTAGCATTCCATCATTTGCATATGTTCTATTAACCATTTCAGCTCCAGGGCAGTCCTATAGTGAGACCATACTGCATTAGTCAGAATACAGTAAGATTCCCTTAGAAAAAACAAGATTACAAAGGTGAGTGATTTTTTTCTTATGTGCAACACTGAGAGATTAAAAAAAACACTCCCGAAAGAATGGACCACTTCTGCAACACAGCTGAGGTTTTCAGCTATTACTTTGGAGTAAAGTCAGACTTGAATGGCGGTTTCAACAGTTCGTCTCCTAATAGGACCGAGGACAGACCTCTGTGTACTGTCATCATTAGAAAAGAGATGTATAGTGGAACCAAACCAGCCGCTACTAGAGAGCCCCATACAGTGTTTCAAAGGAACTAAAAAGGGAGTGTAGTGCAATCATTTCTTATCTCACTTATTGCAAACTAACTAACTTTGTGAACCACAATCAGGGTGCTCTGACCCAACCAGTAAACTGTCTGAACACTTTTGTATCTTATCTGAGTGAACCTTGACTCAAGTTTGTGTCACAGTTAAGCATGCAAAATATTAAATTAATTTCAGAAGTAAGGGAAGGGGATTGCAGTCTTCATTTGGGGATGATGTGGGGCCTCATCTTAATGAACAAGATGATGGCAGTAGCCCCCCACTCTGTTATGAAACCAGTTCAGGATCTGACAACCGCTCATTTCCTAACTCTTCTTATCTGGACCAAAGTTCTGTATGCATTTCTGTAGTTCAGCGTGGGTATAATATGCTGCATTTTATTAATGCCATCTACTCTTTCAACTTTGGAATCTGTGGAAGGTGTCTCTTTCTGTTACAATTTCATTGTGATTCCTTTGAGGGCAGCTGTTAGAATTCTTAAAAATCTCAGTCTTTGTAATCCCCCTGCTTCCGTGAATCCTGTCCCTAAGACTAGGTTCCTAAATGTGAGTGTAATTGGGGTGTCCCATAGGTCTGACATTTTTAATTATTTATTTATTGCACAGTATCAGAATTTCAAACCTTTGAGTCAGAGACTCCTTTACAAAGGCTCCACATCAGGAGAGACCAGAATACTAAGTATCCAAACATAGTTACAGATAATTTGAAGACATAGTTACAAACCATTAACAGACAGTTACAATAGTTACAGTGTGTATTATACCATTAAAATCTTACAATCAGAGAGCGGTTACAATACACAATATACAGTTTAGGCAGCCCAAGGGGGCTGGGTATGAATTCAAAGGAGAGATGACAGGAATAGCTAGTAAAGGCAGAACGGAGGTCTGCTGTCAGAAAGAAAAGGAGAAAATATGGAGGGGGGCAGAATGTAAGGGGTGGGAGTGCCATAAATGGAAAGAGAGGCTACAATATCCAACACTTGACAGTGGAACGGGCTGGGGGGGGTAGCTAGACAGGGAGGAGAAAGTTTTTTAGTGGCAGGTACAGGCACAAGAGTCGAACACGTGATCCTGGAGTAGGATTTTGAGTTTCCCAAGCTTGGGAGTCATGGTGATATGATTGGGTAGAGAGTTTAGCTAGATGGGGGCACAATAGTAGAAGGAGCTTGCCCTAAGGCAGTCCTGAGGCGTGGTACTTGGAGAGAGGGTTTGGTGGAGCTACGGGTAGCTACTGTTATTGGAGAGGGGTGAAGGAGTGAGAAGACTCCAGGTGGGGAAGGCCACTAGGCGTTTTTCTTGCGAATAGGCAAGTCTGATATCTTAGCCTTTCGTCAAAGTTGAGTAATTTAGCTAGGTCATAGAGAGTGCAGGTATGTGTAAGTCTGTCACTCCCTGTGATAAGGCGACAAGCCTTGTTTACAGCGACCCTAATTCTGTTCAGGGAGGTGGCATCAGCAGATCCGTAGACCAATATACCGTAAGCAACAAGGGACAGTACAGACGAGGACACAGCAAGTTTAAAGGCCTCTGGGGTTGGGGGGGGGGAGACAGTGCTGGTGGCAGTAAAGCTGGCAGAGTCTTGAATTAATAGTGGTTGCAAGTTGCTGGATGTGAGCTTGGAAGGTAAGGACAGGGTCCAGGGTCATCCCGAGGTATCTGAAGTTCTGGACTTGTTCCAGAAGTTGGTGATGCTCGGTGTGGATCAGGAGGGGATAGTTGAAGGATCTGTTTTGGTAGTGGGAGAAAAGCATGTTTTTTTGTTTTTTTTTTTCACTGTTCAGCACCAGCCCATGATTAGAGAACCAGGCCTCTACTTTACTGAAGGAGTCCTGAAGGGATTGCTGTAGTGATGTCTGGTCAGGATGCGCAGCAAATAGGATGGTGTCATCTGCGTACATAAGAAAGTTCTGTGTATATTGCTGCAAGGGTCCAGTATTGTTGAACTTTTGGACATTCCGAAAAGACGTGGTATTGGGAGCATGTAGTCCCACACTTCTCCAACAAAGGTTAGAGCATCCAGGGCTAAAATTGTGGGTTATTGTGATAGTGTGAAAGTATTTCACTATGCATTTCCAGTTGTATTCTGTCCATCCTGGAGAAGCTATAACCTTCCATCCCCATTACCACATCTTGGAGCACTTTTAGTCTGTAATTTCTACCTGGACCTCCCTCTCCTATTCAGTATAAATATTAGAGGCTTCTGTTGTGTTTCGTGCCTATTAAGGCTTTATATGCTCTGGAGATGTGCCTCTTCTGCCCTACAGCATGGGTGCTCTATATATATATGTGTGTGTGTGTGTGTATGTATATATATATATATATATATATATATGTATATATATGTGTGTGTGTGTGTGTGTATATATATATATATATATATATAATTATGCGTGTGTGTACGTATGTATGTATATTAAACTTTTTTTTTTTTAAGCTAAGTCTCTGCTAACTTTGTTAATCTGGCTGTTGGTACTAAGATAGTATTAGTGCCTCACTTAGAGGAATCTAAATAGGTCTTGCCTAAGGAGACCATATTTTTCTTGTAGATTTAAAATGGGACACTGGTTCCATTTTGAGTCAGAGAATTGTATCTTGCCAGTGATGCCCGGTTCCATCTACGGTTTGTTTGCCTAGATCTCCAGCCAGCCTGCTTCTAAACTCTGAGTCCAGATCACGGTCTGCGCTAGTTGTGTGGATATAAAGTAAGAGTCTAGAGTATGGCTTAGCCATCTCCACCTTGTTGTCGAGGCAGGGAGAGGAGCCTCTCTGTGTTTACCCTCTAGACCAGATGAATGCCAGAAGCAATTCCTGTAAGCTTCTCCAGAATGCCAGTAGGACACTTACAAGGAGGACCTGGAATAGGAATAAAAAGCGGGGCAATAAATTCAGGGAGAGCTAAAGCCAAAAGTAATCAAAAAAAAAAAAGAAATGTGCAGAGTGCTTCTATTTGTTGGTTTACTCCAAGTAAGGCCTTCCCTTTGTTTGCTGAAAAGAGTTTTTTCTAAGTTTACGTGCTGGTTTTATGGTCACTGGGGATTAGCATTTGTAATGGCCTTTCTTGTTCCTACAGTGCCTCCTGTACCATGTGACTGTGATGCTTCCAGGACCATTGATTCAGAGACTAATAACTGCTGCTGCAGCATCTACTGTTAGGGGCCTGATATTCTGGCTTCAACTAAATAACTCTGTCTAATCCCAACTTTCTGTTGTCTATGTATGT
This sequence comes from Neoceratodus forsteri, assembly GCA_016271365.2. Classification (NCBI taxonomy): domain Eukaryota; kingdom Metazoa; phylum Chordata; order Ceratodontiformes; family Ceratodontidae; genus Neoceratodus; species Neoceratodus forsteri. The sequence goes on along the minus strand of CM057459.1, from coordinate 688,207,453 downwards.
GTCTAGGTCTAGTCAGAAGAAGTAAATGATCTTACTTTGAAAGCGCTCTTGCAGTAGGTATTCACCAGTAGGATTAAGATGTCGAAGACCCCATGAAAAAATCTTCTAGCTAGCAGTCTCTGGCGGGGACTGCCCCCACGTTAGCTGACCGTCAGCACATGTCAGTATAAAGTCGTGGTCCCCACGCCCGCCTTCCAGTTCTTTCCTGCCATCGGCTTATGAAAGTACTTAGCGGAAGAACAGCGCTACTAGCATCGCCATTTTGGAGGAGTATTTACTCCTATTTCATACGTCTTCGAAGGTTTTCTTTTCTTAATTTGTCTAGTATTGTCAGCTGTGTAAGTCATCCGAGACACTATCTGACTCGCATAAAAATAAATGCGATTCGTGTGGATCCCAACTCCCACATAAGGACGGCCATTCCCTGGGCCTTATCTGTCTAGGCCTGGACCACTGCATGGAGGAGTGCGACCACTGCCAGAAGTTCAGTTCGGTCACCCGATAAAGGCAGCAGCAGTCCCTTGAAGCCCATATTCTAAAGAAAAAGATGGCCTCCATGGAAAAAGAAGTGAAAAAACTCAGACGTCTACCTCTCCTAAAGGCCACCATAAGAAAAAGACGGGACAAGGAGAAGCATAGGGACAGGGACTCTTCATCCAGAGCCCCGTTGACTTCGGCTGGAGTCATGGCCTTACAGATATCTTCCTCTGGGGACCATTCTCCGACAGCTGCTTTGGTGGTGTCCAAGCGTCGTTGGTGCTTTATATCGGGCTCGCACTCTGTGTGAGCGCCTCAAGACAAGGAGGCCTCCAGTCCCTCGACCGCTTCTACCACCACGACCTAGCGGTGTGAGTGGGTCCGATAAGTTGGGCTCTTTCAGTTCCTGCCCAGACAAGGCTGATAAGTCGCCCCGTCTGACGAATGCCCAGCATGGGATCCCCCATCAGGTCCTAACGTTACACCTGACGTTCAGGGGTCACCGCAGCTGACACCTGACCAGCTGCCGCCGGGGGTCCCCCCAGACACCGGATCCGACGACTGACCCTCCGCCGTCGCATTCCGGCTTGCCATTACCAGACGACCGACCTTAAGCTACACTGTCTGGGCCAGCAGGTCCCATTTTTCTGTCCCCACCACGCGGATGCCAAATCTGTCAGGCCCTCCGGTTGGGGGACCGTCTGCTCCTTCGGGCCTTCCAGCGCCGGGATACCCTACGCCGCAGTACCAGATGCCAGGATTCCCTAGTCCAGGCTTCCTGCCGTTGGGCTTCGGGTACCAATACTACAGGTTCCCAAATTACCTGTTCCCAAGTCCTCCTCCACAGCCGCAGGTGGACTTGAAGGCAGTCCTGTCCTCTTGGTGGACTGAAGCCAAATCCCAGCTCACCTCGGAACTGGATAAGCATCAGCCGATGTCGGACCCAACGCTGGGTCCCGCATGTCGGCCGGAGGAGACCCCTCCTCCTTTACCAGACACCAGACCAGAACCTTCAACTGGCTCTCGCTCTAGGGAGTTCTCCCGCCCTCTCATTGTTTCCAGACCGGTTGAACTCCCCCTTCCTCCAGTAATTACTTCAAGCTCTCCGAAGTCCTCTGAATCCAACAGTGACTTTAAATCTTCGGACCCAGGAGATGAGCCTCATATTCCCGAGACTCCCAAACCGAAGGATTCTCCTAAATCCCCTCTGGAAGATCCTTCCTTCCTGGAGTTACTAAAGAAATTCCAGGTGGCTTATGATTGGAAGACAGTGGAGCAAGATCCCCAATGGCAGAGGTTAGCCGTACACTTAGATCTGGCTGAATCCTCACCCACCCTGATTCCACCTTGGATCGAACCTCACGAGGATCTCGTCTTGACTATTTGGAAACAGCTTTCCTCCTTAGCTCCTCTTCCTCGCAAAGTGGATAGGCTCTACCAAGCCTCGGAAGGCAAAGATTTTCTTAGCCGTCACCCTAAGGCAGATTCAGTCGTTATCAGTGCTGTCCACGACAGAACCACTAATCCTAAACATTTGAGCTCTTCTCCCCCTGACAGAGAGTCAAAGCTTCTGGACCAGTATGGGAAGGTCTTCGCCTCCTCTATCCTGGGCATTAGGGCCCTCAATTACGTGACCCAAATGGGGTATTTCCCGAAGTCCATTCTCAGCCAGGTAGTGTCTGTTAAATTCTCTCCCAGATTCTGAGACCAAACAAGAACTGGGAGACCTTGTCCTCTCGGCTAGATCTGCCTGTAGGCATATGCTCCATGCCACCTATGATGCGGTGGACATGGCTGGCAGAAGTTCGGCATTCGCTGTTGTGTTACACACGCCATGCCTGGCTTCACACTTCCAGCCTGGCACCCAAGGTACAAACTAACATCCAAGATGCCCTTCCGAGGGTCAGTGTTATTCGGCGGTGACATCAAAGACATCACCGACCTACAAGAAAAAGGACAAGCCTTGAGGTCGGTTCAGGTTATATATAAAACCCTACCCAAGGAGAAGAATGTCCCTTTTGATGTCAAAACCGCTGACAGCAGAAGCAGACACAGGCTTGCCACCCAAACAAATGTAGGGCTGCGTCAGCGGCCAGAACCCCTCCGAACAAGTCCCTCAAGGCCCCCAGAGCTGCGGCTGCTACTCTGCCCTCAGCCTCCTGACCCTTTGCCTTCCCCTCTTCCTCTGGCCAATTCAGAGGAGTCGTTTGGGGGGAGGGGGGGACCTTCCACCTATTGGAATGGGAGATGATAACCTCTGACTCTTTGGTGCTCCAGCTGGTGTCAGAGGGACACTTGATAGAGTTCACTCAGAACCCCCCTCACCCAACCTCCTCCACTGTCATCTTATTCCCCACTGCACATTCCTGTAATGCAGGAGGAAATAAGCTCCGTTCTGCAGAAGGCGGCAATAGAACCTGTTCCCCCCCCCCCCAATACCGGGGGACAGATTACTAGTCCCATTTCTTCCTAGTGCCCAAGAAGACTGGCGATCTGAGACCCTTTCTGGATCTCAGCACTCTCAATCCAGATGTGGAGTAGAAGAGGTTCAGAATGCGCTCTGCAGAGCCTTCTCCCCCTGCTCAGGTCGAGGCTTTGGTTATGTGCCCTGGACATGCAGGATGCCTACCTGCATATCCCCATACGCCCCTCCCACCGCAGGTTTCTCTATTTTTGTTTCCAGAGAGAACACTACCAATTCAAGGTCCTTCCCTTTGCCCTATCCTCTGCTCCCCAAGTGTTTACCAAATGTCTGGTGATAGTGGCAGCTTTCCTGCGTACCAGTGGGTTCCAGGTATTTCCCTACCTGGACGATTGACTTATAGCAGCCCCTTTCAGGGAGGACCTTCAGCGTTCCCTCTCCTTCACCCTGGAGATTTTTTTCTAGTCTTGGCATTACCATCAATCAGGCCAAGTCTCATGTGGTTCCTTGCCAATGGCTACAGTTCATTGGGGCAATGTTGGAGACTACCCTGGGCAGGGTTTTCCTCCCACCAGACAGGATCGAGACTCTGCAACTCCATGCTCGTTTCTCCCGATTTCTCTAAAACGGATCTCAGCTCGGAAGGTCCTTTGCCTTCCAGGCCTTAGGCAGCTGTCATTCCAACTGTCCCTGTGGCACGGCTCCACGTGCGGGTATCACAGTGGACCCTCAGAACCCAGTGGGATCAAAGCCAGGACGACGTGGATCACGAGGTCCTCATTTCGGACCCAGTGATCTTCACTGGTGGTTGGTTCAGGAGAACCACAGTCTAGGGGTTCCATTCTGCTCCGCCCATCCCACCCACTCTGACAACAGATGCCTCAGGGGCCAGTTGGGGAGCCCACCTCGGGTTGCACAAGACCCAGGGGAGCTGGTCCCACTTCGAGAAGCAGTTGCACATCAAGCCTTCTCGAACTGAGGGCAGTCCTTTATGCCCTTCAGGCTCCTTAACCCTTCATTCTTCCCGGTCACCTTCTGGTACAGTCAGACAACATGTGTGTTGTCTGGTACCTCAACAAACGAGGGGGCACTTGTTCCTGTCCCCTGTGCCGGGAGGCGATGAGGGTGTGGTATTGGACATCACAGCACAACCTTCACCTGGCAGCGGTCCACGTACCGGGTGTACAAAACACTCTGGCAGACGCTGTCATTCGCTCACTGGCCAGATCCCACGAGTGGGAAATCAAGCAGGATGTGGTAAACGATGTTTTCACTCAGTGGGGGACACCACAGGTAGACATGTTTGCCTCCCCCGACGACGCCAAGCTTCCCACCTTTTGCTTGTTCACTCCAGGGCGAGGCGTTTTCTGGCAGGACTCGCTGTCTCTGTGTTGGAGGGACTGATTAATTTATGCCTTCCCTTCAGTACCTTTGATTCCGAGAGTTCTAAACAAGCTCCGGGTGGAAGGGGGCGCATATGATTCTCATCGCTCCTTTCTGGCTGAGGCAAGTTTGGTTCTCTACTGCAACAGTTATCAGAAGAGCCTCCTATTCCTCTTCCGTTGTCACAGGACCTGCTTACCCAGGATCAGGGAACCCTGGTCCATCCAGGTCTCAAATCACTCCATCTGCATGCTAGGCTCCTGCAGACGTAGCTGCTGCTCACTTTGGCGTTTCTTCTCAAGTTGCTGACATCCTGGTGGAGGCCTGAAAGCCTTCCACCAGGTCTACTTTCGCCATGAAGTGGAAGCGGTTTTCCATTTGGGCGAGTTCCAAGGATTTGGAACCCCTTTTCTGCCTGGCAGCCAAGATCCTGGATTATCTGAGGCACCTCTACGACCTGGGTCTCGGCTACTCCTTGCTGAAAGTGTATCTGGCGGCCATCTCGGCCTACCATCTTCCAGTGGGGACAAATTAGTAGCTCAGTTGGAGGTCTCCCAAGACTTTCCTTAGAGGTCCTTCAGTTGAAGCCCCTATCCGTAATCCTGCCCCCGCCCCGAACCTCAGTTTCATTGTGGAGAAGCTCACGTTGCCCCCCCTTTGAGCCAATGCTGATCTGCGTTTCCTTTCCTGGAAGATGCTTTTTCTCGTGGCCATCACTTCTGCTCAAAGGATTTCCGAGCTCCATGCACTTATGTGCAAAATCCATTATTTGATTTTCCACAGGGACAGAGTGGCCATGCGTCCTAACCCAAAGTTCCTTCCTAAAGTGGTGGCTGAGTCCACCCTGAACCAGTCCATCGAGCTCCCGGTCTTTTTCTTGGCACACTCTAACCAGGGAGACTATCTTTTGCATACTTCAGACGTTCACAGGATCCTGAGATACTATACTAACAGAACCAAGGATCTCAGAAAAACGGATCAACTTTTTTCGTTTCCTTTGCACCCAAGAGGGAGGGTACCGCTGTTTCCAAGCAGTGCCTCTCTAAGTGGTTAGCTAATTGCATTACTTTGTTATGACAAGGACAACAAAACCCTTCCGGGGCAGGTAAAAGGGCATTCCACCAGAGGGATGGCTGTCTCTGCTGCTTGTTTCAGGAATGTGTCAGCTGCAGAAATTAGTGAAACCGCCACCTGGTTTTCTGTACATACCTTTACAAAGCATTACATCTTGGATGTTTCCTCTCGCTGCTGTGCAGGTTTTGGTTTGGCGTTCTTGCAGGGGCTCCTTTCTTGAGTCCCTCTTCTGCCAATCTGTTTGTATGTGGGTGATTTTCTCCTCCTCCTTGTTTCAGACTTGTTCCATACTGCTTGGGACTCAGCCCTACTGGTGAATACCTACTGCAAGAGACCTCTCGAAGTAAGATAGTACAGTTATGTAAGAACTTACTGTAACAGTAGATCTTCGACAGAGGCTTTTGCAGTAGGTATTGCTTTCCGTCCCCCTGAGTTTTTCCTTTCCTTCTAGGGGCATTTCCTCTTCTCCTGTCGTTTTGGCCTCCGGCAGGAGAACTGGAAGGCGGGCGTGGGGTCCGCCCCTTTTTACTGACTCATGCTGAAGGTCCAGCTGGCGTGGGAGTGGCCGCCAGAGACTGCTAATCGAAAGATTTTTCATTGAGGTCCTGGCGGCTTAGTTCTACTGGTGAATACCTGCTGCAGAGCCCGTCTCGAAGATCTACTGTCTGATAAAATCTTCCCTTGTCAATCTTCACCATTCATTACTGCTGGGTGTAAGCCAAGGCGTGCACCGCTCCGAGAAGTTTTTTTTTGGAGAAGCGGCGCCACCCTCGGCGGCCTTTTCGTGATACTGCGAGGAGCAGCTGTTAGGCGCCACAGACTCCTCCATCCCAGTTCTGTTTCTCCGCCGTCGAGGCTACACCTGCTATGCAAGTGAACAGTCCGTTGCTGTGCCACTGGGCCTTTTATCGTGTCTTTGACACCTACCCTTCATCCGTTCGTTCTCCCGGCGCGTTGACAAACTAGTAAGATCGTTTATTTTTTATTATTGGCATAGGAGCTTTTCTATGTTTTATTAATTGTTTACATCATGTCCAGTTCGGGAGCCAAGCGAAAGTCCAAAGTGGGCCGCGCTCCCATGCGTCGGTACTCCTGTGGCCGGCAATTTTCCATGACAGACCGGCATGATGTCTGCCTTCAGTGCCTGGGACCTAACCATGACATGGATAGATGCGATGCCTATTTCTTGATGGACCGCCGTGTTCTCGAAGTCCACGCATTTAAAGTCTGCAAGACCCTGCCGACTTTCGGAGGAAGGCGTCGGTCTCGGGTTCCCCAGGCCAGAACCTGAGGCCCTTCCTCCGGGTCCCCTCCCCAGGCCTATTCGGTCCAGTGAGGAGGAGCCTCCTCATCTTCGGGCTTTGCCGAGGGGAAGGCCTCTTTCGTGGTGTCAGAGGGACGTCGTGGCCCCTCCCGGGGTCATGCCGTTGACACCGTCTCGGTAGTCACCTCTTTGGAGGTGCAAGCTCTGTCTGTGTCGCGGCCCACGGTTGCTGGGTCCGGCACTGGTGGACCCTCATCGCCACCTGCCAGGGCCATGGCGGGTCGTGTCCAGGTCTCGGGCCGCGGGCAAGGCGCTGGGAGGCGGCTGGGGTGCGTGGCGACACCGGCACCGTCTGGCGCGCCCAGGCGGACTCTTGGGGTGGCCAGCATCGAGTCCTTCTGGTCGACTCTTCTCTGGAAGCAGACGATTTGGAAATGGACCGGTCTCACACCCGATTCTTCAGAGTCAGAGTCCTTTGGGAGGCACGGTGTCGGGCGGTCCAGCGCCCCCATTCCTGAGTCTCCACAACAATCTTCCTCCGAGGACTCCCAGGCTGGGGGTGGCCTGGAGTCTATGGGGGAGGGTGGTTTGGGTGTCGGGAAGGGGGCTGTGGCAGCTGCCAACCCTGGTGCTGCTGCACCTTCTCGGGGTGGATTGGTGGTCCTGTCTTTGAGGGACCCCCCTCGGGAGGTCTCGGGATCGACTGACCCCATCGCTGGAGTCGAGGAGGGTGTCCTTGGAGTCTGAGGGGTTGAGAGGTCAGGGTGAGGGGCGTCGGCACCCTTTGCCATCCCTCGGGATGTGGGATGGAGCCGTAGTGCCGAGCCCCGCCTCTCCCTCTTGGGCTTGGGGGAACCCTCCGGTGGCGCCGCTGTGGGTTGCCCTTCTGGACCCATGCAGCCCCAGGTACGTCACAGGGGAGATTGCCCGGTTGGGCTCTTCCAGGGTTCCATCTTCTAGCCTGGTTGGATTTCAGGGACCCCACCAGCTCGGGCTCCGTTCCTTGGCTTTCAGAGCCCTGGCAGAGGACAGTTGCCTCCTCATAGGTGCCCCTGTCCCATTCTTCTGCAGCCACCTCCCTCTCTTCCAGGCCATGTCAGTCCTACGGGGCCGTCATCCTGAGAGATGTTCAAAGGCAGTGTGGCGGCCTTCCCATCATATGTTAGAAACATGCATGAGTGGGTATTTCGCCTGTTTGCTCCACCGCAGGAGTCATCTGAACATTCGAGTTCCCCGTCCTCCTCGGCTCCCTCCTCAGAGGGAGAGGAACCCTCTGCTCACCTTTCTTCCGACGCTGATTTCACTGATTATCAGCGCTTCCTTTGAAGGATGGTTGGGGATCTCCGTATCTCCTATGTCAGACGTGACAGTACTGAGCGGGTGACGCGTGAATTCAGTGCCCAGCATTTGGTGGTGCCATCCTGGCCTATTCCCTTCCAGGAGGTGTCTATCCATACCTGGCAGTCTCCAGCCGACCCTATCCCAGCCCCAGCAGACTTCAGGAGGAGGTATTGTGCTCCTTCTGAGTCCCTAGGTTCTTTCCCCATCCCACCCTCGGTATTGGTGTTCCTAGATACTCGTTCCAGGCGCTGCCACCTGGCGCACGATTGACCACCGGACTCAGATTCTCTACAGTTTGACCGGTGGGGTGAAGAGTGTTCTCTTCAAACAACATGAAGTCTTGCTGTATTCTGACAATTTGCAGTTAGCTCCAGCTCTTGAACTGCCCCGGAGAGTGAAGGGTTAATTTCTGTGCCAGGCATAGTACGTTGGGCTCGAGCTCGGTTGAAAACTCTGTCTGTGTCCTTTCAAACCCAAATCGTCATTCTTTACTCCACCTCACTGAACAGTCGCTCCAGAGATTTCTCCTTCAGCTCGGTTTTTCGCGGTTAAAGTTTCGGTTGTAGTCCGTCTTTCGTTCCATTTTTTCGGTTCGAGACTCTGTCTGTGGTACCGTAAGTACTTAGCATTGTAGCTGTGTGTGAAAATTGTGAAAATTTTCGGATCGGTTCGGCTGAACCGATCTTGTAGTAAGGGAAAAGTTAGTGTGTGGTTACTGGTCTGTATCAGTTTTTAAAAAAAAAAAACGTAATTTTAGCAATTTTAGCAGTTTTTTCCATCACTCGTGACACGGTGTGAAACCGATCGAGGAGTCTTGCCTGGCGGTTGCCATATAAAGGTAAGTTGGTTAGGTTGGCCATGTCTGAGAACCCCAAAAAAAAAAGCGGGCCCCTTGCTTTCAGCACTGCAGTCTGTGTGGGAGGTCTTTGCTAGGCCGATCCCACACCACCTGTGTTCTGTCTGGGGTTTGACCACCTCGATTCAGACTGCCAAATTTGTAAGAATTTCCCTAAGTCTACCCTGGATAAAAGGTAGACTTAGGGATAAGGAGGCTGAGGAATCTGCTGACCAGATGGCCAGCCAGGTTCGGTTCCTACTGAACAAGAAAGAGTGCCTTCTGACCAGGGCGATACTTCTTCGGGCAAGAGGAGAGCTGATCCTGAGGGATCGGTTCCTACAAACAGAAAATGAAAGGATAAATCGGCTGGTTCGGATCCAGAGGTTCATATTCCGACCACCGAAGAAATAGCCAAAGTGATTTGGATTGTGGAATCGCTTCGTCCGGTTCCCACCGATCTGGCGCCTTCTGGCAGTGGTTCGGTCGGTTCCCCCAGTTCAGGATTATTCCCCTGAAGATTTTTACGGACCGGAGTTTGGTGAGGAGGGGGAGTTTGAAGAGGATGATTACGATGGTGAAAGTCTGGATGTGCCTGTGGAACCGGACATCTCCCCAAACAGACCTTCTGGTGTTCCCCTCCTAGGCTTTCTGAGTCCCTCCCACTTTCTGTTCTACCCCCAAAATCACCACGGTCTACATCCTCCCAGGGAGCAGAAGGTGGCCTTCCACTCTGTTGTGTCCTACCTGACCACTCTTCCGCCACAAGCTGAGAAAATCGTACTAGGAGACTTTACTATTAACTGGCTTGACAAAGCTGCCGCACCATTCTTAGATGCTGCTACTGCCCAAGACCTTACGCAAGTCGTCACATCCCCTGCCAGACTCAACCAGCGCACTGGGTCCTCCTCCCTGCTGGACTTGGTATTCACCAACCGCCCCACTAAAATCGCTAGTACTGCTGTACTCCCAAATGCCCTTAGCGACCACTCCCCTGTACTCTGCTACTGGACGTGCAAATCACCCAACCCCGATTCATCTATTTAGGCGCAAACTTGCGCAACTCAAAATGTATCTCAGGACTATGGACTGGTCCTTCGTTTTGAAGGCCCTTGACCTCTTCATCCTCACCTTCAACACCATTTGTGATAAATTTGCCCCAATCACCAAAAGGGTGGCCAAAGGTAACCCGGCACCGTGGATCACTGAACATCTCCTGGACCTCATGCGGACCAGAGACTCCCATTGGCACCTCTCCAATGAGACTGGCCTGCCAGCTGACAGACAGAGCTATAGAGAGGCTCGGAACAAATGTACTTGGTCCCTGCGCAGAGCTAAAGCAGAGTACTACAAGACCTCCCTCACCAACTCCTGCGGCTCAGGACAAAAGTTCTGGGACAGTATTAAAGACCTGTGTGGAAAAGCTCCCAACACCACCCCTAGCCAGATTAGGGTTGATGGGTGCCTTACCTCTGATCCAGCCCGAATGGCCGATGCCTTCAATGACGCCTTCTCTAACCTCAGCTCAGTTCTCCCCAAAACTTCTTTGGCCCACCCCATCAACCCCACCCTTTCGCTTGCGCAGCATCTCACCTAAGGGCGCCGAGCCTCATTTCAGAAGGGCACGAAGTCACTCCCGGTATAGCAGTGACACCTTAGACCTGAAACTCCTTCGACTCTCTCTCCCTGAGGTGCTCAACCCCCTCACCCATATACTAAACAGCTCCTTATGCCTAGGGAAATTCCCTTCCCACTGGAAATCTGCCCTTATCACGCCGATATTTAAAAATGGGGACCATGTCCTCACTAACAACTACCGACCTATCTCCATTCTCCCTCCCCTATCCAAGGCCCTTGAGAGGATAGTCTCAGACCAGCTAACGGACCACCTAAACAAATACAACCTGCTTAGTATGCAGCAACACAGCTTCCGGAAGGGTCATAGTACCACCACTGCCCTCCTGGAACTCGCCACTCACATCCACTCCACTTTAGACAGAGGTCAAATCACAGGGGCTGTGTTCATTGAACTCACTAAGGCGTTCGACACTGTGAACCACCCACTCCTGCTATCCGCACTGACCAGCACTGGATTCTCTCAGGATGCCCTTGGCTGGTTCTCTGACTACCTGTCTAACCGTTCCCAGCAGGTCAAAATTGGAGACACCGTATCTAGCAGGCTACCTGTCCTCTCGGGTGTCCTGCAAGGGTCCATCCTTGGACCATTACTGTTCAGCCTCTTTCTTAATTCCCTCCCCAGTACCTGCCCCGGGAACCTTCTCCTCTGTGCGGACGATGCCGTACTCTGTTCCTCCAACTCTGACCCTATGCAACTCCACCTCTCCCTCCAGTCCTCCTTTAGTTCTGCTAAAAAATGGTTCGCCTCTCGTCTTATCCTGAACTATAGCAAGACTAAGGTTATTTACTTTTCCCACCTGCTCAATACTAGAAAGGAACTTTGCCCTCTAGTACGAACTGCCAACCTGACCCCCCTGGAACAAGTGGACTCCTTCAGATACCTAGGCTTAACACTTGACCCTGCACTCACTTTCCATCAACATATCCACCTCCTATCTACTGCCCTCAACGTGCAGCTTGGGCTCCTGTATCGCCTCAAACACTGCTTTACCCCAAACGCATTGAGGCTTTTTGTCTCCTCTGTCCTCTCCCTGCTAGATTATGGCCTAGTCATCCATGGGCCGGCGAACTCATCGGCCCTAAGCAGACTACGTGTCTCCCTAAATAAAGCCTGTCGCCTCACCTTGGGCTGTGACCATCTAACTCACACATGCACTCTATACAACGATACCAACTGGCTGAACCTTGACAACAAGATTAGGTTCCACACCTGTCTCATGGCAAAAAAAATTGCCCTAGGCCACTGCCCAATAGGACTCACTCCACTAATAAGACCGGCCCTGACACTCAAGCATACTTGTAGCTATGGTAAGCAACTCCTGTCTGTCCCCCATTGCCATACATCCCAATACCAAAGGTCCTTCAGCTACAGAGCCCCTTCCTGGATGAACAGTCTGCCCACTCCACTTACAAAAGAGAGCAGACTTGGACCGTACAAAACTGCCCTCAGAGACCTCATACAGTCCTCGAACCACTGTGATTGCCACTGAAATACCTTACACTATTCTGACCGGTATAGGCTGTGGCCGGATTCCCCTTCACTCCCTACCACAACCCGTGTCCCCCTAGCCTAGCTCTACACATGTGTGCAATTTGTTTTTGTGTGTTTGCACTAACTTTTCCCTAGTTTTTTTTCACTGTTGGCCTCACAACTGCTACTGTAACTACCTGACAATATACTGCTGTACTGCTATGTAACCTGTCTTTCTAGGGACATGGATATGTTGTTCATCCACACTGTCTGGCAGGTTCCTTGCTGCTTTAAATCTTGCCGGAAGGTCTTCAAGCTGGCTCCTCCACCCACCGGGTGGTAAAACTTCGGCTCCGCCCCATGACGCCAGATCTTCCTTACTGCTTGGAAGCTCAGGTTCCCTTCTTAACGCTCTGCGTATAGACTGGATCCTAATTCTTCGGTTCACCCGAAAATAGTTTTAAAATTCTCAAGACTTCGGTCAGATTCTTCCCTTGCAGCTGCGATGGACAAATCGACTCCCGGATTTTGGCGGTGCATATGCGGGCAGAAGATGTCCAGGAGGGACCCACACTCCACGTGGGTCTACTGCCTCAGCCTTGATCACGACCCACAGGCCTGCGAGTTGTGTAGATCGTTCTTGGCCGACGTCCTTGAAGACCGCGCTGCCTGGTTACAGCATGGGCGCCCTGAGAAGCGCTACCAGCCAGTGAAGTCCAAGGAGGCCCGTCTGGCGGTGTCTGCGGCGGCGGCTGTCTCGGCTGAGCAACTCGAGCAGTGATCGCTCTCGAGGAGAAGGTGGCCCAGGCCACATCCTCATCTTCCTCGATCGCGGCATTTATCCGGCTCTCTCTCCGGGATCCTCCTACACAGCTTCTTTTAAGGAGCTTTGCCAGTCCCTTTCCACGAAGGGAGAGGGGCCATCGGGACACTCTTATCGATTCGAAAAAGGACTCGAAGGTAAGTCCCACCGGCGATGTTCGTGGGAGCGGGAGAGGTCCCCTTCCCCGGACAGTCGACACTCTACTTCGGTCGAGGTTGCAGCTAAGGTCGCTGGCTTCATGGTGTCACCGTCAGGTCGGACGGGCTGTTGACTGGTGAAGCCGACAACCCTTCTTCACCGGTTTTCTTGGTGGAAACTGAGGATGTTCCTGTGCCGGTGTCCCTGGTTAAGGCTCCCGAGCCAAGGGAGGAGCAGGTGTCCCCCGCTCCCTCCCAGACCCGACCTCGGAAACACCGAGGGTCTCGGACCTCGTCTCGGTCCAGCCGATCCTGCCAACATCGGCGGTCTCGGCACTGAGGAAAGCGGCAGCGCCACTCATCCTCGTCTTCCTCCTCGGAAGAGGAGAGGCTTCGGTGCAAATTGGCGTCGACGCTATGAGGACTTAATGTGGCAGCAGCTCCTTTTGTCTGGGAACAAGCCGTCGCCATCCCCGGCCATTAAGTGGCTGTCACCCGAAAGGCTGAAACAACTCCTCGCGGTAGTCGAGGTGCCCAAGCCTGGGCCGGTTGTTCGGCCGAAACCAGCTGCCCAACCGATTGTGGTGGAACCTCCGCCTCCACAACCGAAATGGGGGGGTGCCGACCAAGGACTCTCGGTCGGGTTAGGGTCTGCCCAACCGGTTGTCTGCCACCCTCACTCCCGACCATCCTTGGCAGGTGGAGGGTGGCTCAGGCCCCAGGCAGCTCTTCGCAGACTCCTCTGAGTCTGATGACAACTCCTCCCTGTTTTCCAGGCCCCTTGACCTGGAGTTCTCCGGGGAGCAGTCGATGGACGAGAGCCCATCATCGTTCATGGGTCTGCATCGGCTCACCCCGGAGTCCACCGGATGCAGCTCGAGCCCGTATCCAAGCGGGCCAAGTATCCTCTCACGGAGATACTGGACCGAGGGGATTCGCCCACGGAGGCCTTTCTGGTGGCTGAAGCCATTGTTGGCCCAGCCTTGGAGCTTTGGCAGCGGCCGGCTTCCTGTCCTGTGCCTTCGGCCAGGATGGCCAGGAAGTATGCGGTCCCTACCGGCTCTTTGTCCGGTTTTTCGGAGCACCCCTCTGCGGAGGGGTTGGTCACCGATAGCGTTCCGGGAACGCTAGGGATGTGGATAAGCCCCCGACAAGGAGTCCAAAAAGCTGGACTGTGCTGGGCGCAAGGTGTACGCTGCGTTCTCCCTTGGCTTCCGTCAGGCCAGCTCGGCCATGTTGATGGCACACTTCTCCCACGCCCTCATGGGCTCCCTGGATGAGGTGATCCCTCATCTCCAGGCCGACCTGCAGACTACTGTCAAGCAGATGCGGGATCAAGGAAGGGCAGTGGCGAAACAGCAGCTCCAAACGGCTCTAGACATTGGAGGCTCCTGTGCCAGATCAGTAGCGGTGGCGGTGGCCATGCACCGCAGAGCATGGCTGAGGATATCCACCTTCATGGCGGATACCCAGCACAAATTGGCGGACATCCCCTTCTTGGGGACTGACCTGTTCGGCCTTGGAGTGGAAGGCCACAGCCAGCGGATCGAAAAGTCCAACGCTACCCTGTAATCTTGTCACCTCCGCCCAGAAGGACAAGGGTCGTCGTCAGCAACACAAGTCCTTTCGCCCTTTTGTGCCTGCGGCACATCCGGTCCAGCATCAGGGCCAGCAGGCTCGCGCTTGGCACCCCAAAGCCAAGCCTGCGGGCTCCTCTAACAGGAAGCAGGGAGGAAAAGGCCCAGGAGGTCCCTCCTCCAGGCCTGCCCAGTGACGGGTTGAAAGGTGTCACCCCCAGCCTCATCGCTTCCCCCTGGGTTCCCCTCGTGGGGGGACGGCTCCGCCACTTCCTTTCCATCTGGTCCGCTATCACCACGGACTGTTGGGTGTTGGAGGTGGTAGGAAAGGGCCTGCCTCTGGAGTTCGAGCAGGCCCCGCCATTCCGAGCCTTCGCCCCACGGGGCGCTATGGGGTCCGCAGCCTCTCTGTCGGCTCGTTGAGCCGACATTGCCCTGCTCCTCGAAAAGGAGGTGATCAGGAAGGTGGCGGACCCTCCACCAGACCCGGGGTTTGTGTCCAGGTACTTCCTGGTCCCGAAACAGATGGGGGGCTGGCGCCCGATTCTAGACCTGCACGACCTGAACAGGTTCCTAAGGTCTCGAACCTTCATGATGGTCACTCTGGCTCAGATCATTCCATCCTTGGAACGAGGCATGTGGTTCTGTTCTCTGGACCTTCAGAACGCATTCTTTCACGTCCCAATCTGTCCGTCCCACCAGAGATTCCTCCGCTTCAGGGCAGGGGATCCTTCTACGAGTTCCAGGCCATGCCCTTCGGCCTTTCTCTAGCTCCCAGGGTCTTCACCAAATGCATGGCAGTGATGACAGCATTCCTGCGGCGCCGAAGGGTCCGGGTGTACCCCTACCTGGACGACTGGCTGATTGCAGCCTCCTCCAGAATGGAAGTGGAGCGGTCCAGGGATCTGGCCCTCCAGGCTTGCTCTCAGGTTGGCCTCCTTATCAACGAGGCCAAGTCGGAACTTGTGTCAAAGCAGGTGATACAATTCATCGGGGCAGAGCTCGACTCTTTGCGAGCCAGAGCACGACTCCAGGCGGACAGGGCCGAGGTTCTTTCCTCCTTTGCCCAGTCATTTCAGATTGGGCAATTGCGCCTTGCCCGGGACTTCCTGCGCCTCATGGCGGCCTGCACCAGTGTGGTCCGTTGGGCCCGTTGATACATGCGTCCCCTACAATAGGGACTGGCCAGCCAATGGTCACAGCACTCCGATCCCTTGGATCAGCTAATGACAGTGACCCAGGGGACGTGGAATGCCCTCCAGTGGTGGACCGATCCAGCTCATCTGCAGGAGGGCATCCCGTTTGTCTGCCCCGAGGCGACGGTCTCTCTATCGACCGATGCCTCTCTGATGGGTTGGGGTGCCCATCTGGGGGAGCACAGGCGCATGGCATCTGGTCCCTCGGGAGTCCGATGCCACATCAACCTGGCTGGAGCTTCAAGCAGTTCGTCTAGCCCTCACCGCCTTCGCTCCATTTGTACGGGGTCAAGTGATCCAGGTCCAGACTGACAATACCACGACCATGTACTACCTAAACCGCCAGGGCGGGACGCGCTCCATGCCTCTGTGCAGGGAAGCTCTCCGCATTTGGTCCCTCGTGCGCAGCCTGGAGGCGGATCTCCTTGCCATCCATGTGGCAGGGGCCTCCAATATTTTGGCCGATGCCCTAAGCCGGATAGGGTCTGCGTCCCACGAATGGTCTCTTCTGCCAGAGGTAGCACAAGATCTGTTCTCCCACTGGGGCATGCCTCAGGTGGACCTGTTTGCCTCCACGGAGAATGCGAAGTTGAGACTGTTTCATGCCCGCCGCCCTCAGCAGGGCTCGCTGCAGGGGGATGCCTTCTTGAGGCCGTGGACCCTGGGCCTCTTCTACACCTTTCCCCCATTTCCCTTGATCCACAAGCTGCTTCTCAAGGTGAGGAGGGACAAGGCGCAGGTGATTCTGGTAGTCCCAGACTGGCCCCGCCAGTTCTGGTATCCAGATCTCTTCAGTCTCAGCTCCAGGCTCCGGCGGCTTCCAGCCCGCCCGGACCTGATCTCAGTCAGTCAGGGGAAGGTATTCCATCGGACCTTCAATCCCTGCACCTGCGCCTGGTTCCTGCGGCTAGAGTTCCAGGCCTTGGGTCTTTCGGCGAGGTCCTCAACGTTGTTGGGCGTCCCGTATAGAGTCAACCAGGAAATGCTCGCCTTTAAATGGAAGAGATTCTCCATTTGGTGTCAGGGCAAGGGCCTGGACTCTTCCTCCTGTTCCTTGGCAAGCATTCTGGACTACCTGTGGTCCCTTTCTCAGCAAGGGCCTCGGTCGACGACCCTCAAGGTGCACCTAGCAGCCATCTCTGCTTACCGGGCGTGGGCCAGAAAGCAGTCGGTGGCGCAGGAGAAGGTGGTCGGGCGCTTTTTCAAAGGCCTTGATCACATATCCCTTCCGGTGCGAGAACCTCCACCTCCGTTGGATCTACTGCTGGTATTGGCTAAGCTCATGGGCAAGCCATTCGAACCAATGCACAGGTGTGACACCTCTCACCTGTCATGAAAGACAGTCTGCTTGATGGCTATCACATCAGCCAGAAGGATGGGAGAGCTCAAGGCGCTTTCCATCGAGTCTCCTTATCTGGTCTTCCACAGGGAAAAGGTTGTCCTGCTCCCCAACCCGAAATTCCTTCCGAAGGTGGTGTCGGAGTTTCACCTTAACCAGGTGTTGACTCTGCCGGTGTTCTACCCCAATCACACCTCTGAGGCCGAATATAAGCTCCATACTTTGGACCCTAGAAGAGCGCTCGCTTATTACAAGGAGCGGACGGCTGAAGTTCGGGGAGAGGTTCACCAGCTGTTTGTCACCTATGCTGAAGCCGCACCTGGCAGACCTGCAGCCAAGCGGACGATAGGCAGGTGGGTCACCTCCTGCGTAGATCTCTGCTATAGGTTGGCGGGCATGGAGCCTCCCAGAGGGATAAGAGCTCATTCTACCCGCCATACCGCTGCATCGGTGGCTGCTTCCAGGGACGTCCCTATCCAGGAAATCTGCAGGGCTGCTACCTGGAAGTCAGCACACACTTTCATTACCCATTACCACATCGACCTTGAGTCACGCCGGGATGCTGGTTTTGGGGCCTCGGCTCTCCAGTCATTATTCCCTAAGTAGGGGGTGTGCGCCTTGCCTTCCTCCTCCCGGAGAACTGCTAGGAACTCTGCCAGACAGTGTGGATGAACAACATATCCATGTCCCTAGAAATACAGGTTACTCACCTGTAACAGGAGTTCTAAGAATGGTATATGTTGTTCATCCACATTCTCCAACCGACGCACAATCTGGATTCGCGGCCTAGATCTGGCGTCATAGGCGGGCGAACGTTTTACCACCCGGGTGGGTGGGAGGAGCCAGCTTGAAGACCTTGCGGCAAGGAACCTGCCAGACAGTGTGGATGAACAACATATACCATTCCTAGAACTCCTGTTACAGGTGAGTAACCTGTATTTCTCTGTTTGTAATATTTGTGACGTGGAACCTTTGTAAAGGAGTCTCTGACTCGAAGGTAAACATAAACATCAGAAACCCTTGCTCTAGAGGCAGAGGTTTTGTCTCTGCTGGCTTTAAAGGCCGTAGAGAGAGTGTTCCTACTCCATACAGGGACAAAGGTCTGTACTCCAGGTACTTTCTTACCCCGAAAAAGACAGGAGTGGCGACCCATCCTAGATCCAAGATACTTTAACAAGCACCTAGTAAAGCCAAAGTTCAAGATGGTGACTCTGGGAACAGTTCTTCCTTCTCTGAGGCCAGGAGACTGGCTATCCTCCTTGGACCTCAAGAATGCCTACCTTCACTTTCCTGTCAGGTGCGCCCACAGAAAGTACCTCAGGTTCGAATTGCCCTCAGGCCATTACCAGTTCAGAGCAATGTCCTTTGGCCTAACTTCAGCTCCAATGGTGTTCACAAGGTGCCTAGCAGTAGTGGTAGCCTTTTTAAGAAGAAAAAGGATTTCAATCTTTCCGTATCCGGACGATTGGCTCCTTGTGGGTCAGTCCCCAGACCAAGTCAAGTCAGATCTGCAGGTTACCTGGAAAGTTCTAATTTCCCTGGGGTTCCTTCTCAGTCTCCCCAAGTCAGTTCTTGAACCGGTACAGCTCCTCATTTTTATAGGAGCAGAGCTGGACACCCTCAAGGCAAGAGCCTTCCTTCCTTCCTCTGGAAAGGGGAAAAGCCGTCTCTCAGTTTGCCTCTTCCTTTCTCCCTCTGGTTTCTCCACCAGCAAGGCATTTTCTGCAGCTTCTGGGCCACATGGCAGCTTCCACAGCAGTGGTCCAAGGGGCCAGGTTTCAGATGAAGGGACATTCAGTTCCATCTGAGAACCTTTTGGTCCCAAAGGAAAGATCTTCTTACCAAGCTAGTTCCTGTCACTCAGACCTTAATTCGGGCCCTTCAGTGGTGGGAGGACCTGGACAATCTGAGGCAGGGTGTTCCATTCGTCGCTCAGGCTCACTCTGTGGTTCTTACCACGGATGCTTCCCTTTTGGGGTGCGGAGCCCATCTGGGTGCTGTCACTGCCCAGGGACTGTGGTCCCATCAGGAATCCCTTCTTCACATCAACCTTCTGGAGCTCAGGGCAGTATTCCTTGCCCTACAAGCTTTTTCTTAGTCTGTACAGAACAAGGTGGTTCAGGTCAGGATGGACAACACCACACCATGTGGTATATCAACAAGCAGGGAGGCACTCTGTCCACGTCCTTGTGCATGGAGGCCATGAAAATATAGTCCCCTGTCTTATTCCCTACAGACTTCTCTGATAGCAGTCCACCTCCCCGGAGAGGACAGTGTGCTAGCAGATGCATTGAGCAGGATTTCCCAGGGCCATCATGAATGGTCTCTGGATCCTTTGGTATTGAAGGTGATTTTCTCAAGGTGGGGCACTCCAAAGATACATCTGTTTGCATCCCCAGACAATCACCAACTTCCTGTTTTGTTGCAGTCCCCCAGTCTTGGGCTCAGGCCCTCTGGATGCTCTGATTTTGAACTGGGAAGGGAAATTTCTTTATGCCTTCCCTCTACTGTTCAAGGTTCTAGTCAAGGTATGGTCACAGTCTACCTGGGTACCCCCTGTTGCTGTCCCTAGCAGTCCATCTTCCCCTGTCTCTTCCCAGGAATTACAACCTGTTAACCTCCTCTCAGGGGGAGGATTCGGTACCCAGTCTTCTGTCACTTAATCTCAAGGCATGGCTCTTCAAGAGTTAGAGTATGCAGATTTGCATCTGTCCCATGGAGTTCTGGATGTTCTCAAAGCTTCTCGAAAGCCTGCCACAAGAAAAACTTACAACTCCAAATGGAAAAGGTTCAGCATTTGGTGTGCCAAGAAGCATATATCCCCAGACACTGCTGAGTTGTCTACAGTTATGGATTATATGGTCCATCTTAATGGCCTAGGCCTCAAACCAGCTACTCTCAAAGTTAATTTGTCAGCTGTTTCTGCTTTCCTGTCAGTGGGGAGGTCTTCCTCTCTGTCATCTCACCCTGTATTCTGTAAATTTTTCAAAGGATTGTTTCATACCAATCCTCCTTTTTAGAATCCTGCTCCTGCCTGGGATTTGAATATTTGTATTGCTCAGCTTATGCACACCCCCCCCGCCCCTTTGAGCCTATGTCCTCAGTAGCCAAGTACTTGACTTGGAAAACAGTGTTTTGGTTGCTGTTATTTCTGCCAGACGCATCAGCGAATTGCGAGCCCTGTCAGTGGAGCCTGACTTCATCTCTTTCCATAGAGATAAGGTGATCCTTAGAACCAATAGAAGGGTCCTACCTAAAGTGGTTTCTGATTTCCACTTAAATTAATCTCTGTTTCTTCTCGTGTTCTTCACTGATCACACCTCCTCAGGGGAACGGAGGCTACACAGTTTAGATGTTAAAAGGGCCCCTTAGTTACTACATAGAACGTACAAAGGGTCACAGGTTTGACTCCCTTCAATTGTTCCTCACTTATAGGGACGTGGGTAAGGGAAAACCTGCCACCAAGAGAACCACTGCCAGGTGGATTGTGTCCTGTATTCAGTTCTGCTGGGAAAAACTGCACCTTCAGACCTGAGGGCTCATTCCACTAGAGGTACAGCTGCATCTCTGGCTGCAGCTAGGGATATCCCTTTGTTAGAAATCTGTCAAGCAGCCACCTGGAAAACAGTTCATACCTTCACCAAGCATTACTCTCTGGATATCCAGGCTAGGAGTGATGCTAGGTTTGGCACAGCAGTGCTTCAGCGCCTATTCCCAAAGTAGGTTCTGTCCGTCCTCCCTGGAGGTACTGCTTGGTAGTCTGCAAATTGTCAGAATACAGCAAGACTTCATTTTGTTTGAAGAAAAAATTACTCATCTTAGTAATTGTATTTCTTCTAATGGAGCCTTGTTGTATTCTGACCTCCCTCCCTGCCTCCCCTCTCAGACCCTGTTTTTGGGAAGTGGGTGGGCAGGTGCAGTGTTGCACCCAAGGGGTGTCTTTTCCCCACTCTTGTTGTGTGGGGTGCGTTGTAATTAATTAAGAGTTTTTTGTTCTTATTATCTGGTTTTTGGTTCTTTGGGTTTCCTGACTTGAGTCTTTTGGGGAATCCAAAGTCTTTGTTGCCAGTTGGCTACTAGGAGTTTTTACAATTTCCAGATTTAGTCAGTGAGTTTTAGCTCTTAAGAATCTGACAGTTTGGGTTTGAAAGGACACAGACAGAGTTTTCAACCGAGCTCGAGCCCAACGTTCTATGCCTGGCATAGAAATTAACCCTTCACTCTCCGGGGCAGTTCAAGAGCTGGAGCTAACTGCAAATTGTCGGAATACAGCAAGACTCCTTTAGAAGAAATACAATTGCTAAGGTGAGTAATTTTTTTCTTTTCGTGCTATGCTGTGCATTGCATCACATCACATCAGACACACCATGCTCCTTTAACAGGCACTTCAAACAACATGAAGTCTTGCTGTATTCTGACTATATGCAGTTATCTCCAACTCTTGAACTGCCCTGGAGAGTTAAAGGTTAACTTTATGCCAAGGCATAGAACGTTGAGCTCGAGGTTGGTTTTCAGATCTCTGTCTGTGGTACTCTACAGTGTAACCATCAGATTCTTTACTCCACCTTACTGTGAAGTCGCTCCGGAGATTCTTTCTGCGCTTTGGTTCGGTTAAAGTACGAATTCAGTCGTTTTTTCTGTTCGGCATACTTACCTCTGTCTTGGTACCAGTAAGTGGTAGAATTGTAGGTAGTGTTATAATTGTCTATTTTGTTTAAGAAATTGTTTTGTTCGGTTCTTTGCTGGTCGGTCCGGTTCAGAACCGATACTATTCGAATTTGTGTTGTCTGTAATATTTCTGAGTGGTTTTCCGGTACTTATCGGTTCCTAAAAAAAAAAAAATCTGATTTTCAGGATTTTTTTAACCGACCCGTGACACGGTCGGAACCGGTAGGTGTGCAGTCGCCTGGCTTAGCCGCTGTGTAAGGTGATTTTTTGGTTGAAGGCATGTCTGACAAACCTAGAAAGAAAACCGGGCCCACTGGGTTTCAGCACTGTTCCGAGTGTAAAAGGGCCTATGCTAAGGCCGATCCTCACCTCGTCTGTGTATGTTGTCTGGGGGTTGACCACCTCAAAGAAGACTTCCAAATATGTAAAATCTTCCCCAAAT
This sequence comes from Neoceratodus forsteri, assembly GCA_016271365.2. Lineage (NCBI taxonomy): Eukaryota > Metazoa > Chordata > Ceratodontiformes > Ceratodontidae > Neoceratodus > Neoceratodus forsteri. The sequence continues at coordinate 688,185,366 of CM057459.1, read as the reverse complement.
CCACTCTTGACACGCGCTTGAGTAGGCTAAGGGAAAGGGAGGCCGATAAGTCCGCTGACCCGGATGGCCAGCCCGGGTTTGGTTACGGCTGAATCTGACGAGGTGCCCGCTGAGCTGGGCGATACCTCCTCGGGCAAACGGAGAGCCGATTCTGCGGAATCGGTTCCGACTAAACGAAAAAGAAAATCGGCCGGTTCGGATCCGACTTCCCATGGTCCGACCATTGAGGAAATAGTGAAAGCGATTTCTGTTGTTCAGTCGCTTTGCCCGGTCCCAACTGAACTGGTGTCGGTTCAGCGCCCGTCGGTTCGCTCGGAGGTTCTTACTTCAGAAGTGGATCCTGAACTTATTATGCGGGCGATTGGGAGGAGGATGAAGGTTATGAAGAGGATGAGGGCCTGGGTGAGCCAGTAGAGCCTGACATCTCCCCAGACAGGCCTTCTCAAGTTTCTCCTCCCAGGCTTTCTGAGTCCCCTTCCCATTTCTTGTTTTACAAGAAGGTGGCTGAGACTCTTCAGCTTCCTTTGGAAGAGGCTGAACAGGATCAGGAGGAACCTGACTTTCTGAAAATGATGGATATCAAAGAGAGGGTGTCTGTTCCCTTACATAAATCCTTGGGAAAACAGACACAAAAACTTGTGCAATTTCCTACTTCTACCTCCTGTGGAAAAAAGAATGGACAGGAGGTATGCTTTGTCAGGTCCTGGGACGAAATTCCTTTCTAATCATAACAGCCATGTTGGGGTAGTACAAGCTGCAGCCTGTGACAAGGCTAATATTCCTCTGGCATCTCACCCCCAAGACAAGGATTCCATGAAAGTGGATGCCATGGCAAAGAAGCAGTACTTGCCATCCTCTTTGGGACTCAGTCTAATGATATGACATACACTGCTAGGTACCAGAAATCTATGTGGGATATGGTTCTGGAACTGGCTAAGAATGCCCCTCCTCAGTTAGCCAGTGAGCTGGAGCAGGTGGCTGCAAACGGTATAGAGGCATCTAAGGTGCAGTTTCATGCTGCTGTTGACTCTAATGAAGTTCATTCCAGGGTCATGGCTACATCTGTTTCCGTGAGGAGATTTGCTTTACTTAGGTGTACCAACCTCTCCCAGGATACTCTGGCTAAGGCCATGGATTTTCCTGTAGGTGGTAATTCTTTGTTTGCGGATCAAACAGAATTACATGAAGAAAATGGACGAATACAGGACAACTTATAGCAGTGCTGCAGCTAAAGAGAAGCAGGCTACTCCTCAGAGGCAGCAGTTTAGGAGCAGGGGCAGGCCTTTTTACCAAGCCCATGCCTCCTCCTCCTCCTCTTTCTAGCAGAGGGGGGTTCTTTAGGGGAAGAGGTAGACGTGGGGTAACCAGGACCCCAGCAGGCACTCAGTCCAAGCCCCCTGCCAAGCAGACACCCTGAGGTGTCAAGTCAGGGTTGCCTGCCCAATCCCAGTAGTGGGCAGGCTGACTCACTACTCCCAGGCCTGGGAGTCTATTACTTCAGACAAGTGGGTCCTGGAAGTAGTGAGCCAGGAACTTGCTCTCAGTTTCAAAAGGTTCCCAAAACTGAGAGAGCAAGTCTTTCAGTTCTCCCTCCCTCTCTCTTGGAGACAAAGGCCCTAGAGGCAGAAGTCTCATCTCTTCTGCTTCTACAAGCAGTGGAGAAGGTACCTCTTTGTCACAGGGGAAAATGATTATATTCAAGATACTTCCTTACCCCCAAACAGACAGGGGAGTGGAGCCCCATATTGAATTTAAAGATCAATTGCAATGATGTTATTTTATTTACTTCAAATAAGTAATTCTGTGACATCCTCTACATAATAAAGACTTGTTTTTTACATATATATTCGAGTGGTGTGTTTTTCTTTCTTACTACATGTCATATGGTCGTTTCTTGTCAGTTGTCTCACTGAAAAAGCCACCCGCTTTCCAGATAGCGGCCGAGTGCTGTTAGTCATTGATGTCATTTATGGAGTGACGTCAATGACTAACGTGAGAGTGACAGACTGTCAGAGCTGTTCAGAAGCCGGCTTATGACTGTCACTGGTATCTACATTTCCTAAACAGAGCAGCACATTCTTGTTTGGCACCTACAGCTTCAGAATAATTACAGTATTTACTGCCACTGAAATTCATAAAGAATTTAATATTTTGAAAACGGGTTTCTCTGCTCGGATCACTGTCAGTGCAAGGCTGTAGCTCATATTTATTACAGGGAAAAGAAAGAGTGGAGCACATTATTAGCCCGACACCTAAAGATTTTTAATTCTTACTACTTGTCATATGGTCGTTTGTTGGGTCTGTGGGCAGAGCGGCGGTTCTCAAACTGCAAAAACATCAGGCACTAGAAAATTGAATCTTTGGTATTAGTTAAAGGGGATTTCAAAAAATTTCCGCATCCCTTCCTCAAGGAATAGCATCGCTGCCTCACCAACTATAACCCAATAAAATATCAGTAATCTTAGCAACTATAAATATCCTTATCGAGATAGACATAGCAGTGAAAACAAGAGAAAATGAATACTTCGTTTTATCAAGCAGCAATTTCAACAAAGAAATATACAAAACAAGAGTCACCAATAATATGCCCCTGGGTGCCAGACAGAATCAGAACAGTACAGCCGAGCTGTAAGAGCAGTGGTACAGAGGTCGGGAATCAAACCGGAGGAGTTGCAGCACCAACATTAATAATTAAAAAAAAAAAAAAGGGTCAGAAACTCAATGTGCCAGCCAGTATGAACACAAACATAATAGCAGCAGTGTAAAACTGCCTGAATAAACCTGTCTGCAAGTCAGCAGTACCACTCCATGATATGGTTCCCAACGTAGTGAGCAGCAACAATCAGAGACGACGATTTTGAGGGGGGAAAAATTAGTCAAGGCCTACCACTTAATAGCATTCTTATAGCTAGCAATAAACATACAGGTACTAAATAAAACTGGTTGAGTTCTGTTGTTTGGATTCTGAGTTTTTAAATGTGTGCATCTCGCGGCACTGAACTGTCTGCCTCAGTGTGTATCTGTTGCGCTGGCGGACAACAGAGCAGGGAAAGTGATTTATACAGATCTGCGTCTTATTTTAATTCTATGACAGCACATAACAATTAAAAATTATTAGGTGTCGAAATAATAATGTGCTCCGCTGTTTTCCTTTTCCCTGTGATAAAGAAATATGCACTAAGTCTCTCACTGACAGTGATCTGGGCAGAGAAACCGGTTTTCAAAATATTAAATAGAAACATAGACTTTGTCGGCAGATAAGGACCACTTGGCCCACCCAGTCTGCTCATTTCCCTACCTATTGGATAAGCTGCAGATTCTAGTTAACCAACAGCCTACTTCCTGCAACCCCCCACTATAATTGCCTTATGTCTGTCCCATGCATGTTTGAATTCCCCCACTGTTTTAGACCCCACAACCTCTCCAGGAAGGCGGTTCCATGCATCCACCACTCTCCGTGAAAAGAATTTCCTACATTACCCCTGAGCCGCCCTCCTCTAACTTTAAATTGTGCCCCCTTGTTCTTACACATCTCTTTTTCTGAAAGATGCTACCCTCCTGAACTTTGTTGATTCCCTTGAGGTACTTAAAAGTTTCTATCATGTCCCCCCTGTTCCTCCTTTCATCAAAGGTATACATATTAAGCTCTCTGTCTCTCTTCATATGGTTTCTGATGTAGACCCTGCACCATTTTAGTTGCCCTCCTCTGGACTGCTTCCATCCTGTCTATGTCCTTGTGTAGATGAGGTCTCCAAAACTGCACACAGTACTCCAGATGGGGTCTCACCAACTGTCTGTATAGAGGGATAACCACTTCCCTTTTTCTACTTGTGATGCCCCTCCCTATGCATCCCAGTATCCCCGGCTCTCCTTACTGACTTCTCACATTGCTTACCCACCTTTAGGTCATCTGATATGACTACACCCAGATCCCTTTCCATTATTGTTGTCGTTAGTACCTCCCCTGCTATTGTGTACTCTTCTCCTGGATTTTTATTTCCCAGGTGCATTACTTTGCACTTCTTTGCATTGAATCTAAGTTGCCATATGTCTGACCATTCCTCCAACCTTGCCAAGTCCCTTCTCATCCTTTCTACGCCCCCTTGTGTATCAACTTTGTTACAGATCTTTGTGTCATCCGCAAAGAGGCATACCTTTCCTTCCAGACCCTCCGTAATGTCACCTATAAAGATGTTAGAGGACTGGACCCAATACTGAGCCCTGAGGTACTCCACTAGTAACCCCCCTTTCTTCAGAATGTGTTCCATTCACTATTACCTTCTGTGTCCTGTTGTGTAGCCAGTTTGCTACCCAGGCTACCACCCTGGGACCCACTCCCAGGCTGGCTAACTTGATTATTAATCTTTTGTGTGGGACTGTGTCAAATGCCTTGCTAAAGTCTAGGTAGGCCATATCCACAGCCCCTCCCTGGTCTATTACTTTGGTCACACAGTCAAAGAAATCGATTAGACTCGTCCGACATGACCTTCCTGCTGCGAATCCATGCTGCTTTGGGTCCTGTGCCCCGCTGGCCTCTAGGTACTCAACAGTTCTTTCTTTCAGAAGTGATTCCATCATTTTCCCCACCACTGAGGTCAAACTGACAGGTCTGTAGTTTCCTGCTTCTGCCTTGCTCCCACTTTTGTGAAGGGGAATCACATCTGCCCTCCTCCAGTCCTCAGGTACCACCCCATCTTCCCATGATTTGTTAAAAAGTGTGGTTAGTGGTGTCACTAGGTCCTCCCTTAGCTCTTTTAGGATTCTAGGGTGAATCCTGTCAGGCCCTATTGCTTTGTCCACCTTGAGTTTTAGGAGTTCTTTCAGTACTCTTTCTTCTGTAAATGGACTGGTGTCAACCCCACTATCCAGAGTGCTTCTACTGTTTGGTTTAGGTAACTCCTTCTCTTCTTTTTTTTTTTTGTGAATACTGAGCAAAAGTATTCATTCAGTATCTCTGCCTTTTCACTGTCTCCCTCTGCCCACCTCCTCTCTCCTTTATTAATCTTCACTATACCTCCCTTAATCTTTCTATGCTCCCTAATGTACCTATAAAAGGTTTTATCTCCCTTCTTAACTGAGTTGGCTATCTTTTCCTCGGTTTGGGCCTTTGCTTTTCTAACTGCCTTCCCCACTTCTTTCTGCTTTAATTGATACAGTTCCCTGTCGTGCTCCGTCTGTGATTCCTTATACTTTTTGAATGCAGCCTTTTTCTCCTTAACCTTCCCTGACACCTCTTTTGAGAGCCATAGTGGTTTTTTATTCTGCTTTGTTTTCTTTATTTGTTTCACACAAAGGCTTGTTGCCTCCATGATGGCAGTTTTGATTTTTCTCTGTTGTTCTTCCACCCCTCCTTTCTGGCCATTTGCTAATGCATTCCTCAGGTATTCACCCATTATGCCAAAGTCAGCCCTTCTAAAGTCCAGTATCCTTGTCTTTGTATGGCTTGTCTCCATGGTTGTGTTTATTGTGAAGCACACTGTGCAGTGGTCGCTTGTTCCCAGATGTCTGCTGACTTCTAAGTTTGTGATCCTCTCTCCATTTGAGAGTACCAGGTCTAATAGTGCTCCCTCCCGAGTGGGTTAAACCACTAGCTCTGTAAGGCATGCTCCCTGTAGGGCATTGAAAATGACCCTGCTCTTGGATGTGACTGCAGTCCATGTCGCCCAGTTAACATCTGGCATATTCAGGTCCCCTATCAGCAGTATCTCCCTTTTTCAGCCATTTTGAGAATGCCTGCTATCATTTTCTTGTCCATTTCCTCCCCTTGAGACGGGGGTCTGTATACAACCCCTGTGCGGATTGTGATGCCATTCCCTGTCTCCAAGGTGACCCAGAGTTCCTCTTGTCCTCCCCCTTTACTTTTTAGTTATGTAGCTTTGATCCCTTCCCTTATGTAGAGAGCTACTCCACCTCCTCTTTTACCCTCCCTGACCCTTTTGTAGATTGTGTACCCTGGTATGTTGACATCCCAGTCATGGTTCTCCGTGTACCATGTTTCTGTGACTGCCACAATATCCAAGTGTTCCTCTTCCATCAGGGCTACTAGCTCTGGAAGCTTGTTTCCCAAACTACGGGCATTGGTACTCATTGCCCTCCATTTAATGTTGGCTTTATCCTTTTTTTACCCCATCCCTGCTCTTATTGCCTTTGTCTATTTTTCCATTTGCCCCTGTCCTGCCCTCTGTCAAGCTCTGTACCTCAGTGTTTACCCTACTACCTGCCAAAATACTTTATGAATTTCAGTGGCAGCAAATACTGTAATTATTATGAAGCTGTAGGTGCCAAAACAAGAATGTACTGCTCTGTTTAGGAATTGTAGATACGAGTGACAGTCACAAGCCGGCTTCTGAACAGCTCTGACAGTCTGTCACTCGCACGGTAGTCATTGACGTCACTCCATGAGTGACGTCAATGGCTAACAGCACTCAGACGCGATCGGGAAAGTGGGTGGCTTTTCCAGTGAGACAACTGACAACAAGAAACGACCATACGATATGTAGTAAGAAACAAAAACACACCACTGGAATATATATGTAAAAAACAAGTCTTTATTAGGTACAGGATGTCACAGAATTACTTTTGTGAAGTAAATAAAATAACATCATTGTAATTGATCTTTAAGGTACCTGAACAAGCATTTGACAAAACCAAAGTTCAAAATGGTGACTCTGGGAGTAATTCTTCCCTCTCTGAGACCAGGCGACTGACTGGCTAGCCTCCCTGGATCTCAAGGATGCCTGCTTCCACATATCTATCAGGCATTCCCACAGACAGTACCTCAGGTTCGAGTTGCCCTCAGGCCATTACCAATTCAGGGCCATGCCCTTCGGCCTAACATCTGCTCCAAGGGTGTTCACCAAGTGTCTTGCAGTGGTGGTGGCATTCCTCAGAAGGTAGGGCATCCTTCTGTTTCCATACCTGGACGAGTGGCTTATAGTGGGCCAGTCCTCAGACCAAGTCAGGTCAGCTCTAGAGGTCACTCAAAGACTTCTAGAATCCTTGGGCTTTATTCTGAATTTGGTGAAGTCTGTCCTAGAGCCAGCCCAGCTTCTCATCTTCGTAGGGGTGGAAATAGATACAGTGCAAGCAAGGACTTTTCTTCATCCCTCAAGGGTTCAATCTCTGACCACTCTGGCTTCTTCTTTTCGTCCCCTGGTGTCTCGTCCAGCCAGACACTTCCTACAGCTGCTGGGACACATGGCAGCTTCCACAGCAGTAGTTCAGGGAGCAAGATTTCAAATGAGATATTCAGTTTCATCTCAGATCTTTCTGGTCTCAGAAGAAGGACCCTCTCTCCAAACTGGTTCCAGTTTCCAAAGTCCTGGTCCAGGCTTTTCAGTGGCGGTTGGACGAGGACAACCTTCGACAAGGGGTTCCCTTTATTACTCAGGATTCTTCAGTGATTCTCACCACAGACACCTCCCTCTTGGGGTGGGGGGCTCACCTAGATCATTTTATAGCTCAGGGAACTTGGTCTCACCAGGAATCCCTGCTGCACATAAATCTGCTCGAATTAAGAGCCGTCTTTCTAGCACTCCAGACATTCTCAACAGTTGTTCAAGAGAAAGTGGTACAGGTCAGAACAGACAATATCACAACCATGTGGTACATCAGCAAGCAGGGAGGCACTCTGTCTCCAGCCTTGTGCACAGAGGCCATGAACATTTGGTCCCTAGCCTATTCCCTTCAGGTTTCCCTGGTGGCAGTGCACCTCCCAGGGAAGGACAACATCCTAGCGGATGCTCTCAACAGGATTTCTCAGGGTCACCACAAATGGACCCTAAACCCCTTTGTTCTTCAGGTCATTTTCAGCAGATGGGGCACCCCAGAGATCTCTTTGCAGCCCCAGACAATCATCATCTTCCTCTCTATTGCTGCAGACCACCACTATTGGGCTCTGTTCCTCAGGATGCTCCTCTACTGAACTGGACAAGCAGGTTTCTGTATGCATTTCCTCCCTTTCCTCGGATATTCAAGGTTCTAATAAAAATCAGGTCTCAGCCTTACACGGTGATTCTGGTGGCTCTAGACTGGGCCAGACAACCCTGGTATCCTCTACTGTTGTCGCTCTCTGCAGCACTGACCTTGTGTCTCCCCAGGCAGTACAATCTCCTCACCTCTTCTCAGGGGAGGATTCTGTACCCCAGCCTTCAGTCTCTCAGACTCAAAGCCTGGCTCTTGAAGAGTTAGAATATGAAAGTTTGCATCTGTCCCAAGCAGTTTGGGACATTTTAAAAGATAACAGGAAACCTGTTCCTAGGAAGACTTACAATTCCAAATGGAAAAGGTTCGGGTTCTGGTGCTCCAGTAGGCATATTAAGCCAGTTGGCTGATGTTGCCTCTGTTTTGGACTATCTGGTGCATCTTAATGGTTTAGGCCTCCGGTCTACTACCCTCAAGGTACATTTGGCAGCTGTGTCTGCTTTTCTTTCGGCTGGTAAGGCCTCTTCTCTAGCTTCTCATACAGTTTTCAAAACATTTTTCAAAGGCTTGCTCTATGTCAATCCTCCTTTCCGAGAGCCTACTCCTTCTTGGGATCTGAACATCTGTATTGCACAGCTTATGCAGCCCCCTTTTGAACCCTTATCTTCAGCTGAGCTGAAATACTTGACTTGGAAAACTGTATCTTTGGTAGCCATTGCCTCAGCTAGGAGAATCGGTGAATTACAGGCTATGTCAAAATCGGGCATATGAAAATAAAAATTGGGCTAGGGGCTTCTGAAGATTTTCAGAAACTAGGTTTTTAGATAGTGTTAGTAAAATAAAATGGGATAGATGTAAATTAATTCCAGATATTGACACTTCAATTAAATATTTTAGCCAAACTTTTGAAGACGTATGTGATTTTCACGCACCAAGAGTTAAAGCAAAGAAGAAATTAAATAAATTACCATGGATAAATGATAGACTCTTGAAACAAATTCGAATCAAAAATAGAATTTGGAAAAAAGCATTGAGATCAAAATTAGAAAAGGATTGGATTTCTTTTAAGGTTGCTAGAAATAAATGTAAAAGGTTAATTAAGGCTTTAAAAATGTCATTTTACAAAAATAAAATAGATTCAAGTATAGATGCAAGACAGTTTTGGAGAGTAGTCAAGAAACTAACTAAAACAGGATGTAATTCCTCAGAGGAGATATTAAGATTAAAAAATGGGGATATCATTACTGAAAATACGGAGGAAATTTGTAATGTCTTAAATAATTTTTTTGTAGATTTCCCAAATTGTGAAATTCTTTGTAATTTAGACTTAGAACAAACTAATGTAGAGTCTATACAAAATAAATGTCCACCATTTAGATTTAAAATTTTGACAGTCACTAAAGTATATAAAATTCTTCAAAATATAAATGCTCATAAGGCTTTTGGTAGTGATTGTCTGGAAGGTAAATTCTTAAAGCTAGCTGCTTTTCATATAGCACCAATTATCACTTATTTATTTAATTGGAGTCTTCAAATTGTATATTTTCCTTATCTTGGAAAGAGAGTAGAGTAAAACCTATTTTCGAGGTGGTAGTTAATAATTATAGGCCCATAGCCTTATTACCTCTTTTGTCGAAATGTTTTGAAAAACTTGTCTCTAGCCAGATAATGGAATATTTGGACAGATACAGTTTGTTGACAACTAAACAATCTGGTTTTCGAAAAAACTATTCTACTACAACAGCCCTTTTGGAATTTTATGACCAAATAAATAGGTCATTGGGGGAAACTACTGTTATTTTTGTAGATCTTTCAACGGCATTTGACCTGGTGGACCACCCCTTACTAATTGAAAGACTTCATGAAATAGGCATGAGGGAAGATTCCTTAAATTGGTTAAAATCTTATTTGGATGACGGTTCCCAGAGAGTCAAGGTACAGGGATGTTTGTCAAGAAAGAGGAAAGTAAATAGAGAAGTTCCCCAGGGATCAATTTTAGGACCTCTTTTGTTCCTGATATTCGTAAATAACTTGCCATCGACTATAGAAAAATCAGAGATTCGACTTTATGCTGATGATACGGTTATAATTGCGTCCGGAAAAATGGAAGAAATATTACAAACTAACTTGCAGTCTGATTTTAGAAGAATTGAGGGGTGGTTCACCAGGTCAGGGCTGATAATGAACACAAAAAACAAAGTGTATGTATTTCCCATTGAAAAAAGTGGTGAACTTGTTTATGATTTATCCATTTATACAGGAAATCAAACTAAACTAGAACAAGTTAAAGAATATAGTTATTTAGGGATTATATTTGATGAATATCTGACCTTTTCAAATCATATTATTGCACTGATTAAAAAGTAAATAGAAGGGTAGGGCGTTAAGAAGAAGTACTGATTGTTTATCTTTTTTAGATAGAAAAAAAATGGCAGATCAGTTAATTATTCCAGTGCTAAGATATGGAGAATTAATATATAGAAATGCAAATAAAACTCTATTGTCTAGATTAGATAGACCTTATTGCGTAGCAAGATATGTATTACAAGGAAACTATCGGATTCATCATTGTCTATTGTTGAAGAAAGTGAACTGGTCACCTTTAGACATAAATCATAAGTGTCATTGGTTATCTTTAACACACAAAATGAAATATTCATCTGTAAATCATCCAATTTCTTTAATATTATTTACAGTGAATAACTATCAAAAACGGATATTGACAAGACCAGTTCACTTAAATAAGATAGTTGTAGGTAAACATTATAATAAATATTGGGACAGGTCTTTGCTATATCAGGCTGCTAGTTTTTGGAATTCTCTTCCTGATGAGGTAAGAGAAATTCCAAATTATGCATTGTTTACTCATACTATAAAGAAGCTATATGCTCACATTTGTGAGTGTTAAATGTTTTTTTTTTTCTCTAAGGTTCCTTGGGAGTTTGAGATTTTATAATCTAGCTATTGTAAGTCTTTTAGGTATACCGTGTTGTTTGTATATTGTGGTGTTTGTATTTATATGTATTTAACATGGAACTTATTGTATGTGACTAGTTAGGAATTTACACAGGTCTGTCTTGTAAACTGGATTATGTCCAAATGACATGTATTACCTGTATAAAAATAAATTTTACCTACCTTTTACCTACCTACCATGTCAGTGGAACCTGATTTCATTTCCTTTCATAGGGATAACGTGGTCCTTCGCACCAATAGAAAATTCCTTCCCAAGGTAGTGTCAGATTTTCATCTGAACCAGTCTTTCTCTCTGCCTGTCTTTTTCACTGATCATTCTTCTTCTGGAGAGAGGTGGTTACACAGTCTGGATGTGAAAAGGGCTCTCTGTTACTTTATTGAGCATACTAAGGCCCATAGGAAAGATTGTTCTCAGTTATTCCTTACTTATGGTGAGGTGGGTAAGGGCAAGCCTGCTACCAAAAAGTCTGTTGCCAGGTGGATTGTCTCTTGTATCCAATTCTGCTATTCCAAACTTGGGAAGGAGCCTCCCTCAGGCCTGAGGGCCCATTCTACCAGAGGTACAGCTGCTTTGGTCACAGCAGCTAGAGATATACCTTTAGCAGATATATGTAAAGCAGCTACCTGGAAATCTGTTAATACTTTCACTAAGCATTACTCTTTGGACATCTTGTCACAAAGTGATGCTAGGTTTGGCACAGCTGTGCTGCAGAGCCTGTTCCCAAAATAGGTTCTTTCACTCCCTCCTCCAAGGGGGTACTGCTTGGTAGTCTGCATATAGTCAGAATACAGCAAGACTTCATGTTGTTTAAAGAAAAAATTACTTAACATAGTAATGTTGTTTCTTCTAATGGAGTCTTGCTGTATTCTGACCTCCTTTCCCTCCTGGAACCTAGTAGTTTTGGGATGTGGTGGGCAGGCACGGTGCTGCACCCTAGATATGCCCCTATCATGGGGCCTCTTTTTGTCTTGCTTTAATTTTCAGAATCACTACCTTTTTGGGTTCTTTTGGGTTTTTTATGACTTGAGTCTTCTACCTAGAACCTTGATTAGCCATTTGGCTCTAAAATTTTAAACCATTTCTTATACAGAGTTAGCTAGTTTAGTGCTCGTAAGAATCTGATGGTTACACTGCAGAGTACCACAGACAGAGGTTTGAAAACCGAGTTTGAGCTCAACGATCTATGCTGTACTACTGTAAACTTATGGGGAAAAAAAGCTCTTGTTTAATTAATGGTCCTGGACACATCACTGTCACGTGGGACAGGAGGCACTCTTGGAACAAGAAGAGCCATTAGAAATGCTAATATGAAGATCCCAGGGGCCATATAACTTGCAAGAAAATTTAGAGGAAAAAAACTACTTTCAGCGAACAGAGAAGGCCTTGCTTGGAGTATGCCTTCAAATCAAAACGCTCTGCACAACATATTTTTTTTTGTAAATTTTGACTAGTGGAAGCAGGCTCTGTCTAGCCACATCTGTTTTTACTTCTCTCATTAGCGTGTCACAATTTAGGGAAAGTAGGGTGGCTAGATTTGGGGAGATTCTCACACCCAGATACCTTACCACATTATTGTTGGCCTACTAGAAGGCAGTACCCCTTTCAAGTCCTGGTGGGCAGTTTCCATTCATTCTGATCACCTCTGATTTTTTCATAATTGATCTTATACCCAGAGATCTCTCCATATTGTGCAAGTTCTACTTGCAGGACTGGCACTGAGGTCTTTGGGGAAGTCAAGAAAAAGAGTCATCAGCATAGAGACACTTAGTGCTCTCTTCCTCCAGCTCGAATACCAGAAATCTCCCTGTCTTTGTCTTAACTGCCACTGCTAGCAGCTCTACGCATCAGTGTGGGACAAATAGAGTAGCCAGGTGGCAAATGGCTATGTAAAAAAAAAAAAAAAAAAAAAAAAAAAAAAATCGGTTTGGCTACCAGATTTTGAACGTTATTGGCCAACTTGGCTGCCTGCCTATAAAGTGATTTTTGTGACCTTAAAAAGTATGGCCACTGATATATTGGTTTGGCTACCAGATTTTGAAAGCTAGCGCCCAAATTGACCTCCAGCTCACAAACTGATTTGTCCCACCCTGCTATGCATAGAGCAAAAAACTGGCATGGGGGAGTGAGCACCTTTGCCTGGTACCCCTTGCTAGGCGGAAGCATTTGGATTGGATCCCATTTACCCACACCACCGCCTGTGGGGAGGCGTAATAGGCTTCAACAGATGTATGAAAGGTGTCACTCGTGCCCATTTTTTACTGGGTTCTGTGATGAATCCCCAGTTCACCCTGTCGGATGCCTGTTCTGCATCCATAAACACTGCAGTGGCCAAGTTTAAGAATTGATGTATACCATGGCAGTAGAACTAAGAGCTGTCTGTTACCGTGAATAATTCACCCATTTATGAATCCTGTCTGATCTGGGTAAACTAGGGATCCAACACACTCCTGAAACATATTTTATGAGAAGGGATGTAAATATTTTTGGTCAGCATTTAAAAGGGAGATGGTCTATTCATGCCATACTCCATAGGGTCCTTGCCCGGCTTTGTAGTTAATGAAATATGAGCATGCTGCCATGGGGGGGGGGGGGGCGCACAAATTTTCTGAACTGCCCTGCATAGATATGCCATCAGTTTCTTTGTACAGTTGTGATGCAAGGTCATCTGGGCCTGGAGCCTTGCTTGACTGCAGCTTTTTTGATAGTTCTGTGTACTTCCTCCATTGTGATCAGCTTGTCCAGGGCTTCTTGACAGCTTTTGTAGTTTTAGTCTGCTAAAAATAAAAAAAAATCTAGTTTTTGTTAGGACTGATGATCTTACTTCGAGAGGGTTCCTTCAGTAGGTCATCACATATAGGACTGGCGCCACCTGGTGTGCCGCATGGCAGAATTTTCTAGCAATACCTGACGGGGGACCGCCCACCCGGAGTCACGTGACTGTATATAGTCCCCACGCCCGCCCTCCAGTTCTTTCCCGCCGTCACCTCATGTCAGCCGCATCGTTGATTTCCAGTAGCGATCGTTGAGAAAGTTCTTTCGCATTGGGTTTTTCACCTCGCAATTCTCTTCATTATTTCTAATAGCTTTGATGTCTTCTCCCGAAGAAAAAGTGCTTAGCTTGCGGCATGCAGATCCTGCACAAAGACGGTCACCAGAAGTGCATTCTCTGCCTTGGCCCAAAGCATCCTATCTCCTCGTACCTTGAGTGTCAATCATTCAACCAGGCCACTAAAAAACGGAGACAGCAGGCATTGGAGGCCCACCTTCTTAAATCTCGCCTGGCCTCCTTGGAGAAAAAGATGGAGCACCTTAGAGATTCGTCTGAAAAATCTTCCCCTTCAAAAAAGCATAAGGAGAAGTCTAGGGAGCGGGCTTGCTCGCCGGGCGATGTTGGCCGTCCAAGCAATGTCCACTACACCGACGAAGACAGACGGTAAGTCGGATAAAACTCCAGCGGGTAAGTCAGCCACCAGCTCCTCCAGTGACTGCGCTGCTACTGCCGGTAAGTCGGCCCCTGGCTGGGGGCAGTCGCCTGGCCACAGTCGATAAGCCGGCCAGGGGCTCCTCCCCTGACTGCACGGGCCTGGTTCCCCCGTCGGGGCCAAACGGCGCCTCACCCGACATCCGGCGGGACCAAAGGGAGAAAGCCCCTCTCCCTTCTACGACTGCACCCGCGTCCTCGCAGTCCTCCTCAGACGTGTCCGGTGACGGTCTCTGAGACCCCTTTGAGCCTCTCGACATGGTGGTACTTCTCCGCATCCCCCCCACGGGGGTCCCGGATCAGGAGGCTCCTTCACGGCCGTCCGGCCTACTTGTGGAGGCCCTTCCAGCGGGACACCGGTACGTTCTCAGACGCCAGTGATCCCGACAGTCCCTCAGCTGGTACCGGCCGACAGGCCCTAGCCTCTGGCCCCAACGCCGTACCCTCTTCCAGTGCCTTATTGGGCTGCGCCAGTGCCGACGTCGGTCCCTTCGATGTGGGCTGTCCCGACGCCGGACCCTCCTCCCATTTACACAACGGCGGGTCCGACGTGGGTTCCGCCGATGATTGATCCGTCTTCTGGAACCTATTCTAGACCCCGAACTGCCCCCATTATCCCTTTGGGTATCCTGGGGATCCCTACCCGGTGGGTTCCACTCCTGATTGGAGCGATTTTGGGCAGTTCCACCATGGATACAACCCATATTCCCCTTGTATGGGTTTCCAGGGGCATTATCCCTCTTATGTGGGCCCCAAAAAAACTCAACTGGCTCCTGCCCCCACACGCCTCAGTGGCCCAGATTTCAAGACCGTAATTCAGTCTTGGTGGTAGGGGGCCAGGTCAGAGCTGGTTACTGATCTAGAAGCCAGACTCCCACAGCCGTGGCTTCCTAGATCCCCTTCCCCGAGCAGTTCTGTTTCAACTGCCCAGATCTTGGGGAAGACTCCGCAGGACGTTTCCTTGTGGGATTTCCGTCATCGTCCTGTTGAGGAGGCGGAAGACGGTTCCTATGGGAGGGGAGAACTCCGAGGAGGAGGAACTTGTGGAGGACCCTGAGGATACGAAAGGAAGAACCTCCCCTAAATCGCTGCCGGAGGATCATTCTTTCTTTTTTGGACCTCTTGAGGACCTTAAGAGATCATTTCGACTGGGAGTTGGAGGACCAGGATCCTATGCGACAGACTCGTGGAACACCTTGATTTAGAGTCTCTACCGTCTATTCCGGTCCCCCCATGGATGGGTCCTCACCAAGACCTCACTACCACCGTCTGGCAGATGCCTCATTCGATCCCGGCTGTCCCCAAAAAGGTGGACAGGCTTTACCGGGTGCCAAAGGACGCACCTTTTTTAAAGGCTCATCCTAAGGCAGACTCTGTGGTCATCTCGGCTGCTCATGACCGCTCCACAGCTCCCAAGCACATGAGCACGACACCTCCAGACAAAGAGTCGAGGCTGATGGACCAGTTCAGGAAGAAGGTTTACTCGTCTGCCACATGCGCCCTTCGCTCCCTTAGCTATGTGGCCCACAGGTAAAAACAGACTATGGCCAGGTTGGAGGCGAGGGTCCAATCTATGGATCCATCACCTCTTAAGGAGGAACTTGCCAAGGATCTCCGCCTCTCCAAGATCTCCTGTAGGCATGCTCTGCAAGCCACCTATGACTCCGTCGATTTGGTGGCCCGTACCTCGGCAACTGCCGTTGCCCCTTAGACTGCATTCCTGGCTTCGTCTCTCTGGGCTCGCCAACGAAGTCCAGTCGTCGATTCAGGATGCCCCCTTCAGGGGCTCAGTCCTTTTTGGAGGAGATACCAAGGACATCATAACGGATTTACAGGACAAAGGTGTGGCACTTAAATCCATTAGGTCCATGTACTGATTGGGCACTCGACAACAGCAGCCCTTTTGGAAAAGGACTGGGAGGCAGCGGAAGAGCGCTCAGGCGAGACGCCAGGGTAAGCGTAAGGCCACGGGTACCTACCCCGCTCCCAAGAATCAGCGGCGTTAGAGGACCTCTTCGAAGCGTCCGCCCGTCTTGACTCTCCGGCCCCACCGTACCCTCTGTCTCGCGATGGGGAGCAGGTGGGGGGGAAGGTTCGCCCTTCATGCACAGGAGCGGAGGGCGATCACTTCAGACAAGTGGGTCCTGCAGCTAGTGCCTGTGGGACACACACAGTTTCTGGAGATCCCTCTGGATACTCCTCCTTGGAAGTCCTCTTATTCCCAGGACCAGGTACTCCTCGTTAGCAAGGAGGTCAGTGCACTCTTGCTCAAAGAAGCAATCGAGCCAGTCCCCTTCGGGCAAAGGGGAAAAGGGTTTTACTCCCATTTCTTCCTGGTTCCAAAAAAGACCAGGGACTTCAGACCCTTTCTTGACCTGAGTCAACTCAATCAGTATGTGGAGAACAAGAAGTTCCGCATGCTGACGCTCCAGAGCCTTCTTCCTCTCCTGTTGGAGAATCATTGGCTCTGCGCCCTGGACATGCAGGATGCCTACCTGCACATTCCTATCTTCCCTAGCCACTGCCATTTCCAAGGGGAGCATTTCCAATTCCATGCACTCCCCTTTGGTCTGTGTTTGGCACCTCGGGTTTTTACCAAGTGCTTGGCGGTAGTAGTGGCGTTTCTACACTGCAGGGGTATTGCGGTGTTCCCTTACCTGGACGACTGACTGATCTCAGCTCCGTCCAGGGATCTCTTATTGGAATCTCTGACTTTCACACTGGACCTCTTCAACCGACTGGGGATAACGGTCAGTGTCTCCAAGTCGTTTCTAGTACCGTCCCAGAGACTGCAGTTCATTGGAGCAGTTCTGGATACTGTCCAGTGCAGAGCCTTCCTTCCTGCAGACAGGGTGGAGACCCTAATCAGCCAGGCTCTCAAAGTAGCCTCTTTCTCAGGACCATTCCTGCCCGGGAGGTCCTTCACCTCTTAGGACTGCTTCCATCACGACCGTTCCCCTAGCAAGGCTGCACATGAGAATCACTCAGTGGTCATTAAGGGTGCAGAGGGATCAGATCCTAGATGACCTGGGCCATCCGGTCTTGGTCTGTTCAGTGTTCCAAAGGGATGTAAAGTGGTGGGAGATTCCCCACAATCTTTCCCTGGGACTTCCGTTCCGAAACCCTGTACCGGGAGCTACCCTCACCACGGATGCCTCAGATATGGGGTGGGGGCCCATCTGGGGGATCATCAAGCTCAAAGCCTTTGGTCAGGCCTGGAGACTTCTCTCCACATCAATTTTCTGGAGCTCAGGGCGGTCCTATATGCATTACAGGCTTTTCAGACCCTGCTACCCAAGGGAACACTGCTGATCCAAATGGACAACATGTAGGTAGTTTGGTACAGCAACAAACAAGGAGGAACCCGATCATACCTTCTTTACAGGGAAGCGACCCGGCTGTGGAACTGGGCAGTCCAGCACCTTCTGGTCCTGGTGGCTGTGCATGTTCCAGGCGTTCTAAACGTCCTGGCGGACAGTTTCAGCAGAACTCGAATCCTCGCCCACGAATGGAAATTGCATCAGGAAGTGGCGGGCTCCATCTTCCAGATTTGGGGATGTCCAGAAATCGATCTCTTCGCCTCCCAATCCAACGCAAAACTTCCAAGTTTTGCTCGCTCATTCCAGAGCGCGGTGCTTTCTGGAACGACGCATTGTCTCTATCATGGATAGGGAAATTTTTGTACACTTTTCCCATTCTACAGAGGGTTCTTCTCAAACTTCAAGCCGAAGGAGCAAGAATGATCCTTATTGCTCCTCTCTGACTGAGACAAATTTGGTTCCCGCTGTTACAACAGCTCTCCAGGGAACCACCGGTTTCACTTCCACTGACTCACGACCTCCTGACTCAGAATCAGGGCAGGCTGGTTCATTCGGGGCTCAGGACCCTGCATCTTCATGCGTGGCTCCTTCAGATGTAGCGATTTCTCGCTTTGGGGTCTCCTCTAGAGTGGCTCAGGTCCTCATCGAGGCCAGGAAACCGTCCACCTGTTCCACTTATGCTATGAAATGGAAGTGGTTTTCGATCTGTTCTTCCACTCAGGGTTGGGACCCTTTCTCCTGTTCAGCCCCTCAAGTCATGGAATACCTCCTTCATTTATCAGACTCTGGTCCGTCCTATTCTTCGTTGAAGGTCCATATCTCAGCCATTTCCACGTACCACGAGCTAGAGGATGGTAAACCTGTGGCTCAGTTGGAGGTATCAAAGACCTTTCTGAAAGGCATCCTCCATCTGAAACCCCCCATCCGCAGCCCAACTCCACCCTGGGACTTTAACCTCGTTCTGGAAAAGCTCACCCTTCCTCTTTTTGAACCGGTTATGAGCTGTGATCTGCACTTCCTTTCCTGGAAGGCACTTTTTCTGGTGGCTGTTGCCTCTGCCCGAAGGATTTCGGAGCTTCACGCTCTAGTCTGCAAGGAGCCCTACTTGATTTTCCATAGGGACCGGGAGGTCCTTCAGACGCATCCGAGGTTCCTTCCCAAGGTTGTGTCGGAATCCACACTGAACCAGTCAGTAGAGCTTCCAGTTTACAGCCCGTCCCCTTCCAACAACGACGAGGCACTCCTTCACACGATGGATGTCCATTGGATCCTCTGGTGCTATACTCACCAGACTAAAGAGCTCCACTCTTGTGATCAGTTATTTGTTTCCTTTGCCCCCAGGTCGAGGGGCAAACCGGTTTCTAAGCAGGGCCTTTCCAAATGGTTGGGAAACTGCATCCGGTACTGTTACCAGAAGTACGATAAACCTCTTCTGGGTTCCATAAGAGGTCATTCTACTAGGGGCATGGCTGCCTCTGCAGCCTTCCTTTGGAACGTTTCTACAGCAGACATCTGCGCTGCCGCTACTTGGAGTTCTGTCCACACCTTTACCAAACACTACAGTCTGGACATTGCTTCTAGGCGGAGGGCCGGCTTTGGATTAGCCGTCCTGCAAGGCCTTTTGTCCTAAGCTGGGTCCATTCTGGACTTCAGTTGTTCTGCTGGAGCTAGCTTCTGCCTCCCTAGTTTCTCTCTCTCTCTCGGGACTGCTTGGGACTCCGTCCTGTATGTGATGATCTACTGAAGGAACCCTCTCGAAGTCGGATAGTACAGTTACGTTGGAACTTACTGTAACAGTAGATCTTCGAGAGAGGTTCCTTCAGTAGGTCATATTTTTCCCTCCCTCCCTCCCCTCATTATATTTTACGGGGACTCCAGTTCCTGTTCGCTCCTGCTGTATGGCCTCTTCCTGGCTCCGGTGGGAGAACTGGAGGGCGGGCGTGGGGACTGCCCACTATATACAGTCACGCTGACGCCAGTCACATGATGCCGGATGGGTGGTCCCCCGTCAAGTATTGCTAGAAAAGTCTGCCGTGCAGCTAGATGCCAGGTGGCGCCAGTCCTATATATGATGACCTACTAAAGGAACTTCTCTCGAAGATCTACTGTTACGGTAAGTTTCTACTTAACTGTACTTTTCTAGGGATGTGAATATGATGATCTTACTTTGAGAGCGTTCCTGCAGTAGGTCATAACATACAGAACTGCACCCCCTGGCATCAGGACTGCACTGCAAACTTTTGTTAGCAAAGTCTGTCGGGGGACCGCCCAGCCGACCTCACGTGACTGACGTGAGCATGACCGTATATAGTGAGCGGTCCTCATGCCTGCCTTCCAGTTCTTTCCCACTGTCTGCCTGCACAAGGACCTCGCGGTGAACGTTGCTCCAGTCGATCGCCAGTTTGTATAAGTATTACTTACTTGTTTCTCGATTTAAAGTCCATTTGTTAATTCTTTTATGTATTCTTCACCTCCAACTCCGAAGTCCAAGAAGAAGTGTGAAAAGTGTGGCGCACAAATCCCTCACAAGGACGGCCACCGGCGCTGCCTCTTCTGCCTAGGCCTGGGTCACGATACCAAGGCCTGCCCTGATTGTAAACCTTTCAACCAGTCCATGCTCAAATGCAGGCAGCAAACCATGGAAGCCCATTTTCGAAAATCCAGAATGGCCACTTTGGAAAAAGAAATGCAAAAGCTAAGGGAATCCACTGCTTCACCTTCTTCGTAGCTCAATAAGACAAAAATAAAGAGAAGCATAGGGAGTGGGAACGTTTGGGGGACCAGGAGCGGGTTTCCTCTGGTAAGGTCGCCGGGCCCAAGACCGCGGTCCCCACAATGAGCAAGACCGTTTCCCTGCCGCCTTTCCTGATGATTGTTCAGACTGCTTCCAAGAGTCCTCCAGGTACCTCTTCTTCTTTTAGGCCCATTAAAACTTTCGAACCGAGCTGCAGGAGAAATCTCCGGAGCGACTGTTCAGTGAGTCGGAGTAAAGAATCTGACGGTTAGCTTTCAAAGGGAAACAGACAGAGACATCGACCGAGCTCGAGCTCTGCATAGAAATGTTAACCCTTTGTTCTCCGGGGCAGTTTAAAAGCTGGGGCTAACTGCACTTGTCAGAATACAGCAAGACTCCAATAGAAGAAACATAATTACTAAGGTGAGTAATTTTTTCTTTCCTGCTGCCTTTCCTGCTGATTGTCCAGGCTGCTTCCAAGAGTCCTCCAGGTACATCTTCTTCTTTTAGGCCTATTAAAATGTGCCCCAAACCTGACACCTCAGCCAATAAGCCGCCCACCTACTCCTCTGGTGAGCGGCCGGTTATTACCGGTAAGTCGGTAAGACAGATTCCCGCCAAGAGGGAATCTGCATGACACCTGCTGATAAGTCGGTCGAGGGTCCGGGATCTCTGGCGACCGCCCGATCGAAGCTCACCCTCCCGGCCAGCTGACGACACACACCGACATTTGGTCGAGCTCGCTGGCCAGCCCTCCTCCCAGGTCCCCCCTGGACAGGAGCCTTCCCCTCCACCCTCCCCTGTGGAACCTCCAGCCCCAGAGATTACGACTGGGACGGAGGGGGAAGAGGGTCCCCTGGATGTGGCTTCACCTTCCTGCACTCCAGTGGTGATACCCACCGTCACTCCCTGGGACTCTGACGTCGGGACCGGTTCCGTCACCGGCTTCTGGGAACCTCTTGTTTCCGACGTGCCTTTCTTTAGCCCCGCTGTTAGAGGTCCCTCCAGGCACCGTGCACCTCACGCCCAGTGTGCCGCCAGACCCTTTCGCTAAGCTGCCATCGGAGCCACCATCAAGGCCCTTACGACTGCCCCTGACGCCAGCTGACCCGACGTTAAACCCTCTGACGTTGACTTTCCTGGCACCAGATAATCTTCCAGGCTCTTCGAGGCCTCCTTTGGATCAAGGCCATCCGTCAGACTACCGCCCTTTCCGACGTCTGGTTTTCCGCCATGAGGCCCGACGATGGTCCCTTTCTTCCAGTGGTATTATCCTGGATATCAAGGCTATACCCCACCTTTTTACCAACCATCCGGATACCCTCCCCCTCAGTACCCGGGGATGGGCACCCACTACTTTCGGTCCTGGTGGCAGAAAGCCAGATCTCAGTTGTTTTTTTCGAGCTGGATAAAAGGATGCCGGCCCCAGTGGCTACCCCCGCTCGTCACCTGTGGGTTCTTTTCAGTCAACCACAGTGCACTTATCCAGAGGTGCCACTCTGGAGGTCACCTTACCAGGTGTTGGAACTTCTGATAGAGAACAGTCTTCAGACTCAGAGGAGGACTCCTCTGATTCTTCATCCGGAGAGCAGTCCGGAACCACAGGAGCTAAGGGCAAGGGGTCACCAAAATCGTCTCCTGAAGACCCCTCCTTTACAGAACTCCGCATCACCCAGTAGGCTAATGGATGGAACGCGGAAGAACAAGACCCAAAACGTAAGCATCTAGCTGAACACCTAGACCTAGAGGCGGTATCTCCAATTCCTGTTCCTCCTTGGACTGCCCCCCATGAGGATCTCACTACCACCATTTGGCAGTTGCCCCATTCTATTCCGGCCACTCCGAAAAAGGCAGACTGGCTTTACCATACGCTGGAGAGCGTTTCTGTTGCAGATTCCCAACCCAAGGCAGAGTCCATCGTAATAGCTGCAGCTCACGACCATACTGTCAAGCCAAAACTTGAGTACTTCTCCCCCTGATAAAGAATCTAGGCAGCTAGACCAGTTTGGGTGGAAACTCCACGCCTCCTCCATCTGTGCTGTTCCTTCTCTCAACTACAAAGCACATATGATCTCCTTCCAGAAGGCCACCATGGCTAAACTGGAAACTCGACTTAAGACTGTGAAAGACTCTGACCTCAACGCGGAATTTGCTAAGGATTTGCGTTTGTCCAAGATACGTTGCAGGCATGTGCTTAGAGCCACTTATGACTCAATGGATGCAGTGTCTCGGTCCTCCGCCACAGCTGTATGCCTCCGGCGTCATACTTGGCTACGTGTCTCCGGGCTTTACTCTGACATCCAGGATGCCCCCTTTCAAGGATCAGTTCTCTTTGGAGGGGACACTTAGGACATCATTACGGGCCTTCAGAATTGTGGACAAGCCCTAAGATCTGTAAAATCCTTGTACAAGGTGGGCTTCAGACCAAAACAGCCCTTTCGACGCCAGCAGAAGTGGCAAGGTAAGCAGTCCTTCTCAAGCGTCAGAACAAAAGGAGAGCACCGGGGTCACCTGTCACTTCACCCCTTGCCTTCAAAACCCAGAGGACAACTGGGGGATCCCTCCCCTCCACCTTCCAGCACTGTGGAGCAGGTGGGAGGAAGGTTTGCCCTTCACGTAGAGGAATGGCAGGGCATCACGTCAGACTCATGGGTCTTGCAACTAGTGTCAAGAGGCCACACCATTGAGTTTTTGAAAAGACCTTGAGAGGCGCTTAAAACAACTGCAGAAGAAGATGTCTGAGAAGGCTGCTAAACCGGCTGCAGACAAACCGAATTTGAGCCGAAAAGAACCGGAGGATCAGGCCTGCTGACCCTGCCGCAAACCCGGCAGCAGCAGGAAAGTGAAAAAGAAAAGAAAAACACTTAGCGTTTGAACCGCAATTAAGTACCCCCGGTTCTAACCGCTGAGGAAATGGCAAATGCTATTAAAATAATACAGTTGCTTCAACTGGTAACCCTGGTTCCGGTTCTGAAGCGGCCGTGCCTGGATCCTTCGAGTTCCACTCCGGTTCCCGATTCCTTGGAACCCAAGTTGGGCACTTTTGTGGAGGAATATGATGATGCTGTTGAGGAAGAGGATTACGGTAAACCCATTGATCCGGATATTGCACCGGATCCTCGTCCTGACTCCCCTGACAAGGGTACCGAGGACTTTACCTCTCATTTTAAATTTGTGAAACAGGTGGCTCAGTCCCTAGACCTCCCCACACAGGAATCAACTGATGAGGAGGAGAAACAGGACTATAGAGAAATGATGGATGTGCAGGCTCCTAAGAGTTTTACTGCCCATCAATAAGTCCCTGAAGAAGCAGGTCATGAAAATCCTGCATACCCCAGCTTCCATACCACCAGTTGATAAAAAGGTGAATAAGAAGTATTGAGTGGCTAAGGGTGGGGCCGAGTTCCTCTTCGGTCACAAGCCGTGAGGGTGTGGTACAGGCAGCAGCCTGTGATAAAACGGGCATTCCCCTGGCATCACATCCTCATGATAAAGATTCCACAAAGCTGGATTCTATTGCAAAGAAGCCAATACCTGAGTTTTTCCCTGGCAATTGGGCGTGCTTCATACATGGCCTATATTGCCAGGTATCGAGGGACACTCTGGGACACTGTGCTGGAGATTACAAAATCTGTGCCAGCACCAATGGCAAGCAGACCTGGAGGAAGCTGCTAAAAGAGGTATGAGGCCTCCAAGGTCCAATTCAGGATGGCAGTGGATAGCAAGGACACTTCAGCCAGGCAGATGGCTTCCTCAGTGTCTCTTGGAAGATTTGCTTGGCTGAGGACTACTAATCTTACCCACGATACTCAGTCCAAAGCCATGGACTTCCCATGTGAGCCTTCGTCCCTGTTCGGACAACAGACAGGCTTACGTGAGGAAGATGGATGAGTACAAAGTAGCATACCAAAGTGCTGCTGCTAAGGAAAAGGCTCTTACCCCCCAAAAGCAGCATGCCAGAGGTCATGGGGCAGACTTTATAGACCATTTTTCCATCCTCGAGCTTACACACAATATCAGCAGCAGAGAGGCTACTGCAGGGGCAGGAGCCAACCGAACCAGCCCCAGCACCTCAAAATAAGCAGACACCCTGAAGAACCTGCTCGGGTCGGCTCCCTAGTTGAAGTAGGAGGCAGGCTGACCTACTACCTCCTGGAATGGCAATCCATCACCACAGACAGGTGGGTCAGGGCCTTGCACTCAGTTTCAAGGTCAGACCAAGACTGAGGGCAAGAGGTTTTCAACCTTCCTCCACATCAGAGACACTCTTACTGGAAAGGGAGGTGTTAAATCTGCTTACATTGGGAGCAGTGGAGCCAGTTTCTCTCTCATAGAGAGGAAAGGGCCTCTACTCAATATACTTCCTTACAGCCAAGAAAACAGAGGAGTGGCAACCCATTCTGGATCTCAAGACACCTAAACAGGCATTTACTGCAACCAAAATTCAAAATGGTCACTTTAAACACAGTTCTGCCAACTCTAAGGCAAGGAGCCTGGTTTGCATTTCTGGACTTAAAAGATGCCTACTTCCATATCCTAATAAGACAGTCCCACAGAAAGTTCCTCAGATTCAGACTGCCATCAGGCCACTATCCGTTCAGGGCAGTGCCTTTCGGCCTTACTTCTGCTCCAAGGGTGTTCACAAAATGCTTGGCTGTGGTGGTGGCACATCTGCGAAGACAGGGAGTAGCAGTTTTTCCATACTTGGACGACTGGCTCTTAGTGGGGTAGTCTCCCCAGCAGCTCAGGCAGTCTCTGGGGTTGACACAGGAACTGTTACAGTCCCTAGGGTTCTTGATAAACCAGAAAAAGTCAGTGCTGCAACCAGTACAGCTCCTGGAGTTTATAGGAGCAAAACTGGATTCAGTCAGAGGAAGGGCCTTTCTTCCTCAGCTGAGGGCAGACACTCTAATACAGCTAGTGGGCTCCTTCAAGCCTCGCAGCCCCAACCACCACAGTGTCAGGAGCAAGATTTCAAATGAGGGATATTCAATATCAACTCAAGCATTACTGGTGCCAGAAAAGAGTCCGGTTATCAGAACTGGTCCTAGTCACTCAAACATTTGTGCAAGCACTTCAGTGGTGGCAGGATCTGGAAAACCTCAGACAGGGAGTTCCATTCCTCCAGGAGCAACCATCTCTGGTGCCACTACAGATGCATCCCTACTAGGATGGGAAGCACACCTAGGGGAGCATACTGTCCATGGTACATGGCTCAAACAGCAATCATTGCCTCACATCAACCTGTTGGAGCTCAGGGTAGTGTTCCTGGCACTTCAGGCATTCGCCAGCATGCTGCAGGGAAAGGTGGTTCAGGTCAGGCAGACAACATGACCACTATGTACTACAACAGCAAACAGGGAGGCACAAAGTCCACACCCTTGTGCACAGAAGCCATGAGAATATGGACCCTGGCCTGTTCCTGAATATTTTGCTGTCAGCAATCCACTTACCAGGGAAGGACAATGTGCTGGCAGATGCACTGAGCAGGATAAATCAGAACCATCACAAATGGTCTTTAAACAAGCAAGTGCTGCAGTTAGTGTTAAAAAGGTGGGGCACGCCAGAGGTAGACCTCTTCACTTCCCCGGAGAGTTACCAGCTCCCTCAATACTGTTGCAGGCCCTCACTGAAAGGGCACAGTGCCTCTGGATGCATTAACCCTAAATTGGACAGGGAAGTTCCTGTACGCCTTTCCTCCCTTCCCTTTGTTGCTGAGAGCTCTGAACAAGCTCAGATCCCAGCCAGCCACAATGATCCTTCTAGGAGCGTGGATATGTTGTTCATCCCCACTTCTTGGCATGTCCCCTTCCACTTTAAATCTTGCTGGAAGTCTTCATGCTGGCTCCTCCCACCCACCCGGGTGGTATATACCTCGGCTCCCCTCCATGATGCCAGATCTTCCTTTCCGTTGGAAGATGCAGGTTCCCTGGTGCTCTCAAAGCATATCGTAGGCCCTGGATTCTAATTAACGGTTTTTACTGAAACTTAAACTCGTTCGAGTAAGCAATTGCGCTTTCACCGTATCAGACATGGAGGAAAAATCTTCCCCTGGATTTCGCCGGTGCCCCTGCGGCAGAAGATGTCACGCACCGACCCCCACCTAATGTGCGTTTACTGCCTAGGTGTCGGACATGACACCTCGTCAGTGGAGGTTTTGCTCGGCTCTTCATCGCAATATCCTGGACCATCGCAAGGCGATTTGAAGCTGGGGAGACCGGAGAAAAGGAATTACAGAAATTGAAGGAGGCGCAGGGGGGGTTTCATGCCGTGGATCCACCGAGCAGCTGGAACAAATGAAAGCATTTGAGGAGGAAGTAGCTCGAGCCTGCCAGTCGGAGCTTCTTTGTTCCTCTGAACCTTGGATCTTACTTCGAGACACAGCTCTTGCAGCAGGTTACACCATTAGAACTGAAGCCGGCAGGCGTCCAGGACCACCGAAAAAATTCTAGTCAGCTATCTTCCAGCGAGGACCGCCAGCGTCGGTCCCGTCTCCGGCGTCAGGCGTGTATATGTGGTATTACAAAAAGAGGCGGTCCCTTAGATTCCCCAATTCTTTCCGCCGTCGACTTGCATGTCTCGACCCTTCGGTTCCAGTCTAACGCGCGACGCGTGGTTCAGAGCTTTCCTCCAGGAAATTCTTTTTTCTTCAAGCAAGATTGTTGCTGATGTCCTCTCCGACCTCCGGTCATCCCTCCAAGTGTACTTGTGGGAAACAGATCCCGTTCAAGGACTCCCACACAGCCTGTGTTAGGTGCCTGGTCCCAGACCACGATACCCAGGCCTGTTCCTTCTGCCAGGGCTTTAACAGCCGAACAAGGATCCGACGTCAGAAGGCCCTCCAGGCTTTTTTGTTGGAGGAAAAACTGAAGACCATGTCCTCCAAGGGGGATTCCTCGTCCAAATCCCACAAGCACGCGGAGAAAAGAAGGGAGAAGGCCCCTTCCAGGTCCCCGTCCAGGGCTTCGGAGTCCCGCAGCTCCGGTTCTCGGTCTGACCGCTCTCCTTCCAGGGCCAGCTCTCAGCCTCCCCCAGCTGCGGTAAGAAAGCCTTCTTCTTCTCAGGCCAAGTCCGCAAGGCCGTCGTCCTCCTCCTCTTCCAAGGCCTTGGCGAAGTCCGGGGAGCGCCACCACCATCATCATAAGTCGGGTTCCCGCTCTTTGGCTCCCGACGTCCGGTCATCTTCTGTGCCTCCTGCGTAAAACTTTGGAGCTCACACCGTTGAAGAACCTGTAGACCCGATGCTGGCCCGACCGTCGTCGACGGTCGTCATTCACTCCGGAGCCGTAAATGCGGCGGGCCGTCGTCGCCAGACCATCCAGCGGACACCGGCTGGGGACGGCGTCCGTTCCGCCTGAGAGAGGGCTCCACGCCTCCGACCGGCGTCGGTCAGGAGCGTTGACTGAGGAGGACAGCGCAGCCTGAGGACCAGGCAGGCGACCCGGCCTGTGAAACTCCAGACCCCTCGCCTTGCCGAGGCCCTGTGAGGCGACACGGGACCCGGCGGCCGCCCACGGCTAGGCGTCGTCGGGACTTTCTATAGGAAGGAAGGATCTCTTCACTTACTGTTGGGACACCATGAAAGGGACATGGCCCCACTGCTCCTCCTCCGGTACCGGCCCCCCCTTCGCCTTCGGGGTCGGCAGGCCGCTTACCTCCCCCCCGGGAGCCTGGATCCTCTCCCAGGGGAAGATCAGAAAAACTGAGACCTCCGTCCAAATCCTCTTCTGGATCACCCAGCCCCAAGAGATCCAGGAGACACCAATGTTCGCCGTCGACGGAGGACACGGGATCAGTCTACTCTTCCTCTAGATCCCCATCTCCTCTCTCCATCCCTTCTCCGGACCCACGTGAGACACCGAGATCTCCTCCGGATGACCCCTCGTTCATGGATATTATGCGACATATCCAGGAGAACATGGGATGGGATGCAGAAGAACTAGACCCGGAAAGGTTATGCCTTGCCAAATATCTTCGGCAGAAGGACCCCAAGCCTGTGGTGGTACCACCTTGGTGGACACTTCGTGGGCGTCACCAAGGCAGCGTGGAAGCGTCCACATTGCGCTCCCGGCGGTGCGAAGAAAGCTGATCGCCTGTACAAGGCTCCTAGGGCGACCAGTACCTGACACAGCAGCCTCCAGGCCGACTCTCTGGTCATCTCAGCCTCACATGACCGGTCACAGAGAGCCGCAACATTTGAGCACCCTGCCACGGACCCAGAGTCCAAACAGTTGGGCGCACTGGGCAAGCGCGCGTCACGCTTCCGCTACCTGCGCCCGTCAGATCCTTGAACTACCTGACCCACAGGTTTCAATTCCAGAGCGCCTTGTGGAACAGGGTCTGGAGGCGGCTGAAAAGCTGCCCGAAGGTGAGCAGAAGGAGGAGATGCTCCAGCTCCTCCGTACGGGTTCAGACGTGGGGACCCAAGTGCTTCGAGCCGCGTACGACTCCGCTGACTCATCGGCCTGAGCAGCAGCTTCTGGCATATACCTCCGGAGACACTCCTGATTACGTGTCTCCGGCTTTACCCCGGATGTCCAGAAAAACATTATGGACGCTCCGTTCGAGGGAGAAGTTTTGTTGGTAATCCTTCCAAGAAGATCATTACCAAACTTCAAGAGGCAGGGAAGAAGCGGTAAGGTCGTTCGAGCCATATACCGACCCAAGCTTGGTTCCTTTCGTAGGAACCAAAGCCGTTTTCGTGGGCGGACACAGAGGCAGCAGCCCCGCTCTGCTACACATCAGAGGGGATCCAGTTTCCGTAGAACCCAGGGAAAACAGCCCTCTAGCCGAGGTCAGCGTTCCCCTGGGCCGACCCAGCCAGCGGGCCCATCTGCCGCCACAGCCTGACTCCTTTCCGGCCCCCGCCCCTCAGGATCAGCGAAATCATGGTCGGGGTCGCATTGCGAACTTCCTGCCGGGATAGGCAGGCCATTACCACTGACAGGTGGGTTCTGCAGTTGGTCAGTCTAGGCCACTTTATAGAATTCGCAGAAAAGCCACCCTCGAGGCCTCCTTTGCTCTCCGTATCCGAGTTCAGCACAAAAATTTAATCTGGCAAGAGGTACTCGCTCCTAAGAAAAGGAGCGATAGAGTCGTTCAGAAGAAACCAGAAGGGGCGAGGATATTATTCCACTTCTTCCTGGTTCCCAAGAAATCAGGGGACCTCCGTCCGATTCTGGGACCTCAGCGACCTCAATGTGTCGGTGGCCTACAAAAGATTCCACATGGTGACTCTTGGGCCTTATTCCCATGCTGAAACAAGGCGCCTTTTAGCGTCTCTAGACATGCGGGGCGTACCTGCATATCCCCCCAAGCGACGTGCACCAGAGGTTCCTAAGCCCGAGGTTTCTCGACCACCACTTTCAGTTCGAGCTCTTCCGTTCGGTCTGTCATCGCACCAGGGTCTTTACCAAGTGCATGGCAGTCGTGGCAGCATCTCTGAGAGAACAGGGCCACTATGTGTTCCCCGTACCTCGACGACTGGCTTCTCATGGCCGCCTCCAGAGAGCGTTATTTTCATGGTTTCAGAGCACCCAGGACTTGTTTCAATCTCTGGGCATTCTCATAAATTACGAGAAGTCTCTCCTGGTACCGTCGCAGAAACTGCAGTTCATAGGCGCAGTCCTGGACACTGTTCAGGGAAGAGCTTTTCTTCCGGACGATAGAGCGGAGTGCATCAGATCCCTCATAAGGGATTTGTCATCGAACAAGATCGTACCTGCCAGGTCGGTCCTTCGCTTGCTCGGACGCATGGCTGCGGCCATTCCTACTGTCCCTTCATAGGCTCCACATGCAGGTAACCCAGTGGACGCTCAAGGTACAATGGGACCAAAGGCAAGACCACTTGCAGCATCCGGTCAGGATCACAAACTCAGTCATCCGAGACTGGCAGTGGTGGCTAGTACCTGGGTCGCTCTCCAAGGGCGTCCCGTTTGTAGCGCTGTCCCCGGAGGTAACCCTCACCACGGACGCCTCAGGTCTTGGGTGGGGGGCACACCTGGACGGGGTAAAGTCCCAGGGTACGTAGACCCCGTTGGAAGCTCATCTCCATATCAATGTCCTAGAGATGAGGGCGGTTCTCTATGCCCTGCAGGCCTTTCAGTCAGTAATCCCACCGTGGACTCTCCTGCTTCAGACAGACAACACGGCGGTGATGTATTACCTCAACAAACAAGGAGGCGCACACCCTTACCCCCTTTACAGGGAGGCCATGAGGGTGTGGGATTAGTCATCGGACCACGGTACAAATCAGATCACTGTGCATGTTCCCCGGGTGGACAACACAATTGCAGGCGGCCTGAGTCGATCCCAGGCCAGAGTCCGCTAGTGGGGAACTTCTTCAAGAGATAGCAGAGGATCTGTTTCTTCGTTGGGGAAATTCAGAACTAGACTTGTTCGCATCCCCATCCAACCCAAAACTGCCCAATTTTGCTACGCTAGATCCAGGGCCTGGTGTTTTCTGGGAGACGCGTTATCCCTCTCCTGGGCAAACAGATTCCTCACGCTTTCCCTCCCTCCCGTTGATCCAGAGGTTCTTCTCAAACTGCGCGAGGGAACACGCACTCCATGATCCTGGTGGCCCCGTTCTGGCCCAGACAGATCTGGTTCCTTTGTTGGTGCAGCTATCTAGAGAACCCCCGCTCCGTTACCACTCAGCTCCCACCTCCTGTCTCAGGAGAATGGTTCATTAGTCCATCGGACCTCGCTCTCTGAACCTGCATGCTTGGCTCCTAGAACATAGCCATCTTCCATCGAGGTTCCGTGAAGAGGTGCAGAGGTTCTTTCTGCAGCCAGAGCCCGCACACGTCAGACGTCGCCATGAAATCGGCGCAGTTTTTATTTATGGTCACGAGCTCGTGATCGATCCCCTTAGGTTGTCCTGTGGGAGTAGTTTTGGATTACCTCCTCTCCCTTTTTCATTCAGGCCTAGCCTACTCCTCCATTAAGGTGCACCTCTGTGCCATTTCTGCCTCTCACCTCCCGGTGGGTCATCGTACAGTAGCTCAATTGGACGCCTCTCGGGAATTTCTTAGGGGAGTGTTACACCTTAGGCCTCCCATTAGGGACCCTGTTTCCATGGGATCTGCTCTTTGTCCTGGAACAGCTCATGCTCCCCTTTTGAACCTGCCGCGGATTGAAAGCTACGTTTTCTGTCGGGGAAACGCGTTATTTTAGTTGCTGTTACTTCAGCGAGAAGAATTTCTGAGCTTCACGCCTATGTGCAAAGAGCCTTATTTAGCTTTCCACCGACAGAGTATCCCTGAGGACTAGATCCTAAGTTTTACTTAAGGTGGTCTCTTCACTCTCTAAACCAGGACATTGACCTTCCGGTTCTACTTCCCGATTATTCAAATAGAGAGAGGCTTTGCTCCACACCTGGATGTTCACATCTAGCCTGAGGTATGACCTCAACAGAACTAAACCCTCTCGTAGTTCTGAACAGCTTTTCTTTCCTTCTCTGAGAGAATGATGGGCCAATCAGTATCCAAACAGTCTCTGTCTCGCTGGCTTGTCCAGTATATTTCCTGCTGTTATGATATAAAACAAAGCCCCCTCGGGCTCGGTCGGGGAGTCATTCTACTGGGGGTGGCCCATCCTTTGCAGCACTCAGAAACATCTCCACCTCTGCTATTTGTGCTGCAGCCACTTGGAGCTCTGTGCATACCTTTATCAGGCATTATAGCCTGGACACGCCTCTAGGTGAAGGGTTGGTTTCGGCCTTGCGGTGCTACAGGGTCTCCTGTCCTAGGTTCAGGACCTGGAATGTACTTCCTATTTTCCTCCTCCCGGAATTTCTGGCAGCGTTACTGCTTGGGAATCAGTCCTAATGTGTGTAACCTGCTGCAGAGCTGTGTCTCCAGTAAGATAGTACAGCAGTAAGAACTTACTGTCACAGTAGATCTTCGAGAACAGCCTTGCAGCAGGTACCTTCCCGCCCACCTTCCCTTTGAGGAGGCATGGCTCAGTCTCCTGAGCAGGATTTTATCTTTCTGTCTTCTGGACGGCGAACTCGGTCTCCCATTTCGAGATGTCAGCCTGCGGCCGAAGTCCTCGGCGGGAGAACTGGGGAATCTGGCGGACCGCCTTTTGTACCACACCTGACGCCAGAGGCGGGACTGACGTCGGGGGCGGTCCCTGCTGAAGATAGCTAGCTAGAATTTTTCCGTGGGGTCCTGACGCCTGCCGGCTTCAGTTCTAATGGTGTAACCTGCTGCAAGAGCTGATCTTCCCTTGTCAATCTTCACCATTCATTACTTCCTGGGTGTAAGCCGGAGGCGCGCGCCCGCCACGGGAGCTTTTTTTTTTTAAGCTAGCTCTAACGGCGCCGCCCTCGAGACCGACGTCATGCGCGAGGGGCGGCCGTTAGTAGCTACCGACTCCTCCTCCAACTCAGTTCTGTTTCTCCCGCCGTCGAGGCAGCACCTGCTAACGCCGGGCGAGTAAATAGTATCCTCGTAGTCTGGGCCGACTCCTGTTTTCGCGCTACTCTACGGCCATACCACGGTAGAGACTGTTCCTTTTTCTATTTATCGGCAGTCGGTGCTTTCCTACTGTGTTTTTACCTCATTTGTTTGGCGTTATGTCGGTTCTGGGTAGCGTTTTTTCTAAAACGGGCACGCCCCTATGCGTCGGTGCTTTCCTGTGGCTGGCATTTCTCCGTCTCGGACCGGCACGGCGTGTCTTCGATGCCTGGGACCCACCGCGGTAGCATGGATTGATGCGATGCTTGCTTCTCCATGGACCCGTCAGCGTCCTCTAAGTCAGCGTTCAAGCTCGGCAAGGCCCGGCGACTTTCGGGGGCGGCGTCGTTCACGGGACTCCGCAGGTAGAGGTCTCTAGGCCCTTCCCGGGTCCCTCCTGGCCTATATAGTCGGAGGAGGGAAGCACTCATCTCTTCTTGCCGATGAGAGGCCCTTCCACGGGGTGTGCCTGGGAGCGTTATGGTCCTCCCAGGGCCGCGACGTCGACATCACGCCTCGGAACAATACCGGGAGGTGCAGGCTCCCCCAGTGTCGAGGCCCTTGATTTCTGGGCCGGTTGCCGCGACCTCGACGCCGCTTTTCGGCGCCATTTCGGATCCCGGCGCCGTTCGCAGTGCTGGTGATCGGGACGGCGCTGTTTGCGGCGCCGTTTTGGCCCCCGGCGCCGTTCACCTGGTTTCTCCTCCTCGCGGTGCCGGCTCGGTTTCCGATGCCGGGAGCAGTGCCGTTGGCCCCGCTGGTACCGCGGAGGAGCTGGGATCAGGCCTGGCTGTAGCTAATGTTCGGGGGGCGCCGCCTCTGGTACGGTGCGTTGCGGCCGTTGCCTCCCGAGGAACCTGGGTAGCCAGCATTGAGGTCCTGCTGATCTCGTCTCCTCGGAGGCGATGATTCAAACGTGGACCATCCTGGCACCCCCACTCTTCGGAGTCTGGGTCCCTGTGGCACGGAGGTACCAGGCGAGCGCGGCCCTCCCTCTCACCCCCTTCCGTCCTCTCCTGTGGGCTCTCCGGCTGGGGTGGCCTTGAGTCCCAGGAGGGAGGCGGGAGGTGACTGGGAGGAGCTCCTCCTCGGGGACCGGTGACAGCTACCTCGGTGCTGTTGCTCCCTCTGGGGGTGGGAATGCCGTGCCGAGGAGGAGGGCTCTCTCGAGTCCCAGGGGTTGAGGGCAGGGACAGGCCCTCGGGTCTTCTTTGGCCACCGGGGGGTGGCCAGGAGCGGAGTGCTGAACCCCGCCCTTCCCTCCGGGCTCTAGGGGCCCTCCGGTGGTGTGTGCTCGGGCTGTCTTTCTGGATCCATGCAGTCCGACTTCATCGCAGGGAAGGTTCTCCCCTGGGCTCTTCCAGGCTCCCTTCCTCAGGGTTCCATCTTGCGGCCTGGTTTGTTGTCCGGGATCCCGCCAGCTCGGGCTCCGTTCCCGGATTCCAGAGCCCTGGCAGAGATCCTGTGCCTCCTCAGTAGGTGCCCCTCCCATCTCTCTCTGCCTCCACCACCCCGCCTCCCGGGCCATGTCGGTCCTACAGGTCCGTTATCCTGGGAGCAGTTCAGAGATTCTGCAGCGGCCTTCCCTTCCATCGTTAGATGTATGCATGGTGGTCTTTCGACTCTCCCCACCGCCCATGGGAGTCCTCTGGGCATTCCAGTTCCCATCATCCTCGTCTCCCTCCTCTGAGGGAGGAAACCCCTCTCATCTCTCCTCCGATGCTGATTTCACTGAATATCAGCGATTCCTCTCGAGGATGGTGAGGACCTTGGGATCTCCTTTATTCGAGAGAGACAATACCCGAACTGAGCGTGAATTCCTTGGGGAATTCAGTGCCCAGCACTTGGTGGTACCTTCCTGGCCAATCCCCTTCCAGGAGGTGTCTGTCCGATCCTGGCAGTCACCGGCCGCTTCTTCTCCAGCCCCGGCTGACTGTCAGCGTAGGTATTGTGCCCCCTCGGAGTCTCTAGGTACCCTTCCCAACCCCCCTTCTGGTTTGGTCTACCTTGACACTCCCTCCGGGCGCCACTGCCTGGCGCTCGACCGCCACGGACCCGGACTCACTTCAGTTCGACCGTTGGGGGCGAAGAGTGTTCTCTTCTTCCCTGCGGCTGCTTGTATAGCATCACATCAGGCTCACCACGCTGCCTACAATCGGCACCTGTGGTCGATGCTTTCTCAACTCCTAGCGTCGATGCCTGATACGGAGCAAACCAGACAAGCTGTTGCCCTCTCCGCTGTAGGCCTGGAGCTGGCAAGACACAGACAAGGGCATCTTATGATGCCAATGAAGGTGGCTTCCAGGCTTCGAGGACAGCGATCTGCATTAGGCGGACGGCATGGCTTGATCTTTCAAGGTTGTCACCCTGGCCCGGGCGTGAAGTGATTACGCTCCGCCTTCGAAGAACCGTCTCTTTTCCTCTAGAGCTAGGAGACTTTTGCAGGGCTTTCTCCGTCTCCTCGTCCTCGGGAGGCACCTCCTAGCTCTTCTCCACTTAGGCTTCTGAATTGATGCAGAGTCTTCTCCTTCTGTTTCTCACCAACAGGAGGCTGGGGGTCTTGTTCCCTCAGGGTCTTTACCTTCCCCTTCTGGGGAAGAGAAGCAGTACTCACAGGAAGTAATGAATGGTGAAGATTGACAAGGAAGATATGAAAATTACGTACCTACCGTAATTCTTGATCTTCTCTTGTATCTTCACCATTCATTACTGACCTTTCCCACCCTTCCCTCAGTGGCCTCCTTCTGTGGCGTCTCCCCCTCCTGTCTCGTTCCTCCCTCTTGCTGAACCAAAAAAAATAAATAAATAATAAAAAAAAATATTTAAAAAAAAAAGGGGGGGGGGGATCTCTCTGTCCTTTCCTGTTTTCCTTAGACATTTCCAGGAAAATTATTTACTCTAAGATTCGTGGGCTTTTGTTGCAGAGTGCTGGGTCGTGAGTAAGCTACACGACTATCTCTCCGCCATGTTCTCTGGCGAGGCACTCCTAGGGACCTTGCCTGACTGTCTGTGCAGTTTGATCCCGCAATATTCTGCTAATCAATTACTAAGCCCTAAAATCAACCCCCTTTTTTCTTTTCTTGCAGAGCAGGAGGAACGGGTACGGTTATTTCCCTTCTCTCTTAAAACTGAGGGAACTCTCTCCGACTGCTTGAAGGCAGCCCCTGGCTTCACAGGTCATGTTTTTCCTCATAAGCCTGCGAGTCATGCTCTGTCTTGAAATTCCGCCTTTTCAAGGGGCCTTCTGCGGACAGTGTTGCAGGAAAAGCAGTGCCAATCATGACTGGTTCTTGCCAGTTCAAGTCTCTCCTGCCTTGCCATAGCAAGTCGATTGAGTTCGTTACTACACAAACCGCCTGGAAAGGATAAAATTTTCTTCCTAAACCCTTGAGCAGCTCTTACATGCTGCCTGGGAATTATCCTTTTCCTAGCGAATTGTCCTCCAGGCAAAGGCCTGCTCTCAGGCCAGGAGCCCGCAGCTAGGATCAAGGACCATGGCATGTTGAGGTCAGAGACTATGCCCTCCTTAGTCTGTCTAGCGGGTTGGTGAACCTTCTCTTCAGCACTACCAGTGGGGATTCTTGCTCCCTTATTAAATCGAGCCTTAAGCCTCTCAGCTAACTATGCTCGCTGGGCATTCTGGTCTCCTCAACATCCCATCTTTCTTCTTCTCTCTTCTTCATTCTTTCTGCTTCCCTTTTCTCTCTATCTGTTCCTCCTAGAGTCGCCCCGGTAAGGAGGCCCTGCGATCCCTAGGGCAGGAATACTCTCTCCTCTGTCTATTCTCCATCGGCATATTCCTTTTCAGTTCATTTTCCTTACTTTGCTATCCCTTGGCTATCTTGCCTCGCTTTCTCTTTTTCCTAATTTGATTTTTTGCCTCTCGGCTCACAGAACTGAGTTGGAGGGAGGAGTCTGATAGCTACTAACGGCCGCCCCTCGCATGGCATAAGGCGTTGGTCTGAGGCGGCGCCCGTTAAACTAGCTTTAAAAAAAAAAAAGCTCCGTAGAGTCGCGCCTCGGCTTACACCCAGGAAGTAATGAATGGTGAAGATACAAGAGAAGATCAAGAATTACGGTAGGTACGTAATTTTCATTTCTCGAAGATCTACTGTTACGGTAAGTTCTTACGTAACTGTACTTTCCACCTTTATGGGCTCCTTCAAGAAGTTGTGCCAGTCTCTCCCCACCCGGGGAGAGGTGCCCTCGGGCTTGTACTCCTCCCGCTCTCGGAAGAGAGAGAGAGAAGGATCCAGAGTCTTTGTCTTGGCGAAGAAGTTCCTGGGACCGAGAGAGGTCAGAGTCCCAGGAACACGCAGTCTCGACTTCAGTCGAGATCGCATCCTCAGCCGCCGGCTTCACAGAACTTCCGTCTGGCCAGGGGACCGAGGAAGTGACCGAGTAGGTCGAAATTATCCTCGACCCGATAGACCCTTTGTCGCCAGCCGTGGCCGATGACTCTTTGAAAAGGACTCAAGTCCTTGTCTTCTCTGATGGGGAAACCCAGCCCGCTGATGTCCCCATCAAGGACCCGGTTCCGGACCCTAGGTTTTCACCAACCCCGGTGTCTCCCGATGGACCAAGTCGGCCTCCCCGATCTTGGTCAA
This sequence comes from Neoceratodus forsteri, assembly GCA_016271365.2. NCBI lineage: Eukaryota > Metazoa > Chordata > Ceratodontiformes > Ceratodontidae > Neoceratodus > Neoceratodus forsteri. The sequence continues at coordinate 688,147,860 of CM057459.1, read as the reverse complement.
GGTCCAGAACTCTCTCAGCGAGCGGCGAAAGTGCCATAAGAGCTCTAAAAGAGCGTCGCCACAGGTTCTTATCCTCCTCGGACAAGGAGAGGCTCCGGCAGAAACTCCGGCGCTATGAAGACCTCATGTGGCAGCAGCTGATTCTGACGGGTAGAAACCATCTCAGGCGTCCACCCGGCCATAACTTGGCTCCCACCTCCTAGGCAGGCCTTGACCCCTCCTGAACCCGAAACCTGTGGGGCCGGCCCGTCCCCGGCTCGGCCTATCGGTCTCCACGATTCTGGTGGAACCACTGCCTAAACAGCCCGAGGAGGGCACCCTCTAAAGAGGACCAACAAGACACCGAGCTTCCCCGATGTCTGTCGATAAGTCACCCTGGACCGCCCTCGGCACATCAAGGGTGACTTAGGCAGTAGACCGCTCTACTATGACTCCTCTAATTCGGACGTCACTGGCTTGCACTCTCATCCGAGGGATGATGAGTCTACGGTCTGCGCAGGGCTGGAGGAAGACCCTTCCTCCTTCCAGGCATACCTCTCAACCTCCTGTCTCATAAATCAGGGACAAGACTTAAAAAATCAGGACACATCTTCAAAATTGGAGATATCAACTCAGAAAGCTGGTAGACTAAGGGTCTTAGTGTAAAATGCATTTTCTAAGGAGGAACAAGTCTGCAACTTTAATGTTTGACATTATTTTGTGCTTACAAGTTCCACTGTTTGGTCAAGGAAACACAATTTTTAGGAGGGACAGGTAAATTTTGAGACAAAATCAGGGACATCCCTGAAAATCAGGGACAGTTGAGAGGTATGCTTCCAGGGCATTCTCCGCCTCCTCTCCAGCTCCACTGGAATGGCCCTGGAGCCACTCAGAAAAAGGCGAGTACCCTCTCACGGACATCCCTTAAGAGAGTGGATACCCTGACAGAGGCCTTTCCAGTGGCCGAGGCCATCGTTAGCCCGGCCCTTGAGCTGGCGGGTCAAGCCTCCTGCCCAGCACCATCTGCCAACATGGCCCGCAAGTCGCGGTGCCCATGGGGTCCCTTGTAGGATTCATTGAACACCCTTGGCCGAGAGCCTGATGACCACCTCTGTGTTCAGGCGCATGGGTAGTTTGGCCGATACAGTCCGATCCCTGGACAAGGAGACCAAAAATATGGACCACTCTGCCCGCAAGGTCTATGCTGCCTCTTCTCTGGGCCTTCGTCAGGCCAGCTCGGCTGTTGTTATGGCACACTTCTCCCGTGCCTTCCTGGGGTCATTTGACAAGGTCCTTCCTCATCTCCCACTAGACATGCAGACTACCGTCGAGCAGGTCTGTAACCAAGGTTGTGCTGTCGCCAAATAGCAGCTCCAGACAGCCTTGGACATTGGAGATTCTTGTGCCCACTCATTGGCAGCCGCAGTGGCCTCTAGTCGCAGGGCTTGGCTGAGGCTTTCCTCCTTTCCGGCGGATACTCGGCATAAACTTGCTGATGTGCCTTTCCTGGGGACCGACTTGTTCGGTCCAGGAGTGACCGGTCACCTTGAGCGTATAGAGCAGTCCAGTGCCACCTTGGATGCTAGTTCTGCCAAGAGTTATTCGGGCAAGAACCAGCAGAAGAGAAAGAAGAAGCCATTTTGGCACTCTTCCCTGCAGTCAGGCAGCCTTCCTATTAAGGAGGTCAGCAGCAGCAGCAGGCTCAAGCTTGGTGCCCGTGGCCCAAGCAGGGTCCTCAACAGCCCCATAAAGGAGGCCGAGGTGCAGGCCCTGGAGCCTCCTCCTCCTCCAAGCCTGTTCAGTGACGGGTTGGGGGTCTCCACCTCTACACCCGTCACTCCAGCTCTGGGTCCTCCTGTGGGGGGGTCGGTTCCACAACTTCCTTTCCACCTGGTCCACTATCACTTCGGACAGGTGGGTTCTCGAAGTGGTTTGTCAGGGACTGCCTCTGGAATTTGAGCAGTACCCTCCAGCCGAGCCCGTGCCCATCGGGAGGAACAGATCTCCGCATGCACCCAGTCGGCTCTTGAGGAGATGTGGCTCAACTCCTCCACAAGGAGGCAGTAGCCAGAGTGCGGGATCCTCCGACAGACCCAGCCTTTGTTTCCAGGTGCTTCCTGGTGCCCAAGCGGATGGGGGCTTGGTGCCCCATCCTAGATCTCCACGACTGGAATCAGTATCTCAGGTCCTGCACCTTTTGGATGGTCACTCTGTCCCAGTTGATGTCGCCTACCTTGACTTCAGCAAAGCTTTTGACACTGTTCCACATAGAAGATTGATAAATAAGCTAGGTAGGCTCGGGATGGGTCAGAAGTTGGTCAACTGGGTGGCAAACTGGTTGACTGGCAGAAAACAGAGAGTGGTGGTAAATGGTATACAGTCAGAAGAGATGTAAGTCACAAGTGGGGTACCTCAGGGATCAGTCCTGGGGCCAGTCCTATTCAACATCTTCATTAGTGACCTCAAGATGGACTAGAGGGTAAGGCTTGTCTGTTTGCAGATGACACCAAGATCTGCAACAGAGTAGATGATCCAGATGGGGTGGGCAGAATGAGAATAGATCTGGATAAACTAGCAGAATGGTCAGAAGAGTGGCAACTGGGATTTAATGCAAAGAAGTGCAAAATCATGCACATAGGAAGAGAAACCCTGAAGCCACTTATAGGCTGGGAGGGAGTTGCTAGCAGTCACAAAGGAAGAAAGAGACTTGGGCATCATCATCACTGATGACCTAAAATCATCAAGCAGACCTCTAAAGCAGTAGGTAAGGCTAGGGGGTGTTAGGGTGTATTAGTAGGGTATCACAAGTCGTAAGAGAGGAGGTAATAATCCCTCTGTACAAGACATTAGTTAGGCCCCATCTGGAGTACTGCGTGCAGTATTGAGGCCACACCTTCACAAGGACATTAACCAAATTGAGGCAGTCCAGAAAGGGCAACCAAAATGGTGCAGGGACTGCATCAGAAGACATATGAGGACAGATTAGCAGGCTCAATATGTATACCCTTGAGCAAAGGAGGAGAGAGGTGATATGATCGAGACATTTAAACACCTTAAGGGCATAAACAAAGGTGAAAGAGTCTAACATGTTTAAATATAACAAAAATAGCAGGACAAGAGGACACAGCATGAGATTAGAGGGGCCGATTAAGGGGAATGTGAGGAAATTCTTTTCACACAGAAAGAGTGGTAGATGCATGGAATGGCTTACCACAAGAAGTGGTGGCTATGAATACAGTGCAGGGCTTCAAACAGGCATGGGATAGGCATAAGGGAGCAATACAAATGACTATGAATAGATAGGTCACTGACAGAGCAAAGGCCGATAGCACATTTATAAGGTAGAAAAAGAAATGGGCAGACTGGATGGGCCTTGCGGTCCTTATCTGCCGTCAACTTCTATGTTTCTATGTTAGATCATACCATCCTTGCAGTGAAACATGTGGTTCTGTTCACCGTATCTACAGGACGCGTTCTTTCATGTCCCAATCCGTCTATCCCACCAGCAGTTCCTCCGCTTCAGGGTCGAAGGGACCCTGTACGAGTTCCGAGCCATGCCGTTCGGCCTGTCATCGGCCTCTCTGGTCTTCACCAAATGCATAGCAGTGATGGCGGCCCACCTTCAGCGTAGAGGAGTCAGAATCTACCCTTATCTCAACGGCTGGCTCTTGGCAGGTTCCTCCCTTCAGGAGATGGAGCGGTCCAGGGATCTGGCCCTCCAAACCTGTTCCCAACTCGGCCTGCTGATCAACGAGGCCAAGTCGGAACTCTTGCCCACTCAGGTGATGGGCTTCATCGGGGCAAACTCGGCTCCTGGCGGACAGGCGGAAGTTCTCTCCTCCTTTGCCCAATCATTTCTGGTTGGGCACTTGCGCCCTACCCGGGACTTCCTGCACCTTCTGGATTACATGGAGGCGTGCACCTCAGTGATCCGTTGGGCCCGGTGGCACATGCACCCCCTCCAGTGGGAGCTGGCCGCCCAGTGGACTCAGCGATATGGTCACTTCGACCAGCTGATCCCTGTATCCCAGAAGATGTGGGACGCTCTCCAATGGTGGACCGCCCCAGACCAGTTGCAGGAGGGGATCATGTTGTCTGCCCCAAGCCAACGGTTGTCCTCATGACCGATGCCTCTCTTATGGGCTGGGGAGCCCACATGGGGGACAACAGGGCACACGGGTTCTGGACCCCCGAGGAGTCCCGATGCCTCATCAACCTGTTGGAGCTCAGAGCAGTCAGACTGGCACTGTCCGCTTTCGCGCCTCACCTCCAAGGTCAAGTGGTTCAAGTCCAGATGGACAATACCACGACCATGTATTACCTCAACAAACAGGGTGTCACGCACTCCCATCTGCTGTGCAAGGAGGCGCTCTGCATCTGGACCCTCGTAAGCCGGCTGGAGGCGGATCTCCTAGCCATTCATGTGGCAGGAGCCTCGAACCAGCTGGCATATGCTCTCGGCCGCATAGGCCAGACATCCCACGAGTGGTCTCTCCATCCAGAGGTAGTTTAGAGCCTGTTCTCCCATTGGGGCAAACCGATGGTGGACCGTTTGCCTGCAGGGACAACACCAAGCTGAGGCTGTATCATGCCGGCCCCCCTCAGCAGGGCTCGCTGCAGGGGGATGCCTTCTCAAGGCCGTGGACCCCAGGCCTCCTCTATGCTTTCCCTCCATTTCCCTTGATCCACAAGGTGCTACTCAAGGTGAGGAGGTGACAAGGCAAAGGTGTTTCTGGTAGCCCCAGACTGGCCGCACCAGTTCTGGTACCCAGATCTCCTCAGCCTCAGCTGCAGGCACCCGGAGCAGCTTTGTACATGCCCAGACCTGATATCTTTCCTTCCGGACCTTCAATCCCTGCGCCTCACAGCCTGGTACCTGAGCGGCTAGAGTTCCAGGCTTTGGGTCTTTCTGAAGATGTCTACACCGTGGTTAAGGCATCCAGAAAGGAATCGACCAGGAAATGTTATGCCTTCAAATGGAAACGTTTTTCCATTTGGTGTCAGGATAAGTGTCTGGAGCCCTTATCCTGTTCTGTGGCTAACATTCTTGACTACCTTTGGTCTCTCTCCAAAGGGGGTCTACGGTCTTCGACCCTTTGGGTGCACCTGGCAGCCATTTCTGCTTACCGGGCGTGGGCTGGTCAGCTGACATTGGCACAGGATACAGTGGTCAGGTGCTTTTTCAAAGGCCTGGATCACATATCCCCTCCGGTGTGTGATCCTCCACCTCCGTGGGATCTGTTGCTGGTTTTGGTAAAGCTCATGGGCAAGCCTTTTGAACCCATGCACAAATGTGAGCTTTCACACTTGTCGTGGAAGACGGCCTTCCTGGTGGCTAGCTCGTCTGCCAGAAGGACAGGGGAGCTCCAGGCCCTTTCGGTGGACTCCCCTTATCTGGTCTTTCACAGGGACAAAGTTGTCCTGTGCCCCCACCTGAAATTCCTTCCGAAGGTGATGTCGGAGTTTCACCTTAACCAGGTGTTGACCCTTCCGGTTTACTACCCTAATTACACCTCGGACGCCGAGTACAGGCTCCATACTCTGGACCTGAGACATGCTCTCTCCTACTACAAGGAGATGACTGTGGAAATTCGTGGAGAGGTTCGCCAGCTGTTTGTCACCTACGTTGAAGCTGCTTCTGGCAGACCTGCAGCCAAACGGACCATAAGAAGATGGATTACATCATGCATAGGTCTGTGCTATGAGTTGGCGGGCAAGGAGCCTCCCAGAGGATAAGAGCTCATTCTGTCCACCATACAGCTGCATCGGTGGCTGCTTCCAGGGACATCCCTATCCAGGAAATATGCTGGGCTGCTACCTGGATGTCAGCAAACACCTACATCACCCACTACCACGTTGACCTTGAGTCACACCAGGATGCTGGTTTTGGGGCCTCGGTTCTCCAATCTTTATTTCCTAAGTAGGGGGTGTGCGCCTTGCCTCCCTTCTGGAGAACTGCTTGGAGTCTGCCAAGAAGTGTGGATGAACAACATATCCATGCTCCTAGAAGAACAGGTTATTCATCTGTAACAGTAGTTGTAGGAGTGGTATATGTTGTTCATCCACTCACACACCCGACCTCCCTGGCTTCGGGCGCACTACCTTGCTTCCAGTGAGCTAAGAACTGGTGTCATGGGGCGGAGCCGAGGTATATACCACCCAGGTGGGTGGAAGGAGCCAGCTTGAAGACTTCCAGCAAGATTTAAAGTGGAAGGGAACATGCCAAGAAGTGTGGATGAACAACCAATACCACTCCTAGAACTACTGTTACAGGTGAGTACCCTGTTCTTAGTGCCCCAGACTGTGCCAGGCAACCGTTGTACTCCCTGGTTCTAGGGACATGGATGTGTTGTTCATCCACACTTATTGGCAGGTTCCTGGCCGCTTTAAATCTTGGCGGAAGGTCTTCAAGCTGACTCCTCCCACCCACCCGGGTGGTAAAACTCTCGCTCCACCCCATGGCGCCAGATCTTCCTACCGCTTGGAAGCTCAGGTTCCCTCCTTAGCGCTCACGTTTTCGACTGGTTCCTGATTCTTGGTTCGTCCAAATTTAGTTTTGAAGTTTTTCTAACCTGATCGTCTTTCCTCAGGCTGCGATGGACAATTGTTTTCCAGCTCTCGGGCGCCTGGCGGTGGATTATCTCCAGGACTGATCCGCACTCCCGTGCATATACTGCCTCGACTTGGACCATGACCCACGTTCACGAGTGCAGCCTTCACGACCAGTGTCCTGGAGGATCGTGCGGCGATTGAAGCTTAGGCACCGAGATTTTCCCGCCGGTAAAATCTATAGGGAGGCTTGTTGGGCGGTGTCCACGTTGGCTGACTCGGCTGAGCAGCTCGAACTCTCTATCACCCTGGAGGAGGCGGCCGCCAAGGCCGCATCTCCCTCCTCCTCAGTCGCGGCATTTATCCCGCTCTCTTTGAGTTCCTCTCATTCGGCTTCGTTCAAGGAGCTTCGCCAGTTCCTCTCCACGAAGGGAGAGGGGCCATTGGGACTTGCCTCTTGGCCCAGGTCGAGGGAGTCGCAGGGTAAGTCCCATTGTCGGCGTTTGTGGGAGCAGGAGAGGTCTCCTTCCCGGACTGCCGACCGTCGACTTCCAATCGAGGTTGCAGCTCAGGCCATTGGCTTCCACGGTGTCCCCGTCAGGCCAGCCGGCCGAGACTCCCGTCGGCTGATCGAGTTTCTCTCGACCCGCCACCGGGCGGTCGGGTGCAGAGCCGTCAACCCTTCACTAGTTTCCCGGTGGGCCGAGGTTCTGCCTGCGCCTTGGGGCGGTCCTCAGTCAAACTGTCAAGCCGAGGAGAGGCGGGTGTCCCGCTCCTTCCCAGACCACCCTCGGTTTTGCCGAGGATCTGGGTCTGGTCTCGGGTCTTCTTCTCCATCAAGCTGCTCCGCCAACCCGGCGGTCTCGTCGGGCACCGAGGTTTAAGTAGCAACACCGTTCCTCCTCGAATGAGGAGACCCCGGCGGATGGCGTCGGCGTTCGAGGTTTATGTGGCAGCAGTTGCTGTTGTCCAGGAATCAATCGATCCGATTCATTCCTGTCTAAGCAGCTGCCGCCTGAGCACCAACGCAACCGCTTCGCTGCAGTTGAGTGCCCACTTCTGGGCGGTTGTTCGACCAAATCTTGCTGCCCCACGATTGTGGTGGAACCTCGGTCGGTCACAGCCTGTCCTGCAGGTTGTCGGTCACCCTCACTCCCGCCCGCCCTCGGCGGGTGAGGAGAGGCTCAGGCCTGAGGCAGCTCTTTGCAGACCCTTGGTCCGGCGATGGCTCCTCCGTGTTCCCCAGGCAGGTGGGCCTGGAGTCCTCCCTGGACCGGTCTCTGGGCGACAGCCATCGTCCTTCCTGGGTCTGTAGGCTCATCTCGGAGATCACGGGATGCAGCTCGAGCCCGTGTCCAAATGGGCCTATTGTCCAGCGGAGATCCTGAACCCGGGAATTCACCCTCGGAGGCCTTCCCTGTGGCTGAGGCCATTGTCGGCCCAACCTCGGAGCTTCCAATGACCCTACTTCCTGTCCTGTACCCTCGGCCAGGAGGTATGCAGTCCTCGGTTCTTTGCCGGTTTTAGGAGCACCCTCTGCTGAGGGTTGGTGCAGATACGTCTTCCAGCGTTCCGTGAGCTTTCGGGATGTGGATAGGCCCCCCGACAAAGAGTCAAAGGGATGGACTATATCGGGCTCAAGGTTTACGCCGCGTCCTCCCTAGGCCTCCGACAGGCCAGCTCAGCCGCGCTGATGGCACACTTCTCCCATGCCCTCTTGGGCTCCCTGGATGAGGTGCTCCCTCATCTCCCGGCCGACCTGCAGACCACGGTCCGGCGGTTGTGGGACCAGGGTAGGGCGGTGGCTAAGCAGCCGTTTCAGACTGCTCTGGACATAGGTGATTCCTGTACCAGGTCAGTAGCGGCCGCGGTGGCCATGCGCCACAGGGCGTGGCTGAGGAAATCCACCTTCTCGGCAGATACCCAGCACAAGTTGGCGGACGTCCCCCTGACCTCTTCGGCCCTGGAGTGGAGGGACACCTCCAGGGGACGAGGAGGTCCAATGCCATTCTGGACTCTGTCACCTCCGCCCAGAGGGACAAGGGCCGCCGGCAACCTTTGCTTAAGCCCCTGCGGCACGACTGGCCCATCAACACCAGCATGAGGGGCAGCGGGCTTGCACATGGCATCCTGAACCCAAGCCAGCGGCTTCCTCTAAGGGAAAGCAAGGAGATAAAGGCCCAGGATCTCCCTCTGCCAGTCCCTCCTCCAAGCCTGCTCAGTGACGGGCTGAGGGGCGTTGCCCTGGCCTCGTCACCCCCTCAGTCCCCAGTGGGGCAGGCTCCACCACTCCTTTCCGCCTGGTCCGCTATCACCACGGACCGCTGGGTGTTGGAGGTGGTAGGAAAGGGCCTGCCTCTGGAGTTCGAGCAGGCCCCACCCTTTCAAGCCGTCGCCCCTCGGGGGTCCACAGCCTCGCTGTTGGCCTGCCGAGCCGATATTGCCCTGCTCCTCGAAAAGAGGTGATCAGGAAGGTGTCGGATCCTCCTCCAGACACGGGGTTTGTGTCCAGGTTCTTCCTGGTCCCCAAACGGACGGGGGGCTGGTGCCCCATTCTCAACCTGCACGACCTGAACAACTTCCTAAGGTCTCGGACCTTCTGGATGGTCACTCTGACTTAGATACCCCATCCTTGGAACGAGGCGTGTGGCTCTGTTCCCTGGACCTCCAGGGCGCATTCTTCACGTTTCGATCCATCCGTTTCTTTAGATACTTCTCAGCTTCAGAGGCGGGGGTCTCTTCTGAGTTCAGGCCATACCCTTCGGCCTCTTCCCAGCAGCATTCCTGCGGCGCCGAAGGGTCCGGGTGTACCCCTACCCGGATGGCTGGGTGATTGCAACTCCTCCAGAGCGGAGGTGGAGCGGTCCGGAGTTCTGGCCCTCTAGGTTGCTCTCAGACCGGTCTCCTCTCCAACGGAGCCAAGTCGGAACTCGTGCCAAAGCAGATGATCCTTTCATCGGGACAGAGCTCGACTCTTTGAGCCAGGGCTCGGCTTCCGGCGGACAGGGCCGAGGTTCTTCCTCCTTTACCCAATCATGTCTGATTGGGCAATCGCGCCCTGCCTGGGACATCCTGTGCCTCATGGCGGCCTGCACCAGTGTGGTCTGTTGGGCCCATTGGTACATGCGTCCCCTTCAATGGGGGGCTGGCCAGCCAGCGGTCACAACGCTGCGATCCTTTGGACCAGCCCGTGACAGTAACCCAGGGGATGTGAAACGCTCTCCGATGGCGGACTGTTCCAGCACATCCGCAGGAGGGCATCCCGTTCATCCGCCCCAAGTCGACGGTCTTCTTCGACCGATGCATCTCTGATGGGTTGGGGTGTCCATCAAGGGGTGCGCAGAGTGCACTGCCTCTGGTCCCCTCGGGAGTCCCGATGCCATTTCAACCTGCTGGAGCTTCATGCGGTCTGCCTAGCTCGCACCGCCTTCGCTCTGTCTATACGGGGTCAAGTAGTTCAGGTCCAGGCGGACAATACCACAACCATGTGCTACCTAACCCGCCAGGGCCGGACGCACTCCTTGCCGTTACGTAAGGAGGTTTTCCGCATTTGGTCACGTGTGCAGCCTGAAGGCGGTTTTCCTAGCCATCTCGACGGCAGGAGCCTCCAACACCCTGGCCGATGCCCTAAGCCGGATAAGGGCTGTGCCTCACGAGTGGTCTCTCCTGCCAGAGGTAGCACAAGATCTTTCTCCAACCGGGTCATGCCTCGGGCGGACCTTTATCCCTCCAGGGAGAATGCGAAGCCGAGACTGTTTCATGCTCGCCCCCCTCAGCAGGGCTCGCTGTAAGGGGATGCCTTTTGAGGCCGCGGACCCCGGGCCTCTTCTACGCCTTTCCCCCATTTCCCTTGATCCACAAGGCGGGACAAGGAGCAGGTGATTCTGGTAGCCCCACACTGGTTCCGCCAGCTCTGGTATCCAGCTGTCCTCAGTCTCAGCTCCAGGCTCCCGAGGCGGCTTCCAGCCCGCCCGGACCTGATCTCTGTTATCAGGGGAAGGTATTCCATCCGGACCTTCAATCCCTGCACCTGGCGGCCTGGTTCCTGTGCGGCTAGTTGCCAGGCCTTGGGTCTTCCGGCGAGGTCTTCGACGTTGTTGAGGCGTCCCGCCAGGAGTCGACCGGATAATGCTATGCCTTCAAATGGAAGAGTTCTCTATTTGGTGTTAGGGTAGGGCCTGGTCCCTTCTCCTGTTCCTCGGCGAACATTTCGGACTACCTGTGGTCCTTTCTTCTTCTTCTTCTTCAGCAAGGGCTTCGGTCGACGACCCTTAAGGTGCTCCTGGCAGCCACCTCTGTCCTCCGGGCGCGGGCCGGAAGGCAGTCGGTGGCGCAGGAAAGGTGGTCTGGCGCTTTTTCCAAGGCCTTGATCATGCTTCCCCTCCAGGGTGAGAATCTCCACCTCCGTGGGATCTACTGCTGGTTTGGGCTTAGCTCACGGGCAAGCCATTCGAACCAATGCACAGGTGCGATTCTCCCACCTGTTGTGGAAGAACACCTTCTCAGTGGCTACCACGTCAACCAGAAGGATGGGAGAGCTCCAGGCGCTTCCTTCGAGTCTCCCTATCTGGTCTTCCACAGGGACAAGGTTGTCCTGCGCCCCACCCGAAGTTCCTTCGAAGGTGGTGTGAGCTTCACCCTAACCGGTGTTGACTCTGCCGGTGTTCTACCCCTTTCACACCTCGGAGGCCGAATATAGGCTCCATTTGGACCCTAGTTGAGCGCTCGCCTTCTCAGGGAGCATAGGGCTGAAGTTCGGAAGAGGTTCGCTAGCTGTTTGTCATCTACGCTGAAGCCGCAGCTGGCAGACTTGCAGCCAGGCGGAAGATGAGCGGGTGGATCACCTCCTGCATAGATCTCCGCTATAGGTGGGCAGGCATGGAGCCTCCCAGAGGGATAAGAGCTCATTTTACCCACCATACCGCTGCATCGGTAGCTGCTTCCGGGGATGTCCCTATCAGGATATCTGCAGGCTCCTACCTGGAAGTCGGCACATACCTTATTTACCCCCTACCACATCGACCTTGGGTCACGCCGGGATGCTGGTTTGGGCCTTGGTTCTCCAGTCTTTATTCCCTAAGTTGGGGGTGTGCGCCTTGCCTCCCTCCTCCCGGAGAACTGCTAGAGTCTGCCAATAAGTGTGGATGAACAACATATCCATGTCCCTGAAATACAGGTTACTCACCTGTAACAGGAGTTCTAGGAATGGTATATATTGTTCATCCTACATTTCCTCGACCTCCCGGCTCGGCGCACAACCTGGCTTCCAGCGGGCTAGATCTGGCGTCGTGGGGCGGAGCCGAGAGTTTTACCACCTGGGTGGGTGGGAGAAGCCAGCTTGAAGACCTTCTGGCAATATTTAAAGCAGCAAGGAACCTGCCAATAAGTGTGGATGAACAACATATACCATTCCTAGAACTCCTGTTACAGGTGAGTAACCTGTGTTTCTATCCCTATCTGTAGCCAAGCCAGTCAGCCTACACAGGAGGCACAATTTGCTTGCCTCCTTCCAGGGCAGGATTCTCTATCCCAACCTTCGGTCCTTCAGACTAAAAGCCTGATTCTTGAGGACTTAGAGTATGCAAATCTGAATCTTTCAGAAGGGGCAATGGAAGTTTTAGGGTATCCATAAAACAACCTACCAGGAAAATCTATACTTCCAAGTGGAAAAGATTTTCTCTCTGGTGCAGGAACAAAAAATTAGATCACACCCAGGCTGGGTTATCAGTAGTCCTTGACTATCTCACCCATCTTCACTCCCTAGGCCTCAGGCCCTCTACTCTGAAGGTGCATCTGGCTGCGGTATCTACTTACCTGTCAGCAGGTAAGCCATCCTCTTTGGCCTCTAATGCAGTGTTCCGAAAGTTTAAGGGGCTACTGCATTTGCATCCTCCCAATAGAGTTCCTACCCCTGTGTGGGACTTGAACATTTGCATAGCACAGCTTATGCAGCCCCCTTTGGAGCCCATGTCATCAGCTGACCTTAAGTATGTGATTTGGAAAGCTGTATTTTTGGTGGCCATTACCTTTACCAGAAGGATTAGTGAGATTAGGGCATTGTCCATGGAAACCCAATTTTGTGGCTTTCCATAGGGAGAAGGTGGTCCTCAGGACAAATAAATTTATTCCTAAGGTGATATCTGATTTTCACATTAATCAGTCCATCACCCTTCCAGTCTTCTTTACTGATCATTCCTCTTCAGGTGTACGTAGACTACATAGCTTGGATGTCAAGAGAGCTATTACCTACTACCTAGAGCACACGAAAGGTCACAGAGGGATAGAACCCAGCTTTTTCTGATCTGTGGAGAGGCTGGCAAGGGTAAACCTGCCACAAAGAGATCCATAGCAAGATGGATTGTGACATGTATTAAATTCTGTTTTGGCAAGGTGAGTAAGCAGCCCCCACAAGGGCTTAGGGCCCATTCTACTAGATGGACTGCTGCATCAATAGCAGCTTCCAGAGATATCCCTCTTCTGGAAATCTGTAAAGCAGCTACCTGGAAAACAGGTCCCACTTTCACCAAGCATTACTGCCTGGATACTCAGGCTAGGAAGTGATGCCAGGTTTGGCACAGCAGTTCTGCAGAGCTTGTTTCCTAAGTAGGTCCTCTGGCCGCCTCCAAAGGCACTGCTTGGGTAGTCTGCATTTGTCAGAATACAGTAAGATTTCTTGGGGTTTGAAGAAAATATTACTTACTATAGTAATCTTGTTTCTGCTAAGGGAATCTAACTGTATTCTGAGCTCCCACCCTTCCTCCCCTGCTAGGACCTACAGGCTCTGCTCACTACCTGTATCACTGATGTTAGAATCCTGTGGGTATCTATTAGTTTTTTGGGCATCTGTTGACTTGAGTCTTACAGATGCCTCCTGTTTGGAGTGTTTTTTTGTTCCTCTAATAGGGTTATTTAGGGGTAGTAAACTTAGTTTGGATAGTTAGTATTAGCTTCTGCATGCTTCGTGAGAATCTGACGGTTGCAGGGAATGCAGCCAGGGACAGTGATTTGAAAAGCGAGCTCGAGCCTACCATTCCACTATTAGCATAGGTTCTATTAACCTTTTAGACTCCCGGGACAGTCCTATGGTGAGACCATACTGCATTTGTCAGAATACAGTAAGATTCCCTTAGAAGAAACAAGATTACTATGGTAAGTAATGTTTTCTTTCTGCTTGCTAGGTCCAGAGCCTGGTGTTATCTGGTGAGACGCATTGTCTCTTCAATGGACATGGAGGTTTCTTTATGCATTCTCTCCCTTTCTCCTCCTCCAAAGAGTCCTACTCAAGCTCCAGTTGGAAGGAGTGGACATGATTTTGATTGCCCGTCTCTGGCCCTGGCAGATTTGGTTTCTGCTACTCCAGCAATTGGCAGTGGAACCTCCGGTTCCCCTACCCCTGACCTCGCACTTGCTGTCTCAAGAGCAGGACACCCTGGTTCATCTAGATTTTGAGTCCCTGCACCTTCATGTTTGGCTCCTGCAGACATAGCCACAACCCGATTTGGGGTTTCCCCTAGGGTCGCCGAGGTTTTGGTTGCGGCTAGAAAACCTTCCACTAGGGCTACTTAGCCATGAAGTGGAAACTGTTCTGTCTTTGGGCTTCCGCCTGTACTCTGGATCCTTTCACTTGTGCGGTGAATTCGGTCCTGAAATACCTCCTCTCTCTCTTTCAGAATCTGATCTCTGCTACTCTTCCATTAAGGTGTATCTCTCAGCAGTTTCAGCCTGTTATGCATGTGTGGATGGCAAAGCAGTTGCCCAGTTGTACTTGCCTGCACCTTCTTGTGTGGTATGTTACATCTGAAACCGCCCATTAGGGATACTATTTCTCCATGGGATCTATTATTTATTTTAGAGAAACTTACTTTGCCTCCCTTTGAGCCAGCCGCGGATTGCGAGCTGCACTTTCCGGCGTGTAAAGTGTTATTTTTAGTTGCCGTTACTTCTGCTCGGAGAATTTCAGAGCTTCAGGCTCTGATGTGTAAAGAGCCCTATTTAGTTTTCCATAAAGACAGAGAATCTTTGAGGACCAATCCTAAGTTTCTTCCCAGAGTGGTGTCTGAGTTTACACTCAATCAAGGCATCCACCTGCCAGTTTATTACCCGGATTATGCTGGGGGGGGCCTTTTACATACTCTAGACATCCATAGAGTGCTCCATTATTATGTTGCTCGCACTCGTCTCACCAGAAAATCTGTCCACTTGTTTGTTTCCTTGGCCCCCGGATCCATTTGGGGTACCAGTGGCCAAATAGACACTATCCAAGTGGTTAGTGAATTGCATCACCACCTGTTTCAGCAACTATGGTAAACCCTTACCAGGCTCGATTAAGGGTTTGTCCATCGGGGGATTGCAGCTTCGTCGTCTTCCCCGCGAAAACGTGTCTGCTGCAGACATCTGTGCTGCCCGCTACATGGAGTTCAGTGCATAACTTTGTCAAGCACTGTAGCCTGGACATTGCCTCCAGGAGGAGAGCGGGCTTCTTCCTAGCCGTCCTTTAGGGACTTGGACTTCTTTCCTGAGTGATCCCACTGGCATTTCTCTCCGTCTCCCTTCTGACCTGGGTGCTTTACAACAGTGGATCTTCAAGAAGAGCCCTTGCTGCAGGCTCTGCTTTCTCTCCCCTCCTTCCCCCTGTTTTTTTTTTACTTCCTATAAGTGGGAATATTGGAACCTCACCGGGTCTCCGATGGGAGAACTGAGGTGGTGCTGGGGACCGCACCCATTATACCATTGGCCAAGGTTGGGGGTGGGTTGACGTCAGGGTGGTGGTTCCTGTGGGACGCTGCTTGCTAGAAATGTTTCCATGGGGTCCTAGTGCCTGGCGGCATAGTTCTTATGGTGTAGTCTGCTGCAAGAGCTCTTCTCAATCTACTGTTACAGTAAGTTCTTGTGTAACTGTACTTTTTCCCTTCCTCCATCCACTGCTCGCTTTCCATCTCAGCTTTTCTTGGCGCCAGGGGCCCTCCTTTCTCTTGTTTGACCTTTTCTTGGGATCTCGGGGTGGGGGGGGGGACTGAGGTGGGCGTGGGAGACCACCCCTCTTATACCAGTGGCAGTCCCCAGTTGTAGACTGCTAGCTAGAAATTTTCTGTGTGGTGCTGGCAGCTTAGTCCTACCGGTGTTGCGTACTGCAAGAGCTCCTAGGACTGGTATATGATGATGATCCACACTGACCCACCTGACCTCCCCTGGCAAGTGTCTTGCTTCTTGCGGGCAAGATCTGACGTCACAGAGTGGTGCCGAGGGAATTACCACCCGGGTGGGTGGGAGGAGCCAGCTTGAAGGCTTTCCGGCAAGCCTTATAGAGGAATGGAAACTGCCAAGAGTGTGGATGAACATCATATAGCACTCCTAGAACTACTGTTACAGGTGAGTAACCTGTTTTTTTTTTTTGGGGGGGGGTCTTTTCTTTTTTCTGCTTGTTAAATATGAGCAGAAAAGGGCCCCAACAGGGGACTCATTTATAACACAATGTGTACAGTCGGTTTGGTGGCTGTCATGGGGAAAAACACCCTCCCCTTTCCCCGGTGTTGAAGGCCCCTGGCACAAGTGCCTTGGGCCTCACTACGCCCTTGGAATGCGTGTGTATCCCATGACAGCCACCTCCCTGTCAAGTTTATATACACGCTTCAGTGTTTATCTTCTGAGGCTGCTGTTTTCAAAAAATCTTTTGTGCCTTCTCCGTTTCACCGTTTTGCTATCAAATAACTCATAACTGTCCAATCATTCTGATCATTTATGTTATAAAGCGGCAGTGCAACGTAATGTCTTTTCAATCCAAGCTGTTTGCCAGCTACAATTAAGTACTGTATTGCCATTAAGTTTGCCTTTTTTTTTTTTTTTAGTGCTTCTTATGATGTACTAAATATGTTTAGTTTCTTATACAGATTCTGAGTCTCTGCATACCCACTGTGGCATTTTTACCGCAGTTGGGGATGAAAAGCTGCTGGAAGATCTGCCCTGATGTGAATGATTTGCCGGGTAAATGTAAACTGATGTCTGCCAACTGAGAAGGCAGCAGGACAGAGAAAACTATATAAGCTATATATCCTTTATTAAATTCCCATCTCTTTATAACAGCTGTTGGTTAACCTTAACAGTGCAGCCTAACACATAACAATCAGAGCGTAAAGGTTTCCTTTCTTTTATTGTAGCAAAAAAAAAAATTCTGACATCGTACAGTTTAATTTGCTTGTATGATCAAACGGTTCCAGTTTGATATATTTCTTCTCAAGGAACAATTTTGTAAGTACAGACTACTTTAACTTGTTCATTTTGTCATGACATTTGTAGACCTTGGAATGATGTAGCAGCACATAATGGTTTGTTAATTATACAGCAGTGCAGGCCATACTGTGCTGCTGCAAAAATACAAGGACTTCATCCAAAGAGAAAGGGAAATGGGTATGTGGCCCAGGCAGTTTATGAAAAGGGAAGTAGCCAAACTCTGTCCCAGTATTGATGTCAGCCGTGCCTTAGCAGCACGTAAATATTGGAGTTAAGCCTCTGCGAACATCTCCAGTATTGCTCGTGCTGCTGAAGTAAGGTTGCCTACAACCCAAAGGAGACGATGCAGGTGAGTTCTGTTTTTCATGATTGCACAGTGGTGGACATGTTTGTATTATGGTTTGTCCTTACCCCGCTTTGGGTTTTCTTTAGGATTGGTGTGGTTCCAGAACCAGGTTGTGTTTTTGTTTTTGCCATGTAATTATTTTATTAACCTTTTTTCAGTTGGATTGGTGTCCATCATTTTATGAGCCGAACCTCAGTTGGTCTCTTTCTTTAGGAACCATGCCAGGGCAGCCATTTGGCCTAAGAATCTCCGGACCCACAGGCAAAACAAAAAATTAAAATTATTTTTGGGTGAAGGCAGATGGCCACGATTTGTGTTTGGGTTCCAGGGTCCCAACCGCTTTTTACTGTAGTACCGTACTTTAAGTTTTGCCCTAATTTTCTGCTTCTTGGGGTTTAAAAACTTAAAGGAATAATGACCTCATTTTATGACTCCTTGTCACAGCATGGCTCAGGTGAGGTCCAGCCCCACAGAGTAAAGTTACAGAAATCATGGTGTCTGAAAGGGGGGAGCCCTGATACTACAAAAGTTAAGAGCCACGGAGCAGGCATCAGAGACCGTGCCTAAGAAAAAACATAAAGAAAAGCATGTCACTGCCTCTCCTGCTGAAAGGGCACATGTGACACCAGTGAACGGTAGGCAGGCATTTGAAATTGTGCCTGCTAGGAAAACGCATAAAGAATAGCATTTCGCTGCTTCTCCTGCTGAAAAGGCAAAGGAGACACCAGTGAGCAAAAGTAACTTTCCTTCATTTGAGGATATGACTAAAGCATTGCAATTTTTTCAGGCTTTCCAAGTTATGGGCGCCTGTATGACCATGCCAGTCACCCCCCACCCATCCCTGATACCTGTGGGGGAGGAGGCAGAAATGTATTATGAGGAGGAAGGGGATACTATGGAGCCAGACAGCTACCCTGAGCAGGAGTTTGGTTCAAACAACATGAAGTCTTGCTGTATTCTGACTATTGCAGGTAGCCCCATCCTTTAAACTGCCCCGGAGAACAAAGGGTTAACTTTCTATGCAGAGGATAGAATGCTGAGCTCTAGCTCGGTTGAGGTCTCTGTCTGGAGCCCTTTGAAATCCAACTGTCAGATTCTTTACTCCGCCTCACTGAACAGTCGCTCCAGAGGTTTCTCCTTCAGCTCGGTTCAAAAGTCTGTTAAAGTCTCGGTTAAGTTGTCGTTTTTTACCGAATTTATTTCCGCGTAGTCTGTTCAGTCGCTGTCTGTGGTACCGTGAGTATTAGATAGTTTTTTTGATTTCTGTGTGGAAATTGTAAAGTGTTAGATCAGTTTGGCTGAACCGATCATTTGTATTGAATCCTTGAGTTTTACTTTAGAGTGTGGTTACCGATCCTTATCGGTTCTTAAAACGTGTTTTCGAACGTTTTTCCAACACCTAGTGACACGGTTAGGAACGATAAGGAGTCTTGCCTGACGGTTGCCATAAAAAAGGGTAAGTTTGCTAGGTTGGCCATGTCTGAGAAAACCCAAGAAAAAACCGGGCCCACTGGGTTTCAACACTGCAGTGAGTGTGGGAGGTCTTTGCTAAGGCCGACCCCCACACCACCTGTGTTTATTGTCTGAGGTTTGAACACCTCGATACAGACTGCCAAATTTGTAAAGATTTTCCTAAATCTACCCTTGAAAAGAGATTAGGTAGACTGAGGGAAAAGGAGGCCGAGAAGTCCGCTGACCCAGATGGCCAGCCCGGTTCAGTTCCGACCGAACCATAAGGAGTGCCCTCTGACCAGGGCGATACTACTTCGGGCAAGAGGAGAGCCGATCCTGAGGGGTCGGTTCCTGCAAAAAGGAAACGCAAAGAAAAATCGACTGGTTCGGATCCAGAAGTTCATGTTCCGACCGCCGAAGAAATGGCCAGAGCGATTCAAATTGTGGAATCACTTCGCCCGGTTCCGACTGATCAGACACCTTTTCACAGGGGTTCTGTTCAGTCTGTTCCCCCGGTTCAAGATTATACTCCTGAAGATTTTTGTGAACCGGAGTTTGAGGAGGAGGGGGAGTTTGAAGATGATGGTGAAAGTCTGGATGTGCCTGTGGAACCGGACATCTCCCCAGACAGACCTTATGGTGTGTCCCCTCCTAGGCTTTCTGAGTCCCATTCACATTTTCTGTTTTACAGGAAAGTGGCTGAAACCCTCCAGCTTCCTATGGAGGAGGCAGTGGAGGATCAGGAGGAGCCTGATTATGTGGAAATGATGGACATCCCAGAGTCCAGGAGACTGTCTATTCCCCTTCACAAATCCTTTGGGAAACTGACACAGAAAATCCTGAAGTCTCCCAATTCTGTACCCCTTGTTGACAGAAGGATGGACAAGAGGTACACACTATCAGGCTCAGATACAGAGTTTTTATACCAGCAATGCAGCCATGTTGGGGTAGTGCAGGCTGCTGCCTGTGATAAGGCAAACATTCCCTTGGCTTCATACCCCCCAGACAAAGACTCCAGGAAGATTGATGCCATGGCAGAAAAACAGTACATGGCATCTTCCTAGGGACTGAGGCAGGTGAATTATATGGCCTATACAGCCAGGTACCAGAAGTCCAGGTGGGACACTGTACTGGCACTGGCTAAGCAGGCGCCCCCCCCCCCCCACTAGCCAAGGAGCTGGAGGAGATGGCTGCAGATGGGATTGTGGCATCAAAAGTTCAGTTTCATGCTGCTGTGGACTCTAATGATGTGTCAAGAGTCATGGCTACATCTTTGTCTCTTCGGAGAATGGCTTGGCTCAGATGTACTAGCCTCTCACAGGACACCCAGGCTAAGGCCATGGATTTTCCTGTAGTGGGT
The DNA here is from genome assembly GCA_016271365.2 of Neoceratodus forsteri. Classification (NCBI taxonomy): domain Eukaryota; kingdom Metazoa; phylum Chordata; order Ceratodontiformes; family Ceratodontidae; genus Neoceratodus; species Neoceratodus forsteri. The sequence goes on along the minus strand of CM057459.1, from coordinate 688,127,947 downwards.
AATTCTCTGTTTGGGGAGCAGACAGAGAATTACATGAAGAAAATGGACGAGTTCAGGACCATTTGTAGGAGTGCTCAGGTCAAGGAGAGGCAAGAAACTCCTTAAAGGCAGCAATCTAGGGGCAGGCCTTTTCATAGGCCGTTTTACCAAGCACAGGCCTCTTCTCCCTTTTCACAGAGGGGGTTCTTCAGAGGGAGAGGCAGAAGGGGGATGAGCAGGGCTGCATCCACTCCTCAGCCTAAGGCCCCTGCCAAGCAGACACCCTGATGGATCTGCCCAGGTCGACTCTCCTATTCCAGTAGGGGGCAGGCTGGCTTACTTTGTCCAGGACTGGATGTCTGTTACCTCAGACAAGTGGGTCCTGGAAGTAGTAAGCCAGGGACTGGTTCTCGGCTTCAAGAAATTTCCGAAGATGAGAGCCAGATCTTTTCCACCTGCAGGTCTCTCAGAAACCCTTGCCCTAGAGACAGAGGTTTCATCTCTTCTGGCCTTAGGAGCCATAGAGAGTGTTCCTACCCTACACAGGGGCAAAGGTCTGTACTCCAGGTACTTCTTTACCCCAAAAAAGACAGGGGAGTGGCGACCCATCCTAGACCTAAGATACCTGAACAAATATCTTTTAAAACCTAAGATCAAGATGATAACTCTGGGAATAATTCTTCCCTCTCTAAGGCCAGGGGACTGGCTAGCCTCCCTGGACCTAAAAGGTGCCGATTTTCACATTCCCATCAGGTGCTCCCACAAAAAGTACTTCCGGTTCGAGTTGCCCTCAGGCCACTATCAGTTCAAAGCAATGCCCTTTGGTCTGACATCAGCCCCAAGGGTTTTCCCAAAGTGCCTGGAAGTAGTTGTTGCCTTTCTAAGAAGGCAAAAGATTTCCATTTTTCCATATCTGGTCGACTGGCTCCTAGTGGGCCAGTCCCCAGACCAGGTCAAGTCAGACCTGCAAGTGACCCAGCAAGTGCTCACTTCTCTAGGATTTCTTCTCAACCTTCCCAAGTCAGTTCTCGGGGCAGAGCTGGATACTATCAAAGCAAGAGCCTTTCTTCCCCTGGAAAGGGCAAGAGTTCTTGTAGATCTGGCTTCTTCCTTCAGCCTTCAGGTGTCTCGACCAGCAAGGCATTCCCTCCATCTCTTGGGCCACATGGCAGCTTCTACAGCAGTGGTCCAAGGGGCAAGATTCCAGGTGAGGGACATTCAGTTCCATCTGAGGGCCTTTTGGTCCCAAAGGAAGAATTCCCTTACCAAACTGATCCCAGTGACTCGGACCCTGATCCAAGCCCTTCAATAGTGGCAGGATCAGGACAGTTTAAGGCAAGGGGTCCCATTTGTCACTCAGCCACATTCAGTGGTACTTACCACGGATGCTTCCCTCCTGGGCTGGGGAGCCCATCTAGGAGTCCTCACTGCCCAGGGACTGCGGTCCCCTCGGGAATTCCTTCTCCATATCAATCTCCTAGAACTCAGGGCAGTTTTTTTCTGGCCCTGCAAACTTTCTCTCAGTCAGTGCAGAACAAGGTGGTTCAAGTCAGAACAGACACCGCCACCACCATGTGGTACATCAACAAGCAGGGAGGCACGCGGTCTACGGCCTTGTGCACAGAAGCCATGAAGTTGTGGTCCCTGGCTTATTCCCTGCAAACCTCTCTGATAGCAGTCCACTTTCCAGGGAAGGACAGTGTGCTAGTAGATGCACTGAGCAGGATCTCACAGGGCCATCACGAATGGTCCCTGGACCCTCTGGTCTTGAAGGTGATTTTTTTTCAAGGTGGGGTCCAGAGATAGATCTCTTTGCAGCCCCAGACAATCACCATCTTCCTCTCTCTTGTTGCAGACCCCCAGTCTTGGGCTCAGTCCCTCTGGATGCTCTGATTCTGAACTGGGAAGGGAAATGTCTGTATGCCTTCCTTCCATTTCCTCTACTGTTCAAAGTTTTAGTCAAGATAAGGTCACAACCTTGCAAAGTGATTCTGATTGCTCCAGATTGGGCCAGACAGCTTTGGTACCCCCTCTTGCTGTCCCTAGCAGTCCATCTTCTCCTGTCTCTTCCCAAGAATTACAACCTGGTCACCTCCTCTCGGGAGGATTTGGTACCCCAATCTTCAGTCTCTCAATCTCAGGGCATGGCTCTTGAAGAGTTAGTTTGCATATTTGCATCTGTCTCGGGGGTTCTGGATATCCTCAAGGCCTCTCAAAAGCCTACCACTAGAAAGACCTATAACTCCAAATGGATGCGATTCATCATTTGGTGTTCCAAGCTGCATATTTCCCCAAACGCTGCTGAATTGCCTACAGTTCTGGATTATATGGTCCATCTTAATGGCCTAGGCCTCAAACCAGCTAGTCTCAAGGTACACTTGTCAGCTGTCTCTGCTTTTCTGTCAGTGGGGAAGTCTTCCTCACTATCATCTGATCCTGTGTTCTGTAAATTTTTCAAGGGATTACTTCATACCAATCCTCCATTTAGAGACCCTGCCCCTGCCTGGGATTTAAATGTTTGCATTGCTCAATTGATGCAACCTCCCTTTGAGCCTATGTCCTCCGTAGAGCTTAAGTACTTGACTTGGAAAACTGTGTTTTTAGTAGCCATTACCTCTGCCAGACGTATCTGTGAACTGCAAGCCCTGTCAGTGGAACTTGATTTTATCTCCTTTCATAGGGATAAAGTGGTTCTTAGAACCAATAGAAGGTTCTTGCCCAAAGTGGTTTCAGATTTCCTCCTGAATCAGTCTGTCTCTTCCTGTTTCCTTCACTGATCATTCCTCTTCAGGAGAGACGAGGCTACACAGTTTAGATGTTAAAAGGACCCTTAGCTACTATATAGAACGTACCAAGGGTCACATGTTTGATTTCCCTTCAGTTGTTCCTCACATATGGAGAAGTTGGTAAGGACAAACCTGCCACTAAGAGATCTATTGCCAGGTGGATTGTGTCTTGTATACAATTCTGCTATGAGAAACTGGGAACAATTCCACCCTCAGGCCTGAGGGCTCACTCCACCAGAGGTACAGCTGCTTCCCTGGCTGCTGCCAGGGATATTCCTCTCTTAAAAGTTTTTCAAGCAGCCACCTGGAAAACAGTCCATACCTTTACAAAGCATTAGTCTCTGGATATCCAGGCTAGGAGTGATGCTCGATTTGGCACAGCAGTATTTCAGAGCCTATTCCCAAAGTAGGTTCTGTCCCTCCTCCATGGAGGTACTGCTTGGTAGTCTGCAATAGTCAGAATACAGCAAGATTTCATGTTGTTTGAAGAAAAAATTACTCACCTTAGTAATTATGTTTCTTCTAATAGAGTCTTGCTGTATTCTGACCTGCCTCCCCGCTCAGAACCTGTTTTTGGGAAGTGGGTGGGCAGGTGCAGTGTTGCATCACAGGGGTGCTCCTTTTACACCCTCCTCTTTTTGTTTGGGTGTTTGTTTTATTATTATTATTATTGTTTGGATTGGTTTTGGGTTTCCTGACTTGAGTCTTCCTTTTGGAATCCAAAACTTTTTATTGCCAGTTGGCTAGTAAAAATGCTACAATTTCCACATAGGATAGTTAGTTTTTGCTCGTAAGAATCTGACGGTTGGATTTCAAAGGGTTCCAGACAGAGACTTCAACGTTTTATGTTCATGAGGCAGATGGTAAATATCCTCAAGCTCTTACACTCAGGAGAGGGCAGAGGATGAGGACGATGTTGAACTTTTAGACATGATGAGTCTAGCCCCGACAATAAGATTGTCGTTGCTTATCCACGAGTCTCTAAAGAAAACCACTTTCAAGGTCTTATCAGCCCCCACTCAGCTGCTGGCATTGACAAAAAAAAAAAAAAAAAAGAAAGTACCAGGTAGGCAGACATGGTGCCGAGTACTTATTCAGCCACTCGGGCCATGAAGGAGTAGTTCAAACTGCTGCCATTGACGGTGCTAAGGTACCCCATTCCTCCAATCCTCCAGAGAGAGATTGTAGAAAACTGGACAGCATGGTCAACAAAGTTTACATGTCAGCTTCTTTGCTGCTAAAACAGTCAACTTATATGGCTTACTCAGCTCAGTAGCAAAAGGCTCTTCGGAGTTTTGTAGTGGCCATGAACGAGAAGGCACCTGAGGATTTGGCTCGAGACCTGGTAGATACAGCAAAAACTGCCATGGATGCCATCCAGTACCCATTTCATATGGCCATGGATAGCATCGACACTGCTTTCAGGGTCATGACACATGCAGTGCCTCTCAAGTTTGCTTGGCTTAGAACTGCAAACCTTTGCCATGACACTCTGACAAAAGCCATGGATTTTCCATGTGAGGGAAATTCCTTGTTTGGTCATGAGACAGAGGCTTACATGAGAAAAGTGGATGAATACAAAAATGTTTACAAAAGCAATGTCAAGAAGTAAAAAGCCTCCACTCCTCAGAGGTATTACGGAAGGGGACGTAGGGGCAGAGGTTACTACCTCTGTGCTTATGTGATCTATGACTACACCTCCAAGTGGGGCTTCTTCTGAAGTAGGGGCAGAAGGGGCCATAAACATGGAGGTGCCACCCCAGCCCCCAAGGCCTAGATGAAGGAAACCCCCTGAAACATGTGCCTGGGTCGCCCAACCTTTATTGGTGGACGGAAGGTTAACCCACTGTCTACAGGCTTGGGGAAAACATTACCACAGACAGGTGGGTTCTGGAAATAGTGGATTAGGGTCCCTCGCTGCAGTTCACAAGGTTTCCAAAGCTGTAGACTAGCAGAGCCTTTCCTCCTCATTCCCCAGCGGAAAAACTTCTGCAGGAGTTGGAGGCAAATACAGTGGAAACGGTCCCCCCCCCAATCAGGAGGGGACTGTACTCCAGATATTTGCTGACTCACAAGAAAAATGGAGAGTGGCGACCCATTTTACATCTCCGATATCTGAACAAACACATAAAGACAGAAAAGTTCAAGATGGCAACACTAAGAACAGTAATTCCATTCTTGCAACAAGATCATTGGCTGGGGTCACTGGATTTGAAGTCTGCCTGCTCTCACATTCTAGTAAGACTCTTTCATAGAAAATACCTCTGATTCAGAGTGGGGGACGGCCACTACCGGTTCACAGCTCTTCCCTTTGGCTTTTCATAGGCTTCCAGAGTTTTCACAAAATGCCTAGCAGTAGTAGTAGCAGCAGGTTTGAGGAGGCAGGGGATTATGGTCTTCACCTACATAGATGATTGGTTGTTTTCAGGACAGTCCTAACAGGAGGTTTCTCACCCAACACACCCTGGAGGAGTTGGGTTTCTTGGTGAGCCTCCAGAAGTTTCAGTTAGACCCGGTACAGGTGCTGGACTGTATAGAAACATAAAATCTGTCAGCAGATAAGGACCATACGACCCACCTAGTCTGCCCATTTTCCTACTTGCTGCTGCATCCCCAGATCCTATTTGATCTGTGGCTCTCCTGTTCTGCACATCTCCAGGATACCCTATGTCTATCCCTTGCTCTCTTGAACCCCCGTATTGTTTTTGTACCCACCACTTCAGCTGGAAGGCTGTTCCACAGCTCCACCACCCTCTCAGTGAAAAAGTACTTCCTAACATTACCCTGAGCCTTCCACCCTTCAGCCTCCTATCATGCCCCCTTGTTCTTGAGCAGTGTTTTCTCTGAAATATGCTTTCCAGCTGTACCCTGTTTATTCTCTTAAGGTACTTGAAAGTCTCTATCATAGCTCCCCTCTCCCTTCTTTCCTCCAGTGAATAGATATTAAGGTCCTTAAGCCTTTCCTTGCAGGGCTTCTGGTGCAGTCCCTGTACCATCTTCGTTGCCCTTGTCTGGACTGCGTCTATTTTGTCAATGTCCTTCCGGAGATGTGGTCTCCAGAACTTGACACAGTACTCCAGCTGAGGCCTCACCAGTGATCTGTACAGTGGCATCACCACCTCTTTCCTCCTGCATACCCCTCCCTAGGCACCCCAACATTCTGTTTGCTCTCCCCACCACTACTTCACACTGTTTGGTCACCTTCAGGTCATCAGATATGATTACCCCCAGGTCTCTCTCCTGACAGAGAGAAACTAAACACTGTCTTGGGATTGGCATTCCACCCTTGGGAGGGAGTGGCCAATCTGATAGAATTGGCAAAGTCCTTCAAAAATATGGCAGTCAAGACCTGCCAAGGGCTTCCTGCAGTTGCTAGGGCACATGTCCTCCTCCACAGCAGTGGCGCCAGGAGCTAGATTCCAAATGAGATGTGCAGTACCATTTGGGGGCCCACTGGTCCCAAAGGTGGAACCCTCTGTCAAAGTTAGTGCCCGTACCAGTGCCTGTTAAGGGCACTAGCGTGGTGGAAGGAGGAGGAGGAAAACCTACAGGGAGGAGTTCCTTCATTCAGCAGTCACCTACAGTAGTACTCACTTTAGATTCCTATTCCTGGGATGGGGATACCATCTAGAGGATCTCATCGTAAATGAGAAATGGACACCACTGAAATCTCAGGAGCATATAAACTTCCTGGACCTCGGGGCTGTGTATTTGGCAATGAAAGCCTTTTTCTGTCTCACATGGGCAAGTCAGTTCAGGTAATGACAGACAATACCACCACTATGTACTGCATCAAGCAAACTGGGAGAAAGAAGATCTTCAAAACTGTATATAGAAGCAATGAAAATCTGGAGTCTGTTATTCTCTGTAGGTAGAAACCTTCTTTGAGGATATCTCTTTAATCGGGTGTCGTTGAGGCACAGATCAGGAAGCATAGGGAAAACCAGGAGCTGTTGTAGAATTCACCAGAAATATTTATTTACAGTAGCAGTAACATAAAAAAAAAAAAAAAAAACTTGTTCATAATAACTATGTACAGAGGAGAATTTTTTTTTTTTTCCATTTTCTGTGTCCCTCTTCTTCAGCAGTTGCAGTTTAGCTCCTTTATAAATCCTTTCAACCCCCATTCTTGGCAAGCATCCTGTTTTTGTAAATATCAGGCAGGAGCTGCTAGAAGACAGTGTGCTTGCTGAGGCCCCTTTTGCAAAGGGCTCAAAGACTTGCACTAAGGTAACTTCTAGTTTCCAACAGCTTTTTGCAGTCATCTCAAATTACAAATCTATATAGTTAAACAGTAACACTATACATTTTCCAAACAAAGGGGATCCCAACATCAGTTTCCTTTCCATACAGTGATTTGCACATATTTTTATACTGGCAGGTATGCAAGAAAAAGACAGACAGCAAGTGAAAACTGAGAGACAGAGAGAGGCAAAGATTTAAGAGATTGTCGGGTTGATGAAGTCCGAGATCTCACCGGAAAATTTGGTTGCACAACCAGACAGAGAAGAGACAGAAAAGGAAAGAATAGAACAGATCCTTGCATTTAACCACTTTCTCCTTAACAACTGGGATAGGGTCCTGTTCCACCCTGTCATATCGGGTAACATCTTTGGAACTAATACCTGTCAGGCCGTAGAACCATACGGAAACTTATTTTGCAAGCAGTTTGCTAGGGGGCACCCATGGCGCCATCATACGCAGACGTCCTTACCTTACAGAAACGTGGGTGGCCCCGTGCCCGTCTCAGTTCTTTTCCCATCATTGACCATCTTCACCAGACTCTACGGAGACACCGCCACTTTGGTCGACCACCAGATCTTTTATATATTATATTTTCATAGTTTTCTCTCCCTAGTTGCCAGTCACTTTATTCTGAGTGATTCTCGTTTTTGTGTATGTTGAAGTTCAACATTGCAAAAGTCTTTAGATATTGTAAGTTCAGTAAGAAAATCCTTGACAACAAGGAGCACGATGTTCAGGCCTATGAGGTCTGCTGCTGCTTCAACCATGGTACTCTGCGCCACCTGAAGGCCCTACATTTGTTCCTTTTGGAGCGGAAGGTAGCCGGAATGGAGAAAGAGCTTCGGGCAGGAAGTTGCTCCACGTTGCTTACTCTGTCCACAGGCTCCCGCTCCTTGAAGGCTCAGGACAAATCCTCTTGGAAACACAACCACTGGGACAGGGAATGGAGCAGGGAGAAATCACCCAACCCACCCACGGTCACCACTTCATGTGTCGTCGGTCACCGTAGCCTCGTCGTCTGCTTTGGCGGCGACCCCTCCTGCCCACCCACTTCTTAAGGTAGACTGTTCCATGCATCCACCACCCTTTCTGTGAAAAAGAATTTCCTCACATTCCCCCTTAATCAGCCTCCCTCTAATCTCATGCTGTGTCCTCTTGTCGTGCTATTTTTCTTACATTTAAACATGTTAGACTCTTTCACCTTGTTAATGCCCTTAAGGTGTTTGAATGTTTGAATTGAGGCAGTATAGCGCAGTGGTCTAAGGCTCTGAGCTGCAAATCTGGTGACATCCAGCAGACCAGACCTGGGTTTGAATCCCACAGCTTCCACTTGCATACTGTGTGACCCTGAGCAAGTCACTTAACCTCCTTGTGCTTCCAGGTCGCTCCTGTAAAAAAGCTTTCAGCTTAGTGTGCTATACCTGGTTAAACAACTAAATTAAAAAAAAAAATGTAAAAATGTTTCGATCATATCACCTCTCTCCCTCCTTTGCTCAAGGGTATACATAATGAGCTCCATTAATCTGTCCTCATATGCAGTCCCTGCACCATTTTGGTTGCCCTTCTCTGGACTGCCTCAGTTTGGTTAATGTCCTTGTGAAGGTGTAGCCTCCAGTACTGCACGCAGTACTCCAGATGGGGCCTAACCAGTGTCTTGTGAAGAGGGATTATTACCTCCCTCTTACGATTTGTGATACCCCTACTTATACACCCTAACACCCCCCTAGCCTTACCTACTGCTTTAGAGGTCTGCTCGGATGATTCAAACAACATGAAGTCTTGCTATATTATGACTATTGCAGTTTGTCCCAGCCTTAGAACTGCTCCGGAGGTGAAAGAGTTAACTTCCATGCAGAGCATGGAGCTTAGAGCGTGAGCTCGGTTCAGAAGCTCTGTTTGGCTGGTTTCAAACCGAAACCGTCAGATTCTTTACTCCGCCTCACTGAACAGTCGCTCCGGAGATTCCTCCTGTTGCTCGGTTCATTTCTTTGGTTTAAAGCGCTATTTCTCGGTTTAATTTAACTGGATTTAATTATTTTAACATAAAACCAATCGGTTCAGGCTCTGTCTATGGTAATCGTAAGTAATAGATAGGGTTTTTCTGTGTGGAACTTGTAAAGTGTTATCGGTTCGGTTGAACCGATCGAATTATATTAAATATAAGTTTAAAGCCTTTTAAGGCTTCTTAAATCATGGTTCCGGTTCTTATCGGTTCTTAAAAAAAAAAGCGGATTTCATTACGGTTTTCCCGACCATGACACGGTTTGGAACCGATAAAGGTGTCTTGCCTGGCACTGCCATTAAAAGGGCAAGTTTGTTGGTTAGGCTGGCATCATGTCTGAGAAACCAAAAGAAAAACTGGGCCCACTGGGTTTCAACACTGTAGTGTCTGTGGGGAAGCCTTTGCCAAGGCTGACCCACACCTACTATGTGTCTATTGTCTGGGTTTGACCACCTCAATTCAGACTGCCAGATTTGTAAAATTTCCTGCAGCCACCCTGGACAAGAGAGTGGGCAGGCTCAGGGAACGAGAGGTCAAAGATCCGCTGACCGGATGGCCAGCCTGGTTCGGATTGCCAGCAGGAGTGCCCTCTGACCAGGGTGAGACTTCCTCGAGCAAGCAAAGCTGGCTCTGAGGAGCCAGTTCCAAAAGAAATCTAAAAATCAGCAGGTTTGGTGTCCAGAATTCCTTCTCCAACTGCTGCAGAGATAGCCAGGGCAATACAGATTGTCCAGTCCCTGTCCCAGTTCCCTCGAACCGCCACTGTCTGGCAAAGGTCGGTTCAGTGGTTCAGGATTATGATATAGAAGAGTTCTATGAACCAGAGGAGGGGATGAGGATTATGATCAGTGTAGAATGTGACTTTGAAAGTCTGATGTACCCATTGAACGGACATCTCCCGAGACAGACCTTCAGGTGAGTCTCCCCTAGGCTTTCTGAGTCCCCTTCTCATTTTTTGTTTTATAAAAAGTTGCTGAGACCCTCCAGCTTCCCGTGAGGAGGCTTTGGATGAGCAAGAGGAGCCTGACTATGTGGAGATGATGGATATCCCAGAGTCCAGAGTTTGTCCATCCCTTTACATAAATCTTTTAGAAAACAAACAATAAAAATTTTAAAAGCTCTAATTCTGTGCCTCCTGTAGATAAAAGATGGACAGGAGGTACAGTTTATCAGTCCTGATACAGATTTTCTTTCACAGCAGTGCAGTCATGTTGGGGTAGTTCAGGCTGCAGCCTGTGATAAAGCTAATATTCCACTGGCTTCACATCCTCCTGACAAGGATTCCAGGAAGATTGATGCCATGGCAAAAACAATACATGGCAGCATCCTTGGGACTCAGACAAGCTAACTATATGGCTTATGTTGCAAGATACAGAAATCTAGATGGGATACTGTCATGACCTTAGCCAAACAGGTCCCTGCCCGAGCTCGCAAAGGAGCTGGAGCAGGTGGCTCTTGATAGTATTGAGGCATCTAAGGTGCAATTCCATGCTGCAGTGGATTCTAACGATGTATCCTCTAGAGTCATGGCTACATCTGTGGCTTTTGGAGATTGGCCTGGCTCAGGTGTACTACTTTGTCACAGGATGCCCAGTCTAAGGCTGTGGATTTTCCTGTGGTGGGAAATTCTCTGTTTGGGGAGCAGACAGAGAACTATATGAAAATGGATGAATATAGAACCACTTACAGGAGTGCACAAGCCAAGGCGAGCAAGCCACTCCTCAGAGGCAGCCCCCCAGGGGTAAGGGTAGGCCTTTTCACAGGCCTTTTTACCAGACCCAGGCCTCCGCCTCTTCAGCCTATGTACAGAGGGGGTTCTTCAGAGGGAGAGGCAGACGGGGTTCGAGCAGGCCTGCTCCCACCCCTCAGCCTAAAGCCCCTGCCAAACAGGCACCCTGATGGGATGCCCAGGGTCGGCTCTCCACTACCTGTAGGGGGCAGGTTGGCTCACTTCGTCCAGGACTGGCAGTCTTTAACTTCAGACAGGTGGGTCCTGGAAGTAGTGAGCCAGGGTCTGGTTCTCAGCTTCAAGAAATTTCCAAGATGAGAGCCAGATCTTTCACCTACAAACCCTTTAGAGACTCTTGCTTTGAAACAGAAGTCTCAACCCTCTTGGCTCTCAGAGCTGTAGAAAAGTTTCTCCCTTCACCAGGGCAAGGGTCTGTACTCCAGGTACTTCCTTCCCCAAAAAGACAGGAGAGTGGCGGCCTATCCTGGATCTAAGATATCTAAACAAGCACCTTTTAAAGCCAAAGTTCAAAATGGTGACACTGGGAATGATTTTACCCTCCTAAGGCCAGGGGACTGGCTAGCCTCCCTGGACCTCAAAGATACCTACTTCCATGTTCTTATCAGAAGCTTCCATCGAAGTACCTCAGATTGAACTGCCCTCAGGCCATTATCAGTTCAGAGCAATGCCCTTCGGCCTCACTTCTGCCCCAAGGGTGTTCACAAAATGTCTGGCAGTAGCAGTCGCTCACCTAAGAAGGCAAAGATTGCCATTTTTCCCTACCTAGACTGACTGGCTCATTGTGGGTCAGTTTCAGACCAGGTCAAATCACACCTGCTAGTTACCAGCAGCTGCTTCCTCTCTGGGATTTCTTCTCAATCTTCCAAAGTCAGTTTTGGAACCTGTCCAGGTACTCACCTTTATAGAGCAGAACTGGACACAAAGCAGGCCAGAGCCTTCCTTCCCTTGGAAAGGGTAAGGACCTTAGTGGCCCTGGCCGCCTCCTTCACTCTGCAGGTCTCTCGACCAGCAAGGCATTTCTTGCAGCTCCTAGGGCACATGGCTGCCTCCACAGCTGTGGTGCAAGGAGCAAGAATTCAGATGAGGACATTCAGTTCCATTTGAGAGCTTTCTGGTCTCAAAGAAGAGATCCTCTATCCAAGTTAATCCCAGTGACTTGAACTCTGATCCAGGCCCTTCAGTGGTGGCAGGATCAGAGCAATCTGAACAGGGGTGCCTTTCATCCCTCTGTCCCATTCCTTGACCCTTACAGATGCATCCCTCTTGGGATGGGGGCTCACATGGGCGACCTCTCCACCCAGGGATTATGGTCCCTCAGGAATCTCTGCTCCACATCAATCTGTTGGAACTCAGAGCTGTTTTTCTAGCACTTCAGGTTTTCTCTGCATCTGTTCAGAACAAGGTGGTACAGGTCAGAACAGACAACACCACTACAATGTGGTACATCAACAAACAAGGGGCACTCAGTCTTGACCTTGTGCACCGAGGCGATGAAGTTGTGGTCTCTGGCACTCCTGAACACTTCCCTCATAGCGGTTCACCTCCCAGGCAAGTACAATGTCCTGGCAGATGCTCTCAGCAGGATTTCCCAGGGCCATCACGAATGGTCACTGGATCCCCTAGTACTGGGGATAGTGTTCGCCAGATGGGGCACTCCTCAGATAGATCTTTCGAGCCCCAGACAATCATCAACTTCCACTGTTTTGTTGCAGGCCCCAGTGTTGGGCTCAGTTCCCTGGATGCCTTTCTCCTCAATTGGGAAGGGAAGTTTCTTTATGCCTTTCCCCCCTTCCCTCTCCTGTTCAAAGTACTAGTCAAAATCAGGTCTCAGCCCTGCAAAATGATCCTGATTGCTCCAGACTGGGCCAGGCAGCCCTGGTACCCACTCCTTCTGTCCTTAGCAGTCCATCTTCCCCTGTGTCTCCCCAGGAACCACAATCTGTTAACCTGTGCTCAGGGAAGGGGTTTGGTATCCGATCTCAAATCCCTCAACCTCAAGGCTTGGCTCTTGAGCAGTTAGAGTTGCTGATTTGCAGCTTTAGCAAAGTGTTCTCAAAATCCTGAAGGCTGCTAGGAAGCCTTCCACCAGGGCTACCTATAACTCCAAGTGGAAAAGGTTTTCCATATGGTGTTCTGGGAAGCATGTTTCCCCAGAATCTGCTGATCTACCCACTGTATGGACTACATGGTCCATCTTAATTCTTTGGGACTGAGACCAGCCACCCTGAAAGTGCACTTGGCTGCTGTCTCTGCCTTCATTTCAGCAGGAAGCCCTCTTCTCTTTCTGCTCATCCTGTATTTTCAAGTTTTTTAAAGGATTGCTTCACCAATCCTCCATTCAGGGACCCTGCCCGGCTTGGGATCTTAATGTATGCATTGCTCAGCTAATGCAACCCCTTTGAGCCTCTGTCTTGGCAGAGCTTAAGTATTGACTTGGAAAACTGTTTTCTGGTAGCCATCACTTCTGCCAGGCGTATAAGTGAGTTACAGGCTTTATCAGTAGAAACTGACTTTATTTCCTTTCACAGGGATAAAGTAGTCCTCAGGACTAACAGGAAGTTTTGCCTAAGGTGGTTTCAGATTTCCACCTTAACCAATCTCTTTCACTTCCAGTGTTCTTCACTGACCATTCCTCCTCTGGTGAGAGGAGGCTGCACAACAGATGTTAAGGGCCCTAAGTTACTACATGGCGTACCAAGGGTCCAGGTTTGACTCCCTCCAACTGTTTCTCACTTATGGTGAGGTTGGGAAAGGAGACCTGCCACTAAGAGATCCATTGCCAGGTGGATGCGTTTCTTGTATCAATTTTGCTATCAAAAGCTGGGTGAAGAGTTCCCCTCAGGCCTGAGGACTCACTCTACCAGAGGTACAGCTGCATCTCTGGCTGCTGCTAGAGACATTCCTATCTTGGAGATATGTCAGGCAGCTACTTGGAAGACAGTACACACTTTCACCAAGCATTACTCCCTGGATATTCAGGCCAGGAGGGATGCTCGGTTTAACTCGATGCTTCAAACCTATTCCTAAGTAGGTTCTGTCCCTCCTCCATGGAGGTACTGCTGTGTAGTCTGCAATGGTCATAATATAGCAAGACTTCATGTTGTTTGAAGAAAAAATTACTCACCTTAGTAATGTTGTTTCTTCTAATGGAGTCTTGCTATATTATGACCTCCCCCCAAGCCTGCCCTTCTCAGAACTCCTACTTTGGGTATGGGATGGGTAGTCCTCTGTTGGCATTTATTGATGCCCTCTTTTACGTTTGGGTGTTGTGTTTATTTACTTATTTTATCTTATTTTTCTGGTCCACTGACTTGAGTCTTTGTGTTGGGACCAGGAAAAATGTGTTAATATATTAGTGGCCAGTTGGCTAGTGTAGGTTACAGCTTCCACACAGAACCTTAGTGAGTTTTGCTCGTAAAGATCTGGCGGTTTCGGTTTGAAACCAGCCTAACAGACTTCTGAACGAGCTCGCTCTAAGCTCCATGCTCTGCATGGAAGTTAACTCTTTCACCTCTGGAGCAGTTCTAAGGCTGGGACAAACTGCAATAGTCATAATATAGCAAGACTCCATTATAAGAAACAACATTACTAAGGTGAGTAATTTTTTTTCTTTCAGGTCATCGGTGATGCTGATGCCCAAGTCTCTTTCGTGACTGCCAGCAACTCCCCTCCCAGCCTATAGGTGGCTTCAGGGTTTCTCTTTCCTATGTGCATGATCTTGCACTTCTTTGCATTAAATCCCAGTTGCCACTCTTCTGACCAATTTGCTAGTTTATCCAGATCTCTTCTCATTCTGCCCACCCCATCTGGATAATCTACTCTGTTGCAGATCTTGGTGTCATCTGCAAACCGACAAGCCTTACCCTCTTAGTCCATCTGCAATGTCACTAATGAAGATATAGAAGAGGACTGGCCCCAGAACTGATCCCTGAGGTATCCCACTTGTGACTTGCATCTCTTCTGACTGTATACCATTTACCACCACTCTGTTTTCTGCCCGTCAACCAGTTTGCCACCCAGTTGACCAACTTCTGTCCAACCCCGAGCTCCAGCCCCAGCTCCTCAGGTTTCAGCTGTTCTGCCAATGCAATGGGTTCCAGTCTCCCCAGTGACACCATTGGGCGCTCCAGTGACACCGGCCCCCGTCAACATGCAGACAGTCCTTCCTTGTTTGTGGAGGTCATTCATCACCTGGTTACTCTAGGCCCGGCGACGAAGGGGCCTACTAAGCATGCCCCTGCGTCAACAACTGCTACATTGATGCACCACACTTACTTCAGGGCATCATCTTCATCCTCACCGTCTCTCCATTATTCTGAGCCTATCAGTGAGGATCAGGAATACAGTACAGGAGGGGGAGGAAAATTGGGATAGGAGCCCATCTTGGTCTAATTCTGTTGTTCCCTGAGGGAGTGAGGAGTCCACCAAGTGTACTCTGAGGTCTTCCCCTGATGACCCCTCCTTCATTTCTCTCATGAGACAGCTCCAGTCTGTGATAGGGTTTGATGCTGAGGAGCAAGCTATTACCAGGAGAAACATGGTAGATTTTCTGGAACTGCCAGACTCTTCCCCCTGTTATTGTCCCTCCTTTACTGGCTGCATTAAAGAATGCCACCATGGCTACCTGGTACAGGTCGACAGTGATCCCTGCCATGCCTAGGAAGGCAGACAAACTGTACCAAGCTCCCTCTGGGAAGCTGTTTTTTTACAGGGCAAGCCCAGGCTGATTCTGTAGTGATAAATGCAACCTATAATGGGTCTAAAAGGCCCCAACATCTCAGTTCTCTCCCCCCAGATTGGGAGTTGAGAAAGTAGGACCTAAAAGGCAAGAGGACCTTTACCTCTGCCACTCTGGGCCTCAGAATGGCGAATTATCAGGCCCATTTGGTAGAATTTCAGAATACCCCCTAGAAAAAAGGTCAAGGCAGCATCTCAAGCCCTTCCTGAGGGTCCCCAGAAACAGGGGATGCTCTAGGCTCTCCAGACTGGGGCAGATGTAGGTAAGCAGCTCTTGAGATCTACCTGTGATATTTCAGATGCCTCAGCCAGGGCAGCTGCAGCTGGCATGTACCTCAGAAGGCATTCTTGGCTTATGGCTCAGGATTTGGTAGTAATGTCCTGCGATCCATCATGAACAGGGGTTCTTCGGGGTTATAAGCTGTTCGGGACGGATGTGCAGGACATCCTTTGTGATCTGCAAGCCTCAAGGAGGACCCTACGGTCTGTCCTCTCTCTTTACCACATCCAGCCAAGAAGTGGGCAGTGGGTACCTTTTCGTCGTGCTACCCACATACCCAGGTCAGGGACCAAACAGCAAACTGGGAAGCGTAACGCGGGAGCAGCCTTGCCTACCCCTACCTCCACCACAGGAGTTAGCTCCGAGGGGTGGCGGAGCGGCCCCTGCCATAGGTTCCACTTCAGCCTGACTCCTTGCTTGACTACCACCCTCCAGTACCCCTGGAGGTGGTTGTAGGGAGTCATTTGTCCCTCCACCTGGACAGGTGGAGAGAGATTACATCAGATACCTGGGTCCTGCATCTCATGGAGCAAGGATATATTATTGAACTTCTGGAGCTGTCCCTAGTCTCCCTCCGAATCGTTCTGTCTACCCTCCAAGACCACATAGCAGTGCTACTGGAGGAAATTTGCACATTGCTGCAAAAGAGGGCTATAGAACTAGTTCCTCTGGATCAGAGGAACAGAGGGTTCTATTCCCACTTCTTCCTGGTCCTCAAATCCATGGTGGATTTGAGGCCCATCCTGGACTTGCTCAATCTGAACTTCTATATTCAGTACAGGAGGTTCAGTATGGTGACTCTGCAAGGCCTGCTGCCCCTACTACATTAGGAGGACTGGATATGTTCACTAGACACGAGGGATGCTTACTTGTACATCAAGATTTGCAATTCTCACAGGAATTACCTCAGGATCTTACTTTAAGGGTATCTCTTGCAGCAGGCCACATCTATGGAACTATAGCTGCCAGGCTCTAGGACCACACAGAAACTTTTCTAGCTAGCAGTCTTATCAGGGGGTCGCCCACTCAGGCGTCATACGCCGATGTCGACCCATCCTATAAGAGTGGGCGTCCCCTGCGCCCTCCTCAGTACTTTTGCCTTTGTCGACCATTGCATGTCGTACTTCACGGAGATCCGCCAGCTTTAGTCAACTGCCATTTTGTCGAAACATTTAGTCTAACTTTGTATTTTTGATTTTCGCTCCTCAGTATGTTAACGATAAAGTGATGTGTCCTCTCTGTTTATGCCAAGCTCTGCCTCTGGGAGTCTCTTTAAAAAGTGTGCCTGCTGGCAGAAGGACGACCACGTGGCTTGCATCTTCTACCCAGGCCCAGAACACAACACCCAGGCTTGCATGATCTGCGACTTCAACCAAGATGCGCGGAGTGTGGACCCTCGAAACTTTTCTGCTGACGCAGAAGGTCACCCAGATGAAAAAGGAGAGGGAGGCTTGAAGTTCTTCTTCCTCCCCCACAACTTTCTCAGGCTTGCAGCCCTCCAAGGCCCTGGACAAGTCTACAAGGAAGCATACGCATCGAGTCAAGGACTGACCTAAGGAGAAAACCTGGTCGTCCTCGTCTCGTTCCCTATTGCGGGGCTGTGCTGCTGCAGCAGGGCCGTTGTCAGGGGCAGCCCCTCTGCCTCACACAGCTTCCCCCCCACCAGTCTTTTGGTGGTGGATGTCTGTTTCAGGGGCTCTGGCACCCCAGCCCCTGCTGTTTTGGCCCTAGTTTTCAGTGGGCATGCAGTCAGGTGGCTGAGCTTTCTCGATGATGAGCTCAGCATCACTGGTCACCGAGACACAGCCTAACCCCCAACTGCTGACCTAGGCCATTTCTTTTGCGTGTTGTGTCGGGTCCGGAGCCTGTACCTTCTCCTTAGTCTCCCCAGTCCGAGCCCAGGTCACCATCGCCTTCCCTGACTCTGACCCACATCAAGTAGCTTCTCCAAAGGCCTCGGCCTGTTCCGCTGCCCTCCCCTGTGCTGACTCTGGCACCGATCTCTGTATTCCCTCAGCCGATGCTGATAGTGGTGAACTTTCATTCAATGGTGACCGCCTTATGGGACCTTATGCAAGCTAAGCTTGCTCCTCCTCCTCCTTAAGTCCTATCCCCAGGGCCCTCGACCCCGGACTTGGGGATGAGACGAGTGCTGCCGGGCCTCAGTCCTTTGGATGAGGATGATGACGAATGAGCCACTCCTTACAACTCGTCAGACAGTGAGGAGACCCTGGAACATCCGCCCCCATGGCCTGTATTTTGTCTCGGTTATGAGGCAGTTGCAGTCAGCCATGGATTTAGATGCCAAGGAGCAAGATCCTACTTAACGTCGATTGGCCACTTACTGAGACTGCCTGATGCCCCTCTTCTGGTCATCCCTTCTTTAGTTGAGCCCTTAAAGGATGCCACCATGGCCGCGTGGCACTTGCCAAATTTAATCCCGGCCGTACCTAGGAAGTTGGAGAAATTATACCAGGCTCCAGCAGTGAGGCCTTTCTTTGCCGACCAGCTTCAAGGGCATTAGGTGGTCATCAGTGTAGCCTACGACTGCACTAAAAGGTCTAAACTTCTTAGTTCCTTGCTCCCAGATAAGGAGTCCTGGAGGCTGGATCACATTGGCAAGAGAACCTTTGCCTCTGCCGCCCTGATCATCAAGGTGTTTAAACTACATGGCCCATGTGGTTTAGTACCAAAACCTGCTGTGGGACCCGGCCCTCCTGGAGACCCCCAAAACAGCAGGTGCTACTGTCTCTCAAAGCTGGTTCCGATGTCGGGACCTACCTCCTTCGGGTTGCCTACGGTGCGATAGACGCCTCAGCCAGGGCTGCCACAGCGGGCATTTGCCTGCAAAGACATTCTTGGCTGAGGATGTTCTGCTTTGCCCAGAATGTTCAGTTGTCCATCCTGAGTTCCTCATTGGAGGCTTCAAACTGTTCAGGGCAGATGTACAGGACATACTGTCTCTGCTGCTGCCTCTGGCAGCAAGTCATGCTAGCTTCACTCTTGTGTACCACACCAACTAGTCCAAAAGTGGTCAACGAGTGCCCTTTCATTGGTCTACTCATAGACCCAAGCCCTCGGGCAAGTGCCAGGCGACCCATCTTGCCCACCCCTCCTCCACCATGGGGAGAAAAACCCAGAGGTGGCGGTGCTGCCCTTGCCAGTTCGGTCTGACCCCACCCCTCCCATGAGGCAGGAGATGGTTATAGGGGATCGTTTCTCCCTGCACTTGGGACAAGTGGAGGAAAATTACCAGAGATGCCTTATTTGCTTAGGCCCAGACCACAACATCGAGGCCTGCCAACACAGCCAAGACTTTAATCAATGCACCAGGCTCCGCCGCCAGAGGACCCTCGAAGCATTCCTGCTTTTGAAAAGATTATCTGTCATGGAGAAGGAGCTGCATCACAAGAGTTCTTCATCCTCTCTGACCTCCTCTTCTCATAAAGATGCAAAATCGAGCGGCAGACACAAACACCGGAAGAAAGACCAGGGGAGAGATCCCAGGCAGAAGACCGCTCCAGGTCCCCGAAGAAATTGATGACTCCTACAGGGCTACCAGTATCTAAATCTCCATCACGGGAGAAGGTTCTTTGGGGCGCGGGAATGCTTCACCTAAGCTTAGGCCCATTGGCACTACGGGCTTTAAGCAAAGTGGGCAGGCCAGTGGATCGTCGGGCGGCAGGCCTTTGTCTGTCGCCGTCTTGTCCAGAGTGTCTGTTGCGTCTCCCCCGACTTAAGGGGCTGACGCTCCTAGGCAACACCCAGGACCGTCATCGTCCTCGTTCAGGAAAGAAGGGCGTTTGTCCCATTTGTGAGCTGACTCCCCTTCTCAGCTGACCCTGCGTAGGTGGCCGCCAGATCAGTCACCGGCCCAGCCTCGGCCTACGCCGGTCACTTCACCAGTTTCGCTAGCACCTC
Source organism: Neoceratodus forsteri (assembly GCA_016271365.2). Classification (NCBI taxonomy): domain Eukaryota; kingdom Metazoa; phylum Chordata; order Ceratodontiformes; family Ceratodontidae; genus Neoceratodus; species Neoceratodus forsteri. The sequence continues at coordinate 688,108,247 of CM057459.1, read as the reverse complement.
CTTGATAGTAGGCGGCTCGGCCTGACACCCGCCCTCAGACGACTCCTGAGGTTTGGATGCTTGGTGATCAGACGCTAGATCCAGTTGGTCAGACGCCAGGTGGCAGTGCTCCTCTAGATCCGACGCCAGACAGTAAGGATCTCCCTGTACCGACGTCCAAGTTCTGATGATCAGACGCCGGGGCCATCTAAGCCTAACCACCTGACGTCGGATGTGCCAAGTCGACAGGGCCTAAACAAACTCTCTTTGGTCCGGTGGGCCTTTTTCATAGACAAGCAGGCACCTGGAGCGCCCGGTCAGCCAACCCCTTAGGGGCTGCCAGTGAACAAACCTCCAGCCCGACCACCCCTCCCAGGGGAACCACTCCGATTCCAGACGGGGTTGATGGACCTTGTCCTCAGGACTGGCCATGCAAGCATCCATGCCTGTCCTCCTCAGACTCGTGAGGATTCGGATGCGTATTCCTCTGACTCTAGCCGAGGGGATTCTGACCTGCCGTCGGAACCGGAGGAAGGCAAAGACATGCCTAGGTCCCTGACTGACGACCCATTGTTTATGGATGTGATGCGTCTCATCCCAGAGCTAAACGGCTAGGACACTGAAGAATTGGACGTAGAACGTAAACGTCTAGCTGTCTTCCTCAGGTGGAAGGGCACCTTGCCTATGGTGGTCTCTGTGGTTGACTCCTATAAAGATGCTAACAAGCTTGCCTGGAAGCACCCTTTTTCAACAGCAGCATATCTTAGAAATCCGACTGGCTGTACACCGTACCAAGGGAAGACCCTAATTATGGGGAACAACCAGAGGCAGATTCTGTCGTGATTAATGCTACCCACGACAGGTCCCAAAAGCCTAGGCACCTTAGTACACAACCGTCAGATAAGGATTCGAAGCAACTGGACTATCTGGTCAAGAAGGTATATTCCTCTTCTATGTGTGCATACCATTCCAAAACTTCCTTGCCCACATGATACAATACCAGAATGCCCTGTGGGAGAAGGCTGTGGAAATAGCCCAAACCATGCCAGATTGCTCAAGCTGGGCTGAGCTGATGGCGATTCTTAAGTTGGGCTCTGGTGTCGGTAATCATATGACACGGACGCAGCCGGGAGGGCCGCTGCTTTGGCTGTTTGTATCCGCCAATTCTCTTGGCTCAGTGTTTCTGGGTTCGCCCCAGATGTACAGTCCAAGATCATGGATGCTTCCTTCAGTGGACCAGGTTTATTCAGTCAGGATTCACAGAACATTATCACCAGGTTGCAAGAATCAGGCAAAACCATGAGGTCCGTATATACAATGTACAGATCTCAGCTGAAACAGCATTCCAAGCAGTCCTTCAAACCCCAGGAAATCTTACAGTATTCTGACTAATGCAGTATGGGCTCACCATAGGACTGCCCCGGAGCCAAAATGGATAATAGAACCTATGCAAATGATAGAATGCTTGGCTCGAGCTCTGTTTTCAAACCACTGTCCCTGGTTGCACATCTTCAACCATCAGATTCTTTACTCTGCTTACTTCAGTAAGACTTCTCCGGAGAGTTCCCCTTTACTTGCTTGAAAACTTTGTTTTTTGTCGGTTGTATAAAGTATTGTTTATTTATTTATTTATTTATTTTTGGATTTTAAAGCACTTTTCTTGGTGTATAGGTGGATTTAGTTAGAGTTAGCCTTTTTTGGGGTAAGTTGTCTGGTTCTTTTTCGTTTCCCATAACTGGGACAGAAGAAAAAACTACTCGCCTTAATAATGTTTCTTCTAATGGAGTCTTGCTGTATTCTGACATATGCGGTTAGGTACTGCCTTTCAACTGCCCCGGAGAACAGAGAGTTACATTTTCTATGCCTAGCATAGAATGTTCATCATGAGCTCGGTTGAAGTCCCTGTCTGCTGTTGTTTAAACTGCAACCATCAGATCTTTACGAGCAGAGACTCGCTAGCTGTTCTGTGTAGAAACTGTCAGATTCTTACTAGCCAACTGGCAAATATATAAAAAGTTTTTTGGTTTCAAAGGAAGACTCAAGTCAGGAAACCTAAAAACAAAAACACATCCAAAACACAACCTCTCACCCAAACAAAAAAGATGGTGTAAAAAGGACACCCCTAGGGTGCCAACACTGCTCCTGCCCACCCACATCCCAAAAACTAGGTTCTGAGAGGGGAGGTGGGGGGGAGGTCAGAATACAGCAAGACTCCATTAGAAGAAACAACATTACTAAGGTGGGTAATTTTTTCTTCAAACAACATGAAGTCTTGCTGTATTCTAACATATGCAGACTACAAAGCAGTACCTCCATGGAGGAGGGACAGAACCTTACTTTGGGAACAGGCTCTGAAGTACTGCTGTGCCAAACTGAGCATCACTCCTAGCCTGGATATCCAGAGACTAATGCTTGGTGAAAGTATGGACTGTTTTCTAAGAGAGGAATATCCCTGGCAGCAGCCAGGGAAGCAGCTATATCTCTTGTGGAATGAGCCCTCAGGCCTGAGGGTGGAGTTCTACCCAGTTTTTCATAGCAGAGTTGTATACAAGAAACAATCCACCTGGCAATAGATCTCTTAGTGGCAGGTTTGCCTTTGCCAACTTCTCTATAAGTAAGGAACAACTGGAGGGATTCAAACCTGTGATCCTTGGTACGCACTGTGTAGTAGCTAAGGGCTCTTTTAACATCCAAGCTGTGTAGCCTCCTCTCCCCCGAGGAGGAATGATCAGTGAAGAAAACAGGGAGAGATATAGACTGGTTGAGGTGGAAATCTGAAGCCACTTTAGGTAAGAACTTTCTGTTAGTTCTAAGGACCACTTTATCTGTGTGAAAAGAGATGAAATCAGATTCTACTGACAGGGCTTGCAATTCACTGATACGTCTGGCACAAGTAATGGCTACCAGAAACAGTTTTCCAAGTCAAGTACTTAAACTCTGCTGAGGGCAAAGGCTCAAAGGGAGGTTGCATAAGCTGAGCAATGCAAACATTAAGGTCCCAAGCAGGAGCAGGATCCCTAAAGTGGGGATTGGTGTGAAGCAATCCCTTGAAAAACTTACAGAATACAGGATGGGATGACAGAGAGGAAGACTTGCCTACTGACAGGAAAGCAGAAACAGCTGCCAAGTGTACTTTCAGGGTAGCTGGTCTGAGGCCTAGGCCATTAAGATGGACTATATAATCCAGAACCGTAGGCAATTCAGCAGAGTCTAGGGAAATATTCTTCTTAGAACACCAAATGCTGAATCTTTTCCATTTGGAGTTGTAAGTCTTCCTGGAGGAAGGCTTTCGAGAAGCCTTAAGGATATCCAGAACCCCTTGGGAAAGATGATCTGCAAACTCTAACTCTTCAAGAGCCAAGCCTTGAGACTGAGAGACTGAAGATTTGAGTACCAAATCCTCCCCTCAGAGGATGTTAACAGGTTGTAATTCCTGGGAAGAGACAGGGGAAGGTGAACTGTTAGGGACAGCAACAAGGGATACCATGGCTGTCTGGCCCAGTCTGGAGCAATCAGAATCACTTTGCATGGTTGTGACCTTATCTTGACTAGCACCCTGAACAGGAGAGGGAAGGGGAGCATACAGAAATTTTCCTTCCCAGTGCAGAATCAGAGCATCCAGGGGGACTGAGCCCAAGACTGGGGGTCTGCAACAAAAGAGAGGAAGTTGGTGATTGTCTGGGGCTGCAAAAAGATCTATCTCTGGAGTGCCCCATCTCAAGAAAATCACTTTCAAAACTAGAGGATCTAGGGCCCATTCGTGATAGCCCTGGGATATTCTACTCAGTGCATGTGCTAGGACATTGTCCTTCCCTGGGAGGTGAACTACTGTCAGAGAGGTTTGCAGGGAATAGGCCAGGGACCACAACTTCATTGCTTCTGTGCACAAGGCCTTAGACCGAGTGCCTCCTTGCTTGTTGATGTTCCACATAGTGGTGGTGTTGTCTGTTCTGACCTGAACCACCTTGTTCTGTACAGATTTGGAAAAAGCTTGCAGTGCCAGAAACACTGCTCTGAGTTCCCAAGAGATTGATGTGAAGCAGAGATTCCTGAGGTGACCACAGTCCTTGGGTGGTAAGATTCCCCAAATGAGCTTCCCAGCCCAGCAGGGGAAGCATCTGTGGTGAGTATCACTGAATGAGACTGAGTAACAAATGGAACCCCTTGTCTCAAATTGTCCTGATCCTGCTACCATTGCAAGGCTTGGTTGGATCAGGGTTCAAGTCACTGGAATTAGTTTGGTAAGGGAATCCTTTCTTTGGGACCAAAAGGCTCTTAAGTGGAACTGAATGTCCCTCATTTGGAATCTTGCTCCCTGGACCACTGCTGTGGAAGCTGCCATGTGGCCCAGTAGCTGAAGGAAATGCCTTGCTGGTCGAGACACCTGAAGGGTGAATGAAGAGGCCAGTTCCATAAGGGTCCTTACCCTTTCCAGGGGAAGGAAGGCTCTTGCCTTTACTGTATCCAGTTCTGCACCTATGAAGGTGAGGAGCTGTACTGGTTCGAGAACTGACTTTGGTAGGTTGAGAAGGAATCCTAAGGAAGTGAGCACTTGCTGGGTCACTTGCAGATGTGACTTGACTTGGTCTGGAGACTGACCTACTATGAGCCAGTCGTTCAAGTATGGGAAGGTGGAGATCTTTTGTCTTCTTAGGAAGGCAACAACTACTGCCAGGCACTTTGTGAAAACCCTTGGGGCTGATGTTAGGCTAAAGGGCATTGCTCTGAACTGATAGTGGCCTGAGGGCAACTCGAACCTGAGGTACTTTCTGTGGGAGTACCTCATGGGAATGTGAAAGTAGGCATCTTTGAGGTCCAGGGAGGCTAGCCAGTCCCCTGGCCTGAGAGAGGGAAGGAGAATTCCCAGAGTTACCATTTTGAACTTTGGCTTCAGAAGATGTTTGTTCAGATATCTCAGGTCCAGGATGGGCCACCATTCTCCTGTCTTTTTGGAGGTTAAGAAGTACCTGGAGTACAATCCTTTGTCCCTGTGTAGGATGGGAACTCTCTCTATAGCTCTGAGAGAAGAAACCTCTGCCTCTAGGGCAAGGGTCTCTGAGGGATTTGCAGGTGGAAAAGATCTGGCTGTCATCTTGGGACATTTTTTGAAGCTGAGAACCAGTCCCTGGCTTACTACTTCCAGGACCCACTTGTTTGATGTAAGAGACTTCCAGTCCTGGGCAAAGTAAGCCAGCCTGTCCCCTACTGGTATAGGAGAATCGACCCGGGCAGACCCATTAGGGTGTCTGCTTGGCAGGGGCTTTAGGCTGAGGGGTGGATGCAGGCCTGCTCATCCCCCTTCTGCCTCTCCCTCTAAAGAACCCCCTCTGTGAAAAGGAAGAAGAGGAGGCCTGAGCTTGGTAAAAAGGCCTTTGTAAAGGCCTACCCCTGCCCCTGGACTGCTGCCTTTGAGGAGCTGCTTGCCTTTCTTTGGCCTGAGCACTCCTGTAAGTGGTCCAGTACTCGTCCATCTTCTTCATGTAATTCTGTGTCTGCTCCCCAAACAGAGAATTACCAATTACAGGAAAATCCATGGCCTTAGCCTGGGTATCCTGTGAGAGGCTAGTACATCTGAGCTAAGCCATCCTCCGAAGAGCCACAGATGTAGCCATGACTTTTGATGATACATCATTGGAGTCTACAGCAGCATGAAACTGTACTTTCGATGCCTCAGTCCCATCTGCAGCCACCTGCTCCAGTTCCTTGGCAAGCTGGTCTGGGGACCTGTTTAGCCAGAGCCAGCACAGTGTCCCACCTGGACTTGTGGTACCTGGCTGTATAGGCCATATAGTTAGCCTGCCAGAGTCCCAAAGATGCTGCCATGTATTGTTTCTTTGCCATGGCATCAATCTTCCTGGAGTCCTTGTCTCGGGGGTGTGATGCCAAGGGAATGTTTGCCTTATCACAGGCAGCAATCTGCACAACCCCAACATGGCTGCATTGCTGAAAAAGGAACTCAGTGTCTGAGCCTGAGAGAGTGTACTTCTTGTCCATTCGTCTGTCCACAGGAGGTATAGAATTAGGAGACTTAAGAATTTTTTGTGTCTGTTTCCCAAAGGATTTGTGGAGGGGAATAGACAGTCTCCTGGACTCTGGGATGTCCATCATCTCAACATAATCAGGCTCTTCCTGATCCTCTACTGCTTCCTCCACAGGAAGCTGGAGGGTATCAGCCACTTTTTTGTAGAACATATAGTGTGAAGGGGACTTAGAAAGCCTAGGAGGAGAAACACGTGAAGGTCTGTGTGGGGAAATGTCCGGGTTAATAGGCACATCCAGACTTTCACCATCACCATAATCATCCTCATACTCTCCCTCCTCCTCCTCCTCCAGTTCATAAAATTCTTCCAAAATAATCCGGAACCGGACGAACCGACTGAACCGAGCCCCTGCCAGATGGTGCCGGTTCGGTCGGGACCGAACTAAGCGATTGCACAATCCTTATAGCCTTGGCTGTCTCATCGGCCGTCGGAGTATGAAATTCTGTGTCCGAATGGGTCGATTTGTCTTTTCTTTTTATCGGAACCGATTCCTCGGAATCGGCTCTCCTTGTGCCCGAAGAAGTATCGCCCTGGTCAGAGGGCACTCCTTCTGGTTCGGTCGGAACTGAACCGGGCTGGCCATCCGGGTCAGCGGACTTCTCGGCCTCCCTTTCCCTCAGTCTACCTAATCTCTTTTCCAGGGTAGATTTGGGAAAATTCTTGCAAATTTGGCAGTCTGAATCGAGGTGGTCAAACCCCAGACAATAAACACAGGTGGTGTGGGGATCAGCCTTGGCAAAGACTTCCCCACACACACTGCAGTGTTGAAACCAGTGGGCCCGTTTTTTCTTGGGTTTCTCAGACATAGCACTCCTAACAAAAACTTATCTTTTTTGACAATCCATAGCAAGACTCCCTATCTGTTCCTGACCGTGTCCTGGTCTTGGAAAAAGTAATTAAATCCGTTTTTTTTTTTTTTTTTTTTAGAATTGATACGGACCAGTTACCACACTCTAAAGTAAGCACAAGTTTTTTTGTTTTGTTTTTACTCAAACTGATCGGTTCAGCCGAACCGATCCACAGTTTTCAAGTTCCACACAGAAACAGGACAAAAACCTATCTAGTACTTACGGTACCACAGCCAGAGACTTGAACCGACTAAGCGGAAACAGCAATTCAGTAGAAACCGACCGAAAACCGACACTTCAACCGACTTTTTGAACCGAGCAAAGGAGAAATCTCGGAAGCGACTGTTGAGTGAGACGGAGTAAAGAATCTAACAGTTGCAGTTTAAACAGCAGCAGACAGGGGCTTCAACCGAGCTCATAATGATTATTCTATGCTAGGCATAGAAAGTTTAACTCTTTGTTCTCCGGGGCATTTGAAAGGCAGGACCTAACTGCATATGTCGGAATACAGCAAGACTTCATGTTGTTTGAACCAACATTTCATTTACTTTCTAAAGTAAATTTTAGTTTTAATTGTTTATTCCAACTCTGGGAAGTAAGTCTGTTACTATTTAGTTGTTGTTTACCAGGGTAAATCCTGATTTTTATCGGATAGCGTTAACCGAAAAAAGAGAGATTTTTCTTTTCTGGTTATGTCACAGAAAACCAAGAAAAAGGTGGGACCTATAGGTTTCCAGCATTGCACTGAGTCCGGGGAACCTTTTGCAAAAGCTGGTCCTCATTTAATCTGTGTTTTCTGCCTTGGGTTTGAACACCTCAAGACAGACTGAGATATGTAAAAATCTTCCGCAGTCAACAGTTGAGAGCCGGTTAAAGAGATTGCAGGAAAAAATGACTGAGAAGGCTGCTGACCAGTCATACATAAACCGGTTCCTCCTCGAAAAGTTCCTCAAGTAAAAAACGAACCATTGATACAGCTGCTGAACCAGCTATTGCAGGGGGAAAAGAAAACCATACTGGGTAGGAACCGCTGCCAAAGATGCCTGTGGCCCCGAACGCTGAGAAGATCGCTAACGTGATCAGGATTATTTGTTTCTACATCTAGAGTACACAACATTTTTAGAAGAGTTGTCTAATTTGGTGAAGGCCTAGTCTCTGCAAGTTGGACATTTAACTCCTGTTTCATGGACTATTCCATTGTGAATTGCTGGATTTAGGGACTCTGGCATTCAATTTCCAGCTATTGATCGTCCTACTTAGTGTTTCCCGGTTCCCCGGGCTGTAACAGCACAGGGGATGGGTCTTCTTCGCTGGGGAGCCGTCGGGTGGTCGTCTTTTCCCCTAGGGACCCCCGGGAAACTATTTAATTGGGTTCTGCTGGGGTCCTTTAGTAACTGTTGTAGGCTGGTGGTAGACTGTGATGTAACTTTCTGGGCTTTTAGCTGGGGGACGAAGTCAGTCCCATAGATGTTTTGATGAACATCTCTTCGGATAGACTGTTCAATTTTCTGCAAAACTTCTACCCGAACAGTGAGCATTTTGGATATTTTAGTCACCCGAGTTATGTGTTGAATTTTTGGTTTATCTGCGTTACTATACTACTGTTTTTATATCTGGTACTGGGAATCCCTGTGCTTCTTGAAGTCCTGTCAGTGAGAGTGCCCGAGCTGGGGATCTTCAGATTCTTATCAGTGACATTTCCTTAAGACTTCTGTGTTGAAATCCTGGACATTTTGGGGTTTGTTATTATTGACTTTATTTTTAACTTTTATCACAACTGTCCATGGTAGTGAGAATACCACTATAGTTTTTTCCGGGCATTAATAGTGAGAGAGTATTTTATCGCACGTGGATTTATTTGGTTATTTAGGTTTACTTCTTGTAGTATTTAGATAAGTGTTGAAATGTCTTGAATTTATTAATTTCTTTTTTGTTGATTTACTATTTTGGTAGTGAGAGTGCCAAAATAGTTCTTTGGGCACCGGTTAGTGAGAGTTCCTGGTGCCCGGGGATTTTTATTGTTGGTTTTTTTTTTTTTTGTTTTGTTTTGTTTTTTGTTTGTTTGTTTTTGTGGGGTTTATGGGATTCCGGGGTGTTATGGTCTGTTTTTGAATTTTTCCTTTTTGTTTTTAGGCTCCTTTGGGAGTTTTATGTTTTAATTTTAGACTGCAACTATATTTAGGAGTTTGTTTTGAGGAAATTAGGATTTTTTGTGCTGTTCTTTGCCACTGCTTGGTGGTTATTTGTGGAATGTGCTTGCTTGCTCTCCCGGTCCTGCGCAATTCGTCCTCCTCTCTCCGTGCCCTCTGCCCGTGTCCCCCCCCCTCGCTCGCCTCCATCTACCAGTGCTGCCGTGCGCTGGAGATTGCCACGGGGGTGGGGTGGGCGTGGACATTGGAGTTCGAATGAGCGGTTCTCTCCCATAGAGGTGGTTAGGACCAGAAGACGCCCTGGGGCGAAATGGTGCGTGGAACGTGGTGGTCCATGTCTACTCCCCATACCGAAGGGCACCACCTTTTTGGGTGGGCAAGTAACCGGGACGGCTCACGAACATCGTCCAACACGGGCGTTGTTATGCAGTGCCAGATCCATTAAGAACAAAACTGCACTTATTGGAGATTTTGTTTGAGCAGTGGATCTGGTTTGCATCACCGAGACCTGGTTGGATGAAAATGCTGCTCCAGTTTTGGAGGCAGCTATTCCTCCCGGGTACTTGGTGATACATCGCCTGAGATTCAATCGGGTAGGGGGTAGCGGTCTGTTTTAACACCGAATAGGGTCTCACAGGTGTACCAGTTGAGGCCGAGTCATTCGAGTGCACTGTAGTAGCTGGTGTGGGGTGCAGGATAGCTCTCATCTACCGTCCACCTGGGGATGAAAAGCTATTCCCGCAGGAAGTAGCAGACTTCGCTGCCGACATGGCTTTGGAGTCGCCTGGATTGATGGTTCTGGGTGACTTCAATGCCTGGGTCGACGACGAATCCTCACTTTTTGGACAACACTTCCTCCAGTTGATATCATCACTGGGCTTCACACAGGTTGTTTGCTCAGCTACCCATAATGGTGGTCACTCCCTGGATTTGGTCTTCCTCCTGGGGATTGAGGCCTCCTATTTGGGGGTGGAACCTGTCAATTGGTCCAGTCATTACACCGTGAGGTTACATTTTTGTGCCCCCTGTGTAGGTCTGCTCCTGTGGAGATGGCCAGTTTCCGCTCTTTGCGGGACTTGGTCCCTGAAGACCTAGCAGCAGTGATTGACCTCTCGGAGTTCGATGATGCCTGCTCAGGTCCAGAGCCGTTGGTTCTGGCCTATAATAAGGCCGTTTCCTCGGCTCTTGACCTGATTGCTCCAGTCTGCGTTCTCCCTCTTCCACTTTACCCTCGGGCTCCTTTGTTTGATGGGTCTTTGAGGGAGTTGTTGAGGTTGGGACGTAGGTTAGAACGGGACTGACGGAAATCCACCTTGGATGCCGACCGTCTTATTTTGTTGGAGCATTATCAGCTCTACCAATCAGTGATCTCCCGTAAGAAGGCAGAATTCCTGTCCAGAGAAATCACAGTTGTTTGGAATCGACCGGCCCAGCTTTTCCGAACTGTGGACAGGCTGTGCAACCCAGCCTGTCTGCAGTGCCGTTGAGTTTTTTCACAAATGGAGTGTGATGAGATTGCTCGATTCTTTGCGAATAAGGTGGTCGACATCAGGTTAGAGATCCGTCAGACCCGTTCTGTGGGGGATGCTATTGGTTGGTGCTCAGTCACTATGCCTCTTGTTTCCTGGAGTACCTTTAACCTGCCAGAGTTCATTGATATTATGAGGATTGTCCAGGGGATGTGCCCTACTTGCTCTGGTTTAGACCCGTGCCCTGCCTCCCTGATTTTGGGTTGTAGTGATATCATTGGCCTGGTCTTGGCTCAGATTGTCCAGTGCTCCTTGGAATCGGGTGAGTTTCCAAGCTCCCTGAAGGAGGTGGTGGTGACACCCCTTCTGAAGAAAGCTTCTTTGGACCCGGATACTCTAGCGAACTACAGACCTATCTCGAACCTTCCTTTTGTGGGAAAGGTCATCTAGAAAGTTGTGGCGACTGAACTGGAGAATCATTTGACCAGCCATAATATATACCAACCTCTCCAGTCTGGTTTTCGTAAGAGGCATGGTACTGAGACTGCTCTGGTTTGGGTGTTCAGTGATCTCCTGATGGTGAGAGATCGGAGAAACCACTCCATCTTGGTACTCCTTGATCTCTCTTCAGCCTTTGACACTGTGGACCATGGGGTTCTGCTCCAGCGCCTGAGGTCCATCTGTGGACTGACTGGTATAGTGCTCAGATGGTTTTCATCTTTCCTCACCGGTAGAACTCAGAGAGTTGTCTCGGGAATTTTTTCTTCTGAGTCTTTCTCTCTGCTTTGTGGGGTGCCCCAGGGCTCGGTGCTGTCCCCCATGTTGTTTGCAGTGTATGTGCTGCCCTTCGGAGACATTGTAAGACAGTATGGGCTGAGGTTTCACTGCTATGCTGATGATACCCAGCTCTACCTGTCTTTTTTCCCCCGACCAGGTTAATGCTCTCTCAGTATTTAACAGCTGTCTCACTGAAATCCAAGATTGGATGAATTCCAGCTGGTTAAAGTTAAACGCAGGTAAAACTGAGGTTTTGGTAGTGGACCCGGGATGCAGGACAGAGGGGTTGAGGACTGATTTGCTCTCCGTTTTACGGTTTATTCTTTGGGGGGGGGGTCTCAGATCCTTGCCGCTGAACGGTTGCGTGACCTGATAGTGATACTTGATGATGGGCTGGCCCTTCGTCATCATGTGTCGGCAGTCGTTAAGTTAGCCTTTTAGCATCTTAGGAACATTGCCAGGATCAAGCACCTTGTTCTGTCCAGTGATCTGCCCATTTTGGTCCACGCCTTTGTGACCTCATGCCTTGACTGTTGCAACTCCCTTTACTTACAGCTTCCTGCGGTTGATATCCGCCGCTTGCAGCTAGTGCAGAACGCTGCCGCACGTTTGACTGGGCTATCTAGGAGATCTCATTACCCCAGTGCTGCGCGATCTGCACTGGCTGCCTGTTCAGTGGCGGATCACCTTTAAGGTAGGTTTGTTAACCTACATAGCCCTACACGGACTTGGTCCTGACTATTTGAAAGAGGTTCTGTCTCCTTACACACCTGTGCGACAGCTCCTGTCGGCTGATGAGGGGTTGCTGGAGATGCCGAGGGTTAGTCTAAATACATCTGAATTTTATGTTTGCTGCCCCAACCCTCTGTAATTCTCTGCCCCATCAGCTGCGAGAGTGCAGGACGGTGGGGAGCTTTAAGCAGGCACTGAAAACATTCTTATGGAGTAAGACACTTCCTGATTTGCTGTGATTTCAACTAGTTTTATTGAAATATTTGTGAAGCGCCTTGATACTATGAAAGGCGCTCAGTTAAATAAAGCTGCTGCTGTTGTTGTCGTCGTTGTTGTTGTTGTCGTTGTTGTTGTTGTTGTTGTTATTATTATTATTATTATTATTATTATTATTATTATTATTATTTGATCCTTAAGTCCGGAACTCCAGTTCCAGTTGAGAAAAGACCACTGTCGCAGGCAACGGTTCAGCCCCCGGGTTCAGCCCAGATTCCCGGTTCCTTAGATTCTGGTTGTGACCGTTTTGGGGAAGAACCCATGAGAAGGAGGAAGAAGATGAAGTGGAAGATGAGGACCATGGAGTGCCCATTGAACTGGACATCTCCCCAGATCCTCACCTCCCTGATAAGGGAACTGAGGATTTTACCTCATATTACCCTTTAATGAAGCAGGTTGCTCAGACCCTTGACCTCCCCTCTCAGGAGTCTACTGAGGAGGAGGAAGAACAGGAATACATGGAGGTGATGGATGTCCCAGCATCAAAGAGTCTGCCGCTGCCCATCCACAAATCTCTTAAGAAACGAACCTTAAAAAATTCTGCAGGCACCCACTTCAGTACCTCCAACTGACAAAAAATACTGGGTTGCCAAAGGAGGAGTGGAATTCCTGTTTGGGCACCCTAGCCATGAGGGGGTGGTGCAGGCTGCAGCTTGTGACAAAGCTGGTATCCCCCTGGCTTCTCACCGTCCAGATAAGGATTCTAGGAAGGTGGACTCTGTGGCAAAGAAGGTGTACCTGGTGTCATTCCTTGCTATTAGGCAGGCCTCCTATATTTCTTATGTTGCTAGGTACCAGAAAACTCTTTGCAGTACGGTACTGGAGATTGCAAAGGCTGCCCCATCTCCCATGACAGCTGACTTGGAAGAGGCTGCAAAGAGAGGCGTTGAAGCTGCCAAGACACAGTTCAGAATGGCAGTTGATGCCAGTGACACTGCAGCTAGGCAACTGGCTGCTTCAGTGTCCCTTAGAAGGTTTGCCTGACTTAAGAACCACCAATCTGACCCAGGATACACAGGCCAAGGCTTTAGATTTTCCTTGTGATCCCACATCTCTGTTTGTGGAACAAACAGAAGCATATATGAAGAAAATGGATGAGTACAAGGCTGCCTGCAAGAGTGCTACAGCAAAAGAGACTGCATCCACATCCCAAAAACACCAGACTAGAGGTGGCAGAGGCAGGGCTCCTTACAGGCCCTTTTTCCAGCCTCAAGCTTTCCCCCAGTATCAGCAACAGAGGGGATACTTCAGAGGCAGGGGCAGAAGGGGCAGTGGCCTCACTGGTCGCAGCACACAGCCAACAGCCTAGGCAAAACAGACACCCTGAGGTGTCTATTCGGGTCACCTCCCCAATCCCAGTAGGGGACAGGCTGGCCCACTACCTCCAGGAGTGGCAAAATGTCACCACAGACTAATAGGTCCTGGAGGTAGTGGGCCAGGGTCTGGCCCTCAGCTTCAAGTTCTTGCCAAATCTGAGAGCAAGTTTTCTTGGACCTTCCTCCCCATCAGAAGCAGCTCTGCTACAATAGAAAGTTGCCAATTTCCTGTCATTGGAGGCAGTAGAATTAGTCCCGTTGGCACAGAGCGGAAAAAGACTTGTACTCAAGATACTTCCTCACAACAAAGAAAACTGGAGTGGTGACCCATTCTGGATCTCAGACATCTAAACAGACATTTGTCAAAGCCAGAGTTCGCGATGGTGACTCTGGCCACCATCCTCCATACACTAAGACAGGGGGATTGGTTGGCATCTCTGGACCTAAAGGACGCTTATTTTCACATCCCTGTCAGCAATCCCACAGAAAGTACCTCATTCAGATTGCCATCAGGCCATTTTTAGTTCAGGGCACTGTCATTTGGACTGACCTCTGCCCCAAGGGTGTTAACAGAATGCCTGTCTGTGGTCATGGCTCGCCTAAGGAGGCAGGGGGCTAACAGTATTCCCCTACCTGGATGACTGACTGATCGTAGGTCAGTCACCTCATCAAGTCGAGGAGGCAGTGGCAGTCGCACAGGATACCTTACAGTCCCTAGGGTTCCTGGTAAATCTAAAGAAGTCCGTGTTGGAACCAGTTCAGGTCCTGGAGTTCATAGGGGCAGAGTTGGATACCCAAAGAGGGAGGGCTTTCCTCCCACAAGGAAGAGTGGACAGCCTGGTGCAAATAGCCAGTTCTTTCAAGCTGTACGTCCCAAGACCAGCAAGGCATTTTCTGCAGCTGCTAGGCCACATGGCAGCATCCACAGCAACAGTGCCAGGTTCCAGATGTGGTACATTCAGTTGCATTTCAGAGCTCCCTGACAGCAAAAGAGGGATTCACTGTCAAAGCTAGTGCCCATTACAGGAGTCTTCCATCAAGCACTGCAGTAGTGGCAGGACAAGGCCAACCTCAGACAAGGTGTCCCATTCCTGCAGCAGCCCCTTCACTGGTGCTAACCACAGATGCATCACTCCTGGGATGGGGTGCACATCTGGGGGAGCACACCGCACATGGCTCAAACCGGAATCACTGCTACACATCAACCTGTTAGAACTCAGAGCAGTCTTTCTGGGTATCCAGTCCTTTGCCAACCTAATAAAAGCAAGTTGGTGCAGGTAAAGACAGACAACACAACCACCATGTACTACATAAACAAGGGGGCACTAGGTCAACCCCTCTATGCACAGAGGCTGTGAAAATCTGGAGCCTGGCATACTCCCTGGAGGTCTCCCCCTCAGCAGTCCACCTTCCAGGGAAGGACCTTGTCTTAGCAGATGCCTTCAGCAGAAACAATTGGAAACATCACGAGCGGTCATTGAACAGTCAGGTCCTGAAAGTTGTCTTCAAGAGATGGGGCACTCCAGCGGTGGACCTTTTCGCAGCCCCAAACAGTCAGTTACCTCAGTTTTGCTGCAGACCTCTGGTGAAGGGAATAATCCCCCTGGACGCATTGCTACGAGATTGGGCAGCGAAGTTCCTGTATGCCTTCCCTCTGTTGCTAAGGGTACTGAACAAGCTCAGGTCCCAGTCAGCAACAGTGGTCCTCATTGCTACAGATTGGGCCAGGCAGCCCTGGTATTCTCTGATTCTGTCCATGTCAGTAGCCAACCCAATCAGCCTCCCCAGGAGGCACAACCTACTGACATCTTCCCAGGGCAGGATTATGTACCCCAATCTTCAGGCTCAAGGCCTGGCTCTTGAGGACTTGAACATGCAAGCCTACACCTTTCAGAAGGGGTGATGGAGATACTCATGGTATCTAGGAAGCCTTCCACTAGGAAAACCTATTCCTCCACGTGGAAGAGGTTATTTTCCCTTGTCAGTCTTCACCATTCATTACTGCCGGGTGTAAGCTGGGCGTGCACCTGCCCAGGGGCTTTGGGGGGCAGGGGACTGCACTGCCCATGAAGTCAGTGCATTCGTGGCACTCGAGGTTGGCCTTTAGGCGCCATACACTCCTCCATCCCAGTTCTCTTTCTCCCACCGTCAAGGTCATACCTGCTGCGCAAGTTCCAGAGTTTGCTGCGTCACTAGGCCTTAGCTGAATTTCGATGCTGCATTCCTCAACTCTGTTTTCCTCCATCCTGGTTCTAAGTGCCGCCTGACACCATTGACCCCAGTAAGCTCGTTCCTTTTATTTTTCCTTTCCAACAGCACTGGGTCCTTTCTGTAGTTTTGTTAAATTGTTTTCTAGGGACATGGATATGTTGTTCAATCCACACTTATTGGCAGGTTCCTTGCCGCTTTAAATCTTGCCGGAAGGTTTTCAAGCTGGCTCCTCCCACCCACCCGGGTGGTAAAACTCTCGGCTCCGCCCCATGACGCCAGATCTTCCTTACCACTTGGAAGCTCAGGTTCCCTCCTTAGCGCTCTGCGTTTTAGACTGGATCCTAACTCTTGGTTCATCCGAAAGTGGTTTTGAAATTTTCTAAACTTCGGTCTTCATCTTCCTCGTGACTCGATGGACACATCTATCCCGGCTTTGGAGGTGCCTTGCTGGCAGAAAATGTCAGGGCGGATCTGCACTCCATGTCGTCTACTGCCTGGGCCTAGATCCGACCCGCGAGCCTCGCGAGTTGTGCTGCTCTTTCGGCCAGCGTCCTGGATGATCGCGCTGCCCGATTGAAGCTCGGGCGCCCCAAGAAACGTTTCCCGCTGGTAAAATCAAAAGAGGCTCGTTGGACGGTGTCCGCGGCGGCTGGCTCGGCTGAGCAGCTCGAGCAGATGATCGCCGTCGGGGAGGAGGCGGCCCAGGCCGCATCTTCCTCCTCCTCCTCGGCCGTGCATTTATCCCGCTCTCTCTGAGTTCCTCGTATACGTCTTCGTTCAAGGAGCTTTGTCAGTCCCTTTCCACGACGGGAGAGGGGCCATCGGGACATTCTTCTTGGCCCAAGAAGAAAGAGTCGAAAGGTAAGTCCCACCATCGGCATTCGTGGGAGCGGGAGAGGTCCCCTGCCCCGGACAGCCGACTGTCAACCCGGTCGAGTTGCGGCTGTGGCGCTTCAGCTACGGTGCCCTGTCAGGCCAGCCTGCCGAGACTCCCGTCGGCCGAAGTCGAGATTTTTCGATCCGTTGAGCGGGCTGTCGACTGGAAGCCGACAACCCTCCTTCGCCGCCCCATGAAAGTGCCGGCGAGCGAAGGCGGGTGACCCCGCCCCTTCCCTTACCACCTCGGTCCCCGAGTCTCGGTCTAACCCGTTCCTGCCGACGCCGGCGGTCTCGGTCTCAATACCGAGGTAAATGGCGACACCGTTCCTCCTCTTCCTCGGATGAAGGGCGGCTTCGGCTTAAATTACGCCGGCGCTACGAGGAGCTTATGTGGTAGCAGTTGCTGTTGTCCGGGCCTAAGCCGACCCGGTCCAGCCCGAGCCATCAAGTGGCTGTCACCTGAGCGACCCGGCAACTACTGCCCCATTGAGTTGCCGCTCAGGGCGGTTGCTCGGCCAAAACCAGCTGCTCCACGATTGTGGTGGAACCTCCGCCTCCACAACCGAAGTCGGGGCACCGACCAAGGATTCTCGGTCAGGTCACGGCCTGCCCCACAGGTTGTCGGTCACCCTCACTCCCGACCGTCCTCGGCAGGTGGAGGGTGGCTCAGGGCCGAGGCAGCTCTTCACAGACTCTTCGGAATCCGACGACAACTCCTCCCTGTTCTCCAGGCAGGTCGACCTGGAGTCCTCCGGGGGCCAGTCATCGGACGATAGCCCATCGTCCTTCTTGGGTCTGCTTCGACTTATCTCGGAGTCCACCGGGATGCAGCTCGAGCCCGTGTCCAAACGGGCCAAGTATCCACTGACGGAGATACTGGACAGAGGGGATTCCCCCACGGAGGCCTTTATGGTGGCTGAGGCCATTGTCGTCCCAGCCTTGGAGCTTTGGCAGCGGCCTGCTTCCTGTCCTGCGCCCTCGGCCAGGATGGCCAGGAAGTATGCAGTCCCTACCAGCTCTTTGCCCGGTTTCTCAGAGCACCCCTCTGCCGAGAGGTTAGTCACTGACAGCGTTTTTCCGGTGTTCCGGTAACGCTCGGGATGTGGATAAGCCCCCCGACAAAAGTCCAAAGGCTGGACTTTGCCAGGCGCAAGGTGTACGCTGCGTCCTCCCTCGGCCTCCAACAGGCCAGCTCGGCTGTGCTGATGGCACACTTCTCCCACATCCTCTTGGGCTCCCTGGATGAGGTTGTTCTTCATCTCCCGACTGACCTGCAGACCACGGTCCGCCAGGTGCGGGACCAGGGTAGGGCGGTGGCGAAGCAGCAGCTTCAGACTGCTCTGGACAAAGGTGATTCCTGTGCCAGGTCAGTAGCTGCTGCGGTGGCCACGCTGAGGATATCCACCTTCACGGCGGATACCCGGCACAAGTTGGCGGATGTCCCCTTCTTGGGGACTGACCTCTTCAGCCCTGGAGTGGAGGGACACCCCCAGTGGATCGAGAAGTCCAATGCCACCCTGGACTCTGTCACCTCTGCCCAGAGGGACAAAGGCCACCGTCAGAAGCAGAAGTCCTTTCGTCCTTCGGCCCCTGCATCTCGACCGGCCCAGCAGCACCAGCAACAGGGCCAGCAGGCTCGCGCTTGGCATCCCAAACCCAAGCTGGCAGCTTCCTCCAACAGGAAGCAAGGAAATAAAGGCCCAGGAGGTCCCTCGGACGGTTCTTCCTCCAAGCCTGCCCAGTGATGGGTTGAGGGGTGCCGCCCCCAGCCTCGTCACTCCCCCCTGGGCCCCCGTGGGGGGATGGCTCCGCCACTTCCTTTCCGCCTGGTTCGCTATCGCCACAGACCGCTGGGTGTTGGAAGTGGTAGGAAAAGGCCTGCCTCTGGAGTTCGAGCAGGCTCCACCCTTTTGACATCGCCCTCGAAGTCACGGGGTCCGCAGCCTCGCTGTCGGCCGCCCGAGCCGATATTGCCCTGCTCCTCGAAAAAGAGGTGATCAGGAAGGTGGCGGATCCTCCTCCAGTCCCGGGGTTTGTGTCCAGGGACTTCCTGGTCCCAAAACGGACGGGGGGGGGGGCTGGCGCCCCATTCTCGAGCTGCATGACCTGAACAAGTTCCTAAGGTCTCGGACTTTCAGGATGGTCACTCTGGCTCAGATAATCCCATCCTTGGAATGAGGCGTGTGGTTCTGTTCCCTGGACCTCCAGGATGCGTTCTTTCACGCCCCAATCCGTCCGTCCATCAGAGATTCCTCCGCATCAGAGCGGAGGGATCCCTTTACAAGTTCCGGGCCACGCCCTTCGGCCTCTCCCTAGCTGCCAGGGTCTTCACCAAATGCATGGCAGTGGTGACAGCGTTCCTGCGGCGCCGAAGGTTCCAAGTGTACCCCTACCTGGACGACTGGCTGATTGCAGCCCCCTCCAGAGCGGAGGCGGAGCGGTCCAGAGATCTGGCCCTCCAGGTTTGCTCTCAGGTTGGCCTCCTTATCAACGAGGCCAAGTCGGAACTCGTGCCAAAGCAGGTGATACAATTCATCGGGGCAGAGCTCCACTCTCTACGAGCCAGAGCACGGCTCCCGGCGGACAGGGCCGAGGTTCTTTTCTCCTTTGCCCAATCATTTCTGGTTGGGCAATTGCGCCCTGCCCGGGACTTCCTGCGCCTCCTGGGCCTCATGGCGGCCTGCACCAGCGTGGTCCATTGGGCCCGTTGGTACATGCGTCCCCTTCAATGGGGACTGGCCAGCCAGTGGTCAGAACGCTGCAATCCGTTGGACCAGCCCGTGACAGTGACCCAGAAGATGTGGGACGCTCTCCAATGGTGGATCGTTCTGGCACATCTGCAGGAGGGCATCCCATTCGTCCACCCCTAGCTGACGGTCTCTCTATCAACCGATGCATCTCTGATGGGTTGGGGTGCCCATCTGGGGGAACACCGAGCGCACGGCCTCTGGTCCCCTCGGGAGTCCCGATGCCATATCAACCTGCTGGAGCTCCGAGCGGTCCATCTAGCTCTCACCGCCTTCGCTCCATTTCTACGGGGTCAAGTGGTTCAGGTCCAGACGGATAATACCACGACCATGTACTATCTGAACCGCTAGGGCGGGACGCGCTCCATGCTGTTATGCAAGGAAGCTCTCCGCATATAGTCCCTCGTGCGCAGCGTGGAGGCGGATCTCCTAGCCATTCACATGAGAGGAGCCTCCAACACCCTGGCCGATGCCCTAAGCCGGATAGGGGCTGCGTCTCACGAGTGGTCTCTCCTGCCGGAGGTGGTACAAGACCTGTTCTCCCACTGGGGCACGCCTCAGGTGGACCTGTTTGCCTCCAGGGAGAATGCGAAGCTGAGTCTGTTCCATGCCGGCCCCCCTCAGCATGGCTAGCTGCAGGGGGATGCCTTCTCGAGGCCGTGAACCCCGGGCCTCTTCTACGCCTTTCCCCCATTTCCCTTGATCCACAAGGTGCTACTCAAGGAGAGGAGGGACAAGGCGCAGGTGATTCTGGTAGCCCCAGACTGGCCCTGCCAGTTCTGGTATCCAGATCTCCTCAGCCTCAGCTCCAGGCTCCCGAGGTAGCTTCCAGCCCGCCCAGACCTGATCTCAGTCAACCAGGGGAAGGTATTCCATCCGGACCTTCAATCCCTGCACCTGACGGCCTGGTTCCTGAGCGGCTAGAGTTCCAGGCCTTGGGTCTTTCTGATGAGGTCCCCAGCGTCGTTGAGGCATCCCGTAAGGAGTCGACCAGGAAATGCTATGCCTTCAAATGGAAGAGATTCTCCATTTGGTGTCGGGGAAGGGCTTGGACCCTTCCGCCTGTCCCTTAGCAAGCATTCTGGACTACCTGTGGTCCCTTTCTCAGCAAGGGCTTCGGTCGACGACCTTTAAGGTGCACCTGGCAGCCATCTCTGCTTACCGGGCGCGGGCCGGGAAGCAGTCAGTGGCGCAGGAGAAGGTGGTCGGGCGCTTTTTCAAAGGCCTTGACCACATTTCCAATCCGGTTCGAGAACCTCCACCTCCGTGGGATCTACTGCTGGTATTGGCCTAGCTCATGGGCCGATGCATAGGTGCAATATTTCACACCTGTCGTGGAAGACCGCCTTCTTGGTGGCTATCACATCAGCCAGAAGGATGGGAGAGCTCCAGGTGCTTTCCATCGAGTCTCCTTATCTGGTCTTCCACAGGGACAAGGTTGTCCTCGCCCCTGAAATTCCTTCCGAAGGTGGTGTTGGAGTTTCACCTTAACCAGGTGTTGACTCTGCGGTGTTCTACCGAATCACACCTCGGAGGCTGAATATAGGCTCCATGCCCGGACCCTAGGCAGCTGCTTATTATAAGGAGGCGGATGGCTGAGAGTTCGGGAGAGGTTCGCCAGCTGTTTGTCACTGCAGCTGATGCGCACCTGGCAGACCTGCAGCAAGCGGACGATAAGCAAGGTGGGTCACCTCCTGCATAGAGCTCTGCTATAGGTTGGCGGGCATGGAGCCTCCCAGAGGGATAAGAGCTCATTCTACCGCCATACCGCTGCATCGTAGCTGCTTCCGGGATGTCCCTATCCAGGATATCTGCAGGGCTGCTACCTGGAAGTCGGCACATACCTTTATTACCCACTACCACATCGACCTTGAGTCACGCCAGGATGCTGGTTTTGGGGCCTCGGTTCTCCAGTCTCTTTTTCCCAAGTAAGTATCGGGAGTGTGCACCTTGCCTCCCTCCTCCCGGAGAACTTCTAGGAGTCTGCCAATAAGTGTAGCTTGAACAACATATCCATGTCCCTAGAAATACAGGTTACTCACCTGTAACAGGAGATCTTATTTCGAGAGGGCTCTTGCAGTAGGTAATTACATATAGGACTGCAGGCAGCAGGACCCCACGGAAAAATTTCTAGCTAGCAGTCCCTGGCGGGGACCGCCTCCACGATCAGGTGACGGCGTCAGAAGGCGTCGGTATAAAGAGGCGGTCCCAGCCACCCGCCTCCAGTTCTTTCCGCCCGTCCAGCTCGTGCAGCGCTCAGCAGTGAAGTTCATGCGCTCAGTCCTGTTGCTCGTCGGTTTTTCCAAAAGTACCAGTATTTTTGTATTTTCTTGCGTCAGGTGACCGTTGGCATATGTCGTCCCTTCAAAAAATAAGTGCGACTCATAACGCCCAACTGCCTCACAAGGCGGTCCTCCCTCTGCCTTTTCTGCTTAGGCCCCGACCACGTGGTGGAAAAGGTATCCGCACTACCTTCATTTCAGCGACCACCACAAGGCGGCGCCAGCAGTCTCAACCCATCTCCTCAAGAAGAAGATGTCCCGCGATGGAGAAGAGTTGAAGAAACCCGTGAGGCATCGACCTCCCTGAAGGACACAAGCGGGACAAGGAAAGGCACCGGGAGAGGCCTCCTCCTCCGTGACTCCGGCGGGCAGCGGCCCAATGCGGTCCCCTCCGAGAGGATACGCCCGGCGGCAGCCTCAAGGCTTTGGGCGGCGTCAGCCCGCCCTGTCAGGTTCGCGTTCGAGCGCGGGTGTTCGGGCAAAGGGCTTCAGCCCCTAGTACCGCCGCGAGGCTTGCAGCCTACTGGTGCTGGTGTCCCCACAAGCGGACATCGGCTCCTCTGGCGTCCGCCGGGAGAAGGCTGCTAAGATGCCCGACCCGCCGAGAACGGCGCCGGCAGTGTCCCCATCGGACTGGGCCTCTTCTCATCCTCGGCCTGTCTCCGACGAGGGACCCCCGAAGTCGCACGTTGGCTCCGCCGGCGAGCGCCAGGCCGCGGAGCCTACGGCAGACCCTGCTCCATCTGTCGTGCCAGGTTCCCCGCATCCCTCACTGCCGTCTGGGGAGCCCGAGTCCCCCCCTGTCTGACCCCTGGGATTTCTCCCTCCCGTCCCCGGACGAGGCTCGGGATCCTGGGCCACCGTCGGACCCTCTTCCTATAGAGCGGATCTGGCGGCAGCTCCCCAGCGCCCGACTCTGACACGGCCCGCTGGCGCGGTTCCACGCTGGCCCTCCGGCGCTGGCGGGATGATCCTCTTCCATCGGGCCCTCACCCCACGGGCTATCACGGTTGATCCACCCGTGGAGTTCCGGCAGGGACGTCTGCTCAGCGTCTCCTCGGTGCCTGGGTATCCGCCATCTTATCCGACGCCAGTTTTCCCAGGTCCACAGTATCTTGCGCGCAGTACCAGGCGCCGACTCACCGATGCCGCGGTACCGGCGCTGCAATAACCTGCTCCGGCTTTCCGCGGCGGTTAGGATACTCTCCTCACAGTTTCATCCGTACAACTATCCCCACCGCCCAGTGGGCGCGGTGGATCTCCAGAGAGACTCTGGCCTCCTGGTGGGCTGAGGCCAGGCTCAGCTCACCAGAGTTGAAAACCGTCTTCAGGCGATGGTGCCACCCAGTTCCCGTCGCCCAGGCGGCACACTCCCTCTCCACCTCCAGTTCGGTCTCTGCCCTCAGGATCCAGAGGGGCGGACACGGTCGGGGATCCCCCTATGGAACCCGTTCCTCCCCCTGGACGAGCCAAGGAGTCTTACTCTGCTTCGAACTCTTCTTCTTCTTCTTCTCTCTTGGACTCCTCGGATGCCTCCGATGGGTGTTCCGAGAAAGACGACAAGCCGTGCTCTCCGTCCAAGCCCCGGCCAAGGACTCCTCAGAAGTCTCTTCCGGAGGATCCTTCCTTCACGGAGTTGCTCAGGAAGATCCAAGAAGTACATCAGTGGCGTTCCTTAGAGCCAGATCCTCAACGGGTTAAATTCGCCGAACATCTGGACTTGCCCCTTACGGCTCCTACCCTAGTGCCACCCTGGATCGAGCCTCACGCCCACCTTGTTTCCACTATTTGGAAACAACCGTCGGCTTTAGCCCACTTCCTCGAAGTCTAACAGGCTATACCAGGCTCCGGAGGGTGTAGACTTTTAGACTCTCACCCCTGCAGACTCGGTTGTGATTGAGCGCCACTTACGGCGGTCCTTTTCAAACATTTGAGCTCGTCTCCCGGATAAGGAATCTCGCCTTCTGGATCAGTATGGAAGGAAGATCTATGCTTCTTCCACACTGGGGATTTGGGCCCTAAATTGTGTAGCACATATGGGGGATTACCAGAAGGCTGTCCTTAGCCAGGCGGAATCCAAGATTGACTCCTTTCCTGACTCCCAAGTCATGCAGGAGTTAGCCGACCTGGTCCGTTCTGCTCGTTCTGCCAGTCGTCATATTTTGAGGACGACCTATGATGCAGTGGACACCGCAGGACAGGGCTCTGCGTTCGCTGTAAGTCTTCGGCGTCATGCATGGCTCCGTGTGTCAGGTCTGGTCGCAGAGGTGCAGTCAGCAATTCAAGAAGCACCTTTCAGAGGTTCTGTGCTTTTCGGTGGTGATGTCAAAGACATCATCACTGACTTGCAGGAGAAGGGCCGACCTTAAATCTGTTGATTCAATGTATTGTCCCCATCCCCTAGCGCCGTCCCTTCGTGCAGCCTTGGCCGGCCTCAGCGAAACCTCGGGAAGGCGGGCCACTACGCTCGGGCCCCCAGCTGCCAGGCCCCCGCCCAAAAAGCAGCGGGTGCCCCAGCTGCGGCGCTGCCTCACACCACCTGATTCCTTCCCTCTCCCACCGCCTCCGGTCTCCCCGGAGGAACCGGTAGAAGGGAGAATCTCCCTCCACCTTCTGGGCTGGGAGAGGATAACATCGGATTCATGGGTGCTTCAGATCATGGCAGAGGGGCACTCCATAGAGTTTCTGCAGAAACTTCCACGTCACCCCCCTCTGAACTCCTCTTACTCAAGGGACCATCTTCCTTTGGTCAGGGAAGAAATCTCTGCTCTCCTCGCGAAGCAGGCCATAGATCCCGTCCCCACTCACCTTAATGGGACGGGTTACTATTCCCATTTCTTCCTTGTACCAAAGAAGACGGGAGATCTCAGACCCATTCTCGATCTCAGCTCCCTGAACCTTTATGTGGAATACAAGAGGTTCAGGATGCTGTCCCTTCAAACCCTCTTGCCCCTGCTCGGCCGGGCCAATGGCTTGTGCACTGGATATGCAGGATGCGTACCTGCACATCCCCAGTAGCCATCGCACAATACCTCAGGTTTGCATTCAGGGGACCACTACCAATTCTGGGCGCCCTTTCGGTCTTTCCTCGGCTCCCGAGGTTTGTACCTAATGCCTGGCGGTGGTAGCGGCCCACCTGCGTACTTTGGGAGTTCAGGTTTTTCCCTACCTGGACGACTGGCTCCTGGCGGCCCCATCCAGGGAGGAACTCCTGCATTTCCTCTTCCTCACCCAGCAGGTTTTTACTGGCCTGGGTATCACCATCAACCATTCCAAGTCTCACCTGGATCCTTCACAGAGGCTCCAGTTCATCGGGGCAATCCTCGACACGACAATGTGCAAGGCCTTCCTGCCTCCAGACTGGGGGGGGCCTACCTCCAGTCCCAGATTTCCCTCCTATCGGAACACAGGAGGGTTCCGGCGAGGTCAGTGCTTCGTCTCCTGGGGCTTATGGCGGCTGCCATTCCGACGGTTCCGTGCGCCTCCACATGAGGATCTCTCAGTGGACTCTCCGCTCTCAGTGGGATCAACTGGTAGACGACCTAGATCACCTGGTACTGATCTCCTCGCCGATGATAAGAGACTTACAATGGTGTATGGTTCGAGAGAACCTATTCCGGGGGTCCCCTTTTTTCTTCCTCCCCCCGCTCAGACTCTGACCACGGACGCTTCAGGCGAAGGTTGGGGAGCCCATCTAGGTCCTCACCGAACCCAGGGCTTATGGTCAAAATTGGAGTTAGTTCTCCGCATCAGTGTGCTCGAGCTTCGAGCAGTGCTGTATGCTCTCCAGGCCCTTCACCAATACATCCTTCCCGGTTACCTAGCTGTCCAAACAGACAACATGTGCGTGGTGTAGTACATCAGCAAGCAGGGCGGGACTCGGTCCTACCCGCTATGCAGGGAAGCGATCAGGATTTGGGAATGGGCAACTCTTCACAATCTTCACCTCACTGCGATCCATGTCCCGGGAGTCGAGAATGTCCTGGCAGACAAGCTAAGTCGTTCTTGGGCTCTACCACACGAGTGGGAACTAGATCAAAAAGTTCTAGAAAGCATCTTCCAGATTTGGGGGACTCCACAGATGAACCTGTTCGCCTCCTCCCAAAACACAAAGCTTCCAGCCTTTTGCTCGCTCGCTCCAGAGCGAGGCGCTTTCTGGAGCGACGCTCTATCTTTAAACTGGAAGGCCAAATTCGTCTATGCTTTTCCCCCCAATTCCTCTGGTCCCTCATGTGTTGCAGAAACTTGCTTTGGAAGGAGCGAGAATGATTCTGATCGCTCCTTTCTGGCCCAGGCAAATCTGGTTCTCTCTGTCTTCTACAACAATACTCAGAGGTTCCTCCTCTTCCTCTTCCCTCATTTCGAGGATTGCTGACCCAGGATCAGGGGACCCTGGTCCATCCAGGACTCAAGTCTCTTCAACTGCATGCATGGCTCCTGCAGACCTAGCCCAGTCTCGTTTTGGCGTCTCTCCTAAGGTGGCCGAGATTCTGGTGGAAGCTAGAAAACCCTCCACTAGGTCCACTTACGCTATGAAATGGAAAGATTTTCCATTTGGGCTGCCTCCAGGAGCATGGAGCCTTTCTCCTGTCCTGTGGCCATTCTGCTTGATTATTTGCGTCATCTTTTGACCTGGGTCTCAGTCACTCCTCTTTGAAGGTTCCATGGCTGCTATTTCAGCTTACCATGTTCCCTTGCAATAAAGCTTTGCCCAATTGAGGTATCCAAGACCTTTCTCAGAGGGGTCCTTCATATCCGGCCCTGCCGGACTCCGCCCCACCCGGGACTTGAACTTTATCCTCAGAAACTTACCTTCCTCCTTTTGAGCCTGTGGCTTCCGTGAGACTTAAAGTTTTTATCGTGGAAGACGCTATTCTTGGTGGCCATTACTTCTGCTCGCAGAATTTCCGAGCTTCAGACCCTTATGTGCAAAATCCCTTATCTGATTTTTCACAAAGAACAAGTTGCTGTTCGCACGAATCCTAAGTTTCTCCCGAAGGTGGTAGCGGAGTCTACCTTAAATCAGTCTATTGAACTACCTGCCTTTTTCATGCAGTACTCCAATCAAGGAGAATACTTGCTCCATACCATGGATGTCCACAGGATTATGAGATACTACACCGATAGGACGAAGGATTTCAGAAAGACTGATCAGTTGTTCGTCTCTTTTGCTCACAAAAGGGAAGGCAATGCTGTCTCCAAGCAATGCCTATCAAAGTGATTGGCTCATTGCATCACTTTCTGTTATGACAAGTACAACAAGACCCTACCGGGTCATGTCAGAGGCCACTCTACTCGAGGAGTAGCTGCCTCTGCGGCTTGTTTCAAGAAAGCAGACATCTGTGCTGTTGCCACTTGGACTTTTGTCCACACATTTACTAAACATTACAGTTTGGACATTGCCTCTCGCTGTAGAGCAGGCTTCGGGTTAGCGGTCTTGCAAGGCCTCCTTTCTTGAGGTTTGCAAGTTTGTTTGCTACTTCTTGGAGTAGTTCCTCCTCCCGGTGCCTTTCCATTTGTTCCTGACTGCTTGGGATTCTGTTCTATATGTAATTACCTACTGCAAGAGCCCTCTCGAAGTAAGATAGTACAGTTACGTAAGAACTTACCGTAACAGTAGATCTTCGAGAGAGGCTCTTGCAGTAGGTAATACCTTCCTGCCCTCCATCCCCCTAGGCTTTTTCAGCTCCTTTTCCATTGGGGGAAATATCTGCTTCTCTCTCGTCCGGGCCTGTGGCGGGAAAGAACTAGAAGGCGGGCGGCTGGCACCGCCCCTTTATACCGACGTCGTCTGACGCTGGTCACCTGACATGGGGGCAGTCCCCGCCAGGGACTGCTAGCTAGAAATTTTTCCGTGGGGTCCTGCCGACGTCAGTCCTATATGTAATTACCTACTGCAAGAGCCTCTCTCGAAGATCTACTGTTACGGTAAGTTCTTACGTAACTGTACTTTCTAGGAATGGTATATGTTGTTCATCCACACGACCCACCTGACCTCCCTGGCTTCGACGCACAACCTGGCTTACAGCGGGCTAGATCTGGCGTCATGGGGCGGAGCCGAGAGTTTTACCACCCGGGTGGGTGGGAGGAGTCAGCTTGAAGACCTTCCGGCAAGATTTAAAGTGGCAAGGAACCTGTCAATAAGTGTGGATGAACAACATATACCATTCCTAGAACTCCTGTTACAGGTGAGTAACCTGTATTTCTGTGTCATGTCTGGTTCGCGGGCTGATAAGAAATTCAAAGCAGACCATGAGTCTATACCCCAGTGGCCAGCATTTTTCCATAACGGACCAGCATGACGTCTGCCTTCGTTGCCTGGATCCCAACCACGATATGGAGAATTGCGACACCTGTTTCTCCATGGACCCCCGCATTCTTGAGATCCATGCATTTAAAGTCTTCAGGGCCCCACCAACATTTGGAGGATGGGGTTGTTCTAGGGATACCATGGCGAGAACTCTTGACCCTGCCTCCAGGTCCCCTCCCGGATGTATACCGCCTGGTGAGGAGGAAATCTCGTCTGATTGCAGCTTTGCCGTCGAGAAGGTTTCTTCCACGGTGCGGAGGCAGGCTCAGTTCCCCTGTGGGCGGGTGGGGCACGCTCAACCCGGCAGTCATCTCCTCAGAGGTGCAGGCTCCCTCGGTGTTGTGGCCCACGGGTGCTGAGTCCAGCACCAGCGGACCCTCGGCACTGCCTGACAGTACAGTTTTGGATCCTGGCACCATTCGCAGTGCCGTTGATCGAAACAGCGCCGCAGGCAATGTAGTGTCTCATGTCGGTGCCGTTGGCAGAGGAGCTCCTGGGGTTGCTAGTCTGGTGGTATGTGTAGTCTTCTCCTCCACTTTGGAGGGGGATGATTTGCTGGCCGATCTGGACTGGCGTCCCGACTCCTCGGAGTCAGGGAGCCCTCTTGGATGCGACACCAGGTGGCCCAGTGTTCGTGTCCCAGGATGCCCAGAGTCCACAGTCTCTGCAAGCCCCCATGTCGACACTGGTGTCTGGGGCCCTGGTGGATAACAGGTCTGGTGTGAAGGGGGGCAACTGCTTCTCTGGTGCTGCCCGATTGGGATGGGACCACCTCTTCTGGGCGCCTTAGCACCAGGTTCGAGGAAGAGGCGGCCTCCGAGTCACAGAGGTTGAGAGGCCGGAGTGAAGTACAGGAACCCTCTTCCACTACCCTGTTGGGGGTGGGGAGCAGCCACAGTGCCGAGACCCGCTTCTCCTCCTCTGAGACTTCAGGGGCACCCTTAGTGGGCAGCGCTGGGAGTTGCCCTTCTGGATCTATGCAACCCCAGTTGCACCACGGGGGAAATTCTCCCTCAGGGCTCAGCCAGGATTTGTTTTCACATTTGCAACATCTACTGACTGGATCGACCCACGGATCCCTCCATGTGGGAGGATCTGCTGCAGAGTCTCAGAGGCCGGGCAGTTTCGGTTAGGTTTCCTTCCCCAGACCCTCTGCAGGCACCTCCCCCTCTCCCAGGTCATGTGAGCCCTATGGGACCCTTAACCTGGGAGGCTTTCAGGGCCACTGCGGCTGTCTTCCCTAGGTATGTTAGAGCCATGGACAAACAGGTAGTTCGCCTGTTTCTTCCGCTGCAAGAGGACTCTGAGCATCCGAGCTCCTCTACTTTATCGGCTTCCTCATCAGAGGAAGAGGGACGTTCCGCCCACCTTTCCTTCGACACTGATTTCACCGAATATCAGCGATGCCTCTCGAGGTTAGTTTAGAAGCTCCACATTTCCCATGAGGTAAGACACAATACCAAGCGGGAGACTCTCTCCTTTTTGAGCGAGTTTAGTGATAACCACTTGGTGGTACCTTCCTGGCCTGTTCCCTTCCATGAAGCGTGAATCCGCACCTGACAGTCACCAGCCGCCTCATCCCCACCCCTAGTGGACTGCAGGAGGAGGTACTGTGCCCCCAAGGAGTATCTTGGTTCTCTGCCTCACCCACCTTCTGGGCTGACTGCATTAGATACTCCTTCCGGGCTTCAACACCTGGTGCACAACCGACCACCGGATCCGTATTCCGCTGCGTTCGATCGGTGGGGAGGAAGGAGTCTTACTTCAAGAGGGTTCCTTTAGTAGGTCATTACATATAGGACTGGCGCCACCTAACATCGGGCTGCACGGCAGACTTTTCTAGGAATCCCTGATGGGGGACTGCGTGGCCGTATATAATCGCTGTCCCCGCCCGCCCTCCAGTTCTTTCCCACTGTCGTCTCGTGTCAGTCGCATTGCAGACTTCCATACAGCGATCATTGTGTGAGTTCTTGCATTGGATTTTTCCTTCGCCAAATCTTTAATTTTCGATATTCCACTTGATGTCTTCACTCAAGATGTGCTCGTCCTGTGGCACGCAGATCCCTCATTCGGACAGTCACTTAAAGTGCGTGATCTGTTTGGGCCCAGACCACACTGTCTCCTCCTGCTCGGAGTGCCAAACCTTCAACCAGGCCACCAAAAAGTGGAGACAGCAGGCTTTGAAGGCCCATTTATCAAAGGTCCGCTTAGCTTCTTTAGAAAAACAAATGGACCTCAATAGACAGTCCTCTTCGGAGAAATCTTCTCTCTCAGAAGCGGGAATGCTCCACGGATGAGACCTCGCTGCTCTCGACGAGCAAGGCCCAGCCACTGCCAAAGAAGCCTTCGGACGGTAAGTCTGGCAAATCTTCACTGGGTCTGTCGACCGTCTGCTCCTCAGACGACCGCACCACCATGGCCACTAAGCCAGCCCCCGGCTCCTCCGGGTGCCGCCCGGCACCAGTCCGTAAGTTGGCTGGGGGCTCCTCCTCCGCCCAACCGTCTCCGGCCGCTCAGGCGCAGTTCTCCCATCGGGCCTAGTGGCGCCCACCCGACGCACCAGCAGAACCGGGAAGAAGGCCCTCCCCCCCCAACCTTCACCTTTACTCCTCCCTCCCTTCGCAGGCGGGTACTTCAGGCGAAGACAGCGTGGAACCCCTCAATGTTGTAGATTTCTTGGGGTCTGTCCCGTGCTCTCCTGACGGGGTCATGGAGAAAGAGGCTCCTCCTCAGTTGTCTAGCCTTCCAGCGGAGGCCTCGATCCCACTATCGGATCCAGCAAATCCTATTCCGATGCCGGATGTTCCGACAACTCTTCCACAGCCAGGGCCCTGTGGTCTGCCCCAGCCTTCTGCTCCGGCGCCAGACCCCGTCCCACCGGATTGGGTGGTGCTGGTCGGCGTCTGGGTCCCCTGACGTTGCCTATTCTGACGCCGGACCCCCTGATGATTTATACTAGAGTGGGTCCGATGTGGGTATCCCCTCTGTCAGATCTGACGACGGGGATTTACAGACCCGGACTGTCCCACATTACCCTTTCAGGTATCCTGCGGACCACTTCCCGGCTGGTCCTCCTCCTGAATGGAGATTTGGGCAGTATTACCCTGGTTATAACCCCTGTCATCACTACCAGGGTTACCATTACCGCCCCAATCCAGTTAGCGCACTTCTGGCTGCAGTTTTAAGACTCTCTTCCAGTTTGGTGGCAAGGCAGAGTTGATTTCAGGCGTGGAGACAAGATTCCCTCTTCCACGGTCTCCTAGGTCTGTGTCCCTGAGGAGCTCTTCTCCATCTATGGAACATGTCTTGGGGGCGGCTCGTCAGGACATTACCCTTTCTGACGAGGGGGCAGATGATGATGATGATGAGGTTGCCGATGAAGGACGCCCTGGGGGAGCCAGAGGGTCCGTCAGGCAAGGTCCCCCCCCCCCCCAGAGGACCCTGCCTTTTCAGATCTTCTGAGGTCCATGAAGGATTTCTTCGACTGGGAGTTGGAGGAACAAGACCTTATGAGACAGAGAATAGCCGAACACCTGGACTTTGGGTCTCTGTCTCCGGTCCCCATTCCTCCCTGGATCGGACTTCACCTCTACGGTCTAGCAGATGCCTCATTCTCTCCCGGCTGTCCCCAAGAGGTCAGACAGGATTTACCAGGCGTCGAAGGACACTCCGTTTCTAAAGACTCATCCTAAGACGGACTCTGTTGTCATCTCAGCTGCTTATGAGCACGCCACTGCACCCAAGCACATGAGCACCTCTCCTCTGGACAAAGAGTCAAGGCAGATGGACAAGTTCAGTAGAAAGGTTTACGTCTTCGCCACATGTGTGCTTAGATCCCTCAACTATGTGGCCCACATGGTGTTCCAACAAAAGGCTACCCTGGCCAAGTTAGAAGCTCGCATCCAGGCTATGGAACCCTCAAGCCTCAAAGAGGAGCTCGCCAAGGACCTTCACCTCTCTCGCTTTTCTTGTAGGCATGCCTTGCGGACTACATACGACTTCATCGACTCTGTGGGTCACACCTCGGCCACTGCCGTTGCCCTAAGATGGCATTCCTGGCTTCACCTCTCTGGCCTTGCCGATGAAGTACAGTAGGCGATTCAGGATGCCCCCTTTCGGGACACAGTACTTTTTTGGTGGGGACACCAGAGATGTCATCACTGATCTCCAGAACAGAGGCCTCGCCCTCAGATCAGTGAGGTCCATGTACCGAACGGGCACTCAACAGCAGCCCTTTCGGAAAAGGACTTGGAGGCAGAGGAAGCAGGCCCTGGCTCAGCGCCAGGGCAAACGCAAGTCCACTGGTTCCACCACTCCTCCAGCCTCCAAGAACCAGAGACACGCGGGGGGTCATCCCCTGAGCGTCCCTGCCACTTTCTGACTCACTATTCCCACTACCTCTTCAGTCTCACAACAAGGAGCAGATGGGGTTCGCCCGCTGTGCGCTGGAATGGAAGGCAATAATCTCCGACGCATGGGTCCTGCAATTAGTGTCTGGACACACCGTAGAGTTTCTGGAGCTTCCTCCAGAATCTCCGCCAAAAAGGTCGTCTTATTCCAGGGATCAGGCTCTTCTCGTCCGAGGAGAAGTTCACAGCCTCTTGCTCTTGCTCAAGGAAGCAATAGAGCACGTTCCCCTCTGGCAAAGGGGCAGGGGGTTTTACTCTCACTTTTTCCTGGTTCCAAACAAGATGAGAGACTTCAGGTCTATTGTTGACTTAAGCAACCTCAATCAGTTTGTCGAGTACAAAAAGTTTTGGATATTGACACTCTAGTGTCTCCTCCCACTGCTTCTGGAGGGTCATTGGTTGTGCGCTCTGGACATGCAAGATGCTTACCTGCACATCCCGATCTTCCCCAGCCTCCGCTGTTTTCTGTGGTTCCAATTCCAAGGGGAACACTTCCAGTTTTGGGTGCTTCCTTTTGGTCTGTCCTCAGTACCTCGGGTCTTTACCAAGTGCCTGGCAGTGGTGGCAGCTTCTTTACACCGCCAGGGTATTGAGATTTTCCCTTGCCTGGTTAATTGGCTGAACTCAACCCTGTCCAGGGACTCCTTACTGGAGGCTGTCTCTTTCACCTTGGACCTCTTTGGTCGACTGGGGATTAAAGTCAATATTCCCAAGCCATTCATGATCCCGTCCTAGAGGCTTCAGTTTATTGAGGCAGTCTTGGATACGGTCCAATGCAGAGCCTTCCTTCTTCTTCGCGAGTGGCTTCATCCAGGAACATCCCGGCCCAGAAGATCCTCCGCCCTCTCGACCTGATGGCAGTCTCCATTACTACTGTTCCTCTGGCGAGGCTTCACATGAGAGTTACTCAGTGGTCCTTGTGCGTGCAGTGGGACCAACTCCTGTACGACCTTGACCATCCGGTACTGGTCTCCTCAGTGCTTCGGAAAGAATTGTTTTAGTTGAGGGACCCCTGCAACCTTTCCTTAGGTCTCCCTTTCAGGAGCCCTGCTCCCCTAGCATCCCTTACTATGAATGCTTCGAACACGGGAAGGGGAGCACATCTGAGGAAGCACCAAGCTCAAGGACTGTGGTCCAGCTTGGAAGCACCGTTGCACATCAACACTCTGGAGGTGAGAGCGGTCTTGTATGCCTTACAAGCTTTCCAGACCCTCCTTCCCAAGGGATCACTGCTGGTTCAAATGAACAATATGTTGGTAGTCTGGTACCTCAACAAGCAAGGAGGAACCCGATTGTACCCCCTGTGCAGGGAGGCGATACAAGTGTGGAACTGGGCGGTCCAGTACAATCTGGCTGTTATGGCTGTGCAGGTTCCAGGCGTTCTAAATGTCCTGGCGGACAGTCTCCACAGGTCTCGGACCCTAGCTCACGAATGGGAATTAAATCTGGAAGTGGCAGCATCCCTCTTCCTAAATTGGGGACGTCCAGAAATTGTCCTTTTTGCCTCTCAATACAATGCAAAATTTCCCAGTTTCTGCTCTTCTGGACAGAGGCATTTTAGTACGCCTTCCCTCTGTTTCCCATTCTCCAGAGGATCCTTCTCAAGCTTCAGGCAGAGAAGGCGAGGATGATTCTCATTGCTCCTCCCTGGCCGAGACAAATTTGGTTTCGGCTGTTACAACAGCCATCCAGGGAACCACCGGTTCCACTTCCAGTGACCCACGACCTCTTGACCCAGGATCGAGGTCGTCTTGTACATCCGGAGCTCAGGACACTGCATCTTCTTGCATGGCTCTTGCAGACATAGCAATTTCTCGATTTGGGGTCTCCTCCAGAGTTGCCCAAGTCCTTTTGGAGGCTAGAAAACCCTCTACTCGTTCCACTTACGCCGTGAAGTGGAAACGTTTTTCCATCTGGGCGACTTCCAAGAATTGGAACCCCTTTTCTTATTCTGCTCCTCAAATCATGGAATACCTCCTTCATCTGTCAGACTGTGGTCTGTCGTATTTTTCCTTGAAGGTCCACCTTTCCGCAGTTTCGGCATATCACGAGCTGGTGAATCGTAAACCCGTGGCTCAGTTGGAAGTCTCAAAAACCTTTCTGAAAGGGATCCTCCATCTGAAACCCCCCATCCGCAGCCCCAACTCCACCTTGAGATTTGAACTTTGTGTTTGAGAAGCTCACCCTTCCCCCATTTGAACTGGCGATGAGCTGTGATTTGCGCTTCCTTTCCTGGAAGACGTTATTTTTTGTTGGCATTACGTCAGCCTGAAGGATTTCGGAGCTTCACGCTCTGGCCTGTAAAGAGCCTTATCTTATTCTCCACAAGGACCGGGGAGTCCTTAGGATAAATTCTAAGTTTATTCCCAAGGTGGTGTCAGAAGCCACACTAAACCAATCAGTAGAGATTCCTGTTTATTTTCCGTCCCCTTCCGATAGAGGTGAGGCACTCCTGCACACCATGGACGTCCATCGGATCCTTCAGTGTTACACACACCGGACTAAAGATTTCCGAAGCTGCAGTCAGCTTTTTCTTTTGCCCCCAGGTCTAAGGGCAAACCGGTTTCTAAACAGTGCCTTTCCAAATGGTTAGGCAACTGTATTCGGTATTGTTACCAGCAGTATGAAAAACCTCTGCCCGGTTCCATCAGAGGTCATTCTGCTAGGGGCATGGCTGCCTCCGCTGCATTTTTGCAAAACTTCTCTGTGGCTGATATCAGTGCCGCAGCCACTTGGAGTTCTGTGCATACCTTTACCAAACACTACAGTCTGGACATTGCTTCTAGGCGGAGGGCTGGCTTCAGCCTAGCTGGCTTGCAGGGCCTTCTGTCCTAGGCTAGGTCCATTCTGGTTCCCAGTTTCTGTTGGAGTTATTTTCTCCTCCTCCCTGTTTTCTCTCTCGGTCTCTCTTTGGAGGGGCTGCTTGGGACTCTGGCCTATATGTAATAATGTACTGAAGAAATCCTCTCGAAGTAAGATAGTACAGTTACCTAAGAACTTACCGTAACAGTAGATCCTCGAGAAAGGTTCCTTCAGTAAGTCATATTTTTCCCTCCCTCCTTCCCCTCATTTTATTTCTTACAGGGACTCCAAATTCTGTTTGCTCCTGCTGTCAGGCCTCTTCCTGGCTCCGGCGGGAGAACTGGAGGGCGGGCATGGGTACTACCCACTATATATGGCCACGCTGACGTAAAGTCGGGTGGGTGGTCCCTCGTCCGGAATTGCTAGAAAAGTCTGCCGAGCGTGCGCCAGGTGGCGCCAGTCCTACATGTAATGACCTACTGAAGGAACCTCTCTAAGATCTACTGATCTTACTTTGAGAAGGCTCTTGCAGTGGTAATTGCATATAGGACTGATGCCGGCCGGCGTCAGGACCCGACGGAAAGATTTCTAGCTAGCAGTCTCT
The DNA here is from genome assembly GCA_016271365.2 of Neoceratodus forsteri. Lineage (NCBI taxonomy): Eukaryota > Metazoa > Chordata > Ceratodontiformes > Ceratodontidae > Neoceratodus > Neoceratodus forsteri. Next base: position 688,072,415 of record CM057459.1, on the reverse strand, counting down.
GGCGGTGGACCACCCCCACGTCAGGTGACCGACATCATGCGACATCGGTGTAAAGGGGAGGTTCCCCACATCCTGCCTTCCAGTTCTTTCCCGCCGTTAGCTCGTGTCAGCGTCTCACGGTAAAGTTCAACACTCGTCAGCTCTGTCACTGGTAGTATTTACTGTTGTTTTTTCGAATTATTCGTCAGCCTTTCGCTGGTGTATGTCATCTCTACAACCTCCGAGCACAAAAATAAATTAGCGACTGGGTGGCATAACTCCGCTGGGGCGGCCATTCCTTGTGCCTCTTCTGTCTGGGTCTGGACCGTCAGGTGGAAAAGTGCCAGCACTGCCTTAAATTTATCGCTGCAGACCGAGGCAGCAGTCCCTGGAGGCCCATATCCTGAAGAAGATGATGTCCTCCATGGAGGAGGAGTTGAAAAAGCTCCGGCAGGCGTCCACTTCCCCCGAAGGCCATCGTAAGACGAAGCATTGGGACAGGGGCTCCTCTTCCACCGCAACTCCGGCTGGAGTCGCCGGGGACCGCTCCTGACGGCCGTCTTGGAAGATTTCCAAGGCGGTGTCGACCCGCCCCGTCTGGGTGGCGCCTCCGGAGCTATTGGGCGTCCGCTCCGTAAAGCCGTCATTGTGTGGCCTACTGGTTTGAGCAGCTCCAGTAAGCCGGATGTTAGCTCCTCTGATGTCTGCATGGAGACTGTCGATAAGTCGCTCGACCCTTCGGGGGGGCGCATGGTCACTTTCCTTCCCGACCAGGCCGCCCCTCCTTCGCGACCTGCCTCGGGCAGTGAGTCTGCTAAGTCGGATGCCGGCTCCTCCAACATCTGCCTGGACTCTGCTGATAAGTCGGACGCCAGCCAACCCGACGTCTGCACGGTGTCTGAGCCGACGTCGGACCCTCTTACATCCGCCATTTCCAGCTCCCCGCAGCCTTTGCTGTCCTCCGGGGACCCTGGGTCTCCTCAGCCTGACCCCAGGGATTTTTCCCCACCATCCCAGGGCGATGCCGAGGTTCCTGCTGCGCCGCTGTCAGGCCTTCCTGCCACTGTGCCGGCTGGCTCAGACACCGGTCATACCGACGCCGGGCAACACGACCAACCCCATCTCCCCCGGATGCCGCTCCAACACTGGGCCTTCTGCTCTGTCAGACCCCCGGCCTACCCGACGCCTCAGTACTCGGTGCCTCACTACCCAACACTGGGTTGCTCGCCGTCGCGTTACGGATATGCACCCTACGGGTACACTCAGTATCTGTATCCCCCTACTCCTCCACCGGCCCCTCAGCGCGGTGGACATGAAGGAGACTCTGGCCTCCTGGTGGGCTGAGGCCAAGGCACAGCTCACCAGAGAGGTGGAGAGTCGTCTCCCAGCGACGGTTCCGGCTCCCGTACACCTCAGATGTCAGACTCCCTCCCCATCTCCAGATACCAGGGGCGAGCATTCTGGTTCCAAGGCGAGGGCTTCCCAAGGGGTCCGTTCCTCCCCCATGCCAGGAGAGGGAGTCTTCTTTTTCTTCCTCTGGCACCTCGGATGACTCTGATGGTTGTTCTGACCCGGATGATGAGCCACGCTTTCCGACCAAACCCAGGCCTGGGACTCCTCCAAAGTCTTCTCCGGAGGATCCTTCTTTCTCGGAGTTGCTGCGCAAAATCCAGGAGGTTCATAAGAGGCGCTCTTTGGAGCCGGACCCACAGTGTAAGAAATTCGCTGAGCACCTGGATCTGCCCGAGACTGCTCCGACCTTGGTGTCACCCTGCATTGAGCCTCATGCCGACCTTGTTTCCACCATTTGGAAGCAACCGTCTGCATTAGCCCCTCTGCCTTGGAAGTCTAATGGGCTATACCAGGCTCTCAAGGGTGTTGACTTCCTTGAGTCTCACCCTCGAGCTAACTCGGTTGTGATTAGCGCCGCTCAGGGCCGGTCAGCTAATCGGAAGCATTTGAGCTCGTCTCCACCTGACAAAGAATCCCGTCTTCTGGACCAGTACGGCAAGAAGATTTATGCTTCTTCCACTCTGGGTATTAGGTTCCTGAACTATGTCGGTCACATGGGGGATTACCAGAAGGCGATTCTTAGTGAGGTGGAATCCAAGTTGGACTCCCTTCCTGACTCTCAGGTTAAACAGGAAGTGGCTGACCTTGTCCGTTCTGCTCATTCGGTCAGTCAGCACATGCCTCGTGCTACGTACGATGCAGTTGACATTGCTGGTAGGAGCTAGGCTTTCGCTGTAGGCTTACGGCGTCATGCCTGGCTCCGTGTGTCAGGTTTGGTCCCAGAAGTGCAGTCCGCTATTCGGGAAGCGCCGTTCCGGGGTTCGGTGCTGTTCGGTGGTGATGTCAAGGACATTATCACCGATCTGCAGGAAAGGGGACTGCACTGAAGTCTGTGGACTCAATGCAGTCCGCCTCCAGCGCCAGCGTCGTCCCTTCATGGTCAGGAATCGACAAAGGCGGCTGACAGGGAAAGTGGGCCAATAAATGTCGGGCCCCTCCGACTGCCAAGCCCCCACTGCCCAAAAAAGCAGCGGGAGCTTCAACCGCGACGCTGCCCCTCACCACCTGACTCCTTTCCTCTCCTATAGCCTCAAGCGTTTCCAGAGGAACCGGTAGGAGGGAGGTTTTCCCTCCACCTCCCGGGTTGGGAGAGCTCCAGGTCAGTCCTTTGCATCCTCGGGCTAATGACAGCTGTGATTCCGACAGTTCCTCGCGCTTGGCTCCACATGAGAATCTCTCAGTGGACGCTTCGGTCTCAATGGGATCAGCTAGTGGACGACCTAGATCAACTAGTACTGGTCTTCACTCCCATGACTCGGGACTTGCAGTGGTGGATGGTTCAGGAGAACCTCTGCCGGGGAGTTCCCTTCCATCTTCCTCCCCCCTCGCAGACGTTGACTACGGACGCTTCCAGCGAGGGTTGGGGAGCCCATCTCGGTCCTCACAGGACCCAGGGCTCCTGGCCCAAGCTTGAGAAGTCCCTTCACATCAGTGTGCTCGAACTAAGGGCAGTGCTGTATGCTCTTCAGGCTCTGCATCTGTATCTGTCTCCATCTCCAGTCACCTAGCTGTACAGACGGACAATATGTGTGTGGTCTGGTACATCAACAAACAGGGAGGAACTCATTCCTACCCCCTTTGCAGAGAGGCGATGCGACTCTGGGATTGGGCAGTGCAGAATAACCTTCACCTCACGGCATCTCATGTCCCTGGGGTCGAGAACACGCTGGCAGACAGGCTCAGCCAGTCATCTGCTGTAGCTCACGAATGGGAACTGAATCAGGGGGTCGTAGATGACGTCTTCCTGCGCTGGGGTACTCCACAAGTAGACCTGTTTGTATCCCCTCAAAACACAGAACTTCCCATCTTCTGCTCGCTTACTCCAGGGCGCGCCATTTTTTGGAGAGACTCTCTGTTTCTAGTCTGGAAGGGCAGATTCATCTATGCCCCCGCCCCCCCATTCCATTGATTTCGAGGGTCTTGCTGAAACTCGGTTCGGAAGGAGCTCGAATGATTCTGATCACTCCTTTCTGGCCCAGGCAAGTTTGGTTCTGTCTTTTGCAACAGAACTCAGAGGAACCTCCTCTTCCTCTGTCGCTATTTTTGCTGACCCAGGATCAGGGGACCCTGGTCCATTCAGGCCTCAAGTCCCTTCAGTTGCACGTGTGGCTTCTGCAGACGTAGCTCAAGCCCGATTCGGGGTCCCCCCCACCCGAGTAGCTCAGATTCTAGTGGAGGCCAGGAAACCCTCAACCAGATCTACTTATGCTATGAAATGGAAGCAGTTCTCTATTTGGGCTGCCTCCAGTGACGTTGAGCCCTTCTCGTGCTCTGTTGGCCGACTTCTGGATTACCTGCGACATCTCTTCAATCTGGGTCTCGGCCATTCATCCTTAAAGATTCACATGGCGGCCATTTCGGCCTATCATGTCCCCTTTGCAGACATAACATTTGCTCAGCTGGAGGTCTCGAAGACCTTTTTGAGAGGGGTCCTTCACTTACAACCCCCTATCCAGGTTTCTGCCCCTCCTTGGGATCTGAATTTCATTTTAGAGAAGCTTACTCTGCCTCCTTTCGAGCTGGCAGCCTCAGCAGACCTAAAGTTCCTTTCTTTGAAGACTCTCTTCCTAGTGGCTATTACTTCTGCTCGACGGATTTCCGAGCTCCAGGCCCTGAGGTGTAAAATCCCGTATTTGATTTTTCACAAGGAACGTGTGGCTCTGCATACCAGCCCTAAGTTTCTCCTCTTCCTGATTGGATCCCCTCCATTTCTGCTTACCAGCTTTCTCTGGTGCTTGATTTGAAACTGTGCCGTCTTGCTTAGCTCTGTAAAAAATTGCCTGTCCCAACCCCGACTGCTATTAAATAGCGCACCTCCCCCACAGGGCACGGGCCCTCTATCTCCTCTCTTCCAACCATCTCTTATTTCTGTTCTCCCCTTAAAGGGACCCATCTCGATCTTCTGCACTTACCCCCTCACCCCACTATCTACTCTGCCTTTCTCACTACCTGTTCTCTCACTTTTTTCAATCTGTCTCTCTACTCTCCTACCTTTTAAGTCTGGTGTCTGTTGCTTATAAAATCGTCCATCACCCTCCTTGAACTGACCTCTCTGCCTGCCTTTATACTTCTGCCACATCTGTCTTAACCGTCTCTATTTTTGCTAGCTGTTGCATATTCTTGGCTCCCTCAACATTTAACATTTGCATAATAACTTGTTCCCCCTCCTCTTTAGCAACCCGTAACACCTACTGCTGCAACTATATTCTACCTGTTCACCTCACCTCTGCTTTTGTTCCTCGTTACTTTCCCCCCCAACCTTTACAGTGGCCTCCCCTACTCTACTTGAGACGTGCATTACACCCCATAGTCGTTCCATCCAGCACATTATACTTTAACTTTACGCTGCCTTGCTAGTCACCGCCTCCCCACCCCCGTCTCGATGCGCATAAGAATCTGCCCCTTGAGTACTACAATCTCTTCCTACTACTCTCCCCTGTCTGCAACACCAATCCCTATAAACTCTCCAGGAGGCGACAACTCGGGTTCAATAAACTCCTTGCCCGCTATCTTCTTAGGATTGTCTTGCTCTTACTACTTCTCTCAGGAAATGTCCACCCCAACCCTGGTCCCCAAATAACACCTGATCACCCTCGTATCTCCCCAAGTTCTCTCACCTTAACCTCCATCAGTATTCGGAGCCTGCTTCCTAAGGTTGATGAACTCCAAGTTTGGGTCTAATTGCATAAGCCAGACATCCTAGCTCTCAGTGAAACCTGGCAATCCCCCAAGGTTTCTGACAGTACATTAGAAATCCCTGGCTATGTCCTCTTCAGACTTGACCGTATTGGCAAGTGTGGTGATGGCTGTGCCATTTATCTAGCGGACACCCTTAAGGGCCATGTCCTCTCAACAACACCACCTGCCAGCAAATCCCAAATGCTTGCAGTCAAAATTATCCTTGGCCGACAGAAAAAAGGCCCTCACCATTATATACGTCTATATCTCTCCATGAGACCAGGTCTCCTGTTTTCAAATGGGTACCGAATACCTAGACAATCTCCCGCATCATACTGAGACTATGGTTCTAGGGGACTTTGACGTAACCTGGATTGCCTCTGAAGCTGAACCATATAAAGCTGCCCTTACCACAATTGACGTCACACAAGTGGTTACCTCGCCAGCTCGAATGAACTACAGATCAGGGTCTAGCTCCCTCCTGGACTGGATTCTCACCACTCACCCTAGTAGAATCAATAATGTTCGAGTTGTCTCTGACTCCTTAAGCGATCATTCCCCTGTTCTCTGCCAGTGGTCCAACAAGGTGCCCAAACCTAAAACTACTTTCAAACAACATGAAGTCTTGCTATATTATAGACATTAGCAGTTTGATCCAGCTCTAGAACTGCCCCGGAGTGAAATGGTTAAAACAATTCCAAAATAGAATTTTGGCACGAGAGCAGCTCTATCTGTGTCATTTCAAACTTGAACTGTCAGATTCTTTACTCCGCCTCAGTGAACAGTCACTCCGGAGATTTCTCCTTCTGCTCGGTTCATTTCTCGGTTTAAAAAGTGTTTTCTCGGTTGGATTTAACCGAGAATAGTTTTATTTTAACCGCAAAACCGTTCGGTTCAAGCTCTATCTGTGGTAACCGTAAGTAAATGAAGGTTTTGTCTGTGTGGAACTTGTAAGTTATCGGTTCGGTTTTGAACCGATCAGTAGGTTAAAACTCATTTAAAACTAAAAGTTACTATTTTAGAATGCGGTTCCAGTTCTTATCAGGTTCTAAAAAAAAAAGCAGTTTATTACGTTTTTCCAATACCGTGACACGGTTAGGAACCGATAAGGGTGTCTACCTGGCCTGCCGTTAAAAAGGGCAAGTTTTGGTTAGGCTGGCATTATGTCTGAGAAACCCAAAAGAAAACCGGCCCACTGGTTTCAACACTGTGATGTTTGTGGGGAAGTCTTTGCCAAGGCTGACCCACACACACATGTGTTTATTGTCTGGGGTTTGACCACCTCCAGTCAGACTGCCAGGTATGTAAGAATTTCCCTGCAGCCACCCTGAAAAAAAGATTGGGCAGGCTCAGGGAACGAGAGGCCAAAAAGTCCGCTGACCCGGATGGCCAGCCGGTTCGGTGCCAACCGAACGAGAAGGATTCCCTCTGACCAGGGCCAGACTTCCTGGGCAAAGAAAAGCTGGTTCTGAGGAACCAATTCAGTAAAGAAAACAAGAAAATCAGCAGGTCTGAGTCCAAAATTCCTTCTCCAACTGCTGCAGAGATAGCAAAAGCCATACAAATTGTCCATTCACTGTCTCAGGGTCCGTCTGAACCACCACTATCTGGTAAAAGGTCGGTTCGTCCGGTCCCAGTGGTTCAGGATTATGATATTGAGGAATTTTATGAACCAGAGGAGGGGGAGGAGGATTATGAACAGTATGAATGTGGCTGGGAAGGTCTGGGTGTGCCCATTGAACTGGACATCTCCCCAGACAGACCTTTAGAATCTCCCCCTTTGCTGTCTGAGTCCCCATCTCATTTTATGTTTTATAAAAGTTGCTGAAACCCTCCAGCTTCCTTTAGAAGAGGCTGTGGATGAGCAAGAGGAACCTGATTTTGTAGAAATGATGGATATTCCAGAGTCTAGGAGATTGTCTATTCCTTACATAAGTCTTTTAGGAAACAAACAATTAAAATTTTAAAGCTCCTAATTCTGTGCCTACTGTAGATAAAAGATGGACAGAAGGTATACATTGTCAGGCCCTGATACAGAATTCCTTTCTCAGCAATGCAGTCATGTTAGGGTAGTTCAGGCTGCTGCCTGTGATAAAAGCTAATATTCCTTGGCTCACATCCTCCTGACAAAGATTCCAGGAAGATTGATGCCATGGCAAAAAAAACAGTATATGGCAGCCTCTCTGGGACTCAGGCAAGCAAATTATATAGGCATGTAGCTAGGTATCAGAAATCTAGATGGGATACTGTTATGCAATTGGCCAAGCAGGCCCATGGCCAGCTGGCTGAGTGAATTAGAACAGGTGGCTGCTGATGGCATTGAAGCCTCTAAGGTTCAGTTTCATGCTGCTGTGGATGTTAATGATGTTTCCTCTAGGGTCATGGCCACATCTGTAGCTTTTAGTAGGTTGGCCTGGCTCAGGTGTACTAGTTTGTCAGGATACCCAGACTAAGGCTATGGATTTTCCTGTGGTGAAATTCTCTGTTTGGAGAGCAGACAGAGAATTACATGAAGAAGATGGATGAATATGGGACTACTTACAAGAGTGCCCAGGCTAAGGAGGCGGCAAGCCACTCCTCAAGGCATGCCCCAGGGGTGGGGTAGGCCTTTTCACAGGCCTTTCTACCAGACTCAGGCCTCCTCTGCCAATGCTCAGAGGGGCTTCTTCAGAGGCAGGGGCAGGCGAGGGTGGGCAGACCTGCTCCCAGCCTAAAGCTCCTCTGAAACAGGCACCCTGATGGGGTGCCCAGGGCATTCTCCTGTACCAGTGGGGGCAGGCTGGCTTACTTCAGTCCAGAATTGGGCTTCTTTAACCTCAGACAAGTGGGTTCTGGAAGTAGTAAGCCAGGGTCTGGTTCTCAGCTTCAAAAAGTTTCCCAAGTTGAGAAGCAGACTTTTTCTACCTGCAAGTGCTTCAGAGACCCTCACTCTGGAAACAGAGGTCTCATCCCTGTTAGCTCTCAGAGCAGTAGAAAGGGTTCCTCCCCTGCATCAGGGCAGGGGTCTGTATTCCAGATACTTCCTTACCCCAAAAAAGACAGGAGAATGGCGGCCCATTTTAGATCTCAGATATCTGAACAAGCATCTTTTGAAACCAAAGTTCAAAATGGTAACTCTGGCAATGATTTTACCTTCCCTAAGGCCAAGGGACTGGCTAGCCTCCCTGGACCTCAAGGGTGCCTATTTCCATGTCCTAATCAGAAGATCCCATCGAAAGTACCTCAGATTGAACTGCTCTCAGGTCATTACCAGTTCAGAGCAATGCCCTTGACCTTACCTCTGCTCAAGGGTATTCACAAAGTGTCTAGCAGTGGCAGTGGCCACTTAAGGAGGCAGAGGATTGCTGTTTTTCCTATCTAGACGACTGGCTCATTGTAGGCCAGTCCCCAGAACAGGTAAAATCTCACCTGCAGGTCACCCAGCAGCTTCTCACCTCCCTGGGTTTTCTGCTAAACCTACCAAAGTCTGTTCTGGAACCAGTCCAGGTACTCACCTTTATAGGGGCAGATTTGGACACAAAGCTAGCCAGAGCCTTTCTTCCCCCAGAAAGGGTAAGGAATTTAGTGGCTCTGGCCTCTTCCTTCACTCTGCAGGTCTCTCGACCAGCAAGACACTTTCTGCAGCTCCTGGGCACATGGCTGCATCCACAGCTGTTGTGCAGGAGCCAGATTTCAGATAGGAGACATTCAGTTTCACTTGAGAAACTTTTGGTCTCAGAGAAGAACCCCCTTTCCAAGTTGGTCCCAGTGACTCGAACCTTGATCCTAGCTTTCCAGTGGTGGCAGGATCAGAGCAATTTAAAGCGGGGTCCCTTCCATTTCCTTCTCACAACTTGACTCTCACTACAGATGCTTCCCTTCTGGGTTGGGAGCCCACATGGGCGACCTTTCCACTCAGGAGTTTGGTCCCCCAGGAATCTCTGCTCCACATCAATTTGCTGGAACTCAGAGCTGTCTTTTAGCTCTTCAAGCTTTTTCTGCATCTGTCCACGACAAGGTGATACAAGTCAGAACAGACAACACCACAACAATGCGGTACATCAACAAACAGGGGGCACTCGGTCTTGACCTTGTGCACCGAGGCAATGAAGTTGTGGTCTCTGGCCTATTCCTGAACACTTCCCTCATAGCAGTTCATCTTCCAGGGAAGGACAATGTCCTAGCGGATGCCCTCAGCAGGATTTCCAGGGCCATCACGAATGGTCCCTGGATCCTCAAGTGCTGGGGATAGTTTTTTGCCAGGTGGGGCATCCCTCAGATAGATCTTTTTGCAGCCCCAGACAATCACAGACTTCCTCTGTTCTGTTGCAGGCCTCCAGTGCTGGGCTCAGTTCCCTGGATGCCCTTCTTCTGGATTGGGAGGGAAGTTCCTCTGCTTCCCCCTTTCCTCTCCTATTCAAAGTACTAGTCAAAATCAGATCTCAGCCTTGCAGGGTGATTCTGATTGCCCTGGATTAGGCCAGGCAGCCCTGGTACCCTCCTTCTGTCTCTTGACAGTCCATCTTCCCTTGTGCCTCCCCAGGAATCACAATCTGTTGACTTGTGCCCAGGGAAGGGTTTGGTATCGGACCTCAAATCCCTCGACCTCAAGGCCTGGCTCTTGAGGAGTTAGAGTTGCTGATTTACACCCCTCTGGGGTGTTCTTGAGATCCTAAAGGCTTCAGAAAGCCTTCCACTAGGGCTACTTATAGTTCTAAATGGAAAGGTTTTCCATTTGGTGTGCTGGGAAAAATATTTCCCAGAATCTGCTGAATTGCCCATTTTGTTAGATTACATGGTACATCTTAATTCCTTGGGTCTCAGACCAGCTACCCTGAGAGTTCATTTGGCAGCTGTGTCTGCTTTTGTGTCAACAGGAAAGTCATCCTCTTTCCTCTCATCCTGTGTTTTCCAAGTTTTTAAGGGATTACTCCATACTAATCCTCCCTTTGGGAACCGGCCCTGCTTGGGACCTTAATGTTTGCATTGCCCAGTTAATGCAACCCCTTTTGAACCTCTGTCTTCTGCAGGCTTAAGTACCTAACTTGGAAAACTGTTTTTCTAGTGGCTATCACTTCTGCCAGAGCGCATAAGTGGTGCAAGCCTTGTCAGTGGAGACTGACTTTATTTCTTTCCACAGGGATAAGGTAGTCCTTAGGACTAATAGGAAGTTTTGCCTAAGGTGGTTTCAGATTTCCATCTTAATCAATCTATCTCCTTCCAGTATTTTCACTGATCACTTCTCTTGGGTGAGAGAGGTTGCACAGCCTGGATGTTAAGAGAGCTCTTAGTTATTATATAGAGCGTACCAAAGGTCACAGGTTCAAATCCCTCCAACTTTTCCTTACCTATGGTGAAGTTGGGAAAGGCAAACCTGCCACTAAGAGATCAATAGCCAGGTGGATTGTCTCTTGTATCCAATTTTATCATCAGAAAGTGGGCAGAGCCCCCGGTTTGAGGGCTCATTCTACCAGGGGTACAGCTGCATCTCTAGCTGCTGCCAGAGATATCCCTTTATTAGAGATTTGCCAGGCTGCTACTTGGAAAGCGTGCACACTTTTACCAAGCATTACTCCCTGGATGTCCAGGCCAGGAGAGATGCTCACTTGGCACAGCTGTTCTTCAGAGCCTATTCCCTAAGTAGGTTCTGCCCCTCCTCCATGGAGGTACTGCTGTGTATTCTGCTAATGTCTATAATATAGCAAGACTTCATGTTGTTTGAAGAAAAAATACTCACCTTAGTAATGTTGTTTCTTCTAATGGAGTCTTGCTATATTATAGACCTCCCCCCCAACCTGCCCCTCTCAGAACCTCTACTTGGTGGGGTGCGGGCAACTTAGTGTGGGCACTACTTATGTCCTGTTAGCATTTTGTCCTCTTTGGGACTTTGGGGGTGTGTATGTGTGCGTGTGTGTGTTTATTATACTTATATTCCATTTCATATTATTAGAATGGTGTTAGTATTTCTGGTCACCTGACTTGAGTCTTGGGTGTTTGGGACCATCAATGGTTGTTATTATTTAGGTAGCCATTTGGCTAGTGTAGGTTACAGCTTCCACACAGACCTTAGTGAGTTTGGCTCGTAAAGATCTGACAGTTCAAGTTTGAAATGACACAGATAGAGCTGCTCTCCTGCCAAAATTCTATTTTGGAATGGTTTTAACCATTTCACTCCGGGGCAGTTCTAGAGCTGGATCAAACTGCTAATGTCTATAATATGGCAAGACTCCATTAGAAGAAACAACATTACTAAGGTGAGTAATTTTTTCTTCACCTACCATCGTATCCTAAAACAAGCATTTGTCAATGCCGAATGTTGTCTTGCTGGCATTGGCATTGGTAGTGCCGGAGTTAGAGATGCATAATAGGAATGGCAGTGAAGTATTAAAATGATGCCTACTCCCACCCTGTAGAGACCAACAGGCATTGGGATGTGCCTTTGGGTCGTCAGCTATAACGCTCATGCCATTTCGCCTCACCTTAACCTGCAGACACTGACAAGTGTCATGGTGTGCTTTGGGGTCTTTGGTCGTTATACTTACCCCATTCCATAAGGAAATACGCAGAGGTGGGTGCAGTATAGGAGAATGAGGTGAACTTTATGGCCGAACAGTGCAAGGCACACCATGATGCCTGTCACTGGCTGCAGGATGGGGGTGGGATGGCGTGTGCATTATAGCCAATGATCCCAAGTCACACCCCTGATGCCTGTCGGTCTCTGTGGAGTAGGGTGCTACAGTTGAAAACCCTAACACCGTAGGCATGTGTTGGTATTTTCACTCCAAATTTTCAGCATGGGCACCTCATGAAAAGCGGCACTATCAGTTTGTTAGTTGAAAAGGTGGTTTTGCACAGCAGCTATGCCATTTGGCGACACAGGGACGAAAACGCATTTTGGGCAGGATGTGGAAAATGACATCTGTATTGTTCATGAGATGTAAAAAAATGGCAATGTTGAAAATCTGGAGTGAAAATATGAAAAATTGGTGAAGTTATGAACATACATAGATACTGTGCAATACACGTTAGTAACCCAATTATTTTTGGGATTTTTTTAACCACATGTTTAACATAGGCATTTTGGGACCTCCCCTCATGAACAGTGGCAGTGTGATTCTGTTCATGTGTCCGAAACGTTGATTTCGCACAGTGACCTTGTGCACCACACGTACGAAAACACATTTAGGGAAGCATGTGAAAAATGACAGCTGTACTGTTCATAAGGAGGTGTAAAAAAAAAAAATGCCAGTGTTGAAAATCTGGCATGAAAATAATGCAGATTTGCGAAGTTACAAGGGTGTGTGGAAATTGCGCAACGCACGCTTATAACACGGTCATTTTATGGAATTTTGTCACCAGATTTTCAACATAGGCATTTTCGGACTTCTGCTCATGAACAGTGTCACCATCATTTCCTGAAACTGTCCCCAAAACTGATTTCGCGCAGCGACCACTCTATTCGGCGCCGGACATGCGAAAATGCATTTTCAGCCAGGATATGCGAAATGGCAGCTGTAGTGTTCATATGGAGGTGTGGAAAAATGCCAATTTTGAAAATCGGGAGTCTACGCACGCTCGTAAAAGTCATTTTTGGGATTTTTCCACCAGATTTGCAACTTATGCTTTTTGAGAGCCCACCTTATGAACAGTGGCACTGTCATTCGTTCATCGGTCCGAAAAGGTGATTCCGCACAGTGACCGGTATGCTGGGCGGTCTTGCTCATGACAGTGCTAGAATTCATGAGGATGGGTCCTAAAAACCCCATTTTGAAAATCTGGTGCCAAAATTCCAAAAAAATGCCTGAGAGATGCATCAAAGTTGAAAAAACCCTATTTATTTCATTATGTATCTTAGTTCGCGGTCAGCTTTGAAGAGTGCAGACGTGTTCCTGGTCCACCGAAGATCATCGTGCCGGACTCCGGAGGTAGGTATTGGGGGTGTGGGGAGGCAGGATGAGGCACAAGTTGTGGGAAGGGGCAGGAGACCATGAGGGACCGGTTTCTTTTGGCCGGTAAAAAAAAAAAAACATTGCTGGACCGTTTTTCTTTCTTGGGCATGTGACACGCTGGGGTGGGCTCCCAAGCGTGCCAATGAACTCTTTAGGGAGGGCTGGCATCTGTAGCTAATGTGGGATTGGGCACCCCCGGCACACAACAAAGGGGGGTTACATTATGCTGATCGGGATTGCACCGCACACACAAAGTGGGGTAGGTTACACGCCGATCTGCAACATCACTTGGGCACTGAAGTTGACAGGGATTGTGGCACCCCTTCGCATACATTGTAAATGGAAGGGGGGTTATTATGCCTGTCTGCTTTCTGACAGGAGGTGGCGCCAGTGTTGCGTGCACGTCGGGAGCCATGTTGTGGTCACGCTGCATGAGAGCTTCATTCTCATTGCAGCAGACCTTTTGTTAGATCTGGTGGCCACATTCCAAATTGCTGATGTGGCGCCTACATGCTGCCTGATTGGGGAATGAGGGACACACCTACTGATGCTTGCCCTGCATTCGCCCAACAGTGACCGCACCTCCAAATCTGCTACTACCGCAGTATGTTGGCTGCGCATGCGTGAGCCAACATAAAAAGGGAAGCTCCCACAATTTTTGTACGCGCACTCCTTGATTGACTGGTCCCCCGTTAGCACCATGAACTGCATGGACCAGGCACTAAACTTTTTCATTCTGCAATTCAATTCGGTGTGTAACCAATTTACCCCACTCAGGAAAATAAAACCAAAGGGAGTGGCTAACCCTTGAATCTCCCCTGCCCTATTAATGATGATGAAGGATAGGGATAATCTTTGGCACTGTGCTATAGACTCGGGCCTCCACTCTGTTCAGCAGCACAAAGCTGCCAGAAACCAGTGCACCCAAGCGGTACAGAGAGCCAAGCAGGACTACTACAAAGGTGTACTAACTAACAATTCTAGGATAATATAAAAAGCCTAACAAGTAAACCTAGTAAATTCTCTCCCCCCCCCCGATGGAGGTATATGGCACTCTAACTCGAGACCCCAAATTAATTTGCTGACTCCCTTAACTCACTACTGCCTAGGTGTCTGCCGTGACACCTCGTCCTACAGATCTTACTTCGAGATACAGCTCTTGCAGCAGGTTACACCATTAGGACTGAAGCCGGCAGGCGTCAGGACCCCACGGAAATTTTCTAGCTAGCAGTCTTCAGCGGGGACCGCCTCCGACGTCGGTCCCGCCCCCGACGTCAGGCGTAGTACATAAGAGGCAGTCCTATAACCACAGTTCTTTTCCCGCCGCCGACATCGCAAGTATCAGCCTCTCGGTCCTTTTTCTAGTGTGCGACGACCTTTAGATATGACAAATTCGTCTTCCTTCACTACTGGATTCAACTGATGTCCTCTCCAAATACTTCTCTGGAGGGCCACCAATCGAAGTGTGCCTGCAGCAAATGGATCCCCTTCAAGGATCCACATTCGGCCTGCGTGCACTGCTTAGGCCCGGAACACGACACCAAGGCCTGCTCCTTCTGCCAGGGCTTCAACAGTCGCACCAGGATCCGCCGCCAGAAGGCCCTTCAAGCGTTTCTCTTAGAGGAGAAACTGAAAACCATGGACAAGGAACCTTCCTCCAGGGGGGAGTCATCAGGTAAAACCCACAAGGACCGGGAGAGGGAATGGCCCAGGTCCCCCGTGAGGGCCTCAGACTCCCGAAGCTCCGGTTCGCATTCGGACCGCTCTCCCTCCAGGGCTCAATCGCAACCTCCCCCGGTTCAGGTCAGATCCTCCTGCGGCTCCTCTTCTCTGCAGCCCTTGAAGACTTCCATGCCGTCATCATCTTCCACTCCATCTAAGGCCTCGTCGAAGTCTGGGGAGCGCCACAAATCATCTTCCCGCCGGCATGACTCCAACGCCAGGTCGGTTTCCCAGCCTCCACGAGTGTCGGACCCGGTTCCTCGCAAGACCAAGGACCTGACGTCCCTCAAACAGACGTCGGACCCGACGTCGGCCAAGCATCACCGGCGCTCCAGGGCCGGTGACACAAAACACCCGTCGCCCAGCCAGGCATTCGCCTCCGAGGGCGTCAGCCAGGGGACCGACGTCGGCTACCCCAGAGAGGAGGACCGCACCACCATCGCTGGCTGACGCCGGTGGGAAGGTCTCATTGGAGGAGGATACCACACAGCCCGAGGACCATGCGGGTGACACCGGAGATGCTGGGCTCCCATGGGAACCTTCCCCGGAGCGGGACACCCACGGGGGCCCGACCCCGGCGACAGGCCCGTCGTCGGGCATGAACTTGGCAGAGGTAAAGGAGCTCTTTTTCTTCTGGTGGGACACCATCAGAAAAGATGTGGTCGCCACACGTCCTACTCCGACTCTGCCTCCTCCTTTCTCCTTCACTGCCTACGCCCCCTCCGCCCCAAGGGGCCTGTAGGACGGTCACCAACCCCCAAGGAGCAGACACCACCTCCTCTGGGCAGATCCTCAGACAGGAGAATACCTCCCTCCAGATCCACCTCAGGGTCGCCCAGTCCTAAGAGACCCAGACGACGCTGGTACACCCCGTCGGGGGAGGATTCTAGATGTGACACCTCAGGGTACTCCAGATCTCCTTCTCCCATCAGCATCCCTCTCCGGACGCACACAACCTACCTAGGTCTCCTCCGGATGATCCCTCTTTTGCGGAGATCATGAGGCACATTCAGGAGAATATGGGGTGGGATGCTGAAGAGCTTGACCCCGAGAGACAACGCCTTGCCCGCTACCTTCGGCAGAAAGACCCAATGCCTGTGGTAGTGCCACCCTTCGTGGATACCTTTGCGAACGTCACCAAGGCCACCTGGAAACATCCACAGTCCACTCCAGCAGTGCCGAAGAAGGCTGACCGACTATACAAGGCCCCTAGGGAGGACCAGTATCTGGCGAACCATCCTCTGGCTGACTCCTTGGTCATCACTGCTTCGCATGACCGGTCGCAAAGACCTAAGCATTTGAGCACACAGCCACCGGACCAGGAATCCAAGCAATTGGATGTCCTGGGTAGGCGCACGTACGCGGCTGCGACTTGCGCCATCAGGTCACTGAATTACTTCACTCACATGGTTCAATTCCAGAACGCACTGCGGGAACAGGGACAGGACCTGGTCGAGAAGATGCCCGATGGCGACCAAAAGGAGGAGCTCTTGAACCTCCTCCGCATGGGTTCGGATGTGGGGACCCAGGTGCTCAGAGCCGCATATGATTCTGCGAACTCTTCAGCCAGAGCTGCAGTCTTAGGCGTGTGTCTCCGGAGACATTCTTGGCTCCGTGTTTCCAGTTTACCCGGATGTCCAGAAGAACATCTTAGACGTCCCTTACAACGGCGAGGTCCTATTTGGTGAAGCCTCCGAGAAGGTGATCACCAAACTTCAGGACGCAGGGAAGTCAGTCAGATCTGTACAGGTCTCTGCCCAGTTCCTTTCGTAGGAACCAGAGCCGCTTTTGTGGCCGGCTACAAAGACAACACCCACGTTCCGGCCAACAGCAGAGGGGCACTTTCACCCGCAAAGCCCAGGCCAAGTCATCCCCAGGCAGAGGCCAACGATTTGCAAAGTCGGCACAGCCTGCCGGATCAAACGCTGCCACAACATGACTCCTTCCCGGCCCCCGCTCTTCCTCAGGATCAATGGAAAAAGAAAGTCGGTGGTCACATCGCACGCCACTTGCCAGGGTGGCAGTCGATCACCACCGACAGGTGGGTTCTGCAACTGGTCAAAAAAGGCCACTTTATAGAATTTCTAGGCAGTCCACCCACAAGATCTCCCTGCTTTCCCGATATTCGGGTCAGCATGCCTTGCTCATACAGCAGGAAGTGCTCGCGCTTCTGGAAAAAGAAGCCTTAGAGCATGTTCCAGAGAACCAGAGAGGACTAGGGTACTATTCTCACTTCTTCCTGGTTCCAAAGAAGACGGGACCTCCGTCCAATACTGGACCTCAGCGACCTCAACCTGTCGGTCGTTTAGAAATGCTTCCACATGGTGAGTCTTCCGGGCCTAATTCCCATGCTGAAGCGAGACGCCTTTCTGGCGTCTTTGGACATGCAGGACGCCTACCTCCATATTCTGATTGCTCAGGCTCACCGAAGGTTCCTGCGCTTCGAGTTTCAGAGCTGCCATTATCAGTTTCGAGCTCTTCCCTTCGGGCTGTCATCAGCACCTCGCGTATTTTCGAAGTGCATAGCGGTCGTAGCGGCGTCTCTGAGGAGATTAACTGGCTTCTCATGGCACCCTCCAGAGAGGCACTGATGACGGCCATTCACTGCACCCAGTCCCTTTTTCAATCAATGGGTATTCTCATCAGCTACGAGAAGTCACTCCTGGTGCCGGCCCAGAAACTGCAGTTTGTAGGAGCAGTTCTGGACACCGTCAGAGGGAAAGCTTTTCTTCCCTTGGACAGAGCGGAACACATCAGATCCCTCATCAGGGACCTGTCAGTGAAGAAGACCGTCCTGGCTAGATCGGTCCTTCGCCTGCTCGGACACATGGCTGCGGCCATTGCAACAGTCCCGCTGGCACGTCTCCACATGCGGGTAACCCAGTGGATACTAAGGGTGCAATGGGACCAAAGGCAAGACCATCTGCAGCAGCCAATCCGAATCACGAATGCCGTGATTCGGGATTGTCAATGGTGGCTAATTCCGGGGAACCTCTCCGCGGGGGTTCCCTTCATAGCGCCGTCTCCAACTGTGACACTCTCCACAGACGCCTCAGGGCTCGGGTGGGGACCACACCTGGACGGTGTTCGGTCTCAGGACCTTTGGACAGCTCAGGAATCTCATCTGCACATCAACATTTTGGAAATGAGGGCAGTCCTTTACGCTCTGCAAGCCTTCCAGTCGGAGATTCCACTGGGTACACTCCTGTTACAAACAGACAATACCGCGGTGATGTATTACCTCAACAAATAAGGAGGCACTCACTCCTACCCGTTTTGCAGGGAGGCCATGAGAGTGTGGGAGTGGATATTGCAACACGGCACAAACCTAATTGCATTACACGTCCCGGGAGTGGAGAACACCGTCGCAGACAGTCTGAGCCGCTCTCAGGCAAGAGTCCACGAGTGGGAACTTCTACAGGAGGTGGCAGAGGATCTGTTTCACAGATGGGGCACTCCAGAGTTAGACCTTTTCGCGCCTCCATCCAACACAAAACTGCCCAATTTTGCTCGCTAGATCCAGGGCCTGGTGTTTTCTGGCGAGACGCGTTGTCCCTCTCCTGGGCGGACAGATTCCTCTATGCCTTCCCTCCTTTCCCGTTGATCCAGAGGGTTCTCTTAAAACTGCGCAGGGAGCAAGCGACTCTCATTTTGATCGCGCCTTTCTGGCCCAGACAAATTTGGTTCCCTCTTCTGCACCAGCTGTCCCGGGAACCTCCAGTTCTGTTGCCAATCAGCTCCCATCTATTGTCTCATTAGGCGGGTTCATTAGTCCATCCAGACTTACATTCATTGAACCTGCACGCTTGGCTCCTAGAGACATAGCAATGATGCGATACGGAGTCTCGCAAGAAGTGGCAGATGTACTCTCTGCCGCGAGAAAACCATCAACCCAAACGTCGCCATGAAATAGCGTAGATTCTGTTTGTGAGGCTCAAGCCTTGATGTTTCGCCATTAGACTGTCCAAGCTGGTTCTGGACTACCTGCTTTCCCTTTTCCACTTCGGACTGGCTTATTCCTCGATTAAAGTGCACCTTTGTGCAATTTCTGCTTACCATGCCCCAGTAGGCGATCGGACGGTGGCCCAGCTGGACACTACTCGTGCCTTCTTAAGGGGAGTCCTCCACCTTAGGCCGCCCATCAAGGATCCGATTCCTCCTTGGGACTTACCCTTCGTCCTGGAGCAGCTTACGCTGCCACCTTTTGAACCAGCCGCGGATTGCGAGCTACGTTTTCTCTCTTGGAAAACGTTATTTTTAGTTGCTGTTACTTCGGCGAGAAGGATCTCAGAATTACATGCTCTTATGTGCAAAGAGCCTTATTTGGTTTTCCATCAGGACAGGGTATCCCTGAGGACAAACCCAAAGTTTTTGCTTAAGGTGGTTTCAGCCCTCACCCTCAACCAGGATATTGATTTACCAGTGTATTTCCCAAGGTACACTAATTGAGGAGAAGCCCTTCTGCACACACCGTCGGCATGCTGGTGCCTCAGATACTATCTGACCAGAACCAAACAGTTTGAAGGCAGACCAACTTTTACGTCTCCTTTGCCCACAGGATAAAAGGCTCCTGTCTCAAACAGTCACCTCGAGGTGGCTCATCCAGTGCATCACTTTCTGTTATGACAACGCAATAAACCGTTACCGCGGCGGTCAGGAGTCATTCCACAAGAGGGGTGGCTACTTCCTTGCGGTGTTAAAGAACGCCTCCACCCTCAGCTATTTGCGCCTGCAGCTACTTGAGCCCCATGCATACCTTTATCAGGCATTAGCAGTCTGACATTGCATCGAGGCGAAGAGCAGGCTTGACTAGCTGTCCTTCAGGGACTCCTGTCCTAGGCTCGAGTAATATCGGGACTCTGCCTTTCCTCCTCCCAGTGGCGCATGACGGCCACTCATTGCT
The DNA here is from genome assembly GCA_016271365.2 of Neoceratodus forsteri. Lineage (NCBI taxonomy): Eukaryota > Metazoa > Chordata > Ceratodontiformes > Ceratodontidae > Neoceratodus > Neoceratodus forsteri. The sequence goes on along the minus strand of CM057459.1, from coordinate 688,052,633 downwards.
TGGAGATCAGTCTTAATAGGTGTAACCACGCTGCAAGAGCTGTATCTCTAGTGAAGATAGTACAGACAATAAGAACTCACGTAACAGTAGATCTTCAAGAACAGCTCTGCAGCAGGTACCTTCCCGTCCCCCAACCCCCTTCTTTTGGAGGTAGGTCGTAGTCAAGCACCCATCTTATGGGATGGGACATTCCTATTCTATAGTCTTGGCCATCTGGTGGCGGATCTCGGTCTCCTCTTCTGTTGTCATCCAGCGTCAGGAGTCTCTGGCGGAGAACTGAGGATTATGGGGAACACCGCCACTCATGCTAACCTACAGCGTGACGTCGGGCGGGACCCGGCGTCAGGCGGTCCCAGCTGAAGACTGCTAGCTAGAAAATTTCCGTGGTGGGGTCTGGCCTGCGGCTTCAGTCTAATGGTGTAACCTGCTGCAAGAGCTGTTCTCGAAGATCTACTGTTACGGTAAGTTCTTACGTAACTGTACTTTATTGCTTGGCCTTCAAACAACATGAAGTCTTGCTGTATTCTGACATATGCAGTGATGTCCAACCTTTGAACTGCCCCGGAGAGGAAAGAGTTAACTTTCCATGCAAGGCATGGAACGCTGAGCTCGAGCTCGGTTGAGACTCTGTCTGTTGTTGTTTGAACTCAAACTGCCAGATTCTTTACTCCGCCTCACTGAACAGTCGCTCCGGAGATTTCTCCTTTGCTCGGTTCAGTTTAGTCGGTTAAAGTGTCGTTTTCCTCGGTTTCAACCTAATTTAATCCGTTTAACCTGTCCGTTCATTCTCTGTCTGTGGTATCGTGAGTACTAGATAGGTTTATTTTTGTTTCTTCTGTGTGGAACTTGTAAACGTTGGATCGGTTTGGTTTGAACTGATCAGGTTTGTTTAAAAAAAGTTTGTCCACCTCGATTCAGACTGCCAGATTTGCAAAAAATTTTCCCTCAGCTACCCTGGAAAAGAGAGTTGGTAGGCTCAGGGAAAGGGAGGCCAAAAAGTCCGCTGACCCGGATGGCCAGCCCGGTTTGGTTCCAACCGAACCAGAGGGAGTGCCCTCTGACCAGGGCGAGACTTCTTCGGGCAAAAGGAGAACCGTCTCTTGAGGAGTCTGTTCCGGTTAAAAGAAACAGAAGGGATAAATCAGCCGGTTCGGATCCACAAGTTCTTTCTCCGACCGCTGATGAAATAGCCAAAGCGATAAGGATTGTTCATTCCTTCTTGATTCCGACCAAACCGGCACCATCAGTTAGGGGTTGGTTCCCCGGTTCCAGATTATAATTTAGAGGATTTTATAAACGAGGAGGAGGAGGAGAGAGTATGGGGATAGTGATGGTGATTATGAAAGTCTGGATGTGCCCATTGACCCGGACATCTCCCCAGACAGACCTTCAGGGGTTTCTCCTCCTAGGCTTTCCGAGTCCCCTTCCCATTTTATGTTTTACAAAAAAGTGGCTGAAACTCTTCAGCTTCCTATGGAGGAAGCACTAGAAAATCAGGCGGAGCCGGATTACGTTGAAATGATGGACATCCCATAGTCCAGGAGGCTGTCTATTCCCCTCCATAAGTCTTTTGGGAAACAGACAATAAAAATTTTAAAGACTCCTAATTCTATACCTCCTGTGGACAAGAGAATGGACAAGAGGTATACTCTCTCAGGCTCAGATACGGAGTTCCTTACCCATCAGTGCAGCCATGTTGGGGTGGTGCAGGCTGCTGCCTGTGACAAGGCAAATATACCCTTCGCTTCACACCCCCTAGATAAGGACTCAAGGAGGATTGATGCCATGGCAAAGAAGCAGTACATGGCAGCATCCTTGGGACTCAGGCAGGCTAATTATATGGCCTATACGGCTAGATACCAGAAGTCTAGATAGGACACTGTGATGGCCCTGGCTAAACAGGTCCCTGGCCAGCTTGCCAAGGAGCTGGAGCAGGTGGCTGCAGATGGTATTGAGGCATCCAAGGTGCAATTTCATGCTGCAGCAGTAGACTCCAGTGATGTTTCATCTAGAGTCATGGCTGCATCTGTGGCCCTTCGTTGGATGGCTTGCCTCAGATGTACTAGCCTATCTCAGGATACCCAGACTAAGGCCATGGATTTTCCTGTTGTGGGTAATTCTGTGTTTGGGGAGGAAACCGAGAACTACATGAAGAAAATGGATGAATACAGGACCACCTATAAGAGTGCTCAGACCAAGGAAAGGCAAGCCACTCCCCAGAGGCAGCATTCCAGGGGCAGGGGCAGGCCTTTTCATAGGCCTTTCTACCAAGCCCAGCCCTCCTCTTCCACCTTTGCCCAGAGGGTGTTCTTCAGAGGGAGAGGCAGACTGGGTACAAGCTGGCCTACTACCACCCCTCAGCCTAAAGCCCCTGCCAAACAGGCAACCTGATGGGTTTGCCAGGGCCCGATTCTCCACCACCTCTAGGGGCAGGCTGGCTTACTTTGTCCAGGACTGGATGTCTTTAACATCAGACAAATGGGTCCTGGAAGTAGTGAGCCAGGGACTGGTTCTCAGCGTCAGAAAATTTCCCAAGATGAGAACCAGATCCTTTCCACCTGCAGATCCCTCAGAGGCACTTGCCCTAGAGGGAGAGGTCTCTTCCCTCTTGGCTTTGAGAGCCATAGAAAGGGTTCCACCCCTACACAAGGGAAAAGGATTGTACTCCAGGCACTTCCTAGCTCCCAAAAAGACAGGAGAATGGTGGCCCATCCTGGATCTCAGATATTTAAACAAGCAACTTTTAAAGCCAAAGTTCAAAATGGTGACTCAGGGAATAATTTTACCCTCTCTAAGGCCAGGAGACTGGCTAGTTTCCCTGGACCTATTTCCACGTTCTTATCAGAAGCTCCCACCGAAAGTACCTCAGGTTCGAGTTGCCCTCAGGCCACTATCAATTCAGAGCAATGCCCTTTGGCCTAACTTCAGCTCCAAGGGTGTTCACAAAATGCCTGGCAGTAGTGGTTGCTTTCCTAAGGAGAAAAAAGATCTCTATCTTTCCAGACCAAGTCAAGTCACACCTACAGGTAACTCAGCAACTGCTCACTTCTCTAGGATTCCTTCTGAATCTTTCAAAGTCAGTTCTAGAGCCTGTGCAACTCCTCACCTTCATAGGGGCAGAGCTGGATACATTAAATGCAAGGGCCTTCCTTCCCCTGGACAGGGCAAGGACCCTTGTTACACTGGCCTCTTCATTCACCCTCCAGGTGTCTCGACCAGCAAGGCATTTTCTGCAGCTCCTGGGCCACATGGCTGCCTCTACAGCAGTGGTCCAAGGAACAAGATTTCAGATGAGGGACATTCAGTTCCACTTGAGAGCCTTCTGGTCTCAGAGAAAGGATCCTCTGACCAAACTAATCCCAGTGACTCAAACCCTGATCCAGGCTTTGCAGTGGTGGCAGGATCAGGACAACCTAAGGCAAGGAGTTCCCTTTGTCACTCAATCTCATTCTCTAATCCTTACCACAGATGCCTCCCTCTTGGGCTGGGGAGCCCATTTGGGGGATCTGACCACCCAAGGGTTGTGGTCACCTCAAGAATCTCTGCTTCACATCAATCTCTTAGAAAGTAGAGCAGTGTTTCTAGCACTTCAAGCTTTTTCCAAGTTTGTTCAGAACAAAGTAGTTCAGATCAGGACAGACAATACCACCACAGTGTGGTACATCAACAAGCAAGGGGGCACTCGGTCTACGGCTTTGTGCACAGAGGCAATGAATTTGTGGTCTCTGGCCTATTCCCTGAATACCTCTCTCATAGCAGTGCACCTCCCAGGGAGGGACAATGTCCTGGCAGATGCTCTCAGCAGGATATCTCAGGGCCATCACGAATGGTCGCTAGATCCCCTGATTTTGAAGGTGATCTTCTACAGATGGGGCACCCCACAGATAGATCTTTTTGCAGCCCCAGACAATCACCAACTTCCTCTGTTTTGCTGCAGGCCCCCAGTGTTGGGCTCAGTCCCCCTGGATGCCCTAGTTCTCAGTTGGGAAGGGAAGTTCCTATATGCTTTCCCCCTTCCCTCTCCTGTTCAAGGTACTAGTCAAAATCAGGTCTCAACTCTGCAAAGTGATTCTGATTGCTCCAGACTGGGCCAGACAGCCCTGGTACCCTCTCTTGCTGTCCTTGGCAGTCCACCTTCCCCTGTCTCTTCCCAGGAATTGCAACCTGTTAACATGTTCTCAGGGGAGTGTCTGGTATCCGAATCTCAAATCCCTCAATCTCAAGGCCTGGCTCTTGAGGAGTTAGAATTTGCGGATTTGCATCTCTCTCAAGGTGTTCTGGATACTTTAAAGGCTTCTCGAAAGCCTTCCTCCAGAAAGACTTGCAACTCAAAATGGAAAAGGTTTACTATTTGGTGCTCTGGGAAGCATATTTCTACAGAGTCTGCTGGTTTACCTAAAGTCCTTGACTATATGGTTCATCTCAATAGCTTGGGACTCAGACCAGCTACACTTAAGAGTGCATCTGGCAGCTGTCTCTGCCTTCTTATCAGCAGGCAAGCACTCTTCCCTTTCAGCTCATCCTATATGCTGTAAGTTCTTTAAGGGATTGCTGCATACCAGTCCTCCCTTCAGGGGCCCTGCCCCTGCTTGGGACCTTAATGTTTGCATTGCTCAGCTTATGTAACCCCCTTTTGAGCCTTTGTCCTCAGCAGAGCTTAAGTACTTGACTTGGAAAACTGTGTTTTTGGTAGCCATTACTTCTACCAGACGCATACGTGAGTTACAGGCCCTATCAGTGGAGCCTGATTTTATCTCTTTCCATAGAGATAAGGTGGTCCTCAGGACTAATAGGAAGTTTTTGCCTAAGGTGGTTTCAGATTTCCACCTTAACCAGTCTGTGTCTCTTCCTGCTTTCTTCACTGACCATTCCTCCTCTGGGGAGAGGAGGCAGCACAGCTTGGATGTGTAAAGGGCCCTTAGCTACTACATAGAGCGCACCAAGGGTCACAGGTTTGACTGCCTCCAACTGTTCCTCACTTATGGTGAGGTTGGTAAGGGAAAAGCTGCCACTAAGAGATCCATTGCCAGGTGGATTGTCTCTTGCATACAATTTTGCTATGAAAAATTAGGTAGGATCCCACCCTCAGGCCTGAGGGCTCACTCTACCAGAGGTACAGCTGCTTCCCTGGCTGCTGTCAGGGCTATTCCTATCTTAGAGATTTGTCAAGCAGCCACCTGGAAAACAGTACATACTTTTACCAAGCATTACTCTCTGGATATCCAGGCTAGGAGTGATGCTCGGTTTGGCACAGCAGTGCTTCAGAGCCTATTCCCAAAGTAGGTTCTGTCCCTCCTCCATGGAGGTACTGCTTGGTAGTCTGCATATGTCAGAATACAGCAAGACTTCATGTTTGAAGAAAAAATTACTCACCTTAGTAATGTTGTTTCTTCTAATGGAGTCTTGCTGTATTCTGACCTCCCCCTTGCCTCCCCTCTCAGAACCTGGGGTTTTGGGATGTGGGTGGGCAGCAACAGTGTTGGCACTCTGGAGGTGCCCCCTTTTTCTCACCCTCTTAATTTGTGTGTGTGTGTGTTGTGTTTTGTTTTATTTTTTTTGGGTTTCCTGACTTGAGTCTTTGCCTTGGAACCAAAAAATCTTTTTATTATTTTTAGTAGCCAGTTGGCTAGTGTAAGTTTACAGTTTCCACGCAGGACACCCAGTGAGTATAGCTCGTAAAGATCTGGCGATTTGAGTTCAAACAACAGACAGAGTCTCAACCGAGCTCGAGCTCAGCGTTCCATGCCTTGCATGGAAAGTTAACTCTTTCCGCTCCGGGGCAGTTCAAAGGTTGGACATCGCTGCATATGTCAGAATACAGCAAGACTCCATTAGAAGAAACAACATTACTAAGGTAAGTAATTTTTTCTTCCATCCCAATGTCCTGGACGACCGCAAGGCACGCCTGAAGCTGGGAGACTGGAAAAAAGGAATCCTCCGGTGAAGTCCAATGAAGCTAGGTGGGTGGTTTCCGTGGCCTCGGGCTGCGCTGAGCAGCTGGAACGCATGCAGACGTTCAAGGACGGAGCTGCTCACGCATCGGCCAATCAAAACTTTCTTCCTTTCAACCTAAGCTCCACCTTTACTGGTTCTTTCAAAGAGTTGTGCCAGTCTCTCCCCACCCGGGGTGAGGCGCCCTCGAGTTCGCATTCCTCCCACTCTTGGAAGAGAGAAAAAGAACCTTTGTCTTTATCTTGACGAAGACGATCTTGTGACCGAGAGAGGTCTGAGTCCCAAGAGCATGTAGTCTCGACCTCGGTCGAGATCTCCTCCTCAGCTGCCAGGTTTATGGATCTTCCGTCTGGCCAGGGGACTGAGGAAGTGTCCGACGAGGTTGAGATAATCCTCGACCCGATCGACTCTTTGTCGCCGGCCGTGGTCGACTACTCCTTAGAACGGACTCTGGTCCTAGTATTTCCTTATAAGGATACACAGCCCGCTGGTGTCCCCATCAGGGACCCGATTCCGGACCCTCGGGTTTCACCTTTCGCACCGGTGTCGACCGAGTCGGCCTGCCCGATCTCGGTCGAGGTCCAGCACCCCCTCAGTAAGCCTTGGTGAGCCCATAAGCACTCTAAGAAAATGACGCCACAGGTCGTCCCTCAGATGAGGAACGGCTCGGTGGAAACTCCGCGTATGAGGACCTTATGTGGCAACAGCTGGTCCTGACCAAGCAAAAGCCGGCTTCGCCGTCCACCCCGGCCATTACTTGGCTTTTGCCTCCTAGGCCGAAGCCGACCCCTCCGGAACCAAAGCCTCTGGTTCCTCTGCCCGTGGGGCCGGCCCGTCCACCAGTTCGGCCTGCTCCGTTCTGTCCACCTGTTTGTGTGGAACTTCCACCTAAGCATACTGGAGGGGCTCCCTCTAAAGAGGACCGAGACGACACCAGACTTCCCCGACGTCTGTCTGTCCCAGTTAGCCCCAGACCGCCCTCGGCAGAGCGAGGGTGATTTAGGCGGTAGACCGCTGTATCCCGACTCCTCGGACTCTGATGTCACTGAGCTCCTCTCTCATCCTGGGGATGATGAGTCGTCCGTTGGCACAGGGGTGGAGGAAGGCCCTTCGTCCTTCCAAGAGGATTTTGCATCTCATTTCTGACTCTACTGGAATGCCCCTGGAATCTATCCAGAAAAAGGCGGACTACCCTCTCACAGATATTCTAAAGAGAGGGGATAACCCGATGGAGGCCTTTCCAGTGGCCGAAGCCATTGTTGGCCTGGCCCTTGAACTTTCGCAGCACCCTGCCTCATGCCCAGCACCGTCTGCCCACATAGCCCAAAGTACGCGGTGCCCATGGGGTCCCTTGCGGGGTTCACAGAGCACCCTTCGACCAAGAGCCTGTTGACCGCCTCTGTGTTCAGGCGTTCTGGTAGTTCATCTGACATTGACAGACCTCCGGACAAAGAGTCCAAAAATATGGACCACACTGCCCGAAAAGTCTATGCAGCCTCTTCTTTGGGCCATCGTCAGGCCAGCTCTGCTGTCATTGTGGCACACTTTTCTCATGCCCTTCTCGAGTCATTAGACAATGTCTTCCCTCAGCTCCCCGCGGACATGCAGACCACAGTCAAATAGGTCTGTGACCAGGGTCATTCTTTTGCCAAACAGCAGCTCAAGATGGCCTTGGACATTGGGGATTCTTGTGCCCGCTGGATGGCCACCGCAGTGGCCTCGCGCCGCGGGCTTGGCTGAGGCTTTCCTCCTTCCCATTGGATACTCGGCATAAGCTTGCTGACGTGCCTTTCCTGGGGACCGATTTGTTCAGTCCAGGAGTGGCTGATCACCTACAGCGCATAGGGCAGTCCAATGTCACCTTGACGCCACTTCTGCCGAGGGTTCTTAGGGCAAGAACCAGCAGAAGAAGAAGCCTTTTCAGCACTCTTCCCCTGCAGTCAGGCAGCTCTCCTATCAAGGAGGACAGCAGCATCAGCAGCAGGCTCAAGCTTGGTACCCTCGGCCCAAGGCTGCACCCCAACAGGCCCACAGTGGAGCCTCCTCCTCCAAGCCTGCCCAGTGATGGGATGGGGATTGCCACCCCTGTCTCAGTCATGTCAGCTCTGGGTCCTCCCATGGGGGGTCAGCTCCGCCACTTCCTTTCCGCCTGGTCCGCTATCACTTCAGACAGGTGGGTTCTCGAAGTGGTCGGTCGGGGACTGCCTCAAAAGTTCGAGCAGTACCCTCCCAGCCGAGCCCGCGCCCCTCGGGAGGAACGGATTTCCAAGTGCATCCAGTCGGCTCTTCAAGACGACCGCTCAGCTCCTCCGCAAGGAGGGAGTAGCTCCTGTGGCAGGTCCTCCAGCAGACCCAGGCTTTGTCTCCAGGTACTTCCTGGTGCCCAAATGGACGGGGGCTTGGCACTCCATTCTAGATCTCCATGACCTAAATCGGTTTCTTGGGTCTCGCAACTTTCGGATGGTCACTCCGTCCCAGATCATGCCCTCCTTGGAGAGAAACATATGTTCTAGGGACATGGATATGTTGTTCATCCACACTTATTGGCAGGTCCCTTGCTGCTTTAAATCTTGCCGGAAGGTCTTCAAGCTGGCTCCTCCCACCCACCCGGGTGGTAAAACTCTCGGCTCCACCCCATGATGCCTGATCTTCCTCACCGCTTGGAAGCTCAGGTTCCTTCCTTAGCGCTCTGCGTTTTTGACTGGTTCCTGAAAAGTTCGGTCTTCAAATTTATTAAAAAGTATTGAATCTTCGATCTTTTCTTCTTCGCTGCAGCGATGGCTTTTTCCGGCCCCGAGAAACATTCGGTTAGTTTCTCCAGGAGGACTCGCCTCCACGTGCTCTTTTGCCTGGACTTGGATCACAATACCGGGCTTACAATTTTGTTGTTCAGCCTTTCGATTAGCTCTCGGAGGACCAGCAGCAGCCCGTTCGAGCTCCGGACATCCAGTGGTTTTCCGCTCCAGAGTCTCCATCAGACCGGCGGGTGCCGCCTCGACTGTTTCTCTGCAGTCTTATCCTGCCGAGGAAGGGACGGGGTTCCTTCCTTCTCCGGTTGCGGAGCTTATCCGCCTCTGGATTCTTTACATTCAGCTCGTTCAAGGGCTTGGTCATTCCCTCTCCTCCAGGAGAGGAACCTAGCCCTATCTCTAAAGGGGCATGAGATCTCTTAAGTCGGGAGGCGGGAAGTTTTCCCTCCCTCATTGGCCAGCGACTTGGTCGAGACTTGACCTCTGGCCTCACGTACCCCGTCAGGTCAGCTGGCCAAAACCCCCTTTGGGGGGTCGGCTGAGGCCGTCTTCCCGCCGCCTTCAGTGGAAGTCAAGGCTCTGTCCTCCGCTTCGGGTCGACAGCCCTTGGTCCGTTCCGAGCCGAGGGAAGAGCGGGTGCTACCCGTTTCTTCCCAGGCCAGCCCTCGGTTACCCCGAGGATTTGGGTCTCGGTCTTGGTCTACCTCGCGATCTCGGCGTTCTCGGTCGGAGCACCGGGTTAAGTGGCTTAGCCGTTCTTCCTCGTCCCCCTCCTCGGATGAGGAGCAGTTTCAATGCCGTTGGTGTCGATGTTTCGAGGAACTTATGTGGCGACAGCAGTTGTCTGGGTTTCAATCGACCCCGATTCATTCCCCAGATAGCAAGTAGTCGCCGCTTGGTCGGCAGCCGTTTGTATCGATCGAGTCTTCTCCAGGACGGTTGCTCAACCGACCCTACACTGCCTCTCCGCCTTTGGCGAGCCAGCCGGACCGTGGCCTGTCCTTCAGTCTCTCGGTTCCTCACTCCCTGCCGCCCGGTGACGAGAAGAGTGCCTCGCGGGCCTCGCGGCAGCGTTTAGCAGACCTTCGGTGCCTGGAGCAGGCTCTGCCATGTTTCTGACTGGGGAGGACCCTGGATCTTCCAGGAACATCCAGTAGATGACCGATCCGTCTTCAGGGTCTACTCGGCTCATTTCAGAGTTTACTGAATGCAGCTAACCCGTCTCTGATCGCTCTTACTCCCCTTCTGGAGATTCTGGATCGAAGGGGTTCTTCCACGGAGGTCTTCCTGGTGGCTGAGCTATTGTGGGCCCAGCCTTGGAGCCTATGGCGGCCTACTTCTTGCCCTGCGCCTTGCCCAGGGTAGCTCGGAGAGTATCCTATCCCGTCGGTTCTCTGCCCGGTTTCTCGGAGGACCCTTCGGCTGAAGGGGTTATTACCGACGACGTTTTCCAATGTCTTGGAAACGGCAGGGATGTGGACAGACCCCCCGACAAGGAGTCCAGAAGGATGGACTGTGTCGGGCGTAAGGTTTACGCTGCGTCCTCCTTAGGCCTCCGTCAGGCCAGCTCGGTTGCACTGATGGTACATTTCTCCCACACCCTTTTGGGCTCCCTGGACAAGGTTCTCCCAGGCGACCTGCGGACCACGGTTCGACAGGTGCGGGACTAGGGTAGGCCGGTAGCGAAGCAGCAGCTCCAGACTGCTCTGGATCTAGGCGATTCCTGTGCCAGATCGGTGGCGGCCGCAGTGGCCATGCGCCGCAGGCGTGGCTGAGGTTAACATCCTTCTCTGGAAACCCAGCACGAGTTGGCGGACATCCCTTTTGGGGACTGACCTTTCGGCCCTGGGTGGAGGGATTCATCCATGGGTCGAGAAGTCCTGCCACTCTGGACTCGGTCACTCACCACGGGGTCAAGGGCAGCCATCAGCCTGCGTAAGCCCTTTGAGCCCTGGGGCCCCTGGCCCAGCATGAGGGCCAGCAGGCATGTGCTGGGCGACTGTTGCCAATCCAGCGTCTTCCTCTAAAAGGGAAGCGGAGAGCAGGAAACCCGAGGCTGCTCGGCTCCTCCTCCTCTAAGCCTGCTCAGTGACGGGCCAAGGGCATTGCTCCGGCCCGTCGTCTCTGCCAGAGGTTTTCCCGTGGGGAAACCCGCACCTCGTTCTGGAGGTATTTAGGGTGGATCCTGTATGAAGCTGCGGCGGATCCCTTTGAACCGTTGCCCACCGGGGAATTTGAGTTCACTGCCCTGTGGCGGTCCGTCCGACATGCCTGGCTCTCTAGTTAGAGATGATCAGAAGGCCGTGGTCCCCATTCAACCCTGGGTTCATGTCCAGGTATTCCTGGTCTCTCACTGGACGAGGCTTGCGCCATCCTCCCTGCGCCTGGATGGTCTCTCTCTGCAGACATTCCATCCTCAGGACGTGGCGTGTAGCCAGATTCCTGGTCTCCAGGATGTACCTACTCCTTGTTCCGTCCGTTTTGGGGCTCACCCCTCTTGCGGGAGCTGCTTATGAGTTCCTAACACTTCCTTGCTTAGCAGTCTCTGCAGCATGGAAGGTCAGATGTCACCACCGAAGCGCAACTGGTCTCCCGTTCGGGAGCAGTGAAACTCATATCTAGCGGTGAAACTTCTTGGACTAAGCTCGACTTTGAGTCCGAGCTCAGCTCCAGGCGAACAGGGCGAGGTTTTCCTCCTTTTACGTTCGGGTTGGCCGGGGAATTATGTCCTGCCAAGACCTCCTGCTCCTCGGTGGCCTTCCCTTAGTGGGAGGGGCCAGCCAGAGGTCACAATGCTGTGTCCCGTGGACCAGTTCGTGACTCACAGCCCAGGAGTTAGGAGAACGCTCCCTTGGACCGTTCTAACTTCAGCAGGAGACTATCCTGCTTGTTCGCCCTGAGTTGCCGGTCTTCTCCGGCCGGTGCTTCTTGGATGGGTGGGGTGCCCATCTTGGGGAATGCAGAGTGCGTCGCCTCTGGTCCTCTTGTGAGTCGATGTCACTTCCCGCTCGCTGAAGACAGGCGGTCCGATTAGCCGACACCGCTCGCTCCGGCTTATGCGAGGGTCTAGTGGTCTAAGTCAAGTTGGATTATTCCTAGACTATGTGCTACCTACTCCGCCAGGTTTGGTCTGTCCCTTGATAAGTTGCAAGGTGGTTCTCCGCATTAGGCGGTTCGCGGTCGAGGGCTTCCTAGCCATTTCATGGCAGGAGCCCATTTCCCTGGCTGCAGCCCTGACCCGGGCATAGGCTGCACCTCATGAGTGTCTCCCCTGCCGGGGGTAGCACAGGATCTTCTCCCTTTTCCCTCCGTGGAGAATACTAGGCCGAGACTGTTTTTTGCGTGCCCTTCAGCAAGGCTTGCTGTAGGGGATGCCATCGGGGCCACGGACCCCGGGCCCCTCCGTGCCTCTCCCCCATTTCCCTTGACCTACGGGCAAGGTGAGGAGGGATTTGGTGCGGTGATGCTGATAGCCCCAGACTGGATTGCCAGTGCTGGTATCCAACTCTCTCAGTCTCAGCCCCAGGCTCCAGAGGCCAGTCCTGAGTCCGCCCGGTCCTGTCTTCTTTTTTCAGGGAGGCTATCCATCTGGACCTTCAATCCCTACCTGTTGGCTGTCCCTGTGCGGCTAGGGGCCAGGCCTAGGGTCTTTCGGCAAGGTCCTCGACCTTGACCGTCCTGCAGAAGTCGGCCAAGATGCTTGTCCTTTGGAGAAGTTTCCTTCTTCCGATAATGGGTCAGAGGCGGTGCCCTTTCCGTACCTGGGCATAGCATTCCGGACCTTTTGCGGTCCATCCTTATACCAGGGCTGGTCGAGGCAACCCTCTGGGTGCCTCTACGGTCACCACTATGTTCGGGGCGGGCGGAGGGTAGTGGTGGTCGGAGGAGGTAGTCCGCACTCTAGGCCTCGACCACGCCTCCCCTTGGGAGAATATCCCGTTCCCGTGGGATCCTTGCTGGTATGGGCTTAGCTCATGGGCAAGCCATCCGGACCTTGCACAGGTCGTTTTCCCCACCTGTTGTGGAAGAACACCTTCTTGGGGACCTCCACCATCCAGAAGGCTGGGAGAGTTCAAGCGCTCCTTTAACCTCCCTATCCGGTCTTCCACAGGGACTAGGTTGTCTCGCCCACAGAAAGTTCCTCCAGGAGGTGGGTGGCGGAGTCTTCCCTTGGGGTTTGCCTCTGCCGGGGTTTATCCCCATTCACACCTCGGGCCGTATCCAGGTTCCGTGGGAACCGTTTTCGCACTTTCACCTGAGGTGTAGAGCTTAAATCGGAGAGGTTCGCGGCTGTTCATCACCTTCGCTGAAGCCGCATCTGACAGATTGCAGCCTAGTGGAAGACAAGCGGGCGGGTCATCCTCTAAGGTCTCCACTGGAGGGCGGCGCGGCATGGCGCCTCCCTGAGGGATAGCGCTCCTTTAACCAGTCCTTCCGCTGCATCGGTGGCTGCTTCCAAGGACACTCCGGTCCAGGATATCACATGGGGCTTCTGCCCGGAAGCAGGCTTTACAGTTCCCTCACACATCGACCTTGGGTCACGCCCGAAGTGTTGGTGGGGCCTCGGTTCTCTAGTCTTTCTACCTATTAGGGTGTCGCCTTGCCTCCCTCCTCCCAGAGAACTGCTAGAAGTCTGCCAGTAAGTGTGGATGAACAACATATCCATGTCCCTAGAAATACAGGTTACTCACCTGTAACAGGAGTTCTAGGAATGGTATATGTTGTTCATCCTACGTTCCAAACCTCCCGGCTTGACGCACAACCTGGCTTCCAGCGAACTGGATCTGGCGTCATGAGGCGGAGCCGAGTTTTACCACCCGGGTGGGTGGGAGGAGCCAGCTTTAAGACCTTCCGGCAAGATTTAAAGCGGCAAGGGACCTGCCAATAAGTGTGGATGAACAACATATACCATTCCTAGAACTCCTGTTACAGGTGAGTAATCTGTATGTTTTGTTCACTGGATCTGCAGGACGCGTTCTTTCACGTCCCAATCTGTCTGTCCCATCAGCGGTTCCTCTGCTTCATGGTCGAGGGGACCCTGTACAAGTTCTGAGCCATGCTGTTCGGCCTGTCATCGGCCCTATGGGTCTTCACCAAAAGCATTGCAGTGGTGGTGGCCCATCTTCAGCGTCGAGGAGTCAGAATCTAGCCTTACCTCGACGACTGGCTCCTGGCAGGCTCCACCCAACAGGAGGTGGAGGTCCAGGGATCTGGCTGTGCAGACCTGCTCCCAACACGGCCTCCTGATCAATGAGGCCAAGTCAGAACTCATGCCTTCCCAGGTGATGGGCTTCATCGGGGCAGAGCTCGGCTCCCGGCAGACAGGGCGGAGGTTCTCTCCTCCTTTGCCCAGTCATTTCTGGTTGGGCACTTGCGCCCTGCTCCGGACTTTCTGCGCCTTATGGGTTTCATGGCAGCGTGCATCTCGGTGGTCTGTTGGGCCCAGTTGCACATACTCATTTCCTTATTTCCTCATTAGAACTGCATCATTAATATTTTTATATAAAAAGCACAAATCTCCCCTTAGTCTGCGATAATATAATGAATAAAGATTAAGACTAACTAGTCTCTCATAATAACTTTTATTTGTTAGTTCTTTTATTTGCTTTGTTAATTTTCTCTGGACACCTTCAATTGAAAGAATGTCTTCCCTATTATGAGGTGACCAAACCTGGGCACAATACTCGAGGTGGGGCCTCACCAGTGCAACATAAAGGGGAATCAAAACCCTTCTATCCCGGCTTGCTATGTGTTTGAGGATACAGTTGAGATTTTGAATAGCTTTCCTAAGTTGATTTCTACAATGTGATCTAAATTTCATATAATTTGTAACTGTAATCCCCAAATCCCTTTCCTCAGTCACAACCTCCAAGATGTTATTATCCAATAGATATGTTTCTTGATTATTGTTTTTGCCAAAGTGCATTACCTTACATTTAGCTTTATTTAATACTAACTTATTTAAGATAGTCCACTCATATATTAAGTCCAAGGCACGTTGTAAGATGGCTTTTTGTTGAACATCATTAACAACTAAGCCCAATCTACAGTCATCTGCAAACTTATACATCCAAATATTGCTATTTCTAGTTGTTAATGAAGCGATGTATATATTAAATAAACTGGGGCCCAACACTGAACACTGGGGAACCCCACTAGTTATAGGAGCCCAAGCTGAGTATTCCCCGTTGATGACAACTCTCTGCTTTCTATCCAAAAGCCAGTTTGAAACCCATTTGCAGATATTATTAGGCAATTTAATGTCTTCCATAACTGTCAACAATTCTTTATGGGGCAATTTATCAAAAGCCTTGGCAAAATCAAGGAAAACCACGTCCACAGAATTTCCCCCATCCAACTCCCTATTAACATTATCATAAAAAGACAATAAATTTGTCTGATATGATCTATTTTTGTGAATCCATGTTGTTTGTGATCTATTATATCCTGCCTCTCCAGATGTTCTAATAGGATAGCTTTAATTAATCCCTCCATTATTTTTCCCAGTATAGAGGTCAAACTGATAGGTCTAAAATTTTCAGGTGATGTTCTAGGGCCTTTTTTTAAGATAGGGACTATATTAGCTAATTTCCAATCGCTAGGAACGGATCCCGTATCAATAGATACTTGGAAAATAAATGTTATTGGTGCAGCCAATTCTTCTGCCAACTCCTTCAGAATCCTAGGATGGATTCCATCTGGGCCGGGGGATTTATTTACATCTAGACTAGCCAGTTGTTTATAAATAGTATTGGGGCAAAAACTGATTGAACCAGGGACAGAAGCTCTACTAATTCCACAAGGTTCTATATCTATATTATTGTATACTGAACAAAAATATTGATTTTGTATGGTGGCCATATGTTGGTTAGAGGAAATGAGTCCAGACTCAGTAGTGAATGGACCTATGTTACTAGGGGCCCTCCTCAGTTTATTGATGTATGAAAAAAAAATATTTTTTGTTATCCTGTACCTTATCTGCGAGGTTAACCTCACATTGGGCTTTGGCTCTTCTAATACTCGCCCCAACTAACTTAAGGCATTCTTTATATTCCGCAAGTATTGTTGGTGATTTAGTTGTTTTAGTTTTTTTATATAATCTATTTTTCTTATTAATTAGTTTTTTAATTGCAAATGAGAGCCAAACCGGTTTTATAGCCCTAGTTCTATTATATTTTTTAATAACAGGAATAAACTCATTGGATAAATCGTCAATTTTATTTTTAAGGGAATCCCATATAATTTGTATAGGCTTATTTGCAAAGTCAGTTTCCCAATCCCAGCTACTTAGTTTAGTTTTCATTTTATAGAACTCGGCTTTACCAAAATTATATATTGAAGTTGATCCAGTGGGTTTAGACAATTGAATTTCGCTAATATTAAATAGGACAGAACTGTGGTCACTATTTCCACCGAATTAATTGTATCACCCATATTAGTGAACAACAGATCCAAAATATTATTACCCCTTGTATTATCTAGTACCATTTGTTTAAAGCCCCCATGATCCATAACATAGTTATTCCAGTTTTTACGACTGTGGTCGGAGCCAACAGGAGTATTGCATTCAGAAAAGGGCTGATGTCATCTTTCCTATTTGACTTACTGTAGATTACACATAGAATCTGAAAAATTCATAACATGCTGTATTGGGATTCAATGAACTGATAAATGGAGATTTTGGTTTCTTTTACAAATTCATTTTTCCTGACCATGGATATACTGAAAAAAAAAATTCTCAACAAAATGTTTTTAAATAAGGAGTTTAGCAGTAATTTAGTTGATATGGTGTAAAGAGCTGCTCCCTGGAAAATTATCTGGTGGGGGGGGCTGCCACAAGTAGAATGGGACTTCACAGATGGGGGAACTTACAGCAGCAGAAGAAGCATGTTGGCATTAAAAGCTTAGTGGCGTGGATGTACAGGCACCAGTATTTAATCATGACTTCGGTAGAGGATTAATCGTGACTGGGGGGTGAGGGAGGGAGTGAGTCTTGATATTTTTAGCATAATGGTTTTCTGAAACTTCAGCCTTCAATGGGTTAGACCCTGCAGCCATCTGTACAATATATCACTAAGCCACATGCAGTGTGGTATGGGTAAAACCCAGATTACCAGACCAGGACCAGTACTGTAAAATCTGGACTGGGCACAGCTTGTGCAAATATTGCTGATCCGGTGGAGCAGCAATAAAAGATAAACTATGCAATACCCTCAATAACACACCTACCCCAGTTTACATTTACTTGATGCCCATTTTTAGGCCTTATATAGTAATATCTTCCTTCAAGAGAACAGCTTGTTAATGAAATGTGTAGAATTTACATTGGCATTTGGGCATATGCACTTTTATATTTTATAAATTTTGTGTGTGAACTGTATATCACTCTCTAAAAAAAAAAACTAAACATATCAAATGTCTTCAAAAACTTGTCTCAATATTGTGTTCATCTTCCAATTTGTCACAACATACAGTTGTCTCAGTAGTGTTTTCAGTTAGGGTACAGTACCTTCATGTATATGATGGCCTGGTTCTGTTGAGTTGATTGCTATAACAGTACACAGAATAAAATGCAAAACATATAGATAACTGTAATACAGATGGTGGCATTATTTTTAATTATACAATGGCAAGGAAAAATGTAAGAAGCTGATTGGCTGCTGACCCACTGAAACAGTGATGTTATTACATAACAACATCACCATAGCTTTGGATTTGGATCATTCCTTGCATTTTCTCTTAAGAAGTATTTTTCCACACTAACAAAAACATCCTTTAAAAATGTATTTTTTATTCTGTATATAACGCCACTCCTGGGCTGGTGGAAGCACTCTGCTTTGCCTATGTGCTAACCCACCCCAGGAGTGACGTTATTACACCATAACGCACACCCTGTCTTGCCTTATTGCTTAAATATGCCCTCTCACTGTACTGTACTTTGATTCAGTTAGTGTATGCAACAGCCTTCATGTGAACACTCTGGGCTTCTCTTTGACTCCTGATGTCTGTTTGCTTTAGCTATTGTATATTGTTTGAACTGCTTTGGTCTTCTTGATGTGGTGCCTGTGTGCCTAAACTATGTAATCTGTTTATCTACTGCTATCCATGTATCTCCAGTAAATGCTTGTTATAACTGTCTACTCTCTGAGCCATTGTTTTTTGACTTGTTAACTGTGCTGACTTTGTATTAGTTTCGACGAGGTGCCTTTGTAAATGAGTCTCTGACTCAAAGGTTTGTAAATCTGATATTTTTTAAATAAATAAATGTTTATGTTTAAGCCCATGAAACACCCTTATCTATTTAATGCATTCACAGTCGTAGTGGCTCTGCCAGAGCTTGTTCACTTAGCTAACTGCACAGATAATTCCTTCACCCAACTCAAACACACTTTTTTTTTGTTTTTACCCTAAACTGAAGTTCCCAGTAGTAGAGTTCTAGTTCTTTAGTCCAGTACAGTAGTAAAGTTCTAATAGCAGCTCCTTCCTCTTGCTATTCTCTGCCACAAACTATCTAGGTCAGTTTTTAAATGCAAACACCTGGCTTCCTTCTCTCTAAGCCACTCCCTCTAATTCACAGTTTATTTTTCACCTAGCTAAGGAGAAGTATACTTCTACAGAGAAAATGTGGTGGACCCCTGAAACAGCCTTCCAAAAGAGGTTGTTTGGGGGGGGGGAAGACAGTGGAGAGTTTCAAGCATGCGTGGGATAGGCACATGGGTATAATAAGTACGGGAAAGGGAGGGACACCTGTGACCAAATACAGTTCAGGGTGTAGTAATAGACAGGGAAAACAGGACAGGCTAGATGGTCCTACTGGTCATTTTCTGATGGCAGTTCTATGTTTCTGTGTCACTCATATAGGTAGTGGGCTAATAGCCCAGCAGGTATAAGACAGAAAAGGAGGCATATCAACAAAAGGAATATCCTGACATAGCCAGGGACAAAACCATCAGGGAAAATGACCTGCTTCTCCTGCAACAACAGGGATGTACTTGTGTAACAGCTAGTGTAACTTGGTCTTGTGCAGAGCACTCCTCCACAGACAGTGCTGCTGTCCAGTAGGGTAAGATTGGAATAGTGCCCAGACGCATCGAATTACATTTAGCAACTATTAGGATATACCACAAGAAAGAGATACTCCAGGCAGGGAAAGGATGACAGGAAAGAACAGGAGGAAGGCAGCTACCTTCTTTTTTTTTTTTTTTGGGGGGTCCTGAAAAGGAACCTTCACCCTAGTTTTGTAGGTTTTTTTTTTGGGGGGAGAGAGGGAACCCAGCAATGGGTCTCAAATCCATTTTATTTAAAACACGACTACTCTATATGGAATACACTAGGGAGATGCCATGGCCCTAAGTGGTGCCAGCCAGAACTATCATGGAGAGCTGCCCAGAAACCCTGGCTCTGCAAGAGCGGGGATGGTGGGTGTAGTAATCAATGGTGAAGATATTCTGGAAGATCAGCAGTTACAGTAAGTACTTCCATATCTTCCAAGACTCCATCTTCACCACTGAATCCCACCCAAGGGTCTGAGTACCAATTGTTCCCTTCTTTCTGAGGGAGGAGCTGGCTCACCCTGAAGGTAGCAGATACCCTCAGCCCTCTGTGTAGGGGAGAACAGGGGCTCCTTACAGGTCTGATGAGACCCAAGACTGTTCATGACCAGGCAGGGACTTCTTTAGCACAGGAGCAGGACGGTTCCCCAACAGTTCCCATCTGACCCTAGAGAAGACTTGATCCCCCAGAAGTGCAAGTTAAGCACTTTTTCCTGGGCCAAAGATGCTAGTCAAAGAAAAGCGAAGCCATGCCGTCCACCTTATGAAGGCTGCTGTTCCTGCCAACCTGGAGGCCACCTCAGAGCCATTTTAAGATGCCCTCAATTGGTGCTGAGCTACTGCCAGGCCTTGGGCAGAGAGGTCAGTGGCCTGCCTGACTGTCTCACTCTGTGGCAGTGTAGCTAAGAGTGTGCTAAGCTGCAACCAGTGCTCCAGAGAAGCTGTGTACTAAGCTGCAACCAGTGCTCCAGAGAAGCTGTGTACAGGTCCTATTTACGCTTGTGAAACTGGCATTTATACTGCGCTTCTGTGGTGGTTCACATGTCAGAAATACATTGGTTTGCTAGTGTTTAGACAGGCTGTACTTCTTTATTTTGTTCCCCCAATCCAACCACGACTGATGCCTGAAGTTCCTAGTTTCCTTTTGTTCTTCTTCTCCCGTATGCCTGCACCCCACCCAAGCCCTCCTACCCACCTTCGAGATCACTGGTCACTGATAAGGCAGAACAGCACTGCTTGTTTTGCAGCCACACATCCACTGCTTTGTTGTACCGTGCTCACCACACAAGCCACTGCTTTGTTGTACCAGTGCTCCACCACACATCCACTGCTTTGTTGTACCCGTGCTCCCTTCTTGCTGTAATGCACATATGCGGTTTGTGTTGGTGAGAGTGGGAGTTACATTTTGGAAACGAGCAGGCAATGGCCCATAAACAGGGAAGCGAGTGCAAAGCTGCAGCTACAGTACCTGTGAGTGAGCCAAGGCAGTGCAGGGTTGGGCGGTGGGATAAAACTGTTATCAGACTTTGAAAGAGGGTAAGTCAGGCTGGCTGAATAATTGCTTGTGTCATGGGAAGTGCCAGGGAGGAAAGCACAGGAGGACGACGCAAACAGTGACAAAGTTGGACTGAAAAAAAAAATATATATATATATATATATATAATGACATTTTTAAATTAGCATGTGTGTGTGTGTGTTATAGGCAGGAGTAGCTCAAACAGCAGATAAAAAGTTTAGTAAGCAGTTGGTTTAGAAAAAAAAAATTTTGTTAAACACATTACACTGCTTTCCATTCCTAGCCACAGTACATTTTTTCCAAAAAACTATTTACATTTCCAGTATCATGCAGTGGGCTAATGGTATCATGGAAGCAAAATTCCTTCCATCTAAACTATTCCCAGGGCGATACAATGTACGTAGGAGAGAAACAAGAAGGCAGCCACAGGAGCCGAATCCAACTGGCTGGTTTGAGAGGTCAGCTGTTAGAGCACCATCCAGCAGGCCTGGGTTTCCAGTTACCAGTTAGTTTCACATTATTTGTTTTAAAAACAAATTTAATTTTGAGTGTCTTTTATGGGCTGATACCCCACAAGGAAACTTACTTCCACTGATGAACATCCAAGATCCCCTGGAGTACATCTGACAGAGGTACAGTAGACCCAACATACCAGTGGAGTACTGACTGAAGAAGAGCTGCATGCAAGAAAGAGAAAGAATACAGTAGGTCGTTTGGGGATGAGTTGCACATGACTTGTGTAACAAGTATGGATGTGTGGCACCACTCGTACTCCATATTTAGTTTTATTTTGTGTCTGAATATGATTTCAAGTGTTATATAAATATAACAAAAAAAATCAAAGACTTAAAATAAGACTCCATACTAACACACATTCTTTTATATTTGGCTTCCAAAAAATTTAAAATAGAGACTTAAGAACGTGTATTGGCTGGTCAGGCATGCAGTGCAATGTTTAGTGCAGTTTGTGCATGGGAGGGTAGGCATTTCAAGGCTATAGGAGGCAGGCAGAGGCCCAGCCAGGACTCTGTGAATGCACATACACCACATATTCGAGGATAAATGAAGACCTCCGACATAGAAATGTGGTGTTGTATTTTAATTGAATGAAGATAACATTTTCTCAAACGAGAACAAAAAAAAACCCTCAAAACTCCTCACCCGACGTGGTTTTGTCATTTATATTCTACTGAGTTTGGTTTTATTCCCCTCACTTTTAAAATAAGGAGTAATAACTGCAATACTCATGCTGGAAAATCTTATCTGGAGCACTGGTTGCAACCACAGGCAGCGGTAAGTTGCCATATGTGCACAGTGTGCAGAAATGTACATTAGGCATGTGCTAAGGTAAAGCCTTCTAAGAGTGTCTGCCTGGGTGGAGTCTGCCTCTGGAGGTTGGGCACACATGGCGCCAATGAGGTCTTCAGTACCTCAAGCCCTGAGGAATGGTGAAGAACATCACCTACACACACTCTGGGTGCACAATACCACGTGAAGGCTCCCTGGAGATGGCTGAGCTGGAGAAGCTTTAATGAGGCATCCACTGCCCTGGATGCCTCATCAAAGGCCCTAAGGCAGCCATGGAGGAATGATGAAAGTATCAACATTGGGAACTCTGAGGAGTTCCAACAGCAGGGCTGTTGTATCGTGGTTTGTAAATGCATGTAGGGCTACCGGATCGTGGTTTGTAAATGCATGTAGGTTGAGCAACTGGATGATCTCCACCAAGAGGCACTGGTATAAAGTGTACTCAGCTGCTGAAGGATGGTGTACAGATGGCTTACTGCCCTGAGGAAGATGCAGATGTAGACAAGGTGCTGCCTCTGGGTATTGTTGGTGCAGGGAGAGGGCCTGTATTGGGCCCTGTCAGATTCTCTATGTCATCTCTCTAAGGCACCAATGAAAGCCTGATGTTCCCATGTTAACAGCATCTCAGGGTCTATGAATGAGGGCATCCTTTCAAGGAAGCAGTGAGGCTCACATGGTGAGGGTTGAGACTCCTAGTCTAGAGGGATCCAGCCTGGGCTGCATAAGAGCGGTGGGCCTAGCAGAGTCGCCCGAAGGGTGTCCTGCATCTGAGGAGTGACCCAGTCAATGCCCATGGGGGGAGTCCCCAGGTGAGGAGAGGGAGCTGACAGGTCCCACGGGCTGACCCTGTTCTTCACCTGTGATGGTGATATCCAGCTGCTCCAGAGAACACTCCATCACCTGACCCCAAGCTGGCAACAGTACTAGACTCAGGATTTGTGACAGCCTCAGAGACAGGGCTGTCTCCACTGCCATGACCACTACTGTCCTTAACACCTTGGTCGGTGCCGATTTTAACATCGCGCTCGGAGCAATCACCCTTCTCGGTGTTGTGGGTGACTCCAAAGTCAGGGACGACTTCCAAGACATCAGCGTCAGTACCCTGCACAGAGCTGGAGCCAGGACTGGCATCATTGCCGTCGCCACCTTGGTCACTATGTCCAGAGCTATCACCTTTTTCCTAGTGACACCATGGATGGTGACATCAAAACTGGTAACAGTATGGACAACAGCCTCAGTGTCGATCCCTCTCCTGACACTGAACAGTCACAGGAGGGGTTCAAGCGCCACTGCAAACAGTGACACAGCATGAGGGACACCATAAGATGACAGAGGTGTCCACCAGTGTAGATCGAGCATATAGCTGCAGCCTCATCACCAGCGACATCTGTTGCTCAGAGCAGGCAGATTGTGGAGGGTCTACAGTCAACTTCCCACAAGGAATCGCCTGCCCACCAGACCCATTCACTGAAGCTCTGATGCCTCAGCACAGTGAGGTCAAGGAGAACTCCGTACTTCCACGGAAATGGAGATCCCAACAAGAGGCCCAGGGAAAAGACCTAGACACCTGGTCTTGGATGCATGCGTGTGAGGCCTACCTCCAAAGGTGGAGACTGGGTGACCTCATCTCAGTGTGCAGTTCTGAAGTGTATGGAGGTTCATTAAGAAGCAGGGGTCACACGCTTCCATGTCATGCTCCAAGACAGGATGCACATGAGTAATGCCAGTCTGTCACAGCCACTGGTTTCCAAGAGGGGCAATGATGCATAAAGGGCAGCCATCAGA
Organism: Neoceratodus forsteri; assembly: GCA_016271365.2. Classification (NCBI taxonomy): domain Eukaryota; kingdom Metazoa; phylum Chordata; order Ceratodontiformes; family Ceratodontidae; genus Neoceratodus; species Neoceratodus forsteri. The sequence goes on along the minus strand of CM057459.1, from coordinate 688,029,270 downwards.
TTTTCCTCGATGATGTGGCCCCTTTCTTATTGGACTTGGGTATCGCAATAAATTATAGACAGATAGGTGGCACCGTAATTAAGAAAAAAATCACAATGACGTGGTAGAATAGCAGCGACAAAGTGAATTAAGGCGCTGCGCTCCCACGTTATACACTCGGTGGTAGGAAGAACAGAAATGAGGTTGATGAGGGAGCTAGCAGCAGTTACTGGCTGGCATGTGACAACATGTGAGAGTGCGTGCCCTGTAGGCATGGCCGGCCTCCAGGTCAAAAGCTTCGCTTCTGCGGGGTCAGAGTTCCTCTGACCCAAACCCATAAATGGGAAGCAATGGTAAAGATCCATTCTTGGAAGATCTGTGGTTAAAGGTGAGTAACCAATATTTCTAGTAATGTGGATTCAGTTCACATCCACACTCTGGCAGACTCCTAGCAAATCCTGGTGAAGACTGAAGGACCAAGGCCCCAAAAGTAGCATCCCAACAACTCAGCAAGTTGATGCGATAGTGGGAGTTGAAGGTGTGTGCTTTTGTCCAGGTTGCAGCCCTCATATCTCCCTCAATGGGTATATCCCTGAAAGCAGCCACTGAGGCAGCGGCACGCCTGGTGGAATGGGCCTGAAGCTGCTTGAGCAACTCCCTACCAGCCATCCTATAGCCAAGGTGGATGCAGGATGTGATCCACTCGAAAAAAAAATGTCTGCTCTGCTGCAGTTCTGCCAGGTGCAGCATCTGCGTAGGTGACAAACAGCTGCAGATCCTCACCACCAACTCTCACCATGCGCTTCTTGTAGTAGGACAGGTCCAAGGTATGGAGTCTACAACTGGCATTTGAGAAGGATAGCATCTTCCACAGGTCCAAGGTATGGAATCTGCAATCGGGGTTCAAGAAGACTAGTACTTTCCACAGGTCCAAGGTATGGAATCTGCAATCAGCATTCGAGGTCGGATTGGTGAAATACACTGGGAGGTTTACCACCTGATTAAGGTAGAACTCTTGACAAAACTTTTGGGAGGAATTTTGCAAAGGGGCACAAGACAACCATGTCCTTATGGAAGACCAAATAGGAGGCTCCACCAAGAATGCCTTGAGCTTACTCACCCTTCCGGTTGACATGATGGCCACCACCAAGGTGGCCTTCCACAACAGGTGTGACATCTTACATTTGGGCGTCATTTCAAATGACTTGCCCATGACAACTGCCAGTATCAGCAGTAGGTCCCACGGAGGACATGTTTCACGACTGGAGAGGACAAGTGATCCAGGCCTTTGAGAAACCACCCAACCACCTCTCCTGCACCACAATCAGCATAGCAGCCTATGCCCTACACAGAGAGACAGCTGACAGAAGCCCTTTCAGGGTCATGGCTCATAGTCCCAAGTGAGACAGGGATCAAAAGTAGTCAAGAACTGTCACTCTTGTGTTGGGGGAAGGGGCTTGATCCCCTTGCCTACCCAGTAGCAAGAATCTCTTCCACAAACACATAGGTTTTGCGAATCGACTCAATCTGGGATGCTTTCACCACATGGAGGATGTCTTCCAAAAGGCTCAAGGCCTGGAACTCTAGCCACTCAGGAAACAGGCAGAGAGGTGCAGGGACTGACGGTTCAGGTGCAGGGCCTTCTCCTGTTTTGTTAGCAGGTCCAGGCAGAGAGGCAACTGCCACAGCAGCCTGCTGCTGAGGCTGAGGAGATCCAGATACCAGAATTGTTTGTACCAGTCTGGAGCCAGAAGGATAATTTGCGCCTTGTCCTTCTGGGCCTTCATCATGACCTTGTGAACCAAGGTAAGGGGGGGGAGAGAGATGCACAGAAGGCCTAGGATCCAGGGCAGAGAGAAGGCACCCCCTGCAGTGTCCCAGACAGGGGGGAGCAGTTACAGACTAGCCTCAGCTTTCTATTCTCTAACAAGGTAAAGAGATACAGCACAAGGTTGCCCCACCAAGAGAACAGGTGGTCTACAAACTTCTAATTCAGGGACCACTCAGGCAACATCTCTCCAACCCAGCTGAGAGGGTTTGCCAGTTGATTGTTCTCTCCAGTGACATAGATTGACAGGAGATCTGCCTGCAGGCTGCCCTCGAGGATCCAGGTGTGGAGAGCTTCCTGATACAAGGGAAAGGTGTGCACCCCACACTGCCTGTTCAGGTAGAACATGGTTGTGTTGTCCATCTGGATGTGGATGACCTGACCATGAATCACTGACGTGAATTTCGTCAGAGCCAGACACACTATACAGAACTCCAGCAACGTTGATATGGTATCAGTGACCAGAACCCGTTGGTCCTGTAGTCTCCCAGGTGAGCTCACCACCCCATCTGAGACATGTCTGCTGTAAGAGTGACATACAGATTTAGGCAGGTTAATGGGATTCATTCCCCAAGTCCTGGAGACACAGTCACCACTGGATAGCATCCCACATCAGCTGGGTCATCCAGACTGGCTGGTCCAGATGACCGAGACATTGGGACCACTGCTGACTCAAGTCCCACTGAAGGGGGCACATTCACCAGCAATCCCAATGGACCAAGCCAGCAGAAGACACCATTAGTCACCGCAGTCTTAGGAAATGCCAGGCAGGACATAGGCACTCAACCAGAAATGATAGGGCAAAGGAGGTTAAATTATATGCCCAATCCACAGGGAGACAGGCTTTGACCTGAAGGGAGTCTGCTCCAGTTAACTTGATCACCTGCGAGGGGACCAGCTGTGACTTGGCTTGTAGACCAGAAGGCCCAAGTCTTGACAGGTCTGGATGGCCAGATCCTTGGACCATGCCACTGCCTCCTTGGATGAACCAATGAGCAGCCAGTCGTCCAGATATGAATATACACGGATGCCCTCAGTGGCACTGGAAGGCCACCACCACCACCACCACCACTGCCATACACTTGGTGAAGACCCTTGGTATTGCAAGAGGCTGAAAGGCATGACCTTGGACTGGTATAATACTCTCTCTGCCCAGAACTGGAGGTACCAGCAGTGGGATGGACTGGGATGTGAAAGAATGCACCATGCAGGTCCAGGGAGTAGAAGCACATCCCCTGCTGTAACAGAGGTATGGTGCGATTCAGAGTGACCATCCAGAGCTTGCACTTCTGCACAGAGCTGTTCAGGTCTGTCAAGTCCAGTCCAAACCCCAATACTTTTGATATAAAAGTTGGGGGGGACAAAAGAGGAGAACTGTGGGGAGACTAAATTCCTCATCACATAGCAATACCAATTTCTGCCAGACAATAGTAGAGGAAAAAAAGAAACCTATAGAATAAATAGATTGTGGAGTTTCAACACCATAAAAGCAATGATTGGGGGGGGGGGATAATTAGGCTATCAGTGGCTAGGAAGAAACAAAGCAGGGAGAAACAGGAGGCTTTAGGGAGAAACATAGGGGAACCAGAGGAGCTACAGAAGCAAACAAGAGGAGTAGCAACCTGGGTAGCTAAACAAGGTTCCATGTCATAATGGCGATCGCCAAACCGTGATCGCCATTAGAGTGGGTGTACATCACCGAAAATCAAAACAGTGATGTACACTCCCAGCGAGGAGCACAACACGGGTGAAAACCGTACAATATATGTATGCGTTGGACTGTGCCACCGCACCACACACCCCCAGCCCCCCCTTACTTTTGATTGTCAACTCCAGGGGCTGCATGTCAAGGAAGGGGAACATTTCAGGGACCAGATAAGACAATTATTCAGATCCCCCAAAGCTATAGTTCGAGCAAATGGAACCTTGTCACCAGTCTTTGCAATAGAGAGAGGAACACATTAAGGATGCCTACTAGCCCCATTACTATTTGCACTTCGCTTGGAACCTCTCATCACAGTAATAAATGGTAATCAAGTGCAAGGAATAATAGTGGAGGCATAGAAAACAAAATTTCTCTGTGCAGACAATACTGCTTATTGTAAAAACATCCTGAGCAGACAGTACCCAGTATATTGAGAATCTTAGAGAACTTTGGCCAGATAGCAGGATTTAGGATAAATAAAGACTAAACAGTGGCTGGAAAAACTGTTGAACCATTACAGAAGCCTTTAATCAATCCTTTCCTTCAAGTGGGTTCTATGAAGGTGAGATGCTTGAGAGTCACATCACCACAACTTTTACAGATCTATATAAATATAATTACAGTACAACAAAACAAAGCAAGAAATTTGCAGAGACTTGAAACGACGAAAGGAGCTGCTCGTCACTTTCATGAGTAGATCAGAAAAACATTAAGATGAATGTGCTACCCTGGCTTTTATTTTTGTGTAACACATTTCCTCTCTCTAGCCCCAAAAAAGGACTGGACAGAAATGCATAAGGCAATAGCAGTTTTTATCTGTCAAGGCAAACGCCCACGCGTTAGGTGGGAAATCCCAACCAGAAACAAAGAGAAGAGGACTAGGGCCCCGGACCTGCAACATTATTACAACGCAGCACGACTGGGACAAGTAGTGGTGGACTTACTCGGGATCAAGAGAAACCAGGATGAGTACCCCTAGAGAGAACATCACACTCCAACACCCCTACAACAAAAAAAAAAACATGTACCCTTGCAAATATAGGGGAAGCAAACAAATCAGAAATAAATGGACACGGCAATAATAATTAACCCACTGGCTCAAGATGAAAGGAGACATGGAATACATTTATTTATTATTATTTTTTTTAAATTTCAGTTTCAGAATTACAGCATTTGAGCCAAACTGTCTCTTTTTACAAAGTCTCCAAGTCAGTAGAATAGACAAAACAGTAAAATTTACATCTTATGACGAGAACATACAATAGCCAAGTGACAAGACTATTTTACAAGCAAGATAAATGTGGAGTATAACCTCATTTACCACAATGGGGTAGAATACCAATCCAACATTGCCAAGGGTTCCCACCAGCTAGGATAATTATCACCTTTAAAAGGAGGGAAAGAGGTCTAAGGTACTTCACACAACTCTTAACCCAAGTCTGGTCTGACAAAGATCTATTCTGTTACCTACAGATCAGGGATTTTATCTTACAACCATATAACAGGTGGAAATTCTAAACAAGGTAGTCATACTAGCCCAACACAAAGAAAACATATTTCACACCTATATAAACATGCTACCTCGGGACAGGGGAAAGAGTAACAAACAATTGCAAAAGAAATGGGAAGCAGAAATAGACATGACAACAGAAGATAAACTGGTGGAAAAATTGGTACAGCATCCATAAAATGGCAGCAAGTAGCTGGCAGTGTTTTTCGCCACTCCAGACAAAACAAAACATTATTGTCCCACAAATAGAAATGAAGGAACTGTGGAAACGGGTACCCCAATACACATATTTTGGGAAAGCCCACAACTCCAGTGATATTGGAGCTCACTGAAACAAATATGGACCACATCACAAAACATTAAAGAACAAATCACCTTCACACATTTCCTGGGTCTTCCCCCAAAAGGGGCTCAACAAGGAGATAAAAGGTACCTTTATACAACATATGGGTGGTAGCAGCCGGAAAGGCTGTAACAGACAAATGGCTTACTGAGGGAGCTCCTGACAGAGGTGATTGGTAAAACATATGTAGCAAGATCAGAGAGAGGGAAGAGATTACAGCATTGCTAAGACTCAGGAAAGAAACAACTCCAGGTGGCTCCCATACTACAAATTAATAGAACAGGAAAGCTGGCCCGGTGGCTGGAGGGCTGAAGCGCTGGATGCCTTAATTACGGTCACAACGCGACCCGTGATAGGGAACGTGCAGCACGGCCACCAGGGGTTGGTAGGGAGGCGAAGGATTGAGCATCTGAGGGACTGCTCTCCTCCGGAAGGGGGGATACCAGTGGTCGGTCCTAGACTGGCCCCTAGCGGAGGCTAGGGAGCAGCGTGCCAACACTGCAGGAAAGGGGTGGAGATGGGCAGATGCCTTGAGGGAGCATGTGCAGACACGTGCGCGCTCCCCCCATTGGCATCACTTCATGCCACATCTCCAGGGGGTCCAATCGAAAAGCCAGGAAAATGTTCCCTAGGTTGCAGCAGGGTGAACAGCTACCCACCGCAGGCCCCAACCCTGAATGGCGCTTTCCCGGACGCTGGATCCTATTAGAGGGTAGCTGATTTGGGGCCCCCTCACTGCACTACCAAGGAGGGAAAACCATGGGGGAAGATAGGGATTCTGCCTGATGTCAGGGTGTGAGGCTGGGAGGGTAGCTGCAGATGTGAGCTGACTGGGGACCAAGGAGAGAAAACCAATTAACGTAAAAAAATAGAACAGGAAAACATTCCTATCTTACAGCAATTGCTGTAACTAGGAAAGACAACTGGCCACTTCAGGTATACCCTAATAAGACTCAACCGAAGACTGACTGCACTTGTACATAGTTATACTGGTGTGTGGGGGAGGGAGAAGGAGCCAGGCTGGAAAACGGGGTTTGGTAAAGGATACAGGTAGGCAAAAGGGAGGGAAAGGAAGATGACATACATAAACAGATATTAAATTAGAAGTTTAAAGGGTGGAATATAATAACAACTAAACAAACAGTGCACAAGCTGAAAAGAGTAAAAAACACCAAACTCATGCCTTCCAGGTGCAATGCTGGCTTAAGAATGGGAAGATACAGTGGTGAGTACACTTTTAAGACCTAATGGGCTGACAAAACACAGATTTCAGGGACAAAAGGGGAAGAAAGTGCATGCTCTATCATGCTGGCATCAAATCAAAAAATGTGTGCTAATGCATGAAGCAGAAAAAAATGGATGAAGTACTGGCTGCTGTGAGAAGTGGGGGTGCAAACGATAATGAAAGTTAGACGTGTTATCAGCAAAATGGCAAGACATTCACCCACCCATCCATGGGACCCTGGAAAAAGGAGAGATATCCATGGGACCCTGGAAAAGGAGAGAGATACCAAGAACAACAGAAAAGAACAGTAAAAGAAGAAAACAAACTCAGTCAGAGGGTGAGAGCTAAACCAGGTTTTTATTTATCACTCATGGGCCATACGCATTATGAATATTCCAGTGCAAGGAGGTAAAATAAAAATCCAGAGTAGGAGTATGCGATACTTGTTAATTAAACTTGATGTGCAATGAACAGGTTTACTATAAACACTACTGTCACTAGATTCAAGTGGATCTTAAATGGGAACCGCTTCTAAACTGTGTATTACAACTCAACGATCAATAAAATTTAAGTTGCAAAAAAATACCATCTTGGTGGCAAATGAGATCATAAAACAACTTGACCTTCATCCTTGGGGCAAATTATTTCATTTTATAAAAAACAGACTAAAGAATTCTCTGGAATCCTGGTAACTTAAAAATGGATTTGTGATGCTGGCGCTTTGGTTAAGAAAAGTCCACAGAATATAAATTGCAAGTTTTGCATGTTGGAACCGCTTATGGACTTTGTGAACACACTACAAAAGTGTAGACCAACGCCTATCTTGCTGCTGCTGGTTTGTCTTTTTTTTGGATATTTGTTCCTGAATAAATTAAATTTTCTGTTATTTGGAGTGCTGACCTTCTCTCCCTGCCTACGGAGTGTGCTACTGAACTATCCTGGTAACTTAATTAATCGAAACACATCCCCTGACCATTCATTAATTCCTTGTAAATGCAGTTTGTCACCAACCTAAACATAGTCTACCTAGCAGCAGCATTACTACACAAAAATTAAATATTTTTCCAAAAAAGAAATTCCATGTTTAAAAGCACAATAACTCACTTCAGAATGTGCATTTCTTGAGATTTAATGCACTTCCTGGGTGCACTGACAGGCACTCAGATGGTGGCCTTATGCCTTCCAATTTACCTGGTGCTTGCATTAATTCTCCAGAAAATGCGTGCCCTATCGTGGCTTACTGCGTATGTATACCACACTTACCCATTATTCATTGGCTAAAAGACAGTTACACCAAATGAGGTAGCTAGAAGGTTACTACCCATGTTACAAGTAATTAATAACACCCAACAGGGTGGGCGGTATTGAGCTATACTAGACCGCCCAGGGGCGTAATGAGGCCAGATGCCACAGGCAGAAGGCCTTACAGGCCCTGGAAGGTCCAGTATAGCCCATACTGCCCACCATGGAGGGTATTATTATACTTAAAAATGGGTTACATGGTGAAGTTATTATGCAACATTTAAGAAATTAATATACACACACACACACACACACACACACACACACACACACACACACACTCATACACACGATGTGTGTGTGTCTGTGAGTAAATAACTAAAAATTAAGTTAAAAGTTGTTTTGTTGGTAAAGTAGTCTCTACTGGTAGACTTGCCAGTAGAAGGCACTACATTGTTTCACAGTTCTTTAAATGTTTATACTGTTACCTTTACTCTTGTGAATAACCTTCCTCTCCTTGCTTCTTCACAGCCCCACCTCCGACTCACTTGTGCTCTTTTTTACCATGTAGACATTTTCTTTTTTCCCATTTGGGAGACTCAGGAACTGAGCGTGTTCTGCTCATGATGCGATGCACTGAGTGATGCAGCACGCATCAGGGATTGACTCTGACTACTGTGGATAACTTTTTCATTTTCTTTCCAGTATGTGCGCCAGGAGAAAGACCAATGACGGGGAAGGTAAGAGGAGATATCCTGCCCTCTTGCCAGAAAGACATTATCACTTATAACAATGAGTGTAAAATGGTTGCTGGCTTGTGCTCACATAGGGACTTGAGGCTGCAATTTCTCTTTTTTTTTTTTATTCTTTTTTTAATGTGTGTGCTTTTATTACAGCTATTTTTAATTCTGAACAGCAACTGCCTCGGTTGCAAAAAAAATAAAAAATAAATAAACTGCCTTCTCTGAGAGACAGTGGTAGCTCCAGTACCGCTACTTGTGCATGAGAGGAGTGTTATTTTCTTCATTTTCCATACCACAGACAGTACAGTACATAAAACAAAGAAAATACCGCCTCCTGTCATGGACAGCATCTGTATATTCGTCTCTTGCTGAAGGTAGTTTATACTTTTGCAGCCCAGCTACATTTTTTTTTTACTCAACCCTGCTGATTTGATCATTTATTACTGCCTCACTGTGCTTTACTTTGCAGTACAAGATCTTTGTATGTGACCCTAAAGGGTGATCAGCCAGGCTGCTAGTTTTCGCCTACTAAGCAACAAAACCAGCATGGAGGCTTTTTTTTTTTTTTTTAAATATTTCTATTTATGCCCCTTCTAGTCTCCTGCGCTCACACTCCTTCAGGAGATGCCAAGGCACCCAAGCTGCTGTTGTCCTCTTTACCTTGCACACCGGTGCTCAGACTCACCTCGAGCCACAGCTTTCCCTCCAGGTGGGGACGAGGTAGGGGGTGACCACCTAAGTCTTGTGTGTGTCAGGCAGCCCGAGCGACGGGACAGGCAGGAGGAATCTGGGCAGTGCTGGCGCCTCCATCTGTGAGCACAAGAGCCATTTTCCTCAGGTTTTCCTTGGGGACGTCAGCTCGCAGAAGAGAACTCAAGGGAGCATGTGCATACATACTGCTCCCAGAACACGGCTGACATCTGCCCTTTTCCCTGTTGTCCCCAGCTGCACTTCCAACCGTGGTCATCCAGGTGCAAGTATTGCAGCTAGGACGGCAACCCCTCCTCCCCAGAGGAGGACAGCATCCTGCGGAATGCTCAATCCTCCTTCCCCCGTCCGGCCCCCAATGACCCAGAGCTCACTCCCGAACTTGTGTTACAGGGTCACAAGCAGTAGCGCTACCACTGTGCTGACGGGCTGGCTTTAGGCATTTGCCTTTTTGAAAATATTCTATTGGCTCATTAATATTAGAATTAAATAAGGTAACAGAGACAGGGACTAGTTATTTCCCGGTCTCTGTTGTCTCATACTTGCCCAACTGATTGGGCACTTTCAGCCAATCAGGACACAGTATACCATCTGCCCATTTTCTAACAGTGTATAAATGACACGCTGTTCTCCACTGGAATTCTCTGGCTTATCCTACTGAGCCAATATGCATGAAAGCATAAAGGACTACCTCTGACCTGTCTTGTACACAGTTAGTGTACATATAAAGTACGGATTGTTGGCTTACAGATTTTAACAGAACTACAGTATAAACATACATAAAGTGACACTTTTCAATATTTGTTAGACTTAAAAACTTCTGAAAACATTAACAGGAACTCTGTTCTTCACAACCCACTGAAGATGGGCTGAGAATATTTTATGTCAAGCTGTGCTCTTAAAGGGAAAGCTCCCTCAACTTATTTTCTGTATACCTGTGCAGTTTGTAGGCATGAACAATGATCCCCTCTCTTGCATCTTCCTAATTTCATCCTAATTTGAGGTTGCTTCACTGCATTTTGTTCTGGTGTGAAACCCGTTTGTTTTCATTCCAAAGATCATGACTCCACTGATGCAAGACATCATGGGAGTTGATGATGCATACATGCACAAGCCGGTGGAAGTTATACTCATTTAGTTCTGTTACGGCTTGAAGTCCCTGTATAAAAGCATTTTTTTCTAACTCAGACTTTACATAAAAACAGCAGGGCACTTACTATGTCTTGAAAAGTTTCATGGCCAGCATAAGATAAGAAGATAAGAACGTAAGGACTGAAGAGGACAGTAATAATACTGACCAACATAGAATAACTACTGCAAATTTTAGCACCAAAACATCATAAAATTCCAGGATGCCTTACGTGAAATCGGGTCATAACCTTTGCAATGGAGTCAGCAGGTTTTCACACCAGACTTAAAGAGCAGCTGACTCCTTCAGCGTAACTTATAACAATATTTAGACACAGTTCAGCTTGTATTTCACATTAGTTATGTATTCCTCCACTCCATTATTTATTACCGTGTAATCTGCATGAAATTAGATCTGTGCTCTTGAAGAGTTCATCTGTTCCTGTTGCTTTCTCCTACCTGAGATCATATATCTCTCCTTGTGACATCACAGTCGCTCTCATGGCAACAAACTGTGATGTCACAACATAGGATTATGACTTGAAGTAGGGAGTAAGCTAAAGAGGCAGATGAACCTCTAAGGTATAAAGATCATGTATTTATGCACATTTCTTCAGTAATAAATAGTGGGAGGAGAAATCTACAGATTTATATGGAATGCAAGCTGAATTGTACCTAAATATCATGTTTTTCAAAGTTTTCTTGAGGTGTCAGCAGCTCTTTAAATATCTTCATTTATATTTAAATCCTCATGACATTAAGAGGGTGCAATAGAGACAATCATTGTGCACTCCAAACTACACAGCTAAATAGTATAAAAGGCTGAGGGACTTTCCCTTTAATAACCACAATACTTGATCCAAGTAAAATTTGAAGCCAACTATTGCAGCAGTGAGAGCACAATACTAGATCAAATATGATAGTAAGATTGTCCAAACTGTCACACTAATAGCTAAGACCTACTAAATCACTGATGCAGCAAATACTGGAAACTTGCAAAATAATAATATTCTTAAAAGTTGAGCATACATAGTTTCCATGGTTGAAGACAATAATCTACCCTAGAGAATTACATTTACACTTATATAGTACGAAGATGAGTGAAAACAGAGTTTCCTTGCTAAAAATAAAGCCACTGACTTCCCCTTGTTAAAAGGGACAGAGTGGGTTCTTATCATGGGGTTCTATTGACAAGACCTCTACTTTTGCTTTTAGGACCTCACTTTTATACACAATATATATTTTATTTCAAACAGGACAAATTTATTTTTCATTAGAATGCATAATTTCTACTCAGAACATGTTATTTCCCTTAGAATCTGGAAATAGAACACAGAGGGCAATGGACCAGATAGAGAGTTCATAATGAAAAGGCAGTTTTACACTGAAACAAGGAAATACACTAACAAATGAAAAATTATGCAGTATGTATAAAGTAAAATGTGTCGTAGTGGAACAACACATTTTACACAAGTGGTGAGAAATTCATGGCTTCACCACTCACGTTAAAGGGGAACTAAATACAAAAAGATATGTTGTGCAGAGTGTTTTGACATGTAGGAGAACTCCTAGTAAGTCATTCCCTTTATTTGCTGAATGGACTTTTTTCTAAATTTGCATACTAGTTTCAAGGCCCCTGGGGATCTCCATGTTAACAGTTATTATGTCTCTTCTTCCCACAATGCCTCCTGCTCCGTGTGACAGTGATGTGTCCAGGACCACTGATTCAGAGAGCAATAACTGCTGCAGCAGCAATCTACTGTTGAGAGCCTGATATTCTGGCTTCGACTAAATAATTCTTTCTAATCCAAACTTTGTTTTCTAAGTATGTGCCTAGGTCTACCTAGCAGAAGTGAATGTTTTGCTTTTATAGCTTTATGTTTTATCAAACTGCACACAACTATTTAAAAAAAAAAAAAAACACAAATCAGCCAAGGTCACAAATGCTACTATTAGTGAATACTATAGCAGTTTCCTTACAGAATAGCCCACCCAGTTATCTCTAAGGTATTTGCCATCTGTAAATGTGGCCTTCATTAAAGTTCCCTGGACAGGAGAGTTAATTAACATCACAGCTCTACTACTGTTAACTTGAGAAAAAAAGCAGCTCTTGTTGAATTAATGGTCATGGATGCATCATTGTCACATGGGACAGGGGGACACTGTAAGAACAAGAACAGCCGTTAAAAATGCTAATATGGAGATCCCCAGGGGCCATAAAACCAGCAAGCAAATTTATAAAAAACTCCTTTCATCAAATAAAGGGAAGTACTTAGTAGAAGTACACCTACCCATCAAAACACTCTGCACAACATACATTTTTGTAAATTTTGACTTTAGTTTTCCTTTAAGAGCAGGTACACCTTTGGGTTTCCATTTAATATATGTGATATCACCACCCTAGAGTGAGGGGTATAAATGTTTCTATTAATGTCCATCCTGTAAACTAGTTATATTCCTTATGTTTACCCCCCTGCATAAATGGGCCACTTCCCAAACTTACTGACCGCCCATTCGCAACCCTGTTTGTGATATCATGAAACAAAGGCTGCGTCATGCACTATGTCCTTGAATGGGGGTGATTTTTCAGGATTTTACACTCATTTAGAGTTGCAATTTTAAGAATTAAGCGACCACCAACTAACAGGGAGCCTTAGTTGAGCGGTCACTTTGATTTCTAAAGTCGCAACTCTAAAAAGTTGTAAAATCTATTGAAAAATCACCCCATTTAAGTCAATGGGGTGTCACACGCAGTCTTCGCTTTTAGCATATCACAAAACAGGGCTGCACAAATGCCAGCATGGAGGCGTGGCTAGTTTTGGGAAGCGCTTCCGCTTATGCAGGAGGTAAAATTATGAGGAATATAACTTTTACAAGAGACATTAATGGAAACACTTATACCTCTTGACTCATGGGCGGTAAGGTATCACATATGTTTGGGGAGGGCTGGAACTCCAAGTGTGCACCTGCTCTTTAAGGGTCTTACCACTCACTGCTGGAGATAAATAAGTTATTCCACTGCAAACCACTATATATAAATATACCTTATATTCTGCTTGTGAACTTTGACCCATTTAATCACTTGTAACTTCACAACTCATGATGCCATGGGGTCATTAACAACTCAAAATATCAGGCATATTTCTATTAGGCCCATGCCATATATAAATAGAAAAAAATGATGGATGTGGTATACCTTAAATATCCCTTATCAAGGTTGTAATCAGATAATGCCACAAGCATGAAAGGTGAGTGGCATTATCTGGTTAGCCCCCAAGATGGGTATAATATACAGTGTACCAGACTTGTATCATTTGTTTTATATAATACAGTACATAAGGTTGGTGAAGTTGTACCTTTAGATTGTGTTTGTGAAGGTTTCCAGGTTTGCTTTTACTCTTTGGCCCCCTTACTTTCCACTGGACAATGGCCTTTTTTTGGTATATCCAGTATTTTGGCCTTAGGGTTGGATCCTTCTATATAAAGAAGCACGACTGCTGTTGTCTGTCCTTTATTTCATTGGTCGACCTGGTGGCATGCGGCTGGAATTTGTGGTGTGTGTGTGTGTTTGTGTGTGTGTGGCATGTGTTGCTGGGAGCAGCTGGAGTCTGCAGTCAGGAGTGATGTGCAAGTAGCATGAAGGCCTGTAATGGAAGATTATGGTGACAACAGAAGAAGGCTTGGCATTAAGGGCCAAGTAAGAGGAGAGAACTGGACTGTCATGAGCACGGGGCTGCTTGGTGAGAGACAGGGAAATGTTTGCTACTTGAATGCTGCAGTTCCTTTTTTTTTTTTCCGCTGTGGATAGGGTTTCTTTTGTGAGACTAGTAACATTTTTCTTCTGTGGATAATGTTTTTTCCTGTTGGTTTGGGAGCTTTTTTAGCATTTCGAGGACAGTGTATTAATTGGCATGGGAATTTTCGTAATTGGTTTGGTAGGTTTGTCACGTGATGTGTTAACTGACTTAATTAGTTGTTAATTTGTTTTAGTGTTTGCAATGTATGTCTATCAGTGTTCCCCCCTCCCCCAAAGTGGTATACATCTTTGATTGCAGAGGTACAGTATATAGCTTTACTTGGGGAGGTATACAGGAAAATACACAATAATGGATCCTATGGTGAAATACTGTATTCTCAACAGTGTATTTATTTATATATATATATATATATATATATATATATATGGAAAAACTACATTAATGTACCAGTTGGAGTTAGAACGCTACAAATTGATGTGGTATTAGGTTTTAAACCTAACTCCCCGACCCCCATGATCCAAGTCCAAGCTACAGGTCTGAGACTGTGCCATATACATGTGTTATTTGATGTGGGGCAGTACACAACGAAGCAGACTTGTGTTGTATGGCTCCAGACCTGTAGCTTGCTTGGCAGGGACGATGGCGCAGTCCTGTGGTGTACAATCTAGACTTGTAGCTTGCTTCATGCAGAGCAGTGCAGGTCATATGTCAAGCAGCAGAACCATGAGGCACAGCCTCAAACCTTTAATTTGCTTTTGCATAGGGCCCTATCCTAAGTAGCAGACACGTAGTGCATGGCAGAGGTCCTGCAGCTTGCTTGGTAGGGACGAAAGAGCAGACCTGTGGTGCACAGCCCTAGACTTGTAGCTTGCTTCATGCAGAGATGCCGGAATGGTTTGAAAAATGGTAGGGCCAAGGACGTAAGGGGTAAATTTTCCCCTATTAAATATATTATCACGATAGCAAAAAGTGATAGGGCCACTTATGAAAGTGGTAGGGCCATGGCCCTAGTGGCCCCCCCTGTTCCGGCACCTATGGCTTCATGCAGAGCAGTGCAGGCCATATGTCAATCAGCAGAACCATGAGGCACAGCCTCAAACCTTTAATTTTCTTTGCATATGGCCCTATCCTAAGTAGCAGACATGTAGTGCATGGCAGAGGACCTGCAGCTTGCTTGGTAGGGACGAAAGAGCAGACCTGTGGTGCACAGCCCTAGACTTGTAGCTTGCTTCATGCAGAGCAGTGCAGGCCATATGTCAAGCAGCAGAACCATGAGGCACAGCCTCAAACCTTTAACTTGCTTTGCATAGGGCCCTATCCTAAGTAGCAGACACATAGTGCATGGCAGAGGACCTGCAGCTTGCTTGGTAGGGATGAAAGAGCAGACCTGTGGTGCACAGCCCTAGACTTGTAGCTTGCCTCATGCAGAGCAGTGCAGGCCCTATGCGAAACAGTAGACCCGTGAGGCACAGCCCTTAACATTTAACTTGCTTCACATAGGGCCCTATCCTAGGTAGTAGACACGTAGTGCACAGCACTGGACCTGCAACTTGGCAGGGATGAAAGAAGACCTGTGGTGTACAGCCCTAGACTTGTAGCTTGTTTCATGCAGAGCAATGCAGGCCCTAGACAAACAACAGACCCATGAGGCACAGCCCCAAACCTTTAACTTGCTTCACGCTCGGCACTGCAAGGGTTGAAACTAACTTTTTCAGCCACAAGCCAGCAGGACTAGTGACTTGAAACAAAAACAAAAAACCTTACAGGCCCACAGTCTTTTCCAGTACCCCATCACAAATGACCAACTGTTAAATGAAAAGGCTTAAATACAAATATGTGTTGTGTTTAGTTTTTCTCATAATGCAACCAAGTATCTAGTTTTTCACACACACACACACACACACACACACACACACACACACACACACACAGACACACACGCGCGCGTCACTAAGGGTGGGTATTCGGGGCTGCAGCTCCAAATCTTTCAGCTGTAGCCCTGAATGATTTGAGACACTTGCTTTTTTTTCTGTGCACTGAAAAAGCCAAACTGCCCTTCTGCTCTGATCAGCTGTGTGACCTGTCCGCAGTACTCAAATCTGTGGTGTAGCACACCATGTGTGCTTGTTTAAGATGAACTCTTTACTCAGACAGAAAGATAGGAGAGAGTGAGATATACTGCTCCAGAGAGTAGCTGCAGATGTGAAATTTTGAACCCAAGAAACCGAATTTGTCATCTTTCATAAATATATAATACTTGTTTCAACAGTGTGAGACCAAGAATAAAAATTACACAATCTTAATTAAGGAGTCTGCCAATAACATTGACTAGACATTAGGTCCTGGTATAAGAGAGGGTAAAACTTGGCAGACTGGATGGACCGATGGTCTTTTTCTGTCAATATTTTCTATTGTTCTGACAATTTAATATATTTTTTCATAATGCCCCCCCCCAAAAAAAATGAAGGAAGTCTGCTGCAGAGCAGTGTAGAAGGGAAAGAGTGAAGTCAAGCCAGGGACTGCCTCACCACTGGCCATTCGGGATGTGTAATTACCATTTACCAAGCAAACAGAAGTCTGCAGTGTCAGTTCATACAGACTGAGGAGGAGAAGTGACATATCCAACAGACAACTGAACTAGGAATTTAATTATCACTAGTAATTCAATTCTTAATATCATCAGCTGAGCTGCAGATGTTTTATGAAGACTAGACAATAGCATTGGGTTTATTCTTAAATTCTGTGTGTTATAGTACAGCAAAGGCTGGAGTTATGGCCTACAGGTAACGACAAGCTGTGAATGAGCTTGTTACATTCAAAATACCAATGGTTTGATTCCCACAACTTCCATTTGTATATTGTGTGACCCTAAGCAAGCTACATAACCTCCCTGACTCCCCAGTCACCTCTGTGAATCTGACTTGCACCCAATGGGCCTTATGTGGTTGCCAACAAACAAAAATTTTAAAATTAACAACAACAAAAAAGTCTGGGTGTGACTGACCTACTGTGCACTCATCCTCTTAGCACCTGAATCTAAGTCATTACCCAGTGCTGCCAGCCACCAATGCAATTCGACATATTGGGCATAGAAACATAGAATCTGATGTCAGATGACAGATAAGGACTGCTTGGCCCACCCATGTTTCCCTACCTACATTATTACCGCCAACCGTACTAGAGCTACAGCTGTTTCTCCCTCTCCTCCCTTCCTTTCCACTATGATTCCCTTGTGCCTATCCCATGCATTCTTGACCCCCCCCCCCCCACACACACACACACACTGTTTTCACCCCCACCACCTCCACTGGAAGGCTGTACCAGGGTTAGGGAAGTGACCCATGCACAGCCTGTGCAGAAATGTATCTAAGAAGTTGTGGCAGCAGAACTAGAATAGACTATAATACAGGAAAGAAAAATTAGTTAAATATCTCATGATGACCAACAAGCTAACAATTATTTTTTTGACTTTTTCTAAAAAAAAAAAAAAAAAAAAAACTTACACTCCTTACAAAATGCATGACAGATTTGTAATGTAAGGGGTACAGAATAAGCCTCAGAATGTACCACAGAGCATCAAAACTCCCAAACCTTCTGGAGGCCTCCAGACCCCCCTGACTACTGTTCGGAATTTGGGAGTGGGCTCAAGCCTCTAATGTATTCAAATGCTACATGCCCCTCACATATACACTGCACTGCACTACACCATACACACACACACACACACACACACACACACACACACACACACAGATGGGAACTTACATAGAAACATAGAATTTGATGGCAGATAAGGACCGCTTGGCTCACCCAGTCTGCTAATTTCCCTACCTAATGGATAAGCTGCAGATCCTAATTAACCAACAGCCTACTTTTTCCTACCCTCACCCACTAGAATTGCCTTATGACTGTCCCATGCATTCTTGAAATCCACCACTGTTTTTGACTCCACAACCTCCTCAGGAAGGCTGTTCCATGCATCCACAACCCTCTCCATGAAAAAATACATCCTCACATTACCTCTGAGCCGTCCCCCCTCAATCTTCAAATTGTGCCCCCTTGTTCTTGCGTACCTCTTTTTCTGAAAGATGTTACCCTCTTGGACTTTGTTGATCCTCTTGAGGTACTTGAAAGTTTCTATCATGTCTCCCCTCTCCTTCCTTTCCTCGAGTCTATACATATTAAGCTCCTTAAGTCTCTCTTCATATGTCTTCTGATGCAGACAATGCACCATCTCAGTTGCCCTCCTCTGGACTGCCTCCAACCTGTCTATGTCTTTGCAGAGATTGGGTCTCCAGAACTGCACGCAGTACTCCAGATGGGGTCTCACCAGCTGTCTGTACAGAGGGATAACAACTTCCTGTTTTCTACTGGTGATGCCTCCCTATGCATCCCAGTATCCCCCCCAGCCCTTTCACATTGCTTGCCCACCTTTAGGTCATCAGATATGACTACCCCCAGGTCCCTTTCCATTTTTGTTGTTAGTTCCCATAGAAAAGGCCATCAATCATTTCCCTGTATACCTGTGACTAATCTATCAATTGCAAGTATATGCATGCACTAGTCAAGCAATTACAGCTATATACCTACATTAATCAATTAACAGTATATACCTACACTAATTAAAAGTATATACTTACACTACGTTAAACCTTGTGGGACAATACTAATAACACAATTAACCCATCATTGGAAAGCTTGCCAAACCAATTTACAAGCTGCAAAAGAAACTGGAAAAAGACACACAAACCTTCCCAAACCCAGAAATCCCCAAATGCCTACATGCACTCATAGAAACATAGACTTTGATGGCAGATGAGGACCGCTTGGCCCACCTAGTCTGCCCATTTCCCCTATCGAGTAACTTTTTTGATTCAACCCCTGACCCACCACCCTTAGATACACAACACCCCCGGTTCTACCTATGCAAAATATCCATCTGGGAAGCCAGACCACTCCTGCTTAAAGCGGTAAACAGTAACAGTTTTAGCAGCGACTCCCTGGATCCAAAAATACTCCGGTTGGTCCTGGATGATGTCCTGGTCCCACTCACTAACCTACTAAACCGGTCCCTCTGCCTGGGGCAATTCCCCACAGCATGGAAAACAGCTATAGTCACACCTATTCACAGAAGAGGTGACAGGTCCACCCTCAGCAATTATCGTCCAATCTCCATCCTTCCCTCTTCCAAAGCCTTAGAAAAGTGGTGGCCACTCAACTCACTGAATATCTAACAAAATATGACATTCTTTGCCCGAACAGCATGGTTTCTGTGCTGGTCACAGCACAAGTACAGCATTAATGGAGTTCTCCAACTTCCTGCACTCCTCCCTGGACTCCGGTTCCCTAGCTGGAGCAGTGTTCATTAACCTCTTAAGGCCTTTGACACTGTCTCCCACCCCCTCCTACTAAATGCCCTCATCCATACAGGGCTCTCTGCTGGCCGCCTTGCCTGGTGTACCAGTTACCCGTCGGCCCGCTCCCAGCGTATCAAAATTAATGGGATACTTTAAGAAACCCATCCCATCCGCTCTGGGGTTCCCCAGGGCTCTATCTTGGGCCCACTACTCTAGCCTCTACCTAAGCACCCTGCCCAGTGCTTGCTCTGGCAATATTCTCCTGTACACCGCAGATGCCGTTATTTATTCCACCAACAGAAATCCTTACTCCTCCAAGACTCCTCCAACGCTCCTTCAATGATGCTGAAAACTGGTTTAAGGAGAGCAGACTGGTCATTAACCTCAAAAACAAAGACAATGCTCTTGCCCACCACCAGAACAAAGCCAGCAACAACCCCTCCAAAATCCTCCCCAGCACTCATCAACCACTTGAACAAGTTTACACCTGCAAATACCTTGGGATCACTTTTGACTCGGCCCTCCCCTTTCATACCCACATTACAGCCCTCACTTCTGCAGTCAACGCTCGTCTTGGCATACTCTACCATCACAAGGACTGCTTCCCACCTGATGCCCTCAGACTTGCTGTAGCGTCCTCAGTAATGTCCCTTGTCGATTACGGCCTTCCAGTCTATGGTGCTGCTGACTCCACAGCCCTCAACAAAATTCGACTCACCCAAACAAGGCTTGCAAACTAGTGACCAATGCCCCTAGGCTCACCCACACATGTCAGCTCTATGACATGGCCAAACTCCTTAACCTCAATGAACGCCTCAACTACCAAACTTGCCTATTAACTAAGAAGATTCTACTCGGTCTCTCACCCCCTGAGGTCTCTGCCTCCATCCAACTCAAACCGTCCACAGTCACTACCCGAACCACTGACAAGGTCACACTACTGGTACCCAGAACTAGGACCACCCAGGCACAGAGGTCGTTCAGCTACAGAGCCTCATCCTGGTTCAACTCGCTCCCTGCAACCATTTCCACCACCAAAATTGCCACTTTTAAAACTGCCCTACGGAACCAATTGTTCAACACCCGCTGCTGCACCTGTCGCTAAGAGATGCTCTGTTGCTCTCTATCACTATTGACATAGCCCTCTGGGCCGAACAACCCCTCATCCCTCTCCCCCATGGGCTCAGTCTCCTCTACCAGTACCTGCTGGTACCATCCTGTCATGTCTGAAATGTTTTTTAGTTAGTTACTCATTATGTTCATGCAACTATGTAAAACTGTGTTACTATATGATTGTATTCTGTACATATGTTGACTCTGTATGTTCTCTCTGTGACAAGGTACCTTTGTAAACAAGCCTCTTGCTCAAAGGTTGTAAATCCAATTTATACAATAAAAATAAAATAAATACCTATTGGATAAGATGCAGATCCAAATTAACCAACAGCCTGCTTGCTCCTACCCCCACTATAATTGCCTTATGTCTGTCGCATGCATTCTTCAAATTCCCCTACTGTTTTTTGACCCCATGACCTCCTCAGAAAGGCTGTTCCATGCATCCACCACCTCTCCATGAAAAAAATACTTCCTCACGTTGCCATTACGTCGCACTCTCTATCTTCAAATTGTGCCCCTTGTTCTTGCACATCTCTTTTCTGAAAGATGCTACCCTCTTGGACTATGTTGATTCCTTGAGGTGCTTGAAAGTTTCTATCATGTCCCCCCTTCCTCAAGGGTATACATATTAAACTCTTTTAGTCTCTCTTCAGTATGGTTTCTGGTGCAGACCCTGCACCATTTTAGTTGCCCTCCTCTGGACTGACTCCATCCTATACTCTTGCAGAGATGGGGTTCCAGAACTGCACGCAGTACTCTAGATGGGGTCTTACTAACTGCCTGTACAGATAGATAACAGCTTCCTGTTTTCTACTGGTGATACCTTTCCTATGCATCCCAGTATCCCCAGCCCACCTTTCCCTATGCATCCCAGTATCCCCAGCCCTCCTTACTGCCTTGTTACATTGTTTGCCTACCTTAAGGTCATCTGATATGACTACCCCAGGTCCCTTTCCATTTTTGTTGTTGTTAGTACCCCTCCACTTGTGTACTCTTCCCTGGGGTTTTTTCCCAGGTGCATAACTTTGCACTTCTTTGCATTCAATCTAAGCTGCCACACTTTTGACCATTCCTCCAACCTTGCCAAGTCCCTTCTCATCCTTTCCACCCCCAACTCTTGTGTATCAACACCGTTGCAGGTATTCGTGTCATCTGCAAAGAGGCATACTTTTCCTTCTAGCCCCTCCGCAATGTCACCTATAAAGACATTAAAGAGGACTGGTCCCAGTACTGAACCCTGCGGTACCCCGCTAGTAACCCCCCTTTCTTCAGAGTGTACTCAGTTTACTATTACCCTCTGTATCCTGTTGTCCAGCCAATTTGTTACACGGGCTGGCTAACTTGTTTATTAATCTTTTGTGTGGGACTGTGTCAAATGCCTTGCTAAAGTCTAGGTAGGCCATATCCACAGCCCCTCACTGGTCTACTACTTTGGTCTGCCACTCAAAGAACTCTATTAGACTCATCTTACATGACTTTCCTGCTGTGAATCCATGCTGCCTTGGGTCCTGTGCCCCGCTGGCCTCTAGGTACTCAACAGTTCTTTCTTTCACAAGTGATTCCATCATTTTTCCTACCACTGAGGTCAAACTAACAGGTCTGTAGCTTCCTGCCTCTGCCTTGCTCCCACTTTTGTGAAGGAGAATCATATCCGCCCTCCTCCAGTCCTCAGGTACCACACCATCCTCCCATGATTTCTTAAAAGGGTAGTCAGTGGAGTCACTAGGTCTCCCTTAGTTTTTTAGAATTCTGGGTGAATCCTGGCAGGCCCCACTGCTTTGTCCACCTTGAGTTCTAGGAGTTCTTTCAGGATCCTTTCTTCATGGAATGGACTGGTATCAAACCCTCCGGCCAGAGTGCTTCTATTGTTTGGTTTAGGTACCTCCCTCTTTCTTCTTTTGTGAATACTGAGCAAAAGTATTCATTCGGTATCTCTTCCTTTTCATTGTCACCTCTGCCCACCTCCCTTCCCCTTTATTAAGCCTCACTATCCCTCCCTTGGTCTTTCTTCACTCCCGAATGTACCTATAAAAGGTTTTATCCCCCTTCTTAACTGAGTTGGCCATCTTCTCCTCTGTTTGAGCCTTCGCTATTCTGACTGCCTTCCCAGCTTCCTTCTGCTTTAACTGATACAGTTTTCACTACACACCATTCCCTCCTTGCTGCAAGAGACCTTCAGGTGCCATAACATGATTGCAGATGTAATCTCCATAACAATAACCATCCTAATGTATTACAGTCAAGCCCACTTAAATGCATACCGCTTAAAGGAAAAATCCACTTAAGTGCATAAAATCCTAAATCCCCGATTCCTTTTCTGTGTCCTCCATTATAAAAAGATCACTTTGTCGCATTATTGCAGCCCATATAAAAATGCATAAAAAAGCAGCAGTTACAGTGCTCACTCCTGCATTCCAGGCCTTCACAATTCTGTCACCGCGCTTTGCACCTGCTGCTCCCGGTTAAGATTAACAATGCGGCCAGTGAAAATCACTTAGCACTTACAGTTACTATACTTAAGTGGTGCTACAATTTAACAGCACATGTCATTTGTTTGATGAGGTTAAGATGACAGACACTCCCAGGAAGCAGATCGAGTTGACACTCGCAAAGTGAAGGTGCTGAATTTGCTGTCCAGCCCAGGCAGCTCACAGAGTGAAGCTGCGAGACAGTTTGGCATCTCGCAAAGCCAGATTTGCAGTTTGGTGAAAAATAAAGAGTACGTGTTGAAAGAGTTCAACACCAATAGGAAAGAGACAGCGGTACAGGATGCCCGCTTACGTTGGTTCACGCATGCAAGAGGCTCGGACATGCCAGTGTCTGGTCCACTGCTCCAGGAGAAAGCCCGTAAACTGGCAGCTGCAATGGGTAAGCCCGAATTTGATCCCAGTAATGGTTGGCTGTGCCGGTTCAAAACACTGCACAATATTGTTTTTAAAAAGGCATGCAGAGAAAAAGACGCTGAGAGCACTCTCAGCTGAGCATTGGTCCAAAACCGGCTGCCAACTTTGTTGTCTGACTACCCACCAGATTCATAGAGCAAAACGATACAGCAAGGCTGACTATCAGGCATTCTGTGCCCTTGAAAATGTATGTTGCAGAGCAATGAAGGTGAGACAGTGACAGTCTAAAGTTACTAAACACTTTGCTGCTTTAAATGCAGATAAATAAAATAAAGCAGTGCACACAAAAAGACAGCACATAAAGAGCACTTCAGTCAAGTTTTTAATCAGAGGCAATAAATACAGAATAATGCATGGGGAAGCGTGTATAACGAGGATTTTATGCACACCCAAGGTGTGTGTGATTTATCAGGCATCGCACACAGAGGGTGTTGCATAAATCAGAGTTTAAACATTTCCTATGTTTTATTTTTTATATTTACTGATTCTTTGACTCACGATTTTTTATTCTGTTGCATGAAAGAATTAGTGAGGCAGCAATAATGAACTGCTGCTTAGTGTTTGCCTGTTTTTTTTTTTTAAAAACATGTTCAACATTTTTTAAACACATTTTAAGCACTGTCACATACCCCCTGCCTCCCCATACTCAGTCCCAGCCACAGCTCCTGTAAATCAGTATTGGTACAAGTTAATACGAAGGAGCAACATTTGTACAGTTCAACTTGACAGCGACAGTATACAGAGAAGTTTCTACCTGCATTTCTTGGTCAGATTGACTCTGTGTGCTTTCCGTAGTACTGTACAGTGGGGTCATTGTCTCTTAGTAGTCCAGACTTATCCCAGCATTTAATAACCGGGTCTGTCTGCATTTTACCCAACCTTCCACCAGCATGTAAACAGCATCCTTGATATTCACTGTATGGATGATGTCGCTCAGTGAGGTGTAATTTTCCTCAGTTAGGACACCTGTAAGTAATTTGCTATAGTACAATCTCTTTAAAGTGGCCACATTTTTATTGTGTTCTGTTGAAGATTTTGTAGCACAGCTGTGCCCTGGTTTAGTTTGTTTTAGTTGACGAAAAGTCAGTCCGTCGTTCTGTGGCAGCATGAGGAAAGGCACTCATGAAGCCGTTTCCCTGGCATAGAAGCTGTTTTCAGAATCTTTCCGAAAAGTGGTTAACCAAACGCCGTTATTCATGGTTCGTTATTCACATGTGTGAATAACAGAGTTTGTGAGCTTCAGCCAGTGGTTGATAATGGATACTAACCAGTAAATATATAAAGTTTATAAACAGCCTTTATAAGAGTAGCACAAAATCTATACACTAAGCACAGCCCCATGAATCCACAGATTCTGTCACACATCGGAACACCGCTATACAGTAAATATAGAGGCCTGCTTAAATGCATAATTGGGGCTTGGCCTGAGATTACGCATTCAAGCAGGTTTGACTGTATATTCAACAATGAGTAAGGATAGAACTCCTGGAAGTATACCCATCTCAGGGGCTAATGAGGGCAATAAAGCCACATAGAAACATAGAAACATAGAAACATAGAATTTGACGGCAGATAAGGACCGCTTGGCCCACCCAGTCTGCCCATTTCCCTACCTACTGGATAAGCTGCAGATCCTAGTTAACCAGCAGCCTACTTCTTCCTACCCCACCCCCAGAATTGCCTTTATGACTATCCCATGCATGCTTGAATTCCACCACTGATTTTGACTCCACAACCCTCCGGAAGGCCATTCCATGCATCCACAACCCTCTCAGAAAATACTCTTAAATTACCTCTAGTCAGCCTCTATCTTCAAATTGTGCCTCTTGTTCTGCACACCTCTTTTTGAAAGATGCTACCTCTTGGACTTTGTTGATTCCTTGAGGTACTTGAAAGTTTCATCATGTCCCCTCTCCCTCCTTTCCTCGAGGCTATACATATTAAGCTCCTTAAGTCTCTTTCATATGTCCTCCGTGCAGACCCTGCATCATTTTAGTTGCCTCCTCTGGACAGCTTCCATCCTGTCTATGTCTTTGCGGAGATTGGGTCTCCAGAACTGCACACAGTACTCCAGATGGGGTCTCACCAGCTGTCTGTACAGAGGATAATAACTTCCTGTTTTCTACTGGTGATGCCTCTCCCTATGCATCCCAGTATCCCCCCAGCCCTCCTTGCTGCCTTCTCACATTGCTTGCCCACCTTTAGGTCATCTGATATGACTACCCCCAGGTCCCTTTCCATTTTTGTTGTTGTTAGTATCTCACCCCCATTGTGTACTCTTCCCTGGGTTTTTGTTTCCCAGGTGCATTACCTTGCACTTTTAGCATTGAATCTAAGCTGCCATACATTTGACCATTCCTCTAACCTTGCCAAGTCCCTTCTCATCCTTTCCACCCCACCCTTCAACTCTGTTGCAGATCTTAGTGTCATCTGCAAAGAGACATATTTTTCCTTCCAGTCCTTCTGCAATGTAGCTATAAAGACATTGAAGAGGACTGGTCCTAATATTGAACCCTGCGGTACCCGGCTAGTAACCTCCTTTCTTCTGAGTGGACTCCATTTACTATTACTCTCTGTGTCCTATTCTCCAGCCAATTCTTTACCCAGGCTGTCATCTTGGGACCCACTCCCAGGCTGGCTAACTTATATATTAATCTTTGTGTGGGACTGTGTCAAATGCCTTGCTAAAGTCTAGGTAGGCCATGTCCACAACCCTCCCTGATCTACTACTTTGGTCACCCAGTCAAAGAAATCTATCAGATTCGCTTGCATGACCTTCCCGCTAGAATCCATGCTGCTCAGGGTCTTGTGCCCCTCTGGCCTCTAGATACTGACAATTCTTTCCTTTAGAAGTGATTCCATCATTTTCCTATCACTGAGGTTAAACTAACAGGTCTATAGTTTCCTGCTTCTGCCTTGCTCCCACTTTTGTGAAGGGAATCACATCTGCCCTCCTCCAGTCCTCGGTACCACCCATCCTCCCATGATTTGTTAAAGAGGGTAGTCAGTGGTGTCACTAGTTCTACCCTTAGTTCTTTTAGAATTCTGGGATGAATCCCATCAGGCCCCATTGCTTTGTCCACCTCTCAGTTTTAAGAGTTCTTTTCAGAACCCTTTCTTCTGTAAATGGGCTGGTATCAACTTCTGTATCCAGAGTGTTACTACTGTTTGTTTTATGTACCTCCCTCTTCCTTTGTAAATACTGAGCAAAAATATTTGTTTAGTATCTCTGCCTTTCACATTCTCCTCTGCCCACCCTCCCTCCCTTTATTAAGCCTCACTATCCCTCCCTTGGTCTTCCTTTGCTCCTGATGTACCTATAAAAGGTTTTATCTCTTCTTAACTGAGTTGGCTATCTTTTCCTCAGTTTGGGCCTTTGCTGTTCTGACTGCCTTCCCAGCCTCCTTTGCTTTAACTGATACAGTTCTCTGTCCTGCTCCTGCTGCATTCCTTGTACTTCCTGAATGCTTTCTTTTCTCTTGAACCTTCACTGCCACTTCCTTTGAGAACCATAGTGGTTTCTACATCGCCTTGTTTTGTTTATTTGCTTCACACAAAGGCTCGTTACTTCTGTGATGGCAGTTTTATTATTCCCCATTGTTCTTCCACCCTCCTTCCTGCCCATTTGCTAGTGCATTCCTTAGGCACTCATCATTTTGGCAAAGTCAGCCCCCTAAAGTCCAGTACTTTTGTCTTTGTATGGCTTGACTCTATTGCTGTGTTTATTGTGAACCATACTGTTCGATGGTCGCTAGTTCCCAGATGGCTACCCACTTCTACATCTGTGATCCTCTCTCCATCTCCATTCGAGAGTATCAAGTCTAATATTGCTCCCTCTCGAGTGGGCTCCAGTACTAGTTGTCTAAGGCATGCCCCCTGTAGGGCATCTAGAATAACTGCACTCTTCGAAGTGGCAGCTGCAACTGCGCTCCAGTTAACATCTGGCATATTCAGATCACCCATCAGCAATATCTCCCCTTTTTCTGCCATTCTAAGTATACTTTCTATCATTTCCTTGTCCATTTCCTCCCTGAGAAGGGGGTCTGTATACAACCCTGTGCAGATTGTGGTGCCATTGCCTGTCTCCAAATTTACCCACAGTGCTTCTTCTCTCCCTGTTTACCCTTTTGTTCTGTTGCTTTTATTCCTTCCCTTATGTAAAGAACTACTCCTCCCTCTTTACCCTCCCTGTCCCTCCTGTAGATAGTGTATCCTGGTATGTTTATGTCCCAGTCATGGTTTTGTGTGTACCATGTTTCTGTGACTGCCACGATATCCAGATGTTCCTCCTCCATCAAGGCCACTAATTCAGGAAGCTTGTTACTCAGACTACGGGCATTGGTACTCATTGCTCTCCATTTTTGATGGCCTTACCTTCTGTTGCAGCATCCCCACTGACCGCTCTACCTTGGTCTTTTTCTCTATTTAGTACCCTGTTTTGTAGGAGAGGCTGGGATTTTCTGCTGCTTGTCAGTGCCTCCCCCATTGACTAGTTTAAAAGCTTGCCAATGAAGCATTTAAACCGATTGCTCAAAAGACTTGTTCCCTTCCTGGACAGATGCAGACCATCCTGCCAGTATAGGCTGGTGGCCCTCCAGGTGGAACCCCAGTCCCCAATGAAGCCAAACCCCTGTGCTCCGCACCATTTTTTCAACCATTCATTTCAACCCTTCGCGCTCGTGGTCTTACCACCCTAATTAGCCCCCTTGATGGGTATACCAACCTTACCCATTATTTATTCTATATGTAATGGGTAATCCATTACAGGGCATGCAGTCCTACTCTGATATACGCACACCTTGGTGTGTGCTGTGATCACCAAAAAGGTCCATATATCAGAGCATGACCACATGTCCCGAACTAGATCATCTATCTTATAAAATGCTAGAAATGTTTTTTGGGGTTTTTTTTGGGTGGCAAATGCAGTCCTTTGACTGGCACAAACTACAGTTTTATTCAGTTGATCTGCTTGATCCTGCCATTTTTGACAAGTAACTAATGATAAAAAAGGTTGATCCTGCCATTTTTATGGTATTTCAGTTGTAATCCACTTTCACGTTCAGGATTCAGTGTAGCCAGCGTGACTGGGCAGTGTTAACTGTGCTAAAGAAAATGCTGCCAAAGGTTTAAAATCAGGAAGGGTTTCTTCACAATGATGCAAGATGTGGTGTGTTTAACATCAGTTTAGTTAGTTTTGTATAAAAGAAGCTGCAGAGTGTACAGCAAGGACAGCAAGTGAGTCTGTGGCTTCAGAAGACTAGACACAAGCCTCAGCGAGTGTTGTTATAGTGTGGACAGCTATATACATTCACTTACTTATGGTTGTGGCAGGCTTTGTGTGCCAGGTGTGGAGCGATCTGACTGATAGCAGGGATTTATTTAACTCCAAAATTGATTAGTTTTGCTCATAAAGTGCTAAGACATTGTGAAAATGCATAGCACTTGCCTCACTGTGTTTAACAAACACCGCACTTCTAGAAAACCTATATGAATACCTTCTGTACAGTTAGCATTGTCCCAAGAAAAAAACTGCTAATCAATTATTTAAAACCCTGGAAAGTGAGAAGGTTCTAGAGGGATGGAATGTAGTGCAGGTGTGCAGTCATACTGTGAGGCGTGCAGTCATTGTTGGCCATGGCTGGCCATGGTACATGACTTTAGTGGCCGTGATATATAGGACTTTAATTGGCATGATATATTAATTTGCCACTGCAGCTCAACTCTTCCTTCTGCAGCCAACAGAAACAAGCATTGTGTGGTGAGCTGCATTTTTTCCAAAGTGTCGAGAGGAGTGGGTCAGGAGAAATTGGGCAGCATAACAGTACAAGGCTCTCAAAGTTTGAAATGAAAATGTGTGGAGGTAATGTTCTCACCCATGGCCTCTATGCTGTTACTGCTGCCTCCATACATCTCAGCTCAGGACTGCCGCCTACAGCGCTGAACTGCCTCTAAAGATTCCTACTCCATACTACTACACCGCTTTTCCCACCACTGAACCGCTACACTGGACCATTGCAAACTGTGCCTGACCACCGCCCATGACACACACAGCACACCACTAGACCATTGTAAACAGCATACTAAAGAAACAGAGCACCACACTCATGCCGCCATTTATTGGAGGCCCCTACACTTTGGAAACCAAACAGGACAAGCAAGTCCCTATTTACAAACTGCTTACAGAAAAGTGCCACTACACTGTGGAAAATAGTAGGGACAAAAATAAAGCAATGTAAACCTGGAAATGATCACAAATGTGATCTAAACAAAATAGAATAACATCCTAATGCATTATATAAAATAAATGAAGAGGAGTGAGGTATTGGGAAATATACATCATGGGGCTAATGGCTCATAATCCCACTCCAACCTTTGGGCTTGTGGGTTTTGAGCTAATTTGCCCCTCGATGGTATATTTCCTGTCCACCACACATACATAGACACCCTGATTTGGCAAGGGGTCAGGATGATGCAGATACAGAGTGCAGTTTAGCCACACACACACACACACACACACACACACACACACACACAAAATGAAGGTGCTGGTTAGACTGCTGGACAAGGTTCCATGCTGAATGTCAGAAAATGTGCAGGGTGGCTGCAGTTCTACTGACTTCATGCATGAAGCTCTGCCCCACACGAAAACCTTCAGCAGCAACTTGGCTCTAGAGCTACCAATAACAAAAAAACACAACACTTTGCTTAACAGTGACCAGTTTAACTGCGAGTTTACAGTGCCCTGCCTGACTCACTTGCCCACCCTCACTCATCATCCTCTCTGTTCGTTCTCACTCTCCCAAACACATGTATGGATGCCTCCCAGATGCTAGATTAATGGCTCCCCGTCAGATTCTATGCCATCCGGTCCTATGAGTGCACCTCGCTGCTGCTGCCACCGACTGTAATGGTGAAGACCACAGAACTGTACCCTTTCCACTTTTACTTATGCTTCCAACAGTCTTGGCTGCAGTATGCTTTCCTTAATTGGCGCTGGAGTGAAGGGACAGACAGGCAAGACAGCAGAGATTAAGACAGTAATCTTGTGCATGTTCCCACGGGATTTTGAGCAGGGTACTGGTTGACTGTTAAAGGTTCACAATCACCAAGTACCCTGCTTAAAATGCCACAGGAATATTCACAAGATCATTCATGTCTCAAATACTGGCCATTGTGTCTGCCATCTCTTCACTCCAGCGCCAATCAAGGAAAGGTGCAAAACAAACACGTGGGTGCTTTCAATAGTTGACGACGCCTGCTCGATGGAAAATCTATCATATTTGGTGGGTGGATGCCAATTTTGAACCCTGCACTGGACTTGCAGCTTGCTTTGTGCGGACCCTGAGGGCTGTAAACAAAGCAACAGGCATCATTCAAGACATGTACCTTGCCCTTAAATCATAAGAGTAGAGGATGGAGAGGGTGGTTGGAGTTAATACCACATTTCTTTAGTTTCTGACGTTATAACCCTAAATAATGCATTAATACAGTTTTTTTGCAATGAATTTCCTTACTTTCTGAGAAAGCTGTAACAACACACACTTATAGTTTTTTTCATGTGTATGGGTCCTTCGTGAAGCAGCGGACCTGTTGGGCAAAGAGCCAGACCTTCAGTTTGCTTTATGCAGAGCCTTCTGGGCCTTACACCAAGCAGCAGACCCACTGGTCATGGCAACGGACCTGTAGCTTGCATTGTGTGGGGCCCTGTGGGTTCTACGTGAAACAGCAGATCCATAGGGTAGGCACAGGATCTGTAGTATGCTTCCCGCAGGGCCCTGAAGGCCCTACATGAAGCGAAAGACCAGGCAGGTTGGAAAGTTGCCACTTGTTGGTTTTGGGGTAACTAGCCCTACCCTCCTCCAAAAAAAAAATGAGGCTAAAATGTTAGAAACTGTATGGGTGAGCACATGTGCAGCTGATGTTTTTGAGAGTTTTTTGGGGTTGTATTTCCCATAACTATTTTATTTTTTCTTTAAGATTTGTTTGCCAAATTTGTAAATAATGCTTACCCCTCAACACACACACACACACACGATCACACAATTTTAGTGTTTGAATTTAGACTGGAAATACCTTTTCTATGACTTCAGTTTTCAGCATTTTTTTTTCGTGTGGTTTGTTAGTGAGTAAGTAAAGGAAATCTTGTTTTATTGGTGAAAGTACTCTAAGAAACAAAACTTTCTGGAGTCTTTGTGAAGCCACGTATTGAATGTCTGTGATCAAAAGAAAAGAAATTACAGGCAGAAAATGACCTGCAATCCATCCTGCCTTCCTGGACACCCTAGCTAGTAGGAGTGGCATGACTAATCTAGATGGAGCATCCCGAAGTGCCCTCTTTGTGGACCATGTTCCTCCTCCTTCATGCACTCTCTCTCACCACCACCAGAAAATGTTCCTGTCAGGGACTCCCAGATGCGTTTTGGACATGTGTGCTAGTACCCTGCTGTGAAACTGTGTAGGAAAAAGTTACAACCAGTACTATAGTCCAGCAACTGAGCAACTACACTGACCACACCACTGATACATGGCTGATTCACAAAAAAAATAAAAAGGTTTCATTAATCTTAACCAATGACAAAGCCGCAAAGGAAGTGATTTGCATTATATAAAATATTTCTGTCTAATAATGTAAGTACATTGGGTTCAGGAGAGATCTCTTGGCTAATCCAGAGTGTGTCATGAATTTTTAGGGTTTGAGAACCACAAAGTAAAGCTGAATGGCTCTGCAGCCCTAAGAAGTTAAGAGTGGGATGTTCTTAATTAGCCAAAAGACATCTTCTGAGCCCCATTTACTATTTTTTTTTTTTTTTTTAAACTCAAATTTTATTCCAAAGGGATATGAGATTACTCTGGAGTAAAGAGTGATAAAACAGTGCATTGTTAGATAACTAATACACCTGAAGAGCAGGATCATGTGTACTGATCACCTCAGTGCCTGGGTTTCATTTTGTGTCAGTGTTTTTGATATCGGTTTTACGTATGCTATCTTTTGTTTTTGTAAGACGCAACATTTCAAATTTCCAGTCACATTAGTTGAACACCCAACCTCACAGTAAACAAGTACTAAAAGGAAAGGCCCCCATATTCAGACTCACCCATTTTAGCCATGTGAAATAACATGTAGTCACCCGAGAGGCAGATTTATAAGGCAGTAAGTCCGAATATTGGGCTGTAGTAACACTACACAAAGCGCATAAGCAGAAAAGAACCTCATCAGTCTTTTTACTCAACTTGACACTTGTCTCACTCCTAGAATCCTCCACAGCTCCCGTTTCCTGCCAGTTACTCAGTCGGCTGTAAACTGTGTATTGCTGATTGCAGGCCAGTGCTGTTGCTCCATTCAGGTCCGTGGTGAGATGCTGAGGTTGTGGGGTGAAGGTAGATGAGCAGCACTGCTTAAACCACCAGATGCTACTACCAAATAGGAAGGAAGGCAGGCGAGGGAGTGCACTCCTAACACCCCCCAGAAGTTCTAATGTCAGAACACAAGGAAAGTAAAAAGGCAAAGGAGCTGCACACGCACCATGACTCAAGGCTGAAAATTACTTCATTTATAACAAAACTGAGGTACCCAAACTGGTTGGAAGCCAGACTGAAGCCTTTGTGTATCACCTATTGAAAGGCTTCGACATGGGTCCACACATACTTCCTTTCAATGGTATTGCTTATCCTGTAACTATGAAGAATCATGAAGACAGATGTTTGGTGCAGTATTTGCAACTGCTTCACAAGTGAATCACAAACTGAAGTGAGATAAAGAACACAGAAATAATGCACAACATGCAAGAAAATATTAAAACATCCACCAGTGCTGGTCTTTGTTATATATCAGTCTATGCATGAATTGTAACTCACTGCACATCCTCTCCCCCCCCACAATACACAGCTGCCGTTACTACTGAAGTTGCATTCAAACACACAAGCGTCAGCCGGAACTAATTTAAGTTGACTCTCTGTAACATGGAAGGAACAATTCCATGGTCTGCAATCCTACTCCAAGCTAGCCCTATCACTGACCTCATCAATGACATCAGAACTGAATCACTCAAAAGTGAACGTAACCCTGATTTTTAGAAATGAGTACACATGACTACAAGAGGTGCTACAAGCTATGTTTGTGTTGGTACCCAAGTACTGAAATGCACTGTTCCCACAACCACACATTATTTGCAAATATATAGCAACTTTTATTCATGGAGTACCAGCAGCCCCCAAAGTTATTATTCCAGAATAAATTTCATTTTTCCCTTTAAAACAACACCTCTATGGATGTTAGATAATGTACTAGGTTATCTCTATTGAGTTCAAACTCTCCTCTTCTTTGGCATTAAATCCATATCTAAGCAATGTGACATGCTTGTTTCCTATTATCTTGGGGGTGCCGGGGATAAATGTGAAAAGGGACTGGATAAAAGCCAGAATAGGACTCAGAATATGCACTGATCCAGAATCTTTCCCAAAGTAACTGGATCCTCTCTGAATCCCAGCAGTGGTACCCACTGGGACGGTGATTCTAGCAGACTAACTCAGTTCAGGGCATTTCAGGTTTCATTTTCCCAGATCTGTGTGCATTCTGGTTCTGAATGTATTCAGTGTTTTATCCAGTCATGTGTCCCATGTTACCATGCAGGCTAATAATCTTACAGACATGACCTGTCAATCTGGCATTTGATTCTATAGTTTACCCAGGATCACCCAACTGAGATACAATACCAGGTTGTCAGATGTCCATCTCCTAAGCATGGCCTCAGTGGCATATTTATGCATAATTCCTATGTGGACATACGTACAAAAAAAAATCATAATTTTTCTGTCTGTTTGCAATGTGTTTGAGAGAGAGAGTAGGCTACTCATCATGCAAGTAGCCCGGTCTTCTGCCCCTGCACCTGCCCGCCAGCAGCGTCCAATTCATCTCAGACTCTGCTAGTTCCTTGTGGTAGTTTTTTGGGGGGGATACTGGCCAGGGCTCTTGCCCTAAACACCATTTCTTATGCCATCATGGTTGCTGGCACAGTTCATAGTTCCTGACTCCCAGCTGGCTGAGCAAGTAATTGCATTTCCTTTCCTGCTAGCGTCAGTAAGGTCGCACTTCAGTGGCATCATCACATGCACAGAAAAAAACTCTTCACTCCTTACGCGCCAAGTCCTGCCACAGCAGTTCTTCAGAGTAAGGAGGGACAACAATAAGGGAGGCTGGGCTTATGGGAGCCATGAAGGCTAGCCCTATGGATGGCCGGGATACGATTACAGGTATACAAAAATATGCAGAGAAGACACTTTCACAGAAACTCTTTACTTTTTAGCATTTTTGCTGGAACATTGTAATTAGAAGCTGCCTTCCTTTCCCCTTTTACAGTCACTCAAAATTCACATGGGTTCCAGGATACACCCCTTTACCTCACCTACTCCCACCCATTCAGTGCTGCTCTGTGCCTGCCTTTATCTTTCCTCCCATAAGTAGCAAGCAGACTGAAGCTCAAAGAGATGACTGAACCAGGGAGGGAGGGTGAGC
Source organism: Neoceratodus forsteri (assembly GCA_016271365.2). Classification (NCBI taxonomy): domain Eukaryota; kingdom Metazoa; phylum Chordata; order Ceratodontiformes; family Ceratodontidae; genus Neoceratodus; species Neoceratodus forsteri. Next base: position 687,994,213 of record CM057459.1, on the reverse strand, counting down.
TATTACACAAGTGAAGCGTCGAGAAAAGTCACTGTGGTCACTAAAGCTCTGTGAGGTAGCTAGCCACAGTCCATTTCTTCTGTCCCCCCCCCAATCCCATCTGTGGCCTCCTCAATCCCCTAGATGGCCTCTCCAGTTATGGAGAAAGTTTGAAATATTTATTTTTGCCAGGCAGTCACTGCGTTTACATGCACACAGTTAGCCAGTAACAGCAGCATTTCCAGTAAACTTTACCAGTAATGTGTTCACTAGAAAACACTGATTACCCAGAAACTGTGCCATTTACATGCAGTTTTTGTTACTGGGGTACACCTGAAAAACGCATAGTTTCCCCTCATAACCAAAAACTGCATGCAAATGCAGTGAGCATCAGACTGTCAGTACATCACTTGTCCATCCTTCACAGCATGGGATATCTACCCTCAGCCTGGGATATCTACCCCCAGCTTGAGTTTTCTTGGTTTCCAGACCCTTCTGTGATAGGCAGAAAGTCATGGAGAACTCTCTGAAATGAGATGAGCATGTCCCTGAGAAAAGCTCCTACAGCAACTTGGACCCCAACCATCCCTTGCTGCAGCCAGATGGACCTGGATTCAGGTATGGGTGCTTCGCCCAGACCAGTGTGGCATTCTGACGCTTTCAAGCTTGGAGATAATGTAGAGCTAGGACATGGTATGGGGTGCACACTGTCGTGATGAGTGGATGTAACATGCAAGGATCGGTCTGGAATAAAGATTGTAGGGGACTTGGGAGGAGCCGTTATACTACAGAATCGATGTTGATGTCTACCGAATTAAACATCTACTTACCTTAGATGCCAGGAAGAGATTAGTACAATCTGCATTCTTACCTATACTAGATTATACTGACTTTATTTACACGCATAGTCCCTTAACGTCGCTTAGCAAACTCAACACTTTATACCACCGGGCCCTTAGATTTATCCTCAACCAACCCTTACGAACCCACCATTGCCTACTTTACCAAGAATCAGGGTGGCCTTCACTCTATTAGGAGAGCTTTTCTGGCTTCATAGAGCACTCTCTAATAATCTTCCTACATATATATCGTTTATTCATGCGAGCTAAGGGCTCTTATGGATTGAGATGTTTTACTATGCTCTGCTTTCAGATTCCAAGAGTAAAAACAAACTATGGCTCGTCTGCAATCAGCTTTACACTTCCATCTCTTTGGAACTCCATGCAAAACACACTAAAATTGTTCTCACTCCCTGGCCTTTCCACATTCAAAGAGATGCTAGTTGCATTCCTGAAGGAAACTTTTAACTGCTTCAGAAAAAGTTGAACCGCTACTAGCTAATTAGTTTCACTAGCTCTTCATTTAGAACTTCCCACAATGCCTTCCCACACAGGGGATAACCAGTAATTGCATACTACTCTCCTCTTCCTAGCCCTCCCCACTCCTTCTCCTCTTTCCCTACTCATGCTCTCACTACCTTCCCTTCTCCGCTTTACCACTAACAATAGGAAGTAGTCTGGGATTGATGACTCTCCTATACATTGTGTAAAACTATTGTTTATGAACTGCATGTCATTGTAAATCTGGCAGCTCAGTAGATGCTGGCCTGCCGCGTCCTCCTCTGCTCAATGTCTTGTACACGTTTGTGTATACTTAGCTGTGACCATTTACCTACTGTATTGTATGTACTGTATTGTATTGTATTGTTATCTGTCCAGAACCACCTTGAAAATGAGCTTGCTCAATGGTGTTTACGCCTGGTTAAATAAAGCGATTGATTGATTGATTGATCGATGTGTATAATGTGGGGGAGCTGTGTAATCTGCTGCTTCCCAAGTTGTAATGATGAGAGGGGGGCACGCTGCACAGGAAAGGGTTGTAATTCCGATTGTGATAAAATAAGAAACTCTGGAATCTGTGGGCTCGATGTATGTGGAATTACTACCTAGGGTGAGATTTACTGATTGATTTGTTTTTGGTAATGTTAGCTGTGACGATATGGAACTTAATGAGAAGGGAAAAGAGGAACTGTCATGAGCTAAGCTAACAATTTAAAGGTATAAAGGGGGCTGCATGAGGGGTTACCAACAATAACCTTTTGTTGCTGGAGGTAAAAAGAAAAATATTATTGTGTCAGGTGACTATCTTACCAGATGCAGACAGTGACGGATGCTCTATTTGTTTGGTGGTGCTGCTGACCACGTCAACTGGAGGAGTTGTTGGGATGGAGACTGGGCGGGGTGGCACTTTACCTGCTGCTGCTGGCCATGACCATTCCCTTCCAGTTCTTAGACTTCTCAGTCCACAACAGCTGTAGTGACACTAATCTGCCTGCCTGCCCTCTGACCTGACCTTTAATTAAGGTCCATGACATGTGGATTGTGCTGTGCCACTGGGGTCACTCTGGGGAGTTCATACTGAACTGGGAGATGGGGGTTCAGATGCAGAAGCTTGTTGAGCTGGATTAGGGCAGGGGCCTCAAAATAGGTCAGACGCAGTTTGCCGGTCTTCTTGTGGAGAGAAAGTATGTCCTGTGGTCATTCACTGAAGAGCAGCAAAGAGAGCAAAAAAAAAAAATGCATGAATGATTACTTTATTTTTAAAAAGTGCCTTTCCAAAACCAAGGCGCTTTTACAGCAAATCAATACATAAAATTAAAACAACATCCTAAAATCAATCAATAAATATATTTAAAAATCTGAATATGCCAGACTAAACAAATACGCCTTTAGGGCTAACTTAAAACTTTGGACAGTCAGGCAATCTCATCAAGAGGTAGAGAATTCCACAGGTTGGGCCATAAACTAAATGATCTTGCCCCAGATGTCTTTAAACGAACCCTGGGAATCTCTAGCAATCCCCATCGTGGATTGAGCCGACGGAAGGACAGTAGGGACGAAGATCTTCCAGGTAACTAGGTTCCTGATCGTGAGGGCCTTATAGGTCAGAAGACCGACTTGATGGTAATCTGCCACTGTATTGGTAGCCAGTGCAACCAGCGAGAACAGGCACGCCCATCATCATGATAAAATGTGGCATGGCTATAAATCATTACAAATGACACCAAAAATGCACCAAAAGGCACCAAAAAACAAAAATTTTATGAGGCCCAGGCGTCCCCCAGATCCCCGGTCTACAGCATTCGTCAGACCTTGTGCATACACTTTTTCAAAGGCTGGTTAGTCCACTGCATGGTCTGTGTTGTAATACATGGCTTTGAAAGCTCAGTAACCAAATAAAGAAGCTGGATTTCTAATGTTTATTTGATGACAATAAGTACCTCTCAGATCACCTAGAAACACAGAAATATAGAATTTGCCTGCAGAAAGAACCACTTGGCTCGCCCACTCTGCCCAGATGTTCCCTTTGTAATTTATCTCCACAGACCCTAACTGGTCTCCAGTGACTCTCCCTGCCTTTTTCTTATAACACATCCCTATGACTGTCCCACACATTCTTGAAGCCCTCCATTCATTTCATCTCCACCACTTCTGATGGCGCTCTGTTCAAAGTTTCCACCACCCTTTCAGTAAAGAAATATTTCCCTCATGTCTTGCTTAAACTCCTCCCCCCCCCTGACTTCACTGCATGCCCCCTTGCTCCTGGTGTTCATTCTTATTTCAAAGGGACTCCCCTTCTTCACCCTGTTCACCCCTGTGTGGTACTTGTAGGTCTGTATCATGACACCTTTCACTCCTCCTCTTCTGTGGTGTACATGTTGAAATCACTCATTCTCTCCTCGTAGGGTTTCTCGTACCAACCCAGCACCATTTTAATTGCCCTCTTCTGGACTGCCTCTAACCTGTCACTGTCCCTTCTTAGGTGTGGCCCCCAAAACTGGACTAAGTATTCCAGGTGGGTGTCTCACCAGCGAGTGATACAGTGGCAACACTGCCTCCCTCCCGCTATAGATGCTCCTCCCTATGCACCCCAGCATCCCACTACATATGAACACAAGATGCCAGCAGATAAAATCCTTATGGTCTATCCTGTCTGTTCGATTGTACAGGTCCTCTGTGTCTACAGTGGGACCTGACCCCCGGTCCTCCCTCCCCAGCAACTTTCTCCTTCATTCTGTCCCATCCTCTCTTGAAGCTATCCAACATTTTCAGTGAGACCACCACCTGTGGCAACTCTGCTCCACTTGGCCACCACTCTTGGTGAAAATGTGCCTTCTCATCTCCCTCATGAATCCCCACCCCACCCATCAGTTTTAGGCTATGTCTCCTAGTGAACTTCTTCCCACTAAGACCGAAGAGGTCCTCCAGAGTCACCCTATTAATACCTTTAAAGGTATTTCAAGGTCTCCATCTTATCCACTCCAAGGGAGTACAGGTTGAGCCCTTGAGCCTCCCTTGTAGGTGTTGCTCTTCTAGCCCTGGATTATCTCCATTGCCCTTCTGGACCATTTCCAGCAAGTTGATATCCCGCTTAAGATGAGGTCACCAATACTGCACACTGTACTCTAGGTGTTGTCTTACCAATGATCTGTACAGTGATGGTATAATCTCTGCCTTCCTAGTGGTAATTCTGTCCAGCAGCCCAGCATCTGATCGACTTTTACTGCACCTCTACTGCAGTGTGCCGAGTGCTTCAGGTCACTTCTTTATGATAACTCCCCAAGTCCTTTCTTCAGACTTGGTGACCTGCACACCACTCAGCCAGTATTTGGTCTCTGTGTCCCTTGCTCCTATGTGTATAACTTTGCACTTTTTAGCACTGAACCTCAGTTGCCAAATGCCAGACCACTTCCCTAACCAAGCCAGGTCTTCCCTTAGTTCCTGTCTCCTCTCCCCTCCTCCATGTCCACCCTCCCACAGAGCTTTGTGTCATCCTCGAACTGGCAGATCTTACCCTTGTTCCCATCCGCTGTGTCACTGATAAAGATGTTAAACAACAATTAACTGAGTACCAAGCCTTGTAGGACCCCACTGGTCACCAGCCTAGCCTTCGAGAATCCCCTCCCCCGACCACCACCTTCTTACTTCTGTCCTATAACCAGTTTTTGATCCATTCAGCAAGCATGGCCCCCACCCCCAGATCCTCCAGCTTCCTGACCACTCTCCTATGAGGTACAAAGTCAAAGGCCTTGCTGAAATCCAGATACACAACATCAACTGCTTGGCCCATGTCCACTGTCTTGGTCACCCAGTCGAAAAAGTCTATCAGATCAGTCTGGCGGGGGGGGTGGGGGTGGAGCTAGTGGTCGACTGGAGCATTCCTTGACTTGCTCCACTTCGACAACCACACAAAGTCAGATTTTTAGTATTACTTCCCATCTACTGGGCTGAGCAATATTTCTTTAGATAGTACATCATTTGCACTATCTGTAGAGTTTTTTTCCGGCTGTTTTGAAGATGGGAAACCCTCGTAAGCAGCAACAATAAGACTCCAGCTCCTCTAAAACTGGCAAGCCACAGACCGAAGCACAAAAAGGGGGAGTTGGTGTGTTACTACCAGATGGAGCTGAACCTACCAACGCGGCCTTAAAATCTGAATTCAAACAAGCTAATGGCGATCTACATAAAAAACTGGACACTTTCAATAAGAGAGTTCTTACTATCAAAACCCAACTGGACTCCCTGCAATCTGACATAACGACATCGAAGGCAATAGTGGAAAAATACTTGGTAGTATCTTCTGTGGTCTGCTAAAGAAATAAGCTGCTGCGTTCGACTTGAACATCTTGAAAACAGAGTTAGATCAAGAAATCTAGCCATCGCTGGGAGTGTCGGAAGAAACGGAGGGTATGGATCTTACAAAATTTGTGCTTGAACTGCTACATCATACTCTATCACTAGATCTTACTGGAAAGATAATAAAAACATATTGTATAACCCGCCGTAGACGTCCTGCAAATCCGGACCTGCCCAGGACTATTTTAATTGTTACTTGGAGAACATGTGAGAGATGTAGTGTTGGATCTGGCAGAAAAGAAGGAGACTATTATTATCTGATGGGGCTCCATTTTACCTTTTCCCTGACCTTAGTTTTGCCACAAGACAAAGACACAAAACATTCAACTCGGTCCAGTTGGGTCTTCGAGAACTGGGAATCACACATTCTCTACAGCTCCCCGCAAGGCTTAAGATTTTATATTCAGGGAAAACGTACCTTTTTACGGACCCAACTGAGGCACAGAAATGTTTGGACAAAATTAAGGGCGACTTTGCTGTCAGAGAGGGTCCTGGTAATTCTGATAGAGGACGAAGGCTGACATGTTCCATTATGTGTGCAAACTCAGTTGATATATATTTGCCCTTAAGCTGCCTGAATGATTTTTTCTGCTGCATGTTTCTAGGCATTGCTTAGATTTTTACTTATGCCAGTTGCAATTTCTATAGGCATTTCTAGTGCTACTGAAGAAGTTTAACTCACTGTGTTAATGTGGGTATGCTTGCCTATTACCACTGATGATTTTTGAAGTGTGGTTAATTCTGGGTGAGCAATCAAAACAGTCATATTAATAGTTTTTATACTTAAGGTTTTCACGGATTAATAAGGTCATGTTTTATGATCTGAGTGTAATAATCACTCCGGATCACAGTCTTTATGGAACATTTATGGGACTATCCATGGTCTTTGCTACAAATAGCTCATGTTTTACAATCTTTGGTCTTGTGACCTGTATGTTTATATTCTGCAATTCCCTCATACGTTGTAACACTGGATAAGAGGGGTAGCAACACTAATTATGATACTGCTGTATTTACTAATTATTAGTTGCCTTGAACCATGGGGTATTTCAGTGTACTGCAATATCTTGAAACGTGTGAAAATAAAAGTTAAAAAGAAGATCAGTCTGGCAGGACCTCCCAACACAAACCCATGCTGCTTCTGGTCTTGCAGCCCGCTTTTCCTTGAGAAGGCACACCAGTTTCTCTTCGGGTCATCTCCATCAGTTTCTATTACTGAAGTCAGACTGATGGGACTGTAATTCCTGGTTCATCCCTTGGATCCCTTTCATGGATAGGCACCACATGTGTAGTTCTCAAGTCCTGGGGCATACCCTGGACTCCAAAGAGGTGTTAAACAGGACTGCCATGGAGCCCACTGGCACCTCCACCAGCTCCCTAGGACCCTTGGGTACACTTCATCTGGTCCTGGGGATCAGTCCTCCTTCAGGCTGTATAGGCTCTTCAGCACTCTGTCCACCTCTATTACACCATCAGTGCAAGCAAGAGGTTTTATTTATATATCGCACTTTCCTGAGTGACATCTCCTTCCTCGCTCCTGCAGTACTGCCTGCAGTACTGGTCCATCCTTTTCTGTAGTGAAACAGAGCAGCAATACTTTGTTAAGTACCTCAACTTTTCTTCACTTCCTTCTGCCCCAACACCCTTTTTAACTGGACAATTTCATCTTTAATATCACTTTTTATAACTTTGAAAAAGACCTTCTCACCGATTTTACTCCCTGTGCCAGTCGCATTCTCAGCAGCCTTTGCCTCTCTAACTGCTCTGCACCCTGATTTATCATTACAGCCCTCTTTATCCTCCTCATGCTAAGTACGCTTGTACTTCTGGAAAGCTGTCTCTTTCCATTCTAGTATTTGCCACTTCCTTCCTGAACCAGCTGGGCTTTTTGTCCTTGGATTTCTTGCTTTTGATTTGGGCACACTCAGTAGCGGCCTCCGTCAGTCCCTCCTTTATTATGGCCCATTTCTGTTCCACCTTGATCTCCAAACTGATCCCAGCAAGGTGCTGTACCAGAATTTCTCCCATCTTATTACAGTCAACCTTCCTGAAATCCAGTACCCTTGTCTTGGTCCTGACTATCCTTCTACCATGTCCAGGTAGAACCACACCACGTGATTTGTCGCCTCCCTGCATGTGGTGCTTCCACTCACATACTGGACATGTCCACAGTTGGTCAGAACCAGGTCCAGTACGACTTTTCCCTAGGGGACCCATGACACCCTGTGTCAGGAATCCACTCTGGAATACGCCCAGCAGTACCTGCTCCTGATGCTGGAAGCAGCCAGGATTTTCCAATCCGCCCAGACAGACTGAAGCCCACCACAATTATTAGCTCCCCTTGCCTGACATTTCCATGATTTGAGACCCCAGTACCTGTCTCATCCTGTGAAGATGGTCTGTAAGCTACCTCCATCCTTAGGTTTCTCCTCATTAGCTTGACGACAGACTTCCCCAAATACTGGTAGAAGAGGTCTGGAGGGTGGCGGGGAGGAACAGTTAGCAACGGGGGACACAGAGGAGAGAAATGAAACAGAGAGAGGGAAGGAGGCTAAGACCCAGGTGGAAGGTGATGTCTCTGAATGCGCAGAGTCTTGGAAGAGAAGGACAACCTGCAGGTGCTATTAGAAGAAGGAAGGTGGACACAGTGCAGTAACTCAGAACTGGGCCACACCACACCACTCCACTGGTATCTTCTTGATCCCCTGCATATGAACTATACAGAAGAGGCAGGGCAGCAGGGAAAGGGGTGGCAGTTTATATCAGGAGGGTATAATATGCATGAGGGAGGAGTCTGAAGAGGTGGAAGCACTGTGGGTTCAGTTACTGTCCAACAGAGGAAGAAAAATGAGTCTGGGGGTGGTTTACAGATCATGCAACCAGGAAGAAGAAAGGAACAGAGAACTGAGCTTGCAAATACTGCAAGTTGCAGGAAAAGGAGAGGTGGTAAAAGTGGGGGACTTCAACCTGCTCAAGGTAGACTGCAGTGTACCAGCCACAACTTGTGCCAGGAGTCAGATGATCCTAGAGGTGCTGCAGTGGGGGTTCCTGACTCTGGACACCACAGAACCTACCAGGGAGTGGGCAATCCTTGATCTAGAGCTCAAGAGTGGGGAGCACATACAAGAAATAATGGCCAGGAAGCCCCTGGATAGAAATGACCATCACATAGTGTGGTCCCGGTTGGATATGGGCAGGGAAAATATCCTCACTAAGACAAAAATCCTGGATTTTAGGAGGGCAGACTTCATGACGATGGGCAAGGTCTGCACGGAGGCACCTGGCAGGCATCAGAGCAGATATGGGGTGGACCAAGGTAGTCCGTCATTAAGGAGGAAATAATGGTTTGCCACAGAGGAGTGTGTTGGGCTCAGGAGGAAGAACTCAAGGGCCAAAGCATCCAGCTGGTTCAGTTCTGGGGTCACCCAGATAATAAGGGAAATGAGGTTAGCTTATAGGAAATTCAGAAAGGCCGAGAGAGGTGGACAGAGAGAATTATCTAAGGTTGGCTAGTGTGGCAAGTAAGGTAATCTGGCAGGCTAAGGAATAGAAGGAACTGCAGACAACTGAAGGAATTAAGACTTGGGAGAAGACCTTTTTTCACTATGCTGTATAAGCAAGAAAAGGGACAAGGATGGGATTGTCAGGCTTCGGAAAGGGGAACAGTGGGTGGAGGAGAATGGGGGAAAAGCAGAGATTCTGAATGAATACTTCTGTTCAGTCTTCGCCAGGAAGAAAGAGACCGATGCCTCAAGGGGGAGAAGAGCACAAATGTAGTGGTAGAGGAGAACAGAGTGAGCGAGTGGTTGCTAGAATTCAAGGTGAGAAATCACCAGGCCCAGATGGCATATCCAAGGGTACTGAGGGAACTGGCAGAGGAGCTTGCAGGGCCACTGGTGGGCCTGTTTAATAGTTCACCGGAGTCTGGCATGGTACCGCAGGACTGGAGAATGGCATACAGGGTGCCCCTCCACAACAGCGGTTCCAAGGATGACCCAGGGAATTACAGACTGGTCAGTCTGACTTCAATCCTGTGAAAGCTCATGGATACCATACTTAAGAAAAGGTTGTTAGAGTATCTAGAGGAGTGTGGTCTCCAGGATGTGAGGCAGCATGGGTTTATGGGCGGGAGATCATGTCATATCAACTTCTTTGACTGCATCACTAAGACAGTAGACAGAGACCAAGCAGTGGACATCCTTCTGTACCCCACAAGAGGTTGATCAGGAAGTTGGCAGATCTTGGGGTTGGGGAGATGACGACCAGATGGGTAGAAAACTGGCTGAGGAACAGGACCCAGAGGGTGGTGGGGGGTTATCTAGCACCAGGGAGGTCACCAGTGGGGTCCCGCATGGCTTGCTCCTGGGACCGGTGTTGTTCAGTGTCTTCGTCAGTGACACTGGGGATGGCATTAAGGACAAAATGTGCCTCTTCACGGACAACACCAAGTTCTGTGGGAGGGTGGACACAGCTGAAGGAATAAAGGATCTACAGGATTATTTGAAAAAAGCTTGAGAGGTGGTCTGGGGATCTGGCTGCTTGGCTTCAAATGCCAAGAAATGCAAAGTTTTACACACTGGAGCCAAGAATCCCAGGCCGGAGTACTACCTTGGTGGGGTCCAGGTATCTTCAACAGATGAGGAGAAGTATCCGGGAGTAATGAACATTAGCAACCTGAAGCACTCCACACAATGCAGGAAAGTAGCAGCAAGGGCAAATATGATGTTAGGATATATAGCTAGAGGGATCAGCAGTAAGCAAAGGAGGTTATTCTGCCCTTGTACAGGACAACGGCATGGCCACATCTAAAGTATGGAGTACTGTACTGGTACCCACACCTCAAAAAGAATATTTATTTTATTTAGTTTTTGTTGACTGGGTAAGTGCACTAGACAAATTTGTGCCTATTTTCAGGCACGACCCGGGGGAGGGGGGTACAGATGTATGTCAGCTGACCTTGAGCCAGATTATGCTGTTGGTGGTATTTTGAGTGAATGGGGGAAATTTGGCCAGGGCACTGGGGAAATTCCCCTACTGTCCTGTGGGGGCCCCCTTACATCCTGGCCTTGTTGCCAAGATGGCGGTCTCTGGAGCTGCAGAGGTGGTCTCCTCCCCCCGTCTCTGTCCTGAGAGAGACCACAACTGCTGAAAGTTCTATCCTGTTACCTGCTGAAAGGATTTCTTCTGTGTAACTGAATATATCCTCTACTGTTTCTGTGGATCAATGCAAGAAGAGTTCAGCTCAGGATACCTCCTCTGTTCCCCTTGATAAGGTAAAGTTTTCTACTGATTCTGCTTCTGGTACCATTACTCCAATTTCTTCCTCTACTGATGTGGATATGCTTCTCTGTTTTGAAGAACAACGTTACCTTACTACTAGGCAGCGTTTATTGTCCCTCAAAACTCAGCCGAATTCACAACATGTGAAATCTCCTACTGACTCACCGTTCAGCGCTGTGGCTTCTGATGCCTCCTTGCCGACTTTGACACTTCCGCATTCTGCGACAGTCCCAGCAACTTCTCCCCGCTTACAGACGCCTGCACAATCTGAACCTCCCGCTCTAATTCCCTCAGGTAACTGTTCAGTTTCAACTTTACCCAACTCTTTACCTTTGCCAACTATGTCTGTTACACAGGAGATGAAAGAATGGTCCGTTGATTCAGCCCTGGAGGCGGCGGGATGGTAGAAGGATCCGGTCGCTGGAAATTGGCATTCTGGTTCCTCCCCTATTCGAACGCAGTTACCGGAGAAAGCGGACCTTGTAGATTCCCATGGTACTGAACAGCGGTGATTCTTTCATCTATCTCTACCTGTGGAACTGCAACTCCGCATAAATCCTGCTCTACATTTCGGACTTTCGACTACTGGACATTCTTCTTACCAGACCCTAAAGACCCAAGTTTCGCCTTCCACCTGTTTCGTCTACTTTTTCCTCTGCACAACCTCCCAAGTCAGTCGCTTCTTGCTTCCAAGTTCCAGTACAGCAAGCAAAGCAACATAATGCAGTACTTGGGAGGTTTATCTGAACTGCCTGATCATTTTTTTGTAGGATGCACTTTGCTGAAGGACTCAATGAAATTTGCTGCCTATGACATACATGCCTTGATTCATGTTTCTTCGGAAACGCATTTTGATGTAAGCTTTAAAACCTTAGCTGGTTTGGAAAAGTTTTGGAGGAAATATCATGAGTTAAAAACTTCCCCCATGTGGGCTCCATTTAATGTTATTCCTTTGACTAAACTCACAATGAAAACTGTTGCTATGTTATTTCATAATGAGAGTGTGAGGCTTAATGACATTACACTATGGTTAAAACAGAGCTGTACCTTACTTTGATCCTGAGGCTATTTTGATTCAGAAAACTTGTGGACTGGAGGGTGGAAAGCGAGGGTTATGCTTCGGACTTCAGATAGCGAGATACAGCACTTACCCAATAGTTTCATGCTGGGGAAGGATAGAGGAGTACTTTTTTACCCTGGTCAGCCGAAGTCCTGCTACAAATGTGGCTCACGTAACCATATTAGCAACAATTGTGATAGGGTAAAATGCTCCGTCTGTGGAGCCATTGGACATATGGGTTCACAGTGTGTGGAATAACCCCTCTGCGTCCTTTGTGACACATTAGGACATACTTTTCAATCTTGTACCTGGGCAGCCCACAACTCCCCGACTCTCGCAGATGGAGAGGAACTGCTCATTACAGTTGCACACCGTTCTAGGCTTACTAGCACATCTTTCGTGCCCCACAGTGTTCCTCCGCCTCCTCCAACTCCTGCTCCTGAAATTACTGACCCGTCTCTAGATATGGAACAGCCCACTCCTGTTCAGACCCTTGAGCCACCCACACATGGTACAGCACACCCTCCTCCTTTGGTCTTACATACTGACCTCATGCAGACAGTAACCCCTGCTGTTCCATCTCCTAGCACATCAACCAGTTCTATGGAACCCCCTCCCCCCGTACCCTTTACTAGAGTCACAAAGGGGTCCAAAAGAGGTTGTTCACCTTCCTCAAAAGTTCTGAAATCCACCAATATAGTTCAAGCAAATAAATATGAGTTGCTACGACACCCTCAGGACAACACAGACTCAGACACTTCTTCGGTTTTATCATCCCATCCTGAGGTAACTACTGATACAGAAATAGCTGTTGGTAATATGGGATCTCAGAAGAAAAAGGCGAAAGCAAAACTGAAACGCAGGGAAGGTACTCCCAGGAAAGGTAGACCCAGATGATTCCTGTTCATACCGTCGGACTTGGTTCAGTTTTCCTTTTGCTTATAATGTCTTCTGCTTTTTCCATACATACTGTTAATGTGAACAGTATTATAAAGCAATCTAAAAGAGAAGCATTTTTTTCCTTTTTATCCGGTCTGGCTACAGGCATCATCCTTTTGCAGGATGTCAGATTCCACACCCTTCCAGAAATTTATAAAGCTCAAAAAGCTTGGTTCTCTGGACCTTCTTATGGATCCTTTGGACCAGAACCCTGTTCCAGTCTGGGTATACTGTTTAGTATGCGAATGTCACCATTCTTAAAATATTAGATTTGTACCTGGCGACTCTTCTTATTGGTTTTTATTTCTTCTCTCCATTTAATAAATATATATGCTCCCCAGATTAAATCTCACAGGATTGAGTTACTGAAACTCAAACAACACTACTTGTACACATCTATGAATATAATTTTCAGGTGATTTTAATTGTGCTTATCCACCAAGGATAGGTCTTCTTCTAAAACCACAAAATTATTTTGTGATATGAATTTCCTGAAACAATCGATTCATTCTGCAAAGTTACAGGGCGCTATATTTATCCGTTACTGGTCAGCTTACTTCCACTTTTCATAAGGACCCTTAGCAACCCGTACAGATTTTTCCTTTATTTCGTCACATTTACAACTCTCTGCTGCTGTAGTTCAGGTCGCAGAATTTTCAGACCATAATTTACTGTCCATCTCCTTAGGCCCTTCCATCACTAAGACTTTTGGTCCTGGTACCTGAAAGTTGAACACTTCTTTTTTAAAAGATACGCAACTATTGTCCCAGTTACTTGATTATATTAAAAATAGGAAATCTGTTTTTTTCTTATATGATAATCCTTGGAATTGGTGGCACGACACAAAACTTGGTTTTCAATCCTTATTCAAACATTATAATAAAACTCACCATAAATCTTTATACTTTCATTACCAAAAAACTAGACTTCATCTGCATAAACTTCTTACCTTATCTTACACAACTGGTAATAACTTTTCGGACCAAATTCACAACTTAAAACACCTTTTAATGGAATAACACCTCTCAAAAGCCTCTTCCATCCAGCACCAGCAGCGTTTTGGGACCACTGGCCCCAGCGATGTTGTTTGTCCATATACCACTATTAGGAAAAGGGTTGATTGCAAAACGTTCGATGTACTTTTAAATGATGACTTCTGTGAACTTATGAATATTTCAGATATCAGACATCAGGTTACCTGTTATACAGAAAGATTGTTTGGCCCTATGCCTACTTCCTCTGCTAGTATAGCAGACTATCTTTCCCACATTCAAATTCTTGCAGTCAACTTCTATTTTAGAAATGTTGGAGAGTGATATACATGCACAGGAAATAGAGGCTGTGATCAAATCTCTACGCCAAGGGGTAACACCAGGCCTGGATGGTCTCCCTAATGAACTCTATAAAATAATCTCTGCTGACTTATGCACTGAGTTAGCAACAGTGTATAATTCAGTTCCACAGGATGAGCACCTCCTTTGGACTTCAATATGGGTTATCTGTTTTACTTATATAAGAAAGGGACAGGAGGTACTCTCCAATTGGAGACCTTTATGTCTCCTGAATACTGATTTAAGATTTTGACTAAAGTTTTGGCAATTCAGCTTTCCAAGATGGCCCTCTTTTTGATCTCTTCTGCCCAATCAAGCAGTGTCCCGGGGAGGTGTATACAGGATCATGTTATTTTACTTAGGGAACTGATTGAACATGGGAATTCTAATGCATTACAAGGTTTTGTATTTTCTCTGGATCAGCAACGGGCTTTCGACTCCGTACATCACAAATTTTTATGGCATACCTTACGACATTATGGAGTCCCTGAATGTACCCTCTCCAGACTTCAACTACTTAATAAAACTGCTACCATAGTCCCTTTGGTTAATGGTTGGAAAGGTCCTTTGCTACTTCTACATAGAGGGGTTAGACAAGGATGCCCTCTCAGCCAGCTTTTATATGTTTTCTTTTTAGATCCCTTGCTCTGTTCAATTAATATGGCACAAACTATTATACCACTTCCCAACCCCCCCATTCTATAATTGCTTATGCAGATGATAGGAGTCTGATGGTGGCAGATGTTGCATCTGTACGCTCTGCGTTCAGTATTGCATTGCTTTTGGGGCAGTTTCCGGTGCAACACTTAATTTGGAGAAATGTATTGGTTGCAGATTGGGTATCCCAACAGTGAATGACCTGGATAACACTGACCTTACAGTTAGTGCTGAGCTGATAAAAATGTTGGGTATTTTATATGGGGACGGTCCTTTGAGCGTCCTTAACTGGACTCCTAAATTAGAATATGCTCAGTCCATGGTCTCCCGTTGGAACACCTGGAAAATGTGCAAAAAAAAAAAAAAAAACGGATTTATATGATTAAAACTTTTCTGCTCCCCAGATTTCTTTTTTTGGCATATGTCTCCCCTTCCCCCCCACAGACATCTTGAGACAAAACTGTTGACTGTTTTTTTTCAGGTATTATGGGGTAGTCGTCTCAATCTCATTAAACGTCCTGTTACATATCTACCCATCCAGGATGGTGGCCTTGCCATGATCCAACCTCTTTATTTTTACATCAGTATTTTTTTTTTTATGTCTAATATTAGGCCCCTGCTAGTCAATACCAACAGGGGGTGGGAACCTTGGTTTCTTGATCCCTGTGGTCCTTGGTTTTGCCAAAGGGAACTGAATAATCTGACAACTTTGAAACGTTTCCCCAGGCTCCTGCCTATGTTAGAGACACTTTTTTCGTCTCAAATAATGGCATGTTACTAGCCATATGCTGTTAACTACTTCTAGGAAAGCCTTATACAGATACCTAATAGATCATATCGGTTTGGATATTGTAGCTTTTCCTAAATGTCCAAGTCAGTACCTCAGTGATTTATATGCCCTGTTGCATACTTCCAGAATTCCCCAAAAATGTGGGATTTGCCTTGGTTAAGTTGCCATGAACGTATTGATGTTAAAAGCAATCACAAACACAAAGAACTACAGGAGAGGCTTTGTTCTAGACCAGGATGTCAATGGCAGGAAGAATCCATAGCACACCTTTTCTTTTTTGTTCCTATATAACTAAGTTTTGGACTTTGTTAGTGGCAAGAACCTTTGTTTTCTACTGTTACTTATGAAATGTTAATATATGGTTCCTTTCCAAATTCTTGGAAGCATTGGAATGTGGATACGTTGAATCTTCTTTTGTGATTATCAAATGGCATATATGGAATGCTAGATGTCTTTTACTTTACAACAACAGGATGTGCCTCTTGTTACACTATTTCAGGGATTGAACAGGATTTAACAGATGTTTATGCTTCTGAGTTGAAACTTTTGCCAGTTGTGTCTTTATTAGAATTGTGGAAACAGATGCCATGGATTATGGACTCTGATTTTCCTGTTACAGGATTCTTGTGTTTTTTGCATTTTTTGATTGTTTTCCTTTTTCAGTTTTCTTAAATAAAAACTTCCCCTACTCTTTTCGAGAAGTGCCATGGGATCATTAACATCCACCTGAACTACCAACAGAACAGGCAGATGGAACCTCGGTTTAACGTCTCATCCGAAAGATGTCACCTCAGAAGTACAGCACCTCCCTCATGCTGCACTACAGTGTTAGTATTGGGATATTAACCCAAGTGCCTGGTTTGGGGATAGAACCCACAGCCTTCTGATCTCCTGGCCTCAGAGGCAAGTGTGCTACCTGCTGAGCCACTGACACTTTATTAAACTGCTGGGAATGATCTAGAGGAGGGCATCTAAGATGATTGTAGGCCAGCAGGGTAAAGCATAGTGGAGAGGTTGAGGGCACTGAACATGTACCCCTGAATCGACATCTTCAGATACTTGAAAGGGATAAATAGAGTGGATAAGGAGGGTCTCCTTAAGCTAAGTGGCGGGCGTAACACAAGGGGACACAGTCTTAAGCTGGGGGGTGGGGGTTAGGAGGGAGGTTAGGAAGCACTTCTTCACAGAGATGGTGGTGGCCAGTTGAATGCGCTTCTAGAAGAGGTGGTCTTGTTGAGGACATGGGTAGCTTCAAGAGAAGCTGGGATAGATGTAAAAGGAAAGGTGAGGGTCATGGGTAGGGCGGATAGAAAGGATGGGGGAGTGGGGGGCAGGGGCAGTAGCTCAAGCTGTGGAACTTGCAATATGAGCAGACTGGATAGATCAAATGGCCTTATTCTGCTGGCTGCTTTAAATGTTCATATGGACCTGCACCTACAATGCTTCTGTCTTTTCATCTACCCCTCCTCTCTGGTACAAGTAATCCCCAGGATAATCCCTCTTTCACATACACAGCCACTCCCTCCCTCCCATTTCCCTATCCTTCCTAATCATTTTGTACCTGGGGACTGCAAGGTCTCAGTCATGGTTTGGTCTGCCCCATGTCTCTGTGATAGCTGCTATGTCCACCTCCCTTTCAGCCATTAGTACCTGCAACTTAGCCATTTTATTTCCCAGACTTCCGGCGTTCAGACACACTACCTACCACCTCAGCTCTGCCCCCCACCCATGTCCTACCCTCTTCCTTACCCTCCACGCAGTCCCTCCTTCCCTCTTCCTCCCCTAGTTTTTCTGACTCCCCTTTATCCTGTCCCATTCCCACCTCCCCAAGTACCCCTTTCCTCCTTCCCCCTTTCTCCATTAGTTCCTCCCCATTCTGTCCTGATGGAGGATGCCAATAGGCCCCCAATCAGGTGACTGCAGATATTTTTTTGCCCTCTTCCCCTTGTCAGTTTAAATTGAGGTCTTTCCCCATGAATTTCTCCAGTCTGCCCTTCAGGACTCTTGTGTCCTTTTTACTTATGTGTAGCCTGTCAGGTGCATACTGGTCTTTCTTCTTCCAGGTCCCTACCCAATCACCAACTAAAACTGCCCCTCCACCTCACACCGTCCTGCAAGTCATATAGTGAATTCTCAATTCTAACTTCCTCATGGTGCTGGCCCATGGAACTGGTAGCATCTCTGAGAATGCTACTGTACTGCCTCCCTGGCTGCAGATTTTCCCCACCTCCCTGAACCTCTCTTGCACTTCCCATCCTGCAAAGTCGTTCGTACCCAGATATACTATTATGTGATGTTTACCTCCCTCCCGCCCCACGTGCTTGGCTATGAGAGATTCTGCTCTCCCTGCCATCATCCCTGGCATACATTCTACCTTGCTACAGTTTGGTCTCGATTCCTTCCCACCCCACGTCACCCCTTAACTACTGAATCCCCAAAGATCACCACCCCCCCCATCTTCCTGGGCCTCTGCCCACTCCTGCCTGCCTCCTCCCCTTCCTGCACATCCAGTACTCCCCCTCGATCCCTTGTTCCAGCTCCCCTTGTCCCAACTCCGTCCACCTATCCCTCAGTTCTCCATGGCACTCCCCCCTTTCCTTTCTCGTCTCCCTTCAGCCCTTCCCCTTAACATAGAAACCTAGAATTTGCCAGCAGATAAGGACCACTTGGCCCACCTAGTTGGTTCATTTTTCCCTGCCTATAGTATCACCACAGATCCTACTTGCTCTCTGGCCCATTCACCCACCCCTTCCCTTTTCCCTAAGATTCCCTTTTGCCTATCCCATGCATTCTTGAACCCCACCATTGTTTTCACACCAACCACCTCCACTGGAAGACTGTTCCAGGAGTCCGTCACTCTTTCTGTGAAGAAGTACTTCCTCCTGGGAGGTTGGTGTGGTATCGGAGGACTGCAGATGTGATCCCCCTTCACAAAAGTGGGAGCAAGACAGAGGCAGAAAACCACTGACCTATTAGTTTGACCTCAGTGGTAGGGAAAATGATGGAATCACTTCTGAAAGAAGGAACTGTTGAGTACCTAGAGGCCAGCAAGGCACAGAACCCAAGGCAGCATGGATTCACAGTGGGAAGGTCATGTCAGACGAATCTAATAGATTTCTTTGACTGGGTGACCAAAGTAGTAGACCAGGGAGGGGCAGTGGACATGGCCTACCTAGATTTTAGCAAGGCATTTAACACAGTCCCACACAAAAGATTAATAAACAAGTTAGCCAGCCTGGGAGTGGGTCCCAGGGTGGTAGCCTGGGTAACAAAATTGGCTGGACAACAGGACGCAGAGGGTAATAGTAAACCAAGTCCACTCCAAAGAAAGGGGGGGTTACTAGCGGGGTACCGCAAGGTTCAATACTGGGACCGGTCCTCTTTAATATCGTTATAGGTGACATCATGGAGGGACTGGAGGAAGAGTATGCCTCTTTGCAGACTTCACAAAGATCTGCAACAGGGTTCTACACAAGGTGGGGTGGAAAGGATGAGAAGGACTTGGCAAGGTTGGAGGAATGGTCAAAAGTATGGCAGCGAGATTCAAAGCAAGGAAGTGCAAGTAATGCACCTGGGAAACAAAAACCAGGGAAGAGTACACAATGGGGGTACTAATAACAACAGAAATGGAAAGGGACCGGGGTTAGTTCTATCAGATGACCTAAAGGTGGGAAAGCAATATGAGAATGCAGTAAGGAGGGCTGGGGGATACTGGGATGCATAGGGATAGGCAGCACCAGAAGAAAACAGGAAGTTGTTATCCCTCTGTACAGACAGTTGGTGAGACCTCATCTGAGTACTGCGGAGTTCTGGAGACCCCATCTCTGCAAGGACATAGGATGGAGGCAGCTCAGAAGAGGGCAACTAAAATGTTGTAGGGTCTGCACCAGAAGCCATATGAAGAGAGACTAAAGGAGCTTAATATGTATGCCCTCGAGGAAAGGAGGGGGGAACATGATAGAAACTTTCAAGTACCTCAAGGGAATTAAAGTCCAAGAGGGTAGCCTCTTTCAGAAAAAGAAATGTGCAAGAAATAGGGAGGCAGAATTTGAAGATGGGGGGGGGGGACGGCTCTGGGGCAATGTAAGGAAGTATTTTTCACGGAGAGGGTGGTGGCGCATGGAACAGCCTTCCTGAGGAGGTCATGGTGTCAAAAACGGTGGGGGGATTCAAGAATGCATGGGACAGACATAAGGCAATTCTGGTGGGGGGTGGTAGGAGGAAGTTGACTGTTGGTTAACTAGGATCTGCAGCTTATCCAGGTAGGGAAATGGGCAGACTGGGTGGGCCAAGCAGTCCTCATCTGCTGTCAAAGTCTGTGTTTCTCACATCTCTCCTGAATCTACCCTCCTCCAGCTTCTTACCATGGCCCTTTGTCCTTGAACACATTTTTTTCTGGAAAATATCTCCCTCTTGTATGTTATTTACTCCCACAAGGTATTTAAAGGTCCCTATCATATCCCCCTCTTCCAGGGTGTACATATTTAGGTCCTTTAATCTCTCCTCATAGGGCTTCTGATGCAGACCCTGCACCATTTTAGTTGCCCTCCTCTGGACCACTTCCACCCTGTGTCCTTTCTGAGATGTGGTCTCCAGAACTGGACACAGTTCTCTGGGTGGGGTCTTACCAGCAAGCTATACAAAGACAACGCTACCTTCCGCCTTCTGCTGGTGAGACCCTTCCCTATGCACCCCAGCATCCCACTTGCCCTCTCAATTGCCTTGTTTGCACTGCCTGGAAACCTTTAGGTCATCCGATATGATCACCCCCAGGTCCTGGTGGTTGTCAGTACCACCCTTCCCCCCACCCATCATTCTGTATTCCATCCTACGGTTTCTGTGCCCAAAGTGCATTATTTTACTATTGCACTGAACCCAGCTAACATACCCTTGACCATTCTTCGCATTTTCTCAGATTCCTGCTCATCCTTTAAACACACACACACACACACACACACACACACACACACACACACACACACACATGCATCTCAAGTGTCCACCCTACTGCAGAGTTTGAAGTGTCCACCCTACTGCAGAGTTTGATGTCATCTGCAAAGAGGGCAGACCTTACCTTTCAGCTCCTCTGCAGTGTCACTTACAAAGACATTAAAGAGGACTGCTTCTGGCATTAGAGGCATCCCGCTGGTCACCCTTCTTTTCTCTGAGTGAATGCCACTTACCACCACCCTCTGTCGCCTCTCCTTTAACTAAATTTCTTACCTGGATTGCCCATTTGGACCCACCCAAGCCACCCAGCTTGCTTACTAGTCTATGTGGAACAGTGTCAAACACCTTACAGAAATTTAAGTAGGCTACATCCACCGCTGCACCCCAATCTAATTCCTTGGTCACCCAGCCAAAGAACTCTATTAGATTCATTTGACATGACCCCCCCCCATGAATCCATGCTGCTTCGGGTCTTATAACCCATTTGATTCCATATAGTCCACAATCGTTTCTCAGCAGAGATTCCATTAACTTCCCCACCACTGAAGTCAGGCTGACTGGCCTGTAACTGCCAGCCTCTTCCCTGCTACTACTTTTGTGAATTGGGACTACATCTGCCCTCCCTCAGTCCTCTGGGACCACTCCTATTTCCAATCAGCTGTTAAATACGGCCATCAAAGGTGCCGCCAGTACCTCCCTCAGCTCCCATAATACCCTTGAGTGGACCTCTTGCTCACCCCCACCACCCCCTTCCCTATTTCCCCCACTTGCTCCCTCCCTCTCACCTGAACTTCTCTTTCGCCCTCCATCCCACCATCCCCGACTTTCTTCCTTTTACTGCCTCCTTCCCTCCCCATCTCACTATTCTTACCCATCCCTCCACATTCCCCCTCTTCTCCTATGTCCAGTGGGAGGAACCTGTTTTGCACGGACACATCTGGTTGTTCTAGCACTGGACACCCTTCCCTCCCTCCCTGTGTTGCCCATTCCCCTTACCTTTATCCACCCCCCACCCTGGGCTTTCTTTCCTGCTGGGAGCTGGAATCTGGGGACCTACTTCCCTCCTCATTCCTTCCCCCTTCTGTGACCCCCCCCGGCTTTGGCTCCCTTGCTGTTCACTCCTCCATGCCTGCCTCCAGGCCCTGTAGTTCCTCTTCCTTTCCCATCCGTACACTACGAATTTCCTCCTCAACCAGTGCATTAATCTCCTTCCTCAACTGTGCCTCAGCTGTCCAATATGCCTTCAAATTAGGCATCCCCCATCTCCCAGAGAGTTCCCAGGAACACTGTTGCCCCACACATTCTGCATCCTACAACTCCACCTGCTTCCCCTGGACCCTACTGCATACTCTTTCTCCATATTTTACATTCTAGGCACTCCTTAATACACTTAGCTATCCCCATTACCCTTGTGCAGCTCTTTCTCTTCTGGAGCCAGAACCCAGATACGTAGTAGCTTTGGTTGCTATGGAACCCCCAACATGGCCTGCAGGCCTCCCTGCAGATGTCCCCAGATGGCACTTAGGCAAATGCCACACTCCTGCTTCGTGGCACTCACACTTCAGGGTCGCTTTAACTATGGGTATTAAATAGAACCACAGCCTCCCAGTTGAAGGTCTGCAGCCATGTGGACCACTGGGCCCACCACTCAGGCTGGCAGGTTCTGCTCAGCACCCACCCTCTCACGGCTGATGTCCTCCCTCCACCCAACCCCATAGCTCCAGAGTTGTAAAATCATATTCTTTTTGGTTTTTGTTAAAAAAAAAAAAAAAGAGTCTTCCAAACATTAAAAGTCAATTAAAAACACCCAAGTTATCTGGTTGATCCTGCTCTGCTTCCCTTGTCACACTCAGTGGCGTCTGCAAGAGGGAGCGGACTACAATGCACCAGCTTTTTTTAAACAGAAATCTACAGCCTCCCTATTGGAGGTCTACAGCCATGTGGCCCATGGGCCCACCACTGAGGCTGGCTGGTCCAGTTCAGCACCCGACCTCAACCCTCCCACTGCTGACATCCTCCCTCCACCTGACCCCTACAGCTTCAGAGTTACACAAATGCATTCTTTTTTTTGTTTTTGTTAAAAAATTAATCTAGTCCTAACCACTGCTTTGTCACACTGCCCTGCCATTGCCACATTGAGGTTGTCATATATGGTAACCCCAAGGTCCCGTTCCTGTTAGGCGACTGTCAATACCTCCCACACCCTATATTCAGCCTCTGAGTTCCTATGCCCTAGGTGTAGCATTTTTGGAGTTTTTGGCATTGAACCCAAACTGCCTTGCTCTTAATAACTCAGAGTTTCCAAAGATCCCTCCCCTCAATAGTGTCTACCCTACTGCAGAGTTGGGTACCATCTGCAAAAAGGCAGACCTTCCCTTCCTGTTCCTCAGCAATGTCACTTTATGAAGACACTGAAGAAAAAAGAGGTCCCAGTATGGAGTTTGTGGCACCACACTGGTCACTCTTTCCCATCAATCGTGTGAGTACCAGTTACCACCACCCTCCATTTCCTATCCATTAACCAGTTTCTAACCCATTTTTCACACTGGATCCCACTCTAGGTTGCTTAATTTCTTAATAATTCTCCTTGCAGCACAGTGCTCTAAAGGCTCTGCTGAAGTCCAGACAAGCCACATCCACCACCCTCCCAGATCTTTTTCCTTGGTCATCCAATCAAATAAATCTATCAGATCCATTTGGCATGACTTCCATCCCTCAATCCATGCTGTCTATGGTCCTGCAGAATTTTGGATTCAAGATACTCTACCAATCTTTCCTTTAGCAGGGTTTTCATTAATTTCCCCACCAATGAAAGAAGACTGACCAGCCTATAGTTGCTGGCCTCTTCCCTGCTGTCACTCTTATGTAGACAGACCACATCAGCTGTTCTCCAGTCATCTGTAACCACACCGTTTGCAGTGAACTGCTGAATAAGGCTTCAATGGAGCAGCTAGCACTTCCTGAGTTAGTTTTGAACCCTTGGGAGTATCACATGCAGTCGAATAGCTCCATCCACCTTCAGAACTGCAAGTCCCTTCTGGACTCTTTCCAATGAAATGAACTTGTGTCCACCTCACCAACCTGGCCCTGCTACTTCCAGGTAGTCTGTCCTCCTCCTTCCATTGTGAAGACTGAGCAGAAATACCTTGTTTAGGATGTCTAATTTTTCTTGGTCCTGTTTTGTGCAGTCTCCCCACTCAGCTCTTCTAATCCTCCCTATTCCTCCCCTTGCTTTCCTCTTCTTATGTATCTGATGAAAGCCTCGTCTCCCTTAGTGACTCTTTTGGCAATTCTTTCTTCTGTCTCTGCCTTTGCTCCCCTAAACTGTCTTGCCCATGTCCCTCTGCTTCACTAGATATGCCTCTGTCCTCCATCTGTCTTCTCTCATACCTCATGAATGCCACCCTTTTTTCCTTCATCACCTCTGCCACTTGCTTAGAGAGAACTATAACAGTCTCTTTTTCCTTCTGCTTTTACTGACTTTCTTCACACGGAGGTTGTTTTTTTTTTTTGTTCCCCCTAGCTCCGGGCCGGCCTCTCCTTCAGGCTCTCCTATGCCCTCCGTGCCACACTGCCTCAGTGCAGCCACCTCTTCACCCTATATTGCAGCCCCCCAGGTAACCTGTGGACGTAACCCTTCGCCAGGTGGGTCTCCTTCTTCTGAGAGGGAAGGCATCGGGAGGGCAGCCAGCACCATACTTGCCCTGGGTGCTGCTAAGGTGGTTCATGCACTGCCCAAGGTCTCACGGTAGCGGGAGCTGGCGACCGTCATCCGGTCGACCTCTGGGCTCTTTTCCCATTTGCTCCCCAGGGACGTGGTGTGTCACTAACGTCAGGCTTACACTGACGTTCACCACACCCCATTGATTCGTGGGACCCCACATTGCTGAGCCCCAGCCTCCACCAGGGGTCAGTAATCGCCGGGTTGTGTCCCCTCTCCCCTCCGAGAGAAGGCAAGCAGTCATCCGATGTTTCAGCCTTCTCTCCCCGGCTGGCCTTCCAGCACCAGAGTCCGTTCCCGAACCCAGGTCGCTGGCACACAGAGATTTTTTACTTTAATTATACCCTACCTTATTATTCACCACTGTGCCTCCAGCCTTACCTGGTAGTCACCCCTCCAAGGCAGTTTCTGGGGCAGTCCCCAGTTTCTTTACAATCCGATCTCCTAAAGTCCAGGACCCTTGTCCTTATGTGGTTAGCCTCTGTTCCTTTATTAATGTTAAACCACACTAAAGTGATCACTGGTACCCAGGGGACTGCCCTCTCGGACATCTGCAACGCTGTTCCCATTTCTAAGCACCAGGATCAGCACTGCCTATGTCCCTAGTGGGTTTCTGACTAGATGCATAAAAAGCCCCTTATAGGGAGTTAAGAATTCCCTACCCTTGCCAAAGCTGCAGTTAGAAGGCTCCACTGCACATCTGGCAAAATAAAGTCACTCAAATAGCAGCACCTCCCTCACCATTTTAATCAAAGGTACAGTCACAGCTAAAAAGTTGATTGGGGTGGGGGAGGATCTACCAGCCTTTCATGCCAATGTCACTGGCTATTTTCAGAGCCTAAAAAGTTGAGAGTGCTCGTCTGCTGGTCCCCCCTCTCCCGTGGTTGCACTTATAATTCTAATGATTGCTTCCCCAAGTGCTTTATCCACCTCTCCTGGGCTGGAGGTCACTTTTCTACAAGCAGGTAACAATTCAATCACCAGACCATTTCATAAAGAAAAATGTACACTTCCAACAGTTAACCCTCCATTTGTGCTGGAGCTCTCAGTACTGTACAGTAATACTCTGGCACTGCTTAGCCCTCACAGAACTGGTTAGGAACACTGTTAAGCCCTCTGTTAAACAAACCAACTTGCTGTATAAATCTCTAAGATACATGCCTCAGCTACCTGGATGGACATCGTGATTGCTGCTGCACATGTTAACAAAACTAAATGCTAGGCGCACTAGTGTCCCTGCAAGCATTTGACTAATCACGCTCTATTCTGCAAGAATTACAGTGAGCACAGAGTCCAGCTACTGGAACAGAAAATACCCTGTTCACTTTCTGTTGCGCATCTCCAGAGAGCAGAGCTTTGTCAATGAATGGTGGTCCAATCCTCGCTTTCTCTGATTTGCTGCTATCAGTGATGGCTTTGAGGGGCCATTTTTTTTTTTTGTAAAGCAAAGTTTAAACCTCGGCACCAAATTCTGTGGATGACTGAATACAATCTGAACGCGCATGTGCAGCAGTGACCTATGCATCATGTTGTAGCTGAGCTGACATATTAGCTGCTTTAGCCACTTTTCTCGATGGCAAATGAAAATACTCCGAAGAAAAATTATTAACCTGCTCATTTGTTCTGAGGAAGGAGAGGTTGCTAGAAATCCAAAGGAAGGTGCTATAAAAATGCCTGGTGGTGGGGGCGGAGCTTGCTATGTATTTTCTTGTGTGTTTTCTTTCTTATTTCTGCTATCATTGATGCCTCTATAAAGTGTTTCAGAGGAGGGGGAGGTCTGGTGGAAACTGAAAATTACATGCCACTGTAGCCCATACCAGGGGACATTCAGCTAAAAAGAAACCTTTATGTAGGCAACACAGTTTCTGCCCTATAAAAGGTTTTTTGTTTTGAGTTAAACTTTACAGGGCTGCCTCCTTTTCATGACAAAATGACATGGTTTTGAGTGTAAACAGGACCAAGG
This sequence comes from Neoceratodus forsteri, assembly GCA_016271365.2. NCBI lineage: Eukaryota > Metazoa > Chordata > Ceratodontiformes > Ceratodontidae > Neoceratodus > Neoceratodus forsteri. The sequence continues at coordinate 687,967,847 of CM057459.1, read as the reverse complement.
CAGGAGACTGGACCCACTGATTGAGCCAGCTGAGAAAACAAAAGAGCCCAGATTTCAATCCACAAACCATGCTCTGAATAACAAAACCAGTTTGGATCCATTCTCAAAAAGGGTGTTCTCCAGAGATCAAAGAAATCATCCAGTATGTGATGTTAGTGACGCATGTAGGAGGATGCAGGCGTAGTGAGATGGCAAGCCGGAGGCATTTCTCTGTGTATGTTAGCTCTTAGAGCTTCAGTTATGTTTTGGGACTAGGAACTTGCTACTTCACAGATTCCAGTCTGCCATAACTCCCCAAGTTCTCAGTTGAGGGGGAAGCTTCTTCTGCTGTACTTAGGATTTAGATAGCTATGGGTAAGGTTCTTCCACGTGCCCTCAATCTTTTCAAATGAGTTTATTTTTATTTCTGGAGACATACTGTATTCCCATAGTCTAACGTGCATTATCCTGTAATATATGTAAGTATCATGGAGTATTAAATGTCATTTTTATATACTTCACGCTTTCTTCGACAGTCATTTCAGGTTACACTGGCAAATCTGTAATCCATTTCTGAACAGGCAGGCTACAGTTACTGTAACTGAGGCAAAGTGTTCTCAGCTATAACAGAAGGGGTGGGTCATTTGCCCTCTGGTAAGGAGCACTGGACTGTGTGATCACTGGCTCTGGGAGGATTCTGACCTAGAAATACTCCAAGTGAGGGTGCAGCAGAGTGGTGGCAGCATACCAAGGTCGCCTTCAGGCATCTGAGGGGTTGTGAAACTGGTAACAGACGAAACAGAGCTTGGGGACAGAACAAGTCTGTGACAAGGGGTTCATTACTAGAATCACGGTATGACAGAGAGAGAAAATGCTACTACCATGCTGTGTAGGAGGTTTAAACAGACAAGAAGAAGCCTCTAAATAAATAACTCCTAGTAATGTGGGCTGCTGCCAAGATCTCAGGTTGTCATTATACTGGGGGATAGGGTGCACAAGAAGTGAAACCAGTCTATCACAGGGATGGAATAAATAAAACAGAGAGATAAATATGAGCTACTGCTTCACACAGCATAGCTAGGCTTCAACCAGTATTTAAAAATAAAACTGAGGTGGACCTGTTTGTATTGGTGGCCAGTAATAAAAGGTCTGTGATATGCCCCTCCACCCTGTAAGTCTGTTAAAACACAGGCAGTAGAAGCAGCACCTTGCTTCATTTATTCATTCAAAACAGTGATGGTAGCAACAGTTCCATCTGCAAAAGCACAGACAAGGAATGCACACAAAACCCACGGACACTCAAGTAACTGGCTGTGGCAGATAAAAGCTCCTGAGCCTCATCCCCAGCTCCACAGCTTGCCTACAGGGCTGCCTGTTGCTAAATCTGCAATGGGCACCATATACACTAACACAAGCTCTGCTCTGCACCAGTTTCTAATATCAGGGCCAGCTGTAAGGTAGGACAGCCAAGTACAACACACACCAGTACCCAGTAACAGCACTACACGCCCTGCATCCACACACTCTCAGCAGCCAGAAGAGCTGAAAAATGTTCACTCTGCTGCCTACGGAGGCACTTAAATGAAGCACTGCTGCTGCCAGCTTTGAATTCGTGGCTGAGTGAACTGGCAGCACTGGTGTCCGTGCCCCTCAGATGAGGGTTACTGGGAACCACCACACCATGCTGGCAGCACTAATGTCAATGCCTCCACTAATGAGGGGAGCCCTCCCATCACAAACATTTCAACACAGTTCAAGCAGTCGCCATAAAATGCATAATTTCTGCACTCTCTCTTTGTTATGATGATGAAGTATGATTGATAGTGTTAGAAGTTTGAGGTAAACCATCATCCTAACAATCTAGCACAGAGCAAGTTTCGGGCACTGGAAAAACCCCATACATATTTCTACTCCAGTGCAAGTCAGTTGTTCAAACCTGGTCAAATCACATTACCAATTACCTATAGAAAGTCAACGGAGGCAGCTCACTGCTACCAACGTCAGACGCAAAACAGTCACACAGGCTCCAAATTTTGTTTGGTGCCTAAAACAGCCTGGAAATACCAGCTTGTGTTATAAAATGGAAGATGAAAATCCTGCACTGGGACTGACTGGAACCTATGATTGTTACTATATGGTAATCAAGAAGGCTTCACATGCCTTCCTTGACGCCAAGTGTTGCAAGCACAGGTGGTGGACAGCTGGGGAGGAGTAGGACTTTAAAACTAATAAGAACTAATGTCTTGCCATGTTTTAAAACAGTGTAAAGGCAATTAGGGTGGGGGGGTTATGTTTTGGTAGCCACACTTACAACTCTCAATCATTTGTCATGAGTAGGGGTGTCCAATTATCTGATCAAGGTTTTCAGGGATGCTGGGTCCTGCGTCCTTGATGCACCAGCAGCCTGTCAGGACATGTTAGTCTTTGTGCTGCATCTTCAAGATGCAATGCTGGCACTTCTGGACGCATAAACCACTAAATAGCAACCACCCACACTATGGAAAATTTACCAAAGGAACATTGCTGAACTTTCAATATTAGGTTGGAGACACCCAACTGTTCATTTTGGAAGTCCCAGACTCCAAAGGAAGATAAGCCACAAAGAGCCCTCAGTACCACCATGCCATACCACTTAAGTATGTTAAGTAAGAGTGTTAGGTTTGTTTTGTTTTAAGTGTACTGAAGACAAATTCTCAAACAAACAAAAACTCAACTGCAACATGGCTTTTTTTGTTTTCCATTTTAAGGCAAAATATAGTGACAGAATAATCTTTACAAAGTAAAAAAAAAAAAAATATGTAGAAATGCATGATTGTGCAGTGTTTTGTCATTGCTTACTGCGACATGAGCTCTCAGTGCTGCAATAGTCTGTAGCAAGCAGCATGATATTATTTTAATCACAGCATAATTTTTCTTCCTGCTTCACTATGCATAGAGCTTCACGTGGCACTGAAAAACTAGAAACGTTGACTCTCAAGAGGATGACGGGATACTTTCTTTACATAGGACATGATTAACATCATTCTTGGATTGTGTACTACAAACTTTTTTGCTCTCCGGAATTTTGTAGGTCTGTTTTATGCTCAATTCCTTGACTCTGCAGCCAGTGGACAAGACTATGGGTTAATTTCTGATACCCTGAAATACTTTAATAGCACGAGACTAGTTATTATTTCTGTTCTGGATTACATCTGGAACACAGAACCGTTGCATGTATATCAAGCAATGGACATTAAAGATTTGCTTTTCATAACTTATTTGCTTTGCTGTTTACTATACTCTAGAGGCTAGCAGTTTCTGCAATGTATTTGCAAAGCTGGTATTAGCTGAAATAAGTAAAGGAATATTGTATATGTATAGGGGATTTTATTTTTACATTTATTTGTGAAAGTAGTTCACTTTCAGCATTGCTAGTTTAACATGCATGGCTCTCGTATGTTTAAAGTACGTCATAACAGTTTCATATAGGGGACAATATGAACAGGCTATCTATTGCACTGTGTCAGCTGAGTGAACCTCCAGTCTGTTTATGCACAGGTGCTCTACCCGGGAGCCTGTACAGTCTGATGTGCAGATGAGTAGACTAGATATGCCCAGTCTGAAGCATGTCTTTCCTACTGTGGGGGCAGCTGAAATCAGAGACATGAGGGAGCTTGTGTAGTTGACTGTCCGCCACAAGAAGCTTCAGTCTCTTCTCCAGCCCACTTCATGTTTTTATGAGCAGCCTAAGTGGGTCCTGTATTTTGACCTTTAAAGTTATTAAATGCCAGGGTTCACCCCTGATCTATATATTGTTATAAGCTGGAGTATGTACTACAGGAGGTATTGGTGATATTTATCTCCTGAGGGATACAAGATTATTTATGTTACTGTATTACATAAATTTGGCTGAATACTGTTTTATGATTTCAGTTCAACAGTGTGTGTGGAGGGGTGAGGAAGAAGGAGCTGCACCTAACACAGGGCAGGAGAATCTCTCTCTCTCTCTCTACTATTTAGCACCTTATACAACTGGGTACAGTCCACTGGGAAGACAGTTTCTGGTAGATTTTTTTTCACCCCGTGACATGCTTAGGGTTGATATACATAGTTTTTATATATAGTTTATTTTGTTTGATCTTGTCATGTTGGGCATATTTCTCATCTCAAAAGATATACTTCATTAGATCATTTCAACAGATTCCAAAATTGACAACTGAACTGAATACTAAACCTAGTGGAGTTGAGGATTATCGATCTATTTCGATCTTAAATCCTTTTGGGAAAGTTCTTGAAAGATTGTTAACTAGCCAATTGAATGACTTTTTGGGAGCAGCGGATGTTCTTTGTGAAAAGCAACATGGTTTTCGACGGGGTACGGGGTATGTGTACAGCCCTGGTCAGGTTCACGAATGCCGTCCTAGAAGGATGTAATAATGGAATGTTAACTGGGGTGGTTTTCATGGACCTGTCCAGGGCTTTTGATTTGATAAATCATTCTCTTCTTAGTCAAAAGCTTGCAGCAGTTGGATTGGCTGTTTCTGCAGTAGAACTCATTTCTGATTATTTGCAGGGCGTTCCCAGTTTGTTTCCATTGGTTCAATCAATTCATTAGTTTGTCATACTGTATGTGGAGTACCTAGGGTCTATTTTGGCCCCTTGTTGTTTTCTTTGTTTATTAATCAAGTTCCTTTTTATTTTGATAAGTGTAAATGTCTTCTGTATGCAGATGATTTGATATTGTTTTGTCAGGGTAAGTCTTTGAGTATATTAATCAGATGTTGGAAAATTAGTTTAAGAAGTTATGTCATTGGCTTACAAACAATGTAATGCTATTAAATATTCTTAAAACCAAGGCAATGTTGTTTGAAGTGCTGTAAACTCAGCGAATGTCCTCCTGTGATCATTCATGATGTTCAGAGGAACTTACTTGACCAAGTGTCAGAATTTAAGTATCTGGGAGTTCTTTTAGACCCCTCATTGCACTATCTTTCTCAGGTAAAATAAGTAAAAAAGAGAGTTAATTGTAGGTTAGGCCAGTTACATAAACTTAAATCTTATTTGTGTTATGATTCACGTCTTAAGTTGGCAAATGGTGTTTTGATGCCATGTGTTGATTATGTATCTTCTTTATATGTTAAATTGGGGACTAAGGAGAAGCAGATTTTGAATATGGTTTATAACAGTATATGCAGATTTGTTTTGGATGCTCCTTATTTGACTCATCATTGTTTTTTGCATTCTTCGTTGAAGTGGCTGTCGCCTCAGTTTAGATTTGAATTTGCTTTGGGAAAATTGGTTTATCAGGCCATATTCAAATGGCTTGTCTCCATTATTTGATTTGGTTCAGGTTCGGAAATTCAGGCAAATTTGAGACTGTCTCGGGGTTATACTGGTAGTACAAAGTGTTAACAACAATTATGGATTAAGAGCATTTGAGCATCAGGCCTCTTCACTATGGAATAAGCTGCCAGTTGCATTAAGGGTAATTAAATCTTACTCAAGTTTTAAGGTAAAGTTTAAAAATTATTTGTTAGCTCAGTCTAAGTGTTTATGTAATTTGTAAAACTGTATAATTGTTGTCTTAATGTTTGTTGTGTTTTTATGTTCCGGGTCGGTCATGAAAAAGGGCTTTGGCCCAGAGTCCTAACCTAGTTAACAAATGAAAATGAAATGAAATGATGTACAGCACACAGTCCTACAGCATGGGTTAAAACATGGGGACTTTATTTCTCTGGGGACTAAATCAGATAAAAAGTGGGTCTTCTTCTGAGCCCTACAAAATGAGAAAAAGCATCACAGCACTAAACAGGGAATGCACAGATTATTTCATACAGTGTTAAGCATCTCAGTTTACTGACTAAACACATTTGAACATTGAAGGAACTTGATAAATTAAGTCCATGGTCTGCTTCCTACAAGAAATGCATCTCTCCCAACCAAGCACACAAAACTGGCTAGGCATTCGGTTAAACATGTTTATTCAGCCATACATCCTGTATGAAAAAGGCAGGAGCAGATATTCTAATTCACAAAGCCCTTCTGTTTGAATAAAGCCCACATTTGGAGGATCTGGATGGCAGATATATAAAACATGAAGAGACTCTGTAGGATAAAAAGCTCTGCTTAATCAATATCTATGCAGCAAACTGAGACAGTCTGGAATAAATATGCAGAATAATGAATGAATTAGATGTTAGGCGGGACTGGAAATATCATTGGAGAACACTTCAGTTGTGTTGTTGCACAAAATTACAGATTGTCTAAAGACTGCACCAATAATCAAAGAACCACGATAGCACTTTGTCATATGATGGTTCAAAATAGCCCGACAAGCATCTAGTGTTTTTAATCACAAGGGAGAAAGAGCCCCTATATTCACAGTCAGCAATGTGTGCCACGCAGACAGTAGGACTGTGTGGCAAACCATGCACTGCCAGCCCTGTACAATATTCAGACAGTGCCCTCTGACCGGCATACATTAACTGTCTGTATATAGGGCCATGCCAGTAAAGTGACTGTGCTGCACTGATAAATCCCACAGTTAAATATGGCTCACACTGGAGCTCACTGGAGATATCGCTGCCCATATAGGATAGTACCAGGGCTCCTGTGGGCCATATTCAAGTCTAATGAGGGACTGTATGGCATGCTAATGAGCCCACTGGGCATGCAAAGTGTTAAGGGCCATTTGCATGCCTATTATTGGGCTCATTAGCATGCCACACAGCCCCCGCATGCTAGTTCAGCACTGCCAGGCTGATTCCCTAGTGTCTAGTGGTCCCCACCCTCCAATCACTATAAATGATCTAAAACTTTTATAGATGATTTATTCTGCATCGTAAATGTGATGCATCTGTGCCAGTGTTTGGTGAACTGTCATCACTAATATGTACTGAGTTTCTATTCAGGCCTCAGTCTTACTGGTGGAATGATATTTTTGCTGAATCTCGTAAACTGAAACCAAACTATTCTGAAAGAACGAACGTAGCAGAATGGGTGTGCTGCGATCGATGAATTTAGGTGGTGCAAATGCTAAAGGGCAGTCAGCCCATACATAGCACAGTAAAGCAAGAAGTTGCAAATGCACTCTTTACCATTTGGCATAAAATGCAGGTCCAGTCCAGATAAGGTAAAGTAGCTTTATTGCCAATACAAAACCAGACCATAGGTCCACAGTTGGAGCTTACTACCTGCCCCAGCGCTTCGACTCGCATGAGTCTTCCTCCTATGGTCTGGTTTTGTGCTGGCAATAAAGCTATTTTACCTTATCTGGACTGGATTTGCATTTTATGCCAAAGGGTAAAGAGTGCATTTGCAACTTCTTGCTTTTTTCTGAAGGAACACCCCTGCATGTTTGTAAAATCTTTAGACAGGATAGACTCACAAAACGAGGGAGTAGCTGTGCCATATACATCAAGGATACACTCATGGGACATACATTACCTATGGATAGCCTAGGCAATACCACCCAGACGTTAGCCATTAATGTTCTACTTGGGGCCCACAATAAAGCTCTAACAATTGTGTCCATTTACATACCACCTAAGGACCAATTCAAAGGCTTCCATAGCTTGATGGAGTACATTACGAACCTGCCCCATAATGCTGAGATGATAATTATGGGTGATTACAATGTCAACTGGCATTCCCCTGAAGTAGGTTCCTTTAAGGATGCAATCTCCGCATTCAACCTACCCAGCTTGTTCTGTCATCTACTAGGGCTCATTATAAGATGGGTATGAGTACCCTTCTTGCCTGGATACTGTCCAATTGTCCAGATCATATCACAAACGTTAATGTTCTCCCTGAAGCATTGAGTGACCACTCCCCTATTACCTGTAACTGGTCAAATAAATTCAGTAAATCTCCCCAAAACAATTTTCAGCAGGGTGCTAAAGCAGGGACACACTGAACCCCTGAAACAACACCTCCGTAGCACTGACTGGTCATTACTTGATGCCACAGAGGATATAAATATAGCTCTGGACCACTTCATCAAGCACTTTAATAAAGCTTTCAATATCCATGCCCCTTGAAAAGGAGGAAAATCGGAGGCACCATCAATCCCTGGTTATCCGCCCGACCTAATTAATCAGATGAATCACAGAGATTACCTCTGGTGTCATGCAAAGGCTACTGACAAGCATACAGATGTACAAGAATATAAAACTGCCAGGAATAAGTGCTTCCGGGCTATTCGCATTGAAAAAAAAGCAAGTACGATAGGGGAAAAGCTTGCTGACACTTGGGGTGACAGTGAGAACTTATGGAACAATATAAAAGATGTAACAGGTAAAGATGCTAAGGTTGCACCCACCATGCTAAATATTAATGGAGCCCCCATCGTTGACTCATTGACCATAGCCAATGCTTTTAATAACACATTCACTGACCTGGGCATTGTCCTCCCACCAGACTTCTTCAAGGACATCACTGAAGACACTGAACAGAGGGCAGATGATTCGCTTCCTGCACCACCTCCTTTCTACTTCAAAGAGGTCCCACTGTATATGGTCAGGAAATACCTAATAAAAGTACTTGGAAGTCAAGGCATAGCAGTGATTCCTTTAGACCTCAAATTAGGTGCCCTTACCATTGAAGAAATACTGGTGCCCACTGCAAAGATCCTAAACCTCTCACTGAGACTGACAATTCCCTAAAATCTGGAAGTCAGGCCTTGTTACCCCTGTTCACAAAAGTGGAGACCGCACTGACACTTGGACAGCTGGTTCTGATCACTATCATTTTTGTTATATAAAAAATGTGTTATGGACTGTCTCTCATGAGAGATGCTGAGACAGCATGTGAGTTGACACACACCCCCCCAGGTTTTAGATACAAGGTGTTACCTGGAAGGCCAGAAGCTAATTACAGACTAAAACCGGCCTTAATCAAGAATCTCCTGTTTTTCTAAGTTAAACATAGCTTTAACTGCTAGGAGGGAAATCAGTGTCCATTTTATGACGTTAGAGGAAGAAACCAGGTGATAGCACACTGGTGTGAAATCATAAATGCTTTGATGTATGTGTGAGAGAGGATACTGCTTATAGATGAAAAGAAATTTACAGACTTGATTGGGGAAGTCACATGGGAAAAGAGTTTCTGCTGATGTAACCTTAATTATCTTACCTTCTAATACGATAAAATATCCTGGGTGTATGACTTTTCATAAACAGAGGAGGAGCTAGGTGACCTCATGCAAAGGAGTTGGCCAAGACAGTTTTTTTTTTAAACAGTATTCTGTTTTCCTTCAGACACTATTATCTAGGCTCTGACAAACATCTTTGTGCACTTTAAGCAAGTGTACAGGTAGAGAGAGACAAAATCTAAGTACTGTAGTAGGAATTGCACTGTTAAAACATTGTTCTTTTAAAATACGTTATGGTTCTTGTGTTATATAGTTCTGTATTTGAAGGTTTACATACTTTTATCTATTTTAGTAATAGAGTACCACAGGGCTCCATACTGGGTCCACTTCTCTTTAGCATCTCTCTTAATCTCCCTCACTCCTGTCACATGACAGATCCTCCTCTATGCAGATGACGCTGGTCATATACTAGCAACACTGACCCTGAACCACTGGAACACCAACTTCAACTCAGCTTTGAGGAAGTGGAGGACTGGTTCAGGAAACAAGCCGATTTTGAACTACAAAAAAAAAACGAAAGTCATGTTGTTCAGCGGTGCTCGCAGCAAACACAGATCCAGTGCTCTAACCATCAGGAACTCCTCAAGCGACCCACTTGAACAATTTCAGACATTTCAAGTATCTAGGGGTAACCATGGATAGCTCACTATCATATGCCCAGCATGTTAAGAATGTTGCCAGGTCTGCCAGTATCAAGATAGGGTTACGCCATAGACAAACACAATCTAACACCTGACGCACTTATACTAGCTATCTGTAACTCCATAGTATCCATTGTTGACTATGGTCTGGTTATCTACGGCTCAGCTTTCACCACTATCCTCCGCAGAATATCAGTGGCACTCAATAAAGCATGCCGACTTCTTACTGAGCAGCACACCTTACCCCTTACATGTGAACTGTATGCAAAACAAGTTGGCTTCAGCTAAATGTGAGCATTCACTATCAAACCTGCTTGCTAACTGAAAAGGCACTTCTCGGCTCCTGCCTTCTGGTGTTACAAACTTATTAAATCCATTTTGCAATTCCCAGTACACGCGTAGCTCAGTCAACCAACTTCTCCCTGTCCCAAGATGCCGGACTACACAAGGACAACAATCATTTGCATATAGAGCACCACTATGGTTTAATGTGCTGCCCAGAGATATCTCTTCCTTACCAAAATTGGGACCATTTAAAGGCACTCTTCAACAGCACTTTGCAGCTAACAGTTCCTGCGACTGTTTCATGACATTACCTCAGCAGTATTGACACATCCTTGTACCTACTTCTCCCCTTTTCTCTGTGAATGACCACTTTCACCCTAACGGCTCTGCCCCATTTCCTGCCTCCTTCCCCGATCCTTCTTTCACCTCACCCTTCTCACCCTCCACTTTCTTTCCACTGTTTATCTTCACTTACCTGAATTTTTGTTCACCCAAATCTTAATTATACCTACTTGACAAAGCACCTTGGGCTGCCTCCTTTTATTAGTTTATTTTTGATTTCCTACCAATTCATAGTTGTAATTTTAGTTGCAATTTTTTTTAATTTATTTATTTTTTTTTTTTTACTTTGTTTTTCTCCACTAACCTGGAAAACTCCTTCCAGCATCCTCTGGGTCTCTCAGCCTCTACCTCCCCCGTGACATCTACACTCCTCCTCTCGTGTGCCTCAGCACCACCTCCAGGTCCAAACCCTCCGGAGGTAGGGCCGCCCTATCCACCCAGGGCGCTCTAAAGGCAAAGTGCCGGGCACACGAGCGGACCCATGGAGAGGTGGTCAGTCTGGGATTGGGAGTGTGGGCTGAGGAGGCAGAGGTGCCTTCGTCTATCCCCAGGAGTAGGTTTTTTTTTTCCCGTTATTGTGTAGTTTGTTCCCCCTTGGAGTGCGGCGTGGCATGGCGATGGTATGCCGCAACTCTGCCCCTGCATCCACTGCATCGCCATGCTGGCGCCCCTGATTGCCACTAGAGGCCACTCCTGGAGCAATTGCTTCTCCCTCCTCCCCCAGGAAGAGAGAGCCGTCCTCCAGACACTCGACCCCCGGCCGACCCCAGCAGCACGGGCTCATTCCCGAACCAGGGTTGCCAGCATGGCACGAGTGTTGCATCCAGCACCTCAACCCTCAGCGCCACCAGGCCCGTCTAGTTGCAATATTAATGTCATGTCATATTGTCATTTTAAATACTTTGTCAATATTTTATGTAATACCATCCGTTGTACTGTATATCTGTCATGCTTCCCACTGACGTGGAACCTTTGTAAAGAGCTGTTATGTGCCCAAAGTTATTGTAATCTGAGAATGAATACATAAAAATATAAAAATGGGCGTGATGAAGAAATCCTGAAGAATTTGCCTATTAGGGAACAGCAAACAGTTTTCTCTGTAAAACACAGTGTACTCAAAGAAGTACTAGATTGGACCCATTAAAAATGTTTTTCACTTACAAAAGGTGTATAGCTGAATAATGTTTTGAGCTTTTCACAGTAAGTCTTGTAATATTAAACCCTGCTGATAGGGTCTTTGGGCTTTCCTCGCAGCTATCTGTTGCATATCAGAAACAGTCAACAACCTTAAAAAAATCTTGAAGACATCCGTTGCTTATCAAATACAGCTTATCCTCATATTACCTGGTGTCAAGTGGTCACCCCCACAAATGATTATCAAACCCCCCACCACCCAACCTACCACTCCGGACCCACCACCCTGCACCCCGTATCCGCCCCCAACACTGGTTAGTATAGAGAACAACCGGCACAACCCTCCACTCATCTCCACGGCTGGCTGGCCACTGTCTGAATGTCAGTGAGTGATAATGTATCTCATAACTGCTTACCAGCAGATGATACAGAATGGGTGACTGGGTGGTGGTCGTGGGGCACACTGGACACCAGGGAATATGCGGCTACAGTACTGAATGGGCGACTGGGTGTGGGGGACCACTAGACACTAGGGAACTGTACAGGAAACGGAACAGGTGATGGGGGCACAGCCACTGCACCAGAATAAAGGTAGGTTTTCAGCAGCATTCAACAGCGATGCGATGGCAACTGTTTAGCACTGCCAAAATCACTGAATATACCACTGCACCCCTTATGCATGAGGGATCCCTCATTTGCAAAGGCATAGCAGTATATTCTGAGTGGTCACACTGTCAGGTTTGTGCAGCACATCAGGGGCCTCTGAATATGGCCCCTGCCCCAACCACAGGCGCCATCTATGGGTAGCATGGCACTAACCTGGTTAGTGGTGCACTAACAGCTTGAATATGGGGGCCAGAGAGACAATACCTTATTTTCACATCTACATGGAATATAGTCCTGGCTAGACATGTTTTTGGCCCTTTTGCAGTATTTGCACCTTTTCATGGAGGTCGTTATTCAACCCATCACATGGTCTGATAACTCATATGTTACTGCAGTCGCGATGTTACAACGGTCTGTTAAGACAAACACTATGTTAACAATAAGACACGACAGGGTGTGTATTACACTGTGATAATCACACTCCTAGTGGTGTAGTTTTGTATGAGGCTGTAGGCAGAGTGCCAGTTGCCTCTGGGAGTGCAGTTATCACAGCATAATGCATGTTGCTGGTGTGTCTTACTGCTCTTATAAAATGAGTACCAGGGAATAATAATAAACATTATGAAAATTAAACAAAGAAATCAAAGAAAATTAATGACAATTTGGTGAGACATTTATTTTCAGTAGGCTGTTCTTTTGATTTTCAGAAGGCGGTTTCATAGTCTGCCCCCCCCCAACATACACCCATTAAATGGAATTAGTACTGGGGCAAGAGAGAAGCAGCCCAACTGTGGTGTCCAGGACTGTGATCATGATTATATATTTTGTCAGTAAGATTTTCTCCATCCCCCCACCCCTTTCTGCACCCCACGTCTATATTATCCTTTGCATATCTCTTGCTTGTGTAAAGAAGCATGACTGAGACAGAGGAGCTGACTGGCAGTGCTGCCAACATGAGTATCAAGACTATCCGGGACTGCGTGACACTCCTGCAAGCAGCACGCTGCTATCTATGGTAGCAGTCTTGAAGAAAATACTGATGATCTGTATGTAGTCGGCGTGAAAACTGAAGCAAGAGAGCGGATCACTGATTTATCATTGTACCTCACGAGAGTGAGCTGAAGACTTACAGGGGCAATATAGTTATAATCACAGTTCAAAAAAAAAGCTGTTAGTTACTTCTATCAGTGGGAGCAAGTGAACGAAATAGAAGTGGGATGGGTCTGGCTGCTGTGTACCGCTGCTTATCTGCTGAAGAGACTCAAGTCTTAAGACTTGTGAGGAACTGTAACCTTTCCCTTTTTCTCTTTTTTTAAGAGGTATCTGGTCAGCATGAGTGTAATGGGGCAGTAAACAGAAATTCAGGAAATCAAATCAATCAACTTTATTTAACCAGGCATAAACACCATTGAGCAAGCTCATTTTCAAAGTGGTCCTGGACATTAATACAATACACAGTCACAGATGCGGTACTCAACAATGCGAAGACATTGTACAGGTGATGGTCAGTATAGGTCTATACATACTGGTCTGACATAGGTGCATACAGTTACAATTCATAAAAAGTTTGGAGAGAGAAAGAGCAGACAATCCTTGGCTGTGCCAGCTTATTGGTAATAAGTAGAGAGGAAAGATGGGAGGAATGGTGTGTTTGTGGGAGGGATAGGATGAAGAGGGCCAGGATTAGAGGGGATAGGTTAGTAAGTGCTGGTTATCCCTTACTAGGGATGTGAGGTGAGTGATTCTGAACGTAGGATTCGTGGGAGGAACCAGAGGCGAAGGGCTCAGAGTTGTCTAAAACAACTGCATGTTTCCTTCAGATATTCGGCTATCAGAGCTTTGAATGTGAATAGACCTAGAAGTGAGGAAAGCTTTAATGAGCTTTGTATGACGCTCCAAAGTGATGGGAGTGAAAAACTGATTGCGGCCAAGCCATATGTTGTTTTCACTGGCATACTAACACTGTGCAAGAGGGAGGAAGAAAGCATGTTTGGTGCTGGGTGTGTGGAGATCACATGTGGTCAGAGGGAAAAATAATGGCTGGAGGATAGGGAGTCTTGAATGGAGCCAATAAAATGAAACCAGTAAAACAGCTAATCAAAACACAAAATGTAAACCGTTTTAAAAAAAGTAGGTTTCCTGGATGGCTGATATGTGTTTTAAAGTTTTTCACCATGGCAAAAAATGTTGCCAAAGTAAAAGTGAAAATTCTACGTTTTCCCAGTTGGCAGGACTTTTTTTAGGTTGTTTTTTTTTTTTTCCTGTTTTTACAGTGCATTGTGCTACCATAATGCACTGGTCCTAGCTAGTCATGACTCACCCAATCCATTTTATGAAGGCTTAATATCTCGTTATTTAATGACACTGCATTCAAAGAATGAATAGAACCGCAGTCAAAGAATGAAGTGGAATACCAGAGCACATGCAGCAATAGACGAACACATCCTAAATATATGTGGGAAGGATTTAAAGTGGTCATACAAAGAGATATAACTGCCTATACGTCATTAAAGCGAACACAGTCTGACAAATGGAGGGTGCAGTTAATAGACAAAAATTGTTAAGCTGGAAGCAGATCTGAAGAATATCCTTTACCCACAAGTTTTACAATAACTCTTTACTACTAGATGAGAACTGAAAGACTGTTTAAATGAAAATGTACTGTGTTTGTTGCGGTTTACTAATCAACAATATTATGAAAATGGGAACTTTGCTAGCAGACTGTTAGCAATGCAGCTACATAAACAAATAGCTGATAGGTAAATCCCTAAATTGTGACCTGCTCTGAACTTGACTACTGTTGTGACTCAACCAACTGAAATCCTGCAACTGATAAAGGTTTTATATCGATTTATACATGGCTGAAGAAGGTGATGACTTAAAACAGAAAATGGATATGATTCTGCACCACACAAGATTGATTACCTTCTCCAATACCTGCTGATAACATTGAAGCAGTATAGCTTAGAGGGTTAAAGCACCAAGCTGTGAACCTAGAGACCCAGCAAACCCAAGTTTGAAACTCACAGTTGCCACTTTCATACTATGTGACCCTGAGCAAGTCTTTCAACCTCACTATGTTCCCAGGATGCACAACTGAAAATCAGCTTTGGCTCAATGTGATTTTCTGGTCAAAAATTCTAAAACTAATGAAAGGTTAAGGCCTCAGTTTCAAAGGACAAATTAACCAAAGTCATTAAATTCTTAAAGAATACAGGCCCCAAGACAAGATGGCTTCCACAGAAAATTCTTTAAAGGAAAACGTCCATCAATATATGTGTTGCCACAACTTAGTGTGAGGCAGTCCCCTATTAGGCTTTTCACCTAAAAAGTAAAATGTTACCTTATTCTGTGCTTTTGTAATTTTCTTTTTATCTAGTTAATCAACATTTATGAAAAGCACCACTGGGGCATATCCCAGAACCTCCCGCGACTGATGTCATAGGTGGAGCTCAGCTGCAGGAGAGAGTATGTTATAGTAGGAGTTATTTATAGTTTTGTTTCTTCCTTTCCTAATTCCAATGCCACACTGAGATTAAGTGTAGCCTGCACAGGCTGAGGCAGTGATAACATGTTATCTTTACCTTTTTAGGATCGTTGTTATGTGAAGCACACCCACTAGTTTCCTTTTTCATGTTAATGCAAAACTGCTTATCCTTGTGGCAAGTGTTATTGTTACACTTATTTGCTCAGATTAGACAGGGTTTATCCAAGGGCGCCATCTCAGCCCATTAGAAGGTTGCTCAATATACTCTGATATTAGACCACAACAGCAGGGACAGTAGCAGTAGATGCTGAGAAGGCGGTTGACCACCTCAGTTGGTCCAGAAATTTGAATTTGTAGCCAGTTTCTGCTCGTGGATTAAAACTATATATGGCAATCCTACAGTAAAAATGTTTACCAAAAGAACACTATCCAAAGAATTAAACATTTGTAGAGGACCACAGCATTGGTACCCACTTTCCTGCAGAGTTTGTCCAACAAAATAAAGAAACCCAAGGAGTCAAAATGGGAGGACAGGAAACCAGAATTTATCTTTATGTGGATAATACAATACTCCTTTTGGAAAATCCACAAAAATCCTATCCACATCTACTGTACACCAGATCTTAACTCAATACGGGACATACTGGACATCAGAATAAATACAGCTACTGTACAACTGAAATACTCCTGCTTAGTGGTAACAAAAAAAAAAGAAAGATGGAAACTGTTATACCATATAAATGGGTCAAACAACATTTTCATTATGGGATTCTGATTAGCAAGAAACTTGATCTGCTATGTACCTTGAACTATGTAAGGCTTTTACAAGTCATTAAGGCCCATTACAACCGGTGGGAAGTGCTACCAATGGTGCTTCCTGGATGGGTTGAAACTCTTCATATGAACGGATTCCAAGCTATCCACAGTAACGATACACGTGGGAACAAACGGAATTGGAAAAGAACATGAAAGATATAGTAGTAGACATTATTGACCTAGGTAAATGAATCCAAGACAAAGCAGCTAAAGCAGTCATTTCAGGCATCATCCCGCTAATCAGATGTCATCCGGAGAAAAATAGGACAATACAAAGGATTAATGCATGCTTGTCAAACTGGTGCAATAAATTAGGGATCACATATTTAAACTCATGGGACAGATTTATAGGAAAACCACACTTGCAGAGCAAGGATGGACTTCATTTAAACAAAGCAGTGAAGAGTATATTGGGTAGTAGGGCAATATGTGCTATACTCTATGGTAAGAATTTCAACCAGTGAAGGAGGGGGACTGCTGTATCCCAGACATAAAATTCCTACTCCTCAATGCTAGTAGTTTAAATAACAAGAAAGACAAACTGGAGACCCTTCTGAACAATGAAAAGAATCAGCATAGGTGCCATTTCAGAGACATGGTGGAAGGAGGACACATGGGAAAGGATATACAAGATTATCGGGTATTCAATGTTAATCATACTAGCAGGAGAGGGGAAGGAGTGGCACTGTACATGCATAATGAACTTGAGGCATATGAAATAAATGACAGACAGCAGTGAGGACCCAACAAAGCAATTATGGGTACACATAAACCCACAAATAGTGTCAATGATTTGTGTGTCCTAAAGGGCCCCTAACTTGACAGCTGAAGAAAACAAAAAATTTGTGGATCGACTAAGCAGCATAGCGATGGGAACAAGGGTAATCATAATGGGTGACTCCAACTTCCCTAACATAAACTGACGGAATCAAACCACAGCTGATCTGATTGAAAACCAATTGTTAGAGTTTACTACAACAAATAACCTAGAGCAACATGTACAAAAACACTAGAGAGGGAAACTTACTGGACCTAGTTTTAACAAATCTTGGGGAGGATATATTGGACTGTAAAGTAAGGGAACCCCTTAGTGACAGCGACCATAATATGGTGCAGTTTGCCTTAAGAATTAGATGGGAACCTCTCAAGGTAAAACCAGGGTTAAGTGCTATAACAGGGCTAACATCCCAGGGATTATATGACAAAGTAGGACTGGAAAAGGGACTTTGTGGGGTCCAGCCTGAAGAACAAGTGGGACATATTGTACTGAAAGTTAAAACACTGTGGCCCAGATATTCAAAAGGGTTGTGCATGGCACAACAGTGTTGCGCCATGCGCAACCACTGATACACTAGGCGATATTCAAAAGAGAAAGTGTGGCACAAATCCCAATGCGGGGACGCATCAGTAATGTATGCAGGCACAGGTGGGGCCCCATGCATAAACTGCACAGCCCGACATTCAGCCCAGGATGTGTAGAGCCATGCATGCATAACCCCTACCTGCGCCAGCACAAAGTTAAGCCAAAAACAAAGGAACAACTGATGGCCACCCACAGGTGAGCTGCCACATTGCATGGCGCAACTCTGGCAGCTGCCAGCTTTGGGTGGCCACCCAAGTTCCGGCTGCATCTGGCGGCACCCCCCCATGCCCGATCGCGGGCATTTGTTGAAAGATAGCTCCCTGTCCTATATCCCTGGTGGTCCAGTGGACGCTCTCTGCCGATCGCGGGCATCTGTAATGAAAAGGCGTCCTATATCCCTGGTGGTCCAGTGGACCGCACTCTGCCCGATCTGCGGGCATCTTTAAACACAATGTCCTATATCCCTGGTGGTCCTAGGGTACCCCCCTCCCACTGAGCCCCACCACCCTGCCCCCTCCGATCAGCCAGTGGGCGGCAGCACCTACCGCCTCGCCGCCTGACACCTCGGTAGTGCTGCACGCCCACTGGTTCACAGCATGAGCCAATGAGCATGTAGCCCCTACCATACTACACATTCTAGATATGTGAATGATTCATTCACATATCTGGACTGTAAATACGAGGGCGGCACGCCCATTGGCTCACGCCTAGAACCAATGGGCCTGCAGCCCTACTGAGGTGTCAGTCGGCAGGCGGTGGCAGGTGGTGCCGCCCACCGCTCGACCAGGGGAGCGGGGCAGTGGGGCTCAGTGGGCGGGTGGGGGTACCCAGACCACCAGGGATATAGGACGTTGTGTTTTAAAGATGCCCGTGATCAGGCGGAGTGCGGTCTACTGGACCACCAGGGATATAGGACGTCTTTTCATTACAGATGCCCGCGATCGGGCAGAGTGCGGACCACTGCACCACCAGGGATATAGGTTTTTAACAGATGCCCGAGATCGGGCAGATAGAGGTCCACTGGACCACCAGGGACATTGGACGGGGTTGTTTATTCATACAGATGCCCGCGATCGGGCTGCAGGGGGCGTCGGTCCCCGACGGCTGCTGCCTGGCAGGGCGCCAGGCGCAAGTCATCAGGGATCGGTGCACCTGCATGCAAATGGGGCCATAATGACATGCAAATTGCCCCATGTGCACCTTTGCATAAATTAGCGCCCCATTTGCATGTCAACTTTTGAATATCTTGGGTGCTGTGCATGGAGCAATGGAACTTGCGCTAGCGCATCTCCATGCTCCACTCTGGCCGCTTGCGCTGGTGCTGTGCCACGCACACTGGGGGTGGCCAGGGTGCAATATTCAAAGCTGCTGAGCCATGGCGCAGCTCCTTTGAATATTGCTTAGTCCACACCTCTTCGCAGCAAAGTTGAGCTGCACCCAAGCTTGCGCCACAGCCGGGCGCAGTTTGAATATCTGGGCCTGCATGAATACCATTGTGCCAGAGAAAAGCAAATACAATAAAAAGAGGAAAGATACCCATTTGGTTTGACAAAAACATAAAATGGAGGATTAAGGAAAAAGAGCATATGCAACTTTTAAGAGGAATCCATCTACAAATACATGGTTGGTTTACAAGGATAAGGTCAAGGAGGCATAAAGGGCCATTAGGAATCTGAAACAAGAGTTTAGATTAGCTGCAGGTACTACCGACAACAAAAAGCATTCTATGAATATATAAACAGCAGTAAAGGGAAACCGACGGTGGGACCTATTAAATTAGGAACTCTGTTATGAGGATGGACAACAGATAGCAGAGATTTGTAACTTACACTTTAGAGTATTTACACCAACCAAAGGGGAAGAGGATATAAGCACAGGGATATATAAAAATACTTTGATACCAATGGAGGAAATACAAAAGAGCTTCAGAGATTAAAACTAAAATCCTGGTCCTGATGAACTTCACCCTATTTTATTACAGAAATTAGCAAACAAAATATCAGGACCCTAGCTGATATTCTCCACCTCTATTTCAGAGGAACATTACTCCAAGAATTGAGAGAAGCAACAGTTGTCCCAATGCACAAGAAGGGATCAAAAGCTGAAGTAAATACAGTGAAGCCCACTTAAGTGCACCCCCTTGGGATACTAACTTTTTCTGCACTTACGCGGTCTACATTTTGCGACGTCATGCAGCATAGCAACAGACATGACACAATCCACAGACATAGATGCTGTAATTCCTTAAAACTCTTGTTACCATAAAAAAGTAGATCTTTATTACACACACTGACCCTCCAAAAAGGCAAGAAATAGCTTCCAATATTTTAATTAACAATATCACAGGTCGGCCCACTGGTGCAGTGGTTGGATTTCTGCTTGTAACACAGACGACCCAGGTTTGGGAATAGACCCGGGTGTCGGAGGGACGGCCGGGGGGAAGATGGCTTGAACATCCCATGATGGCTCGCCATCTCCCAGGAAGGGGGGTGCACAGCCCAGTGTTTACCAACCTCTGGTGGAGGCCTGAGGCATGATGGCACATCGGGTCCTGCTGCGTGGGGAGCACAACGGATGTCTGCTCTCGTCTTGACATCCTGGACATTGCACTCCCAAGGAAAATCAGGAAAAATGGCTCTCTGGTCAACCAGATGACTGTTGCTGGTCTCCTGACACCACGAAGCCCCAGATAGCCCAGACCACCCCAGCAGCACCAAGTCCAAGCAAGTAGCGCTGGCCGGCAGCAACGGTGCCTTCCCCTTCGGGGGGGGGGCCATACAATGAAGGGAAGCGCTGGGTTACCCGGGTGGCTGTCATGTGGAGTGGTGGTTGGTGGCAGGG
This sequence comes from Neoceratodus forsteri, assembly GCA_016271365.2. NCBI lineage: Eukaryota > Metazoa > Chordata > Ceratodontiformes > Ceratodontidae > Neoceratodus > Neoceratodus forsteri. The sequence continues at coordinate 687,947,223 of CM057459.1, read as the reverse complement.
TGGAGTGCCAGTGGGGTCCTAGGTGACTCAAGGGAGTGGCCAGCCAGGGAGCGAGGAGAGCAAAAATAAAAATATCACAATACATAAACAATTACAGTAGCACAGTAGCAAGCAACGCATTGCCAACATCTAAGGCTGTTCATGTGTGAAGAAATCTGTCATTTTGTTTGCGTGGAGCCCTGTACAGCCAGCTGCTGAATATATGTCTCAAACTGAAACAATGACAAATCCCTCTTTTCATGCTGGACAGCAAACTGTCTCAACTGCTGTAAACATCCAAGTGTATTAGTATTGGTTTGTCTTCTTCCTCTTCTTCCTCTTCTTCTTCTTCTTCTTTCTGCTGTTCCTCCTTAATGTCATTGCATATTTCAGCATAATTCACTGGTCCTACAGTGGACACATCTATATATCTGACTATGTATGTTATGCTTCTCCTGACATCTGTGTATCTGCCCTATTTGCTTCAAATTGTACTCTGTATGTTCTTTGATTTTCTGTATTTTCCCGGGTCATACCTGAAAATAGGCATGTGTTTGTCTAGTGTACTTACCTGGTTAACAAAAGCTAAATAAATAAAATAAATAAATGTATTTAGTTTTTGTTAACCAGGTAAGCACATTAGACAAAACAGATGCCAGTTTTCAGGTGCGACCCGGGAGGTTACAAGGAAATAAGGAAGCAGATTACAAAACTGAGCTCAGGTAGATAAATATACAGATATTTCACAGATGAGGCAAGAGAGCCAAAAAAAGAAGCATACAGTAACATACATAGGAGCAGGTAACTTAATATACAGACATCACAAACTGTGAGCAGACAGGCAAATTTCAGATACCATTTCAAATACCAAAGGGTGCAAGCACGAGGAACACTGGGGGCAGGCAGGGCTAGGAAGGTAGCCGAGCACAGAGTCCGGGTAGGTGCCCCTCAAAGAGGACCAGTGGTATCCGGTGTGTCATTAGTTTATGAGGGCCACTAGCATTAAGTGCAACTGCAGGCTGAGGAGAGCAGCAAGTGATCCCAGAGGGAGTTATGGAAACCAGTATGGAAGGGTGTAGTGCGAACAAGGGCAGGAAGGGAGTTCCATAATTTCGAGCACAAGACACAAATGCTCTGTCACCAATTTGGAGTGCGGGTATTGGGGACTGGAATATCACAGGACCATGTGACCTTAGGGAGCAGGAGGAGGTGACAGGTTTGAGGAGCTCTGCCAGAACAGGAGAGTGGTCGTTCTTACCACCTTGTCAGTAAAACAACCTAGAGACAAAGCTATGATGCTAGCCAGTGGAAGTCAAGTAAGCTTATTGTAAAAGTAGCAGTGGTGGGTGAGATGCCGGGCTGCAAGTGCAAAGCAGCATATATTATTGTAGGCCACATCCCATTTTGAGAGGTGGGTTTTAGCAGTGTGAGCAAACGTGATGAGTCCATAGCAGAGCGTGGGAAGAAACACCCCACTCGCCAGGGCAATACGTGCAGCGGGTGAGTCTGTTTTTGCTCTGTGTGCCAAGTCCAACTTACTATTTACAGCTGTGCATACAATGTGAATATGCTGGGAGAGGTCAAGCTGAGGGCTAACGCCTCCAAGTATTTGACCCAGTTGGCGACCATCATGGGGAAACCATCAGTGCCGGTAATATGCAAGGGCACAGGGGACGCTTTTAAATTAGCCTGGGAACTGAAGAGCATGGCCTGAGTTTTCTTGAAATTGAGGATAAGCCTATTTTCTTTTAGCCAGGATTGTATATTGCTAAAGTCAGCGTTAAGGTGCTGGTTGATGACACTAATATCACAGGAGTGAGTAAGGATGACCAGGTCATCTGCATGTAAGGTGGCACTGCAGTGGGATGGTACAGTGGGGAGATTGTTTACAAATAGAGAAAATGGGATGGGCCCCAGGACAGACCCTGGGGAACTCAGATTTGACTGAGGTGAGCTCAGAGGGGCCTTGTTAAATTTTGTAAGTTGCTGGCGTCTTTGGGTAACTGGAAAACCACCCAGAACAGGGTGGATAATAAGGACCAGACATGAGTAAGACGCAGATAAACAGGATAAGGCCCAGGAAGTCAGAATGCACCAGTGAACGCATGATCCATAGCAACTAACCTCAGTGGTAATGGCAGGCGGTGGTCACACAAACGAAGATGTTGAGTCAGCCAGCAACTCATGTGACTAGATATATTCGGAAGGTTGGGAAGCAACAACTTTTCAAGGAGTTTGCTGATGGCCGATAAGATGGCAATCAGACGGTAGTTTTCAAGGTTTGTAGTGTCACCTTGTTTGAGAACCGGGACCACCCTTGACACCTTTCAAAGGTCAGGGATCCACAAATATCCACAAATGCACTGAACTCAGCAGCCGACATTCCATCAGGCAGCACCAGCATCAGCATCACCTCCTCACCATGCAGGACTTCCGCGACTTCTGTGTCATTACCCGTGACGTAAAGCCTCCCTTCCTGTAACAAATGACAATTGTTACTTGCTGTACTTCACCCCAAGCCGAGCCTAGCATTTGTATGCCATCTATAATGTTTATTTGTTTTGCTAGATCAGTTGGTGCTGATGTTACTCCACCATCCATGCACATCAGGATCCGCTCGACCACCTGAAACAAAGGCAAAACAGGTTAGCAGGGGATGGTGTTTTTTTGGGTAGGTGGGGGGGTTAAGTGACAGTAATGTTTACCATACAATGTTATAAGTGCTTGACATTTCAAATTATACCCACGTTCATGGGTTGGAAGATTGAGGTAGTGTTTGGTGGCAGAAACAGTAACTTTACATGGGATAGGGTGATGTTTGAATGAGCACTGCAGTTATGTAGCAACATGGCAATTTTTTCTCGCCGTCTCATCTGGGTATTAATTGTCTGCAACCATGGAGGAAAATGTCAGCCGACATCCATGAGTTAACTGTTTGCCTTATAAATCACCAGCAGAATTATTCGTTCTCAGCCATTAAAACACCTGGGCTTGCGTGCGTCACAAACCCACTCAGCAGGTCAGGCCCTCTACTCCCAAAGTGCCAACCTCAGAGCACAGTCTTGTGAGCGGTTTAACAGAACAAGGTAACCCTCTTGTGTGTTTTGTGAGTTCGGATCAACCTTTGGTCTCAAGTCTTGGAAAGACTCAAACTGTGAACCTCTTGCTAATGTAACCAATGCACAGGCTTAGATATTTCTGTCTTGAGGCCCAGATATCTTTGCTCACGGGCACCTAACCAGGTATACGAGAGATGAACCCTTAAAAACTTTAATAAAGACCTCAGATTTAAAACGCTTCTCTTTCCAGTTTGGTATCACCATTCAGCTTATGCCTGCTGTCTGCTATAACCATATATACTCTTCTTGCAAGTGAAGGAAAAACAAAGACAGACCAAGTATGCTCTAAAAAGAATTTTTACTAAAAATAGATAAAAATATGTCAAACACAAAATACAGACCTCATTTCACAAGGCATACAAATCTTTTAAAAGAACAAGGTTTAAACAGTGCAAATTCCTACTTACAGTACTTAGATTTGACTCTCTAAATACCTGTTTACAGTGCTCACAAATCTTTCCTTGTCAGAGTCTAGATAAAAGTGTGTCTGAAGTAAAAGAGAATAATCGTTAAACAAACTGTATTTGCCAACCCCTTTTGTGTGAGGTCATTTAGCTCCTCCTCTGTCAGATTATATATAAAAAATATATATCTTGTACAAAAACAGGCTGCCTTTTCAAAGTATTACATTCAGCAACTTCAGCATAATTCATGTCCTTCAAATGACACTTCTTTGATCTCATGATAAGCTTCCCCCTTTCAGGACATGAAAACATCTTTATGATTTTCACAATCCTGTGTCATAAGCTGGGTTTTCCTCCAACGTCATAAAATGGATATGATTTGCAATTACAGCTGTAATTAACTCAGACAAACAGGAGGTCCTTGATTAGGCCTTCCATGTAACACCTGAAATCTAAAACTGGTGTGAGATCTTTCAGCATTTTCTCATGGCTTTCATCTTTCAGCTGAAACCTGGGGATGAGTGAGGTCATTCTAAGAGCACCAGATTTTTCAGCAGAGACAACCAGTAATACATTTTTATATTTAAAACAAAATGATGAACAGCACTCAGAACTGGCTGTCCACGTCACATACGACTTACCAATGACAAGGAATATTAAGGTTTACTGACAAAAAGTACCTAGCTTTACCCGAGCTTTTTCTTGTAGGGTTTGCTTGAAAGGACAGAGCAAAGGAGCAACATTAATAGAGCAGGGAGAAACATTAAAGGCTTCTTTTGGCTAAGCAGAGTTACTGTCTTGTTACTATTTTGTTTTAGCCTACAGGTTTTGTTTTGGGCTTACAGGTTTTGCAGTCTCTTTCTCACATTGAAGGAGCTAATTGCTTTTCTTCCACAGCTCTTCCTGAGGATTAGGAGTGTAACTGGGGGGTGGAGCTGACAAAAGCTTAGTACCTTCCAACAGAAGGAAGATTTAACACGTCAGGTTACCTTTACTTTTGTCAGAGGGTGCTGTGGTTGGTGGTATTTGTTGGAGCCACTGCCAAAGGTTGATTGTTTTTCACTACAGGTACCTCTACTGATTTTTTGCAGGTGAAGTACCTGCCCAACCTGCCCCCATTCACACCATCCGATGCTCAACCTCTAATATAATACAGCCCCACTTATCCATCCTCGGAAGTAAGGAAGAGGCAGGACTTACTGCACAGCTCAGAAAAAAAATTAATCTTTTCTCTTCACTGACTTTCCCATACATTGCTCAGCTTGGAGTCGCCACATAATTAAGGCTAAAAAAAAAAACTTTGTTTCGCCAACCTGTTCCAATCTTTGCTTACATATATTTTCCTTAAAACAGTTGTTCTAAAATGATGACAGGAAGATAAATAGTCTTTTTACTCTTTAGAAGTCACCCAAGTGGATCCACTCCAACCTTTCCAATCCAAAATATTATAGTAGCAATGGAGATCGTCACTTGTGGACAATGTGGGGCCCTATTCGGCAAGGCACTCTTCTGTGGCCTGGGTCAGTGTCCGGCTTGCTGGGCTATAGCGGACCTTACGGCCCAGCTGAGGGAAGCATGGGCCACAATACATAAGCTCCTGGTAGAATTGCAAACCTACAGGCACCCGCTCATCCCACCTTCAACCCAGCGGCACACAAATGTCAGCACTGGTCCTAGGCAGGATCCAGAATCAGAGGGCTGACAGGTGGTTAGAAGGTGAAGGCAAGGTCGTGTGGCAAGAACTAAAACACGAACATCTGAAAACAACATGCTTATAAACAAACAGATACGCACCACTGGTAACAGAACCAGTCACTGGGCATTGTGGTGCTTCTAGGGAACAACTCACAGAGCCAAAGCGTGATCTAAAGGATACAGAAAACAGTGGCAACAGGGACAAAAAGGTAACATCATAGTGGGAGATTCCATGATCTGCAGAGTGGAATCCCACATAAATTCAAACAGCAGTACCAGGGTCATCAGAGTGTCTCCCAGGTGCATCTTATGCAAAGAGGGACATAAAACACATCAAGCAGATTGTGAAAGGGAGGATGGAACAAAAACACGTAGTCATTCACCTAGGGACAGATAACTTGTCCAGTCAATCAGTTGCAGAGACAAAGGAACACATTGTACATTTTACTAACAGAATATCCTCCCTTTCGTCCACACTGGCATTCTCAGAGGTGCGTCCAGTCTGGAGGTGGGGTGGAAGCACCAAGAGGGTCAGAGAAGAGGACATACATGAGTTCAACTGGGCTGCAGTACAGCCTAGGGATTAGAGTAATGAGCTTGGTACATCCAGCAGACCTGGGTTTGATTCTACAACCTCCACTTGTATACTGTGTGACTCTGAGCAAGTCACTTAACCACCTAGTGCTCCCAGGTTGCCCCTGAAAACAGGCACTTGTGCCTAGTGGGCCTTACCCAGTTACCAAAGAATAAAAAAAAAAAAAAATACAGCTGAGGGAATGGTGCCAGGATAACAGCTACCATCTCATCAGCAACTGGCAGTCCTAGGAGAGGGGCTTCTTTCGGTACGATGGCTTCTACCTGACAAAGGAAGGGGTGAGGGCGCTTGATCAAAAATTTGATGTGTACGTGGTCCATTTAAACTGAAGGCTGGGGAGGTGGCGTCGACACTTACCAAGGCAAAGGGTAAGAAGGTCACTACACCCCTGACAGCAACAAATGATAGGGAAACTACTCCAAAGCATGATAATTCATACAAATTAGGGAAAACTCTTGTCAAAATCTGTGGCAAAACTCTAACAAACTTTTCGTCCAAAACCACAGATACAGATCCCAGGAGTTCCAACAGGGTACAAGCGAGGGGTAGAAACCTTTCCAACAAAGCGTTTTGTCGAAACCACGGTGCAGAATGAAAGAGCCCATAAACCTTTTGTCTGAAACCACAGGTGCAGCCCAAAGGAGGTCCATTAAAGGGTACTAAAGAGGCATGGCAAAACAAAAGCAAATCCACCTGTGCTAAGAGTGGGGGTAGAACATGAAGGGCAATGGCAATAAATGCCCGAAGCCTGACTAACAAAATCTATGACCTCATCGCCATCTTGGCAGAAGCTGAACTCTGCCTAGTTGCCGTGACGGAAACCTGGTTCACAGAGAACCACGGTTGGGACATGGCTATCCCAGGCTACCACCTGTACAGAAGGGACAGGAAATGTAGGAAAGGGGGTGGGGTAGCATTATATGTGCAGGAAGAAATCAAGGCTACAAAGATTCAGGGGATCCTGGATAAGTCAGAAGCATTATGGGTAACAGCTGAGACAGGATCGGGGCAGTCATTAGAATAGGAGTCATCTACAGGCCCCTGTCGCAAGGGGATATTGGGGACAAGGAAATGATGGAGACATTCCACAAAATGGACAGACAAGGGTGACACAATAATAGTAGGGGATTTTAACTTGCCAGACATAAGCTGGAAATCTTGTACAGCATCTTCATTAAGAGGAAGGGACTTTATATTGCCCTGCAGGTACAGGGCTGAGGCAGCTTGTGGAAACTCCAACTAGAGGTGAAGCTGTCCTAGACTTGGTTTTAACTAACAGCGACAGGGTAATGGAGGTAGGAGTAGGGTGCCACTTAGGAAATAGCGACCACCGCATGGTGAGATTTAAAGTAAACACTAGTGAAGACAGTCATTTCAAGATCAGGGTTTTGGATTTCAGAAAAACAGACTTTCAGAAGATGAGAGATAACCTGTCAGAGAATCTTAGATACAGGGAAGAGAAAGGAGTAGACGAAACGTGGGAGTATCTCAAAGGAGCTATCACAGAGGTAACTGAACAGTGCATCAGAAGGGTGAGCAAGGTAAATAAGAAAAGGAAACCCTTCTGGTTCTCCAGGGAGGTGGCTGCAATAGTAAGGGAGAAAAAGAAGACAAACACAAAGTTTAGGGTGTCAATGAAGGATGAGGATAAGGAAACCTACAAGGTAGCACAGAGGGAAGCTGGTAAGGCAATAAGGAAGGCTAAAGTCCTGACTGAACTGAGGATTGCGCAGGGGGTAAAGGAGGGAGATAAAGCCTTCTTTAGGTACATAAAGGAAAAGAGGAAAACCAAGGTGGTGGAATAGTTAGAGACTAGCAGATACTGGAGGGAAACTAGTAGAGAAAGATTGCGAGAAAGCAGAAGTCTTAAGCCAGTACTTCTGTTCTGTGTTCACCAAAGAGTGTAGGGGATGGGCCAAGCCTGCATAGCAGCAACACCCACAGACCAGGGGTTGACACAAGCCCCTTCACAGAGGCTCAAGTCTTGGAAGTTTTACATAAACTAAAGGTGGACAAGGCCATGGGACCAGATGGGATTCACCCTAGAGTTCTCAGGGAGCTGGGGAGTGTACTAGCAGCACCTCTAGCAGAACTTTTCACCAGATCACTAGAGAGTGGGACCGTGCCAGATGACTGGAAGAGGGCAACAGTGGTCCCACTCTAAAAGCAGGGAGGAAGCTGGCAATTACCGTCTAGTAAGCCCCATGTCAGTGGTAGGGAAGTTGATGGAGACACTACTCAAACAGAGAATCATAATGTATCTGAAATCCAGTGGGCAGCAAGACCCAAAAGAGCATGGTTTCACCTCAGGTAGGTCTTGCCAAACTAACCTGGTCGACTTCTTTGACTGGGTTACAAAGACAGTAGATCAGGGAGCAGCGGCGATAGATGTCTCTCTGGACTTTACCAAAGCCTTCGACTCTGTTCCACACAGAAGGCTGACAAGGAAGCTGGACCACATGGTGGTGGGCAGGGAGGTGGTTGAGTGGGTGAGTAGCTGGCTGAGAGGAAAAACAGAGGGTTCAGATAAAGCGAGCATTTTCAGCTGACAGGGAAGTGACCAGCGGGGTACCTCAGGGTGCAGTACTGGGTCCCCTACTCTTCAGTGTGTTCATAACTGACACTGCAAATGGGCTGGAAGTAAACTGTGTGTTTGCTGATGACACCAAGATTTGCAACAGAGTGGACTCCCCTGAGGGTGTAAGGAGTAGGACTTCAGACCTGAAGAAACTGGAGAAGGGTCAGAAACATGGCAGCTGAAATTCACTGCCAAAAAGTGCAAAGTCATTCACTTAGGTAGAAACAATGCCAAAGAGGATTACAACCTGGGAGGAGAGAAGCTAGCCTCCACCAGCCCGGAGAGGGATCAGGGGTCATTATATCAGAAGACTTGAAAACGGGTAAACAGTGCGAAAAGGTGGCACTAAAAGCAAGTGGGATGCTGGGCTGCATCGGAGGGAATCCAAGTCTTGGGAGGGGTGGTGTTACCACTCTACAGGGCACTGGTGCACCCCCACTTGAAGTACTGCGACAGTTCTGGAGACCGCACTCAAAAGGGACATAGAATCTAGATGGTGCAGAGGAGGGCCACTGAAAATAATTCTAGGACTGCACCATATGGCATACCAGAACATGCTGAGGGACCTCAACATTTACTCCCTGGAACAGGAGGAGAGAAGTGACATGACTGAGACTTTTAAATATATGAGAGGTATAAATAAGGTTAACGTTTAGGAGCTTTTCCAATTCAAAGAGAGAGAAGAACAAGAGGGCATGACATGAGGCTGAAGGGAGGGAGGTTCAGTAGTAATACAAGGAAGTTCTTTACAGAGAAGCTGGTGGACCCATGGAATAACCTACAAGGAAGCAGTGGGGGCCAAAATGATAAGCGAGTTCAGAATGCATGGGACAGACATAAAAGGTAGCACTACAGAGAAGACAAAGGAGGGTAGAGACAATAGCACCAGGTAGGTTCTTGGGCAGACAAGATGGACCTTGCGGTCCCTTCTGCTGTCACTTTCTATGTTTCTATGTTTAAGTGGCTTCATTTTTTCATTCCCAGTCATATTGCTGCACAGAAATTCTTTCTCTTGCCTCCCGCTTGTACCCTGTCTTTCTATGCAGGCGGAGGCAGTCGGTGGCGCAGAATAGGTGGTCTAACACTTCAGCCTCGATCGCCCCTTTGGGAGAGAACCCATTCTTGGGATCCTTGCTGGTGAGCTTGTCACAGCAAGCCATCTGAACTTGCAGGTCACGAGTTTCCCCCTGTTGTGGAAGAACACCTTCTTGAACTATCGGCCATCCAGAAGGTTTGGAAGTCCATGCGCTCCTTTGAATCTCCTATCTGGTCTTCCACGGGGACTAGGTTGTCCTCGCCCACAAGTCCTTCCGGAGGCGATGGCGAGTCTTCCCAGGAGTATTGCCTCTACCAGGTTATCCCCATTCACCTCGGAGGTCGTATATAGTTCCACAGGAACCTGTTTAGCAACTCACCTACCTAAGCAGCGTAAAGCTGAAGTTGAGGCCCACACAGCTGTTTGTAATCTCGCTGTAGCCGCATCTGGCAGACCTGCAGCCAAGTGGATGTCGGCCGGTGATCACCCCATGCAGGTCTCACATGGCGGGCGGGCATGGGCCTCCCAGAGGATAGTGCTCATTTTACCCATCCTCCGCTGCACGGTGGCTATCGAGGATACTCCGGTCAGGATATCCGCGGGGCTTCCCGCCAGTACGCTACCGTTCCCCCGCCACATGACCTTGGGTCACGGTGCTGGTGGGCCTCGGTTCCCAGTCGTTCCACTAAGTAGGGGTGTGCTTGCCTCCTCTCGAACTACTAAGGTGCCAATAGTATGGATGAACAACATATCCGTCCCTAAATACAGGTTACTCACTGTAACGGGTTCTAAGATAGCATATATTTACATCCCTCATTCTAAGCCTCCCGACCAACCTGGCCAGCGGGAACAATCTGGCGTCCGAGGGGGCTAAGGTTTCACCCAGGTGGGTGGAGGAGCCACTTGAGACCTTCGGCAAGTTTAAGCGGCAAAGGACCTGCCAACAGTGTGGATGAACAACACACCATTCCCTAGAATCCAACACAGGTAGGTAACCTTTCAGGGACATGGATGCTTTGTTCATCCACACTGCATCGAAGGGTATCCTTGCGCTTTAAATCTTGCCGGAGAATCAACAGCTCACCCACCAGTGTACGCTCTGGCTCGCCCATGAGCCACAGATCTTCACTACAGCTTGGGCTCAGACTCCCTCATAACGCTCTGCGTATAAGACTGGTTCCTAATTCTTGGTTTCCAATTTAAAGATTTTGCTTAAAGACTTTGGTCTTCATCCCTCACGGCCACGATGGACAATCGACTCCGGTTTTCAGCGGTGCCCTTGTGGGCGAAGATGTCTCGGATGGATCCACACCCACGTGTGTGTACTGCTTTGGAGCCGCAAACACGTCCCGCGAGGCTGCGAACCTGTGCTCTCTCCTTCTACCGACCTCGTCACCGAAGACCGTGCCGCCCGTTTATAACTGGGGCGCCCGAAGAACGATTCCACCAGTTAAGTCAAAAGAGGCCCGGTCGGCGGTTTCCACGGACGGCTCGGCAGATCAGCTACGAGCAGATGACCCCCTCGAAAGAGGCGCGAGCGCGCATCTTCGAACCATGACTTTTATTCCGCTTTCCCGGGGTTCCTCTTCACAGCTTCTTTTAAGACTTTGTCTGTCCTCTCCACTAGGGGAGGGAACCAGCGCTCGTCGGACCTTCATCTACCGGTCCAAGAAGAAAGACAAGGGTAAAGTCTCTTCGTCGATGCTCTTGGGGCGGGAAAGGTTCCTCTCCACGAGTTGTCGACCCATCGACTTTGGTCAATCATTAGAAAACCTGGCCACTGGTCTCCACGGTGTCCCCGTCAGGTCAGTTGACCGAGACTCCCATCGACACAGTAGAGATCTTTCTCGACCCGTTGAGCGGGTTGTACACACCAACCAAACCGAAAATCCCATCTCCGCTTCCCCGGTGGGAGTTAAGGATCCGTGGGCTAACCAGTGCCTCCGGTTCCGGATCCCTTTGGTGTTCCCTACGAGGAGCCAGTTCCACCACGTCCCCTCTCCGCAGCGTCCCGGAAAGCCGAGTTCTCGGTCTCGGACTTCTTAGCGGTCCAGCCGATCCCGCCATCAGACGGTCTGGCACCATGATGAAACTAACCGCCCGTCCTCTTCCTCCTCCTTGGATGAGGGGAGGCTTGACGCAAAGTTGCGTCCGGCGTCTGAGGACCTCATGTGGCAACTAGCTCCTTTTGGCGGGAATAGTCGCCTTGACCGTTAAGTGGCTGTCACCGAGCGGCCAAACCAACCCCGTTACCCAGGAGCCTGTTGTCAGGCGGTTGTTGGCGAAACCAGCTGCTCCACGATTCGGTGGAACCTCGCCTCACAGCCACGAGTTTGGGGCTCCGACCAAGAATTCTCGGTGGCTCAGTGTCTGCCCCATAGCTTCAGTCACCTCACTCCCGATTGCCCAAAGCAGGCTGGAGGGTGGCTCAGGCCCCGAGCAGCTCTTCGCGGACTCTTCGAGTCCGGACAGACATTCCTCTTCTTCTCCAAGCGACTGGACTTGGAGTCCTCTGAAAGGTCAGTAGCTGGGAGACAGACGCCGGCCAGTCACAAAGGGTTGCTCAGACTCATCTGGAATCACAGGATGCAGCAAAACCTGTATCCAAGCGGGCCAGTATCCCTCACTGGACATAGTTGGACCGAGGATTCTCTCAGAGCCTTCCTGTGGCTGAGGCCATTGTGGCAAACCCAGCCTTGGAGCTCTGGCAGCGTCCTGCTTCCCCTGTCCTGCGCCTTAAGCCCAGGATGGCCAGAAAGTATGTGGTCACCAAGGTTCCTGTCCAGTTCTCGAACATCCCTCGGCGAGGGTTGAATTACCGACAGCGTTTTCCAGCGTGCGGAGCGCTGGGGCATAGGACAAACCTCCCGACAAGGAGTCCAAGAATGGACTACAGGGCAAAAGTCTACACTACGTCCTCCCTTTCGCCGATCAGGTCAGCTCGGCGTACTGATGGCACATTTTCTCACGCTGGGCTCCTGGACAAGCTAGTCCCTCATCTCCCGGAACGACTGCAGACCACGGTCAAGCAGGTGCGGGGTCAGGTGCGGCCAAGCAGCAACTTCAGACTGCTTTGGACATCCGGTGATTCATCGCAAGGTCAGTAGCGGCTGCAGTGGCTATAAACCGTCAGGCATGGCTGAGAATATCCACCTTCACAGCGATACCCAGCACAATTGGCGGATGTTCCCTTCTTGGGACCCACCCTCTTCGCCCTGGGTGGAAGGCCACCTCAGGATCGAAAAGTCAATGCCACCTTGGACTCGGTATCATCAGCTCAGAGGACAAGGCGCAGGACCTCAACCCAAACCCTTACGTCCGTCCTAAGCTGACACATCGGCCCAACAACACACAGAGCCAGCAGCTCACGCTTGGCGTCCCAAACCCAAGCCTCAAACTTCCTCTTCCAGGAAGCAGGGAGGTAAAGGCCAGAGCAGTCCCTCGGCTGGATTCCTCCTCCCAAACCTGCAGTGTCGGGTTGAGGGCGCCTCACCAACCTCGTCACCTCCCCAGAGTTCCCTCCGTGGGGGCAGCTCCAGCCACTTCCTCCGCCTGGTCCTATTACCACAGACAGGTGGGTGTTGGAGTGGTAAAGGGCCTGCCTCTGGAGTTGAGCAGGCCCCACCCTTCCAAACCGTCGCCACCTCGGGGCCTCGAGTCACAAAGCCTCGCTGTCAGCTCGCCGAGCCAACATCGCTCTCCTCCCGAGAAGAAGGTGATAAAGAGGTGGCAGACCCTCCCTAAAACCCGGGTTCGTGTCCAGGTACTTCCTGGTTCACAAACCGGACGGGTGGCTGGCCCATTCACGACCTTATCGACCTGAACAAGTTCCTAAGGTCTCGAACCATCAGGATGGTCACTCTTGCTCAGATAATCCCATCCTTGGAACCACGGGCAAGTGTGGTTTGCTCTCTGGACCTACAGGAGCGGCTCTTCACGTCCCTATCCATCCGTCCCATCAAAGGTTCCCAACTCGCGGCGGAAGGTTCCCTTACAGTTCAAGCCATGCCCTTTGGTTTATCTCCAGCTCCCAGGGTCTTCACCAAATGCATAGCAGTGGTAAGCATTCACACAGGCGCCCGGGGTGGTTGACCTGGGCAGGTGGCTGATAGCAGCCCCTCCAGGCAGAGGTGGAGGCGGTCCAAGTTACCAGGCCCTCGGGTTTGCTCTCAGGTCGGCCTCCTCATCAACGAGGCCAAGTCGAACTCGAGCCAAGCAGGTGATTCTTTTCATCTGGGCAGCTGAGCTCTCCTTCGAGCCGAACCACGGCTCCCAGCGGACAGGACCGAGGTTCTTTCCTCCTTGCCCAATCATTTCTGGTTGGGCAGGCACCTGCCAGGACTTCCTCGCCTCCTGGGTCTCATGGCGGCCTGTACAAGCGTGGTCCGTTGGGCCCGCTGGAACACGCGCCCCTTCAGTGGGGCTGGCCAGCCAGTGGTCCTGGCAGCTGCGATCCATTGGACCAGCTAGTGGCGGTGACCCAGTGGATGGGCAACTCTCCAGTGGTTGTTCCAGTTCATCTGGGAGGAGCATCCCGTTAAATCCGCCTGAGCTGGCGGTCTCTATCAGCCGATGCCTCTCTGATGGTTTAGGGTGCCCATCTGGGGGAACACCGAGCGCACGGCCTCTGGTCCCCGCGGGAGTCCCGATGCCACATCAACCTGCTGGAGCTCCGAGCGGTCCGCGTAGCTCTCACCGCCTTTGCTCCGTTTCTTCGGGGTCAAGTGGTCCGGGTCCAGACGGACAATACCACGACCATGTACTATCCAAACCACCAGGGCGGGACGCGCTCCATGCCCCTATGCAAGGAAGCTCTCCGTATCTGGTCACTCGTGTGCAGCCTGGAGGCGGATCTCCTAGCCATTCATGTGGCAGGAGCCTCCAACACCCTGGCCGATGCCCTAAGCCGGATAGGGGCTGCCTCCCAGTGGTCTCTCCTGCCGGAGGTAATGCGAGATCTGTCCTCCCATTGGGGGCACACCTCAGGTGGACCTGTTTGCCTCAGGGAGAATCAGAAGTTGAGGATGTTCCATAGCCTACCCCCCTCAGCAGGGCTGTCTGCAGGGATGCCTTATGAGACCGTGGAGCCCTGGCCTCATCCCCGATTCGCTCCTTGATACACAAGGTGCTGCTCAAAGCAAGGGAGGGACAAGGCGAGGTGATTCCTGATAGCCCAGACTGGCCCCGCCAGTTCTGGTACCAGATCTCCTCAGCCTCAGCTCCAGGCTTCCGAGGCAGCTTCCAGCTCACCCAGACCTGCTCAGTCAATCGGGAAGGTATTCCATCGGACCTTCAATCCCTCCACCTGACGGCCTGGTTCCTGAGCGGCTAGAGTTCCAGGCCTTGGGTGAGTCCGGCGAGGTCCTCAAACTAGTTGGGCGTCCCATCAGGAGTCGACCAGAAGATGCTCGCCTTCAAATGGAAAGGTTTTCCATTTGGTGTCGAACAGGCCTGGACCGTCCTCCTGTTCCCTGGCGAGCATATTGGACTACCTGTGGTCCCTTTCTCAGCAAGGGCTTAGGTCGACGACCCATTAGGTGCACCTGGCAGACATCTCTGCTTACCGGGCGCGGGCCGGGAAGCAGTCTGTGGCGCAGGAGAAGGTGGTCTGGCGCTTTTTCAAAGGCCTTGATCACATTTCCCCTCCGGTGTGAGAACCTCCACCTCCATGGGATCTACTGCTGGTACTGGCAAAGCTCATGGGCAAGCCATTCGAACCAATACACAGGTGTGAACTCTCTCACCTGTCATGGAAGACCGCCTTCTTGGTGGCTGTCCGTCAGCCAGAAGGATGGGAGAGCTCAGGCGCTTTCCATGAGTCTCCTTACCTGGTCTTCCACAGGGACAAGGTTGTCCTGTGCCCCCCACCGAAATTCCTTCCGAGGTGGTGTCGAGTTCACCTTAACAGGTGCTGACTCTGCGAGTATTCTACCCCAATCACACCTCGGGCCGAATATAGGCTCCATACTTTGGACCCTGAAGGCGCTCGCTTACTATAAGGAGCGCACGCAGCTTGAAATCAGGAGAGTTAGCCAGCTATTTTGTCACCCTCGCTGAAGCCGCACCTGGCAGACCTGCAGCCAAGCGGACGATGACGTTGGTCACCTCCTGCATAGATCTCTGCTATAAGTTGGCGGGCATGGAGCTCCCAGAGGATAAGAGCTCATTCTACCCGTCATACTGCTGCATACGTGCTGCTTCAGGGGCGTCCCTATCCAGGAAATCTGCAGGGCTCTACCTGAAGTCAGCACACCTTCATCACCCATTACCCACATAGACCTTGAGTCACGCCGGGATGCTGGTTTTGGGGCCTCGGTTCTCCAGTCTCTCTTTCTCAAGTAAGTATCAGGGGTGTGCGTCTTGCCTGCCTCCTCCCGGAGAACTGCTAGGAGTCTGCCAGACAGTGTGGATGAACAACATATCCATGTCCCTAGAAATACAGGATCTTACTTCGAGATAGAGCTCTTGCAGCAGGTAACACCATTAGGACTGAAGACGGCAGGCATCAGGACCCCACGGGAAAAATTCTAGCTAGCTATCTTCAGCGAGGACCTCGCCCGCCTTGGTCCCGCCTCCGGCGTCAGGCGTGGTACTACAAGAGCGGTGCCAGAATCTCCAGTTCTTTCCGCCGTCCGGGTGCATGCCTCGACCCTCCGGTCTTAGTCTAGCTTGTGACGTGGTTGCTGAACTTCCTCCGGAATTTACTCCTACTTGGATATTTTTTCGCTGATGTCCTCTCCGACCTCAGGGCATACATGAAGGTGTGCTTGTGGAAGCAGATCCCCTTTAAGGACCCCACATGGCCTGCGATGCGGTGCCTGGGCCCCAGAACACGCATACCCAGGCCTGTTCCCTCTGCCAAGGGTTCAATAGTGTAGCAGATCCGGCGACAGAAGGCTCTTCAGGCGTTCCTGCTAGAAAAAAGGTGAGAGCCATGTCCTCTAAGGGGAATCTTGAAATCCCACAAGCGCACAACAGAAAGGAGAAGGACCTTCAGGTCTCAACTCGGGCCTCCGAGTCCGCGCAGCTCAGGCCGAGGTGGACGGTCTCATCCAGGGCCTCTTCTCTCCCCGGCTGTGGTTCCAGTTTCTGCTCTTCTCAGGCCCCTCCGCCCAGGCCGTCGTCGTCCTCCGCCCCAAGGCCTCGGCGAAGTCCGGGAGGCGTCCACCACCACCACCATAAGTCGGGCTCCGCCCGTCGGCCGACGTCCGGTCCTCTTCCAGTTCCACCGGAGGAAAACTTTGAACTTACCCTCTGAAGAGCCCGGTAGTCCCAAGCGCGGCTCGACCTCCGTCGACCGCCCATCACCCCTCCTCGGGCAGTAAGTCGGCCAGTGAGACCCGTCGTCGGCAGTCTTCCATCGGACGTCGGTTGGGGACCCGGCGTCTGCCACCTTCCTGAAGAGGACTCCTGTGCCTCCGACTGTCATCGGGCAGGGTCACTAGCGGAGGAAGATCTTGTGGCCCGAGACCAGGCAGGCGACCCGGCCTCGTGCAGTCTCCCAGGGCTCGCCCGCGCTACCGAGGTCTCTGTGGGAGCCGTCGCGGGACCCGGCGACCGGCACCTGGGCGTCATCGGGATTGTCTTTAAGCGGATGTAAGGATCTCTTCACATACTGGTGGGACACCATCCAAGAAGGACGTTAAGCCCACCGCTCTTCCTCCTCCTCCTCCCTCGGCTCCCGCCCCCCTCGCCTGTAGGGTGGATTAGCCGTTCAACTCTCCCCAGGGGTCAGATCTCCTCCGGAGTTCGGTCAATAAGAGAGACCTCCGTCAAGATCTTCTTCTGGTTCACCTAGCCCAAAGAGATCAGGAAGGCATGAGCGATCGCCCGTCGGACGGAGGACACGGGATCAGTTTACTCCACCTCTAGTCCCCATCTCCAATCTCCTTCCCTTCTCGGACCCACGTGAGATGCCACGGTCTCCTCCGGATGACCCCTCGTTCATGGATATCATGCACCATATCCAGGAGAACATGGGGTGGGATGCGGAAGAGTTAGACCCCGAAAGGTTACGCCTTGCCAAGTATCTTCAGCAGAAGGACCCGAAGCCTGTGGTGGTGCCACCCTTGGTGGACACTTTTGTGGATGTCACCAAGGCCGCGTGGAAGCGTCCACATTCGTTACCGGCGGTGCCGAAGAAAGCTGACTGTCTATACAAGGCTCCTTAGGAGGACCTGTATTTGATGCATCAACCTCAGGCCGATTCTCTGGTCATAACAGCCTCACATGACCGGTCACAGAGGCCGCAGCATTTGAGCACACTGCCACGGATCCAGAATCAAAGCAATTGGACTCTCTGGGCGGCGACACGTATGCTTCCGCTACCTCGCCATCAGATCACAAATTACTTGACCCATGGTTTCAGTTTCAGAGCGCTCTGTGGGAACAGGGTCTGGAGGTAGCTGAGAAACTACGAAGGTGAGCAGAAGGAGGAGATGCTCAGCTCCTCCGCTCGGGTTCAGGCAGTGGGGACCCAAAGTGCTCAGAGGCGCCTCACGATTCCAGGGACTCGTCGGCCGAAACAACAGCTTCAGCGTTGCCTCGGAGACACTCCTGGCTCGTCTCCTGCTTCACCCGGACGTCCAGAAGAACATTATGGGCGCCCTTCGAGGAGATGTTTTATTTGGTAATCCTTGAGGAGAAGATTATTACCAAACTACAAGAGCCGGGAAAGGCGGTGGAGGTCGGTACAGGCCATGCCTTACGTCTAGAGCTCAGTTCTTCGTAGGAACCAAAGCCATTTTCGATGAAGCGGACACAGAAACAGCCCGCTCGCTACACAACAGAAGGGCTCTGGTTTCCATGAGACCCAGGGTAAACAACCCAGCTAGCAGAGGGCAGCGCACCCCTAGACCGACCCAGCCAAGGGCCCCATCTGCCGCCACAGCATGACTCCTTTCGCGCCCGCCCTCAGGATCAGCGGAAATTATGGTCGGGGGTGCATTGCGAACTTCCTGCCGGGATGGCGAAGCGATCACCACCCACAGGTGGGTTATGACGATAGGTCAGTGTCGGCCACTTTATAGAGTTCGCAGAGAAAGCCACCCTCGGGGCCTCCTATGCTCTCCGGTATCGGGTCAGCACGGAACCTTAATTTGCAGAAGTACTGCGCTCCTAGAAAGAGGCGATAAAGTCGTCGAGAACCAGAGAGGACAGGATATTATTCTCACTTCTTCCTGGTTCCCAAGAAAACAGGGACCTCCGTCCGATTCTGGACCTAAGCGACCTCAATATGTCGATCATACAGAGATTCCCGCATGGTGACCCTTCAGGGTCTTATCCCCATGCTGAAACAAAGGCGTCTTTTAGCGTCCCTAGACATGCAGGGCCAGCGTGCCTGCATATCCCATAACTCAAGCGCATCAGAGGTTCCTGCGCTTGAGTTTCTGAGCCACCATCTTCAGTTCCGGGCTCTCCCGTTCGAGCTGTCATCCGCACTAAGGGTCTTTACCAAATGCATGGCAGTCGTGGCAGCATCTCTAAGGAGACAGGGCCACTCACGTGTTCCAGTACCTGGGCGACTGGCTTCTCATGGCGCCTCAAAGAGGCTCTTGCTCGTGATCCAGGACACTCAGGACTTGTTCGATCGCTGGGCATCCTCATAAATCACGAAGTCCCTCTTGGTACCGTCGCGAAATGCATAGTTTATAGGCGCAGTACTGGACACGGTCAGGGAAGAGCTTTTCTTCCGGCCGACGGGCGGAGCGCATCAGGTCCCTCATGGGGCCTTATCACCGAACCAGACCGTACCGGCCGGGTCGGTCCTTCCGTCTTCTCGGACACATGGCTGCGGCCATTCCTACAGTCCCTCTGCGACTCCACATGCGAATACCCAGTGGATGCTCAAGGCGCAATGGGACCAAAGGCAAGACCATTTGCAGCATCCGGTCAGGATCACGAAATCCGTGATCCGCGACTGGCAGTGTGGTTAGCCACGAGTTGCGCTTTCAAGGCGTCCGTTTGCAGCGCCGTCCCAGGAGATAACCCTCACCACGGACGCTTCAGGTCTCGGTGGGGGCACACTTAGATGGGGTGATCTCAGGGTGCATGGACCCCATTGAGCTCATCTTCATATCAATGTCCTAGAATGAGGAGCAGTCCTCTATGCACTTCAGGCATTTCGATCGATAATTCCACGTGCACTATCCTGCTTCAGACAGACAACACGGCGGTAATATTACCTCAACAAACAAAGAGGCGACTCTACCCCCTTTGCAGGAGGCCATGAGAGTGTAGGATTGGGTATCGGACACGGAGCAAACCTGATTGCGGTTCACGCTCCGGGTGGGAAAACACGATCAAGAGACGGCCTGAGTCGCTCCCAGGCCAGAGTCCACGAGTGGGAAACTTCTTCAGGAGGTGGCAGAGGATCTGTTCCTTCGATGGGGAACTCCAGAGCTGGATTTATTCGCATCCCCATCAGCATAAAACTGCCCAATTTTGCTCGCTGGTCCAGGGCCTGGTGTTTTCTGGCGAGAGCGTTGTCCCTCTCCTGGGTGAACAGATTCTCTATGCCTTCCCTCCCTTCCCGTTGATCCAAAGGTTCTTCTCAAACTGCGAGGAGCAGCGAATGATTCTGGTGGCCCGTTCTGGCCCAGACAGATATGGTTCCCTTGCTGGCACAGCTATCTGGGAACCCCGCCTCCCGTTGCCGCTCAGCTCCCACCTACTGTCTCAGGAGAAAGGTTCATTGCTCCATCCGGTTGCGTTCTCTGAACCTGCATGCTTGGCTCCTAGAGACATAGCCATCTTGCATCACGGGGTCTGTAAGGAGGTTGCAGAGGTTCTCTCGCAGCGAAAGCCCGACAACGCATACTCGTATGCCATGAAATGGCGTTTTTGTCTATGGTCACGGGCTTGTGACCTTTCCCCTTTAGGTTGTCCTGTGGGAGTAGTTTTAGACTATCTCCTTTCTCTCTTTCATTCAGGACTAGCCTACTCCTCCATCAAGGTGCACCTTTGCGCTATTTCTGCCTACCACCTTCCGGTGGGGCAGCGTACTGTTGCGCAATTAGACGCCTCTCGGGAATTTCTCAGAGGAGTGTTACACCTTAGGCCTCCCATCAGGGACCCAGCCTCCATGGGATCTGCTCTTTGTCCTGGAACAACTTACGCTCCCCCCCTTTGAGCCTGCCGCGGATTGCGAGCTACGTTTTCTGTCGTGGAAGACATTATTTTTGGTTGCTGTTACTTCAGCCAGCAGGATTTCTGAGCTTCACGCTCTCATGTGCAAAGAGCCTTATTTGGTTTTTCACGGGACAGAGTATCCCTGAGGGCGAACCTAAATTTTTGCCTAAGGTGGTTTCGACACTCACTTTAAACCAGGATATCGACCTTCGGTCTATTTCCCGAGTTACTCTAATAGAGGAGGCTTTGCTCCACACCTGGATGTTCACGCAGCCTGAGGTATTACCTTAACAGAACTAAACCCTCTCAAGGTTCTGACCAGCTTTGTCTCCTTCTCCCAGAGAATGAAGGGCCAACCAGTATCCAAACAGACTTTGTCCGCTGGCTTGTCCAGTGTATTTGATACTGTTACAAAGATTAAACAAAAGCCCCTCCGGGTTCTATCCGGGGTCATTCTACCAGGGTATGGCCACTTCCTTTGCAGCATGGAATGTCTCCATTTCGGCTATTTGCGCTACTGCACTTGGAGCTCTGTGCATACCTTTATCAGGCACTACAGTCTGGACATAGCCTCTCGCGAAGATCGGTTTCCGCCTAAGCGGTGCTGCAGGGTCTCCTGTCCTGAGTCAGGGCTTGGAATGTTATTTCTTGTCTTTCTACCTCCTCCCGGATCTTCTGGTAGCGTTACTGCTTGGGAATCAGTCCTAATGGTGTTACCTGCTGCAAGAGCTGTATCTAAGTAAGATAGTACAGTTCGTAAGAACTTACCGTAACAGTAGATCTTCGAGAACAGCTCTTGCAGCAGGTACCTTCCCGCCCACCTTCCCCCTTAGAGGAGGCAGGGCTCTGCTCCTGCTTGTATCGGGATTTTCTCCTGATTGTCTTCTGACGGTGGATCCTCGGTCTCCCTTCTGATGTCATCCTCGGCCGGGAGTCTCCGGCAGGAGAACAGGGATTCTGGCGGGACCTCCCTTATGTACCACGCCTGGCCGCCGGAGCGGGACCGGCGTCAGGCGGTCCCGCTGAAGACAGCTAGCTAGAATTTTTTCCTGGGTCCTGATGCCTGCCGGCTTCAGTCCTAATGGTGTTACCTGCTGCAAGAGCTGTTCTCGAAGATCTACTGTTACGGTAAGTTCTTACGTAACTGTACTTACTCACCTGTAACAGGAGTTCTAGGAATGGTATATGTTGTTCATCCAACCCACCCGACCTCCCGGCCCGGCGCACTACCTGAGCTTCCAGCGGGCAGATCTGGCGTCATGGGCGAGCCGGAAGTTTACCACCGGGTGGGTGGGAGGAACCAGCGAAACCTTCCAGCAAGATTTGCAAGCGAGATACCTGCCAGACGGTGGATGAACAACATATACCATTCCTAGAACCTCCTATTACAGGTAAGTAACCTGTATTTACTCACCTGTAACAGGAGTTCTAGGAATGGTATATGTTCATCAATACGACCCACCCGACCTCCCCGGCTTCGACGCACAACCTGGCTTCCAGCGGGCTAGATCTGGCACCATGGGGCAGAGCCGAGAGTTTTACCACCCGGGTGGGTGGGAAGAGCCAGCTTGAAGACCTTCCGGCATGATTTAAAGTGGCAAGGAACCTGCCAGACAGTGTGGATGAACAACATATACCATTCCTAGAACTCCTGTTACAGGTGTGTAACTGTATTTTTTCTAGTGAGTCTTGCTGTATTCTGCCCCCCGCCTCCCTCTCAGAACCTAAATTTTTGGTATGTGGGTGGGCAAGCGCAGTGTTGGCACCCTAGAGGTGCCCCCTTACACTCTGTTCTCTTTGGGTGGAATGTTATTTCATTTGATTGGTTTTCTTTTTTGGGTTTCCTGACTTGAGTCTTCCTTTGTGGACCCAAAACATTATTTTTCTGCCAGTTGGCTAGTTAAAAATTTTACAGTGTCCACACAGAACACCTAGTGAGTTTTGCTCGTAAAGATCTGACGGTTGCAGTTCGAATAACAACAGGCAGAGGCTTCAACCGAGCTCGAGATGAACATTCCATGCCATGAATAGAAAAGTTAACCCTTTGTTCTCCGGGGCAGTTTAAAGGCTGGGGCTAACTGCAATTGTCAGAATACAGCAAGACTCCACTGGAAGAAACATGATTACTAAGGTGAGTAATTTTTTCTTCTAGGAGCGTGGATATGTTGTTCATCCCCACTGTCTGGCATTGTCCCTTTCCCCTTTAAATCTTGCCCGAAGTCTTCAAGCTGGCTCCTCCCACCCACCCGGGTGGTAAATACCTCGGCTCCGCCCCATGACGCCAGATCTTCCTTTCCGCTGGAAGATACAGGTTCCCTCGTGCTTTTTTGCAGCGATTGAGGCCCTGGAGTCTAATCGACAGTTTTCACCGCATCTTCTCGCTTTAAAACTCATAAGAGTATACGATTCGGATCCGAACTTTTCGGACATGGATGACAAGTCGTTCCCCGGGTTTCGCCGGTGTCCTTGTGGACAAAAAATGTCGCGCACTGAGCCCCACCTTTCGTGCGTTTACTGCCTCGGTACCGTGCATGATACCTCGTAATGCACTATTTGCTCTGCCTTCCATCCCACCATTCTGGAGGACCGTCAGGCGCGCCTGAAGCTGGGGAGACCGGAGCTTCGCAATCCACCGGTGAAAACGAAGGAGGCCAGGTGGGCAGTTTCCGAGGCTGCGGGATCCACCGAGCAGCTCGAGCAGATGGTGGCCTTCGAGGAAGAAGCTGCCCAAGCTTCGGCCAACCGAGGCTTCTTCGTGCCGCTCAACTTGGGCTCCACCTTCACAGGATCCTTCCAGGAGTTGTGCCAGTCTCTCCCTACTAAGGGTGAGGCGCCCTCGGGTTCGCACTCCTCCCGATCCAAAAGAAGGATAAGGATCAAAAACCGTCTTCTTCTAGCCGAAGAAGACGCTCCTGGGACCGAGAGCGGTCCAACTTCCAGGAGCAAGGGTCTCGACTACAGTCGAGATCGCCTCCTCGGCTGCCTGCTTTTCAGACCTTCCGTCTGGCCAAGGCACTGAAGTCGAGGACACGGCTGAACCGGCCGAGATTTCTCTCGAGCCGTTGTCGCCGACGCCTGTCGACGACTCTCTGGAGAGAACGCCTATTCTCTCCTTCCCCGACGAGGAGACCCATCCCTCGGGTATCCCGATAGAGGGCCAGGAGCCGGAACCTCGGTTTTTACCGAGTCCGGCTTCCCCTGACCGACAGAGCCGACGCCGTCGGTCTCGATCGAGGAGTAAGTCCTCATCGGTCGGAAGACCTAAGAAGGGCCATAAACACTCCCAAAAGAGGTGCCGCCACCGTTCCTTATCCTCCTCGGATGAGAGAGCTCGGACAAACTCCGTCGACGCTGTGAGGACCTTATGTGGCAGCAATTTCTGCTAACAGGCCAGAAGCCGGCGGTTCTGGCTATCATTTGGCCTCAGCCTCTTCGGCCGACACCGACTTCTTCGGCTCCTAGGGCTCCGGTCCCTTCGGCGGCCCCTGTGCGCCTTTCAGCTCAGCCGGCTACAGGCTCCCAACCAATTTTGGTGGAACCTCCACCAAAACAGCCCCTTGGAGGGGTTCCCTCTAAGGAGGACCGACAGTCTTCGGGTCTTCCTCACAGGCTGTCGATTACGGTCACTCCTGATCGCCCTAGGCACATCGAGGGGGATTTAGGTGGGAAGCCTTTGTATCTGGACTCTTCGGATTTGGATAATACCGGCCTTCATTCTCATGATGAGCTGTCGGTGTCAGGCTTGGAAGAAGGGCCTTCTTCCTTCCAGGGCATCCTTCGACTCATATCAGAGTCCACAGGAATGCCTTTGCAGCCTATTCAGAAGAAGGCAGAATATCCTCTCACGGATATTCTCAAGAGGGGGGCTACCCCGAGGGAGGCCTTTCCAGTGGCCGAAGCCATAGTTGGCCCGGCTCTGAAACTCTGGCAGCGTCCAGCCTCCTGCCCGGCTCCATCTGCCCGCATGACCTGCAAGTACGCGGTGCCCACGGGGTCCTTGGCGGGTTTTACTGTGCACCCCTCGGCGGAAAGCCTTGTGACTGCCTCAGTATTCAGGCAAGACGGGCAGCTCTATGGATACTGACCGCCCCAGTGGACAAGGAGTTCAAACTATGGACCACTGCCCGAAGGTTTTCGCGGCATCATCCTTGGGCCTTCGTCAGGCAAGCTCAGCAGTGATCATGGCACACTTCTCTCGTGCCCTTTTGGGGTCGCTGGATGAAGTTCTTCCTCACCTCCCAGCAGACATGCAGACCACGGTCAAGCAGGTCCGGGACCAGGGCCGGGCTGTTGCCAAACAAAAACTCTGGACATTGGTGATTCCTGTGCCCGTTCACTAGCGGAAGCGGTAGCCTCTCGCTGCAGGGCTTGGCTGAGGTTATCCTCCTTTCCTGCGGATACTCAGCACAAGCTAGCTGACGTGCCCTTCCTTGGCACCGACCTCTTCGGTCCGGGAGTGGCAGGTCATCTTCAGCGCATTGAGCAGTCTAATGCCACCTTAGATGCCACCTCTGCTAAGGGTTCTTCAGGCAAGAACCAGCAGAAGCGCAGGAAGAAGCCCTTTTGGCATTCTTCCCCTGTGGTCAGACAGCCCTCCTTCCAGGAGGTCAGCACAGCAGCAGGCTCAAGCTTGGCGCCCTAGGCCCAAGCAAGGTCCCAACAGCCCGCAAGGAGGCCGAGTGCTGGTCCAGGTGCCTCCTCCTCCTCTAAGCCTGCACAGTGACAGGTCGGGGGTGGCCTTCCCCGCACCCGTCACGCCAGTTCTGGGTCCTCCCGTTGGGGGCCGGCTCCACCACTTCCTTTCTGCCTGGTCCGGTATCACTTCGGACAGGTGGGTTCTGGAAGTGGTCGGGCAGGGTCTGACCCTAGAGTTTGAGCAGTACCCTCCCAGCCGAGCCCGTGCCCCACGGGAAGAAAGGATCTCAGTTGGCACCCAGTCTGCCCTTCGGGACAACATTGCGCAACTCCTCCTCAAGGAGGCGGTTGCCCCAGTGCCGAATCCTCCTTAAGACTCAGGCTTCGTCTCCAGGTATTTCCTGGTGCCCAAGCGGACGGGGGGTTGGCGCCCCATTCTAGATCTCCACGACCTGAATCGGTATCTCAGGTCTCGCACCTTCTGGATGGTAACTCTGAACCAGATCATACCATCCCTGGAGCGAAACCTGTGGTTCTGTACACTGGATCTTCAGGATGCTTTTTACCACGTCCCAATCCGTCCGTCCCATCAGCAGTTCCTTCGCTCAGGAAGAAGGGACCCTCTGAAGTTCAGAGCCATGCCGTTCGGCCTGTCTTCGGCCCCAAGGGTCTTCACCAAATGCATAGCAGTGGTGGCAGCCCATCTACGGCGTCAAGTGGTTCGTATTTACCCCTATCTAGATGACTGGCTCCTGGCGGGTTCCTCTCTTCAGGAGGTGGAGAGGTCCAGGGACCTGACCCTCCGAACCTGCTCTCACTTGGGCCTTCTGATCAACAAGGCCAAATCAGAACTCGTACCTTCTCAGGTGATGGGCTTCATCAAGGCAGAGCTCGACTCCTGTCTAGCCAGAGCACGGCTCCCGGCGGACAGGGCAGAGGTTCTTTCATCCTTTGCCCAATCATTTCTGGTTGGGCACTTGCGCCCTGCCCGGGACTTCCTGCGCCTCCTGGGTTACATGGCGATGTGCACTTCAGTGGTCCGCTGGGCCAAACTGCACATGCGCCCCCTTCAATGGGAGCTGGATGCCCAGTGGTCTCAGCGTCAGGGTCTCTTCGACCAGCTGATCACAGTCACCCAGAGGATGTGGGACACTCTCCAATGGTGGACCGTCCGAGTCATTTGCAGGAAGGAGTCCCGTTTGTCTGCCCCGAGCCGACGGTCGTCCTTACGACCGACACCTCTCTCCTGGGCTAGGGAGCCCACATGGGGGACAACAGAGCCCACGGGTTCTGGACCCCCGAGGAGTCCCGATGCCACATCAGCCTGCTGGAGCTCAGAGCAGTCTGACTGGCCCTGTCAGCTTTCGCTCCTCAGCTCCGGGGTCAAGTGGTTCAAGTCCAGACGGACAATACCACGACCATGTACTACCTCAACAAACAGGGTGGCATGCACTCCCGTCTGCTGTGCAAGGAGGCGCTCCAGATCTGGACCTTCGTCAGCCGGCTGGAGGCGGATCTCCTAGCCATCCATGTGGCAGGAGTCACGAACCAACTGGCGGATGCTCTCAGCCGCATAGGCCAGATATCCCACAAGTGGTCTCTCCATCCAGAGGTAGCTTACGACCTGTTCTCCATTGGGGCAAACCGTTGGTGGACCTGTTTGCCTCCAGGGAGAACACCAAGCTGAGGCTGTACCATGCCCGCCCCCCTCAGCGGGGTTCGCTGTGGGGGGATGCCTTCTCGAGGCCGTGGACCCCAGGCCTCTTCTACGCCTTCCCTCCATTTCCCTTGATTCACAAGGTATTACTCAAGGTGAGGAGGGACAAGGCGAAGGTGATTCTGGTAGCCCCGGATTGGCCACGCCAGTTCTGGTATCCAGATCTCCTCAGCCTCAGCTGCAGGGCCCCGGAGAGGCTGTGTACACGCCCGGACCTAATATCGCTGAACCAGGGGAAGGTCTTCCACTCGGACCTTCAATCTCTGCACCTCACAGCCTGGTTCCTGAACGGCTAGAGTTCCAGGCTGTGGGTCTTTCTGAGGATGTCTACACCGTGGTGGAAGCATCTCGAAAAGAATCGACCAGGAAATGTTATGCCTTCAAATGGAAAAGATTTTCCATTTGGTGTCAGGGAAAGAGCCTGGACCCCTTATCCTGCTCTGTGGCTAACATTCTAGACTACCTTTGGTCCCTCTCCAAAGGGGGTGTTCGGTCATCAACCCTTAGGGTGCACCTGGCAGCCATCTCTACTTACCGGGCGCGGGCCGGTCAGCCGGCATTGGCTCAGGAGACGGTGGTCAGGCGCTTTTTCAAAGGCCTGGATCACATATCCCCTCCGGTGCGTGAACCTCCACCTCCGTGGGATCTTTTGCTGGTTTTGGCAAAGCTCATGGGCAAGCCATTCGAACCCATGCACAAGTGTGAGCTCTCATACTTGTCATGGAAGACTGCCTTCCTGGTGGTTATCACGTCAGCCAGAAGGACGGGGGAGCTCCCGGCGCTTTCGGTGGACTCCCCT
This sequence comes from Neoceratodus forsteri, assembly GCA_016271365.2. NCBI lineage: Eukaryota > Metazoa > Chordata > Ceratodontiformes > Ceratodontidae > Neoceratodus > Neoceratodus forsteri. The sequence continues at coordinate 687,919,536 of CM057459.1, read as the reverse complement.
TATCTGGTCTTTCACAGGGACAAAGTTGTCCTTCGCCCCCACCGAAATTCCTCCCGAAGATGGTGTCAGAGTTTCACCTCAACCAGGTGTTGACTCTGCCGGTATACTACCCTAACTACCCCTCGGATGCTGAGTACAGGCTCCATACTCTGGACCTCAGGCATGCTCTCTCCTACTGCAAGGAGAGGACGGCGGAAATTCGGGGAGAGGTTCGCCAGCTGTTTGTCACCTACACTGAAGCCGCTTCTGGCAGACCTGCAGCTAAGCGGACTATTGCAAGATGGATTACATCATGCACAAGTCTGTGTTATGAATTGGCGGGCAAGGAGCCTCCCAAGGGGATAAGGGCTCATTCTGCCCGCCATACTGCTGCTTCGGTGGCTGCTTCCAGGGACATCCCTATCCAGGAAATCTGTCGGGCTGCTACCTGGAAGTCAGCAAACACCTTATTACCCATTACCACATCGACCTTGAGTCACGACGTGATGCTGGTTTTGGGGCCTCGGTTCTCCAATCTCTGTTTCCTAAGTAGGGGGTGTGCGCCTTGCCTCCCTCCTCCCGGAGAACTGCTAGGAGTCTGCCAGACAGTGTGGATGAACAACATATCCACGCTCCTAGAAGAACAGGTTACTCACCTGTAACAGTAGTTCTAGGAGTGGTATATGTTGTTCATCCACACGCACCCACCCGACCTCCCCAGCTTAAGGCGCACAACCTGGCTTCCAGCGGGCTAGATCTGACATCATGGGGCGGAGCCGAGGTATTTACCACCCGGGTGGGTGGGAGGAGCCAGCTTGAAGACTTCCAGCAAGATTTAAAGGGGAAAGGGACAATGCCAGACAGTGTGGATGAACAACATATACCACTCCTAGAACTACTGTTACAGGTGAGTAACCTGTTCTTCTAGTGGGACACCATCTGCAAAGACGTGGTCCCAGTGAAACCTCCTCCTCCTCCTACTCCTTAACCTCCTACGCCCCTTCCTCAACCACAGTGGCCAGCAGGACGACCACCAGCCCCCATGGAGCAGACTCCACTTCTAGGGGTAGATCCCAGGATCGGAGAAGGCCTCCCTCAAGATCTCCATCAGGGTCTCCCAGCCCCAAGCGACCCAGACGTCGGCGGTATACTCTGTCGGGGGAGGACTCCAGATCAAATACCTCGGATTACTCCAGATCTCCTTCTCCACTCAGCATTTCATCTCCTGACCGACATGACCTTCCCAGGTCTCCTCCGGATGATCCCTCTTTCTCTGAGATCATGAGGCACATCCAGGACGACATGGGGTGGGATGCTGAAGACCTCAACCCCGAAAGGCAGCGCCTTGCCCATTATCTTCGGCAGAAAGACCCAAAGCCTGTGGTAGTGCCACCCTTGGTGGATACCTTTGCGGACGTCACCAAGGCTGCGTGAAAGCGTCCGCACTCCACTCCTGCGGTGCCGAAGAAAGCTGACCGCCTGTACCAGGCCCCGAGAGAGGACCAGTACCTGGCTCAACAACCTCTGGCAGACTCCCTGGTCATTACTGCCTCACATGACCGATCCCAAAGACCGCAACACATGAGCACACAGCCACTGGACCAGGAATCCAAACAATTGGATGCCCTGGGGAGACGCATGTATGCGGCCGCTACATGCTCCATCAGGTTCCTGAACTACCTAACCCACATGGTACAGTTTCAGAACGCCCTATGGGAACAGGGCCAGGACCTGGTCAATAAGCTTCCAGATGGCATGCAGAAGGCGGAGCTCCTACACCTTCTCCGCACAGGGTCTGATGTGGGGACCCAGGTACTAGGAGCCGCATATGATTCCACGGACTCGTCCGCCAGAGCTGCAGCTTCAGGCGTCTGTCTCTGGCGACACTCTTGGCTCTGTGTCTCCGGCTTCACCCCGGACGTACAGAAGAACATTCTTGACGTTCCCTACAACGGCAAAGTTCTTTTTGGTGAACCCTCTGAGAAGGTGATCACCAAACTTCAGGATGCTGGGAAGGCATTCAGGTCTGTACAGACCATGTACAGACCCAGGCCCGGTTCCATTCGTAGGAACCAGAGCCGTTTTCGCAGTCGGCAGCAAAGGCAGCAGCCACGTTCCAGCCAGCAACAAAGGGACACTTCTCAGCAGAAAGCCCAGGCTAAGTCGTCCCCAGGCAGAGCCCAACGCTACGCTAAACCGGCCCAGTCTACAGGGACCAGTGCTCCACAGCATGACTCCTTCCCGGCCCCCGCCCCTCCTCTGGATCAATGGGCGCAAAAGGTCGGGGGTTGCATCGCTCGCCACTTTTCAGGGTGGCAGTCGATTACCACCGACCAGTGAGTTCTCCAATTGGTTAAGAAGGGCCACTGCATAGAATTTCTCGACCACCCACTGGCAAGGCCCCCGCCTTCCCGTTACTCATGTCAGCACGCCCTGCTTATACAGCAGGAGGTGCTCGCACTCCTAGAAAAAGAAGCGATAGAGCACATTCCACGGAACCTGATGGACGCAGGGTATTATTCTCACTTCTTTCTGGTTCCCAAGAAAACAGGGGACCTCCGTCCGATACTGGTCCTCAGTGACCTCAACGAGTTGGTCCTGTACAAACGCTTCCGCATGGTGACTCTCCCAGGTCTGATTCCCATGCTCAAGCAGGGCGCCTTTCTAGCGTCCTTGAACATGCAGGACGCTTACCTGCACATACCTATTGCTCAAGCGCACAGGAAGTTTCTGTGCTTCGAGTTCCAGGGCCACCACTATCAGTTCCGAGCCCTCCCCTTCGGACTCTCGTCGGCACCTCGGGTATTCACGAAGTGTATGACGGTCGTAGCGGCGGCTCTGAGGAGACAAGGCCACTACGTGTTCCCGTACCTGGACAACTGGCTTCTCATGGTACCCTCTCCGGAGGCCTTGATGTCCGCCACCCATTATACTCAGTCTCTGTTCAAGACGCGGGGCATCATGATCAATCACGAGAAGTCATGCCTGGTTCCGTCACAGACTCTGCAGTTCTGGACACCGTCCAGGGGAAAGTTTTTCTTCCCCAGGACAGAGCGGAACATATCAGATCCCTCATCAGGGACATTTTGGCGAAGAAGACCGTTCCTGCCAGATTGGTCCTTTGCCTGCTCGGACACATGGCTGCGGCCGTTGCAACAGTCCCACTTGCTTGTCTCCGCATGCGGGTCACCCAGTGAATGTTACGGGTCCAATAGGACCGAAAGCAAGACCATCTGCAGCTTCCAATCCGGATCACAAAGACCATAGTCCGGGATTGGCAATGGTGGCTAGATCCGAAGAATCTCTCGGCAGGGGTCCCCTTGACTGCGTCGTCTCCGATAGTGACACTCTCCACAGACACCATGGGGCTCAGATGGGGAGCAGACCTCAACAGTGTCCGGTCTCAGGGCCTGTGGACAGCCCAAGAGACTCATCTCCACATAAATATCCTGGAAATGAGAGCAGTTCTTCGTGCCCTGCAGGCCTTCCAGTCAGAGATTCCACCGGGTACGATTCTGTTACAGACAATACCGCGGTGATGTATTACCTCAACAAACAAGAAGGCACCCATTCCTACCTGCTCTGCAAGGATGCCATGAGGGTGTGGGATTGGGTTTTGCAACACGGCGCAAACCTCACTGCTGTTCATGTCCCATGAGTGGACAACGTCATTGCAGACGGCCTGAGCCACACTCAGGCCAAAATCCACTAGTGGGAACTACTACAGGAGGTAGTAGAGGATCTGTTTCACAGATGGGGTACACCAGAGTTAGAACTTTTCGCGTCCCCATCCAACGCAAAACTGCCCAATTTTTGCTCGCTAGATCTTGGGCCTGGTGTTTTCTGGCGAGATGCGTTGTCCCTCTCCTGGGCGGGCAGATTCCTCTATGCCTTCCCCTCCCTTTCCGTTGATCCAGAGGGTTCTTCTGAAACTTCAGAGAGAGCAAGCGTCGCTGATTCTCATCGTGATGTTCTGGCCCAGGCAGATCTGGTTCCCTCTGCTACATCAGCTATCCCGGGAACCTCCGGTGCCTCTGCCAATCATCTCTCACTTGTTGTCTCAGGAAAAAGGCTCCTTGGTCCATCCGGACCTCCATTCACCGAGCATGTACGCTTGGCTCCTACAGACATAACCATTTTGCGACACGGGGTCTCACAAGAGGTAGCTGACATTCTGGTGGCCATGAGAAAACCGGCCACTCATGCTACTTACGCCATGAGATGGCGCCATTTTTGCCTATGGGCTCAAGCGTGGGGGTTTTCGCATCTAGACTGTCCAGAAAAGTCTGTCTTGTGACTACCTCTTGTCTCTTTTTCAGACAGGCCTGGCCTACTCCTCGATCAAAGTACACCTCTGTGCCATATCAGCCTGTCATTATCCTATAGGCCAACGCACCATATCACAGTTGGGCACAGCACGAGCCTTCCTGGGAGGTATTCTCCACCTTAGACCTCCGATGAAGGATCCAATTCCGCATGGGATCTACCCTTTGTCCTGGAGCAGCTTACGCTACCACCCTTTGAACCAGTCGCGGATTGCAAGCTACGTCTTATCACTTGGAAGACATTGTTTTTAGTTGCCATTACCTCGGCCAGAAGAATTTCTGAACTTCATGTGCAAAGAGCCTTATTTGTTTTTTCACAAAGACAGGGTATCCCTACGGACTAATCTCAAATTTCTGCCTAAGGTGGTCTCAGCTCTCACCCTTAATCAGGACATCGATCTACCAGTGTACTTTCCCGACTATTCGAATCGAGGTGAGGCCCTGTTGCACACCCTAGATGTTCATAGGTGTCTCCGATACTACCTGACCAGAACCAAGCACCACCGAAAATTGGACCAGCTTTTTGTCTCCTTTGCCCACAGGATGATTGGAGCTCCTGTTTCCAAACAGTCGCTATCCAGGTGTCTCATTCAGTGTATCACGTTCTGTTACCAGAAGCGCAACAAACCCTTACCGGGCGCTGTTAAAGGTCATTCCACAAGGGGGTGGCTACCTCCTTTGCAGCCCTTAAGAATGTGTCCACCTCGGCCATCTGTGCTGCAGCTACTTGGAGCTCCATACACACTTTCATTAGGCATTTTAGCCTGGATATTGCATCGATGAAGAGCAGGTCTTGGTCTAGCAGTCCTTCAAGGACTTCTGTCCTAGGCTTTAGTTCATGAGGTTTCTCCCTCCCTCCCAGTGGTGTGGGATTTTCATTATTGCTTGGGAATCAGTCCTAATGGTGTAACCTGCTGCAAGAGCTGTTTCTCGAACTAAGATAGTACAGTTACGTAAGAACTTACCGTAACAGATCTTCGAGAATAGCTCTTGCAGCAGGTACTTTCCCTCCCACCATCCCCGCTGGAGGTAGATTCTAGTTCCAACATCATTCTCCTTGGATCAGGTGTCTCAGCATCTCTCTGACTGCCATTTGATGGCAAATCCTCAGTCTCTTCTTCTGATGTCATCCAGCGGCCAGGAGTCTCTGGCGGGAGAACTGGGGATTCTGGGGGACCGCCCCCTTATGTACTATGCCTGACATTGGGGCGGGACCGACATAGGGGGTGGTCCCTACTGAATACTACTAGCTATAAAATTTCCGTGGGGTCCTGGCACCTGCCAGCTTCAGTCCTAATGGTGTAACCTGCTGCAAGAGCTGTTCTGGAAGATCTAGTGTTACAGTAAGTTCTTACGTAAGTGTACTTTTTCTGGCAAGACAGATTGTCCCTCTCTTGGAGGGGGAGGTTTCTTTATGCATTTCCTCTGTTTCCTCTGATTCAGAGGGTGCTAATCAAGTTGCAGATGGAGGGGGCCAGCATGATTCTGGTTACTCTTTTCTGGCCTCGCCAGATTTGGTTCCCTCTGCTTCAGCCGATGGTGGAGGAACCTCCAGTCCCTCTTCCTCTTCGCAGGAATCTGCTGACCCTGGCTTAGGAGACCCTGGTTCTTCCCAACCTCGAATCCCTCCATGTGCATGCCTGGCTCCTGAGCACATAGCCGTCTCCAGGTTTGGGGTCTCCAACAGGGTGGTAGAAATCCTAGTGGCTGCCCTGAAGCCTTCCACTCGAGCCACATATGCCATGAAGTGGAAGCGGTTTGCCATCTGGGCTGCCAAACATAGCTCTGATCTTTTCTCCTGTTTGGTGAATCATATCCTGGACTACCTGATCTCACTCTCCGACTCAGGCATCCAGTACTCTTTCCAAAGATCCATCTTCTGGCTATTTCTGCATTTCATGAGCCTGTGGGTGGCCACACGATTGCTCAGCTGGATGTCTCCCATACCTTTCTAAGGGGCATCCTGCATCTGAAACCTCCAATCCTGTCTCCTGTCCCCGCTTGAGACTTGAATTTTGTTTTAGAAAAACTGACCCTGTCTCCTTTTGAGCCAGTCATGACTTGCAATTTATGCCTTCTGTCTTGGAAAGCGTTGTTTTTAGTTGCAATTACTTCTGCTCGAAGAAGCGAGGAGCCTTATTTGATTTTTCAGAAAGACAGGGTAGGGTGTCTTTGCACACACATCCTAAGTTTCTCCCTAAGGTGGTTTCACAGTTTGCACTGAGTCAGTCTGTCCACATTCCTGTTTATTTTTCTGAGTGTGCCAATCCAGAGGAAGCACTGCTCCATACGTTAGATGTGCGCAGAGCTTTGAAGTACTCCCTGCTTAGGACTAAGGAGTCCAGAAGGTCAAAGCAGTTGTTTGTTTCCTTCACCTTGGGTTGAGAGGGTACTTATGTTTCTAAGCAGTATTTATCCAAATGGTTGACAAATTGCATTGTGTTCTTCTACATCAATTACGGCAAAGAATTGCCTGGTGCTATCAAAGTTCATTCCACCAGAGGAATGGCTACCTTGGTGGCTTGTGCGGATGCCACCTGGAGTATAGTCCATACCTTCACCAAGCACTACAGTCTGGACAGTGCCTCAAGGGTCCATGCAGTATTTGGCAGGGCTGTGTTACAGGGGCTCCTTACTGAGAGCCCTCCTGCCAGAGTGACTTTTGCACTTGTAACTGCTTGGTACTCAATCCTACAGTGTGATCTGATGACTGAGATACCCCTGAAGAAGATAGAGCAGTTACGTAAGAACTTACTGTAACAGCAGAACCTTCGATGGGATCTCAGTTATCAGGTATATTTTCTCTCCCACAATCCCCCTCCTTGGGGCTTCTGTCTAGGAACTGGCTATCTGGTGTATCCAGCTTTTCATTTAGGTCTGTTTGACAGGGTTGAATAAGGCCCAGCCCCATTTGTAATGCAGAAAGAGTTTAAATGCAAGGATCTGTTCTTTCTGCTCCTTTTCTCTCTCTCTTCTCTGTCTGGTTGCACAGCCAAATTTTCTTGAGACCTAGGAACTGATCACTCTGATGGTTTCGCAATTCTCTGCCCCTCGTGATCTCTCTGCCTTAACTTGCTATTTCTGTCTTTTCTTCTTTCCCCGTGCATTTTTGCAGTTATAAAAAAAACATGTAAATCTTTATGTGGAAATGTCACTGATACTGGGATCCTTTTGTTTAAAACTGTATATAGTTATGCTGTTGAAATGAATGCAAAAAACTATTTGGAACTCAAGGGGTTAAACTGAGATTCTGGTGTGCAAACGTTTACAGAGCTGTCAACAACAGGTCAGTTCTGGGTCATTATATTCTTTTTGCTGCACTTACAAGAACATTGGAAACTGACAAAAACATTATGTGAAAAAACTCTTGTCTCCTTAACGAGCTCCCTGCTAGGATTTGTTATAAAAAGAGCAGCAAAATGTTTTCTAGGGACATGGATATGTTGTTCATCCACACTCATTGGCAGTATCCTTGCCGCTTTAAATCTTGCCGGAAGGTCTTCAAGCTTGCTCCTCCCACCCACCCGGGTGGTATAACTCTCGGCTCCGCCCCATGACGCCAGATCTTCCTTACCGCTTGGAAGCTCAGGTTCCCTCCTTAACGCTCTGCGTTTCGACTAGTTCCTATTTCTCCGTTTGGGTTTAAAATAAAATTTTGCAAAAGACTTCAGTCTTCTATCCCTCTGGCTGCGATGGACAAATCGACTCCAGTTTGGAGATGCCCATCGAGCAGAAGATGTCTCGGACGGATCCTCACTCCGCGTGTATACTGCTTAGGCCTTGGCACGACCCGCGGGCTTGCGACCTGTGCTCATCTTTCTCGACCTCGTCCTCGAAGACCGTGCTGCCCGATTGCAACTAGGCCGTCCGAAGCGTTCCCTCCGGTGAAGTCCAAGGAGGCCGGTTAAGCGGTATCCGCGGTAGAGCTCGGCGGATCAGCTCGAGCGGATGGTGCCCCTCGAAGAGGAGGCGGCGCGGCGTATCTTCCTCGGCGCGGCATTTATCCCGCCTCTCTGGGTTCTTCCTACCCGGCTTCTTTTAAGGAGCTTTGTCTGTCCCTCTCCACTAAAGGGAAGGGCCTCGTCTGCTGGACCTTATTCTCGGTCAAAAAGAGGGACAGGGTGTCCCTCGTCGGCGCTCTTGGGGCGGGAAAGGTCCCTCTCCCGGGCCGTCGGCCGGTCGACCCGGTCGACCGCTCGGCCGGCCACTGGCCTCCGGTGTCCCGTCCAGGTCAGTTGACCGAGACTCCACCGATGAAGTCGAGATTTTCTCGACCCATTAGACAGGCTGTCGCCTTTAGCAGCCGAGATTCCCTCTTCGGTTCCCCGGGAGGAGTTGTGGATCCCGTGGGCTCGCCTGTGCCTCCGGTTCCGGAGCCCTCGGATGGACCATCCGAGCCGAAGGGAGTGCCGGTTCCGGCCGACACCTCCCCGCTCCGACCTCGGAAATTCCGGGACTCTCGGTCTCGGACCTCTTCGCGGTCCAGCCGATCCCACCGTCATAGGCGGTCTCGGTCTCGGCACGCGGTAAAGCGGCGTGGCGCGCTGCGTCCTCGTCCTCCTCCTCGGATGAGGAAGCGGCGTAAGTGCGTCGGCGATGCGAGACCTTATGTTCCAACAGCTCCTCCTGGCGGGAATAAGCCCGACTCCGTCGCCTTCCCGACCATTAAGTAACTGTCACGGAGCGGCCGACACAACCCCTCGACTTGTCGAGGCCTATACCCAGGCGGTTGTTGGCCAAAACCAGCTGCTCCACCGATTCCGGTGGAACCTCCGCCTCCACAGCCACCAATTGGGGCTCCGACCAAGGATTCTCGGTCGGCTAAGGGTTTACCCCATCGGCTGTCAGTTACCCTCACTCCCGACCGACCTCGGCAGGTGAAGGGTGGCTCAGGCCAGAGGCAGCTCTTCGAGGACTCTTCCGAGTCCGAAGATGATTCCTCCTTCTTCTCAGCGACTGGACTTGGAGTCTTCAGGAGAGTCAGTCAATGGACGATAGCCGTCGTCCTTCCTAGGACTGCTTGGCTCATCTCGGAGTCTACGGGATGGAGCTCGAACCCGTTCCAAAGCGGGCCAGGTATCCCTCACGGAGATTCTGGACGGGGATTCTCCGGCGGAGCCTTTCCGGTGGCCGAGGCCATAGTGGTCCGGCACTGGAACTTGCAGCGCCCTGCTTCCTGCCCTCGCCTTGGCCAGGATGGCCAGGAAGTATCACGGTCCTACGGTTCCTTGTCCGGTTTTGAACACCCTCTGCTGAGGGGTTGGTTACCGACAGCGTTTTCGTAGCGCCGGCAGCGCCAGGATGTGGACAAACCTCCTGACAAGGAGTCAAGAAATTGGACTATGTCGGCGAAAAGTCTCGCTCGTCCTCTCTCGCCTTCGTCAGGCCAGTTCGGCCGTCCTCATGGCACATTTTCTCATGCCCTGTTGGGCTCCTGGATGAGGTCATCCCTCATCTTCCGCCGATCTGCAGACTACGGTTAAGCAGGTGCGGGACCAGGGCAGGGCAGTGGCCAAACAGCAGCTCCAGACTGCTTTGGATATAGGGGACTCATATGTGCCAGATCGGTGGCGGCCGCGGTGGCTATCGCGTCGGCGAGCTTAGCTGAGGATATCCACCTTTACTTGGATACCCAGCACAAGTTGGCGGATGTTCCCTTTTGGGGACTGACCTCTTGACCCTGGGGTGGAAGGTCACCTGCAGAGGATCGAGAAGTCCAATGCCACCTTGGACTCGGTCTCTTCCCGCTCAGAAGGGCAAGGCCGCAAACCACAGCCTAAGCCCTTTCGTCCTTCTGCCCCAGCGCCCGGCCAACAGCGTCAGGGCCAGCAGGCTCGACCTTGGCATCCCAAACCCAAGCGCCGGCTTCCTCTAACAGGAGGCAGGAGGAAAGGGCCAGGAGGTCCCTCGGCCGGTCCCTCCTCAAGCCTGCCCAGTGACGAGCTGAGGTGTCGCCCCCATCCCGTCCACCTTACCCCTAGGTCCCCCGTGGGGAGGGCAGCTCGCACTTCCGTTCCGCCTGGTCCGCTGTTACCACGGACAGGTGGGTCTTGGAGGAGGTGGTGGGAAGGGGCCTGCCTCTGGAATTGAGCAGGCACCACCCTTCAGGCCGTCGCCCCTCGGGAGCCGGGATCCCAGCCTCACTGGCGGCTCGTCGAGACGACAGCTCTCCTCCTCCAGAAGGAGGTGGTAAGAGAGGTAGTGGACCCTCCTTCAGACCCAGGGTTTGTGTCCAGGTACTTCCTGGTTCCGAAACGGACGGGGGGCTGGCGCCCCATTCTCGACCTACACGACCTAAACAAGTTCCTAAGGTCTCGAACCTTCAGGATGGTCACTCTGGCTCAGATAATACCATCCTTGGAGCAGTGTGGTTCTGCTCTCTGGACTTGCAGGACCGCGTTTTTCACGTCCCTATCCGTCCGTCTCACCAGAGATTCCTTCGCTTCGGCAGGAAGGATCCCTCTTGAGTTCAAGCCATGCCCTTGACTTGTCTCCAGCTCCCAGGGTCTTCACCAAATGCATGGCAGTGGTGACAGCATTCTCTTGGCGCCGAGGGTCGGTGTACCCTTACCTGGACGACTGGCTGATAGCAGCTCCCTCAGGGAGGAGGCGGAGTGGTCAGAGATCTGGCCCTCCAGGTCTGCTCTCAACTGGGCCTCCTTATCAACGAGGCCAAGTCGAACTCGAGCGAGCAGGTGATTCTATTCATCGGGCGCGGCTCGACTCTCCGAGCCAGAGCGCGGCTCGGCGGACAGGGCCGAGGTTCTTTCCTCCTTTTCGATCATTTCTGGTTGGGCAATTCGCCCCTGCCCGGGACTTCCTCGCCTCCTGGGTCTCATGGCGGCCTGCACCAGCGTGGTCCGTTGGGCCGCTGGAACATCGTCCCTTCAGTGGGGACTGGCCAGCCAGTGGTCTGGCAGCTGCGATCCCTTGGACCAGCTTGTAGCCGGTGACACAGGGGATGTGGAGCAGCTCTCCAGTGGTGGACCGTTCCAGATCATTTGCAGGAGGGCATCCGTTAGTCCGCCCGAGCCGACGGTCCTCTCTATCGACCGATGCCTCTCTGATGGGTTGGGGTGCCCATCTGGGGAACACGGGCTCATGGCCTCTGGTCCCAGCGGGAGTCCCGATGCCACATCAACCTGCTGGAGCTCCGGGCGGTCCGCCTAGCTCTCACCGCCTTTGCTCCGTTCCTCCGGGGTCAAGTGGTCCGAGTCCAGACGGACAATACCACGACCATGTACTATCTGAACCGCCAGAGGCGGGACGCGCTCCATGCTTCTATGCAAGGAAGCTCTCCGCATTTGGTCACTCTGCGCAGCCTGGAGGCGGATCTCCTAGCCATTCACGTGGCAGGAGCCTCCAACACCTGGCCGATGCCCTGAGCCGGATAGGGCTGCATCTCACGAGTGGTCTCTCCTGCCGGAGTAGTACAGCATCTGTTCTCCCTTTGGGCACACCTCAGGTGGACCTGTTTGCCTCCATGGAGAGAAGCTGAGTCTGTTCCATGCCGCCCCCTCAGCAGGGCTCGCTGCAGGGGATGCCTTCTCGAGGCAATGGACCCGGGCCTCTTTACGCCTTTCCCCATTTCCCTTGATCCACAAGGTGCTTCTCAAGGCGAGGAGGACAAGGCGCAGGTGATTCTGATAGCCCCAGACTGGCCTCGCCAGTTCTGGTACCCAGATCTCCTCAGTCTCAGCTCCAGGACTCGGCAGCTTCCAGCTCGCCCGGACCTGCTCTCAGTCAATCAGGGAAGGTGTTCCATCCGGACCTTCAATCCCTGCACCTGACGGCCTGGTTCCTGAGCTAGGGTTCCAGGCCTTGGGTCTTTCCGGCGAGGTCCTCAATGTAGTTGAGGCGTCCCGTGAGTCGACCAGAAAATGCTATGCCTTCAAATGGAAAAGGTTTTCCATTTGGTGTCAGAACAAGGCTTGGACCCTTCCTCCTGTTCCTTGGCAAGCATCTTGGACTATTTATGGTCCCTTTCTAGTCAAGGGCTTAGGTCGGCGACCCTAAGGGTGCACCTGGCAGCCATCTCTGCTTACAGTGCGGGCCGGAAGCAGTCGATGCGCAGGAGAGAAGGTGTCTGGCGCTTTTCAAGGCCTTGATCACATTTCCTCAGTGCGGGAACCCCACCTCCGTGGGATCTACTGCTGGTACTGGCAAGCTCATGGGCAAGCCATTGAACCTATGCACAGGTGTGCTCTCTCTCACCTGTCGTGGAAGACCGCCTTCTTGGTGGCTATCCACGTCAGCCAGAAGGATGGGAGGCTCCAGGCGCTTTCCATGAGTCTCCTTACCTGGTCTTCCACAGGGACAAGGTTGTCCTGCCTTCCACCGAAATTCCTTCGAAGGTGGTCGGAGTTTCACCTTAACCAGGTGTTGACTCTGCGGTGTTCTACCCCAATCACACCTCGGAGGCGAATATAGGCTCCATACTCTGGACCCTAGAAGCTCGCTTATTATAAGGAGGCATACGGCTGAAATCAGGGAGAGGTTCGCCAGCTGTTTGTCACCCTACGCTGAAGCCAGATCTGGCAGACCTGCAGCCAAGCGGACGATAAGCAGGTGGGTAATCTCCTGCATAGATCTCTGCTATAAGTTGGCGGGCATGGAGCCTCCCAGAGGATAAGAGCTCATTCTACCCGCCATACTGCTGCAGCAGTGTGGCTGCTTCAGGGACGTCCCTATCCAGGAAATCTGCAGGGCTGCTACCTGGAAGTCAGCAAACACCTTCATTACCCACTACCACATCGACCTTGAGTCACGCCGGGATGCTGGTTTTGGGGCCTCGGTTCTCAGTCTCTCTTTCCCAAGTAAGTATATAGAAGGTGTGCGTCTTGCCTCCCTCCTCCCGGAGAACTGCTAGGAGTCTGCCAATGAGTGTGGATGAACAACATATCCATGTCCCTAGAAAACAGGTTACTCACCTGTAACAGGAGTTCTGGAATGGTATATGTTGTTCATCCCTACATTCCCTCCGACTTCTCCGGCAGCGCACAACCTGAGCTTCCAGCGGGCCAGATCTGGCATCATGGGGCGGAGCCGAGGTTATACCACCGGGTGGGTGGGAGGAGCAAGCTTGAAGACCTTCCGGCAAGATTTAAAGCGGCAAGGATACTGCCAATGAGTGTGGATGAACAACATATACCATTCCTAGAACTCCTGTTACAGGTGAGTAACCTGTATTTTTGCAAGAGAGAGACTGAAATTTGAAACTGAGAAGAAACACTCAGGAGGAGGACTGTTTTCTCTGTACTGCCTTTGTAAATAATTATACTGAAAAAATTTTAATTTATTTTGCTCTTATTGAGAAAAATAAAATGCTGTTTGCAGATTTTGAAACTGCTCCTGGTTTTCCTATGCTTCCTGACCTGTGCCTCAATGACAATCTGGGCACCTCTTTCTATCCTCGGTCCCCAGGGCAAGAGCCTAGCTGTCTTAGTCTCCGGAGGAAAGAACTGAGGAGGGAGTGGGGCCGCTCACGCCTTGAGTTGATGACGTCAGCGGTGTGGTGGGCCCCAGTTGTACTGCTGAAAATCTTCCGTGTGGATGCCCCTTCACCGACAGTGAAGGTTCCTACAGTGTTACCTGATGACTGAGATCTCCCCGAAGCTCTACAGTTATGGTACAGTAAATCTCCATATTCCAAGGCTGGTGCAATGATGGAGTTAACAATCCTTAAGCTCCCTTCTGTTGACATGCTGTTTCATATTATAGAGCACTCCTAGCTTATTAGTATCGTTCAATATCAAATCCGTGTGTACATCCCATTTTAACAAGTTATCTAACCAGATTCCCAGGTATTTATACTTGGTGACCTACATTATTTTAGTACCATCCAAGGTTTGAATATTCTACAGAGGCATATTTTTCAGATTTAGTTTGCCAAAAAATAATGATTGTCTCTTTTTGTCATTTAGCTTTAACATATGATTTGTAAAGTACTTCTGGATTTGTTTTAATGCAAGATGTAGTTTCTTTGTAGTGCAATACATAAACAAGCGGGGGCCTCATTCTTAACCCCTGTGCAGGGAAGCGATGAGGGTCTGGTACTGGGCTCTCGAACACAGTCTAGAACAGTCTGCAGTCCATGTTCCTGGCAGACAGGTGAAACAGGTCACAGTCCAGAATGCATGAGTGAGAGCTGCTGACCTCGGTAGTGGAAGACGTGATCTTACTTCGAGAGGGCTCTAGCAGTAGGTAATCACTTGTAGGACTTGTGTCCCTTGGTGTCAGGACCACACGGAAACTTTTGCTAGCATTGTCTGACGGGGGACCGCCCACCAGACGTCACGTGACTGACGTCGGCGTGACCCTATATAGTGGGCGGTCCCCACGTCAGCCCTCCAGTTATTTCCCGCCATCAACCTGCGCACGTCTGACCAACTCAAGCTTGTCGCCGCAGTTTGAACTCCCATACGATGAGTATTCATTTTTCCTAGAGTTGTTTGTATGTCGTCCTCTCCCGATCACCTTCCGCACAAAGACCAACATTCTCTTCTGTCTTGGGGCTGCCATCGGGCTATCCCCTGGTGAGGCCTCCTTCTGGCTACCTTCCGTCAGGATCTTCTGCTTTCCCTCCATCAGGGCAGCCGTTTGGTTATCCCCAGTCAGGCCTTTCGTCTTACCCACAAGACGGTCTGACATCTGGCTTTCAGACATCGGCTTATCCTCCATTGGGGCACCCTCCATCAGCCCCGACTCAGGACCCTTTTTCGTCAGCCTACTTTTATCCGGGCTATCCTGGTTCTTGCCCTTCGCCGGGCTACCCTCAGCATTAACACACACACACAGTTTTGGGGGACATGGGCCTGGATCTGGGTTTGTGCAACCACCACCTCCTCCCACTCCACCTCCTCAACAGCCTCAGGTGGACTTTAGGAAAATTCTCAGATCTTACTTCGAGGGGGCTTTTGCGGTAGGTATTCACAAATAGGACCAAGGCGTCAGGACCCCACAGAAATATTTCTAGCTAGCAGTCTCTGGCGGGGGACCGCCCCACGTCAGCTGACCAATGTCAACCCACATTAGTATAAAGCGGCGGTCCCCCATGCCTGCCTTCCAGTTCTTTCCCGCCATCGGCTTGCGACAGTACCTTGCGAAAGAACAGCGCTACTTCGTGGCCATTTGGATGACTATTTCCTCATTTTCTATTGAAAATATTAACAGTTTTCTCCTTAATTCTTGTTTAATTCTCGGCTGTGTATGTCTTCCCAGACACCCTCCGAATCACATAAAAACAAATGCGACTCATGCAGATCCCAGCTCCCACACAAGGACGGCCATTCCCTGTGTCTCTTCTGCCTAGGCCCGGACCACTGCGTGGAGGAGTGCGACCACTGCCAGAAGTTCAAGTTCGGCCACCTGGAAAAGGCGACAGCAGTCCCTTGAAGCCCACATTTTAAAGCAAAAAATGGCCTCCATGGAAAAAGAATTGAAAAAACTCAGGCAGACATCGACCTCCCCTGAAGGCCATCACAAGAAGAAGCCAGACAAGGAGAAGCTTAGAGACTGGGATTCGTCACCCACAGCCCTCACGACTTCGGCTGGAGTCGTGACCTTGAAAGTATCTTCCCCTCCGGGGATCGCTTCCCCTACGGCAACCTGGGTGGTATCCAAGCATGCGTCGGCCCCCTCGTCGGGCTTGCGCCAGACTGGAGCCTCCGGGGTAAAGGAGGCCTCCATTCCCGATACAGCTGTTTTTACTTCTTGGCCTGCCAATGCGAGTGGGTCTGATAAGACGTGCTGTGGCTCTGCATCTTCCCACCCGGACAAGGCTGCTAAGCCACTCATCAGCCCTACCAACAAATGCCCAGCCTGTGACGACCCCCCCCCCCCCTTGGGTGCTGCTGTCGGAGGCTTCTCTGTCCCTGCCACCTCCTCCTCCTTTGGAGTCAGCCCCCTCTTCCCCGGCTGGGTTTGAGGATCCTGGGACACTTCTTCCATAGGGGTGCTCCCCTTTCGCCGGACCTGACGACAGCTACTCCTTCTTCCCTGTCCAGCTTGCCAGTGCCTGACGGCCGACCCTCTGCTCCGCCATCAGCAACGGCAGGGCCCATCTTTCAAACAATATGAAGTCTTGCTGTATTCTGACTATTGCAGTTAGCCCCAGCCTTTAAACTGCCCCAGAGAACAAAGGGTTAACTTTCTATGCAGTGCATAGAGTGCTAAACTCAAGCTCGGTTGAGGTCTCTGTCTGGAGTCCTTTGAAATCCAACCGTCAGATTCTTTACTCCACCTTACTAAACAGTTGCTCCAGAGATTTCTCCTTCAGCTTGGTTCGGAAGTTGGTTAAAGTCTCGGTTAAGTTGTCGGTTTTTACCAAATTTATTTCCTCAGTCGGTTCAGTCTCTGACTGTGGTACCGTGAGTACTAGATAGGTTTTGTTCTGTTTTCTGTGTGGAAATTGTGAAGTGTTACATTGGTTCGGCTGAATCGATCATTTGTATTGAATTCTTGTGTTTTGCTTTTGAGTGTGGATACCGGTCCTTATCGGGTCTAAAAAAAAAAAACGTGTTTTGAACGTTTTTTTCCAACATCCGTGACACAGTTAGGAACTGATAAGGGAGTCTTGCCTGGTGGTTGCCATAAAAAGGGTAAGTTTGGTTAGGCTGGCCATGTCTGAGAAACCCAAGGAAAAAAACAGGCCCACTGGGTTTCAACAATGCAGTGAGTGTGGGGAGGTCTTTGCTAAGGCCGACCTCCACACCACCTGTGTTTATTGTCTGGGGTTTGAACACCTTGATTCAGACTGTCAAATTTGTAAAAATTTTCCTAAATCTACCCTTGAAAAGAGACTAGGTAGACTGGGGGAAAAGGAGGCCAAGAAGTCCACTGACCCAGATGGCCAGCCCAGTTCGGTTCCGACCAAACGAGAAGGAGTGCCCTCTGACCAGGGCAATACTCCTTCGGGCAAGAGGAGAGCCGATCCTGAGGGGTTGGTTCCTACAAAAAGGAAACATAAAGGAAAATCAACTGGTTCGGATCCAGAGATTCATGTTCCAACCAGCGAGGAAATAGCCAGAGCGATTCAACTTGTGGAATCGCTTCGCCCGTTTCCGACCGATCTGGCACCTTTTCGCAGGGATTCGGTGTGGTCGGTTCCCCCAGTTCAAGATTATACCCCTGAAGATTTTGATGAACCGGAGTTTGAGGAGGAGGGGGAGTTTGAGGATGATGATGGAAGTCTGGATGTGCCTGTGGAACTGGACATCTCCCCAGACAGACCTTCTGGTATATCCCCTCCTAGGCTTTCTGAGTCCCCTTCCCATTTTCTGTTTTACAGAAAAGTGGCTGAAACCCTCCAGCTTCCTATGGAGGAGACAGTGGAGGATCAGGAGGAGCCTGATTATGTGGAAATGATGGACATCCCAGAGTCCAGGAGACTGTCTATTCTCCTTCACAAATCCTTTGGGAAACGGACACAAAAAATCCTGAAGTCTCCCAATTCTGTACCCCCTGTTGACAGAAGGATGGACAAGAGGTACACACTATCAGGCTCAGATACGGAGTTTTTATACCAGCAATGCAGCCATGTTGCGGTAGTGCAGGCTGCTGCCTGTGACAAGGCAAACATTCCCTTGGCTTCACACACCCCAGACAAAGACTCCAGGAAGATTGATGCCATGGCAAAAAAACAGTACATGGCATCTTCCTAGGGACTCAGGCAGGCAAATTATATGGCCTATACAGCCAGGTACCAGAAGTCCAGGTGGGACACTGTACTGGCACTGGCTAAACAGGCCTCCCCCCAGCTAGCCAAGGAGCTGGAGGAGGTGGCTGCAGATGGGATTGAGGCATCAAAAGTACAGTTTCATGCTGCTGTGGACTCCAGTGATGTGTCATCAAAAGTCATGGCTACATATGTGGCTCTTCGGAGAATGGCTTGGCTCAGATGTACTAGGCTCTCACAGGACACCCAGGCTAAGGCCATGGATTTTCCTGTAGTGGGTAGTTCTCTGTTTGGGGAGCAGACAGAGAATTACATGAAGAAAATGGATGAATATAGGACCACTTATAGGAGTGCCCATGCCAAGGAGAGGCAGGCAACTCCTCAGAGGCAGCAGTCTAGGGGCAGGGGTAGGCCTTTTCACAGGCCTTTCTACCACGCACAGGCCTCCTCTTCTTTTTCTCAGAGGGGGTTCTTCAGAGAGAGAGAGAGAGAGAGAGAGGCAGAAGGGGTATGAGCAGGGCTGCATCCACTCCTCAGCCTAAGGCCCCTACCGAGACGTGTTGTCCCTCTCCTGGGCAGGCAGATTCCTCTATGCTTTTCCTCCTTTCCCGTTGATCCAGAGTTCTTTTAAAACTTCACAGGGAGCAAGCGACGCTCATTCTGATCACACCCTTCTGGCCCAGACAGATCTGGTTCCCTCTCTTGCACCAGCTATCCCGGGAACCTCCAGTGCCTTTGCCAATCAGCTCCCATCTACTGTCTCAGGAGGCGGGTTCCTTCGTCCATCCGGACCTACGTTCATTGAACCTGCACGCTTGTCTCCTAGAGACATAGCCATGATGCAATATGGGGTCTCGCAAGAAGTGGCAGACGTGCTCTCTGCCGCCAGAAAACCAGCTACCCACACAACTTACGCCATGAAATGGAGTAGGTTCTGCTTGTGGGCTCAAGCGCGCTGCTTTCTGCCGTTGGACTGTCCAGAAAAGCTGGTACTAAACTACCTGCTTTCCCTTTCCCACTCCGGACTGGCTTACTCCTCGATTAAAGTGCATCTTTGTGCCATTTCAGCCTACCATGCCCCTGTAAGCCATCGGACGGTGGCCTAGCTGGACACTACTTGTGCCTTTTTAAGGGGCGTCCTCCATCTTAGGCCTCCAGTTAAGGATCCAATCCCTCCATGGGACTTGCCTTTTGTCCTGGAGCAGCTCACGCTGCCACCCTTTGAACCAGCCGCGGATTGCGAGCTACGTTTTCTCTCTTGGAAAACGTTATTTTTAGTTGCAGTTACTTCCGCCAGAAGAATTTCGGAAATGCACGCTCTTATGTGCAAAGAGCCTTATTTGGTTTTCCACCAGGACAGGGTATCCCTCAGGACAAACCCAACATTTTTGCCTAAGGTGGTCTCAGCTCTCACCCTTAATCAGGACATCAATCTACCAGTGTATTTTCCAAAATACTCTAATCGAGGAGAAGCCCTTCTGCACACCTTAGATGTGCATAGGTGCCTCAGATACTACCTGACCAGAACCAAACAGCACCGAAAGTCGGACCAACTTTTCGTCTTCTTTGCCCATAGGATGAAGGGAGCTCCTGTCTCTAAGCAGTCACTATCTAGGTGGCTCATCCAGTGCATTACTTTCTGTTATCAGAAGTGCAACAAACCTTTGCCGGGCACGGTCAAGGGTCATTCAACTAGATGGGTGGCTACTTCCTTTGCGGCGCTAAAGAACTTCTCCACCTCAGCTATTTGCGCTGCAGCTACAGGCATTACAGTCTGGACATTGCATCGAGGCGAAGAGCGGGGTTCGGTCTAGATATCCTTCAGGGACTTCTGTCCTAGGCTCGAGTTACCTCGAGGTCTTTACCATTCCTCCTCCCGATGGTGCATGATTGCTGTTACTGCTTGGAAATCAGTCCTAATGGTGTAACCTGCTGCAAGAGCTGTATCTCGAAGTAAGATAGTACTGTTACGTAAGAACTTACCGTAACAGTAGATCTTCAAGAACCGCTCTTACAGCAGGTACCTTCCCTTCCACCATCCCCGCTGGAGGTAGGTTGGAGTCAAGCACCCATCTCATTTGATGGGACATTCCTTTTCACTTGTTTTGCCATCTGATGGCGGATCCTCGGTCTCCCCTTCTGATGTCATCCTGCGGGCAGGAGAACTGAGGATTATGGGGGGGACCGCCTCCTTATGTACCACGCCCAACGTCTGGGGCGGTCCCCGCTGAAGACTGCTAGCTAGAAAATTTCCGTGGGGTCCTGGCGCCTGCTGGCTTCAGTCCTAATGGTGTAACCTGCTGCAAGAGCTGTTCTCGAAGATCTACTGTTACGGTAAGTTCTTACGTAACTGTACTTACCACTTGCAATACCATACCTTGAAGAGCCAGACATTAAATCAATCCTCGTTCCCACTATCACTTCCATCTATGCCCCCTCGCATAGTACCTCCCCAGCCCCGATGCCTCTTCCGTCACTTAAATATAATCTCTATTCTCAAACCCCTGCCATCCTACTCCCATCACCAGTGACCATCCGAGCGCTCTCCCTCATTGCCCCTATAGTAGAATCAGTCCTACCTATCCTGGGACCAAAATCACATACCCAACAACCTATCAAACTAGGACCCAAAGGAAAAAAGCCTTCTCATTCTTGATAAACTGCTTAAAGAAAATGCTATTGCTGCTCCTTCTCTGCTCAGGCAATGTTGAGTTAAACCCAGGTCCCCCATCACAAATTGCATCGCCTAGGATTTTGCTGAAGCCCCTGGTCTAAAGATGATGTTGGTCAACATTCTAAGCCTAACCAAAAAAACGTGATCAACTTCAGGCATGGGCAGCACATATAAACCCTGATCTCATCATTATCACCGGGTCATGGCTGAAAAAAAAACAATACTGATCCTCAAATCTCTCTCCCAGACTATAAACTATTCAGGGCAGGTAGGGAAACTGGGGGGTGGTATCTATGCAAAACTAAATGCATGATTAGTGATATATCGTCTAAACTAAACCTAAAGAATATGAGATTGTCTCGCTCAAACTTCACCTTCCTTCCACAGAATGCATTACCATTGTAGGTGGCTACAGGCCACCGTCTGCTGGTGCTGAAATCCTTAACGTTTTGAAATCCATTACCACTGATGCCAACACTGAAACAATAATCCTAGGAGACTTCAATATGGAGTGACTTTCTACGAAATCAAGCTGTCTTAAATCCATTTGTGACGAGATTGGCCTTGCTCAGCTAGTTACTGAACCCACTAGGAATAATACCTCTAATATTGGCAATAGCTCCCTCCTAGATATTATCTTAACTACTCATCCTCACAAAATGGCACACACAGCAGTCTTCCATAATGAGATGAGTGACCACGGTGTTGTTGTGTGCATAAGGTCCCAATCTAAAAACCACAAACAGCCTAAACTTAAAACTAAACGGTCCTTTTGTAAGTTCAGTATAGCAAATTTTCTTTCTGACCTGGGTAAATCCAGATGGCAAGATCTATGCCTTGCCAAAACTACAGACGAAGCAGTCTCTGTCCTTAATGATAGCCTTACCACCCTGGTAAACAAGCATGAGCCCCTTATTAAAGTAAGGGTACGTTAATCCTGTCACCCATGGTTCGCCCTGGATCTCAAGGCAGCTCTTAACAATAGAGACAAGCTTTGGTCCAAGGCTAGGCGCTCAAAGTGCCCTGTCGACTGGCAGGCCTTTAGAACGGCTAGGAATGCCGGTGTAAAAAACATTCGTGCTGCCAAAGCTAACTTACATATCCACCCTGGAACAGGCCAACAGGAACTCCCACAAAATCTGGAGGACACTGAAATCCATCGAAGGCCGTCCCGCTGCTCCTTCCATTCCTACTAAGATTATTACCAAAGGTAGGGTGTTGGAAAACAAATCTTTTATCCTCGAAGAACTCAACTCACATTTTGTCACCGCTGGACTAGCTTTTGACTCCTCTCCTAATGCTAGTCAGTCGAATAGCTGCGCTAGCTCCACCCCCGCTACCGTTCCCCACCCCCTCTCAACTGAGAATGTTGTTTTTGTTTTGTTTTTTTTTAACTTTATTTTTCAAACAACATGAAGTCTTTCTGTATTCTGACATATGCAGTTAGGTCCTGCCTTTCAACTGCCCCGGAGAACAAAGAGTTAAACTTTCCATCACCAGCATGGAATGTTCACCACGAGCTCGGTTGAAGCCCCTGTCTGCTGTTGTTTAAACTGCAACCGTCAGATTCTTTACTCCGCCTCACTGAACAGTCGCTTCGGAGATTTCTCCTGCTGCTTGTTTCAAAAAGTCAGTTGAAGTGTCGGTTTTCGGTCGGTTTCTACTGAATTGCTGTTACCGCTTAGTCGGTTCACGTCTCTGTCTGTGGTACCGTGAGTACTAGATAGGTTTTTTGTTCTGTTTCTGTGTGGAACTTGTAAATTTTGGATCGGTTCGGCTAAACCGATCAGTTTGAGGTAAAAAAAACTTGTGCTTACTTTAGAGTGTGGTAACTGGTCCGTATCAGTTCTAAAAAAAAACAGATTTAATTACGTTTTTTTCCAAGACCCGTGACATGGTCAGGAACCGATAGGGGAGTCTTGCCTGGTGGATTGCCGAAAAAGGGTAAATTTTTGGTTAGGATTGGCCATGTCCAGAAAAGCAACGGGCCACTGGGTTTCAACACTGCAGTGTGTGTGGAAGTCTTTGCCAGGCTGATCTCCACACCACCTGTGTTTTATTATCTGGGGTTTGACCACCTCGATTCAGACTGCCAATCTGCCCTGGAAAGAGATTAGGTAAACTGAGGAAAGGGGCCAAGAGTTCGTGACCGGATGGCCAGCCGGTTGGTTCTGCCGAACCAGAAGGTGCCCTCTTGACAAGGCGATACTTCTTGAGCAAGGAGAGCTGATTCTGAGGAATCGATTCCGGTAAAAAAGACAAATCGACGGTTTGGATCCAGAATTTCATACTCTGACTGCCGATGAGATAGCCAAGGCGATAAGGATTGTGCAATCGCTTAGTTTGGTTACGACCGAACCGGCACCATCTGGCAGGGGCTCGGTTCGGTCGGTTCCCCCGGTTCCGGATTATACTTTGGAAGAATTTTATGAACCGGAGGAGGAGGAGGGAGAATATGAGGATGATTATGGTGATAGTGAAAGTCTGGATGTGCCTATGGACCCGGACATCTCCCCAGACAGACCTTCAGTTGTTTCTCCTCCTAGGCTTTCTGAGTCCCCTTCACACTACATGTTTTACAAAAAAGTGGCTGAGACCCTCCAGCTTCCTGTGGAGGAAGCAGTAGAGGATCAGAAAGAGCCTGATTATGTTGAGATGATGGACATCCCAGAGTCCAGGAGACTGTCTATTCCCCTCCACAAATCCTTTGGGAAACAGACACATAAAATTCTTAAGTCTCCTAATTCTGTACCTCCTGTGGACAGACTAATGGACAAGAGGTACACTCTCTCAGGCTCAGACACGGAGTTCCTTTTTCAGCAATGCAGCCATGTTTGGGTTGTGCAGGCTGCTGCCTGTGATAAGGCAAATATTCCCTTGGCATCACACCCCCCAGACAAGGACTCCAGGAAGATTGATGCCATGGCAAAGAAATAATACATGGCAGCATCTTTGGGACTCAGGCATGCTAACTATATGACCTATACAGCCAGATACCAGAAGTCCAGGTGGGACACTGTGCTGGCTCTGGCTAAACAGGCCCCCCGCCCAGCTTGCCAAGGAGCTGGTGGCTGCTGATGGGATTGAGGCATCGAAAGTACAATTCTAGGGTCATGGGTATGTTGTTCATCCACACTGTCTGGTAGGTTCCTTGCCACTTTAAATCTTGCCGGAAGGTCTTCAAGCTGGCTCCTCCCACCCACCCGGGTGGTAAAACTCTCGGCTCCGCCCCATGACGCCAGATCTTCCTCACCGCTTGAAAGCTCAGATTCCCTCCTTAACGCTGTCGTGTAGACTGCATCCTAATTCTTCGGTTCGCCCGAAAATTATTTTAAAATTCTCAAGACTTCAGTCAAGTTTCTCCCTTGCAGCTGCGATGGACAAATCGACTCCCGGATTTTGGCAGTGCCCTTGTGGGCAGAAGATGTCCAGGACGGACCCGCACTCCACGTGCGTCTACTGCCTTGGCCTAGAACACGACCCGCAGGCCTGCGAGTTATGACGTTCGTTTTCGACCAGCGTCCTGGAAGACCACGCTGCCCGGTTACAGCTTGGGCACCCGAGACGCCACCACGGTGTACGTCAAGGAGGCCCTGGGCGGTTACCGCGGCGGCTGGCTCGGCTGAGCAGCTCGAGCAGATGATCGCCCTTGAGGAGGCGGCACAGTCCGCATCATCCTCTTCCTCGGTCGCGGCATTTATCCCGCTCTCTCTGGGTACCTCGTATTCAGCTTCTTTCAAGGAGCTTTGCCAATCCCTTTCTATGAAGGGAGAGGGTCCATCGGGACATTCCTCTCGGTCCAAAAAGAAGGACTCTAAGGGTAAGTCCCATCGTCGGCGTTCGTGGGGCGGGGAGGTCCCCTTCCCGGACAGTGACCTCTACTTGATCGAGGTTGCGGCTAAGGCAGCCACCGGCGTCCCGTCGAGCCAACCGGCCGAGACACCCATCGACGCGGTCGAGATTTTTCTCGACCCGTCAGACGGGCTGTCGACTGGTGAAGCTGACAACCCTTCTTCACCTGTTCCCCCCGGTGGAGACAGAGGACTTGCCTGCGCCTCCAGTGCCGCAGTCCCCAGTTAAGGCTTCTGAGCCAAGGGAAGAGCGGGTGTCCCCCGGCCCTTCCCAGACCTGTCCTCGGAAACGTCGAGGATCTCAGTCTCTGACATCGTCTTGGTCCAGCCCGATCCCGCCGACGCCGGTGATCGACTACCGAGAGGCGGCGCGCCGCTCGCCATCTTCCTCCTCAGGAAGAGGAGAGGCTTCGGCGCCAAATTGCGTCGATGCTACGAGACCTGATGTGGCAGCAGTTGCTTCTGTCCGGGAACAAGCCGGCGCGTCGCCTTCCCGACCATCAAGTGGCTGTGACCAGCGGCGAAACAACCTCCTCGCTAGCAAGGTGCCCAAGCCTGGGCGGTTGTTTGGCGAAACCAGCTGCCCCACTGATTGTGGTGGCACCTCCGCCTCTACAACCAAAATCGGGGGCGCCGACTAAGGACTCTCGGTCGGGTCAGGGCCTGCCCCACAGGTTGTCGGTCACCCTCACTCCCGACCATCCTCTGCAGGTAAAGGGTGGCTCAGGCCCCAGGCAGCTCTTCGCGGACTCCTCGGAGTCCGACGACGACTCCTCCCTATTCTCCAGGCCCATTGACCTGGAGTCCTCCGGGGGGCCAGTCGATGGACAAAAGCCCATCGTCCTTCATGGGTTTGCTTCAGCTCATCTCGGAGTCCACCAGGATGCAGCTCGAGCCCGTATCTAAGCAGGCCAAGTATCCCCTAACGGAGATACTGGACCGAGGGGATTCACCCACGGAGGCCTTTCCAGTGGCTGAAGCCATTGTTGGCCCAGCCTTGAAGCTCTGGCAGCAGCCTGCTTACCCTGTCCCTGCGCCTTGACCAGGATGGCCAGAAGTATCGCGGTCCCTCGGCTCTTTATAGGTTTCGGGCAGCCCCTCTGCAGGGTTGGTCACCGACAGCGTTTTCCGGCGTTCCGGGAACGCTAGGGATGTGGACAAGCCCCCCGACAAGGAGTCCAAAAAGCTGGACTATGCCGGGCGTAAGGTGTACACTGCATCCTCCCTTGGACTCCGCCAGGCCAGCTCGGCCATGCTGATGGCACACTTCTCCCACACCCTCATGGGCTCCCTGGATGAGGTGATCCCTCATCTCCCGGCCGACCTGCAGACCATGGTCCGGCAGGTACGGACCGAGGTAGGGCAGTGGCTAAGCAGCAGCTCCAAACGGCTCTGGACATTGGAGACTCCTGTGCCAGATAAGTTGCGGCCGTGATATCCATGCGCCACAGGGCATGGCTGAGGATATCCACCTTCACGGCGGATACCCAGCACGAACTGGCGGATGTCCCCTTCTTGGGGACCAACCTCTTCGGCCCTGGAGTGGAAGGTCACCTCCAGCGGATCGAAAAGTCCAATCCCACTCTGGACTCGGTCACCTCCGCCCAGAAGGACAAAGGCCGCCGACAGCAGCAGCACAAGTCCTTTCGTCCTTCTGCGCCTGCTGCACGTCCGGCCCTACAGCACCAGGGCCAGCAGGCTCGCACTTGCCATCCCAAACCCAAGCCCCGGCTTCCTCCAACAGGAAGCAGGGAGGTAAGGCCCAACAGGTCCCTCGGCCGGTCCCTCCTCTAAGCCTGCCCAGTGACGGGTTGAGTTGTGTCGCCCTCAGCCTCGTCCTCCCCTCTAGGTTCCCCATGAGAGATGGCTCCGCCACTTCCTTTCCGCTTGGTCCATTATCACCCACGGACCATTGGGTTTGGAGGTGGTAGGAAAGACCTGCCCCTGGAGTTGACAGGCCCGCCCGTTCAAAGCCATCGCCCCTCGGGGGCCTACGAGGTCCGCAGCCTCTTTGTCGGCTTGCCGAGCCGATGTCCCTGCTCCTCGAAAAAGAGGTGATCAGGAAGGTAGCGGATCCTCCTCCTCCAAACCCCGGGTTTGTGTCAGTTACTTCCGGGTCCCAAAGCGGACGGGGGACTGGCGCCCCATTCTCAACCTGCCCTGAACAGGCCCTAAGGTCTCGGACCTTCAGGATGGTCACTGTGGCTCAGATAATCCACATCCTTGGAATGGGCGTGTGGTTCTGTTCTCTGGACCTTCAGGATGCGTTCTTTCATCCCAATCCGTCGTCCCACCAGAGATTCCTCCACTTCCAGGCCGGAGGATCCTTCTGATTCGGGCCATGCCCTTGACCTTTCCCTAACTCCAGGGTCTTCACCAAATGCATAGCAGTGGTGAGCAGCATTCCTGCAGCGGAAGGGTCCGGTGTACCCTACCTGGACGACTGGCTGATTGCAGCCGCCTCCAGAGCGGAGGTGGAGTGGTCCAGAGATCTGGCCCTCCAGGTTTTCTCTCAGGTTGGCCTCCTCCTCAACGAGGCCAAGTCCGAACTCGTGCCATAGGAGGTGATACAATTCATCGGGGCAGAGCTCAACTCTCTATGAGCCAGAGCACGGCTCCCGGCGGACAGGGCTGAGGTTCTTTCCTCCTTTGCCCAATTATTTCAGGTTGGGCAATCGTGCCCTGCCCTGGACTTCCTGGGCCTCATGGCGGCCTGCATCAGCGTGGTCCGTTGGGCCTGCTGGCTGCAACGTCCTTCAATGGAGACTGGCCAGCCAATGGTCCGCGCCAGATCCCTGGATCCAGCTAGTGACAGTGACCCAGGGAGTGTGGGCGGCTCTCGGTGGTGGACCGTTCTAGCACATCTGAAGGAGGCATCCTATTTGTCCACGCAGTCGGCGGTCTGTCGACCGATGCCTCTCTAATGGATTAGGGTGCCCATCTGGGGAGCACAAGCGCGCGACCTCTGGTCCCCTTAGAGTCGATGCCATATCAACCTGCTGTAGCTTGACGGTTCGTCTAGCCCTCACGCCTTAGCTCCGTTTCTACGGGGTCCAAGTGGTTCAAGGTCAGGCGGACAGTACCATGACCATGTACTACCTATACCGCCAGGGCGGGACACGCTCCATGCCTCTGTGCAGGGAAGCTCTCCGCATTTGGTCACTCGTGCACAGTCTGGAGGCGGATCTCCTCGCCATTCATGTGACAGGAGCTTCCAGCGCCCTGGCCGATGCCCTAAGCCGGATAGAGGCTGCGTCTCACAAGTGGTCTCTCCTCCCACTGGGGCATGCCTCAGGTGGACCTGTTTGTCTCCAGGGAGAATGCAAAGCTGAGACTGTTTTATGCCCGCCCCCCTCAGCAGGGCTCGCTGCAGGGGGATGCAGCTTCTCGAGCCGTGGACCCCGGGCCTCTTCGCCTTTCCCCATTTCCCTTGATTCACAAGAAGTGCTTCTCAAAGGCGAGGAGGGACAAGGTGCAGGTGATTCTGGTAGTCCCAGACTGGCCCGCCAGTTCTGGTATCCAGATCTCCTCAGTCTCAGCTCAGGCTCCTGAGGCGGCTTCCAGCCGCCCGGACCTGATCTCAGTCAATCAGGGAAGGTATTCATCCAGACCTTCAATCTCTGCACCTGATGGCCTGGTTCCGGCGGCTAGAGTTCCAGGCCTTGGGTCTTTCTGACGAGATCCTCAGCGTCGTTAGGGCGTCCCAGAAAAGTCGACCAGAAAATGCTATGCCTTCAAATGGAAGAGATTCTCCATTTGGTGTCAGAACGAGGGCCTGGACCCTTCCTCCTGTTCCTTGTGAGAAGCATTCTGGACTACCTGTGGTCACTTTCTCAGCAAGGGCTTGGTCGACATCCCTTAAAGTGCACCTGGCAGCCATCTCTGCCTTACGGGCGTGGGCAGGGAAGCAGTCGATTAGCGCGGGAGAAGAATAGTAGGCGCTTTACAAGGCCTTGATCACATATCCTCGGTGCGAGAACCTCCACCTCTGTGGGATCTACTGCTGGTATTGGCTAGCTCATGGGCAAGCCATTCAAACTGATGCACAGGTGTGACATCTCTCACCTGTCGTGGAAGACCGCCTTCTTGGTGGCTATCACGTCAGCCAGAAGGATGGGAGAGCTCCCAGGCGCTTTGCATCAGTCTTCTTATCTGGTCTTCCACAGGGACAAGGTGTCCTGCGCCCCCACCTGAAATTCCTTCAGAAGGTAGTCGAGGTTTCACATAACCAGGTGTTGACTTTGCGGTGTTCACCCAATCACCTCGGAGGCGAATAGGCTCCATGCTGGACCCTAGAAGGCTAGCTTATTATAAGGTGAACGACTAAAGTTCGGGAGAGGTTAGCCAGCTGTTTGTCTTGTCACATGAGCCGCACCTGGCAGACCTGCAGCCAAGTGGGACGATAGGCAGATGGGTCACCTCTGCATAGATCTCTCTGCATAGGTTGGCGGGCATGGAGCCTCCCAGATGGATAAGGCTCATTCTACCGCCATACCGCTGCATCGAGTGGCTGCTTCAGGGATGTCCCTATCCAGAAATCTGCAGGGCTGCTACCTGGAGTCAGTACACACCTTCATCACCCTGCTACATCGACCTTGAGTCACGTCGGGATGCTGGTTTTGGAGACCTCGGTTCTCCAGTCATTATTCCTAAGTAGAGATTGTGTTGCCTCCCTCCTCCCGGAGAACTGCTAGGAGTCTCGCGAGGTGTGGATGAACAACATATCCATGTCCTAAGTACAGGTTACTCACCTGTAACAGGGGTGGGAATGGCATATATTTCATCCTAACTCCTACAAACCTCCCGACTTGACCTTTGGCCTGGCCTCCAGCGGGCTAGATCTGGCGCTATGGGGCAGAGCCGAGAGTTTTACCACCCGGGTGGGTGGGAGGAGCCAGCTTGAAGACCTTCCGGCAAGATTTAAAGCGGCAAGAAACCTGCCAGACAGTGTGGATGAACAACATATACCATTCCTAGAACTCCTGTTACAGGTGAGTAACCTGTATTTTCATGCTGCTGTAGACTCCAATGATGTATCGTCAAGAGTCATGGCTACATCTGTGGCTCTTCGGAGGATGGCTTGGCTCAGATGTACTAGCCTCTCACAGGATACCCAGGCTTAGGCCATGGATTTTCCTATAATTGGTAATTCTCTGTTTGGGGAGCAGACAGAGAATTACATGAAGAAGATGGATGAGTACAGGACCACTTACAGGAGTGCTCAGGCCAAAGAAAGGCAAGCAACTCCTCAAAGGCAGCAGTCCAGGGGCAGGCCTTTCCAAAGGCCTTTTTACCAAGCTCAGGCCTCCTCTTCATCCTTTTCGCAGAGGGGGTTCTTTAGAGGGAGAGGCAGAAGGGGGATGAGCAGGCCTGCATCCACCCCTCAGCCTAAAGCCCCTGCCAAGCAGACACCGTGATGGGTCTGCCCGGGTCAATTCTCCCATACCAGTAGGGGGCAGGCTGACTTACTTTGTCCAGGACTGGAAGTCTCTTACATCAGACAAGTGGGTCCTGGAAGTAGTAAGCCAGGGACTGGTTCTCCGCTTCAGAAAATTTCCCAAGACGAGAGCCTGATCTTTTCCACCTGCAAATCTCTGAGACCCTTGCCCTAGAGGGAGAGGTTTCTTCTCTCCTAGCTCTCAGAGCTATAGAGAAAGTTCCCACCCTACACAGGGGCAAAGGATTGTACTCCAGGTACTTCCTAACCCCAAAAAGACAGGAGAATGGTGGCCCGTCCTGGACCTAAGAAATCTGAACAAACATCTTTTGAAGCCAAAGTTCAAAATGGTAACTCTGGGAATTATCCTTCCCTCTCTAAGGCCAGGGGACTGGCTAGCCTCCCTGGACCTCAAAGATGCCTACTTTCACATTCCCATCTGGTGCTCCCACAGAAAGTACCTCAGGTTCGAGTTTCCCTCAGGCCACTATCAATTCAGAGCAATGCCCTTTGACCTAATATCAGCCCCAAGGGTTTTCACAAAGTGCCTGGCAGTAGTAGTTGCTTTCCTAAGAAGAAAAAAAGATCACCATCTTGCCATACTTGGACGACTGGCTCATAGTAGGTCAGTCTCCAGACCAAGTCAAGTCACATCTGCAAGTGACCCAGCAAGTGCTCACTTCCTTAGGATTCCTTCTCAGCCTTCCAAAGTCAGTTCTCGAACCAGTACAGCTCCTCGCCTTCATAGGTGCAGAACTGGATACAGTAAAGGCAAGAGCCTTCCTTCCCCTGGAAAGGGCAAGGACCCTTATGGAACTGGCCTCTTCATTCACCCTTCAGGTGTCTCGACCAGCAAGGCATTTCCTTCAGCTACTGGGCCACATGGCAGCTTCCACAGCAGTGGTCCAGGGAGCAAGATTCCAAATGAGGGACATTCAGTTCCATTTAAGAGCCTTTTGGTCCCAAAGAAAGGATTCCCTTACCAAACTAATCCCAGTGACTCAAACCCTGATCCAAGCCTTGGAATGGTGGCAGGATCAGGACAATTTGAGACAAGGGGTTCCATTTGTCACTCAGTCTCATTCAGTGATCCTCACCACAGATGCTTCCCTGATGGGCTGGTGAGCCCATTTGGGGGATCTTACCACCCAAGGACTGTGGTCACCTCAGGAATCTCTGCTTCACATCAATCTCTTGGAACTCAGAGCAGTGTTTCTGGCACTGCAAGCTTTTTCCAAATTTATACAGAACAAGGTGGTTCAGGTCAGAACAGACAACACCACCACCATGTGGTACATCAACAAGCAAGGAGGCACTCGGTCTACGGCCTTGTGCACAGAAGCAATGAAGTTGTCGTCCCTGGCCTATTCCCTGTAAACCTCTCTGATAGCAGTTCACCTCCCAGGGAAGGACAATGTCCTAGCAGATGCACTGAGCAGAATATCCCAGGGCCATCACGAATGAGCCCTAGATCATGGGGTTCTGGATATCCTTAAGTCTTCTCGAAAGCCTTCCACCAAGACGACTTACGACTCCAAATGGAAAAGATTCAGCATTTGGTGTTCTAAGAAGAATATTTCTCCAGACTCTGCTGAATTGCCTACGGTTCTGGATTATATGGTCCATCTTAATGGCCTAGGCCTCAGACCAGCTACCCTTAAAGTACACTTGGCAGCTGTTTCTGCTTTCTTGTCAGTAGGCAAGTCTTTCTCTCTATCATCCCATCCTGTATTTTGTAAGTTTTTCAAGGGATTGCTTCACACCAATCCCCCCCCTTTAGGGATCCTGCTCCTACTTGGGACCTTAATGTTTGCATTGCTCAGCTTATGCAACCTCCCTTTGAGCCTTTGTCCTCAGCAGAGCTTAAGTACTTGACTTGGAAAACTGTGTTTTTAGTAGCCATTACTTCTGCCAGACGTATCGGTGAATTACAAGCCCTGTCAGTGGAATCTGATTTCATCTTTTTTCACAGAGTTAAAGTGGTCCTTAGAACTAACAGAAAGTTCTTACCTAAAGTGGTTTCAGATTTCCACCTCAACCAGTCTATATCTCTCCCTGTTTTCTTCACTGATCATTCCTCCTCGGGAGAGAGGAGGCTACACAGCTTGGGACGTTAAAAGAGCCCTTAGCTACTACATAGGGCGTACCGAGGGTCACAGGTTTGAATCCCTCCAGTTGTTCCTTACTTACGGAGAAGTTGGTAAAGGCAAACCTGCCACTAAGAGATCTATTGCCAGGTGGATTGTTTCTTGTATACAATTCTGCTATGTAAAACTGGGGTAGAACTCCACCCTCAGGCCTGAGGGCTCATTCCACTAGAGGTACAGCTGCCTGGCTACTGCCAGGGATATTCCTCTCTTAGAAATTTGTCAAGCAGCCACCTGGAAAACAGTCCATACTTTCACCAAGCATTACTCTGGATATCCAGGCTAGGAGTGATGCTCGGTTTGGCACAGCAGTACTTCAGAGCCTGTTTCCAAAGTAGGTTCTGACCCTCCTCCATGGAGGTATTGCTTGGTAGTCTGCATATGTCAGAATACAGCAAGACTTCATGTTGTATGAAGAAAAGATTACTCACCTTATTAAAGTTGTTTCTTCTAATGGAGTCTTGCTGTATTCTGACCTCCCCTCTCAGAACCTAGATGTTGGGATGTGGGTGGGCAGGAGCAGTGTTGGCACCCTAGGGGTGTCCTTTTTACACCCTCTTTTTGGTTTGGGTGAGAGGTTGTGTTTTGTTTTTGGATTTTCTGACTTGAGTCTTCCCTTGAAACCAAAAAACTTTTTATATATATTTGCCAGTTGGCTAGTAAGAATTTTATAGTTTCCACACAGAACACCTAGTGAGTCTTTGCTCTAAAGATCTGATGGTTGCAGTTTAAGCAACAGCAGGCAGGGGCTTCAACCGAGCTCGTGGTGAACATTCCATGCTGGTCATGGAAAGTTTAACTCTTTGTGCTCTGGGGCAGTTGAAAGGCAGGACCTAACTGCATATGTCAGAATACAGCAAGACTCCATTATAAGAAACAACATTACTAAGGTGAATATTTTTTTCTTTCATTTTTTCTTGTACATGACAGACAAAAAGCATGTAGCTGACAGTCCAAAGTAGTTAAAACAGTTCCTTTTGGAAAAAGTAAACCTTTCTCCTTAATCAAAAGGATATCATGCATCAACTACATTGTGTTACATCATAAGGGGGGTATCTTATAATTTTACTATACAAGATTGGATAAAATTCCTAATGTGTGCTGCTTAATGAGCCCAGGAGCACATGGCTTAAACAAATGTTAGGTAATTGTCCAGCAATTCAGTCCAAAAATAGTGAGCAATGCCCGTACAGTAAGGGCTATTTGGTGCCATGTTCCATCCTAAATGAAAGAGAGAAATGCTACAGTAAACTGATTTATGCTAAACATTGCGCTATATTAAGAGGAAACCATACAACTATAAGGCATCTACCTCTTATTCCTTACTAACTTAACAGTATTAGACTTAGATTTATTCTTTCCCCACCTTTCCATTTTTAAAACATAACTAAATGTACCATGCCCGCTCAAATTCCTAATGCAGAAGCCTCAAACAAGAGGGGGGCAAGGAAATCTGTACCCCAAAATCAAGCAACTGTACAGGCCATCTCGGTTTATTTAAATTATAAGCTGGTGGGTGAAATTATAATAGTGTTACCAAAAAATTAGAGAGTCCAAAGTCCCCACGTTAAACCTTCAGGTTGTCGCCTCGTCGTCCTCCTCGTCGGACCACTCTGTTCTCCTCTGTGATTCTGCAGCCCTTCTATCCGCCCATTTACCGGCCTCAATGGGATCCGAAAACAGGTATACCCTGCTCTGATATACGATCCGGAGCCTGGCTGGAAAGATAATTGTGTGCAGTACTCCCAGCTCCCTCAAGACTTGTCTCGCACCATCGAATTTTTTTTCCGTTGCCTCGTTGCGTAGCTGATGTCGGGAAAGATATGAATCTGAGAGTCCCCTTGAAACACTGGAGCTGCTCTGCGGGCAAGTCTGAGAATTTTGTCTCTAGCTGCCACACCTGAAGTAACCATCATTAAGGTACGTGGGTCTTCCGTATTTTGTGAATGACCACGTGGTGCAACTCGATAGATTTTTTGTATTTCCCATGTATTTGCTGGGGCTTCTGGATTTAATTTTTCAGATAACCATTCCTGCATGTTCAGGACCGGATGGTCCCCCTCCAAGTCCTTGGGAAAACCTACGATCTGGATATTGGCCCC
The DNA here is from genome assembly GCA_016271365.2 of Neoceratodus forsteri. Classification (NCBI taxonomy): domain Eukaryota; kingdom Metazoa; phylum Chordata; order Ceratodontiformes; family Ceratodontidae; genus Neoceratodus; species Neoceratodus forsteri. Next base: position 687,885,346 of record CM057459.1, on the reverse strand, counting down.
TGAGCTTGATTTTCAAGCGCTTCCAAACGTGCCTTAAGGTGCTGGGTTTCTTTAATAAGCAAGGTGGTCGTTCCAGTCGAGGCCTCTGCCTGCTTACGGACCTCCTTAAAATCATCTTTAAGCCCATCTACTGCTTTCTCAACAATTAGGACGCGGGTGTTAAAGTCGTCAACTTTCTGATTGAGTGTAGAAACTGATGCTATTAAAGTCTGAAGTTTCAAACAACATGAAGTCTTGCTATATTCTGGCATATGCAGTGATGTCCAACCTTTGAACTGCCCCGGAGATGAAAGAGTTAACTTTCCATGCCAGGCATGGAACGCTGAGCTCGAGCTCGGTTGAAACTCTGTCTGTTGCTGTTTGAACTCAAACTGTCAGATTATTTACTCCACCTCACTGAACAGTCGCTCCGGAGATTTCTCCTTTGCTCTGTTCAATTTAGTCGGTTAAAGTGCCATTTTCCTTGGTTTTCAACCGAATTTAATCCGTTAACCTGTCGGTTCAGTCTCTGTCTGTGGTATCGTGAGTACTAGATAGGTTTATTTTCTTGTTCTTCTGTGTGGAACTTGTTAACGTGGGATCGGTTCGGTTTGAACCGATCAGGTTTGTTTAAAAAAGTTTATTCTACTTTTAGAGTGTAGTAACCGGTCCTTATCGGTTCTAAAAAAAACGGATTTCATTATGGTTTTTTCCATGACCCGTAACACGGTCAGGAACCAATAAGGGTGTCTTGCCTGGCGGATTGCCGAAAAAAGGGTAAGTTTGTTAGGACTGGCCATGTCTGAGAAACCCAAAAGAAAAACCGGGCCCACTGGGTTTCAACACTGTTGTGTGTGTGGGGAAGCCTTTGCTAAGGCTGACCCCCACACCACCTGTGTTTATTGTCTGGGGTTTGACCACCTCGATTCAGACTGCCAGATTTGCAAGAATTTTCCTGCAGCTACCCTGGAAAAGAGAGTTGGTAGGCTCAGGGAAAGGGAGGCCAAGAAGTCTGCTGACCTGGATGGCCAGCCCGGTTCGGTTCCAACCGACCCAGAAGGAGTGCCCTCTGACCAGGGCGAAACTTCTTCGGGCAAAAGGAGAACCGACTCTGAGGAGTCGGTTCTGGTTAAAAGAAAAAGAAGGGATAAATCAGCCAGTGCGGATCCACAGCTTCTTTCTCCGACCGCTGATGAAATAGCCAAAGCGATAAGGATTGTTCAATCGCTAACCCCGGTTCCGACCGAACCGGCACCATCGGGTAGGGGCTCGGTTCGGTCAGTTCCTCCGGCTCCAGATTATAATTTAGAAGATTTTTATGAACCGGAGGAGGAGGAAGGAGAGTATGAGGATAGTGATGGTGATTACGAAAGTCTGGATGTGCCCATTGACCCGGGCAACTCCCCAGACAGACCTTCAGGTGTTTCTCCTCCTAGGCTTTCTGAGTCCCCTTCCCATTTTATGTTCTACAAAAAAGTGGCTGAAACTCTTCAGCTTCCTATGGAAGAAGCTGTAGACGATCAGGAGGAGCCTGACTATGTTGAGATGATGGATATCCCAGAGTCCAGGAGGCTGTCTATTCCCCTTCATAAGTCCTTTGGGAAACGGACAATAAAAATTTTAAAGACTCCTAATTCTATACCTCCTGTGGACAAGAGAATGGACAAGAGGTATACTCTCTCAGGCTCAGATACGGAGTTCCCTACCCGCAATGCAGCCATGTTGGTAGTGCAGACTGCTGCCTGTGATAAGGCAAATATACCCTTGGCTTCACACACCCCAGATAAGGACTCCAGGAGGATTGATGCCATGGCAAAGAAACAGTACATGGCAGCATCCTTGGGACTCAGGCAGGCTAATTATATGGCCTATACAGCTAGATATCAGAAATCTAGATGGGACACTGTAATGGCTCTGGCTAAACAGGTCCCTGGCCAGCTTGCCAAGGAGCTGGAGCAGGTGGCTGCGGATGATATTGAGGCATCCAAGGTGCAGTTCCATGCTGCAGTGGACTCCAATGATGTTTCATCTAGAGTCATGGCTACATCTGTGGCCCTTCGTAGGGTGGCTTGGCTCAGATGTACTAGCCTGTCTCAGGATACCCAGACTAAGGCCATGGATTTTCCTGTTGTGGGTAATTCTCTGTTTGGGGAGCAAACAGAACTACATGAAGAAAATGGGTGAATACAGGACCACCTATAGGAGTGCTCAGGCCAAGGAAAGGCAAGCCACTCCCCAGAAGTAGCATTCCAGGGGGCAGGGGCAGGCCTTTTCATAGGCCTTTCTACCAAGCCCAGGCCTCCTCTTCTGCTTATGCTCATAGGGGGTTCTTCAGCGTTCGAGGCAGACAGGGTACAAGCAGGCCTGCTGCCACCCCTCAGCCTAAGGCACCTGCCAAACAGGCACCCTGATGGGTTTGCCAGGGCCGATTCTCCACCACCTGTAGGGGGCAGGCTGGCTTACTTTGTCCAGGAATGGATGTCTTTAACATCAGACAAATGGGTCCTGGAAGTAGTAAGCCAGGGACTGGTTCTCAGCTTCAAAAAAGTTCCCAAGATGAGAACCAGATCCTTTCTACCTGCAAGTCCTACAGAGGCACAGGTCTCTTCCCTCTTGGCTGTGAGAGCCATAGAGAGGGTTACACCCCTACACAAGGGAAAAGGATTGTACTCCAGGTACTTTCTAACCCCCCAAAAGACTGGAGAATGGCGGCCCATCCTGGATCTCAGATATTTAAACAAGCACCTTTTAAAGCCAAAGCTCAAAATGGTGACTCTGGGAATAATTCTACCCTCTCTAAGGCCAGGGGACTGGCTAGTTTCCCTGGACCTCAAGGATGCCTATTTCCATATTCTCATCAGAAGCTCCCACCGAAAGTACCTCAGGTTCGAGCTGCCCTCAGGCCATTACCAATTCAGAGCAATGCCTTTCGGCCTAACTTCTGCTCCAAAGGTGTTCACAAAATGCATGGCTTTCCTAAGGAGAAAAAAGATCTCCATCTTTCCATACCTGGACGACTGGCTCATAGTAGGCCAGTCTCCAGACCAAGTCAAGTTACACCTACAGATAACTCAGCAACTGCTCACTTCTCTAGGTTTCCTTCTGAATCTTTCAAAGTCAGTTCTAAAGCCTGTGCAGCTCCTCACCTTCATAGGGGCAGAGCTGGATACAGCAAAAGCAAGAGCCTTCCTTCCCCTGGACAGGGCAAGGACCCTTATCTCACTGGCCTCTTCATTCACCCTCCAGGTGTCTTGACCAGCAAGACATTTTCTGCAGCTCCTGGGACACATGGCTGCCTCTACAGCAGTGGTTCAAGGAGCAAGATTTCAGATGAGGGACATTCAGTTCCACTTGAGAGTCTTCTGGTCTCAGAAAAAGGATCCTCTGACCAAACTAATCCCAGTGACTCGAACCCTGATCCAGGCGTTGCAGTGGTGGCAGGATCAGGACAATCTGAGACAGGGAGTTCCCTTTGTCACTCAGTCTCATTCTCTAATCCTTACTACAGTTGCCTCCCTCTTGGGGTGGGGAGCCCACTTGGGGGACCTGGCCACCCAAGGGTTGTGGTCTCCTCAGGAATCTCTGCTTCACATCAGTCTATTAGAACTCAGAGCAGTGTTTCTAGCACTTCAAGCTTTTTCCAAGTCTGTTCAGAACAAAGTAGTTCAGATCAGGACAGACAATACCACCACTATGTGGTATATCAACAAGCAAAGGGGGCCGGTTTTATGGCCTTAGCACAGAGGCAATGAAGTTGTGGTCTCCTGGTCTATTCCCTGAACGCCTCTCTTACAGCAGTGCACCTCCCAGGGAAGGACAATGTCCTGGCAGATGCTCTCAGCAGGATATTTCAGGGCCATCACGAATGGTCCCTGGATCCCCTGATTTTGAAGGTGATCTTCTCCAGATGGGGCATCCCACAGATAGATCTTTTTGCAGCCCCAGACAATCACCAACTTCCTCTCTTTTGCTGCAGGCCCCCAGTGTTGGGCTTAGTCCGCCTGGATGCCCTAGTTCTCAATTGGGAATGGAAGTTCCTGTATGCTTTTCCCCCCTTCCCTCTCCTGTTCAAGGTGCTAGTCAAAATCAGGTCTCAGCCCTGCAAGGTGATTCTGATTGCTCCAGACTGGGCCAGACAGCCCTGGTACCCTCTCTTGTTGTCCTTAGCAGTCCACCTTCCCCTGTCTCTTCCCAGGAATTACAACCTGTTAACATGTGCCCAGGGGAGAGTTTGGTATCCGAATCTCAAATCTCTCAATCTCAAGGCCTGGCTCTTGAAGAGTTAGAGTTTGCTGATTTGCATCTCTCTCAAGCTGTTCTGGATATCTTAAAGGCTTCTCAAAAGCCTTCCACCAGAAACACTTACAATTCCAAGTGGAAAAGATTTACTATATGGTGCTCTGCGTAGCACATTTCTCCAGAGTCTGCTGGCCTGCCCACAGTCCTCGACTATATGGTTCATCTCAATAGCTTGGGACTCAGACCAGCTACACTAAGAGTGCATCTGGCAGCTGTCTCTGCCTTCCTCTCAGCTGGCAAGCATTCTTCCCTTTCAGCTCATCCTGTATTTTGTAAATTTTTCGAGGGTTTGCTGCATACCAATCCTCCCTTCAGGGACCGTGCCCCTGCTTGGGACCTTAATGTTTGCATTGCTCAGCTTATGTAACCCCCTTTTGAGCCTTTGTCCTCAGCAGAGCTTAAGTACTTGACTTGGAAAACTGTTTTCTTGGTGGCCATCACTTCTGCCAGACGCATAAGTGAGTTACAGGCCTTGTCAGTGGAGCCTGATTTTATCTCTTTCCATAGAGATAAGGTGGTCCTCAGGACTAATAGGAAGTTTTTGCCTAAGGTGGTTTCAAATTTCCACCTTAACCAGTCTGTCTCTTCCTGTTTTCTTCACTGACCATTCCTCCTCTGGGAGAGGAGGCTACACAGTTTGGATGTGAAAAGGGCCCTTAGCTACTACATAGAGCGCACTAAGTTCACAGGTTTGACTCCTCCAACTGTTCCTCACTTATGGTGAGGTTGTAAGGGAAAACCTGCCACTAAGAGATCTATTGCCAGGTGGATTGTCTCTTGCATTCAATTTGCTATGAAAAATTAGGTAGGATCCCACCTCAGGCCTGAGGGCTCACTCTACCAGAGGTACAGCTGCTTCCCTGGCTGCTGTCAGGGCTATTCCTATCTTAGAGATTTGTCAAGCAGCCACCTGGAAAACAGTACATACTTTACCAAGCATTACTCTCTGGATATCCAGGCTAGGAGTGATGCTCGGTTTTGCACAGCAGTGCTTCAGAGCCTATTTCCAAAGTAGGTTCTGTCCCTCCTCCATGGAGGTACTTGGTAAGTCAGCATAGTCAGAATACAGCAAGACTTCATGTTGTTTGAAGAAAAATTACTCACCTTAGTAATGTTGTTTCTTCTAATGGAGTCTTGCTGTATTCTGACCTCCCCCCCACCTCCCCTCTCAGAACCTGGGTTTTTGGGATGTGGGTGGGCAGCAGCAGTGTTGGCACTCGGGAGGTGCCCCCACCCCTTCTTTTCTCACCCCTTTAATGTGGGTGGGTGGGTGTTGTGTTTTGTTTTATTTTTTGGGTTTCCTGACTTGAATCTTTGCTTTGGGACCAAAAAATCTTTTATTATTTTTAGTAGCCAGTTGGCTAGTGTAAGTTTACAGTTTCCACACAGGACACCCAGTGAGTATAGCTCGTAAAGATCTGACGGTTTGAGTTCAAACAGCAACAGACAGAGTCTCAACCGAGCTCGAGCTCAGCGTTCCATGCCTGGCATGGAAAGTTAACTCTTTCATCTCCGGGGCAGTTCAAAGGTTGGACATCACTGCATATGTCAGAATACAGTAAGACTCCATTAGAAGAAACAACATTACTAAGGTGAGTAATTTTTTCTTATGGAACAAAGTGTTAATAGTTTCTCCTCCATCAGGCCGTTCCTCGATTAATGTTGCGTCCTCTGCTCTCCCAAGTCCTGCTGTTCCTTTGCTTTTTCCAGCCCCTCCAGGCATCTTATCTTTCTTGGGATTACCCATCCTAGCAGATTTCGGGTCGCTCTTCACAGTAGAAAGGTCTAAAAACCTGTGGGAAGCTTCTAAATGAGAGATTTAAACAAATTTTCTCCTCTCGATGTGTAAGCTATAAAAAGTTGCTGCATGCTGCTCGGGCTCCACAGCGCCCCCCAACTGAGAATGTTTAACTACAAGGAGGTTGAAGACACTCTCCTTAGCCTCAATATCAGGAAAGGTGCAGGGGATGACGGACTCAAACTCTTCTTCCTTAGACTAGGTTATGCCCACCTCACTGCCCCTATCTTACATATATTCAACTTATCCATCACTTCTGCCACTGTTCCGGCCTGCTGGAAGTCCGCCCACATTCTTCCGCTTTTCAAATGTGGTGACCCCGTGCGATTAAACAACTATAGGCCCATATCCATCTTGCCTATCCTCTCTAAAGTTTTGGAAAAGCTGATCTATAACCAAGTAAAACATCATCTTGAAACGTTTTCTCTGCTCAGCCCAGCACAATCTGGCTTCGGGTCTAAACACAGCACTATCTCAGCAGTTGCCAAAGTCATTAATGATTGGGTTACTGCTGTGGACTCCAGAATGATTACTGGCGCAGTCTTTCTAGACCTCAGTAAAGCGTTTGATACCATTGACCATCATCTTTTAATTATCTGGCTTACCAAACTAGGAGCCACCCTGTCCACAGCACAGTGGTTCACCAGTTACCTGTCTGGAAGGATTCAAAAAGTCAAAGCTGATGGCCTTCTCTCAGCCCTCCTCCCAATCGCCAGGGGTATCCCTCAAGGTTCCATTCTAGGACCGATCCTCTTTTCCCTCTATATCAATGATCTTGATTCACATATAATGAATTCCAGCCTGCACTTCTTCGTGGATGACACTGTATTGTATACCGTAGGTACATCTGTGTCGAACGTTAGTGAAACGTTGCAAGCTGACTTTGCCCAGCTCGAAAGCAACCTCATAAAAGCCAAACTTCTCCTAAATGCCAAAAGAAACAAGGCTATGATTTTCTCACGTAACACCTCCCCTGGCTCTCTCCCTTCCCTCCCGAAGGATTTTATCGTCACCTCCCTGGGAGAACCACTGGAAGTCGTACATAAATTTAAATATCTTGGCATCTGGTTAGATAACAAGCTGTCCTTTCATGAACATATCGAGGAATCATCCAAGAGTCTCAAAGCACGTCTGGGATTATTGTTTAGGAACAAGTCTGTCTTCCCTCTTGCGACCCGTACCAGGCTTGTCCAGGCCACATTCCTACCATTACTTGACTATGGAGACTTAATCTGTACCTCCTCTGCAATCACTAACCTAAGCAAGCTGGACGTTCTTTACCACCGTGCCCCAAGATTCATTACTAGCTCCCCTTACCGAACCCATTACTGTGATCTGTACGCAGCTGTTGGTTGGACCTCACTCGTCACCAGACGCTTCCTCCATGCTGGAATCTGGACCCTTAAGATACTACACCATAAACTACCGAGTTACTTAATGTCTCTTATCCACATCACCCACAGCGCATATTCCCTTAGGAAATCGGACTACATCCTACTAGCTGTCCCTAGGACCCGTAATACCTTTGGCCATCGAGCTATTTCGTATGCACTGCCTACTATCTGGAATCTTCTCCAGTCCGTACTGAAACTAACTAGCCTCGTCTCTATTAACTTCTACAAATCTCTAGCAGCTTCTAAAATGAAAGATATTTGCAACTGCCATTAAGTTTAGCCCCCTATTCCTTGACAATCACATGTGTGCCGAATGGCCTGTCCTCTCCTTGGCAGGAACAAAACTACCATAACAGCATATGGCCTATATTTGCTAAATGCTAAGACCCCTTCCTACCTACTTTCACTACCCTCAGTCCCAGTTCTCCTATTTCATACTTCTGCCCACTTTTTATACCCCCTTCCCTCCCTACTGCCATTCCTCTACCCTTCCCCGCCTTCTTACATAGTCTCACTTGTCCTTGCATTTATATCCATACTAATTTCCCATACCTGTGCTATGTGTGTATTTAGTCCCTTGTGTTAGCTTGTTCAGAAGAAACAACTTCTTAACTAGACCAAGAGCTGCTAGGTGGCACCTTATCATGAAATGTCTTTTTGTAATCAATGTATGTGCTTTAATCAGCTACTTTTGCTAATGAATGCCTTATGTAATTTCCTCATGACGTTATATATGTCTCAAGGCCTCCTTGTGAATGAGCTTGCTCGATGGAGTTTTCCTGCAATAAACTTGAACTTGAACCAATCGAATAAATGGCCAAGACTTGGCACCTTTACCAAAATATGCAGAATATGGACAATATTTTCTCTGCCCGCTCTACTCCTGTGCACCATAGTATTTCTGTCCCTAATTTTGCTCCAGCTTACTACTATGGTGGAGGAGACAGTGGTGGTGGTGATGAGTCAGAAGGCCAGCCCCTGGAACCTGATGTCTCACCAGACCAGCAGTTTGGTACTTCACCAAATGGCCTGGAGTATATTTCCTCCCTAGTTACTTTTCTGCAGCACATGGTGGATACCCTGGATCTCCCTACCCAGGATACCACAGAGGATGAGGAGGAGGATGTCAACTATAGAAAGATAATGGGTCTTCCACCTCCAAAAAAGATGGTGTTGCCTATTTACAAATCCTTAAGAAAAACTACCATGAAGCTACTCCAGACCCCCACTTCTTTGCCTGGAGTGGACAAAAAAGTTGACAGAAAATATCAGCTGGCAAGACGTGATGTTGAATTTCTGTATGTTCATCCAAGCCATGAGGGAGTAGTGCAGGCTGCGGCTTGTGACAAGGCTAAAGTCCCATTATCCTCTCAGTCTCCTGTGAAAGAGTCCAGAAAGATGGACTCTCTGGCAAAAAAATCTTACACCACAGGTTCTCTACTTTTGCACCTGTACACTTATTTGGCATGTCTGCCAAATATCAGAAGGACTTGTGGAATTCTGTTCTGGCCATCTTGAACTAGAAATCAGATAAGATGGTACAGGACATTGCCAAAACTGAAAACTGGACTAGAGGCCACTTCAGTATCAGTTTCATGTGGCTGTGGACAATAATGATACAGCTACCAGAGTCATGGCTCAAGCCATCTCACTTAAGCTCTGTTTACACCGCAGCTGTGACTCCAAAAACTCCGCTGCCTTCCCGCTGCACTGTGACAAAATCCTGCTGTTTCTCTGTTTACACTCCCGACCCTAATGCGCCGTAGATCACGCCGATAGGAGTGTCCCTGGACATGTGGTAAAGATTCAAAAAATTAAATCTTCACCCGACAGATAGGGAACTGCAGCGAATCGAGCCATCAGCCATTTACACCACGGGATAATGCGCTCGATCCAGTGTGCATCCCCACTTTTCTGTCAGCTCAGAATCTGGAGTGCTTCCGCACTTAGAGCGATGTGGTGATTGTCCACAAAGCCATCTTTGCAGCGCATCAATTGGAGCACATGAATTGATGCGCTGCAAAGTTGGTGGTGTAAACACCACATTTGACGCCTGCCCTTGCTAAGAACTACAAATTTAAACTAGGACACTCAGTCCAAAGCTATGGACTTTCCCTGTGAAAATACTTCCCTTTTTGGGGATAAGAATGAAGCATATATGAAAAAGGTGGAAGAATACAAGACCACCTATGAGAGCAGTGAGGCTAAAGAGAAAGCTTCTACCTCCCAAAAGACCCAATACAGGGGAAACTGAGGCAAAGGATTCTATCTTAGGGCATTTTTCCCCATGCCAATGCCTATACATTACTCTCAAATGAGAGGTTTCTTCAGAGGAAGAGGCAGGGGCCAGAGAAGAGCTGCCACCACTCCTGTGCCTTCTACCCAGTCTAAGCCCTGACTTCAATGACCAGGTTGCCTCCCCCCTCTCCCAGTAGGGGGCAGACTCTCCCACTAGCTCCAAAATTGAAACTACATTACCTGAGACAAGTGGGTCTTAGAGGTAATGGAAAAGGGCCTATCCCATCAGTTCACAAAATTTCCACCTCTCAGGGGTCCCTTAGTATCAAAACCCCTAACTCCAACAGAAAAAAATCCTGCTGGAGGTAAAGAATCTACTATCAGCAAAAGTAGTGGAGAGAGTACCCTCTTCTCAGATGGGAAAAGGCCTCTGCTCCAGATACTTCCTCACAGAAAAGAAAAATGGGGAGTGGTGACCTATTCTCTACCTCAGGTAGGCACTTACTGAAACCAAAATTTCAAAATGGTCACTTTCACAATGGTGATTCACTCTCTGCAGCACGGACTCTGGCTAGCTTCCCTGGACCTCAAGGTTGCCTATTTTCACATTGCAGTAAGGCAGTCCCACAGAAAAAGTTTTTAAGGTTCAGGCTACCATCAGGACATTACCGGTTCGCAGCCATGCCATTCAGCCTAACATCGGCCCCAAGAGTGTTCACTAAGTGGCTAGCTTTTGTGGCAGCTTATCTCAGGAAACAGGACATTGCAGTCTACCCATACTTGGACAACTGGCTTCTAGTGGGCAGGACCCCTTTTCAGGGTCAGAGAGGCTCTCAGTTACACAAAACCAACTCTGCAGTCTCTGGGCTTTCTCATCAATGAAAAGAAATCCCACTTGGATCCAACACAGCTCCTCACCTGTATAGGAGCAGAATCGGATACACAGCAGAGCAAATCCTTTCTTCCAGCGGACAGAATCCAAAGTTTTCTGTCAGTGGTAAATTCCTTTCTCCTCGGCCAGCCAGACATTTTCTAAGACACCTTTGACACATGATCTCCATGACAGCTGTTGTTCAAAATGCCAGGAAGTCTTAACTGTATTTTGACTTATGCAGTTAGCCCTTCCAGTTGAACTGCCCCAGAGATGAGAGAGTTAAAGCCTGTATGCTAACAGTGGAATGTTCAATAGTCTCGAGCTCGGTTTTCAAACCACTGCCCCTGGTACATTCTATGTAACTGCCAGATTCTTTTCTCCGCCTGCCTGTGAAATCACCTCAGATTTCTCCTCAGCTCCTTCGGTTTAAGTTATAGTTCGTCGGTTTTTCTTACCACCATTTATATTTTATTTTTAGACTGATTTCCTTCAGTTACAGGTTAGATTAGACTAGGTTTCATTCAGTTTGGTGAGTTTTTTGGTTTCTGACTAGTTTTCGCAACCTGGAGGAAACCGAAGACATTTATTATTTTCTTGAGGTAAAGTTAAAGTTTTTTCCTGTTAAATTTCTGTATTCTGGGACCGGTACGGTTTTTGGTTACAAAACCGAGTTTTTCTAATTTTTTTCCCTCCATCGCTAACCTGACCGCTAACCCCAAAAAAAACTTTCACTGTTCTTATCCAGGCTTAACCGCCAACTGTGGATAAGCGCTAAATTTCTTCTGTTTGTGGGTATGTCACATAAACCCAAGAAAAGAACTGGTCCCACTGGGTTTCAGCATTGTACAGAGTGTGGTGAGCCGTTTGCTAAGGCTCACCCACATCTGTTTTGTGAATTCTGTCTAGGGTTGGACCACCTGAAGGCAGACTTTGAAATTTGCAAAACATTTCCCTCAGTCTACATTTGATAGGCGACTTAATAGACTGCATAAGCGAATAGCTGAGAAATCTGCCTACACTGAAGGTTGGTCCAGTTCCACAACTAAAGATGAACTGGAGGGCGTGCCCTCTGACCAGGGCAAGAGCTGCAGAGACGGGCCTTGAAACACCTTCTGCAAAAAAAAAAAAACGGCCGATTTGGAACTGCAGCAGCTTGCAGTTGCGGCTCCAACCACTGAGGAAATAGCAAAGGCCATGTACATTGTGCAGTCTTTACAGACCAGTTCAGGTGAACTGGGCCATCATACCAAGGCTCACACTCCAGCTCATACGCCTGGTACTTCACTCCCCTCTGGTTCATATGACTCTGAGGCATATTATGAGCAGAAATGGGATGAAGAGGAGGATGACTTTGGCGAGCCTATAGAGCTTGAAGTCTCCCCTGAGCGCCTGGAGGCTGAGTCCCCACCCCATCTCTCTCTCTGGATTCCTCCTCCCATTGTGCTTTAATGAAAAAGGTTGCAGAGGCTCTGGAGCTGCCTGCCCAAGAGACTTCTGAGGAGGAGGAAGAGCCTGATTATGTTGAGATGATGGATGTGCCTGCTACTAAGAGGCTTATAATTCCTGTACATAAGTCCCTTAAGAGACAAACTATGAAAATTCTTCAGGCTCCCACTTCTAACCCCAGGAATCCACTAATATTATTACTGTTGCAGTGCTCCCTTAACTCATTGCCTCCACAGGAGCTCTCTGAAATTGCACCACTTGTCTCCTGTATACTGTTAACAGTAAATCCTGGGCCTTTCTAAGCAAGATCAAGCTATAGTCAGCATGCCACAAACAAATCCTATTAGCTCAAGAACCATAAGTGCTAGACATAAAGTATGAGTGGCAAAGCTATTGAGCACAAAATTACCTCTCCAATGGTGGTATGCAAATAATATGTAATTTTTTTTTTTTTCAATGCTGGTTGAAACAGCAAAAAAAAATATTTTTTCACCAAAACAGGCAACATAAGCCATACACACCATACCATAAACAAATGTGAATAACTCCTAAAGTATACATGATATACACAAAATATCAGTGGCAAAGTTGTTCAGCACAAAATTACCTTTCCAATGGTGGTACGCAAATAATAATATGTAATTTTTTTTTATGCTGGTTGAAACAGCAACAAAAAAATATTTTTTTCACTAAAACAGGCAACATAAGCCATACACACCATACCATAAACAAATGCAAATAACTCCTAAAGTATACATGATCTACACAAAATATCAGTGACAGAGTTGTTTAGCATAATATTACCTTTCCAACAGTGCTATGCAGTCAAATATATATTATATTCTGTTACACTATATATTAAAATATATAAGTGACTTCTCCAGACGTTGCAAGGGCACATTGGGAGTCAGGAGCCAACTTCTGCAGACGTCCTCAGGACACACCAGTGTATTTTACTGACGACTACAGACGTCTGCCCTAGGAGACAATGAGTTAAGCCAGCACTGCCCCAGAGAGAATAGCATGCTATACTAATCATGGAATGTTTAGCTTGTGCATCTATTTTCAAACTGCCCAGTGTCAACTGCCTACATTCTACCTTAAATTTCTTCTCTTTGCTGCAAAGTTCAGATGCCCTGGAGAGCTCTCTCAATCAAGACAGATTCCTGTAGTGCATACAGCGAAAAAAAATGTTTTATTTTTCATTACTGCCTAGTGTCATTGTTCTTTAGTGTTTTATACCTCATTAGTTTTAAATTTAAACTTGTTTATCGATTCCTCGCGGTTCCTTTGAACCGAGGAGCAACCAACCTTTTTTTTTTTATATATATATTATTTAATCGGAACCTTTTTAGAGAGTTCCGATTACTTTATTCTTTCATTTTATTTCATTTTAACCGCTTTTGAACTGATGTTTATCGGTTTTCCTCAGTGGTTTCTTGGTTCCGGATCCGATCGGAACCAATTCGGTTTTTCACTTTATTGGTTCCTGAACTGACCGTTATTCTGTTGAAACCGACTGCAAATATTTACATTTAGTCTGTTACCGATTCCTGTTTTTCATAATGTCAGACAAGCCTAAAAGAAAACAGGACTCCCTGGGTTCAAGAATTGCTTGAAGTGTGCAGAGGTGTTTGCCAAGGCAGACAAGCATGATCTTTGCTTGATCTGCCTTGGGCAACAGCACTTCAGTGAAGACTGTGATATCTGTAAGTCTTTCCCTGTTATGACAGTGGAAAAACACAGGGAGAGGCTTAAAAGAAAACTAGAGGAGCGGTCCATGGGCTCTAACCAGTCCACCCACTCTAAGACTGTGGCTGTTCCTTCCAGAGCCACTAAATCCACCCCGATACGGGTGAAAGCTCTGGCAAGAGAGGCAATCAACTGGCTGACTCCCCGGTGCCTGCCAAAAAAATGTAAGAAAACTAAACACACTGACACCCTGGCTGAAACGCCTCAAGGGGTCCCTCAGGTGCCTGTTAATGCTCCTCCTGCTGATTGGACATAGGCTTTCGTCTTACTTCAGATGCTGCATGGTTTATTACCCCCTCAGCAGCCTGTGATTACTACTGCTGAAAAAGCAACTGTTGATCTTACTTCGAGACACAGCTCTTGCAGCAGGTTACACCATTTGGACTGAAGCCGGCAGGCGTCAGGACCCCACAGAAAAATTCTAGCTAGCCATCTTCAGCGGGGACCGCCCCCGACGTCGGTCCCGCCTCCGACGTCAGGCGTAGTACATAAGAGGCGGTCCCGCCAGATTCCCAGATTCTTTCCACCATCGACTTGCATGTCTCGACCCTTCGGTTCAGCTTCTAGCGGCGACGCTGGTAAAGTGTTTTCCTATGGAAATTCGCTTTCATTCAGTTTTTTCTGATGTCCTCTCCAACCTCCGTCACTCCTCGGCGCGCCTGTGGGAAGCAGATCCCATTCAAGGATCCGCACTGCCTGTATCCGTGCCTAGGCCCAGACCATGACACCCGGTCCTGCACCTTTTGCCAGGGTTTCAACAGCAGAACCCGGATCCGTCACCAGAAGGCCCTACAGGCATTCCTGCTCGAGAACAACTCAAGACCATGTCTTCTAAGGGGATTCTTGAGAAGGCCATAAGCATGCTGAGAAGCATAGAGAAGGCCCTTCCAGGTCCCGTCTAGGGCCTCCAACTCGCGCAGCTCCGGCTCCAGGTCCGACCGCTCTCCTTCCCGGGCCAGCTCTCAGCCTCCCCCCGCTGTGGTGAGAAAGTCTTCAGGCTCCTCTTCTCAGGCCAAGACTCCCAGGCCTTCCTCGTCCTCCAAGGCCCTGGCTAAGTCGGGGGATCGTCACCATCACCACAAGTCGGGTTCCCGCCATTCTGAACCTGACGTCAGGTCCGCTTCTTTGCCTCCTCCTCCCCAATGGAAGACCAAGGAGCTCACCTCACTTAAGAGGCCGTTGGACCCGACGCCGGTTCGCCCGACGGCCTCTCTCCACAGGTCCTCAGAGCCGTCGTCCGTCAGGAGACCGTCGCCGGCCAGGCCAACTCATCACCGGACACTGGTAGGGGGACCGGCGCCCGCTCCAATCGAGAAGAGGACCCCGACGCCTCCGATCGACGTCGGTCAGGAGACCATCACTGAGGAGGAGTTGACTCAGCCCGAGGACCAGATGGGCGACCCTGGCCCTGTTGAGACTCCCAGGGAACCCTCTCCGCAACCCGAGCCCCCTGTGGAGCCGACGCCGGGACCCGACCACCGGCGCCCGGTCCGTCGTCGCGCCTTTCTTTTTCAGATGTGAAGGAGCTTTTCACTTACCGGTGGGATACCATCAAAAAGGACATGGTCCCCACTCCGCCTCCTCCTCCTCCTCCTACACCGGTTATTCCTCCGGTTCCTGCACCCCCCTCTCCATCTGGGTCTGCAGGCCGGTTACCTCCTCCCCGGGAGCCCAGGACCCCTCCAAGGGGGAGACCAGACAAAAGGAGACTTCGTCCAGATCCTCTTCTAGGTCACCCAGCCCTAAGAGACCCAGAAGACGCCGCCATTCGCCTTCGACGGAGGACATGGGATCAGAGTTTTCAACATCCAGATCCCCATCTCCTCTCTCCATCCCTTCTCTGGACCCACGTGAGCTTCCAAAGTCTCCTCCGGATGACCCTTCGTTCTCGGATATCATGAGACACATCCAAGAGAACATGGGATGGGATGCAGAAGAGTTAGACCCCGAAAGGCTACGCCTTGCGAAGTATCTTCGGCAGAAGGACCCCAAGCCTGTGGTGGTGCCACCCTTGGTAGACACTTTCGTGGACGTAACCAAGGCAGCGTGGAAGCATCCACATTCACTCCCGGCGATGCCAAAGAAAGCTGACCGCCTGTACAAGGCTCCAAGGGAAGACCAGTACTTGGCTCAGCATCCTCAGGCCGACTCTGTGGTCATAACAGCCTCACATGACCGGTCCCAGAGACCGCAACATTTGAGCACCCTCCCACCGGACCCAGAGTCCAAGCAGCTGGACGCCATGGGTAGGCGCACGTATGCTTCCGCTACCTGCGCCATCAGATCCCTGAATTATTTGACCCACATGGTGCAGTTCGAAAATGCCCTGTGGGAACAGGGTCTGGACGCGGCTGAGAAATTGCCAGAAGGTGAGCAGAAGGAGGAGATGTTGCAGCTCCTCTGTACGGGTTCGGACGTTGGAACCCAGGTGCTACGAGCCACGTACGACTCCGCGGCCCAAGCAGCAGCTTCAGGCGTATGCCTCCGGAGGCACTCTTGGCTCCGTGTCTCCGGTTTTACCCCGGACGTCCAGAAAAACATCATGGACGCCCCATTCGAGGGAGAAGTTTTATTTGGTAAACCCTCCGAGAAGATAATTACCAAACTCCAAGAGGCCGGGAAGGCGGTGAGGTCGGTTCAGGCCATGTACCGACCCAAGCTTAGTTCCTTTCAAGGAACCAAAGCCGATTTCGTGGACGGATGCAGAGACAACAGTCCCGCCTGCTCCACGAACAGAGGGGCTGGTTGCTCAGAGAGCCCAGGAAAACAACCCGCAGGTCGAGGCCAGCGCACTCAAAGCCAGCCCAGCCAGCGGCCCCTCAGCCGCCACAGCCTGACTCCTTTCCGCGCCCCCCCTCAGGATCAACGGGATTTCATGGTCAGGGGTCGCATTGTGAATTTCCTGCCGGGATGGCAGTCTATAACCACCGACAGGTGGGTTCTCCAGATGGTCGGAAGAGGCCACTTTATAGAATTCGCAGAAAAGCCACCCTCGAGGCCTCCTCTGCTCTCCCGATACTCGGGTCAGCACAAGTCATTGATCAGACAAGAAGTACTCACGCTTTTGCAAAAGGGAGAGATAGAGTACGTCCCAGAGAACCAGAGAGGACACGGATACTATTCCCACTTCTTCCTGGTTCCAAAGAAGACAGGGAACCTCCGTCCGATTCTGGACCTCAGCGACCTCAATTTGTCGGTCGCCTACAAAAGATTCCGCATGGTAACTCTTCCTGGTCTTATTCCCATGCTGAAGCAGGATGCCTTTTTAGCGTCTCTAGACATGCAGGACGCTTACCTGCACATCCCTATAGCTCAAGCGCACAAGAGGTTCCTGCGCGTCGAGTTTCTCGGCCATCATCTTCAGTTCCGAGCCCTTCCATTCGGCTGTCATCGGCACCCAGGGTCTCTACCAAATGCATGGCAATCGTGGCAGCGTCTCTAAGGAGACAGGGCCATTATGTGTTCCCGTACCTGGACAATTGGTTTCTCATGGCCGCCTCCGAGAGGCGTTGTTACAGGCGATCCAGGGTACCCAGGACCTGTTTTGATCTCTGGGTATCCTAATCAACCACGAGAAGTCTCTCCTGGTACCGTCGCAGAAGCTGCAGTTCATAGGTGCAGTACTGGACACCATTCAAGGAAGAGCATTTCTTCCAGACGACAGAGCGGAGCGCATCAGATCCCTCATCAGGGAGTTTTCGTCGAACAAGACCATTCCAGCCAGGTCGGTCCTTCGCTTGCTCGGACACATGGCTGCGGCCATTCCTACCATCCCTTTCGCAAGGCTCCACATGCGGGTAACTCAGTGGATGCTCAAGGTGCAATGGGACCAAAGGTAAGACCACATGCAGCATCCGGTCAGAATCACGAGTACCGTGATTCGAGACTGGCAGTGGTGGCTAGACCAGGAACACTCTCTACGGGCATCCCGTTTATAGTGCCGTGCCCGGAGGCAATCCTCACCACAGACGCCTCAGGTCTAGGGTGGGGAGCACACCTGGACAGGGTGAAGTCCCAGGGAACGTGGACCCCTCAGGAGGCCCATCTCCATATCAACGTCCTAGAGATGAGGGCGGTCCTTTATGCCCTGCAGGCATTTCAGTCAGAGATCCCGCCGAGTACTCTCCTGCTTCAGACAGACAACACGGTGGTGATGTATTACCTCAACAAACAAGGAGGCACACACTCTTACCCCCTTTGCAGGGAGGCCATGAGGGTGTGGGATTGGGTAATCCAACACGGCGTGAACCTGATCACAGTACATGTTCCCGGGGTGGACAACACAATTGCAGACGGCCTGAGTCACTCCCAGGCCAGAGTCCACGAGTGGGAACTTCTTCAGGAGGTAGCAGAGGATCTGTTCCTTCGATGGGGAGCTCCAGAATTGGACTTGTTCGCTTCCCCATCCAACGCAAAACTGCCCAATTTTTGCTCGCTAGATCCAGGGCCTGGTGTTTTCTGGCGAGACGAGTTGTCCCTCTCCTGGGCAGACAGATTCCTCTACGCTTTCCCTCCCTTCCCGTTGATCCAGAGAGTTCTTCTCAAACTGCGCAGGGAGCATGCAACAATGATCCTGGTGGCCCCTTTCTGGCCCAGACAGATCTGGTTCCCTTTGCTAATACAGCTATCCCGGGAACCTCCGCTCCCATTGCCATTCAGCTCCCATCTCTTGTCTCAGGAGGAGGGTTCACTGGTCCACCTGGACTTACGCTCACTGAACCTGCATGCATGGCTCCTAGAGACATAGCCATCTTGCGACACGGGGTCTCGCAAGAGGTTGTGGAAGTTCTTTCTGCAGCCAGAAAGCCGGCAACGCATGCGACGTACGCCATGAAATGGCGCCGTTTTTGTCTATGGTCGCAAGCACGCGGCCTTTCCCCCTTAGGTTGTCCGTGAAAGCGTGTTAGAGTACCTGCTCCTTTTCCGCTCGGGTCTCGCCTACCTCTATTAAAGTGCACCTCTGTGCCATTTCAGCTTATCACCGTGGACAGCGACAGTGACACAATTAGATGCCTGTCGAGAATTCTTGAGAGGGTGTTATATCTTAGGCGCCCATTAAGGACCCTGTGCCTCCATGGACTTGCTTTTGTCCTGGAGCAACTCCACGCACCCCCTTTGAGCCTGTCGCTGATTGTGAGCTGCGCTTTGTCGTGGAAAACGTTGTTTTGGTTGCTGTTACGCCAGCGAGAAGAGTTTCTGAGCTTCATGCTCTCATGTGCAAAGAGCCTTATTTAATTTTCCACCGGGACAGAGTATCCCTGAGGACGAATCCTAAATTCTTGCCTAAGGTGGTTTCCACACTCACTCTCAATCAGGATATTGACCTGCCGGTCTACTTCCTAATTATGCTGATAGAGGAGAGGCACTGCTTCACACCTGGATGTTCACCGCACTTAAGGTACTACTCAGTAGAACCAAGCAGCCGTAGATCGGAGCAACTTTTCGCTTTCCTTTACTGAAAGGATGATGGGCCAACTAGTATCCAAACAGTCCCTGTCTCGCTGGCTTGTCCATTGTATTTCATACTGTTATGATATCAAACAAAAACCTCCGGGATCAGTCCGGGGCCATTCCACAGGAGGGCTACCTCCTTTGTAGTGGCATCAAACGCTTCCACTTTCGTTGCCATTTGTGTTGCAGCCACTTGGAGTTTATACATACCTTCATCAGGCATTATAGCCTGGACATCGCTTCACGGCGAAGAGCCGGCTTCGGCCTGGCTGTGTTACAGGGTCTCCTGTCCTAGATTCAGGACCTGGAATGTACTTTCTAGTTTCCTCCTCCCAGAATTTTGCAAGCGCTACTGCTTGGGAATCAGTCCTAATGGTGTAACCTGCTGCAAGAGCTGTGTCTCGAAGTAAGATAGTACAGTTAGTAAGAACTTACCGTAACAGTAGATCTTCGAGAACAGCTCTTGCAGTAGGTACCTTCCCGCCCACCTTCCCCCTTGGAGGAGGCATGGCTTAAGCCTTTTTTAACAGGGATTTTTACCCTTTTATCTTCTGACGGTGGATCCTCAGTCTCCCATTTCGATGTCAGCCTGTCGGCGGAAGTCTCCGGCGGAGAATTGGGATCCGGCGGACCGCCCCTTATGTACTACGCCTGACGCCGGAGGCGGACCGACGTCGGGGTCCTCACGAAGATAGCTAGCTAGCTAGAATTTTTCCGTGAGGTCCTGACGCCTGCCGGCTTCAGTCCAAATAGTGTAACCTGCTGCAAGAGCTGTTCTCGAAGATCTACTGTTACGGTAAGGTCTTACGTAACTGTACTTTACCTCTCTTTTGCCTACTGCTACAGTGGCATATGAGGAGGATGACCAAGATGAAGAGGGACTTGAACTGAGGTGTGACCAGAACAGGATTTTGGCTCCCCTCCCAGACCCTCAGAGGATTTCTCTTCCCATTTTTCTTTTGTTAAGAAAATGGTAGAGACCCTGGATCTGCAAACAGCTGAAAAGATCCAGGATGAAGAGGAGGCACAATACATGGAGCTTATGGGGCTGACACCCTCAGAAAGGCTCCTGGCTGGCCAGGTGGTGCTAGACGCCACACCTCGTGCCACGCCAGCGACCTGGGTTCAAGAACGAGCCTGGGTCATCGGGGGGGAGGGAGAGGATTAAGTGTCCAGAGGACAGCTGTCCTCTCCCGGGAGGTAGGGGGTTCGCACTCCGCGCTTGACTGGCCTCTAGCAGAAGCTAGTGGCACAGCAAGCGCACAGCTGACATCGAGGGAAGGGGGAGTGGTGACACCGGTAGTGATGCCTTGGCGTAGGGGTGCGTTCCACTCCTCCACGGGAAAACTCCTTCCGACACCGGGAAGAAGGAACGCCCGGAGCGTGCCTCCTATGTGCCCTTGCCTGCCCGACTATCTCCAGTCCAATGAAACTTTCATAATCTCGGAGTGCTTGCCCGTCTGACCTCGGCCCCGCTTTGGGGGAAGCCACAGCTCCATGGGGACGGAGAGTTAAGTCCGGCTAGGGCGAGTGAGGCAGGAGAATGACTCCTTTGCGGTCCTGAAGGGTCGGGGTCTGCAGGATTTAGGGGGATAAAATGGTGCAGTTTCTTTTTAGTCACCTAGACCACCAGGGTATTGTACAGCAGGCTGTCTGTGAGAAAGCCCAAACTCCCTTATCCTCTTCCCCCCCCCTCCAAAGAAGGATTCGAAAAAGGTGGACAGCATGGCAAAAAAGGGGATATCTTTCGGCATCCCTGGCAATTTGTCAAGCCAGCTACCAAGCCTATGCAGCCCTTTATCAAAAAGCTCTCTGGCAGTCAGTAGTGGGCAATGCTGAGGCTGACCCTTCTTTAACGGTGTCAGAGCTGCTAGACACGGCAAAATTGGTCTTGGAGGCTTCCAAGTACCAATTTCAGATGGCAGCTGACACCAATGATAGAGCTGCAAGGTGCATGGCTGGTACCATTGCTCTAAGAAGATTTGCCTGGCTGAGGGCTACCAGACTCACCCAGGACATCCAAACTAAGGCAATGGACTTTTCTGTCGAAGGCCACTCTCTTTTTGGTACCCAGACTTAGGCATATATGAAAAAAGTAGACGAATATAAAGCTACTTTTAGGAGCAACTCGGCCAGAGACAGGCCCTCTACTTCAACTTTGTCTTATTCTAGGGGAGACAGGGGCAGGTCCTCTTTTAGGAGGCCTTTCTTTCAGGTACATGCTGTTTTCCAGCAGCAGTACCAACCACAGCAGACAGGATTTTACAGAGCTAGAGGTAAAAGGGGTTCTCTGAGAGGATCCTAATCTGCTCAGCCTCAGCAGCAAGCAAAACAGAACCCCTGACTTTTCCCTTCAGGCTGCCTCTCCACATCCTGTAGGAGGCAGACTCGACTATTATTTCCAAGGATGGTTAAAAATAACCACAGACAAGTGGGCCCTGGAAATAGTGCGTCAGGGTCTCTTCCTTTGCTTCAAGTCCCTTCCTCCTCCAAGGTTAAAACATTTTGGACTAGCTCCCTTCTCAGAAAGAAAACTACTGGAGCAGGAGGTACAGGCCCTACTGCTGGCAAAAGCATTGGAGCCTGTCCCCCACAACCAAAGAGGTTAAGGGTTCTATTCCAGGTATTTCCTAACAACAAAAAAGAATGGAGAGTGGCAGCCTATACTAGACTTAAGACTGCTAAACAGGTACCTGGTAAAGCCCAGGTTCAAAATGGTCACAATGACCATGATTTTGCCAAATCTGCAAAAGGGGGACTGACTAGCCTCCTTGGATCTAAAGGACGTATATTTCCATATTCCCATAAGGGAGTCACACTGAAAGTATCTCAGATTCAGGCTCCCCTCAGGCCATTACCAGTTCTCAACACTTCCCTTCGGCCTTACCTCTGCACCAAGGGTTTTTACCAAGTGCATAGCAGTAGTAGTGGCACACCTCAGAAGACTGGGTGTCACAATTTTTCCTTATCTGGATGATTGGCTAATCGTAGGGAAATCCCACCAACAGGTGTCAGACCACCTTCAGGTGACCCAGGATATGCTGCTGCTGCTGTCCCTGGGATTCCTTCTCAATACCAGAAAGTCACTCCTGACCCCTGTGCAGGTTCTGCAGTTCATAGGTGCAGAACTGAATACAGTAGTGGGAAGAGCTTTTCTCCCTCAGGAGAGGGCAGAAAGCATTCAGCTTCTGGCAGGCTCATTTGCCCTGGGCAGGCCAAAGCCAGCAAAACAGTTTATTCAACTGTTAGGGCACATGGCTGCAGCAACAAGCACAGTCATGGGTGCCAGGTTTCAGATAAGAGATTCAGCTCCACCTCAGACCACACTGGTGCCAAAGACGGGACACCCTCTCAAAGCCAGTACCAATCACACAAACGTTACTACAGGCCCTCCTATGGTGGAGGGAACCAGAAAATTTAAGGGAAAGGGTTCCATTTCTGCAGGAGCCTACCTCCCTGGTTCTCACAACCGATGCTTCCCTGCTTGGTTGGGGTGCTCATTTGGGGGATCACACCATCCACAGTACTTGAGAAAGTGCAGACTCACTCCTGCACATAAACCTGCTGGAGTTAAGAGCTGTTTATCTGGCCCTTCAGGGTTTCACTTATCTCATACAGGGAAAGGTGGTACAAGTCAGAACAGACAATACCACAGCAAAGTATTACATCAATAAACAAGGAGGGACAAGGTCCACTCCTCTGTGTACAGAGGCAATGAAGATATGGAGCCTCACTTACCCTCCAAATGCCTCTCTACAGTCAGTTCATCTGCCAGGCAAGGACAATACCTTGGCAGATGCCTTGAGCAGGATAAACCAGGCCCATCACAAATGGGCATTGAATAAGCAAGTGGTGAATGCTCCATTCAGGAGGTGGGGATCCCAGAAATAGACCTTTTTGCTTCCCACCAAAATCACCACTTACCTTTTTATTGCTGCAGGGACCCAGTGAAGGGGACAGTTACAATGGATGTCCTGATTCTGGATTGGACAGGCAGGTACCTCTATGCCTCCTCCCTCAGAGGTACAATCTGCTGACCTCCTTTCAGAGGAAGGTAGTGTACCCCAATCTCAGGTCTCTCAAGCTCAAGGCCTGGCTGTTGAGGACTTAGAATATGCAGATTGCCAATTCTCTGAAGCAGTTTTAGAAGTCCTTAAGGGTTACAGGAAGCCTTCCACCAAGAAAACCTATGCCTCAGAATAGAAAAGATTTTCCATTTGGTGCAGTGACAAATGTATAGTCCCAGCCCAGGCCGGGATCCCAGCCCTTCTTGATTATTTGTTTCGCCTGCACTCACTGGGGTTGCAGCACTCAATTCTGAAGGTGCACCTGGCTTCAGTTTCAGCATTCCTTTCAGCTAGAAAGGATACCTCCCTGGCATCAAACCCTATATTCAAAAGATTCTTTAAAGGGCTCTCTCATTTGTTTCCCCCTCACAGGGAACCAGTGCCAGCATGGGACCTTAATATCTGCATTGCCCAGCTTATGCTTCCACCCTTTGAGCCTATGACATCTGCAGAGCTGAAATTTCTTACCTGGAAGGTAGTTTTTCTGGTAGCAATCACTTCTGCCAGAAGTATAAGCGAGCTACAGGCCCTCTGTGTGGAAAAGGACCGTGTTTCTTTCCACAGGGACAAGGTAGTGTTGAGAACTAATAGGAAGTTCCTCCCCAAGGTGGTTTCTGACTTCCATTTGAACCAGTCTATAACATTGCCAGTTTTCTTTACTGAACACTGTAGCTCAGGTGAGCATAGATTGCACAGCTTGGATGTAAAAAGAGCACTGAGTTATTACATGACTCGTACCAGAGATCATAGGCTGGACAGACAACTGTTCCTCACCTATGGGGAAGTAGGTAAAGGTACTTCTGCTTCAAAGAGGACCATCTCTCGATGGATAGTCCAAGGTATTCAGTTTTGCTACTCAAAGGCAGGTAAGGTTCCACCCTCTGGTCTTAGGGCCCACTCTACAAGGGGTACAGCTATCACTATTGCAGCTGCCCGAGAGGTACTTCTAATGGAAATATGTAAAGCAGCTGCCTGGAGGTCAGTCCACACCTTCACTAAGCATTATAGCCTGGACACCCAGTCCAGGAGTGATGCCAGATTTGGCACAGCAGTCTTGCAAAGTCTTTTTCCTAAATAGATTCTGGCCCACCTCCTTGAAGCACTGCTGCCTAGTCTACAAGAGTAATAACATTAGTAGATTCCTGGGGTTAGAAGAAAAAATTACTCACCTGTAGTAATCTTGTTTCTTCCAAAGGGATCCACTAATATTATTACTCCCCGCCCTTGCCTCCCCTTTCAGAATCAGTAACAAGAAAAATCCTCTCCACAGCTGATAAGATGTATAGTTGGAGTGGCATGCCACCTGCTGGCACCTTCTAGTAATGTCTTAACTTGTAGGTTTTGTTCTAAAGGCATATCTGACTTCAGAAAAAAAGGGGACATTTGTTTATACTAGTCCTTTAGTTAATGTTGTTATTTGCCCAGTCGGGCATTTTTCTATAATTATTTAAATAGTGATTCACATGTCGTTATGGCCTCTTTGCAGGCTTCTAAGAAATCTGAGGTAGAATGTAAGCTGTTGACACTGGGCAGTTTGAAAATAGATGCACTAGCTAAACATTCTATGATTAGCATAGCATTCTATTCTATCTGGGCAGTGCTGTATTAGTGGATCCCTTTGGAAGAAACAAGATTACCACAGGTGAGTATTTTTTTCTTCTGTAACCCTTGTGGATAAAAAGTTGGACAGGAGGTATTTGTTGATAATGGCTCTGAGTTTCTGTTTAGCCATTGCAATCATAAGGGAGTGGTTCAGGCTGCAGCCTGTGAAAAGGCAGGCATCCCTCTAGCTTCTCACCCACCTGAGAAGGATTCCAGAAGGATTGACTCCATGGTAAAGAAAGGATACCTCAGTGCCTCCCTTGGCATCAGGCAAGCTTCCTATATGGCCCATGTCTCCAGGTACAAGAAGTCACTCTGGGAGTCCTTCCAGGAGTTGGCTAACAAGGCTTCTCCCCAGCTGGCAGCAGACTTGGGGGAGATTGCCAAAAATGGTATAGAGGCATCTAAGTACCAGTTCCACATGGCTGTGGATGCCAATGACAGTGCCTCTAGGGTGATGGCCACTGCTGTCTCTCAAAGAAGGTTTTCCTGGCTAAGGTGCACAAACCTCTCTCATGAGTCTCTCATGACACCCAGGCAAAGGCCTGGACTTTATCTTCGTGCAGAATTCGCTGTTTGGGGAACAGAGACCTATATGAAAAAGATGGATGAGTACAGGGTGGTATACAAGAGTGCTGCATCCAAAAAGAAGGCTGCTACTCCACAAAGACAACAGAGTAGAGGAGGCAGGGCAGACCTTATCAGAGGTCTTTTTACCAGGCCCAGGCCTTCCCTGCCTACCAGCAGCAAAGAGGCTACTTTAGGGGTAGGGGCAGAAGAGGTGACGGTCTTGCTGGACCTAGTCCTCAGCCCAAGAACCTTGCCAAGCAGACCCCCTGAGGTATTTGTCCGGGCCGCCTCCCCAATCCCAGTAGGGGGCAAGCTAGCTTACTACTTCCAGGCATGGCAAACCATTACCACAGACAAGTCAGTCCTGAAAGTAATAAGCCAGGGTCTTGCTCTCTGCTTCAGATCATTCCCAAAAACAAGAGCAAGATCATTCAAAGCTGCCACCAACTCAGAAACAGCCCTGCTAGAGGCAGAGGTGTCCACTTTACTGCAAGACAGAGCAGTGGAACCTGTTCCATTCACTTACAAGGGAAAACAATTGTATTCAAGGTACTTTCTAACCTTGAAGAAAAACCGGGAGTGGCGACCCATTCTGGATCTAAGATGCCTCAACAAGCATCCAACAACCAAAGTTCAAAATGATCCCTCTGGCTATGATCCTTCCCACTCTAAGGCAAGGGGACTTGTTGGCATCCTTGGACCTCAAAGATGCCTACTTTCACATACCCATCAGGCAGTCTCACAGAAAATATCTCGGGTTCGAGCTGACATCAGGTCACAGTCCGTTCGGGGCCCTGCCCTTCGGCCTCTCCTCAGCCCCAAGATCCTTCACAAAGTGCCTGGCAGTGGTCATGACAGATCTGAGAAGGCAAGGAATCACTGTTTTTCCTTACCTGGATGACTGGCTAGTCGTGGGGCACTCCCCTCAACAGGTAGAGGAATCTCTAACCATTACACAGACACCCTGCAGTCCCTGGGGTTCCTGGTAAATCTCAAGAAGTCAGTTCTAAAACCAATCCAGCTCTTGCATTTCATAGGAGCAGAGATGGACACAGTTCAGGCAAGGGCTGTCCTTTCACTAGCAAGGGTGGACAGCCTAGTTCAGTTGGCAGGCTCTTTCCGTCTGCATGTTCCTCGGCCAGCAAAGCATTTCCTCCAGCTCCTGGGTCACATGGCTGCGGCCACAGCAGTGGTCCCAGGGGCCAGGTTTCAGAGGAGGGACATTCAGTTCCACCTCAGATCCTTTTGATCTCAGAGAAGAGATTCCCTGTCCAGAGTAGTGCAAGTGACTTCCACCCTACTGCAAGCCCTGCAGTGGTGGCAGGTCAGGGACAGCCTCAGGGTGGGGGTCCCTTTCCTGCAACAGTCTTCTACTGTGGTACTAACCACGGATGCTTCCCTTCTAGGGTGGGGAGCCCACCTAGGGGAACATACTGCTCATGGCACTTGGACCAAGCAGGACTCTCTGCTGCACATAAACCTGTTGGAACTCAGGGCAGTGCTGCTGGCACTACAGTCATTTGCCACAAAGGTGCAGGGCAAGGTGGTTCAGGTCAGAACAGACACCACCACCACCATGTACTACATAAACAAGGAGGGAGGGACCAGGTCCTCTGCTCTGTGCATAGAGGCCATGAAGGTCTAGAGGCTGGCCTAGTCTCTCGAGGTCTCCCTGACAGCAGACCACCTGCCAGGGAAGGACAATGTCTTAGCAGATGCACTCAGCAGAATCAATCAGAGCCATCACGAATGGACTCTGAACAGGCAAATCCTGTTAGCAGTATTCAGCAGATAGGGCACTCCAGAGATAGACCTCTTTGCAGCCCCAGACAATCATCAGTTGCCCCAGTTCTGGTGCAGGCCACTAGCTCTGGGCTCAGTACCTCTGGATGCACTGCTGTTGGACTGGACAGGCAAGTTTCTGTATGCCTTCCCTCCATTTCCTCTGATCTTCAGAGTTCTAAACAAACTCCGGTGTCAGTCAGCTACAGTGATATTAATAGCTCCAGACTGGGCCAGACAGCCATGGTGCTCAATGTTGCTTACCCTGTCGACAACCAGTCCAATATGCCTTCTCAGGAGGCAAAATCTTTTGACCTCCTCCCAGGGAGGATCCCGACCTCAAGGCATGACTCTTCAGGTATGCAGGCTTGCATCTCTCTGAAGGGGTGATGGACATCCTAAGGGTCTCCAGGAAGCCTTCCATGAGAAAGACTTGCACTTCAAAGTGGAAAAGGTTCTGTGTTTGGTGTTCCCAAAGGAGTACAGATCCACAGGAAGTTGGCTTGGCAGTCCTGTTGGACTATTTGGCTCACCTTCATTCTCTAGGCCTACGTACGGCCTTCTACTCTCAAGGTACATTTGGCAGCAGTTTCTGCCTACCTCTTAACAGTGAAGTGCCTCTCCCTGGCTTCTAATCCCATTTTCAAGAAATTATTTTAAGGGATGGCTTTATCTGCACCCCCGTCATAGAGAACCTACTCCTTCGTGGGACCTGGACATCTGCATAGCACAGCTGATGCAGCCCCCTTTTGAATCCTTGTCTTCAGCAGAGCTCAAATATCTGACATGGAAAACTGTCTTTTTGGTAGCTATCACCTCAGCAAGAAGGATCAGTGAGCTACAGGCCCTGTCTGTGAAACCTAACTTCATTGCACCCCACAGGAATAAGGTTGTTCTCAGAACAAATAGGAAATTCCTCCCTAAAGTGTTCTCTGACTTCTACTTGAACCAGTCCATTACATTTCCCGTTTTCTTCACTGACCATTCTAGTTCAGGAGAATGCAGGCTGCATAGCCTAGATGTGAAGAGGGCCATCAACTTTTGTTTAGATCAAAGAGCCACAGGAATGAGTACCCAGTTGTTCCTCACCTATGGAGAAGTGGGAATGGGCAAGCCAGCCACAAAAAGGACCATTGCTAGATGAATTGTGGCCTGCATTCAGTTCTGCTATGTCAGACTGGGCAAGGAGCCACCAGTGGGCTTGAGGGCTCACTCCACTAGGGGGACAGGTGCTTCCATAGCAGCTGCTAGAGATGTCCCACTGCTGAAAATCTGTAAAGCAGCTAGCTGGAAAACTGTTGACCATTTGCCAAGCACTACTACCTGGACACTCAGGTCAGAAGTGATGCCAGGTTTGGCACAGCAGTATTGCAGAGAATATTTCCAAAGTAGGTTCTGTGCCCACCTCCAAGGGGCACTGCTTGGTAATCTGCATAAGTCAGAATACAGTAAGACGTGCTGGGGTTTGGGGAAAAAAAAATTACCACAGTAATCTTGTTTCTTCCAAGGGAGCCTTACTATATTCTGATCTCTCACCCTGCCTCCCCTACTAGAACCTGGGGGGCACTGCACTCCAGCTGTTATTTATAGAAATAC
Organism: Neoceratodus forsteri; assembly: GCA_016271365.2. Taxonomy (NCBI): domain Eukaryota; kingdom Metazoa; phylum Chordata; order Ceratodontiformes; family Ceratodontidae; genus Neoceratodus; species Neoceratodus forsteri. Next base: position 687,856,498 of record CM057459.1, on the reverse strand, counting down.
TGGGCCATTGGGGTGGTCATTCTTGAGCAATAAGACTCCCTTGGAAGAAACAAGATTACTATTGTAAGTAATTTTTTCTTCCAGGTGTCAGATTCCAAATGAGGGGCATACAGTAACACCTGCGGGCACACTGGTCCCAAAAAAGACATTCCTTGTCTGAGCTTTGGACTGATGAAAGGACACTGCCAACCTCTCTGTGGGAATCCCTTTCTAGATTTCTACTCCCACAAAGATTATCACTACAGATGCCTCCCTTCTAGGATGGGGAGCTCATCTAGACAATCACTTTGTAAGTGGCACTTGGACTCCCACGGAATCTGCAAGTCACATCAATCTGCTGGAGTTCAGAGCCATCTACCTTGCCCTAAAGACCTTTGCCCTCCAGGTAAAAGGTCAGTCAGTGCAAATCAGAACGGGCAACACCACTGCTATGTTTTACATAAACAAGCAGGGTTGTGGTACAAGGTCGACTGTGTTTTGCACAGAGGCAATGAAAATCTGGGCTCTGGCTGACTCTTGATGTGAGCCTCTCGGCCATACACTTCCCAGGTAAGGACAACACCCTGGCAGATGCCATGAGCCGCATCAGTCAAGAGCACAACAAATGGACTCTGAACAAACAAGTCCTTGCCACAGTCTTCAGAAGGTGGGGCACACCAGAAATAGATCTGTTTGCCTCTCACCTCAGCCAGCAGCTACCTCTGTACTGCTGCAGGCTCCCAGCAGATGCCTTAACTCTAAATTGGGCGGGGAAGTTTCTCTATGCCTTCCCTCCTTTTTCTCTGGTTCACAGAGTGTTGCTGAAGCTGAGGGTCCAATCGGCAACAATGATCTGGTGGCATCAGATTGGCCAAGGTAACTTTGGTATCCTCTCCTAGTAGCCCTGTTGCATAGCAAGCCTATTCAGCTTCCTCTCGGTCACTCTTTCCTGACTCTGCCACAGCTAGGAGTGACCTATCCAAATCTGACATCTCTTCACCTCAAAGTTTGGCTCTTCAGGAGTTAAGAGTACCCAGATGCCCAGTATTCAGAACAGTTCCTTAAAATCCTGAGGATAGTCAAAAACCTAGTACCAAGAAAACTTATGCAGCTAAGTAGAAAATGTTTCTTTCTGGTGAAAGAGGAAGCACATAAATCCTCTCAGAGCCTCAGTCCCCAGTCTTCTAGATTATTTGGTTCATTTGCAGGCCTCAGGCCTAAAGGCCTCATCCTTAAAACTTCAACTGGCTGCAGTTTCTGCTTACCTGTCCATAGGCAAGGACAAGTCGATCATTTCATTGCCTGTTTTTAAAAAATTCTTTAAAGGCCTCCTCCATCTTCAACCCCCAATTAGGAAACCTGTTCCCCCTTGGGATTTGAACCTCTGCATTGCCAAGCTCATGGATCCACCTTTCGAGCCCATGGCTACGGCCCATTTAAAGTATGTCACCTGGAAGACAGTTTTTCTAGTTGTCATCGCCTCTGCAAGAAGGATTTCAGAGTTGCAGGCACTATGTACTTAGCCAAACTACATAATCCCTCACAAGGACAAGGTAGAGCTTGGAACGAACAGGAAAATCTCACTTCGAGAGAGAGCTCTTGCAGCAGGCAATAACCACCAGGACTATGCCACCAGGCACTGGGACTGTGGCAGAACTGTGTTCTGCCAGTCCAATAACCCTGGTGGAGGGATGCCTTTCTTATCTTCTTTTTCCTACTTAAATCTGTTGTGCAACAGTATCTTCCTGTGCCATACTTTACCTTTCTCAGTCCCTAGCGTAGGTTGGCCACCTACGTCAGTCTTTTCTATTTCTTAATAAATCTTTTTCCTACTGCCTTTAGTTCTAATTTCCATATTTCCATCCCTCATCAAGAACTCCCCAAAATCATGCACCTGGCTAAAGCTAGTTGGCAGGAATGAAATAAGGTGCATTTATGGCATTTAATGCCAAAATATATAAAGTGCCTTTAAAGAGATGTAAGGTGCTGGTTGAATAAAGTGCATTTTTTGAAATTAAGTGCTTCATAAAGTTAATGCTTATGCTATTTTTATGTATATGGTTCAGGAATGTTTAGAAATGTTTAAAATCGCAGTTAAATACAAAATAACGTCCACTCTATTAGGTGGAATATGAATATAATGGAATGGCATTATGTCTCCCTTGTTTAAATTATTTTGCTGCCGCTCGGTATCTGTGTAAATAATTACCGATGCCCCTGTATTATTAGGACTCCCTGCTGCTGGCTTTGTATAAAACCTGCTGTAGAATTGTGCCAGATAGCCATGGAGGAGTCCATGGCTTGTGTTCAGCCAGTCCAGGTTGCTAGAGAGGCAGGCTTCCCTGAGTAATCTGGGCACTCTGAAAAGCGAGTGCTTGAAAATAAAAAGGAACTATGCTGTCCCTGGACATAAAAGCTATAGCCCAGTATAAAAAAATCATTAAAAAGGGTCTTACCAAAGCTATGCAGAGCCCCATTGTGTATAGAGCCCTGAGATATAAATTAAAGGGCTTGTGTCCATATACTATAACAATACAGTACATATATAAATACAGTAAACATTTGCATATATAGAAAATAAGGAACTTCCCATCAGTAAAACCTCATTACGTAATAGAGGAGGAGTTTTCCTATTTAGGGACCATTCTAGAGCTAATTGGATGTTACAGGAGGGACTTTTCCATAAGTGGGAGGACTATATAAGCCCTCCTCAAACACCAAGAGTCAGATTAGCTATCCAGCCAGTCTCACTTACCTGAGGACACGGTAAGAGAAGGACCTGTGCCTGAAACAGGAGTTTATCTCTAACAACAGGAAAGCTGAGTATTGTTTTATAGAGATACCTGAAGTAAGGTGGAATAGCATTGAACTATTTTTTTATTTTCTAGTTCAGTTTGAACTGTTTATGTATTATTTCTGTATTTTGATACTTTTGTATAAAATAAAACACACTGCAGGTGTGTTGTACCCAATAACTGTGTCCTGTGTTATCTTTGTAACTCGCGTACCTGCGACAAGGACCCCACAGAATAATTTCTAGCTAGTAGTTCAAGGCGGGGAACTGCCCCCTGACGTCAGCCATGCCCCTGATGTCACCCAGTGGTATAAAGGGTGGTCCCCTTTCACCACCTCAGTTTTTTCCCCAACACGATCTGGTAGCCTTGGCTCCACGGGTGCCTCCTAACAGTCAACCACTATTTTTCTGCACTTGGTGCAGTTAGTTTCTCGCTGAGCTATTCGACTTCGTCGTGCATGTCTACCCAGCCAACTTTATCTACAGAGCTGCAGAAATTGAAGTGCGTGTGCAGCAAGCAAATCTTGGCAAAAGACTGCCATTTGGCCTGCCTTCTGTGCCTGGGCCCTGATCACCAGCCGGACGCCTGCCCGCATTGTCTCAGCTTCAGTAGGAGGACCTGTATTCGCCGTCTGAAGACCTTGAAAGCCTACCTCCTGGAACATCAAGTGGCTGCCATGCAGAAGACCCACTCGGGGCACAGCTCATCATCTTCGTCCAGGGACATTTTCCCTAGAGAGAAGAAATCTAGCAGGAAGCACCATCACCGAGATGAGGACAGATCCAGGTCAAAATCCTGGTCCAGGTCTCCTCACAAGGCTTCCAAGAGTTCCACCTCTGGCATGAGGTCGGGCTTAGCCCCTCCAGTTTCCATTGCTCTTCCCGGGTTACCATTGAGGAAGCCTTCCTCCTCTACCTAGACATACGGGGGGGGGTCTTCCGGGCTAGGGCCTGCTAAGGCCTCCATTTCCCTGGCTATACAGCCTCACAAACACTCGACTGGGTCTCAGCCAGAAGAATCTGCCCATTCTTCGTCGGGCAACAGGTCGGAGCCTGCCACCTGCAAGGCTGTTCCCTCAGGGTCATCGGACAAAACGACAGGGTCAGACAACACTAAGAGGCATCAGGAACGTGAGTGTGACAAGAAACCGTGCTCACCTTCTAAGCTGTTGTCGACCTGGGCTCTGGACCAGCGACAGACCTCGACTCCACCTCCATGGAGCCATATCAGACTACACCCTCTAAGTCGTTGTCTTAACCGCAGGGATCCAAAAAGTCTCTGTCCACGGAGCGGACGACAGAGGACTTGACACCAGGCTCTACAGAGTCTAAGGACATGGTGCCACACACCCCATCGCCACCTCCACTTCGGGAGCCTGACAACCGGACACCAGCGCATCTGACGCCGGGGGACGAGACACTGCAGACCTGATGCACAAGACGACAGAGCTGTCAGGTCTGATGACGGGGGACTAAACTGAAGGGCCCGACGCCAGGCCCCTCAGGCACTCCTACCCCGATGCCTGAACCGCTGACAGCCCCTGTGGTACCAGTGGATGAGGTCGGGCCCTGTTTGCCAGTCGGTGAAACACAATCAAGGGGATCTGTTACCCAGACTGCCGGAGCCAAACCCCCACACCAGCTCCGCCTAGACAGCCTCCCCACCCCCCACGCAAAACGCCTTCCCCACCCACAACGCCAGCCCACCCGACTCCAGATGGCACAGGATAGAGGTCCCATGAACGACAGTGGCACGGTCACCACCCATCATCCCAATCCTTCTCTAGACGCTGGAGTTACTCTAGTGGACACCGGTCCACATCCTCAGAGGAGTCCAGCGGAGATTCCTCCTCCTATGACTCTTCAGAAGATGACTCATCTCTTCCATCTCTGGAAGGTCTCCTCCGGACGATCCCACTTTCCTAGATGTGATAAGGCACATACAATTCCTTAACCAGTGGGAGACAGAGGACTTGGACCCCGAGAGATGCTGTCTGGCAAAGTTCTTGGGGGGGCCAGTGACCCAAAACCTTTGGTCATCCCACCATTAGTGGAGCCCTTCCAGGACACGATGAAACTAGCCTGGAAGCACTCTTCCACAACACCGGCGGTCCCTAAGAAAGCTGCCCGCTTATGTAGGACCCCGAGGAAAGAACCACATTTAAGTGACTAACTGAAAATAGACTCTGGTCCTTACGGCTACACATGGAAGGACTCAGCAACCCAAGTAAGGTATACTCATCGACCACTTGTACGGTCCAGTCACTAAATTTTCTGGCACATATAGTTATGTACCAGAAATCTCTCTGGAACAAAGCTATGGACCTGGCTTGGTCACAACCTGACTCCCCTAATAAGAGAGCTCTTAGCCATCCTACAGTCCAGTGCTGACATCAGTAAACACATCCTCAGGTGCTCATATGATTCATCAGACACTGCAGTAAGGGTAGCCACCACAGGGATATGCCTCCGACGCTACTCTTGGTTAAGGGTTTTGGGCTTCTGGCAGGATTTGCAGGATGCTATCCTTGGTGCCCCTTTTCAGGGACCAGTGTTACTTTTCGACCAATAGGCAGAGAAAATGATTACAGGTTTGCAGGACTCTGGAAAGACAGCTTCTGATGTCAACAGGATGTATAAGTCAGAGTCAACCCCATACAGACGTCTGCCCTTTCGCAGGCAACGAGGCCAGCAAGCAAAAAGGCAGCAGCACAGAGGGGGATACAAAAGAAAAGCTCCCCCTCAAGCAGGGGCACAGGGACCAAAAAGTGCTAAAAATAGAGGCCCCCTTTGCCCACCCCAACAACCTCTGCCTGCCTCTCTGCTGGTGCCGAAGCTACGAGCTGAGGGAGTAGGAGGGTGATTTTCCCTTTTCCTTACAGGTTGGTCCAACATCACGGCAGATCAGTGGATACTCCAAATTATAGAAGGGGGTTGCACTCTGGAATTCACCCAAATTCCTGCAGACAACCCACCGATTCCTACCCATTGCTTCCATCCCACGTAGGCTTCATTCGAGACGAAATTCAAGCTCTCCTGAACAAAAAAGCGATCCAGACAGTCCCATCAAACCAAAGAGGAAGGGGTTACTACTCCCACTACTTCATAGTGCCAAAAAAGACAGGGGACCTTCGTTCCATCCTGGATCTCAGTCAGCTGAAAAATGTTATCAAATACAAAAGGTTCAGGATGGTGACACTGTCGGGATTACTGCCTATGCTACATCAGGGGGGACTAGCTCTGCTCCCTGGACATGCAGGGTGCATATATGCCCATAAAAATCCTGCCGCCATCCTACAGAAAATACCTTTGCTTTACCTTCCATGGAGAGCATTACTAATTTCGAGCACTGCCGTTCGGTCTTTCCTCGGCACCACGAGTATTCACTAAGTGTCTGACAGTGGTAGCAGCAGCTCTCAGGAGGCAGGGACATTACATCTACCCCTACCTCGACGACTGACTACTGAGAGCTCCCACAAGAGACCAGCTTTGTCATGCACTGGAATGTACTTTCCAGCTGTTCCAAGACCTGGGGATTATCTTGAATCTTCCCAAGTTGTCTCCATTACCAAGTCTGAGATTACAATATGTAGGAGCCTTCTTGGACACCGTCCATGGAAGAGCCTTTCTCCCCTCAGACAGGGCAGATCACCTACAAGTGTTGGTTCAGAAAACCGCCTTCCACAAGGCAGACTCCAGTCAGAATGGTCCTACATTTTCTAGGTCACATGGCAGCCGCCATCATGACAGTGCCCTTGGCTCATCAACACATGAGTACTCCAGTGGAACCTCAGAGTACAGTGAGATCAGCATTCATATGACCACGAGCAGCAAGTTCATATCTCCAACACAGTGCATCAGACTTTGGAATGGTGGCTCACCCCCCTTCCAAAGTCCCAGTCCTCAGCAGATCCTGACAACGGATGCCTCGGGTCAGGGATGGGGTGTGTATTTCAAAGAAAATCAGACAAGAGGGACGTGGACTCCTTTGGAACACAGCCTCCACATAAATGTGTTGGAGATGAGAGCCATTCTGTACGCTTTACAGGCGTTTCAGACGGACCTCTTTCCAGGCCCCTTACTGATCCAGACAGACAACATGCCGGTTGTTTTAAGGGGCACACACTCCTATCCCCTTTGCAGAGAGGCCATGAGAGTCTGGTACTGGGCAGTGGAACACAATCAGGAATTCACAACGGTTCTTGTTCCAGGAGTACAAAACACGTTAGCCTACAGCTTAAGCCCCCTCTCGGTCTTAGGCTTACAAGTGAGAGTTACTACAGGACGTAGTAGATGACCTGTTTGAAAGATGGGGACTTCCAGAACTGGACCTGTTTGCATCACCACTCAAAGCCAAACTGCCCAGTTTCTGCTCACCTGGTGTTTTCTGGTGAGACATGTTGTTCCTCTCTGGAACAGGGAGGTTTCTCTTTATGTCTTTGCTCCCTTCCCACTACTTCAGCGAGTACTGCTCAAGCTGCAAGCAGAGTGAGCAGGCATGATTCTGATAACGCCGTTCTAGCCTCGGCAGATTTGGTTCCCATTGCTCCAGCAATTGGCGATAGAAACTCTGCTTCCTCTACCCCTGTCATCTCACTTGCTCTCCCAGGAGCAGGGTACTTGAACCCGAATCTCAAGTCTCTGCACCTGCATGCATGGCTCCTGCAGACCTAGTCAGGGTTTGGTACGGAGTGTCAGCAAGGGTAGCAGATGTCTTGGTGGCCCCAAGAAAACCCTCAACCAGGGCCACCTATGCCATGAAATGAAAGCGCTTCCTGCCCATCATCTGGGCCCATTCGCCTGTCGGGTGAATTTGCTCCTGGAGTGTCTTCTTTCTCTGGTTTGATTCAGGTCTTAGCTACTCGTCCATAAAGGTACACCTTTCTGAAGTATCAGCTTATCATGTACCAGTGGACGGCAGGACCCTGGCACAAATGAATCTGCTCCGCACCTTCCTGCGAGGTATAATGCATATTAAGCCTCCCATTCAGGACCCTGTTCCCCCATGGGATCTTCTATTTATGTTAGAGAAACTTACTGTACATTGCCCCCCTTTAAACCAGCCGCAAGTTGCGAGCTACGCTTCCTGTGTTGGAAAGCATTATTTTTAGTTACCATTACTTCAGCCCAAAGGATTTCTGAGCTTTAGGCTCTGATGTGTAAAGAGCCCTATTTAGTTTTCCACAGGGACCGGGTATTACTGCGCACTAATCCTAAGTTTCTCCCAAAGGTGGTATCAGAGTTCACTCTTAACCAGGACATTCATCTCCCAGTGTAGTCAAACAGAGGGGCGGTCTTGTTGCATACTCTGGATGTTCACAGCATTCTTCGTTTTTTCGTGGACCGTATTTGGTCTTCCAGAAAATCTTCCACCCCGCGAATGTTAGGGGCTCCTGTGACCAAGCAGACCTTGTCTAAATGGTTGGTCAATTGCATTATCTTTTGCTATCAAAAACATGAAAAACCTTTACTGGGCTTGGTTAAAGGTCATTCCACTAGGGGTGTAGCAACTTAGTTTGCATCCCTTCGAAATGTGTCCGAAGCAGATATCTGTGCTGCCGCCACTTGGGAGTTCAGTCCATACATTCGTTAAACATTACAGTTTGGACATTGCTTTCAGAAGGAGGGCAGGGTTCAGCCTTGCTGTCCTCCAAGGACTGCCCTCTTAAGAGCTTCTGAGGGTTTCCATAACCACCGCCATACTCACCTGGATTCTGTCTTTGTACTGCTTGGGACTCAGTCCTGATGTTATTGCCTGCTGCAAGAGCTCTCTCTCGAAGTGAGACAGTACAGTTACATAAGAACGTACCATAATAGTAGATCTTGGATAAAAGCTCTTGCAGCAGGCATGCTTTCCCTCCCTCCTTCCCCCAGTTGTTTTCCTTTTCTTGTCCCTATTGGGATGTTTGAACCGCCTCGGTTCCCCATCCTTTATGCAATCCAGGTCTCTGGGGGGTGAACCGAGGTGGTGCCGGGGGACCTCCACTTCGTGCCATCAGGGGTGGGGCCGATGTCAGGGGGCAGTCCCCCGCCTTGGACTGCTAGCTGGAAATTTTTCCGTGTGGTCCTAGTGCCTGGCGGCATAGTCCTGATGGTTAGTGCCTGCTGCAAGAGCTCTTCTCGAAGATCAACTGTTACGATAAGTTCTTGTGTAACTGTACTTTCTAGGGACGTGGATATGTTCTTCAAACCACACTTCTTGGCAGGTACCTTGCCGCTTTAAGATGTGCCGGAAAGTCTTCAAGCTGGCTCCTCCCACCGACCCGGGTGGTAGAACCCTCGGCTCCGCCCCATGTTGCCAGATCTTCCTTACCGCTTGGAAGCTCAGGTTCCCTCCTTAGCGTTCTTGCGTCTCTAGGCCTGGATCCTAAACCTTCAGCATTACCAAAAATCGTTTTGAAGTTTACACGACTTCAGTCTGCTCCTTTCTTCTCGGCTGCGATGGACTCTAAATCTACTCCCGGCTTCTGTCGGTGCCCTTGCGGGCAGAAGATGTCACAGACCGACCCGCACGCCACGTGCATCTACTGCCTTGGTCTTGGCCACGATCCGCAGGCCTGCTATCTGTGCAAGTCCTTTTTGGCATCTGTTCTCAAAGACTGCGCTGCCCGACTCCATCTGGGGCGCCCAGAAAAACTCTTTCCACTGCTGAGTGAAGGAGGCCGGTGGGGCCGGTGTCGTGAGCTCCGCGAAACAGCTGGATCAGTTAATCGCCTCTTGAGGAGGAGGCGGCCCAGGCCGCAGCTTCATCTTTCTGGGCGTTTATCCCCCTCTCCTTGGGCTCCTCCTACACTGCTTCCTTTCGGGAGCATTGTCAGTCTCTCTCCACCAAGAGAGAGGGGCCTTCAGGGACTCACTTCAGTCAGTCAAAAAAGAAGGACCCGAAAGGTAAGTCCCACCGTCAACGTTCGTGGGAGCAGGAGAGATCTCGCTCCCCGGACCGTCCTCTATCGACTTCAGTTGAGGTTGCAGCCAAGGCCGCTGGCTTCTCGGTGTCCCCGTCAGGCCAGCTGACCAAGACACCAATCAGTGCGGTTGAGATTTTCCTCGACCCATTAGATGGGCTGTCAACTGGAGAGGCCGACAGCCCTCTTTCACTGGTTCCTCCGGTGCCTATTGAGGACTTGCCTCGGTGTCCCGAGCCGAAGTCCACGATCAAGGACTCCGAACCAGAGGATGTGCAGGTCTCCCCCGCCCCTTCTTGGACCCACTGTCGGCAACCGTGACGGTCTCTGTCCTCTTCCGTGTCGGTCAAGTCCCGCCGACGGTCTTGGTCCCGACATCACAGAAAGCGACGTTGTCGCTCATCCTCATCTTCCTTCTCAGAGGAAGGCTCCGGCCGCCAGGATTGCTTCGGCGCAATGAGGATATGATGTGGCAGCAGCTCTTATTGGCTGGCAACAAGCTAACCTCGCCGCCTTCCCCGGCGATAAAGTAGCTGTCGCCCAAGCGGCCAAAGCGATCTTCTGGCCTCGGTTCCTTAGTCGAGGAGCCGACTCCGGTGCCGATTGCTTGGCCGAAATCGGCTGCACTACCCATTGTGGTGAAACCACCGCCTCCTCAGCTGAAGATTGGGGCCCTAGCCAAGGATTCTCGGTTGAGTCAGGGCTTGCCTCGCAGGTTGTCAGTCACCCTCACCTCCAATCGGCCTCGGCGAGTGGAGGGTGGCTCAGGCGGTCGGCAGTTGTTCGCGGACTCCTCGGAGTCTGACGACTCCTCTCTGTATTCCAGGCCCCTCGACCTGGAATCCTCCGGGGGCTGTCGGTGGACGAGAGCCCATCCTCATTCCTTGGTATTCTTCAGCTCATCTCAGAGTCTACTGGGATGCAGCTCGTACCCGTGCAGAAATGGGCCAGATATCCCCTCACGGAGATTTTGGACTGAGGGGATTCCCCTACGGAGGCCTTTCCTGTGGCCGAGGCCATTGTTGGTCCGGCCTTGGAGTTGTGGCAGCGGCCTGCCTCCTGTCCTGCGCCTTAGGCCAGGATGGCCCGCAAGTACACAGTCCTGACCAGTTCCCTCTCCAGTTTTTCCGAGCACCCCTCTGCTGAAGAGCTGGTGACCGATAGCATTTTCCAGCACTCCATAAACACCAGGGACATAGAGAAGCCCCCGGACATGGAGTCCAAAAAGCTGGACTACTCCGGGTGCAAAGTTTGTGCTGCCGCCTCCCTAGGCCTTCGACAAGCTGGCTCAGCTCTACTGATGGCACACTTTTCACACGCCCTTTTGGGCTTCCTGGATGAGGTGCTTCCTCATCTCCCGGCTGACCTTCAAACGACAGTCAAGCAAGTGTGGGATCAGGGAAGGGCGGTGGCCAGGCAACAGCTCCAGTCTGCTGTGGACATTAGAGACTCTTGTGCCCAGTCAGTAGTGGCCGCAGTAGCCATGCGCAGTAGAGCTTGGCTGCGTGTCTCGACCTTCACGGCAGATACCCAGCACAAGCTGGCAGACGTCCCCTTCTTGGGCACCGACTTGTTTGGGCCCGGGGTGGAGGGCCACCTCCAGCAGATCAAAAAGTTCAATGCCACCTTGGACTCTGTCACATCTGCCCAGAAGGACAAAGGCCGCCAGCAAAAGCGTAAGCCCTTTCACCCCTGCGGCGTGACCGGCCCAGCAGCAGGGCCAGCAGGCTGACGCTTGGCTCCCCGAGGCCAAGACTGCTGCTTCCTCTCAACAGGAAGCCTGGAGGGGAAGGTCCAGGTGGCTCCACGGCTGGCCCTTCCTCCAACCCTGCCCAGTGACTGGTTGAAGGGTGTCGCCCCCAACCTCGTCACTCCTCCCCTGGGTCCCCCGGGGGGGCCGGCTCAGCCACTTCCTTTCCACCTGGTCCGCTATAACCACGGACCATTGGGTGTGGAAGTGGTGTGCAGAAGTCTGCCTCTGGAATTCAGCAGACCCTCACTTTGAGCCGCCGCCTCGGGAGGGCTCCTGGTTCCAACAGCCTCTCTGTCGGCTCGTCGAGCCGACATAGCTCTGCTCCTCCAAAAGGAGGTGATCAGCAAACTGACTGATCCTCCTCCATGCTCAGGGTTTGTGTCCAGGTACTTCCTGGTCCCAAAACGGACGGGGGGCTGGCGCCCCATTCTTAATCTGCACTACCTGAACAAGTTCCTAAGCCCACGCACCTTCAGGATGGTCACTCTGGCTCAGATCATACCATCCTTGGAACTAGGCGTGTGGTTTTGTTCTCTGGATCTCCAGGACATGTTCTTTCACGTCCCAATCCATCCGTCTCATCGGCGATTCCTTCGCTTCAGAGCAGAGGGATCCCTTTACGAGTTCCAAGCCATGCCCTTTGGCCTTTCTCCAGCTCCCAGGGTCTTCACCAAATGCATGGCAGTGGTGACAACATTCCTCTTGCGCCAAGGGTCCGGTGTACCCTTACTTGGAGCGACTGGCTGATAGCAGCCTCCTCCAGGTTGGAGGTGGAGCAGTCCAGGGTTCTGGCCCTCCAGATCTGCTCTCAAATTGGCCTCCTGATCAACGAGGCCAAATCGGAACTCAATGCTATTGCAGGTGATTCAGTTCTTCGGGGCAGAGCTCAACTCTGTTCGAGCCAGAGCCCAGCTCGCGGCGGACAGGGCTGGGGTCCTTTCCTCCTTTGCCCAGTCATTTTTGGTTGGGCAATTGCGCCCTGCCCAGAACTTCCTGCACCTTCTGGGCCACATGGCGGCCTGCACCAGCGTGGTCCGTTGGGCCCGCTGGAATATGCGCCCCCTGCAATGGGATCTGGCCCACAAGTGGTCACAGCGCTCCAGTCCTTTGGACCAGCCGGTGACTGTGACCCAGAAGATGTGGGACGGCCTGCAGTGGTGGCTCGTCCCAGCTCATCTGCAGGAGGGTATTCCATTTGTCCGCCCGAGCCGACAGTCCCTCTTACGACTGACGCCTCTTTGATGGGTTGGCGTGCCCATCTGGGGGAACTCCGGGCCCACGGCCTCTGGTCCCCTCAGGAGTCTCGATGCCACATCAACCTGCTGGAGCTTCATGCGGTTTGAATAGCCCTCACCGCCTTCACTCCATTTGTATGGGGTCAGGTGGTTCAGGTCCAGACGGACAACACCATGACCATGTACTATCTCAACCGTCAGGGCGGGATACACGCCTTGCCTCTGTGCAAGGAAGCTCTCCGCATTTGGTCTCTCGTGATCAGCCTGGAGGCAGATCTAGCCATCCTGTGGCAGGAACTTCGAACAGTGTGGCCGATGCCCTCAGCTGGATAGGCACTGCATCTCACGAGTGGTCTCTCCTGTCGGAGGTAGTGCAAGACCTGTTCTCCCATTGGGGCACCCCTCAGGTGGACCTGTTTGCCTCCAGGGAGAATACGTAGCTGAGACTGTTTCACGCCTGCCCCCCTCAGCAGGGCTCATTGCAGGGGGATGCCTTCTCGAGGCCGTGGACCCCGGGCCTCTTTTACGCCTTCTCTCCATCTCCCTTGATCCACAGGGTGCTTCTCAAGGCGAAGAGGGACAAGGCACAGGTGATTCTGGTAGGCCCAGACTTGTCTCGCTAGTTCTGGTACCCAGATCTCCTCAGCTGTAGGCTTCCGAGGCGGCTTCCAGTCCACCCGGACCTGAACTCAGTCATCAAGGGGAAGGTTCTCCACCCGGACCTTCAGTCCCTGCACCTGACGGCCTGGTTCCTGAGCGGCTAGAGTTCCAGGCCTTGGGTGTTTCCGACGAGGTCCTCAACGTCGATGAGGCGTCCCGTAAGGAGTCGACCAGAAAATGCTACGCCTTCAAATCGAAGAAATTCTCCATTTGGTGTCAGGACAAAGGGTTAGACCCCTCTTCCCGTCCTTTGGCTAGTATTTTGGACTACCTGTAGCATTGTGAAAAAATTACAGTTAGTAAATTATCAATTACAGATACTTAGAAAGGAGACGAACGGAGACGAGACTGAAGGCGGAAGAATTTAATGATTATAACAATAATCACAGCGAGAGATTACAAGTGGTACATTCTTCATTCTTCAAAATAACAGTGTGTGCTGGCTTGCTTATATAGTGGAAGACAGCATCATCATTTCCTATGGTTTTCTATGATTGGTTCAAACAAGTACAAACATCAACTTAAAAGGCAATTCTCCTTTGGTATATGTATGAGCTCATCCTTGGTCAGCACAAATGTATAGATAGTGTACATTCTATTATTATATATGGCTAGTAACAGTTGTCACTACCAGTTACCAAGGTCTAGGAGGAAGTCTTGGGAACACTAGAGATAGTCAGAAGGGTAATTTGAACTCTATCCTGTATTTCTGTCTTACAGACACTTAAGACAACTGTTTGCTATTACTTACATGGTCAGTACAAATATCAAAAGGCACTTTAATATTGCAACTTGTGGCTTAGTTTGTCTTGTGGCTTTACAAGTTTTATATGATCCAATCATATAGGTCAACATTAGTTACACAAACACATTATGTTTTAGACCAAAATGAGGTTTAGGCTGAAATATGGGGACAAACTTCTTTATCCCTTGTTACACTACCTGTGGTCCCTTTCTCAGCTAGGGCTTCGGTCGATGACCCTTAAGGTGCACCTGGTACCCATCTCTGTTTACCAGGCGCAGGCCGGCAAGCAGTCGGTGGCACAGGAGATGGTGGCCGGGCACTTTTTCAAAGGTCTGGACCACATATCCCCTCCGGTGCGAGAACCTCCACCTTCGTGGGATCTACTGCTGGTATTGGCTAAGCTCATGGGCAAGCCATTCGAAGCGATGCACAGGTGGGACATCTCTCACCTGTCATGGAAGCCCGCCTTCTTGGTGGCTATCATGTCAGCCAGAAGGATGGGAGAGCTCCAGGCGCTTTCCATCGAGTCTCCTTATCTGGTCTTCCACAGGGACAAAGTTGTCCTACGCCCCCACCCGAAATTCCTTCCGAAGGTGGTGTCAGAATTTCACCTAAATCAGGTGTTGACTCTGCCGGTGTTCTACCCCAGTCACACCTCGGAGGTCGAATATAGGCTCCATGCTTTGGACCCTAGAAGAGCGCTGTCTTATTATAAGGAGTGGATGGCTGAAGTTCGGGGAGAGGTTCGCCAGCTGTTTGTCACCTACGCTGAAGCCACACCTGGCAGACCTGCAGCCAAGCGGACGATAAGCAGGTGGGTCACCTTCTGCTTAGATCTCCGCTATAGGTTGGCGGGCATGGAGCCACCCAGAGGGATAAGAGCTTATTCTACCCGCCATACTGCTGCTTCGGTGGCTGCTTCTAGGGATGTCCTGATCCAGGAAATCTGCAGGGCTGCTACCTAGAAGTCAGCACACACCTTTATTTCCCATTACCACATTGACGTAGAGTCACACCAGGATGCTGGTTTTGGGACCTCGGTTCTCCAGTCCTTATTTCCTAAGGAGGGTGTGCACCTTGCCTCCCTCCTCCCGGAGAACTGCTAGGAGTCTGCCAGATGATGTGGATTGAACAACACATCCACATCCCTAGAAATACAGGTTACTCACCTGTAACAGGAGTTCTAGGAGTGGTATATGTTGTTCATCCACATGACCTCCCGGCTTCGACGCGCAACCTGGCTTCCAGCGGGCTAGATCTGGCGTCATAGGGCGGAGCCGAGGGTTTTACCCCCAGGTGGGTGGGAGGAGCCAGCTTGAAGACCTTCCGGCAAGATTTAAAGCGGCAAGGAACCTGCCAGACAGTGTGGATGAACAACATATACCACTCCTAGAATTCCTGTTACAGGTGAGTAACCTGTATTTTCTGCCCAAGGTGGTCTCTGAGTTCCACCTTAACCAGTCTATTTCCCTTCCTGCTTTCTTCACTGAGAAATCCACTCCTGGAGAACAGAGACTCCATAGTTTAGATGTGAAGAGAGCCCTATCTTACTACTTGGAACACACCAAGTAGTTTAGGTGCTCTGCTACACAGCTTTTCCTCACCTACGGGGAGGTAGGCAGAGGAAGACCAGACACTTAGAGGATTATCTCCCACTGGATAGTCTCTTGCAGTCAGTTTTGTTATGACAAGGCTGTTAAACAGTCCTCTGAGGGCTTCAGGGCCCATTCTACCAGGGGCACTGCTGCCGCAGTGGCAGCTGCAAGGGATATTTCCTTACTTGATGTCTGCAAAGCAGCTACATGGAAGACTGTACACACATTCACAAAGTATTACTGCCTGGATGTACAGTCCAGATCTGATGCCAAATTTGACAGGGCGGTGCTGCAGAGCCTCTTCCTTAAGTAGGTTCTGTACCCGCCTCCCAACTGCACTGCTTTGTAGTCTGCATACTGTTACTGATGCTAAATGACTTCTGGGGAGAAAAGAAAAAAATACTCACCATTGTAATATTGTTTCTTTTAAGGTGTCCTTTCACATCAGTAACTTCCCATCCTTCCTCTCCTAGTAAGCTGACTGAAGAGGACTCTGCTTCCTTTATTGTTTGCCAAGTTTGTTTCCGAACTTTTGAACTGCATTTAAAGCAAAGTTGTTTTTTTTTTCTGTTGCATGATTTTTAAATCCTGTTGATTTACACTTAATATGGGCATGTTCCCATTCTAGCTTTGAAAAAATTTGTGATGCCCTCTGGACAAGCTGCACGCAGCACACCCTCTAACTCTCTTCTGATTGGCTAATTCTTTTTATTCATTATAATAAACTCCATCTCCGAGGCAGCTTAACCTAGCCAGCTTACTGCATACTGTTACTGATGCTAAAGGACACCTTGGAAGAAACAATTTTAATGTGGTGAGTAATGGCTCACTCCAGGGCCTGAAGTCTAAAAGTGAGACATGTCCTTCTCTTGGAATGGGAGGTTCCTCTGCACCTTTCCTCCCTTCCCTGTAATTCAGAGGGTGCTGATCAAGCTCCAGATGGAGGGAGCAACCCTGATCAGCTCCCTTCTGGTCTGGTTCCCGGTATTGTAGGAGTTAGCGGTGCAACCTCCAGTACCTCTACTATTGTGCAAAGGCTTGCTGTCACCGGAGCAGGGCACCCTGGTCCATCCCGACCTCAAGTCTCTCCATCTTTATGCACGGCTCCTGAAGACATAGCAATGGCTAGACTTGAGGTGTCTCAAAAGGTGACTGATGTCCTGATGGCCACTAGAAAAAAAACTAACACGGCCTCTTATTCCATGAAGGGGAAGCGTTTTGCACTGTGGGCTGCTTCCCACCATTTGGATCCCTTCACTTGTCCAAAAAAAAAAAAAATTCTTATAGAATTTTGTTAGTGTTTTAACTTCAGGTACAAAATCAGAGTATAGAGATAGGTGCAACTTCCATTTAAGTCTGGGTTTGCTTATCTCGTAGTGGCCACGCCAACTAAACCAACACATGGAACAGAACCGTCAGGTATTTCAGATTTATTTGGGTAATTACTGATAAAATGGCAAACCCAGAGGATGACAAAGGGCTTTTAGCCGAACACTGAGCTGCACACTAACAGCGCAGCTAGTGTATTAAAGCAGGGAAAAAGTAGAATAGGTGTGTGCTACTTGGTTTGGGAGCTGCTATTTTAAATGATAGAAGTCAAAACAAACAGAAAAACTGCTCGTTCAGTTAGTTTCACATGTACAAAAATTTATTGCAGAACAATAACCACCACATAATTCTGGTGCTTCAAGGTGCTCTGCGCCTTCCAAGGAGAGAAGAGCTACCCTTAGCGGCTGGGTGTGAAATACCAGTAAGAAACATGCAAATTTCTAATTATTAACAATGTGCAAATTAAATAAGAGCAAAACTTCATTCAGTGACATTCTTCCTTTAAACATTTTTGTATGCTAAATGCAGTACGTTACAGTTTAACAGTTCCTGAACTTCTACATCTTCCAAGAAGAAAAAATTACTCACCTTAGTAATTGTATTTCTTCTAATGGAGTTTTGCTATTCTAACTATATGCAGTTAGCCCCAGCACTTGAACTGCTCCGGAGAGGAAAGAGTTAACTCTATGCCAAGGCATAGAACATTGAGCTCGAGCTCGGTTTTCAAACCTCTGTCCCATGTACTCTTCAGTGTAACCGTCAGATTCTTACAAGCCCTATACTAACCAACTAGGAACCCAGAAATTGTTTTTAAAACTTTTGTGCCAAAGGGCAAAAGACAAAAATGTAGGGTCCAAAGACTCAAGTCAAGATCCCCAAAAAGAATCCAAGTAGGTAATAAACTATAATAAAACATAGGAACAAGAAAAAAAAAATTCAGTTAAGAAGAGGAACCCAGGTACACCCCTTGGGTGCAACACTGCGCCTGCCCACCCACATCCCAAAACAACTAGGTTCCAGGAGGGGAGGCAGGAAGGGAGGTCAGAATACAGCAAGACTCCATTAGAAGAAATACAGTTACTAAGGTGAGTAATTTTTTCTTCAAACAACATGAAGTCTTGCTGTATTCTGACTATATGCAGACTACCAAGCAGGACCCCCAAGGAGGAGGGAACTGCAGAACCTATTTTGGGAACAGGCTCTGCAGTACCAAACCTAGCATCACTTCTACCCTGAATGTCCAGGGAGTAATGCTTGGTAAATGTGTGAACAGTCTTCTAGGTGGCTACTTTACAGATCTCCACTAAGGGTATGTGTCTAGCTGCTGCGACCGAAGCAGCTGTACCTCTGGTAGAATGAGCCCTCAGGCCTGAGGGTGGCTCTTTCCCCAACTTTGAGTAGCAGAACTGAATGCAAGAGATAATCCACCTAGCAATAGTTCTCTTGGTGGCAGGCTTACCTTTACCCACCTCCCCATAAGTGAGAAACAGCTGGGAGCAGTTGTTTCTATGGGGCTTAGTGGATTCTGAGTAGTAACTCAGAACTCTCTTTACATCAAGACTGTGTAGCCTCCTCTCTCCAGAAGAGGAGTGATCAGTGAAAAATATGGGCAGTGTCATAGACTGGTTCAGATGGAAGTCTGATACCACTTTAGGGAGGAATTTCCTATTTGTACGAAGGACCACCTTATCCCTATGGAATGAGATGAAATCACGTCCCACTGATAGAGCCTGTAACTCACTGATTCTCCTGGCAGAAGTAATAGCAACCAGGAATACAGTTTTCCAAGTTAGGTATTTGAGCTCAGCTGAGCAAAGGGGTTCAAATGGAGACTGCACCAGCTGTGCAATACAGATGCTCAGGTCCCATAGAGAAGTAGGATCCCAGAAGGAAGGAAGGATTGATGTGGACCAATCCTTTAAAGAATTTCTTGAAAACTGGCTGGGAAGCTAGAGAAGAGCCCTTCCTAGCCGAAAGAAAAGCAGAAATAGCTGCCAAATGCACCTAGAGAGTGGCAGGCCAAAGGCCTAAACTGTTAAGATATACCAAATAATCTAAGGCAGTGGCAATATCAGCTGAATCTGGCTGGATGTGCCTCTGGGAACACCAAAACCCAAACCTCTTCCATTTAGAATTATAGGTTTTCCTAGTGGATGGTTTTCTACTGGCCTTATGGATATCCAGAGCTGATTGTAAGAGATGCAGGTCTGCATATTCTAGCTCCTCAAGAATCAGACCTTGAGCCTGAATGTGTGAAGATTGGGGTAAAATATCCTCCCCTGAGATGAGGTGAGGAGGTTGAACTGTCTGGGAAGGCACAGAGGAATTGTCACTGATAGTGACAACAGTAGAGGATACCAAGGTTGTCTGGCCCAGTCCGGGGCTATCAGAATGACAGTGCAGGGTTGGGACCTGATCTTGACTAGAACTCTGAATATCAGAGGAAAGGGAGGAAAAGCATAGAGAAACCTGTTGGTCCAATCCAACAGAAGGGATCTAGAGGAAGAGACCCCCGCAGAGGGGCCTGCAGCAGAATAGAGGGAGCTGATAGTTGTCCAGGGCTGCAAAGAAATCTATCTCTGGAGTGCCCCATCTCTTGAAAATGATCCGAAGAATGAGAGGATTCAGGGCCCATTCATGGTGAACTTGAGAAATCCTGCTGAGAGCATCTGTAAGTACATTGTCCTTCCCTGGGAGATGCACAGCAATCAGGGAAGCCTGCAGGGAATAAGCTAGTGATCATATTTTCATGGCCTCAGTGCACAAGGCCGAGGACCGAGTGCCACCCTGCTTGTTGATGTACCACATGGTTGTGGTGGTGTCTGTCCTGATCTGCACCACTTTCCCCTGAATTAAACTCGAAAATGTCTGAAGAGCCAGAAAGACAGCCCTGAGTTCAAGAAGATTTATGTGTAGAAGAGACTCCTGAAGGGACCAGGTCCACTGAGCAGTATGCTGATCCAGGTGGGCTCCGCATCCCAGCAAAGAAGCGTCTGTGTTGAGAGTCACTGTGGGAGCCTGACTGAGGAAAGGAACCCCTTGCCTCAAGTTGTCCTCTTCCAGCCACCACTGGAGGGCCTGAACCAAAGTTAGAGACACTGGAACCAACTTGAAGAGGGGATCTTTTTTCTGAGACCAGAAGACTCTTAGGTGAAATTGAATATCCCTCATCTGAAACCTTGCCCCTTGCACTACTGCAGTGCAGGCTGCCATGTGGCCTAGCAACCGCAAGAACTGTCTGGCTGGCCGAGACACAAGTGGACGAAAAGAGGAAGCCAGAGAGATGAGGGATTGGACCCTTGAGAGAGGAAGGAAGGCCCTGGCCCGAACAATGTTCAGCTCCACTCCTATAAATGTGGGAAGCTGAACTGGCTCCAGAACAGATTTTTCCAGATTTAGGATGAATCCTAGGGAGTGCAGATTTTAAGTGACCCCTAGAGCTGACCTGACTTGGTCTGGGGACTGACCTACTATGAGCCAGTCGTCCAGGTAAGGAAACAGCAAGATGCCTTGTCTTCTGAGGAAGGCCACCACTACTGCTAGGCATTTGGTGAATACTCTTGGGCCAGATGTTAGGCCGAAAGGCATTGCTCTGAACTGGTAATGGCCTTAGGGCAGTTCGAACCGGAGGTACTGTCTGTGGGACTGCCTGATAGGTATGTGGAAGTATGCATCCTTGAGATCCAGGGAGGCTAGCCAGTCTCCTGGTCTTAGGAAAGAATAATTCCCAGAGTCACCATCTTGAACTTTGGCTTTAGTATTTGTTTGTTTAGGTACCATAGATCCAGGATGAGTCGCCACTCCCCTGTCTTTTTTAGGGTAAGTACCTGTCGTACAATCCTTTTCCCCTGTGAATGAGAGATACCCTCTCCACTGCCTGCAGAAGCAGTAGAGTAGAAACCTCTACTTCTAAGGCCTGTGTTTCCTCTTCTGAGGAAGGACAGAAAGCCTTTGGTCTCAACTTTGAGAACCTGCTGAAGCTGAAAGCAAGACCCTGGCTCACTACTTTCAGGACCCACTTGTCTGAAGTGACAGACTTCCAGGCATGGAAAAAGTGAGCCAGTCTGCCACCTACAGGAATTGGGGAAGCGACCCTGGCTGACACATCAGGGTGTTTGCTTGGCAGGGGGCTTAGACTGAGAGGAGGATGCAGCCCTTGTCATCCCCCTTCTGCCTCTTCCCCTAAAGAACCCCCTCTGCTGAAAAGAAGAGGAGGCCTGGCCCTGGTAGAAAGGCCTGTGAAAAGGCCTGCTCCTGCCAGCCCTGGATTGCTGCCTCTGAGGAGTGGTCTGCTTTTCTTTGGCTGCAGCACTCTTATATGTGGTCCTGTTCTCATCCATCTTTTTCATGAACGTCTCTGTTCCCCAAACAGAGAGTTACCAGTGACAGAAAAATCCATGGCCTTGGTCTGGATGTCCTGAGATAACTTGGTACACCTGAGCCAGGCAAATCTCCTCATGGAAACAGATGTAGCCATGACCCTAGAATGAACATCATTCGAGTCCACAGCAGCATGAAATTGGACCTTTGAAGCTTCAAAGCCATCCACAGCCACCTGCTCCAGCTCCTTGGCCAGCTGGGGAAGGGCATTCTTAGCCAGCTCCAGAACCGTATCCTACCTACACTTCTGGTATCTGGCTGTATATGCCATATAATTGGATTGCCTGGGTCCCAAAGAGGATGCCAAGTACTGTTTCTTTGCCATGGCATCCACTTTCCTGGAATCCTTATCTGGGGGGTGAGATACCAGGGGAATATTAGCCTTGTCACAGGCTGCAGCTTGCACTACCCCAACATGGCTGCAATGGTTAATAAGGAAATCCTTACCAGGGCCTGACAGAGCATATCTCCTGTTCATTTTCTTATCCACAGGAGGTATGGATGTTGGAAACTGTAACATTTTTGGGGTCTGTTTCCCCAGGGACTTATGCAGAGGGATAGACACCCTTTTTGACTGTGGGACATCATCTCAACATAGTCAGGCTCCTTCTGATCCTGTTCAGCTTCTTCCACTGGAAGCTGGAGAGTCTCAGCCACCCTCTTGTAAAACAAGAAGTGGGAAGGGAACTCAGAAAGCCTGGGAGGAGACACATTAGAAGGCCTGTCTGGGGAGATGTCAGGCTCAATAGGCTCATCTAGGTCTTCATAATCCTCATCTTCATCATATTCGTCTCCTTCCCACTCGCCCTCATAAAATGCTTTGGGGTCATATTCAGAAGCAGACAAGTCCGACCGTCTCTGTGTTGGTTCGGTCGGAACCGGGCAAAGCGACTGCACAATAGCGATCGCTTTGACTATCTCGTCGGCAGTCGGACCATGGGAACCGGGACCCGAACCGGCAGACTTGCGCTTTCTTTTTGTAGGAACCAATTCTGCAGAATCAGCTCTCCTCTTGCCCGAGGGGGTATCGCCCAGATCAGTGGGCACCCCCTCGGGTTCGGTTGGAACCGAACTGGGCTGGCCATCCGGGTCAGCGCATTTTTCAGCCTCCCTTTCCTTCAGCCTACTTAAACGTTTATCCACAGTGACCTTAAGAACATTCCTGCAGATTTTGCAGTCTTCTTTGATGTGGTCAAACCCCAGACAATAAACACAGATGAGGTGAGGTTCAGCCTTGGCAAAAGCCTCCCCACACTCAGTGCATTGTTGAAACCCAGTGGGCCCAGTTTTCTTTTTCGGTTTCTCAGACATGCCTTTAAATACAAAGTCACCCTTACCAGTGTTCAAGCCAGGTGACTACCAAACCTATCGGTTCCAACCATGTCACGGGTCAGATGAAAGAACCGGAGAAATCAACTTTTTTTTCAGGAACCAGTAGATACCGGAAAACCGCACTAAAATACCTGTAAAAAACAGAAACAACAAATCGATTCGGTTCCCAACCGGACTGACCAGAAAGAAACCGAAAAACAAAACAATTTCTTGCTAAACTAATTAAAGTAATGCTATCTGTTTCTCTTTGTCATCACTGATAATGACTGTACCTGGCTGTATACTGTTCAAATGTTTGTTCTCACCTCATGCTGCGTCATGAAATACTCTTTAATGTTGACTCTGGTCTCCCGTCTGTACTCTCCCGGGTCGTGCCTGAATATAGGCAATATTGTTGTCTAGTGTACTTACCCGGTAAACAAAAACCAAATAAATAAAATAAATAAACCACTCTACTACCTACTAATACACTTACTGTACCGGGACAGAGATGTAAAGACCAAAAAAATAAAGAAGTGGTTTACTAAACCGACCGATTTTACCACAACCGAACCGAAGTGAAGGAGAGGATTTCCAGAGCTACTTCACAGTAAGGCGGAGTAAAGAATCTGACAGTTACACTGAAGAGTACCTGGGACAGAGGTTTGAAAACCGAGCTCGAGCTCAACGGTCTATGCCTTGGCATAGAGTTAACTCTTTCCTGTCCGGAGCAGTTCAAGTAGGGCTAACTGCATATAGTCATAAACAGCAAGACTTCATGTTGTTTGAATCAATTTTCACCACTTATTTCCATTTATGAGTCTGTGCCGGAGGCACTAGGATCCAGTGGGAGCAAAGTCTTTAGCAGCCTACTGCTAGGGGGCCAACGCTGGTTACAGCACCGCCCGGAAGACACAGGTATGATGTTGTTCTCCTGGACTGGCCGGTAACTGGCGCAGCCACCTGCCTTCCTCAGTTCTGATTTTCTCACCATCGAAGGCACACCATGTAAGCGCTTACTGTTTTTCCTGCTGTGTCACTGCCTTCCCAGTTCGCCACTGCTTAGTTCAATGCAGTACCTTCGATGCTGCATTTCTTTTTCTAGTACTGCTCAGACCCAAAGTGTAAATAAGTGGTGAAAATACTGTGCAAGATCAAGAATTACGGTGCGTATGTAATTTTCATTTCTTGAAAGCACTTCCAGCCAAGATTCAAGCACCTTGAAAACATTATTTGTGACTTTGGAGAGAGCGTTCATTAGGGAAATTAGCCTTGGGCATAACATTAACAATTTAGAAAATTATCTTAGTCAGGTGGGGGTGCCGAGGGAGGTCTGCATTGACAAATGACCAGCAGCTGAAATTGAAAACTTTCAGTATAAAGCTGATTGGGAAGATGCTTTATCCAAATGCTGTAATAAACTTATACAAAGATTAATGAAGATCAGTACATTTACAAGAAAGTGCAGGAAGAAGTTAAGAAGATACAAGCTGAATTGAGAGAACTTGAGGGGTGCCCAGAGTTTAGCAACAGACAGAAAAAATCTCAACAGTGTGGTAAAGAAGCATGAAAAAAAAATATCAGAGCACAAAAAAGAATAAAGCATTATGAGGTGTGACTTTTTTTTTAATTCAAGAAATTTTATTGAGCTTACTGTAGCTGTGGTACACAGCAATTATGGATGATATAAGCATTCATATATTAGAAGCCAGCAGGTAGCTAATACAGTAAATATGTCAAGCAGTATAACCGTAACAAGCTATAATTGTCTAGGACTAGTGTATTCACTACAACCAAGCTATAATTACAACAATTCAACCCTGCCTACCCAGATCTGTCCCCACCCCTTCTCCGGAAACTGAAATATTCTAAAGGAGCCCAGCTAATGTTCACCAAATGAGAACAAGGTCATCCCATTAGTAGAAAACTTGAGAGCCAAAACAGGGAAATAATGAAAGATCAATAAAAAAAACTAAATGATCAGTGTCCTGTATCCAGAGTCAACAAAGTAAAAAGAGGTTCCCAAACCTTGGTATATTTTTTATGGAAATGCGACATACTAGCAATAATACGTTCGTTCTGCAGCGCAAAAAGGATTTCTCTGTACCATTCCATATAAGTAGGAATTGCCTGTTTGCACCAGTGCTGGAGAATAACCTTCTTGGCGCAAGCCGATATTAAGGCAATGTGTGGTCTCTGATTACCAATTAAAACTTTAACAAAGTCCCCTAAAATGCAAAATTCAGGGGTAAAGGTCTTATCTAACCCTAATAGGGGGTCTAATCAGTGCCTAATTTCAGCCCAAAACAACCTGACCTTTTCACAGGTCCAGAGAATATGAAACAAGGATCCCCTTTCTGACACTTGATACAAACATCCAGAGCCAGTCTACCCATTCTGTGAAGTTTAATTGGAGTATAAAACATATTATGTAGCACTTGAAACTGCATAAAACTGTATCTATCCCATTTAATATATTGGTATACCCAGTTCCAAATGACAGACCAGTTACGATGACCTCTCTGAGAGGGAAGAACCTGATCCCAGGAATAAAAAAGGGTTGTTCCCTCTCAGTAAGAAGGACTAGCAGGTGTGTATGAAAGAAGGCTATAACATGAGAAGTGGGGGTAGTCGATAATAAAGAAAGTAATGTATTTCCATATTCTCTGGACCAAACACCAGCACCAAAATATTGTAACAACATGCATCTCAATTGGAAGTATTTAAAGCACATTTGTATAGGCCAGCCAAATGCTTGTTGGGCCTCAAAGTAAAAAAGCTTTTTGGCTGACAATAGTTGCTCTACCGATAAGAACTCCAGGGAGGGCCAACCTATCGTAGTCATTTTTTTCCCAGCAGTCATAAGATTTGGGTTATCAAGAATGGGCTGTGTAATGTCAGGACATTGATTTAAGGCTAACAAATGACGTAACTGGTTGTGGGCATAAACAGAATAGCCAGAAGATCCGGGATGTTCCGGATGGGAGCATAAAGCAGGGTACCAGGGTGTAAGTTGAGTTGTTGACACAGTGATATCTCAGTTTCTAGCCATTGGGGGATGTGAACTAAATTTAAGTCTCAGGATTGGACGGAGGGAGAGTCGGGAGCAACGTATGGCCAAGTAATAAAGATATACATTGGGTACTTTCATACCACCAGCCCTTTGGGTCTCATTAACTTTGTCAGAGCCCTTCCTGGTGCTTTACCCTACCAGAGAAACTTAGAGAAGAGCCTATTAACCAGAAGAAACCATGTTTTGGGCAATGCCAAACCGAGCATGAGAAGGGGGTACAAAAGTTGTGGAAGTACATTCATTTTAAGAATACTCACATGACCCCATGGCGATAGGGGTAGTAGGGACCAACGATTGAGATCATTTTAGATGTGGGAGAGCATTTGATCTAAATTGTATTTTTTGAGTTTTGACAAATCAGTATTAAAATACACTCCCAAGTATTTTAGTTTGTCCTTAACCTGGAGAAGGCCTAGATGTTTCACACTGGCATGATGAATTGAGGAGTTTAAGGGTAGTAATTCTGTTTTTGAGACGTTAAGTTTGTAGTTAGAGAAAATGCCAAATTGAGTTACAATGTCTAAAACTTCTGAAGTTCAAGGGGACACAAAATGTAAAAGAATGTCATCTGCATAAACAGATAATTTATATTGTGAGTAACCTAAAGATAAACCTGGACTTGTGGGTAAAGATTAATTTTTCTAATGAGGGTCTCAAGATATAGGTTAAACAAAAGTGTGGATAACGGACAGCCTTGACTGGTACCTTGTTGTAAGGGAAAGGGGTCAGACAGAACTCCATTGCAAAAAACACATGCCATAGGGTTAGTGAAAAGGATTTTGAGCCATCCAAGGAGTTCAGGCGAGAGACCATATTTGGGTAACAAATGGAATAAATAATTCCATGATACCCTATCAGATGTCTTTTCTGCATCCAGGGAAGCCAGCACAGATGGTATGGGGGAGTCCCTGGACGTGGAGATAAGATGCAAGAATTTCCGGGTGTGGTCTGCTGACAGTCTGCCCAAGACAAATCTCATTTACTCCCTACTAAGAAGACATTCCCATACTGAACCTAGTCTAGTAGCAAGAATTTTTGCCAAATTTTTAAATCTACATTAATTAAAGATATAGGCCTATAATTAGTAACAAATGGGGGATCCCAACCCAGTTTAGGCAAGACTACTATAGTAGCAGCTGTAAGAGAGAAGTCTGACCATGGGAGAAAATATACTGAAGTAACTCCAAAAGATATGGAGCCAGTAAGTCTTTCAACGTCTGGTAGATGTTTGAGGAAAAGCCATCTGGTCCGGGGGATTTGTCCAAGCATAAGGAGTCGATTGCACCTGTAACTTCTGCCAGAGTCAGAGGAGCCTTCAAATGAGCTATCTGGGTATTGCCAAGCATAGGGAGATCTAAGTCCTGGAGGAAGGTCTCGAAGGCAGAATCATTGAAAGGGTCTGCAGGGGCTGTGTAAAGGGTACAGTAAAAATGTTGAAGTTGGGCTGCATTGCACGGGGGATTACCTCGAGGAGCAGGGAAGTGATTCTGCCGCTGTACAATGGCCTGGTCAGGCCACACCTTGAGTACTGTGTGCAGTACTGGAGACTGCACTTGAGGAGGGACATCCAGCTCCTGGAAAGGGTTCAGAGGAGAGCAACCAAAATGATCCGGGATCTAGGGGAGTCGACATATGAAGAGAGACTAGAGGAGCTTGGCCTGTTCTTGCTGGAGGAGAGGAGGGACTGGTGGGACATGATTGAGGTCTTCAAGTACCTTAAGGAAATAAATAGGGTAAATCGGGAGGGGATCTTTAGGCTAAAGGAGGGTGGAATCACCAGAGAACATAGTTGGAAGCTCAAAGGAGGAAGGATGAGAGGGGAAAGGAGGAGGAGGTTTTTCACTGAGAGAGTGGTGGAACCATTGAATGCGCTGTCTGATGAGCTGGTTCTGGCTTCTACGATGGAAGGGTTCAAGAGAGAGTGGGACAGGTACAGAAAGAGGATGAAGCAGAGGTTGGCTTGCCCCAATGTGGCTGGGATGGAGGCCTGGAGACACAGGGATACAATAAGGGGGGGATGGCTCTGGTACCCACCCAGGGCTCTGAGGCTCGAGCAGACTCGATAAACCATAAGGTCTAATTTGCTGGCAACTGGTATTTTAGTGTGTATTTAGGGGAAGGAAATAAAATACCGGTGTCTGACCGGAGGGAGGGAACAATCCGGTCTGCTTGTGTGCATAAACGCAGAGCGAGAAGCTTCCTGGCTTTCTCTCCTTGATCAAAGTATTGTGTTCTAGTCCTCAAAAGAAGATGCTTGGCTTTTTCACTGAGGAGAGTGTTCTATTTTGCTCGATAAGCTTCCAGACCTTCCCTGTCCTGTGGTGTAGAGGAGTCTGAGAGGTTCTGTTCAGCTGCATGGATTTGTGACAGTAGGGAAGAAGCAGCTTGAGAGAGTTCCCTCTTCCTTCTGGTTGCCAACTGGATAATTTCTCCTCGGAGGGCACATTTAAAGGAGCACCAAAGAATGTCCAGTTTAGGCATTGAAGGAGAAGTAAATGTAAAAAAAAAAAAATCAGAGATGAAAAGCCGTAACCTTTCCACTAGCTCTGGAAGCTTTAATAAGTGATTATTGAGGTGCCATGACTTATCCCTTGATTGAGGTGGAGTGAGATTAAGTTGCAACAGAATTGGATGGTGGTCTGAAAGCACCTTGGCACTATGTTGACTTAGTAACACCCCTGGCAAAGCCTCAACACTCAATAGGAAGAGGTTGATATGGGAAAAGGAATTATCTGGGAAGGAGTGGAAGGAATACGCCTTCATGTCAGGACTAAGGATTCTCCAAGGGTCTGTCAACTCTGGAGAGTCCATGAAATCCTGTAAAGCAAATTAACTTGGGGTAAGGGATTGGGAGCATCTTGAGGTCCTGTCTAGATCGTTGTCCAGTACTATGTTCCAGTCCCCTGCAATTATCATAGGAAGGAAGGCCCATTGAGACAAAATGTTGAGAGAAAAAGGAGGGATCCTCCAAGTTGGGTCCATAAACTAAACCCAGGACTACCTCCAGATGTCCCAGTAGTACCCGCAGAAAAAATATATCTGCCTTGGGAATCACCGACCTCCGGCAGGAGATGGAAGGGAACAGATCTGGACACTAAAATGGCCACAC
This sequence comes from Neoceratodus forsteri, assembly GCA_016271365.2. Classification (NCBI taxonomy): domain Eukaryota; kingdom Metazoa; phylum Chordata; order Ceratodontiformes; family Ceratodontidae; genus Neoceratodus; species Neoceratodus forsteri. Next base: position 687,827,630 of record CM057459.1, on the reverse strand, counting down.
CCCGTTTACGGGAATCTAGCCCAGAACCAAATACCTGACCAACCCAAAGGCATCGTAGGGATAACACTTGTGCTAGAGGGAGATGGGTTTCTTGCAAAAAAAAAGCCTCATCAACGTGTAGCTTGCAAAGATGCAGCAACATTTTTGCACGTTGTCAGTGAATTTGCTCCCTTAACATTTCATGTGCAACATCTCTAATTATGTGCCATACTGTGGATGAGAAAACCATGGAAATCGAAGGGAGATGTATAAAACGGGCCCCATATTATAAAACCCTACTTCTACTTATTTCTGGAGAAGTAAGAGGAAAGACTATTTAACTGGCCAAGTGTTTAGGAGGCAGTGTCTTTCAAGGTCACTTGGAGAATGTTTTTCTGTTCTCATTCAAGACAGAAAAATCTTAATAGTAACAAGAGAAGACCATAAAGTAGAAAACTTGAGAGTGAATCAGATACTGAAGAACTATCTGATAGCCCTGAGACTTCAAGTGAGGATAATGAGGCCAGTCAGTTGTTTTATTTTTTTTAGATACAGCTAACTTAGAACAGATGCACAAGGAGAAAAAAAATAAAATTTAAAAATAAAAACCCGGAGGAGCAAACAAGAGGGACGCAAATACAGACAAGCAAGTACATAGATCGGACAGGTGAGCGAAAACAAAGAAGTAATCAAAACTGATACCCATCTTAATACTGCTTGGGAAGCTGTTGAAGGAAGGGCTAAATTGTGTGCCCTCCATTGTCTTCTCAATAAAAACCAAGCTGAAGAAGATTTTTCACAAATTAAACTTGAAGTACTTGCATGAGAGCAAAAACATGGTGTTCGCTGTAGTTGACAGTGAGCCCATGCCGAGTGAAGAACTGAGTCTCTAGGGACGTGAATATGGTTCAGTTATCCACACAATGGCATTTCTTCTTTAAGAGCAGATTCTCCGGAATGTCTGTATGCAAAACTCCCACCACCTGGGTGATATATCCTTCAGCTCCGCCCCGTGACATCAGATATTCCTTTCCGCTGGCAGAGTTTGGTCTCCTCCTTCACAGCTTTGCATGTTGTAGGGCCTGTTAAGTGCATCATTGGCAAACTTGCTGCCTTTTTTTTTCCCCTACTATTCGATAAATTGTATATTCCTCAGTCTCACTTTCTGCACTCGATCGCAATATGGAACATGAGGAAGCGAAGGCCGCTTGTCATGTGCTGGCAGAAGATGTTGTAGAGGGACCCACACGTGTCATTCCTGTACTGCCTTGGGATGGCACATGATGTTGCACCTTTGCCAGATGATGCTACCATCATCACATGAAGACTGAAAGGCTCGTGTTCTCCTTGGCTGGCCAATCAAGACCCTAAATTATGGGCCAAGGGTGGTGGCAAGGTGGCCTCTGCTACTGCGGGGTCCAAGGCCCAACAGGCAGCTGTGAAAGAGGCGGCGGCAAAGGCTGTGGTGGGTAGATTTGTCTGCTTTGGCAATTCTTCTGGTCTGAGCCAGCATCGGAGGGTCCTTCACTGAGAAATTCTGTGACGTGTCGGACCCTCCAGATCCTCAGGGAGACCCGTGCCCACCACGATAAGAAGCATAAAAACAGGAACACTGACATCAGTCCTGGGACTGGGAGAGATCACGGTCCCTCGACTCCTTTGACTGCTCAAAGACTGTCAAGCGCTTGCTTCCACTGAGCCACAGTTGGTTAAAGGATGGGTTGCTAGCTCCATAATACCCTCATCAGACTTGCCGACCTGGACACTGGTCAATCAGGCGGTCAAGATTTTTCTTGAACCAGTGAACCAGTTGTCAGAGCGGCGTGACGAGTCATTCTCCAAGACCCCAGTCAATCCCAGTCCTCACTTAGGAGGACATGGAGCGATTGATATCCCCGGCCGTTGCCACTTGGCCTCTGGCAGTTGTGCAGTCAAGACAGGTGCAAGTGATGTCCACTGCACCTCTGCCTGTGTCTCCTCGACGTTGGCCCCTGGGTTGCAGGTCAAGGGGCTCGAGTTCTCAATCCTGCTTGACCTGGAGGCGTCTCCGACTCTTTTTGTCCTCTTCATCTTTGAATGATGACAGGCTCCACTGGTAGATGCAGCGGTGCTATGAGGCACTCCTTTGGCAGCAATGGGCTGGGTATGGTCTCTACCCCTACTTCCAGTGGTCAACTGGATAGTACTGGTCAAGTCAATGCCAGTCCACCGAAGACAACTGTCGCTGACAGTGTCTCTCCACCCTTTCTGGTGAAACCACCTCCACAGCAGCTCGTGTGGTGTGCTCCTTCTAAGGAAGACACAGCCATTGCACGGGTTTGGGTATCCCCTAAAGTTGCTGCTGCCTGCTGGGAAGCCTTGTACCAGACGTACTTATTCCCTGAAATGGAAGCATCTCACTTTTGGGCTGCTTCCTGGCATTTGGACTGTTTTACATGTCCTGTGAATGCTGTGTTGGAATACTTGCTTCATATGAACCCTATCCGCAATCCAGTCCCACCACGTAGGGGGAGGGTTTGATGTGTTTTCTAGGGTTCTAGTTCGGCAGGGTATAGTTAGAGTTAAGTTCAGTTTGATTTGTTAAGTAGAAGTTTGGGTTCGAGTTCAATTCAAGGTTTTTTTTGTGTGTAATTTTTCAGTTAGAGTTCTAGTTAGGTGCCTCCCTACTGCCTCCATGTGGGTTCTCTTCATCTAGAAACATAGAAAGATGGACTTTGACGGCAGATAAGAACTGCTTGGCCCACGCAGTCTGCCCATTTCCATACTTATTGGATAAGCTGCAGATCTTAGTTAGCCAACAGCCTACTTCCTTCCACCCTCCACTATAATTGCCTTATGTCTGTCTCATGCATTCTTGAATTCCCCCACTGTTTTTGACCCCAGACGACCTCTGGAAGGCCATTCCATGCGTCCACCACCCTCACTGTGAAAAAATACTTCCTCATATTGCTCTTTAGCCGTCCCCCCTCTATCTTCAAGCTGTGCCCCCTTGATCTTCGCCTTGTCAATCTTCACCATTCATTACTGATTGGTGTAAGCCGGACGCGCAGACCTGCATGGGAGCTATTTTTTTTTTCGCGGGTGAGGGACAGCGTTGCCATCCATGAGGCCGACACATTGCGTGGCACACGAGGGTTGGCCATTAGCCACCATAGCTCTTCCTCCACCCCAGTTCTGTTTCTCCTGCCATTGAGGTCCAGAAGTTTACTGCTGCATCACTAGGCCTTCGCCAATTCAACACCATTCCTGCCTTCTCCATGCTCCATCCCGGTTCTGAATTTTCCCAACACCGTTGGAAACCGGTAAGCCCGTTCCTTTTATTTCTTACCAACAGCACCGGGTTATTTTTCTGTGAATTTTGTTAAATTTCTTTCGCGTCATGTCTGGTTCGGGGGCTAAGAAAAAATCCGAAGCGGACCGTGCCCCTGTGGCCAGCATTTTTCTATGATGGACCAACATGATATGTCTGTGTTGCCTGGGTCCCAACCACGGTATGGATAACTGCAACACTTGTTTCTCCATGGACCGCCACATTCTCGAGATCTGCGTGTTTAAAGTCGGCAGGACCCCCTCCAATTCTCAGAGCACGGCATCATTTTAGAGATGCCATGGCAAGGTCTCTTGACCCTGCCTCCAGGTCCCCTCCTGGGTCTATATGGCCTGGTGAGGAGGAAACCTCCTTGGATTCCAGCCTTGCCGTTGAAGAGGTTTCTTCCGCGGTGCCAGAGGAACATCTCGGTTCCCTACGGAGCCGGGTCGAGAGCACTACGGCAGTCACTTCCTCGGAGGTGCTGGCTCCCCAGGTGTTGCAGCCCACGGCTGGTGGACCCTTGGCGCCACCTGCCGGAGCCGCTCTGGATCCTGGTGCCGGTGATTGAGCTGGCGGCGCTGTTGGCAGGCGAGCTCCCGGGGTTGCTAGGCTGGTGGTATGTGTGGTCTCCTCTTCTTCAGAGGCAGATGACTCACTGGCCAATCTGAACTGGCACCCCAACTCCTCAGAGTCGGGTAGTCCTCTTGGACACGACACCAGGCAGCCTAGTGTTCGCCTCCCAGGCTCCCCGGAGTCTATGGTCTCTGCCGCCCCCACGCTGACTCTGGTATTGGGGCACCACAGTGGATAGCAGCTCCGGGGGGCCTGGTGTGGCAGTCTCCACCTCGGTGGCTGGGGCGGCTGCCATCTTTGGTGATGATGTGGATGGGCACCTCCTCTTCTGCAGCCTCCCTTAGGGGGCCTGCAGGGCTCCTTAGCACTGGGTTCATGGAAGAGGGTGGCCTCGGGATCCGAGGGTTGAGTGGCAGGGGTAAGGTACAGAGGCCTTCGTCCACTACCCTGCAGGGAGTGGAGAGGAGCCTCAGTGCTGATCCCCACATTTCCTCCTCTGAGGCTTCAGGGGTACCCTTAGTGGGCAGCTTTGAAGTTTGCCCTTCTGGAACCATGCAACCTCAGTTGCATCACAGGGGAGATCTCCCTCAGGGCTCAGCTAGGATTTGTTTTCACATTTGCAACATTGGCTGACTGGATAAACCCCCGGATCCCCCTGCATGGGAAGATCTACTGTAGGGTCCCAGAGCCCTGGCAGAGGTCGGGCACTTTCGATGAGGTGCCCTTCCCCAATCCCTCTGCAGACACCTCCCTCTCACCCAGGCCATGTGGGCCCTACGGGACCTTTAACCTGGGGGTTGTTCCCTAGGTGTGTTAGAGCCATGGAAGAGCAGGTTTTTCGCCTGTCTCCCCAGCCGCAGGGGGACTCCGAGCACCCGAGCTCCTCTACTTCCTCGGCTTCCTCATCTGAGCAAGAGGAACATTCTATTCACCTTTTCTCCGACGTTGATTTCACCGAATATCAGCGATTCCTCTCAAGGTTAATTCCGGAGCTCCACATTTCCCATGAGGTAAGACACAATACTGAGCGGGAGATGTGCTCTTTTCTGAGTGAGTTTAGTGCCAACCCACCTAGTGGTGCCTTCCTGGCCTATTCCCTACTAGGAAGCGTCAATCCGCACCTGGCAGTCTCCAACCGCCTCATCCCCAGGAATCTCTTAGTTCTCTGCCTCACCCATCCTCAGGGATGACTGCTTTGGATACTCCTTCCAGGCTTCAGCACCCGGCACACGACCGACCACTGGATCCCGATTCCACGAAGTTCGACTGGTGGGGAAGAAGAATTTTCTCTTCAGCTCGTGTGTTACTCTACATGGACTCACATCAGGCTCACCACGCTGCCTACAACAGGCACCTGTGGTCAACGCTGGTGCAGGTTTTAGCATCCCTGCCTGATTCGGAGGAATCTAGGCAAGCCATTGCCCTCTCTGCACAGTGTCTGGAGCTTGCAAGACACCAAGCAAGGGCAGCGTACGATGCCAATGAGGTGGCTTCCAGACTGGCAGGGACAGCGATCTGCATCAAGTGGACGGCATGGCGTCGCCTGTCTAGATTGTCACCCGTTGCCTGGCGTAGGGTAATTTCCTTTACTTTCCATAGAAACTGTCTTTTCTCCCGCATGGGCGAGGAGGAAACTTCAGGGGGTGTCTTCCGTCCTCCCTGGCCACGGGGGACACCTCCTCGTCCTAACCAGCCTTAGGCCATGTTGACCTAGAATGGTAATAGGGTCTCTCACTCCTGCGTCTCCCCCACAGAAGGCTGAGGGGAATATGTTCCCTCAGGGCAGTGCCAGGTCCCCTCCAGGGGGGCTTGGTACTCACCCAGCAGTTATGAATGGTATAGACTGACACGGGAAGATATGAAAATTATGTACCAACCGTAATTCTTGATCTTCTCTTGTATCTTCACCATTCATTACTGATTTCTGCTCACCTTCCCCTCTTGGGCCTCAGCTCCTGGGCGCTGCCTCCACCCTGCTTGCCCTCCCCCTCTTAGAGGCCAGTTGGGGGAATAATCCCCCTGGTACCTCAGGGCCCTCTGTTTCCTTCTATAATGTCACAGAACGTTCATCCTAGAAGGGTGGCGAGTAGGGTCTTTGCCCCGGCCTCGGAGGGAACTCCCTGGGATTCTCAAGGGAGTGCACTGTGGTGTCCTCCATAACTTGGCACGCATCTTGATCCATTTTGTCTTCATCTTATTGAAGTGGGGACTGCTTTAGTACATCTCATGGGAGGACCTGTAGGGATTTTTCTCCCCCTTTTCCTCCTTTCTCTTTTCCCCTCTACTTTTCGAGGTCATTCTGGACAGAGTCCTCTCCTGTTTATGGGGTCCCCCCCTTGACTAACCCGTCAGGTGATACATTGTAGAGGGCCATGCTCCTGGTCTTTCATCCCAAATGTGGGTTTAGGGGAGGGGGGCTGACTCCACCAAGACTATTTCAAATTCTCTTGTTCTGGACCTCCGTCCAGGGTCCCTGAAGTTGACAGGATACTTGCTCCTGTGTCCTCATATTTTCAGGTGTTTGAGGCTAAAGTAAGTCAATGATCTTCCAGCTCAGCACAGCGGAGGGCCCTCCTCCCCTACGTATGTTGTATCTTTGTCTCTCTCTCTCTCTCCCTCTCCCTCTCTCCTTTTCATGTGCTGGAGCCCTAAGGCTAGTTAGAGAAGTTCTTTCCCTTTGTCCTCTGGTCGGATTATTCCTGTTTCAGTTTATATCCTTTCCTTTTCCTATCCCTTGGCTCCCTTGCCTCCTTTTTGTATTTTCCTGTCCCCCTTTTGTTTCTCCTCTGGCAGAACAGAGCTGGGGTGGAGGAGGAGTCTACAGCGCCTAACGGACAACCCTCGTGCACCACGCACTGCGTCGGCCTTGTGGGCGGCACCAACTCCTCTTCCCCTCTTGGAAAAAAAAAGAGCTCCCATGCAGGTGCACGCCTCCAGCTTACACCAATCAGTAATGAATGCTGAAGATACAAGAGAAGATCAAGAATTATGGTAGGTACGTAATTTTCATTTCTTGCAAATCTTTTTTTCTGAAAGACACTACCCTCTTGGACTTTGTTGATTCCCTTGAGGTACTTAAAAGTTTCTATCATGTCCCTCCTTTCCTCGAGGGGGGGTATACATATTAAACTTCTTTAGTCTCTCTTTGTATGGTTTCTGGTGCAGACCCTGCACCATTTTAGTTGCCGTCCTCTGGACTGCCTCATCCTGTCTATGTCCTTGCGGAGATGGGGTCTCCAGAACAGCACACAGTACTCCAGATGGGGTCTTGTCAACTGTCTGTACCGAGGGATGACAGCTTCCTGTTTTCTACTAGTGATGCCTCTCCTTGTCCATCCCAGTATTCCCCCAGCCCTCCTTACTGCCATCTCACAGTGTCTGCCTGCCTTTAGGTCATCTGATATGACTACCCCCAGGTCTCTTTTCCATGTTTGTTGTTGTTAGTACCCCCCCCCAAATTGTGTCCTCTTCCCCTGGGTTTTTGTTTCCCAGGTACATAACTTTGCACTTCTTTGCATTGAATCTAAGCTGCCATACTTTTGACCATTCCTCCAACCTTGCCAGTCTCTTGTCATCCTTTCCACCCCCCCTTGTGTATCAACCCTGTTGCAAATCATTGTGTCATCTGCGAAGAGGCATACTTTTCCTTCCAGTCCATCTCAATGTCACTTATAAAAACATTAAAGAGGACCGGCCCCAGTACTGAACCTTGCGGTACCCCGCTAGTAACCCCCCCTTTCTTCAGAGTGGACTCTGTTTACTGTTACCCTCTGCGTCTTGTTGTCCAGCCAATTGTTTACCCAGGCTACCACACTGGGACCCACTCCTAGGCTGGCTAACTTGTTTATTAATCTTTTGTGTGGGACTGTGTCAGATGCCTTGCTAAAATCTAGATAGGCCATGTCCACAGCCCCTCCCTCGTCTACTACTTGGGTCAACCTGTCAAAAAAATCAATTAGATTTGTCTGACATGGCCTTCCCGCTGTGAATCCTTGCTGCCTTGGGTCTTGTGCCCCGCTAGCCTCTTTCTTTCTTTCTTTCTTTCAGAAGTGATTCCATCATTTTCCCTACCACTGAGGTCAAACTAACAGGTCTGTAATTTCCTGCCTCTGCCTTGCTCCCACTTTTGTGAAGGGGAGTCACATCCACCTTTCTCCAGTCCACAGATTGTCACATTGTCTGGGTTAGAGTTTGGTTTAGATTAAACCTTTTTTTTTTCTTTTCCTTAGGGTTTATGTTTGGATCGGGCAAAAATCTAACCATTTGAGTTTGGTTCAAGGATGAACCCTCCCTCTACCACCACGGGACTTGAATTTTGTGCTTGAGAATTTGACATTGGCTGCTCTACAGCTTAACAAGTTGTGGCTTACATTCTAGGGGAGTAAATATGGTTCACTGTCCACACTGGCAGTTCCACTAGAACAGTCTGATTGGCCACATATCTTTAAGCTAATCTCTTCCCATTATCTGGGTGGTATTCCCACGACTCTGCCCTGTGATGTTAGATCTTTCTTTCCAATGGAAGAACAGGTCGCATCCTTTACAGCTCCTGCTTAGGATTTAGTGCACCAAAGACGTACTTCCTGAGTCCCTTAGGGACAGGAAACTCCGTCTCTCACTGGATTGGTTTTCAGAACAGGATCTGAAGGACCACCATGAGGGTTGCAAGAAGGTCTCAACTGCAACCAGGTCTGCCCAGAAGCTTACAGCCCTTGAGGCAGAAGCAGCAGTTGCCACGGCTGGAGCCAGCATTGGAGGGTCATTCACCAGAGGGTTCCAGGATGTGTGTTTGGCCCTCTAGACCCTGGGGGAGAGCCCTGCCCACCATGGCACTAAGCACAAGTGCCGCTGTCCCCGGGAGTGGGACCAGGAGAGATTGTGGTCCTCCCTGTCTCTCTGCTCATCTGACTACTCTACGATGTTCAAGCTCTTCAGATCCCCCCCGAGCCAAACGACTTTGACTCTGTCCGAGCAGGCACAGAAATTATCCTCGAGGTGGTTGACCAGTAGTTTGATGAGGTCAGGGGTTCAATCTCACAGACCCCGGTGCTCCCGTTCCTCACTCAGGAGGACTTGATCCCATCAGTGTCCCCGTCTGGTCCTCGGTGAGTACTGCCTCCACCAGTGGGCGAGCCTTTCACACCCATGCTGCTTAGTGCGGGAAGGCAAGTGGTATAAGAAAGTCTGCAACCTCGGTCAAGGGTTCCTGCTCTCAATCAAGCTCTACTGGGCGGTGTCGCTGTCAACACTCCTCGACTTTTCAGGTGTGGAGATGTACCGTTGCAAACTGTGTCGGTGCTACAAGGAGCTGCTCTGGCAACAAATGGGCCATCGCAGGCAGGGTAGGGCTCTACCTCCTGGACCTGTTCCATGTAATAATCACTAATGCTGAATTGCAATTGTCATAATAGTGAGCGCTTAATAGCCAGCGTAAATATAGCGCCAGCACAAAAGCTCGTCTCACTTAATAGCGAGCATGTAATAATCGCGCCACAATCGGAGGCAATATCACTCGTAATTTAGAGGTGAAAACCCCAGTCTTGTACTATGTCTTTTGGTGAGACGATCACAGCAGACAGAACAGTAGCTATGAATAATCATTCTGTCACTATGCTCAGACGGGGTTTGAAATGTGTATTGAGATCGGCAAAATAAATAACGGTAGGTGTTTGCAGTATGACAAAAAAAGGAGACTAAATGTCATCACTTATTGATGACACACTATATCGGATTTGCTAAGCTCTGAACATACTCTATGCATTCAGTCAGTCAGAGTAGATTTCCCAGATTTGAATCACGACCATGTACAACAACTGGCAGTACAATGTAATTGCAGTGTATTGTAATTAAGAAATTAGTAAACCTGTCATAGGGAGATCTTGGGACAAGACATTAGTACTGGTGCTTTTAGTGGGGTAACACTAACAAACTAAAAAGCACCATCTATAACATGCTGACTGTTCATTAACAGGATTGGACGCTCGCTTTTGGGGGGGGTAGGTTTTTCCTATGCTGAAACGTTAACCCACCATACAGACACAAACACACTAGTTGGTAATGAATAGCTTTATCACAGACATAAAAGTGGTTACAATTTGTTTCCTATCTCCTTTAATAAAGGAATAATGCACGACAGGGTGTGTGTCGTGCTGGGATAACTCCACACCTGGGGGGGTTGGGCACGAGGTCATGTTTAGTGCATCTTAATGCCCTTGTATGATGCTATCCTAAACGTATACACCCTGGAGTGCATTATTCGTATTATACAATGGCTCATTGTTATATATAAAATAAAAAAAAAATTTTAAAGAATATTTTAATTAGTGTGGAAAAATATTTTTGTTTCTTAAGAGGAGATGCAAAAAAAAGGATCATCAGTAGCAGCCATCATGATGACAGTAGACCAGTGGCGTTGTGCTGGGATAACGCTATGGGTCCAGACCCAAACTGACCAATCACAGTCCAAGATTCTTTCTTGCCATTGTATAATGTTAGTTTGGGTCCTTCTCCTTTTTAGTTAAAGTGGGGGGCCTTTATAGGTTCAGAAAAAACAGAGAAAGCTGATGCGGATGGCCAACAGAAAAGAATTCGGCATCCTATCCCAGAACCCTGACAGGATTTTTCACTGTTTTTGATGTTGGCTATTATGACGCTGGCGAAGTAGCTGTTTTTATAAGTAGCTGTTATTGGTAGTTCACTATTTCTGATTTGCTATTTTTGATTCACTATTATCACAGTTTAACCCTGGACCAGTCCACGATATGGAGGTGCTTCCTGCAGCTGCTTCTCCTCCACTTTGGGTGGAGCCACCACCGCTGGAACCAAAGGTTGGCCCTCCAACCAAGGATGCCTGTTTAGCCACCGGCTTTCCAGGCCGGTTGTCGGTACAGATCACCCCAGGTGGGAAAATACCGGGATGGTCTGTAATGAGCAGCGACCAAGGGCCATTTTCAAGGAGTCCTCAGATGACTCAGACCATGAGTCCATGGCCTCTGGGACTCCTCTTCTTGACCAGGATTCAGTTGAGGAGCTGTCCACCAAGCATGGCCCAGTTGTCCTTTGCGGCGCTTCCCCACCTAATCCCGGAGTTCATGTTGTTGCTGCTACAGGCAGTCCACAGAAGGGCTCAGTACACCTTTATGGACATGTTGGACCAGGATGACTTCTGGGGGTTTCTATGGCTGAAGCTATCTTGGGATAAGACCTGGAGCTTTGGCAGCATCCTGCCCAGCAACCTGTGCCTGTATGGTCCACAAGTATGCGTTCCCCGTTGAGTCCCTTTCTGGGTTCTCGGACCACGCCTCTTTGGAGGAGCTGGTCACGGATTCAGTGTTCTGCAAGTCCAGACACCAGATGGACATGGACAAGCCTCCAGACAGGGAGTCTGGTTAGATTGATCACACTGTTAAAAAGGTATACACTTCAGCGTTCTTGAATCTCCATCAGGCTATTTATGCCATGATTTATTTATTTTTATTTATTTATTTAGCTTTTGTTGACCGGGTAAGTGCACTAGACAAATCCTGCCTATTTTCAGGCACGACCCGGGGGAGGGGGATACAGATGAATGCCAACTGACCTTGAACCAGATTAAGCTGTTGGTGGTATTTTTTAGTGAATGAGAAATTTGGCCAGGACACGGGAAATTCCCTACTCTTTTGATAAGTGCCATGGGATCTTTAACATCCACCTGAACTACCACCAATCCAGGCAGATGGGACCTCGGTTTGACGTCTCATCAAAAGACAGCACCTCAGAGTGCAGCACCCTCTCATGCTGCACTACAGTGTCAGTACTGGGATATTAACCCAAGTGCCAGATGTGGGAACTGAACCCACAGCCCTCTGATCTCCCGGCCTCAGAGGCAAGTGTGGTACCTACTGAGCCACTGACACTGATGATGATGATGGCCAACATGTGTCATTCCTTGATGGGAGTCTTCTATACAGTCCTCCTCACCTCCCTGCTGATCAGCAGTTGACAGAGATGATCATCAGAGACTAGTGTCAGTCGCTGGCTAAACAGCAGCTTCAGATGGCCTTGGACATGGGCGACTCGTGTCCCCATGCCAATGTGACAGCCATCTCTATACATTGCAGGACCTGGCTGCATCTGTCCTCCTTCATGGCAGACACCCAATACAAGCTGACCGATGTCCCCCTTCTTAGGCACCAACTTGTTTGGCCCTGGGGTGGAAGGACATCTCATATTGAGAAGTACAGTGCCACTCTGAATTCTGTGGCGTTGTCCCAGAAGGACCCGAAAAACAAGTTTACAAAACGGGCTTTCCAGTACTGTCTCTGGCAGCCATTGCCTCCTCGGCAGCAGCCCCAATAGGGGCTGTACCAGGTCTGGCTCCCCAAGTCTGGGGGTCAGGGTGCTAAGGGGGGGCATGGGTAGTGGTGCCCCTCCGGCCGCAGCTGCTGGTGCTCCAGCAAAAGCTGCCCAGTGATGGGTCATGGTGTGTCATCTCTCCACCTCTCCTGTCTGTTTGCATTCCCTGTTAAGAGGTTGGCTACATCACTTGTTGCTGCATTGGTCTGCCATTACAGTGGACGAGTGCGTGTTGGATATTTTGAGTAGAGGATTGCCTCCAAATTTTGAAGCTCTCGTGCCTTACCGCCTGCATGCGCCTCTGGAGTCCAAGGTGTCGCAGGACACACTGTCTGCCCTTTGGGAGGACATTGTTCAGCTCCTTGCAAATGGGGCAATAGCCGGTGTCCCAGATGCCCTAGCCAATCAGGATTACATGTCCAGGTACTTCCTGATCCCAAAGTAGACGGGGGGAGGCTGGCACTCCATACTGGATCTGCACTATCTGAATCAGTACATGCGGAAACACAAGTTCAGATGGTCACTCTGAATCAGATCATTCCGTCGCTGGAGCAGAACATGTGGTTCTGCTCCCTAAACCTGCAGGATGCATTTTACCACATCCTAGTTCATTATTCTACCGCTGGTACCTCCAGTTTCATGCAGTAGAGGGGTCTTGTACTAGTTCCATGTCATGCCGTTTGGTCTTTTCTCGGCACCCAGGGTCTTCACCAAGTGCATGGCAGTGGTGGCAGCATACCTGCGGCACCTAGGGGCAGGGTGTACCCCTACTTGGTTGATTGGCTCATAGCCGGTCCATCCAGATAAGCCATGGAGAGGTCCAGAGGTCTAGCTCTCCAGACCTGCTGAGACTTGAGCCTGTTGGTCAGTCTGGACAAGTCCGAACTGGTACCCACACAGGTGATCATGTTCATCGGGACATAGCTAGACTGCGGGCCAAGACCTGCCTCCCTGTGGACTGGGCACTAGCTCTTATCTCCTTTGCCTGATCATTTCAGGTTGGACTCTTGCATCCTGCCTGGGATTTCCTGAGGCTGCTAGGATACATGGCATCCTGCATAAGCGTAGTCCACTGCGCCAGCTGGTGGATGCACCACCTCCAGTGGGAGTTGGGCAGTCAGTGGTCCTAACGCCAGCCAGTCACTGTGAACCAACTGATGTGAGATGTCATCCATTGGTGGCTGATCCCAGAACAGCTAGAGGAAGGAATCCCATTTGTCCACCCAGAACCAGCCATCACATTCACGATGGATACTTCTGTGGTGAGGTGGAAGCACACCTGGGGAACCACAGAGACCATGGGTTCTGGTTACCCCGAGAGTCCCATCACCACATAAACCTGCTGGAGCTCTATGTAGTGCATCTGGCATTGGCAGAATTCACTTCTCTAGTGAGGTCAGGTCATGCAGGTCCAGATGGATGACACCATGACCATTTTCTAACTGAACAGACAGGGCGGAACTCACTCACTTCCCTTGTGTCAGGAGGCCCTCTCCCTGGTCCCTCGTGTGCAGAATCAGGAGATGGTGAACCACCAGATCATTCTTTGAGGGGGCTGTTACAGCAGGAAACACCAATAGGAGTGAAGGCACCAGGACCACACGGAAAACTTCTAGTCTGTCCCACAGACCTACCTCAGTTCTTTCAAACAACATGAAGTCTTGCTGTATTCTGGCAATTGCAGTTAGCTCCAGCTCTTGAACTGCCCCGGAGAGTGAAGGGTTAAAATTCTATGCCAGGCATAGAACGTTAGGCTCGAGCTCAGTTGAAAACTCTGTCTGTGACACTTTGAAACCAAACCATCAGATTCTTTACTTCGCCTCACTGAACAGTCGTTCCGGAGATTTTCTCCTTCTGCTCAGTTCAAACGCGGATAGTGTCGGTTTTAGTCCATTGTTTGTTCCGTTTGTCGGTTTGAGACTCTGTCTGTGGTACCTTAAGTACGTAGGATAGTATTGTGGACAGTTATTGTGTGGAAATTGTAAATTTGTCCGATCAGTTCGCCTGAACCGATCCCTTAGTCAAAATCTTTCTGAAAAGTTAGTGTGTGGTTACCGGTCCGTATCGGTTTTTAAAAAAAAAATGTGATTTGAACGTTTTTTTTCCAACACCCGTAACACGGTGAGAAACCGATAGTGAGTCTTGCCTTGCAGTTGCCGAATAAAGGGTAAGTTTGTTAGGTTGGCGATGTCTGAGAAACCCAAGAAAAAAACCAGGCCCACTGGGTTTCAACACTGCAGTGTGTGTGGAGAGGTCTTTGCTAAGGCCGATCCCCACACCACCTGTGTTTACTGTTTGGGGTTTGACCACCTCGATTCAGACTGCCAAATTTGCAAGAATTTCCCTAAGTCTACCCTGGAAAAAAGGTTAGGTAGACTTATGGATAAGGAGGCCGAGAGATCCGCTGACCTGGAAGGCCAGCCCGGTTCGGTTTCTACCAAACTAGAAGGAGCGCCCTCTGACCAGGGCAATACTTCTTCTGGCAAGAGGAGAGCTGATCCTGAGGATCAGTTCCTACAAAAAGAAAACGAAAGGATAAATTGGCCGGTTCGGATCCAGAGCTGCATGTTCCGACCACCGAAGAAATAGCCAAAGCGATTCGGATTGTGGAATCACTTTGTCCGGTTCCGACCGATCTGGCATCTTCTGGCAGGGGTTCGGTTCGGTCGATTCCCCCGGTTCAGCATTATTCCCCTGAAGATTTTTACAAACCGGAGTTTGATGAGGAGGGGGATTTTAAAGAGGATGATTACGATGGTGAAAGTCTGGATGTGCCTGTGTAACCGGACATCTCCCCAGACAGACCTTCTGGTGTTTCCCCTCCTAGGCTTTCTGAGTCCCCTTCCCACTTTCTGTTCTACAGAAAAGTGGCTCAAACCCTCCAGCTTCCTATTGAGGAGGCTGTAGAGGATCAAGAGGAGCCTGACTTTGTAGAGATGATGGACATCCCAGAGTCTAAGAGACTTGTCTTTTACCCTTCATAGGTCCTTTGGGAAACAGACACAAAAAATTCTTAGGTCTCCCAATTCTGTACCACCTGTTGACAAGAGAATGGACAAGAGGTGCACCTTGTCAGGCTCGGATACGGAATTTCTATACCAACAATGCAGCCATGTTGGGGTAGTGCAGGCTGCTGCCTGTGACAAGGCAAACATCCCCTTGGCTTCACACCCCCCAGACAAAGATTCCAGGAAAATAGATGCCATGGCAAAGAAACAGTACTTGGCATCATCTTTGGGACTCAGGCAGGCTAATTATATGGCCTATACAGCCAGGTGCCAGAAGTCCAGGTGGGACACTGTACTGGCATTGGCTAAACAGGCCTCCCCCCCAGCTAGCCAAGGAGCTGGAGGGGATGGCTGCTGATGGGATTGAGGCATCAAAGGTGCAATTTCATGCTGCTGTGGACTCCAATGATGTGTCGTCAAGAGTCATGGCTACATAGGTGGCTCTTCGGAGAATGGCCTTGCTCAGATGTACTAGCCTTTCGCAGGACACCCAGGCTAAGGCCATGGATTTCCCTGTACTGGGTAATTCTCTGTTTGGGGAGCAGACAGAGAACTACATGAAGAAAATGGATGAGTACAGGACCACTTATAGGAGTGCCCAGGCCAAGGAGAGGCAGACAACTCCTCTGAGGCAGCAAGCTAGGGGCAGGGGCAGGCCTTTTCACAGGCCTTTCTACCAGGCGCAGGCCTCCTCTTCCTTTTCTCAGAGGGGGTTCTTCAGAGGGGAGAGGCTTAAGGGGGGATGAGCAGGGCTGCATCCACCCCTCAGCCTATGGCTCCTGGCAAGCAGACACCCTGATGTGTCAGCCCGGGTCGACTCCCCCATTCCAGTAGGAGGCAGGCTGGCTTACTTTGTCCAGGACTGGATGTCTGTTACCTCAGACAAGTGGGTCCTGGAGGTTGTAAGCCAGGGGCTGGTTCTCAGTTTCAAAAGTTTTCCGAAACTGAGTCCCAGATCCTTTCCACCTGCAAATACTTCAGAAACCCTTGCTCTAGAGGCAGAGGTTTTGTCTCTACTAGCTTTAAAGGCCATAGAGAGAGTTCCTACTTCATACAGGGGCAAAGGTCTGTATTCCAAGTACTTCCTTACCCTGAAAAAGACAGGGGGAGTGGCGACCCATCCTAGATCTAAGATACCTAAACAAGCACCTAGTAAAGCCAAAATTCAAGATGATGACTCTGGGAACAATTCTTCCCTCTCTGAAGCCAGGAGACTGGCTAGCCTCCCTGGACCTCAAGGATGCCTATTTTCACATTCCCATCAGGTGCTTCCACAGAAAGCACCTCAGGTTCGAATTGCCCTCAGGCTATTATCAGTTCAGAGGAATGCCCTTTGGTCTAACCTCAGCTCCAAGGGTGTTTACAAAGTGCCTAGCAGTAATGGTGGCCTTTTTAAGAAGGAAAAGGATTTCTGTTTTTCCATATCTGGACGATTGGCTATTGGTGGGCCAGTCTTCAGACAAGTCAAGTCAGATCTGCAGGTCACCTAGAAAGTTCTCACTTCTCTGGGTTTCCTTCTCAATCTTCCCAAGTCAGTTCTCGAACAGTACAGCTCCTCACTTTTATATGAGCAGAGCTGGACACCCTCGAGGTCAGAGCCTTCCTTCCTTTGGAAAGGGCAAAAACCATCTCTCAGCTGGCCTCTTCCTTTCTCCCTCTGGTTTCTTGACCAGCAAGGCATTTTCTGCAGCTTCTGGGCCATATGGCAGCTTCCACAGCAGTGGTCCAAGGGGCCAGGTTTCAGATGAGGGATATTCAGTTCCATCTGAGAACCTTTTGGTCCCAAGGAAAGATCCTCTTACCAAGCTAGTTCCTGTTATTCAGACCTTAATTCAGGCCCTTCAGTGGTGGCAGGACCTGGACAATCTGAGGCAAGGTGTTCCATTTGTTTCTCAGACTCACTCTGTGGTTCTTACCACAGATGCTTCCCTTTTGGGGTTGGGAGCCCATCTGGGGGCTCTCGCGGCCCAGGGACTGTGGTCCCCTCAGGAATCCCTTCTTCACATCATCCTTCTAGAGCTCAGGGTAGTACTTCTTGTCCTACAAGCTTTCTCTCAGTCAGTACAGAACAAGGTGGTTCAGGTCGGGATGGACAACACTACCCCCCATGTGGTATATTAACAAGCAGGGAGGCACTCGGTCCACGGCCTTATGCACGGAGGCCATGAAAGTATGGTCCCTGGCTTATTCCCTGCAGACCTCTCTAGTAGCAGTCCACCTTCCAGGAAAGGACAATGTGATAGCGGGTGCATTGAGCAGGATTTGCCGGGGCCATCAGGAATGGTCTCTGGATCCTTTGGTTTTGAAGGTGATCTTCTCAAGGTGGGGCACTCCGGAGATAGATATCTTTGCAGCCCCAGACAATCACCAACTTCCTCTGTTTTGTTGCAGACCCCCCCCCAGTCTTGGGTTCAGTCCCTCTGGATGCTAGGATTTTGAACTGGGAAAGGAAGTTTCTTTATGCCGTCCCTCCTTTTCCTCTATTGTTCAAGGTTCTAGTCAAGGTAAGGTCACAACCATGCAAAGTGATTCTGATTGCTCCTGACTGGGCCAGGCAGCCTTGGTACCCCCTGTTGCTGTCCTTAGCAGTCCATCTTCCCCTGTCTCTTCCCAGGAATTACAATCTACTAATCTCCTCTCAGGGGAGGATTTGTTACCCCAATCTCCAGTCACTCAATCTCAAGGCATGGCTCTTGAAGACTTAGAGTATGCAGATTTACATCTGTCCCAAGGGGGTCTGGAGATACTCAAGGCTTCTCGAAAGCCTGCCACAAGAAAAACCTACAACTCCAAATGGAAAAGGTTCAGTAGTTGATGTTCCAAGAAGCATGTTTCCCCAGACACTGCTGACTTGTCTACAGTTCTGGATTACATGGTTTACCTTAATGGCCTTGGCCTCAAACCAGCTACTCTCAAAGTTCATTTGTCAGCTATTTCTGCTTTCATGTCAGTGGGGAAATCTTCCTCTCTGTCATCTCACCCTGTATTCTGTAAATTTTTCAAAGGATTGCTTCATACCAATCCCCGTTTTAGGGATCCTGCTCCTGCCTGAGATTTGAATATTTGTATTGCTAAGCTGATGCAACCACCCTTCGAGCCTATGTCCTCAGCAGAGTTCAAGTACTTGATTTGGAAAACTGTGTTTTTGGTTGCTGTTACTTCTGTCAGACGTATCAGTGCATTGCAAGCCCTGTCAGTGGAGCCTGACTTCATCTCTTTCCATAGAGATAAGGTGGCCCTTAGAACCAATAGAAGGTTCCTACCTAAAGTGGTTTCTGATTTCCACTTAAACCAATCTATGTCTCTTCCTGTGTTCTTCACTGATCACACCTCCTCAGGGGAACGGAGGCTACACAGTTTAGATGTTAAAAGGGCCCTTAGTTACTACATAGAACATACAAAGGGTCACAGGTTTGACTCCCTCCAGTTGTTTCTCACTTATGGGGAAATGGGTAAGGGAAAACCTGCCACCAAGAGAACCATTGCCAGGTGGATTGTGTCCTGTATTCAAGTCTGCTATGAAAAACTGCACCCTCAGGCCTGAGTGCTCATTCCACTAGAGGTACAGCTGCATCTCTGGCTGCAGCTAGAGATATCCCCTTGTTAGAAATCTGTCAGGCAGCCACCTGGAAGATAGTTCATACCTTCACCAAGCATTGCTCTCTGGATATCCAGGCTAGGAGTGATGCTAGGTTTGGCACAGCAGTACTTCAGAGCCTATTCCCAAAGTAGGTTCTGTCCCTCCTCCTTGGAGGTACTGCTTGGTAGTCTGCAAATTGTCAGAATACAGCAAGACTTCATGTTGTTTGAAGAAAAAATTACTCACCTTAGTAACTGTGTTTCTTCTAATGGAGTCTTGCTGTATTCTGACCTGCCTCCCCTCTCAGAACCTGTTTTTGGGAAGTGGGTGGGCAGGTGCAGTGTTGCACCCCAGGGGTGTCTTCACTCCACTCCTGTTGTGTTGGGTGCTTTGTATTTGTTCAAGAGTTTTTAGTTCTTGTTACCTGGTTTTAGTTCTTTGGGTTTCCTGACTTGAGTCTTTTGGGGATTCCAAAGTCTTTGTTGCCAGTTGACTACTAGGAGTTTTTACAGTTTCCACATTATTTAGTCAGTGAGTTTTAGCTCGTAAGAATCTGACGGTTTGGTTTCAAAAGGACACAGACAGTTTTTTCAACCAAGCTCGAGCCCAACGTTCTATGCCTGGCATAGAATTTAACCCTTCACTCTCCGGAGCAGTTCAGGAGCTGGAGCTAACTGCAAATTGTCAGAATACAGCAAGACTCCATTAGAAGAAACACAATTACTAAGGTGAGTAATTTTTTCTTTCTGCCTATCATCACTGCATCCATGATAGAACAGTGGCTCAATTGGAGGTAGTTAAAACCATCCTTAGGAGGATCCTGCAGCTCCATCCCCAGGTTCAGGATTCTGTTCCTTCTTGGGACTTATTGTTTGTTCTGGAAAGGCTTACGCTTCCCCCATTTGAACCGGCTATGAGTTGTGAGCATCGTTACCTCTCCTGGAAGACATTGCTTTTGGTAGCAGTCACCTCTGCTAGACACATATCTGAGCTTCATGCTTTGATGTGTAGAGAACCTTATCTGATTTTTCACAAGGATAGGGTGGATCTCTGCACCAATCCAAAATTCCGTCCTAAAGTAGTCTCGCAGCTTACTCATAATCAGTCAGTTCAGCTCCGGTTTATTACCCGGAACACTCCAACCGGGATGAGGCGCTTCTGCACACCTTAGATGTGCATAGAGCTTTGCGCTGTTGCCTGTCTAGAACCAAGAAGGCCAGGTCATCGGATCAGCTTTTTGTGTCCTTTGGGGACAGATCCTTGGGGTGCCCCGTTAGCAAACACTTTTGCGTTGGTTGGTCAACTGAATATCCTTCTGTTATGAGAAGGGTGGGAAAACCCTTCCAGGTGCTTTCAGGGCGCATTCCACCAGAGAGGTTGCTACTTCTTTCGCAGCACTCAAGAAAGTGTTGGCGGCTGACATTTGTGCTGCCACCACTTGGCACTCTGTTTACATGTTCATCAGGCACTACAGCCTGGATATAATTTCCAGGAATCGAGCAGGGTTTAGCCTTGCGGTTCTCCAGGGCCTTATCTCATGAGAGGTCTCTCTCCCTATGTGTGTCTGCCTCTCCTTTGCCCCTCCCAATGGTTGTCTTAAGCTTTTTACTGCTTGGGAGCGTGTCTGTCTGTTACTTCCCCTTCCCAAGGGTAGTCTTAAGTTTTATACTGCTTGGGAATCAGTCCTACATGTGTTACCTGCTGCAAGAGCTTCCTCTCGAAGTAAGATAGTACAGTTATGTAAGAACTTACCGTAACAGTAGATCTTCAAGAGAAGTTTTTGCAGCAGGTATGAGTCAAACAACATGAAGTCTTGCTGTATTCTGACTATTGCAGTTAGGTCCTGCCTTTCAACTGCCCCGGATAACAAAGGGTTAACTTTTCTATGCCTTGCATAGAATGTTCATCATGAGCTCGGTTGAAGCCCCTGTCTGTTGTTGTTCAAACTGCAACCATCAGATTCTTTACTCCGCCTCACTGAACAGTCGCTCCGGAGATTTCTCCTGCTGCTCAGTTCAAAAGTCAGTCGAAGTGTCGGTTTTCGGTCGGTTTCTACCGAATTGTTGTTTCCGCATAGTCGGTTCAAGTCTCTGTCTGTGGTACTGTGAGTACTAGATAGGTTTTCGTTCTGTTTTCTATGTGGAACTTGTAAACTGTGGATCAGTTCGGCTGAACTGATCATTTTGAAGTAAAACCTGAGCTTTACTTTAGTGAGTGGTTACCGGTTTGTATAGGTTTTTAAAAAGCGGGTTTAAATCGTTTTTCCCAAAACCATTGACACGGTCAGGAACGATAGAAGTCTTGTCTGGCGGATTGCGAAAAAGGGTAGTTTTGTTAGGTTGGCCATGTCACAGAAACCAAGAAAAACCGGGCCCACTGGGTTTCAACACTGCAGTGTGTGTGGGGAGGTCTTTGCTAAGGCTGATCCCCACATCACCTGTGTTTATTGTCTGGGGTTTGACCACCTTGATTCAGACTGCCAAATTTGCAAGAATTTTCCCAAATCTACCCTGGAAAAGAGATTAGGTAGACTGAGGGAAAGGGAGGCCGAGAAGTCCACTGACCCAGATGGCCAGTCCGGTTCCGGTTCGACCCGAACCAGAAGAGTGCCACTCTGACCAGGCGATACTTCTTTGGGCAAAGGAGCCGATTCGAGGAATCGGTTCCGACAAAAAGGAAAAGAAAAGACAAATCGACCGGTTTGGACCCAAAATCTCATACTCCAACCGCTGATGAGATAGCCAAAGCGATTAGGATTATGAAATCGCTTCGATCGGTTCCGACCGAACCGGCACCATCTGGCAGGGGCTCGGTTCAGTCGGTTCCCCTGGTTCCGGATTATACCTTGGAAGAATTTTATGAACCAGAGTTTGAGGAGGAGGGAGAGTATGAGGATGATTATGGTGATGGTGAAAGTCTGGATGTGCCTATTGACCCGGACATCTCCCCAGACAGACCTTCAGGTGTTTCTTCTCCTAGGCTTTCTGAGTCCCCTTCACACTACATGTTCTACAGAAAGGTGGCTGATACCCTCCAGCTTCCTGTGGAGGGGGCAGTAAAGGATCAGGAAGAGCCTGATTATGTTGAGATGATGGACATCCCAGAGTCCAGGAGACTGTCTATTCCCCTCCACAAATCTTTTGGGAAACAGGCATAAAAAATTCTTAAGTCTCCTAATTCTGTACCTCCTGTGGACAGAAGAATGGACAAGAGGTACACTCTCTCAGGCTCAGACACGGAGTTCCATTTTCAGCAATGCAGCCATGTTGGGGTTGTACAGGCTGCTGCCTGTGATAAGGCAAACATTCCCTTGGCATCACACCCCCCAGACAAGGACTCCAGGAAGACTGATGCCATGGCAAAGAAACAATGCATGGCAGCATCTTTGGGACTCAGGCAGGCTAATTATATGGCCTATGCAGCCAGGTACCAGGTGGGACACTGTACTGGCACTGGCTAAACAGGCTCCCGACCAGCTTGCCAAGGAGCTGGAGCAGGTGGCTGCAGATGGGATTGAGGCATCGAAAGTACAGTTTCATGCTGCTGTGGACTCCAATGATGTATCATCAAGAGTCATGGCTACATCTGTGGCTCTTCGGAGAATGGCTTGGCTCAGATGTACTAGCCTCTCACAGGATACCCAGGCTAAGGCCATGGATTTTCCTGTAGTTGGTAATTCTCTGGGGAGCAGACAGAGAATTATATGAAGAAAATGGATGAATACAGGACCACTTACAGGAGTGCTCTGGCCAAAGAAAGGCAAGCAACTCCTCAAAGGCAGCAGTCCTGGGGTAGGGGCAGGCCTTTCCAAAGGCCTTTTTACCAAGCCCAGGCCTCCTTTTCTTTGTTTTCGCAGAGGGGGTTCTTTAGAGGGAGAGGCAGAAGGGGGATGAGCAGACCTGCATCCACCCCTCAGCCTAAAGCACCTGCCAAGCAGACACCCTGATGGGTCTGCCCGGGTCGATTCTCCTATACCAGTAGGTGGTAGGCTGGCTTACTTTGTCCAGGACTGGATGTCTCTTACATCAGACAAGTGGGTCCTGGAAGTAGTAAGCCAGGGACTGGTTCTCAGCTTCAAAAAATTTCCCAAGATGAGAGCCAGATCTTTTCCACCTGCAAATCTCTCAGAGACCCTTGCCCTAGAGGCAGAGGTTTCTTCTCTCCTAGCTCTCAGAGCTATAGAGAGAGTTCCCACCCTACACAGGGGCAAAGGATTGTACTCCAGGTACTTTCTAACCCCCCAAAAGACAGGAGAGTGGCGACCCATCCTGGACCCAAGACATCTGAACAAACATCTTTTAAAGCCAAAGTTCAAAATGGTAACTCTGGGAATTATCCTTCCTTCTCTAAGGCCAGGGGACTGGCTAGCCTTCCTGGACCTCAAAGATGCCTACTTTCACATTCCCATCAGGTGCTCCCACAGAAAGTACCTCAGGTTCGAGTTGCCCTCAGACCACTATCAGTTCAGAGCAATGCCCTTTGGCCTAACATCAGCCCCAAGGGTCTTCACAAAGTGCCTGGCAGTAGTTGTTGCCTTCCTAAGAAGACAAAAAGATTTCCATTTTCCCATACTTGGACAACTGGCTCATAGTAGGTCAGTCTCCAGACCAAGTCAAGTCACATCTGCAAGTGACCCAGCAAGTGCTCACTTCTTTAGGATTCCTTCTCAACCTACCAAAGTCAGCTCTCGAACCAGTGCAGCTCCTCACTTTCATAGGTGCAGAACTGGATACGGTAAAGGCAAGAGCCTTCCTTCCCCCTGGAAAGGGCAAGGACCCTTATGGAACTGGCCTCTTCATTCAGCCTTCAGGTGTCTTGACCAGCAAGGCATTTCCTTCAGCTACTGGGCCACATGGCAGCTTCCACAGCAGTGGTCCAGGGGGCAAGATTCCAAATGAGGGACATTCAGTTCCACTTAAGAGATTTTTGGTCCCAAAGAAAGGATTCCCTTACCAAACTAATTCCAGTGACTCGAACCGTGGTCCAAGCCTTGCAATGGTGGCAAGATCAGGACAATTTGAGACAAGGGGTTCCTTTTGTCACTCAGTCTCATTCAGTGATCCTCACCACAGATGCTTCCCTGCTGGGCTGGGGAGCCCATTTGGGGGACCTTACCACCCAGGGACTGTGGTCACCTCAGGAATCTCTGCTTCACATCAATCTCTTGGAACTCAGAGCAGTGTTTCTGGCACTGCAAGCTTTTTCCAAATCTGTACAGAACAAGGTGGTTCAGGTCAGAACAGACAACGCCACCACCATGTGGTACATCACTAAGCAAGGAGGCACTCGTTCTACGGCCTTGTGCACAGAAGCAATGAAGTTGTGGTCCCTGGCCTATTCCTTGCAAACCTCTCTGATAGCAGTTCACCTCCCAGGGAAGGACAATGCCCTAGCAGATGCACTGAGCAGAATATCCCAGGGCCGTCATGAATGGGCCCTAGATCCTCTGGTGTTGAAAGTGATTTTCTCAAGATGGGGCACTTCAGAGATAGATCTTTTTGCAGCCCCAGACAATCACCAATTTCCTCTCTTTTGTTGCAGACCCCCAGTCTTGGGCTCAGTCCCCCTGGATGCTCTGATTCTGAACTGAGAAGGGAAATGTCTGTATGCTTTTCCCCCCTTCCCTCTCCTGTTCAGAGTGTTAGTCAAGATAAGGTCACAACCATGCAAAGTGATTCTGATTGCTCCAGACTGGGCCAGACAGCCATGGTATCCCTTGTTGCTGTCCCTAACAGTCTATCTTCCCCTGTCTCTTCCCAGGAATTACAACCTGTTAGCATCCTCTCAGGGGAGGATTTGGTACCCGAATCTTCAGTCTCTCAATCTCAAGGCTTGGCTCTTGAAGAGTTAGAGTTTGCAGATCTGCATCTTTCCCAAGGGGTTCTGGATATCCTTAAGGCTTTTCGAATGCCTTCCACCAGAAAGACTTACAACTCCAAATGGAAAAGATTTAGCTGTTGGTGTTCTAAGAAGAATATTTCTCCAGACCATGCTGAATTGCCTATGGTTCTGGATTATACGGTCCATCTTAATGGCCGAGGTCTCCGACCAGCTACCCTTAAGGTACACTTGGCAGCTGTTTCTGCTTTCCTGTCTGTAGGCAACTCTTCCTCTCTGTCATCCCATCCTGTATTTTGTAAGTTTTTCAAGGGATTGCTTCACACCAATCCACCCTTTAGGGATCTTGCTCCTGCTTGGGACCTTAATGTTTGCATTGCTCAGCTTATGCAACCCCCTTTTGAGCCTTTATCCTCAGCAGAGCTTAAGTACTTGACTTGGAAAACTGTGTTTTTGGTAGCCATTACTTCTGCCAGATGTATCAGTGAATTGCAAGCCCTGTCAGTGGAATCTGATTTCATCTTTTTTCACAGAGATAAAGTGGTCCTTAGAACTAACAGAAATTTCTTGCCTAAAGAGGTTTCAGATTTCCACCTCAACCAGTCTGTATCTCTCTCTGTTTTCTTCACTGATCATTCCTCCTCGGGAGAGAGGAGGCTACACAGTTTGGATGTTAAAAGAGCCCTTAGCTACTACATAGAGCATACCAAGGGTCACAGGTTTGAATCCCTCCAGTTGTTTCTCACCTATGGAGAAGTTGGTAAGGGCAAACCTGCCACTAAGAGATCTATTGCCAGGTGGATTGTTTCTTGTATACAATTCTGCTATGAAAAACTGGGTAGAACTCCACCCTCAGGCCTGAGGGCTCATTCCACGAGAGGTACAGCTCCTGCCAGGGATATTCCTCTCTTAGAAATTTGTCAAGCAGCCACCTGGAAAACAGTCCATACTTTCACCAAGCATTACTCTCTGGATATCCAGGCTAGGAGTGATGCTCGGTTTGGCACAGCAGTACTTCAGAGCCTATTTCCAAAGTAGGTTCTGTCCCTCCTCCATGGAGGTACTGCTTGGTAGTCTGCAATAGTCAGAATACAGCAAGACTTCATGTTGTTTGAAGAAAAAATTACTCACCTTAGTAATTATGTTTCTTCTAGTGGAGTCTTGCTGTATTCTGACCTCCCCCCGCCTCCCCTCTCAGAACCTAGTTTTTGGGATGTGGTTGGGCAGGAGCAGTGTTGGCACCCTAGGGGTGTCCATTTTACACCTTCTTTTTGCTTTGGGTGGAATGTTGTTTTTTGGATGTGTTTTTGTTTTGGGGTTTCCTGACCTGAGTCTTCCTTTGAGAACCAAAAACATTATATATTTGCCAGTTGGCTAGTAAAAATGTTACAGTTTCCACACAGAACTACCTAGTGAGTTTTTGCTCGTAAAGATCTGACGGTTGCAGTTTGAACAACAACAGACAGGGGCTTCAACCGAGCTCGTGATGAACATTCTATGCAAGGCATAGAAAAGTTAACCCTTTGTTCCCCGGGGCAGTTGAAAGGCAGGACCTAACTGCAATAGTCAGAATACAGCAAGACTCCACTAGAAGAAACATAATTACTAAGGTGAGTAATTTTTTCCTTTCCCTCCCTCCTTCCCCTGGGAGATACTCTTTCTGCTGTGATCCAGCCTTCATGTTTTTCAGTTGTGGGCTTAGTTGTTTGCCCTTGTTTTTCTCTGTGGAGTTTGTTCTGTCCACAGGTATATGCTTTTGGCCTGTCATTGGTGTACAAGAAGTGGAGCACGTGGGGACTGCCACCTGCCTTTATACTGGGTGATGTTGGGGATGGAGTTGACGTTGGGTGGGCGGTCCCACGTCTGTACTGCTGGAGAAAAGAATTGCTGAGATCTGCCACCAGGTGGCGTCAGTCCTACATGTGTTACCTGCTGCAAGAGCTTCTTTCGAAGATTTACTGTTACGGTAAGTTCTTACATAACTGTACTTTCCCTGGACCACCGACCCCACAAGCTTGCCTCCAGGTCGACCCAGGAATATCAGTCCTCCGGGATCCGAAGACAGGCCTAGTTCATCTGAAAAATGAAAGCGCTCCAATGAACAGGAGGGTAGACAGGAGGTCGTCAAGCATCGGACACACCCTCCACCCCCACCGGCCAAGGTTCGCTCTCCAGCTGATAAGCGCAAACCCAGCTGGTCGCCTGATAAGGGGCGGTTACCAGTGGAGGATCTGACGCCTGCCCCTCCTTCAGAGGGTTGGTCACCTGCGGGGCCTCTGCCCACCCCAGATGCCATTTCCCCAGACGAAGGTGACACCAAACGTCCGGACATAGGGACAGGTCTCCAGGACCCAGCGCCGGTCCCTGACACTCAGATGCCCGGTCCTGCTAACCCGACGCCCAGCCCAGCAATTCTCAGTGGCGTACATTGGGTCCTTATTCACTTCATGGTGGAATACCGTGAAGGGGGATCTTCTTTACAGACCTCACCCCAGTTCCACCACCAATGGGACCTCCCCCCACTCCACCTACCCCAACTGGGGATGAAGGCTCCCATCCGGACCCAGAGGGTAAAGGAAGAAGCGTTCCCCACTTATTCCTTCATCCAGTGGTCACACCTCCTCGTCAGATGAAGGGGACACTGACCCATCATCTCCTGACTCTTCAGGGGATGAGTTCTTACCCCCTTTCCCGGGTCCTAAGAACTCTGCTAGATCCCCTCGGATGATCCCTCATTTCTAGACATTATGAGGCACATCCAAGCAATCTGTGAATGGGGCAACAAGGATTTGGACCCAGAGCACCAGCGTCTGGCCAGATTCCTGGGAGAGAAAGGGCCCAAGCCTTTGGTTATTCTGTCCCTAGTCGAGCCCTTCCAAGGCATAACTCGACTTTCCTGGTCTACACTTTCTTCTATACCAGCAGTACCCAAGAAGGCTGATAGGTTCTACAAGCCCCCCCAAGGCAGAGCCTTTTTTGGCGGAGCAACCAAAGGCCATTTCTTTGGTACTTACCTCTGCCGTGGCACACAACCTAAGCCTTTAAGCTCTTAGCCTCCGGACCCGGTCTCCAAGAAGCTGGACAGCTGAGAACGAAAAGTATATTCCTCTGCCACAGGTGCCATTAAATCCTTGAACTTTATGGCACACATGGTGACTTATCAGCAGTCACTTTGGCAGAAGACTGTGGAACTGGTTGATTCTATGCCAGGCTCAGATGCCAAGGAGGAAGTGCTTGCCTGCGCCCAGTCAGGTCTGGACATAGATAAACATGTCCTACACTGCTCTCATGACGCAGTGGACATGGCCTCCAGACCCGCTGCCTCGGGAGGGTGTCTGAGGAGGCAGTCTTGGCTGAGGCTTACTGGCTTTAAGCCTGATCTACAGGACTCCATTTTGGATTCCCCATTTCAAGGCCCAGTGCTGTTTGGCCCAGAGGTAGAAACCTTGGTCAAACAACTTCAAGAGTCAGGGAAAGCAGTTGCGGATGTTCACCACATGTATAAATCCCAGCCTCAAAAACCCCGTCACCATCCCTTTCATAAAGGACAGGGAGGCAAAAAAAACCAGGACAAGGGATTCAAGAGGCAGAGTCACCCTGCCCCCAAGGCCCTAGGCAGCCCAAAGCTCCCATAGCTCAGGGTCCCATTACTTCCACCACCTGACTCGCTACCTCTCCCCCATCTTTCCCGGGAGTCTCAGACCGAGAAGGTAGGAGGGAGATTTGCCCTCTACCCACTCGAGTGGTCCAGCATCACCACAGACCAGTGGGTACTGGTCACTATTCAAAGTGGGTACTCAGTAGAGTTCCTCTCTATCCCACCAGACAACCCCCCCGTCAGTTGTCCACCAGCCCACACCCATTTTCTGGCAGAGGAAATCCAGCTGCTTCTAGAGAAAAAGGCCATCCAGCCAGTTCCTCCGACACAGAGGGGCAAAGGCTATTACTCACGCTTTTTCCTGGTCCCAAAGAAAACGGGAGACCTTCACCCAGTTCTGGTCCTCAGTCAGCTCAATCTCTCGGTCAAGTACCAGAGATTTCGGATGGTAACTCTGGCAAATCTATTCCCCTTGCTCCATCAAGGGGACTGGTTATGCTCCCTAGATATGCAAGATGCTTACATGCATATCAAGGTTCTGAAGTCCCACAGATGATTCCTTCATTTCAGGTTTCAGGACCAGCATTACCATTTCTGGATTCTGCCCTTCGGCCTTTCTTTTGCCCCCAGAGTCTTCATCAAGTGTCTGGCAGTGGTGGCAGCAGCCCTCCAGAGGAGAGGCCTCTTTGTCTACCCCTACCTGGATGACTGGCTTCTCCCCACCCCTTCAGAAGAGCTGTTCCACTCCCTGGGAATAACTGTGAATTGGCCAAAGTCGCAACCCCGGCCATCCCAGCGGATGCAATTCATAGGAGCGATCCTGGACACTGCGCAGGGAAGAGCCTTTCTACCCTCGGACAGGGCAGAACGCCTGCAGGCCTTGGCAAGCAGAGTACAAGCAGTCCCCTCTATCCCTGCACGAGTTATTCTGCAGCTACTGGGCCACATGGTGGCCGCCATGGCTACAGTCCCCCTCACCAGGTTGCACATGAGGGTCCTTCAGTGGCACCTCAGGGTCCAATGGGACCAGGCGGTGGACGACCTGGATCAATACATTCGGGTTTCTCGGGCAGTCTATCATTCCCTCGACTGGTGGCTCTGGCACGCAAACCTAGAGGAAGGAGTCTCCTTTCGGAGACCAAGCCTGTCTCAAATCCTGACAACAAGCGCCTCGTTGCAGGTTGGGGGGCTCACTTAAGGGTTCACCGGACTCAAGGGTCCTGGTCTCCCACGGAACACTCTCTGTATATCAGTGTTCTGGAAATGAGAGCAGTCCAGAACATTCTCACCAACAGTCTCAGCCTCTCTCCCTCTCTCGATCTCTTTCGAGTGGGAACTTCTCCAAGAAGTCGCGGTCTCTGGGGCCGTCCACAGTTGGACCTCTTTGCATCCCCATGCAATGCCAAACTGTGGTATTTTTGGGCGAGACGCATTGTCCCTCTCCTGGACAGGGAGGTTTCTATATGCCTTCCCTCTCATTCAGAGAGTATTGCTCAAATTGCAGCTAGAAGGAGCCAGGAGGATCCTCATAGCTCCTCTATGGCCTCATCAGATTTGGTATCCGCTGCTTCAACAACTGTCACTGGAACCCCCAGTATAGTTGCCTCTCTCCACCCACTTGCTCTTACAAGAACAGGGGACACTCATCCACCCTGCTGTGCATACTCTTCACTTGCACGCCTGGCTCCTTCAGTCTTAGCAGAGAGGAGATTAGGAGTGTCAAGCAGGGTGGCAGAGGTTTTAGTGGCAGCGAAGAAACCTTCCACTAGGGCTACTTATGCTATGAAGTGGAGGTGTTTCTGTCTCTGGACAACTGCCCGTGCCCTAGATCCCCTGAATTGTCCAGTTAGACACGTGCTAGACTACCTCCTCCACCTTTTGGACTTGGGGCTAAGCTACTCGTCCATCAAGGTGCACATGTGTGCGGTCTCCGCTTATCATGAACCCTTTAGGGAGAGAACTCTAGCACAATTGAATGTCTGCAAGACCTTTCTCAGAGGGGTCTTACACATCAGGCCTCCCAGGATGGACCCTGTTCCTCCTTGAGATTTACTTTTTGTTCTCGAGAAGCTCACCCTTCCTCCCTTTGAACCAGCCGCGTCTTGTGAGCTACGCTTTCTTTCTTGGAAAGCACTTCTTTTGGTTGCCATTACTTCCACTCGAAGGGTTTCTGAGCTTCAGGCTTTGATGTGTAAGAAGCCTTACATTGACTTTCACAGGGACAGGGTGAACCTGCGTACCAACTCTAAATTTCTACCGAAGGTGGTGTCAGTATTGACTTTGAACCAGGACATCAACCTTCCGGTTTATTACCCTGAATTTTCAAACCAAGGTGAAGATCTGTTGCACACCTTGAATGTCCACAGAATCCTGAGGTATTACTCCACAGGACTCCACCTTCCAGAAAGATGGACCAGTTGTTCGTCTCCTTTGCAAAAAGTATGACGGGGGCTCCTGTCTCCAAACAGTCACTAGCCCGTTGGCTGGTGCACTGTATTTCCTTTTGTTACCAGCATTATGGCAAACCTATTCCGGGTCCTGTTAAGGGTCACTCCTTGAGGGCTGTGGCTACCTCTTTTGCCTCCTTAAAAAATGTTTTGTCAGCAGATATTTGTGCTGCAGCAACATGGAGCACGGTTCACACCTACATCAGGCATTACAGCCTAGACATTGTTTCTAGGAGGAGAGCTGGTTTTGGATTAGCCATCCTGCAAGGCCTGCTCTCTTGAGGTTACTCAGTCTTTAGCCAGTTTTTGACTGCTCTCCACCTCCCGATCAGACCTGGGCCTATCTTTGGGCACTACTTGGGATTCAATCCTAATGGTATTACCTGCTGCAAGGCTCCCCTCGAAGTTAGATAGTATAGTTGTAAGAACTTACCCGTAACAATAGATGAGAGGAGCTATTGCAGCAGGTGGCTTTCCCACCCTCCATCCCCCAGGAATAGATATTATTACATTTGCATATGGAGGGGAGTTCCTGTCTGGTTCTCCAATATTTTTCAGCCGGATCTCCGGTGGGAGAACTGAGATGGTGCCAGGGGACCGCCCCCTTTATACCACAGCTGACAGGCGGAGCCGATGTCGGGGGCAGTCCCCCACTACAGACTACTAGCTACAAGTTTTCCGTGGGGTCCTAACGCCTGGCAGCATTAGTCCTAATGGTATTATCTGCTGCAAGAGCTCCTCTTGAAGATCTACTGTTATGGTAAGTTCTTGCGTAACTGTACTCTTTGTTTTGGAGAAACTGACCCTGTCTCCTTTTGAGCCAATCACGTCCTGCGATTCATGCTTTCTCTCTTGGAAAGTGTTATTTGTAGTTCCAATGACTTCTGGTTGAAGAATTTCTGAGTTTCAGGCCCTCTGGTGTCAGGAGCCATTTTCGAATTTTCACAGAGACAGGGTGTCTTTGCGCGCAAATCCTACGTTTCTCCGCAAGGTGGTTTCCGAGTTTCACTCAACCAGTCTAGCCACCTTCCTGTTTATTTTCCTGAGTGTGCCAATCCAGGGGAAGCACTGCTTCATGCATCAGATGTGCGCAGAATTTTAGAATGCTGCGTGCTTCAGACCAAGGAGTCTAGAAAGTTGAAGCAGCTTGTTTGTTTCTTTCGCCCCAGGTAGAGAGAATGTTTCAGTTTCTAAGCAGTGTTTATCCAAATGTTTGGCTAATTGCATTGTGTTCTGCTACAATAAGTACAGCAAAGAATGGCCTGGTGCTGTCAAAGTTCATTCCACAAGGGGCATGGCTACCTCTGTGGCCTGTTTCCGAGGGGTCTCAACCACTGACATTTGTGCAGCTGCCACCTGGAGTACCGTCCATACTTTCACCAAGCACTACAGTCTGCACATTGCCTCTAGAGCTTGTGCAGGTTTTGGCAGGGCTGTGCTCCAGGGCCTCCTGTCTTAAGTCTATGGAGAGCCCCCTCCCAGATTGTCTGTCTGCACCTGTAACTGCTTGGGACTCGTTCCTACGGTGTTACCTGATGACTGAGATAACCCCGATGAAGATAGAACAGCTACATAAGAACTTACCTTGACAGTAGATTTTCGAGGGGATCTCCGTCATCAGGTTTGCTTTCCCTCCCACCAACCCCCTTATTGGGGCTGCTGTTTAGGAACTGGCTGTCTGGTATATCCAGCCTTTCACATAGGTCTGGGCACCTCTCTGTCTCCTCGGTCCCCTGTGGCTTGGGCTGTGCACCCCTTTGTCTCCGGGGGGGGAACTTAGGAGGGAGCAGGACTGCTCACACCTTTATAGGATTGATGATGTCGACGGCCCCAGTTGTACTGCTGAAAATCTTCCATGTGGATTCCCCTTCCTACGGTGTTGCCTGATGACTGAGATCCCCTCAAAGATCTACCATTA
This sequence comes from Neoceratodus forsteri, assembly GCA_016271365.2. Classification (NCBI taxonomy): domain Eukaryota; kingdom Metazoa; phylum Chordata; order Ceratodontiformes; family Ceratodontidae; genus Neoceratodus; species Neoceratodus forsteri. The sequence continues at coordinate 687,795,045 of CM057459.1, read as the reverse complement.
TGATAAGTTCTTGCGTAACTATTCTATTTACTGCCTGGCAGACCTTTATGCAGAACAAGGACATACCCAGGTGGTCTTCTCTCCCCTCCCCTTTCAGGATCCAGACCAGGCAGGGCCTAGCAACCCCTGTACCACAGGGTCTTCTGGGGGTGACAAGTGGACCTCTGACCAGCATATGGACAACCATCACCCTCAGATGCCGGCCCTGGTTACTGATCAGTTGGGGGACAATTCCTCCTAGGAGTCAATGGAGAATTCATTGGGCTTCTGTGATGGTCAGGAGCCTCCTAAGGAGACCCTTAAGTCTTCCCTAGACGATCCCTCTTTCCTTGATGTGATGCACCATATCCAATCCTTCATTGGATGGGAGATAGAGGAGCTTGATCCAGAGTGCCGTCGCCTGGCTATTTACTTCCGGAAAAAAGAGACCATTCCTTTTGTGTTGCCTCCTTTAATTGATTCATACGAGGACGTTACTAAGGCGGTGTGGAACCACCCTTCTTCCACTGTAGCTTTGGCCAAGAAGGCAGATCGCCTTTACCATGCATCGGCGGGCAAGCCCTTCTTTGGTGAGCACCCCATGGTGGGCTCAGTGGTCATGAACACGGCCCATGATTGTACTAAAAAGCCCAAACACCTCAGTACCCACCCCCCTGACAAGGTGTCTCAGCAGCTGGGCAAGCGGATATATTCCTCGGCCACACTGGCCATTCGGGCCCTCAACTATTTGGCCCATATGATGCAGTACCAGAATACCCCCTGGGATCAGGTGAGGGATTTGGTCCAAACCCTCTCTGAGGGCACTACTTAGACGCAGTTGGCCCAACTCCTAAAGTCTGGGTCAGATGTGGGCAACCATGCCCTGCAGGCAGCATATGACACTGTTGATGCCTCTGGGCAGGGGGCGGTGGCTGGGATCTTCCTTCGCCGCTATTCATCACTTAGGGTGTCTGCTTTTGTGCCTGATGTTCAGTCCAAGATAATGGATCCCCTTTTTCGGGGTTCTGTCATGTTCAGGGGAGATGCCCAAGATATTATCTCCAACCATCAAGAATCTGGCAAGGCTCTACAGTTAGTGCATTATCTCTATCGGTCCTCTTACCAGCCTTCTAAGGGCCAGCAGTTGAAAGGGCTCTTTAAGCCCAAGGCAAACTCACCGCCAGTTGGGGGAGCTGCCCCTTTGGCCCCCAAAGTGCCCACCCCCAGATCCACTGCCTGACTCCGTGCCCAACCCCCAGCAGAGACCTTAGGGGAGACGGTCAGGGGTCAGTTCTCCCTCTACCTCGACGGGCAGCGAACAGTAACCTCACAACAATGGGTGCTGCAGATTATCGACAGGGGTCACACCCTAGAATTTCTGGAGTCCCCTCCGGAAAGCCCACCCGTGCTCTCCCCCTACTCTAAGGCCCACATCTCCCTCATCCAGGAGGAGATTCAGGCACTTCTGCGCAAATGGGCCATAGAGGTCCGACTCAAAGAGGGAAAAGGTTCTATTCACGCTTCTTCCTCATCTCCAAGAAAACAAGCGGAACTGAGGCTAATCCTGAACCTCAGCCGCCTGAACCTCTACATAGAGTACAAGTGCTTCAGGATGATCACCCTCCAGGGTCTGTTGCCCCTCCTTCAGCAAGGGGACTGGCTCTGTTCCCTGGACATGCAGAATGTCTACTTACATATCCAGGTCTTCCCAGCCCACCGCCATTTCCTCCATTTTTGCTTCCAGTGGGACCACATTCAGTTCAGGACCCTTCCTTTTGGCCTTTCCTCTGCACCTCGGGTCTGTACCAAGTGCCTGCTGGTGGTGGCTGCAGCCCTGAGTAGACGAGGCTTTTACGTGTTCCTTTACCTGGATGATTGGCTGCTGACAGCCCCAACCAGGGACTGCTTGCTGCAGACCCTGGAAGGCACCTTTCGGCTTTTCCAGGTTCTAGGAATCACAGTCAGCCTGCCAAAGTCTTGTCTCTCTCCAAGCCAATGCCTCTGATTTATTGGGATGGTCCTGGACTCATCTTGGGGCAGAACCTTTCTGCCGATGGACAGAGCAGAGCGCTTAATAGCGCAGGCCCAACTAGTATCCTCCAGCCGTCAGGTACCAACCAGAGAGTGCCTTCCCCTCTTGGGGCACATGGCAGGGGCTATAGCCACAGTTCCTCTGGCATGATTGCATATGAGGGTTCCCCAGTGGACTCTTCTGGTCCAATGGGACCAATGCATAGACGATCTGGATCAGCCGGTGTTGGTCTCCAACATGGTGAGGAGAAATTTGGAGTGGTGGCAGAACCCTTTGAACCTCTTGCAAGGGGTCCCCTTCCGAGCTGTGTCCCCTCAGCAGATTCCTTCTACAGACGCCTCAAGTCTGGGCTGGGTGCCCACCTAGCCGACTGTCAGACCCAGGGGACCTGGTCCGAGTCTGAGCAGCATCTCCACATCAGTGTACTGGAGATGTGGGCAGCCCATTATGCTCTGCAGGCCTTCATTCTTCCCGACCCACTGCTGGTGCCAGATGGACAACATGTCCATAGTATTCTACATCAGCAAGCGGGGGGCACTCATTCCTACCCCCTTTGTCAGGAGGCAATGAGAGTCTGGTACTGGGCTATCAAGCACGACCTGGAACTCTCAGCCATCCATGTTCCAGTCGTACAGAATGCCCTGTCCGACAGTCGGTCCAGGTCGAGGACTCGCAAGTGGGAACTCCTGTCTTCGGTAGTACAAGATCTCTTCAACAGGTGGGGCCACCCAGAGTTGAACCTTTTTGCGTCCCCACTCAACGCAAAACTGCCGCTTTTCTGCTTGCTTGATATAGGGCCTGGAGTTTTCTGGCACAACACATTATCCCTCTCCTGAAAGGGGAGGTTCCTGTATGCCTTTCCTCCCTTCCCGCTTCTGCAGAGGGTTCTCCTAAAGCTTCAGTCAGAGAGGGCGGAGATGACTCTAATAGCTTTCTACTGGCCGTGTCAGATTTGGTTCCTGCTGTTACAGCAGCTGGCAGTGGAACCTCCAGTTCCCTTGCCCCTGTGCTCTGTCTTGCTGTCCCAGGAACAGGGCACCCTGATCCATCCTGACCTCAAGTCCCGACATCTTCATGCGTGGCTCCTGCAAACTTAACTATCGCCTGCTTTGGAATTTCCTCCAGGGGTGCTGATGTCCTGGTGGCTACTAGAAAGTCTTCCATGAGAGCCATATATGCCATGAAGTGGAAGTGCTTCTCCCCATGGACCGCTGCTCACCACCTAGATCCCTTCACCTGCCCAGTGAATCCTTTTTTTTTTTTTTTTTTTTTTTTTTGAGTACCTCCTCACCCTTTTGGACTCAGGCCTGGGGTACTCTTCTTTTAAGGGGCACCTTTCCGCCATCTCTGCATACCATGCACCTATTGATGGCAAAGCTGTTACCCAGATAGAGGTATCCCGCACATTCTTGTGGGATATACTACATTTGAAACCTCCCATTCGGGACCCCATCTCTCCACGGGATTTTCTTTTCGTGTTGGAAAAGCTCACTCTGCCTCCCTGTGAGCCGGCCGCGAGTTGCTAGCTGTGCTTTCTGTCGTGAAAGCACTATTTTTAGTTGCTATCACTTCTGCTCAAAGGATTTCTAAGCTTCAGACTCTGATATGTAAAGAGCCTTACTTAGTTTTTCACAAAGATAGGGTGTCTTTGTATATTAATCCTAAGTTTTTGCCTAAAGTGGTGTCTGAGTTTATGCTAAACCAATCCATCCACCTTATTTATTTATTTAAGCGTTTAACCAGGAAAGCATGCTGAGCAGGCTTCTGCTCATTTCCAGATGCGTCCTGTGGGGAAGGGGTACAATTACATAGTTGAACAGACATAATACATATAGTATACAAAATATAGAGATGAACAGCAGATACAGGCATAGCATCAAATACATTACCATAAAATATATACAGGTGGAACATACAGTGTAGTAAATTACAGCTTGGATGCACTGCCCAGCTATTTAGTGATCCGTAAACTGTCTAGACACATAAGCAGGTAGCCTGTTTATTTTCCTGAGTATTCTAATCTGGGGGAGGCCTTACTGGATACTTTGGATGTTCATAGGGTGCTCCGTTATTATACGAATCACACTCAACTGGTTAGAAAGACTGATCAGTTGTTTTTTCATTTGCCCCCTAAAGAGAAGGGGCACCTGTTTCAAAACAGTGTTTGTTAAAATGGTTGGCAAATTGCATTGTTTACTGTTACCATAAGTACAGCAAGCCCTTGCCTGGGGCTGTCAAGGGTCACTCCACCAGAAGTATGGGCACCTCTACCGCCTATTTCAGGAATATGTCTGCTGCGGACGTCTGTGCAGCTGCCACGGAGTTCAGTTCACACCTTTGTCCGTCATTACAGTCTGGCTATTTCTTCCAGACGCGGGACCAATTTTGGACTAGCCGTCCTTCAGGGCCTTCTTTATTGAGCAGTCTGCTTTTGCTTTCTGTCTCCTCCTGGCTGACTTATGGTCAGTTCTGGTACTGCTTGGGACTCATACCGGTGTTGTCTGCTGCAAGAGCACCCTCGAAGTAAGATAGTACAGTTAGGTAAGAACTTACCATGACAGTAGATCTTCGAGAACAGCTCTTGCAGCAGGCACTGCTTTTCCTTGTGAAAATAACTCCCCTCTTTGGGGACAGGACTGAAACATATACTGTATGAAGAAGGTGGAGGAATATACGACCATCTATCAAAGTAATGCTGCCAAGGACAAGTTCTCTACTTCCCAGAAGTCTCAGTACAAGGGAAACAGAGGCAGAAGATATTATCCTAGGGCATTTTTCCTATGCCTATGCCCATGGACTATTCCCAAATGAGATGCTACTACAGAGGAAGAAGCAGGAGGGGACATAGAAGAGCTGCTTCCACTCCTACCCCTGCTACACAGTCCAAACCCTGACTCCAGTGTCCAGGTTACCTCCCCTCTCTTAGTAGGGGGCAGGCTCTCCCATTACCTCCAACATTGTATCCACATCACCACAGACAAGTGAGTACTGGAGGAAGTGGGCGAGGGCCTATCCTTGCAATTTAAGACCTTCCCTGCCTTTCGGGGTCCAGTAACGTCAAAGCCCCTAACTCCTACAGAAAGATTACTGCTGGAGGTCAGCACATTGCTATCAACAAAGGTAGTGAAGAGAGTTCCCTTTTCGCAGTGGGGAAAAGACCTCTACTCCAGATACTTTCTAACAACAAAGAAAACCGGGTAGTGGTGTCCTATTCTCAACCTCAGATACTTAAACAGGCACTTACTGAAACCAGAATTCAAAATGCTGACTCTCTCAACAGTGATTCACTCCCCTGCAACAAGGAGACTGGCTAGTCTCCCTGGGTCTAAAGGATGCCTATTTTCATATACCAGTAAGACAGTCCCACAGAAAGTTCCTGAGGTTCAAACTGCCCTCTGGGCACTATCAGTTTGCAGCCATGCCATTTAGCCTAACATCAGCACCAAGGGTATTCACCAAGTGCCTAGCTGTAGTGGCAGCTCATCTAAGAAAGCAGGGCATCTCAGTCCACCCATATCTGGATGACTGGCTCCTAGTGGGCAAGTCCCCTCTTGAAGTCAGAGAGGCTCTCAGCTATACAAAATAATTCCTACACACGCTGCGTTTTCTCATCAGTGAAAAGAAATCCCAGTTAGAATCTACTCAGCTCCTAACATTCATCGGAGCACAGTTGGGCACCCAGCAGGGCAAAGCCTTTCTCCCAGCAAACAGGATTCAGGCTTTTCTATCAGTGGTAAATTATTTTGCCCTCGGTCAGCCCAGGCCTGCCAGATGTTTCCTCAAGCTCCTGGGGCATATGGCCTCCATGGTAGCCCGTGATGACGGCGACTGTAGAATGGTGACTGGTCAGAATGGTGACCGAATTGTATCATTGACAGTGTTTAGTGACTGGCGGTTCCCCCATCCCTGAGGTGTGCTCTCCCCCCCCCCCCGGATTTAGAATATATAAGTGGAGGGTGTGTGGGTGTGGGGGGGGGCAAACCCCCTGTACAAAAAGATGATTTCCACATTCGGCGCCTATGTGGGGTTGGCACCATTCTGACCAGTCGCCGTAAAGCAGTCATTGTTCTGACATGGAACTGCCTCCATGACAGACATAGTGCCAGGTGTCAGGTTCCAAATGAGGGACATTCAATATCATCTGAGGGCACACTGGTGCCAAAAAAGACATTCCCTGCCCAAGCTGGTGCTGGTACCAGTCACCAGATCACTGCTACAAGCTCTAAGCTGATGGAAAGACACAGACAATCTTTCAGTGGGAGTTTCCTTCCAGTTTTCATCTCCCACAAAAATCATTACCACAGATGCTTCCTTTCTGGTTTGGGGGCTCATCTGGACAACTGTTCCATAAGTGGTGTTTGGACTCCCAAGGAATCTGTAAGCCACATCAGCCTACTGGAGCTCATAGCTGTGTACTTGCCCTTAAAGGCTTTTTCCTCACAGGTCAAGGGACACACTGTACAGATCAGAACAGACAACACCACTGCCATGTTTTACATAAACAAGCAGGGTGTCATAAAGTTGAATGTGCTTTGCACAGAAGCCATGAAAATTTGGTCTTTGGCCTACTCCTTGAATGTGAGCCTCTCAGCTATTCATCTCCCAGGCAAGGATAACAACCTGGTGGATGCTTTGAGTCACATCAGTCAAGGGCACAACGAATGGACCCTGAACAAGCAGGTCCTTGCCACAGTGTTCAGGAGGTGGGGCACTCCAGAAATAGATCTGTTTGCATCCCACCTCAACTTCCAACTTCCTCTGTACTGCTGCAGGCCCCCCAGCACTGGGCACACTTCCAGGAGATGCTTTAACTGTAGATTGGGCAGGGAAGTTCCTCTGTGCTTTTCCTCCCTTCCCTCTGATTCACAGAGTGCTCCTGAAACTCAAAGACCACTCAGCCACCATGATCTTGGTAGCCCCAGATTGGCCAAGGCAACAGTGGTACCCCTCCTGCTTTGTCTCACCAGAAGTATATTCGACTTCCTCCGAGCCACACTCTTTTGACTGTACCTCAGACAGGAGTTCCTTACCCAGATCTGAAATTCCTTCACCTCAAAGCCTGGTTCTTGAGGAGTTAGAATTCCCAGATGCTCAGTATTTAGAACAAGTTCTGAAGATCCTTCATATGGCTAAAAAACTTAGTATTAAGAAAACTTACACAGCTAAGTGGAAGAGGTTTTCTTTATGGTGTAAAGGGAAACAAATAAACCCCCTCAAGGCTACAGTTTACAGCTTTCTGGATTACTTGGTACACTTACAGGCCTAAAGGCCTCATCCTTGAAGGTGTATCTGGTTGCAATTTCAGCATATTTTTCCACAGGAAAAGACAAGTCTATAATTTTGCTACCTATTTTCAAAATGTTTTTCAAAGGCCTGCTTCACCTTCAACCCCCAATTTGAGAACCTGTTCCTCCTTGGGACCTCAACCTCTGCATTGCCAAGCTCGTGGAGCCTCCTTTCGAGCCCATGGCAATGGCCCACTTAAAATATGTCACCTGAAAAACAGTTTTCCTAGTAGCCATCACTTCTGTTAGAAGGATTTCAGAACTTCAGGCTCTTTGTACTGAACCAAATTACATTATCCCACACGAGGATAAGGTAGAGTTCAGAACAAACAAAAAATTCCTACCCAAGGTGTTTTCTGAATTTCACCTTAATCAGTCCATTACCCTTCATGTATTTTTCACTGAAAAATCTACTCCAGGTGAATGTAGACTACATAGTTTGGGTGTTAAAAGAGCCCTGTCCTACTATCTAGAGCACACTAAGCAGTTCAGAGGCTCTACTACCCAGCTTTTCCTCACCTATGGTGAGGTGGGCAGAGGAGAACCAACCACTAAGAGAACTGTCTCTCGGATAGTTTCCTTTATCCAGTTTTGTTATGACAAGGCTGGTAAACAACCTCCTCAGGGCCCACTCCACGAGGGGCACTGCTGCCACAGAGGCAGCTTCAAGAGACATTTCTCTTCTGGATGTCTGCAAAGCAGCCACTTGGAAAACTCTACACACTTTCACAAAGCATTACTGTCTAGATGTGCAGTTCAGATCTGATGCCAAATTTGGCAGGGCAGTTCTGCAGAACTTCTTCCCTAAGTAGGTTTCTGTACCTGCCTCCCAACTGCACTGCTTTGTAGTCTGCTACTATTACTGATGCTAAAGGACCCCTGGGGTGAGAAGAAAACGTTACTCAGTGTAGTAATGTTGTTTCTTCCAAGGTGTCCTGTAGCATCAGTAACCTACCTGAAGAGGACTCTGCCTTTTTGCCACATTTGTTTTCATGTTTTGGGAAGTCGATTTTAAGCAGAGCTTATCTTCATTGTATCTGGTTACTGTTTTCATATTGTTATGTGATTTTTAATGCCTGTTAGGGCAGACCTTTGTGGGTATATTCCCAGCATAGCTTCGGAAAAATTCTGGTGCCTTCTGGGCAAGCGCCATTCAGCACACTCTCTAACTCTCTTCTGATTGGCTAATTCATTATACTCATTACCATAATCTCCACCTCCGTGGCAGCTCAACATAGTCAACTTACTGACTCAAAGTTAGTTACCCTAGTCAATTGAGGGACTTGTCATTGTCTATCCCTGTATTTAAACAACTTTCAAAACCTAGGATGCATGTTTGTCATTGTTAGAAGGGGCCAGAGGTTGCAGTATTGTATATTGCACTTTATGCTGATTGTTTTGTTATTGTAAGTTTTGTACTTGTAAATTATTGTGCATTTTTATCTATTATCTTGTGCTGTGACTGATTTTGTAATACACAGGATTGCCATGAAAACAGGGCCTTCTTGGCCCTATGGTAAAAAATTGCCTGTATAAATAAAGTTGTTTTACTACTACTACTACTACTACTTACTGATGCTAAAGGACACCTTGGAAGAAACAACATTTTACGGTGAGGAATTTCTTCTTATATCCCTCCTGAACCTCTCTTCCGCCAGTTTCCATTTATGCCCTCTTCTAATTCCTATTGAATAGTTCCTCACTGTGCACCTTGTTTATTCCTCTTAGGAACCTGGAAGTCTCTACTGTGCTGCCCTTCTCTCGTTCCTTGAGTTAGTACATGTTCAAGGCCTCTAGCTGTTCCTCATTGGATCTGCTCTGTTGGCCCTGAATCATTTTGGTGACCCTTCACTGAACCAATTCCCATCTGTCCCTATCTTTTCTCAGGTGGGGACTCCAGAACTGAGCACAGTACTCCAGGTGGGGCTGATCTCTACAGTGGCAGTATCACCTTTCTCCTCCTCCTACTATCGAAATCCCTCCCAATGCAATCCAACATTCTGATTGTCTTTCTGTAGACCTTACTGCATGGACTGGTTTGTTTGCGAGAGTCATTTAGGGACTCCTAGGTCCCTTTCTTCGGAAGGCGACTCAAGGCCTGTTGTATGGCCAACTGGTTTGGCTGAGCCCCACCACCCATAGGGACTACCACTGATACGTGATTCTCCATAAGTCTATGAGATGCAGCCAAGTGCCTTTGCACACACCAATGTGCATTATTTATTTATTTAAAGCATATTTTACCAGGAGAGGAAACAGAAACTGGGTGGGCTCGTTTTCAGTTGGGGGTCATAGGAGGCAGTGGTAAAACAAATATACATAGTACAATACAATATTATCAATCAATCAGTTTTATTTATAAAAGGTGCCTTTCTAAAATCAAGGCGCCTGTACAATAAAATACATAAAATAAAATAAATTATTATAAACAGACATATAAATTCCAACAGAAAACAGTATTTAATAGCAACATAAACTAAAATAACCATATCAATCAACAAAAGCCAGGTTAAAAAGATAAGTTTTTAAAACAATTTTACATTGCAGTCTCCGTTTGATGGCAAGGGGAAATATATACAGGTACATAGTTCTAATGAGCGTAAGCATTACATTCACATCAAGTGGCTAGAATGGGGTAGATCAGAAGTATTATGTTAATTTTAGTATACTTTATTCTCCTCAGCTACTGGATGCCCCCCAATCGATCCACTTCCTCCACCCAGCTGCATCACCTGCCTTCTCTGGGGCCTATCTTGTGGAGGGGGGATGTTGGGGGAGGAGGGTGCTACCCCCAAATAGAGATTCAGTCATTGATCAGGGGATGGAGTGACTCTATCAGCAGTGTGGGGGTAGATGTCCTCCTATGCAGCTTGGTGTTCTTCCTCCATTTCTTCCTTCTAGTCCCCTGGGATGCCAAGGAAGCCACATGACACATGTGCATGCTGTGGTGTTCACTTACCTCGGAGCATGGCAGTATCCCCCCTCCTTAACTCATTGGCTCCTGTGCACTGCCACCTGTGGTCATCTAGCTGGCAGTAGAGCTGTGGCACTCGAACCCCCACCCTCCCCTGAGGTGGAGAGTGTCCAGTAGGATGCTCATCACACCTCCCTGGCTGACCCTCCAATAAGTCTGGCTCATTCTCAAACCTGGGTGGTTGGAGTTGCGAGTGGTAACTCTACCACTGAGCCAGCAGGCTGGATCCAGAGCAGAAGTATTTTGTGGAAACACCAACATGAAGGTACTTATGCTACAGTGAGATTAGGGGGGTGTAGCTAAGCGGCAGCTAACCCCAAAGTCATACACAATAAACAGAACTAACTGCACTCCACAAAAGACACTGATCAGTCCACGTAAACTGCTTGCAAAACTTTATTATGAAATAAAAAGAAGCTGAACAGCAGCCAGTCGCCACAGTGAACTAGACACCCCAGCACTTCACCTAAAGGCTTTGTCAGGGGGCCCCTAGATCATTGTACATGGAGTAGTGGTTGGTATGGGGGGGCATGCCAATGTCATAACAATAAGTCAGAATACCGATTTCTTATTATTGGCACTTAGCTAGGCCTTTAGCCCCAATTCACAAAATTTGCATAATTATGTAAATAATTATAAGATTGGCTCAAATCTTACTTTAATACCTGTACATGCAGTTCTGGATAATGGCAAAAACATTTCTGTCACACTTCATATAGTATATAAGAAAATATATTTTATTTATCCCTGTACAATTTTTCTAATTGCTAATAATTTGCATAGATATAAAACCTTGTAAACACAATGAAAAACAAGGTAAATATAAAACAACAAAGGTTTCAGAAAATCAAACAAAACAAACATTCCAGAAAATAAGCAAAAGAACAAAGAAGTAAGCAATATTCAAAGCAATGAATAGTATTAGCTGTATACCATGCCTTCAGCATGCTTTTGTATATAGCATTACTTTCTTGTATGAGAACTTGTAAACTCTTTGCATTAGTGTTTGAACTATATTTCTGTATAAAACTTGTTTCAATAGTTTATAGCATGCAAAAACATTTGTATTCTTTTAGAATGAGCATAATTTTAACCATATACCTGAGATTCTGTATTTAAAAGGTCAAGTTTACCATGCCACCTCCCCAGCTAAGCCAAATTAGAATATTATAAAATTTAATTTAAATAATACTCAATCATCTGGTTATTTGTAGAGGTTTGGTTTTCTTTCTTTTAACTTCAAAATCTTGATGAGTTCTTCTAGACGATAAAAAGTTCTGTAGTGGCCGAACCTTATTGTAGCTTCTGTTCTTTTTCCTGCTCACACACTCGAACCCTGGATTTTGGACTCCTCTGACATCAACATGGCACACAAATTTGCTTTTTTGTTAATGAACATCAATAGGTAGTCTTTGTCCTTTTGTTCTGGTTTTGACGGGAACTTCAAACAGTACTTATAACAACAAGAAATTTTGACAGCACCAGCAGCATGTCCTCTTAGCATCTCAATTCGAAGCAGACTGGGTGGGTCTTTTAGGGTTTGACTTTATTACCTCTGGTCCAAAGTGACACCACCTCCTTGCTAGTTCATCATTGCACCAGTTCTAATTGGTCCTTACAACGGAGGGGGAGTGATTACTTTTTCTTTTGAGTCTCCACCTCTTACTTGAAAGTACAGTTTTGAGTTCTAAGTTTATTTTTTTCCATAACTCCTGGATGCAACAACAAACAATCTCCAAATAAATATTTTTGAATTCAGCATATTGACGACAGCCTTTTGAGATGTTCCCCAGGTCTGCGAGACAAGTATTTCCTGAGATAGGTTAATAAGGACTATAATTTTATTTTATTTTTTAGCAAAATCTTTAAAACATGAAATGATACTTGTGTTCCTCATGCCTCCAGCTTTAGAATAAGGTAACTTTATTTCAGAAAACTCTTTAGGAAAGTTCTTAAAAGCATGGAATTCCATTATAGGCAAATGGGTCTTTGTTCTTGCAAGAAAACACATTTATCAAACTGTCAAATCTGTTTACTCATACTTCTTTTAGATGGTGTATTTCTGTTTAGCAACAAGTTACACACACACCAATTGTATCTTTGGACTTGTTATGATGCCATCTTTCATTCAGGATTAAACTTGACATGCTTACTTTGAAGATTATGGTTCCAGAACATTCATGAAGATAGCTCTGGTCCCCCATCAGCTACATTTACACAATGTGGACAGTCAGCAAGTTGCAGTGTCCTTTACCAACTGTGTAAATTTCATGCTAGCAGCATCAAAGATAGTTTTGCAAGGAACAAAAGTCTTTTACTCCCATTGAAGCTTATGTAACTTCAATCTTTTTTTCTTAAAGATAGCTGATGTACCAAGTTGTACCAGCATCGTAAATTTGAATGTAAAGTGACATCATGGCAAGTGGTTACCATAAGAACCTCTCTAGTCCTTGTTGATAAGCCTGTTGCAAGCAGATATCCAAAAGGTAACGTCACAGTCTACAGAGGCCAGCTTTTAGGGTAGTCCTTGATTTAAACAAAGAGTTTTAAAACTAGACCATTTTTTTCCTAAAGTCTCACTTAGGCAGGACCTCTTTACTTTTTCAGAGTTCATGTAAGCAGTTTTTTTTTCCTCCCTGTAGAGCTCATGTAGACAAGAATGATGACCAGATGCCTTAGTATGACCTCCCAATTACCCTAATTAATTATTAAGCATTTATCAAAGATTTAAAATAGTAATAGTAAAATAATGCAAAATAAAATTATAATAAAATATTTTTTTTATAACTAAGTTTTGTTCCTACACCAGGATGACTCTACACAGGGTGTAAAACATTAAATTCCTGGGAAGTGCATCATCTCCCTGTACTGAAAAGCATGGAATGTTTAATCCCATTGTAAAATGTTTACTTTCTTGTTTTGCAGTACAAATAAGGAGGTCACTAAGCCTCAGCTGTGTGTCTCCTATCTTTATTTTTTTTGTTTCTCAACTGCCAGCAGCCCTTGAACTCACCAGTGTACTGAGCATGTGAGTCATTGGGTACTAGCTGCAACTGATTTACTATGAAAGACTGACAGGCAGTCGCTTGACAGTCATAATCCCAGTGCCGCAAGCCTAACACAGAAAATCCCGACAGTTGAGACAGATGTTGTTTTCATGTTTTGTAACTTTGCACCCCTTAATTGTTACAACAAATCACGATGTTGCCAAACTCCCAGTGTCGGGATTTTTGGTGTTGGCCTTGCGGCATCGGGATTTCAAGTGTCGGGCAACCAAGTTTCAGTCTTACAATATACTTCCTCTGCAACCAGCACCCTCTGTGTGATTCTGGCAGGTAACTTACTCTGGATGGACCTTTCACCTTGTAGTTGAGTGCTGACACTGGATTGCCTCTGTGTGTCTTCAAAGATGGATGACATGTGTTTGCTTCTTGGAGATGAAAATAAGGTGTGCTTGGATCTTTTTCAAAACTAATAGCTTTTTCATTCAGGCACAAAATATTTACATATCATCTTGTTTTGTTACATGGTGTTAAGTGCTGAGACATACAGCAGCACTCTCTCAAAAGGCCATCATGGGCTGATCCAAAAGTAAGACTGTCTTTTTAATCAAAGTGTAAGTTGACCCCTAGCAGCCGGGTTACATACTTGTCTCTCTTACCAGGGAGGGGACAGACCAGGGTTCCTAGTGCCAAGAAGACCCTAATGGTATGCACAAGGAATGTAGTCCATAGGGGTGGTGAGGGGTATCAAAACATAGCAGTCAGTAATAACAGTGCCCTCAGTACATTGACGCAGTAGGCTGAGTTCTCAAGCAGGGTTTTTTAACAGTCACAGTAACGTCAGACATAAAAATGGACAGAGAAGTAAAGTGTCTCCCAGGAGGCACAGCTCAGAGGGAGGGGGAGCAAATCCACAGGATCACTAAGACTGTGGCTAGGAGGGGAGGCAGGACGTCATTGTCCATCTGGGGACCAATGACCTAGCCAAAGACAGGGCTAGCTTGGAAAAGGTTCAGGAGGATTTTAGGGATTTGGGTAGGTGTCTGGGGGATGTAGCTAACTCTATTGCATTCTCAGAGGTGCTACCAGTTGGGGGAAGGAGGGAGGAAATAAACTAGTGCATCAATAGCTTTAACAAGTGGTTGAAGGACTGGTGTGTGGAAAACAGCTTTGGCTACATTGGGGACTGAGGTACCACCTGGGATGATTCATGCCTATACAAGAGAGACAGTCTGCATCCTTCTATGGAGGGAACATCTGTCCTCAGTGAGATGTTTATATGCTTCTCACCCCAGGAATACTCCAATATTCCTAACTCTTCTGCAGTGTGCCTTTAAGTCAGATCTGCCCAGAAATAGAATGTTATGCTAATGATGGAATCATTAGCATGAGCCACTTTTCAAATGCTGCCACCTATCAACTGCCTACATTATAACCCTCAGATTTCTCTCTCCACCTGTCAAGACCAGACGCTTGGAGATTTCCTCATCATCATCTCATCAGAGAAGCCTTAAATAAATAAAAACACTTAAGTATCTTTTATTTATTTTAATTTGCTGCCTCTTATCAGTGTAATTTTAATAACCGTTAGCTTAATTTAGTTAATTTCAGTTGTTTTTACAGTTTCTCATGGTTCGGTATAACCGCTGAGGAACCGAGTCCTTTTTAGTTAGTTATCAGGGATTTTCCCCTTATTTACTGTTATTTTCATTGTAAAAAGTTTTAAAGTTTATTATTTTAGTAACCGATAACCTCGGTTACTGAACCGATAGTCTCGGTTCCTTTTTTCTCAGTTCTCGGTTCCAAATGTTTTTTCCGACTGGTTTCTGAACTGACCACAACTGATAAAGTTCTTGTCTTTTATCTTTAAATTTACTCTAATTGTTTATTTGTTAGCGGTTGCAGTTGTGGTTTTTCCAAAAAATGTCAGAAAAACTGAAAACGAGAACCGGAGAACCCAGTTTCAAAAACTGTACTGCATGTGGTGAAGTTTTTGCCAAGGCAGATAAACACTTTATTTGTGTTTTCTGCCTTGGTTTTGACCATCTTAAAACCACTTGTGAAATTTGTCAAACTTTCCCTGAGAAGACACTTGAAAAACATCTGGAAAGATTGAACAAAAGATTTAAGGGTCCCTCTGGCTCTGACCAGCTGAAACTCTCAGAGTCTGTGTGTGAAACCACAACCTCTACTGTTACTACCCCTGATACGGGTAAAAAAAGACCTGCTAAACTGGTTAACTCTCTGGTTCCAGGCAAGAAACAGAAAAAGACTAAGCACACTGAACCCCCTTCTGATAAGGGGACTTCTGTGGTGCCTGCAGCTGTGCCTTCTCATCTTGAGATTGAAAAAGCTATAAAGATAATACAAACTTTACAGGGTCTGTTGCCTGTGGTTCCATAGTCCCAAGCTCTGACCACTGTACCCCCCCAATCCACCCTCTTTTTAAGAGGAGCATGGGGAGGGGGAAGAAGAAGGTGAGCCTACAGAGCCTGAGGTCTCTCCTGAACAGGACTTTGGCTGTCCTCCCAGGTCCACAGAGGATTATTCCTCTTGTTTTCCTTTGTCAGGAAAATTGTAGATGCCTTGGACATCCCTACCTCTGAAGTGGTAGAGGATGAGGAGGAGGAGGCTGAGTATCTCGAAATGATGGGTTTAACTCCCATTAAAAAATTACTTCCCATAAACAAATTATTTAAAAGAGATGCTTTAAAACTCCTCCAGACTCCTGGGTCTGTCCCTCCTTTGGACAAAAGGTTGGATAAAAAGTATCAGCTTGACAGGACAGGGGCAGAACTGTTATTTTCACACCCTGACCACCAGGGGATGGTGCAAGCTGTGGCATGCGACAAGGCAAAGGTCCCTCTGGCTTCCCACCCTCCAGAGAAGGACTCTCGCAAGACTGGTAGTATGGCCACGAAAGGTTACTTCAAACAACATGAAGTCTTGCTGTATTCTGACATATGCAGTGATCACCAACCTTTGAACTGCCCCAGAGAACAAAGAGTTAACTTTCCATGCAGGGCATGGAACGCTGAGCTCAAGCTCGGTTGAAGCCTCTGTCTGCTGTTGTTTAAATCCCAACTGTCAGATTCTTTACTTCGCCTCACTGAACAGTCGCTCCGGAGATTTCTCCTTTGCTCGGTTCAAAAAAGTCGGTTAAAGTGTCGTTTTTTCTCTCGGTTTCGACCGAATTTCTGCTTCTGAACCTGTCGGTTTAAGTTTCTGTCTGTGGTACGGTGAGTATCAGGTTTTTGTATTAGTTTCTGTGTGGAACTTGTAAACATTGGATTGGTTCGGTTTGAACCGATCAGGTTTGTGTTAAAAACTTCTGTCTTTATTAGAGTGTGGTAACAGTCCATATCAGTTCTAAAAAGCGGATTTCATTATGGTTTCAAGACCTAATACGGTCAGGAACCGATAGGGTGTCTTACCTGGCGGATTGCGAGAAAAGGTAAGTTGTGGTTAGGATTGGCCATGTCTGAGAAACCGAAGAAAACAGGCCCACTGGGTTTCAACACTGTAGTGTGTGTGGGGAAGCCTTTGCTAAGGCTGATCCCCACACCACCTGTGTTTATTGTCTGGGGTTTGACCACCTCAATTCAGACTTCCAAATTTGTAAATGTTTTCCCAAAGCTACCCTGGATAAGAGAGTAGGTAGACTGAGGGAAAGGGAGTCCGAGAAGTCCGCTGACCTGGATGGCCAGCCTGGTTCAGTTCTGACCTAACCAGAAGGAGTGCCCTCTGACCAGGGCAAAACTTCTTCGGGCAAAAGGAGAACCGATTCTGAGGAGTTGGTTCCGGTTAAAAGAAAGAAAAGGGAAAAATCATCCGGTTCGGATCCACAAGTTCTTTCTCCGACCACTGATGAAATAGCCAAAGTGATAAGGATAGTTCAATCGCTAACTTCGGTTCCGGCTGAACCGGCACCATCTGTCGGGGGCTCGGTTCGGTCGGTTCCCCCGGTTCCGGATTATACTTTAGAAGAATTTTATGAACCGGAGGGAGGAGGAGGGAGAGTATGAAGATAATGATGATGGTGATTATGAAAGTCTAGATGTGCCTATTGACCTGGACATCTCCCCAGACAGACCTTCAGGTGTTTCTCCTCCTAGGCTTTCTGAGTCCCCCTCCCACTTTATGTTTTACAAGAAAGTGGCTGGAACCCTCCAGCTTCCTATGGAAGAAGCAGTAGAGGACCAGGAGGAGCCTGATTTTGTTGAGATGATGGACATCCCAGAGTCCAGGAGATTGTCTATTTCCCTCCATAAATCTTTTGGGAAACAGACATTTAAAATTCTAAAAACTCCTAATTCCATACCTCCTGTGGACAGAAGAATGGACAAGAGGTATACCCTTTCAGGCTCAGACACGGAGTTCCTTTCCCAGCAATGCAGCCATGTTGGGGTAGTGCAGGCTGCTGCCTGTGATAAGGCAAATATTCCCTTGCTTCACACCCCCCAGATAAGGACTCCAGGACGATTGATGCCATGGCAAACAAACAGTACATGGCAGCATCTTTGGGACTCAGGCAGGCTAACTATATGGCCTACACAGCTAGATACCAGAAGTCCAGGTGGGACACTGTGCTGGCTCTAGCTAAACAGGCCCTGACCAGCTGCCAAGGAGGCTGGGCGGGTGGCTGCAGATGGGATTGAGGCATCCAAGGTGCAATTTCATGCTGCTGTGGACTCAGTGATGTTTCATCTAGAGTCATGGCTACATCTGTGGCCCTTGGAGATGGCTTGGCTCAGATGTACTAGCCTATCACGGATACCCAGGCTAAGGCCATGGATTTCCTGTCATTGGTAATTCTCTGTTTGGGGAGCAGACAGAGAACTACATGAAGAAGATGGACGAGTACAGGACCACCTACAGGAGTGCTCAGGCCAAAGAAAGGCAAGCCACTCCTCAGAGGCAGCATTCCAGGGGCAGGGGCAGGCCCTTTCAAAGGCCTTTTTACCAAGCTCAGGCCTTCTCTTCTGCTTATGCTCAGAGGGGGTTCTTTAGAGGGAGAGGCAGACTGGGTATGAGCAGGCCTGCATCCACCCCTCAGCCTAAAGCCCCTGCCAAGCAGACACCCTGATGGGCCTGCCCGGACCGATTCTCCAATACCTGTAGGGGGCAGGCTGGCTTACTTTGTCCAGGACTGGAAGTCTTTAACATCAGACAAGTGGGTCCTAGAAGTAGTAAGCCAGGGACTGGTTCTCAGCTTCAAAAAATTTCCCAAGATGAGAACCAGATCCTTTCCACCTGCAAATCCATCAGAGACCCTTGCCCTAGAGGCAGAGGTTTCTTCCCCTCTTGGCTCTCAGAGCCATAGAAAGGGTTTCTACCCTACACAGGGGCAAAGGATTGTACTCCAGGTACTTCCTAACCCCCAAAAAGACAGGAGAATGGCGGCCCATCCTGGGTCTGAGATATCTAAACAAGCACCTTTTTTAAAGCCAAAATTCAAAATGGTGACTCTGGGAATAATTCTGCCCTCTCTAAGGCCAGGGGACTGGCTAGTCTCCCTGGACCTCAAAGATGCCTATTTTCACATTCCTATCAGGTGCTCCCACAGAAAGTACCTCAGGTTCGAGTTGCCCTCAGGCCACTATCAATTCAGAGCAATGCCCTTTGGCCTAACATCAGCCCCAAGGGTGTTCACAAAGTGCCTGGCAGTAGTGGTTGCTTTTCTAAGGAGAAAAAAAGATCTCCATCTTTCCATATTTGGATGACTGACTCATAGTGGGTCAGTCTTCAGACCAAGTCAAGTCACATCTTCAGATAACTCAGCAACTGC
This sequence comes from Neoceratodus forsteri, assembly GCA_016271365.2. Lineage (NCBI taxonomy): Eukaryota > Metazoa > Chordata > Ceratodontiformes > Ceratodontidae > Neoceratodus > Neoceratodus forsteri. The sequence goes on along the minus strand of CM057459.1, from coordinate 687,775,985 downwards.
TCACTTCATTAGGATTCCTCCTAAACCTTCCAAAGTCAGTTCTCGAGCCAGTACAGCTCCTCACCTTTATAGGGGTAGAGCTGGATACAATAAGAGCAAAGGCCTTCCTTCCCCTGGACAGGGCAAGGACCCTAATAGAACTGGCCTCTTCTTTCACCCTTGGTGTCTCGACCAACAAGGCACTTTTGCAGCTCCTGGGCCACATGGCAGCCTCTACAGCAGTGGTCCAGGGGCAAGATTCAGATGAGGGACATTCAGTTCCACTTAAGAGCCTTCTGGTCCCAAAGAAAGGATTCCCTTACCAAACTAGTCCCAGTGACTCGAACCCTGATCCAGGCTTTGCAATGGTGGCAGGATCAGAACAATTTAAGACAGGGAGTTCCTTTTGTCACTCAGTCTCATTCACTAATCCTCACCACAGACACCTCCCTCTTGGGTTGGGGAGCCCACTTGGGGGATCTTACCACCCAAGGGCTGTGGTCACCTCAAGAATCTCTGCTTCACATCAGTCTCTTGGAACTCAGAGCAGTGTTTCTGGCACTGCAAGTTTTTTCCAAGTCTGTACAGAACAAGGTGGTCCAGATCAGAACAGACAATGCCACCACAATGTGGTACATTAACAAGCAAGGGGGCACTCGGTCTATGGCCTTGTGCACAGAAGCAATAAAGTTGTGGTCTCTGGCCTATTCCCTGCAAACCTCTTTGATAGCAGTTCACCTCCCAGGGAAGGACAATGTCCTAGCAGATGCTCTCAGCAGGATATCTCAGGGCCACCACGAATGGTCCCTAGATCCCCTAGTTTTGGAAGTGATTTTCTCCAGATGGGGCACTCCACAGATAGATCTTTTTGCAGCCCCAGACAATCACCAACTTCCTCTCTTTTGTTGCAGACCCCCAGTCTTGGGCTCAGTCCCCCTGGATGCTCTGGTTCTGAATTGGGAAGGGAAGTTCCTGTATGCTTTCTCCCCTTCCCTCTCCTGTTCAAGGTGCTAGTCAAGATCAGGTCTCAACCATGCAAAGTGATTCTGATCGCTCCAGACTGGGTCAGACAGCCCTGGCATCCACTGTTGCTGTCCTCAGCAGTCCACCTTCTCCTGTCTCTTCCCAGGAATTACAACCTGTTGACATCCTCTCAGGGAAGGATTTGGTATCCGAATCTCAAATCTCTCAATCTCAAGGTCTGGCTCTTGAAGAGTTAGAGTTTGCTGATCTGCACTTCTCTCAAGGTGTTCTGGATATTCTTAAGGCTTCTCGAAAGCCTTCCACCAGAAAGACTTACAACTCCAAATGGAAAAGGTTCACTATTTGGTGCTCTGATAAGCATATTTCTCCAGAATCTGCTGGGTTGCCTACAGTCCTGGACTATATGGTTCATCTCAATGGCTTGGGACTTAGACCAGCTACACTTAAAGATCATGTGCAACAGTCTTTACATATTTTTTGTAAAAGCTTGAAAAGCTGACATTCAAATCCCTGTGTCAAAATTAGTGTTTCCTGAAATTTTCATGCTGTTTGATTTTGTGGTTTTCTTTAAATCAGCATTTGTTAATTTGCTCTACAGTGGCTGAAAACAGTGGAGTTATTTATGTCCTCTCAGTCAAACTTAGAGCATGATGACATCATTTTGGAGGGACTTACTGTTTCAGATTCCCAATCAGAGCAGTACTTTGTAGAGTTAATGGTTTGCTGAGGTCTGCAAGTTTCTTTCAAACCCAGTCTCTGGTTTGTGTTTAGATAGATCAACTTAAAACATATCATTATCTTCTGATAAAAAGCTGATTATTTCAGTTTCAATGCTGAATTGAAGTAGTGGAAATATTTCTCTGTGAGAAATCAGCTTGTCTGTATCACAGCTTTCAGTTCTTTCTAATCAAAAATCTGATTTTTTTTCTAATGATATAGCACAGGGCTGTTTAATGAATACAAAATAAATCTAAATTTTGTTCATTCACAGAAACAGTTTGTCTTTGATGTGGCCTTCACAGATATGTTCATGTAAGAACATTTTTTTATGTCAGATTGACAAACAGTACATGTGCTTGAAATACTGTTGCAGAGTGTGACGGGCACCTGTCTGAACTCACTAATTTCAGTTCTTTGTTGGTTTCTGTGTGAAAATATATAATGTATGTGTACAACTAGAAACACTATATGGCATTCTGATGCACTGTGTCTCTGCCCCACAGTTCAGGCAGCTACAGTTTACTGCCACCAGTCCCCTGCCCCATAAGCCCCCTGCCTTCTGCTCCACATGTCAGACTGCTACATCCTGCTGCCCACTGTCTTTTCCCACATAGTCGGGGATTGTGCATCCTGCTGCCTCCATCCCCTGCCTAAAGAATCAGGTCTGCTACATCCTGCCACCCGCTGCTCAGACAGTTGGGGATGACACACCCTGCTGCCCTCTCTCCCTCACCCTCACAGTTAAGGAAGCTGCACCTGTTGACTCCTGTGCCTCTCTCCATAGTCAGGGCTGCTGTGCCATGCTAAGCCCTAGTGTGCCAGGTCCCCTTACCTCCACAGCTGGGGCTGCTGTACCATTCTGCCGTAGCCACCAGAGGTGGGGCTTTTGCTGCACTCTGCTATCCACTTCCATTGCCTTAAATGGGCAGAGCCGCTGCACCATCTGTACCCCATCTCATAGTCAGGGCTGCTGTACCCTGATGCCTCCTGTGTTCTGTACTACAATCGAGACTTCTCCATCATGTTGTCCTCTATCCCTTGTCACCAGAGACAGGGCTGCTGCACCCTGCTCCTTTCTACACAGTTGGGGTTGCAATGGCGTGCTCTGTTCTAGTTCCCCATGCCACTGCAGTTTGGGCTGCTGCACCATGCTGCCACTTGCCACAAGATGCAGGGCATTTGCTGTGCCCTGTTGCATGCCTCCACAGGTGAGACAGTTGCACCCTGCTGTCTCTTGCCACCAGAGTCAGATCCTTTGCTATACCCTGCTGCCCACATCCCTTGTCCCAGACAGGCATGGCTGCTGCACCCTGTCCCATAGTTTGGGCTGCATATCCTGATGCCACCCCTATCTCCTGCCTGAATATTTAAGGCTGCTACACTCTGCTGCCCTCTATCCCCATGCTCACAGTCAGGGCCACGGCACCCTGTTGCCCCCTGTCCCTGTCTCCACAGTCAGGGCTGCTGTGCTGTGCTGTGCTACACTCTAGAGTCTCATGCCACCTGCATCCACATTTGGGGCTGCTGAGCCCTGCTACACATTTCCATTGCTCCAAATGGTCTGGGCTGCTGCATAAAGTACTCCCTGTACCACTGTCAGGGCTGCCGTATCCTGATGCCCACCTGTGACCTGCCCCACAGTCAGGGCTTCTGCACCATGCTGTCCTTTGTCCCCTGCCACCATTGTGTCCTACTGCACCACACAGCCCCTTGCCTTCACAGGCAGGGGACAGGGTGCAGCAAATGCCCTTTCTCTTGTGCTGCACCCTTCCCGAACATTTGGGGTTGCTGCACCCTGCTACTCACTCTCTCTCTCTCCTCACCCTCACACGTCAGGGACACTGCACATGTTGCCCCCTGTTCCTGTCTCAGCAGAGTGTAATAAAGGATCTGACTCTGGTGGCAGGGGGACAGCAGGGTGCAACTGCCTTAACTGTGGAGGCATGCAACTGGGTGCAACAAATGCCCTGAATCTTGTGGCAAGTGGCAGCATGGTGCAGTAGCCCTAACTGCAGAGGCATGGGGCTCTAGGGCACAGCAGGCCACAGCAACCACAACTGTGTAGAAAGGAGCAGGGCGCAGCAGCCCTGTCTGTGGTGATAGGTGATAGAAAACAGCATGGTGCAGAAGCCTCGACTGTGGGGCAGGGCACATGGGCCATCAGGGTACAGCAGCCCTGACTGTGAGATGGGGTACACGTGGTGCAGTAGCCCTGCCCATAGAGGCAGGGAACATGGCACTTTACGGCCTAGCGAAGCACAGCAACCTTGACTGTGGAGACAGGAACAGGGGGCAACAGGTGCAGCTTCCTTAACTGTGAGGGCAGGGGAGATAGGGCAGCAGAGTGCAGTAGTCCTGATTTTTTAGGCAAGGGATGGAGGCAGCAGGGTGCATAATCCATGACTGTGTGGGAGAAGACAGTGGGCAGCAGGGTGCAACAGCCTTGAATGTGGACCAGAAGGCAGGGAGCTTGTGGGGTAGGGGACTGGTGGCAGTAAACTGCAGCTGCCTCCAATGTGGGGCAGAGACACAGTGCATCAGGATGCCACATAGTGGTTCTAGTTGCACACGTACATGATGTATTTTCACACAGAAACCACCAAAGAGCTTAAATTTGTGAGTTCTGACAGTACATGTGCTTGAAATACTGTAGCAGAGTGTGACAAACACCTGTTTGTCAACAGGACATGAAAAATGAATGTTCTTACATGACTGTATTTATGAAGGCTACATCAAAGACAAACTGTTTCTGTGAACTAACAAAATTTAGATTTATTTTATATTCATTAAACAACCCTGTGTTATATAGTTAGAAAAAATTTGAGGTTGGATTAGAAAGAACAGAGCTGTGATACAGACAATATGAGCTCACAGTAAAAGATTTCCACTACTTCAGTTCAGCATTGGAACTGAAATGATTGGCTTTGTAATGGAAGAGAATGATATATTTTAAGCTGATCTATCTAAACACAAACCAGAGACTGGGTCTGTAAGGAACCTGGGGAGCTCAGCAAACCATAAACTCTACAGAATGGTGCTCTGATTGGGAATCTGAAACAGCAAGCTACTCCAAAATGATGTCATCGCACTCTAAGTTTGACTGAGAGGACAGAAATAACTCCACTGGTTTCAGCTACTGCAGAGCAAGTTAACAGATGCTGATTTAAAGAAAACCACAAAACCAAACAGCATGAAATTTTCAGGGAAACACTAATCATGACACAAGGACTTGAATTTCAGTGTTTAAAGCTTTTATTAAAAATATGCAAAAACCATTGCACATGATCTTTAAAGTACATCTGGCAGCTGTTTCTGCCTTTTTGTCAGTAGGCAAGCCCTCTCCTCTATCAGCCCATCCTGTATTTGTAAATTCTTCAAGGGATTGCTGCACACCAGTCCTCCCTTTAGGGACCCTGCTTCTGCTTGGGACCTTAATGTTTGCATTGCTCAGCTTATGCAAGCCACCTTTGAGCCTTTGTCCTCTGCAGAGCTTAAGTACTTGACTTGGAAAACTGTGTTTTTTGGTAACCATTACCTCTGCCAGGCGCATCAGTGAATTGCAAGCCCTGTCAGTGGAGCCTGATTTCATTTCTTTCCATAGAGATAAAGTGGTCCTAAGAACTAACAGGAAGTTTTTGCCTAAGGTGGTTTCAGGTTTCCACCTTAATCAGTCTGTGTCTCTCCCTGTTTTCTTCACTGACCATTCCTCCTCTGGGGAGAGGAGGTTGCACAGCCTGGATGTAAAAAGAGCCCTTAGCTACTACATAGAGCGCACCAAGAGTCACAGATTTGAGTCCCTCCAGTTGTTCCTCACTTATGGAGAGGTCGGTAAGGGCAAACCTGCCACTAAAAGATCTATTGCCAGGTGGATTGCCTCTTGTATACAATTCTGCTATGAGAAATTGGGTAGAACCACACCTTCAGGCCTGAGGGCTCACTCTACTAGAGGCACAGCTGCTTCTCTGGCTGCTGCCAGGGATATTCCTACCTTAGAAATCTGTCAAGCAGCCACCTGGAAAACAGTCCATACATTCACCAAGCATTACTCTCTGGATATCCAGGCTAGGAGTGATGCTCGGTTTGGCACAGCAGTACTTCAGAGCCTTTTCCCAAAGTAGGTTCTGTCCCTTCTCCTTGGAGGTACTGTTTGGTAGTCTGCAATTGTCAGAATACAGCAAGACTTCATGTTGTTTGAAGAAAAATTACTCACCTTAGTAATGTTGTTTCTTCTAATGGAGTCTTGCTGTATTCTATTTCCTTCCCCTCCCTCTCAGAACCTGGTTTTGGGATGTGGGTGGGCAGGAGCAGTGTTGGCACCTAGAGGTGCCCCTTTCTCACCCTCCCTTATTTTGGGTGTGTGTTGTGTTTTGTTTTTTGGGTTTCCTGACTTGAGTCTTTGCTTTGAAACCAAAAAAACCCTTTCTTAACAAATTTAGTTGCCAGTTGGCTAGTGTGAGTTTTACAGTTTCCACACAGAATGCCTAGTGAGTATAGCTCGTAAAGATCTGACAGTTGGGGTTTAAACAACAGCAGACAGAGGCTTCAACCGAGCTCGAGCTCAGTGTTCCATGCCCTGCATGGAAAGTTATCTCTTTGTTTTCTGGGGCAGTTCAAAGGTTGGTGGTCACTGCATATGTCAGAATACAGCAAGACTCCATTAGAAGAAACAACATTACTAAGGTGAGTAATCTTTTCTTATCAGCCTCTCTGGCCATCAGGCAGACTAACTATCAAGCTTATGCAGCCCAATACCAGAAGACTCTCTGGCAGTCTGTTCTGGCTATGACTGAGAAAGTTCCTTCCTCTCTTTCTGCAGACCTAGCTGAAACTGCTAGGTTTGGCATAAAGGCTGCCAAATATCAGTTTCAAATGCCAGCAGATAGTAATGAAACTACTGCTAGGTGGATGGCAAATACCATCACCCAAAGAAGGTTTGCCTGGTTAAGAGCCATAAACCTTACACAGGATACCCAGAATAAAGCTCTGGATTTTCCTATGGAGGATACCTCCTTATTTGGCAGCCATACAGAGGCCTACATGAAGAAGGTGGATGAATATAAAGTCACCTTCCGCAGTAACTCTGCAAAAGAGAACCCTCCACCTCCACTAGACTCTATAATAGGGGAGGCAGGGGCAGGCAGTTCCATTCCAGGCCTTTTTATCAGGCCGTGGTGGTTCCTCAGGCACCCCAGTATCTCCAGCAAGGTTACTTTAGGGGTAGGGGCAGGAGAGGTACCAGGTGTGCCCAACTTCAGCCCCCATTCAAAACAGGATTCCTGACTTCCAAGATCATGCTTCCTCTCCTTTACCAGTAGGGGGCAGATTGACCCATTATTTCCAGATTTGGAAAACCATCAACACAGACAAGTGGGTTCTGGAAATAGTGGGTCAGGGACTTTCCTTAAGTTTCAAGTTCTTTCCCTCCCTAAAAACCAGGGTTTTAAACCAGTCTCTCTTCTAGAGAAAAAACTGTTAGAAAAGGAGGTAAAACACCTGCTGTCATTAAAGGCAGTGGAACCTGTACCTCCACAGCAAAGGGGAAAATGACTATATTCAAGATACTTCCTTACAACAAAGAAAAATGGAGAGTTGTGGCCTATCTTGGACTAAAAGGTCCTCAACAGGTTCCTGACAAAGCCAAAATTCAAAATGCTAACACTGTCTCTGATTCTGTCAGCACTCCAAAAAGGAGATTGGCTGGCATCATTGGACCTAAAAGATGCTTATTTCCACATTCCCATAAGGGAGTCTCACAGAAAATACTTCAGGTTCAGACTCCCTTTAGGGCATTATCAGTTTTCAGCTCTACCTTTCAGTCTCACCTCAGCTCCAAGGGTGTTCACCAAGTGTCTGGCTGTAGTGGTGGCACACTTGAGAGGCAAAGTATTGTCGTTTTTCCTTATCTGGACAACTGGCTAGTAGTAGTAGTAGTAGTAAAATGTTTTTATTCATTACAAATGAATAAAGGATAAACTTGATTGAGCATAGCTCATTTTCAACGAGGTCCCATACAGTAAAAAATACAATATATAAAAAGGAAAATGTTACAACATACAACACAGATTTTTCATAAAATACATAAATACAATCAAATACAACATGATTTACTCTAAATTAGTAATAACACATACTATAAGTAATTATGTAGTCTTTATATATCAATAGCAACATTGCTTTTTTTGTCGTGAGCTAATTAGATATCAGTGTTGAATCAAAGGCCAGTGATTTTTTTACATTAGACAGAAACAAAGACTCAGGGATTACATTCCAACTCAAAACCCCTCTTATAATATGTAGACTGTCGTCCTATATCCAAATTGTATCTAGGCAGTTCCAAGCTAGGCACTTGACAATTTCTCAGTGAGGCCAATTTATCCCTATATATCAAGTTTTCTATCACATACAATGGATACTTCCCCTGCAGTCCTTTATAAATAAAAGCTAACAAATGTTCGTGGTTATGTTCATAGAGCATTGGCCACTTTAGCTGATCATAAAGCAAACATTTGTGGGTTAATCTACGGGCCCCAAGAACAAACCTAGCTAAATTGTTATAGCTTGCTTCCAACTTCCTTAAATCCTGCAAGAATAAAATATATCCCCATAATCAATCATGGGGATAACCATCGTATTTACCACTTTTTTCTTACTTCCATGCTCATTAATGATCTATCCCTATAGAGAGCCCCTATTCTTTTATTTACACTCTTTATCAAATTACCAATATGTATATCCCTACATAATGAGCTATCAATCAAAAGACCCAAATATTTGTACATGTGTGCCTGTTGGATCGGGGCCCCCCATGAGCAACCAATCCCAGGGCCATGTCCTCCAACCATACACTTTTTCGATATATCAACATGGACTGTGTTTTCTTCATATTCAGAGTCAGCCTACTGTCTCTTAAAAAAACTCTGCAGATCATCAAAGGCTAACTGGAACCTATTTTGTAACACCTTAATAGATTCATGTGATATATAAATTATAGTATCATCAGCATAAAGATGATACTTTATTTCAGGATCCGGAAAAGACAGTCCATTTACATATATATTGAACAACAATGTCCCTAGGATGGAGCCCTGAGGGACCCCCGACCCAACAGGCAAAAAACATGATTCCTGACCTCCCAATGACACCTTTTGACTCCTATTCAACAAATATGATTCCAACTACTTTCCACTCAAACCCACCACCCCAAGGGATGCTGCCCTGGACAGGAGGACACAGTGGTCCAAAGAATCAAAAGCTTTGGATAAATCCATGAAAGATGACCCCACTAGTGTCCTCCTTTCCAGGGCTACCTACATCCCCACAACTTTGTAAAGTGCAGAAGTTGTACTATGTAGTTTCCGAAATCAGACTGCATGCTATTCATTAAACCAGAAGAATCCAAGTATTTTCTTAATTGTACGGCCACCAATCTTTCTAATATTTTGGATACATGGGACAAAAGGGAAATAGGCCTATAGTTGTCCATCACTGTTCTATTTCCACCCTTGAATATAGGTATAACCTTGGATTGTTTCCAAGCTAATGGATATACTCCTGTAGTTAAAGATATATTAAATAAGTACATTAGAGGATAAGCTATAATTGGAGTGGCATATTTAAGCAATTTTGGTGAGATATTATCCAGACCTACGGCCTTAGCGGTGTTTAACTTTAATAGTTCACTAATCACAGACTCAACTTTTATTTCTTCAAATACAAATGAATTGTTAGATCCATTATCTTTCAAGTGGGGTTGATAACTAGCACCAGAGAAACAATGTGGGTTGGATGGGCTAGACACTACCATCAATTTTTCATTGTTGATCCAACGCACATTGTGATATTGGTAACATCTGTCCATCAATATTCAGCACTTTTATTTCATCAAACCCCTGACCCTTAACTAAGGTGTTTATTGTTTTCCAAAAATCTTTAGGATTTTTTAAACTATTTTTATCCAATAAATGAGTATAATGGCGTTGTTTTACCCCTCGAACTTCTTTAACATATTTATTACGTAACTTTTTAAATCTATACCAATCCTGTTTACTACCTTTTCGTTTAGCCAAATGCCATGCCTTTTCCCTTAGTAATTTTAACTTTCTAAGCTCCTTTGAGTACCATAACTTGGAATTTTGTTTCATAATCCTGATTTTAATTGGGGCATGTTTATTACAAATTTTCATAAATTCTCCCAAAAAATAATTCCATAAATCATCCACGGAGGGAATCAAGTACATACGTTCCCGATCAATAGCACCTAGGTCCAGCATAAAATCAATATAATCAAAGTCTCTAAAGCTACGCCAGCTAATTTTCCTTTTCTCTTCCGATTTTATACGATAAGCCTTATTACAAAATATAAATTGATGGTCTGAGATTGAATCTGATAAAACCCCACTATCAATAATATTGTCCGCAACGTTGGTAAAAATCAAATCCAAAACTGAAGAATTTGAAACTGATGCCATATTAATTCTCACAGGCTCTTTGATTAATTGAATTAAACCCAAATTATTCTGGAAATCAATCAAAGGGTGCGATTCATTTATATTTTGCCAATTAAAATTGAAATCTCCTGCCATCAGTATTTCATGACTATCTTTGTAATTAAACAACCAATCCTGCAGGCAATTAACAGCTGGGGCCTTAATCTTAGGAAGGCAATATATCCCTACAATCAATATTTTCTTTAAATAAGGCAATTTTAACTCTAGGGCCAATATCTCCAAACCCTCCATGTTTTTTTTTTTTCCAATTGGGCCAAAATTAAATTAGATTTCCCATAAATCAAGAGTCCTCCCCCCTTTTTATTTCTATCACTTCGCCATGTATTGTATCCTTGTATATTTAAATATCTATCCTCAATTTTTGGATTTAACTAGGTTTCAGAAATTATCACAATCTCAGGGTCATGATCAGTAACCCATGGGCCAATCAGCTCCATTTTTTTAACATACTCCTAGCATTTAAATGTATTAATCCCAGTGCTTGTTTAGTATAAGAAACACCACTATGTTCAACACTCAAATCATTCATCACCATTTCCCCAGAATCCTGAGACACAGTATGTAAAGGGACTTGTTGTGAATCCAGAGGTCCTGGATTTGGATGTATGTCTCCACACAGCATTAAACACATAATTAATAGTGCCTTAAAAATTCTAATGGAATTATTTTTATAATGGGTCCCCCTTAGAACTTTAGTTAGCCATCGTATCGTATCCAATTTTGTTATCCTTCCAGGATTAAAACAACTCCAATGATAATATTCCTTATATAAGGCATTATTAAAACTATTAGGCCATAAATTTGCCCCAATAATAATACACCCAATTAGAGCAAATCTTCTAACACCTAATGTATTGGATCTAATCAAAACATGCTCCTGTAGGACTTTTTGCCCCTTCAAATCATTTCCTCCTCCTAAGGCCCAAAAACCCCATGCCATCAATGTAAGGCCAAATATAAACAGTCGAAAGAGCATTTTCCTTATATATTACATTTTACACTATTTAATTAAAACACCACAAAACACTAAACCATTAATTTATATAATAAAATAAAACCCTAAGACTCTACCTGGCAATGTGGCATTTTTTACACCAACCCCTTCCCTCTTTCCAGCTATCACTTTTTTTGTGCTCGAGTGGCACTGGTGGTGGGAAAATCCCCACAGTAGTTAACAGAACATCTTCAACTCACTCAGCAACTCCTGGAATCTCTGAGGTTTCGTCTAAACATAGAGAAATCAGTTCTCTTCCCTTCTCAAATTCTGCAGTTCATAGGGGCAGAATTGAATGCCGAAGTGGACAGAGCCTTCTTACCCAGGGACAGAGTAAAAAGCATCCTGCAGTTGGCAGGTTCTTTCAAACTAAATGTCCCAAGACCTGCAAGGCAATTTCTCCAGCTCCTGGGGCACATGGCAGCTACCACAGGCACAGTCCTGGGTGCCAGGTTTTAGATGAGGGACATCCAATTTCACTTTAAGGGCTCATTGGTGCCAAAGAAAGGATGCCCTCTCAAAGCTCATCCCTGTAACAGAAACATTCATTCAGGCCTTCCAACGGTAAAAGGTGGATGCCTCAGAGAAGGGGTCCCCTTTCAAAAGGAGCTTCCATCAGTGATTCTCACAACAGATGCATCCCTATTAGGATGGGGGGGACCTCATCTGGCAGAACACACTACCCAGGGCACTTGGTCAAGTGCAGAAACTCTCTTATATAACAATCTGTTAGAGCTCAGGGCAGTGTTTCTGGCAATGCAAGCCTTCAAATCACTGATACAGGGAAAGGTAGTACAGGTCAGAACAGACAACACTACCACCATGTACTACATAAACAAGCAGGGAGGAACAAGGTCAAGCCTTCTCTGCACAGAAGCAATGCAAATCTGGACCTTGGCTTACTCTCTAGGATCCTCACTGCAAGCCATTCACTTGCCATGCATTGACAATGTCCTGGCAGATGCCCTAAGCCGAATCAGTCAGGCCCATCATGAATGGTCACTGAACAAGCTGGCTGTGTAGACATTATTCAGGAGATGGGACACTCTGGAGATAGATCTCTTTGCCTCACATTAAAGTCACCACCTGCCTCAGTACTGTTGCAGGCCTCCAGCAGTGGGATCAGTCCTGCTGGATGCTCTCATTCTGGATTGGTCAGGGAAATTCCTTTATGCATTTCCTCTAGAGTACAGGATACTGTTGAAATCGGGCTTCAGCCAGCCACAATGATTCTGATAGCACCAGACTGGGCCAGACAGCGATGGTACCCTCTATTGCTATCCATGCCACTGGACAGACCAATACACCTTCCCAGGAGGTACAATCTTCTGACCTCCAATCAAGGGAGGCTCCTATACCCGAACCTCAAGTCACTCAGACTCAAAGCTTGGCCCTTGAGGACTTAGAATATGCTGGTTTACAGCTCTCTGAAGGAGTCATGGATGCTTTAAGGGGATATAGCAAACCCTCTACCAAGAAAACTTATGCTGCAAAGTGGAAGAGATTTTCTTTTTGGTGTTCCAGCAGAGATATAGTGCCAGCACAAACAGGACTGCCACTTGTGCTGGACTATTTGGTTTATCTGCATTCCCTAGGCTTGCAGCCTTCTACATTAAAGATTCATCCAGGATCAGTTTCTGCTTACACTTCAGCAGGTAAGACTGTTTCTTTGGCATCAAACCCTATTTTTAAGAGGTTCTTCAAAGGCCTATCCCATATGTATCCACTGGTTAGGGAACCAGTGCCAGCCTGGGATCTTAATATTTGTATTGCTCAACATATGGCTCCTCCTTTTGAGCCCATGTTTTCAGCACCCTTGAAGTATGTCACATGGAAAACAATGTTTTTGGTTGCCATTACTTTAGCTAGACGGGTTAGTGAGCTTCAGGCCTTATGCACTGAAAAGGACTATATTGCCTTTCACAGGGATAAGGTGGTCCTTCAGACCAACAGGAAATTTCTTCCCAAAGTAGTTTCAGACTTCCATCTGAATCAGTCCATCACTTTGCCAGTGTTTTTCACTGAGCATTCTTCTTCTGGTGAATGCAGGCTTCATAGCGTGGATGTCAAGAGAGCTTTGAGCTACTACATGACAGCTACTAAGCCCCATAGACAGGACAGGACACAGCCCTTCCTCACTTATGGGGATGTGGGAAAGAGAAATCCAGCATCTAAAAGGTCAATTTCTCATTGGATTGTTCAGTGTATCCAGTTTTGCTATTCAAACGTGGGCAAGGAAGCACCAGCAGGGCCCAGAGCCCACTCCACAAGGGGTACTGCTACCACACTGCAGCAGCAAGAGATGGTCTTACTTTGAGAGGGCTCTTGCAGTAGGTAATCACAAGTAGGACTAAGCCGTCAGGCGTCAGGACCCCACGGAAAAATCTCTAGCTAGCAGTCTGTGGCAGGGACCGCTCCTATGTCAGGTGACCAGCATCCTCCAACGTTAGTATAAAGGGGGCGGTCCTGATGCCCGCCCTCCAGTTCTTTCCCACCGTCGGCTTGCAGAAGAACAGTGCGCACTTATCTCGCCATTTGGATAAGTATAAACCCTTTTTTACTATTTTCTTCCTTAGTCTGATAATTGTGTGTTACTGCCTGTGCACGTCATCCCCGACGCCATCAGAATCCCATAAAAACAAGTGCGACTCGTGTGGATCCCAGCTCCCTCATAGGGACGGCCATTCCCTCTGCCTCTTCTGTCTGGTCCCAGACCACTGCATGGAGGAATGTGAACACTGCTGAAAATTCAACGCTGCTACTCAGAAAGGAAGGTAGCTGTCCCTCGAAGCCCATTTGCTCAAAAAGAAAATGGCATCCATGGAAAAAGAACTGAAGAAATTGAGGCAGGTGTCAACTTCTCCTGAGGGCCATCACAAGAAAAGGAGGGACAAGGAGAAACACAGGTATCGGGACTCTACATCCACAGCGGCTGCGACTCCGGCTGGAGTCTTGGCTGTCCAGGTAACTTCCCCTCCGGGAGATCGTTCTCCGATGGCTGCCTTAGTGGTATCTAAGCTGGCGTCGACCCCCCATCTGGCTTCGCCTCCAGCCTGGCCAGGAGCCTCCAGGGCAAAGGAGGCCCTTTTTCACCCTCGGCCTCTAAACCGAGCCTACCAGTCAGAGTCGTCCGATAGTGCGCGGTCGGTCCCACTGACATCCACCCGACTCGCTGGTAAGTCAGTCATCGGTACACTCGACGCCCCCCCAGCCGATGACTTGTCGTCAGGCTGTCCTTCCACCCCTGATGCTGGAGAGTCGCCAGAGCGCACACCTATCACGTTGCCTACTGAGGTCCCCAAATCTCCTCCGGCTCCTCCCGAGGAGTTCACTCCTCCCTCCCCAGCTGGGGTCGAGGAGCCTGAAATGCTGCTATTGGGGGTACCCCCCCAACGCCGGATCCTCAGACGCTGGACCTGGCGCCAGACAACCCGACGACACTCTCCAGCATACCGCTTCCTGATGAGAGACCTCAGTGTCTTCTGGGTTCCAGGACCCACCGACGGGTCCCCCTTTAGGTCCTACACCCTCCGGGCCAACACCTGATCCATCTGGTCCACCTGCAGGGCCGACGCCGGGACCTTCGACCCCGTCAGATCCCCCAGCACCAGGATACCTGATGCCGGCATACCCAACGCTGCAGTTTCTGGCTCCTCAGTACCTGGTGCCTCAGTACCTGACACCGCACTACCCAATGCTGCAGTACCCGGCACCTCAATAACTGATGCAGGGCCTCCTGCCGTCAGATTATGGGTACCCTTATTACGGGTTTCCAGGTTACCCGTATCTGAGCCCCCCCCGCCTCCTCCTCCTCCTCCTCCACCTTCCCTACAGCCTCAGTTGAACTTGAGGGAGGTCTTGGCCTCCTGGTGGGCTGAGGCTAAAACACAGATCACCCAAGAGGTTGAAAAATGTATACTGATGCCGGTCCCGATGCCAGACCCCTTATGTCGGCGCGAAGAGACTCCCCTACCGCTACCTGATACCAGAGCTGAATCTTCTGGCTCTCAGGCCAGGGAGGACATGCTCCCCCAGGCTACCCCCAGATAGGGCAAGCTGCCTCCTACTAGGGAGGACCCTTCTTCTTCTGCATCTTCAGAGTCAGATTTGGACTCCGGACACTCTGACCTTGAGGACGAGCCCCGGACTCCAGATAGACCCAGGCCGCAAGGTTCTCCAAAGTCCCCTCCAGAAGACCCTTCCTTTCTGGAGCTGCTGAAGAAAATCCAGGCTTCCCGGTGAGTGGCAATTAGTGGAGACAGACCCCAGTGTAAGAAGCTCATGGACCATCTGGATCTCCTGGAGACTTCTCCCACCCTGATTCCACCCTGGATAGAGCCTCATGCGGATCTTGTTTCCACTATTTGGAAGCAACCTTCCTCATTAGCCCCCCTTCCTCAGAAGGCAGACAGGTTATACCAGGCTCCTGAGGGGAAGGACTTCCACAGCCTTCACCCCAAGGCTGATTTGGTAGTGATTAGCGCCGCACATGACCAATCAGCCAATCCTAAGCACCTTAGCTCATCTTCTGACAAGAAATCCCATCTTCTGGACCAGTACAGGAAGAAGGTCTATGCTTCTTCCACTCTGGGCATGAGGACCCTCAACTATGTCGGCCACATGGGGGATTACCAGAAGGCTATCCTTAGTCAGATGGAATCAAAACTGGACTCCCCTTCCAGACTCCCAGACTAAGCAGGAATTGGAAGATCTTGTCTGCTCTGCGTGTTCGGCCTGTAGACACATGCTCCGTGCTACATATGACGTGCATAACACAACAGGCAGGAGCTCGGCCTTCGCCATATCTTTGAGGCATCACGCCTGGCTCCGAGTGTCAGGTCTGGCTCCTGAAGTACAATCGGCTATCCACGATGCTTCCTTCAGAGGGTCTGTGCTGTTTGCTGGTGATGTCAAGAACATCATCACCGAATTACAGGAGAAGGGTTTGGCATTAAAATTTGTTCAGACAATGTACAAACTCTCTCAAGGGCAGAAATGGTCCTTTCAGCACCCCATCCACCAAAGGGCTAAGCAGACAAAACCCAGACATCCCAATAAACGTAATGCCGTGCCAGCTGCCAAGGCCCCCCCCAGTAAGAAAGCTCCCGGGGCCTCGGCCGCTACTCTGCCCTCTGCCTGCTAACTCCCTGCCTCTCCCACTGCCTTTTGTCCAGTTCAGAAGAACCGGTGGGGGAGAGAGTCTTCTCCCATCTGCCAGGCTGGGAGAGGATAACAGCAGACACCTGGGTGCTCCAGCTGATTGCAGCAGGGCACGCAATAGAATTCAGTCAAAAGCCACCTCACAGATCACTCCCTCCCTCATCGTACTACCCTACTGATCTGCAATTGGTACTGGAAGAGATACATTCTCTTCTGTTGAAAGAGGCAATAGAACCTGTCCCCCTCCATCTTCAGGGGGCAGGTTACTATTCTCACTTCTTCCTAGTGCCAAAGAAAACTGGAGATCTGAGGCCTATTCTCTACCTCAGCTCCCTCAGTCAGTTTGTGGAGTACAAATGGTTCTGAATGCTGTCCCTCCAGAGCCTTCTTCCTATGCTTTGGCCAGGGCTGTGGCTATGCGCCCTGGATATGCAGGATACCTACCTCCATATCCCCATTTGCCACTCCCACCGCAAGTACCTCCATTTTTGTTTTCAGGGGTCCCACTAACAGTTCAGGGCCTCCCATTTGTTCTGTCCTCTGCCTCCAGGTATTTACCAAATGCCTGGTGGTAGTGGTGGCCTTCCTGTGTACCAAGGGGGTCCAAGTCTTCCCCTACTTGGGCGATTGGCTTCTGGCAGCCCTGTCCAGGGAGGAACTCTTGGGATCCCTTTCCCTCACCCTTCAAGTTTTCTCTGACCTGGGGATTACAATCAACCTTGTCAGGTTCCATCTGATCCCTTGCCAATGGCTGCAGTTCATAGGGGCAATGTTGGATATGACCCTGGGTAAGGCCTTTTTGCCCACAGACAGAGCCGAAACACTGTCAAACCAAGCTTGGTTCGTATTGGGTCTCAGAAGGGTCCTCTGCTTTCTTGGCCTGATGGCGGCCGCCATCCCAACCATCCCACTAGCTCATCTCCACATGAGGATCTCTCAGTGGACCCTACAGACTCAATGGGATCAGTCCCAGGATGATCTGGATCTTGAGATCCTGGTGTCGGATCCTATGGTCAGGGACTTACAGTGGTGGACGGTTGCAGATCACCTCAGTTTGGGGACCCCGTTCTGTACCGTCCCACCCACCTAGACCCTGATGACGGATGCATCAGGGGCAGGCCGGTGTGCCCATCTTGGGTCTCATCAGACTCAGGGCAGCTGGTCTCAGTTCGAACAGAGACTCCATATAAACATCCTCGAGCTAAGGGCAGTCCTTTATGCCCTTCAGGCTCTCCTTCCGGTTGTTCATCCTGGTCATCTTCTCATACAGTCAGACAACATGTGTGTTGTCTGGTACCTCAACAAATGGGGGAACTCGTTCTTACCCCCTCTGCTGGGAAGCCATGAGAATCTGGCACTGGGCATCCCAGCACAGCCTTCATTTGATGGCTGTCCACGTGCCGAGGATGGAGAACACTCTCGCGGATGCTTTAAGTTGCTCATCAGCCAAGTCTCATGAGTATAAACTAGACCAGGTTGTGCTAAACGACATCTTCCAGCATTGGGGACCCCTCAAATGGACCTTTTCACCTCCCCCCCGACAACGCCAGACTTCCCGACTTCTGTTCGCTTGCTCCAGGGTGAGACTTTTTTTTGGGGACACACTGTCTCTGTGCTGGAAGGATAAGTTCATTTATGCCTTTCCTCCGGTTCCTCTGATCCCAAGGGTGATCAACAAGCTAAGCTTGGAAGGTGCAAGAATGATCCTCATCGCTCCTTTCTGGCCGAGGCAAGCCTGGTTCTCTCTTCTGCAACAGTTTTCCGAGGAACCTCGTCTTCCTCTACCACTGTCGTAACACTTGCTGACCCAGGAGCAGGGGGACCCTGGTCCATCCAGACCTCAAGGCTCTTCACCTTCACGCGTGGCTCCTTCAGACGTAGCTAAAGTGTGTTTTGGAGTTTTCCCTGTGGTAGCAGATATCCTGGTGGAGGCCAGAAAGCCTTCCACCAGGTCCACTTACACCATGAAGTGGAAACGCTTCACTATCTGAGCGGGTTCTAATAACCTAGAACCTTTTTCTTGTCCAACCTATAAGATTCTGGACTATGACTTGGGCCTTAGTTATTCTTCAGTGACAGTACATATGGCAGCCATTTCAGCCTACCACATCCCTTTTGGGAGCAGGATGTTTGCACAACTAGAAGTCTCCAAGACTTTTCTGTGAGGGGTCTTGCACCTAAGACCCCCAATTCGAAAACCCTGCTCCCCCATGGGACCTGAATTTCATTCTGGAGAAGATTACTCTGCCTCCCTTCGAACCCGCAGTGGAGGCAGAGCTAAAGTTTCTTTCTTGGAAGACTTTATTTCTGGTGGCCATTACCTCAGCTCATAGGATTTCTGAGTTGCAAGCCCTGATGTGTAAAATTCCCTATTTGATTTTCCACAGGGATAGAGTGGCCATGCATACTAATCCTAAATTTCTTCTGAAAGTGGTGGCTGAATCTACTCTGAATCAGTCCGTCAAGCTTCCAGCCTTCTTCACGGAGCACTGCAAGCAAGGAGAGTACCTCCTCCATACCCTGGATGTACATAGAATTCTGAGATACTACACTCACAGGACTAAAGATCTCAGAAAAATAGACCAACTCTTTGTGTCTTTCGCTCACAAGCGAGAAGGCAACCCTGTTTCCAAGCAATGCCTTTCTAGATGGTTGGCCAATTGTATCACTTTCTGTTACGACAAGTATCACAAGACCCTTCCTGGTCAGGTCAAAGGCCACTCCACTAGAGGGATCGTGGCCTCTGCCACTTGCTTTAAGAATGTGTCAGCAGCTGAGATTTGTGCAGCCGCAACTTGGACGTCCATCAGTACCTTCACAAAACATTACAGTCTGGACACTGCCTCTCGCCGCAGAGCAGGCTTCAGGCTAGCTGTTCTGCAGGGAATCTGCTCATGATCCCTGTCTAGAAGCTCAGTCTTTGTGGATGTTTCCTCCTCCCACTTTCTTTTTGTTCCAGACTGTTTGGGACTCAGTCCTACTTGTGAATACCTACTTCAAGAGTCCTCTCGAAGTAAGATACAGTAGTACAGTTATGTAAGAACTTACCGTAATGATAGATCTTCAATAGAGGCGCTTGCAGTACGTATTACCTTCCCTCCCTCCAACCCCTCAATTACTTCTTTCAGATATGGGGGCCATATCCTCCTCTTTCATGTCAGACCATTGTCGCTTGGAGGGAAAGAACTGAAGGGCGAGCATCGGGACCGCCCCCTTTATACTGACGTCAGATGATGCCAGTCACCTGACGTGGGAGTGGTCCCTGCCAGAGACTGCTAGCTAGAGATTTTTATGTGGGGTCCTGATGCTTGGCAGCTTAGTCCTACTTGTTAATACCTACTGCAAGAGCCTCTCTCGAAGATCTACCATTACGGTACATTCTTACGTAACTGTAATTTCCCTTGGTGGATATTTGCAAAGCAACAACCTGGTGAACAGTGCATACATTTGTCAAGCATTATAGCTTGGACATGCAGGCTAGATCCAATGCTAGGTTTGGTACGACTGTCCTGCAGAGCCTGTTTCCAAAATAGGTTCTTCCTGCCTCCAAAGATACTGCTTCTTTGTCTGCAGAAGAGTTAGGAATATTGGAGTATTCCTGGGGTGAGAAGAAAAAGTTGTTCACCATAGTAACTTTGTTTCTCACAGGGGATACTCCAGTATTGATAACTCTCCCTCCCTGCCTCCTCTATTTTTTTTTAATTCAAGTTTATTGCATATTTAGGCACAGTTCCAGCTTACTTCATACAGTACATTGCAGTTAATATATACATTGACAATTCATAGGAATAATCAAAGGCTGCAGTGTCAGTCTATTAGGCTATATCAGTCATACAGTGAGTCAGCTCTAACTTTTAGTTACCATATATGTTTTGTTACCATTACAGAGAATCAGGCTTCAGTAGGTCTGCATTAGGTAGCCCACCCCCAGCTAACCTCAGACACCTCACAACTCCAGTAGCACCACCATATGAGATTCCATCCTATCTCAACACCTCCGCCCATTATCCATTAAAGTCTTCTGTTTCCCTCAGTATGTCCCCAGAACCCCCATCCTCCTGTTGCATCATCCAAGGAGTCCATCGTCCCACAAAACTCTGTGTTCTAGAACTGATCTTATGGGTCAGTTCCTCCATATCTTGAATCTCTCGGACAGTGTGTATCTACTGTCCTAGATTTGGAGGGTCCAGGCAGAGCCATTTTCTCGAAATGGCCTTGTGAGCTGAGGCTATCAGGATGTTCCATAAGTGATTCTTATCTCTTCCCCTTATCCCCCTGGGCAGGATCCCCAATATCAGATTTTTAGGGCCAATGGTCTCTGGAACCGTAAATATCCTTTCAGTTTTTGTATTATATCCCCCCAATATTGCCCTAACTTTGGGCATGACCAGAAGATTTGGAGGTGATCTGCCCTCAGGTCTCCACATCTCTTCCAGCATATTGGTGAACAGTTCTTATCCCATTTCGATTTAATGAGTGGTGTAGTAAAAAACCTCAGTTTAATCTTCCACTCAAACTCCCTCCACATTGGGGAATATGTTGTTTTATAGGATTGTATGCAGGCAGACTCCCATTTCTTGTCAGAAATCTGTTCCCCTAACTCATGTTCCCATTTTTTAAGTATATTTGTGGCTTGATTTCCTATTCTATCCCTCAGTGCCCCATAAATGGCTGAAACATATCCCTTTTGCCTTTGTGAACTCATTATTTCTGTTATAACCTCCAACAAACTCTGTGGGGTCTGGTCTGAATTCTCTCTGTTCCGCAGGGTCTGTATATATGTTCTGACTTGGAGAAATCTGTAGTGGTCAGATTGCCTAAGTGAATATTTGTCTTTGAGCTGGTCAAAGTCCATTATATTCGGTCCATTTAGGAAATGATTTAGGGTATAAAGACCCAATCTCTCCCATCTTCTAAAGGTATGATCCAGCCTCATGGGGATGGACTCCTGGTCCCAGACAAACCATCTTAATGGCCATAGGTCATTATCTAGCTTATGTTTGTGCCAAAGCCTTTTTATTGCCCACAATGTGTGTCGGACTGTGAACAGTAATGTATTGTTATCGGGGTTTGGTGTTTCTGGCATGGCCACTCTAGCTCCAAGAGGGGTTCTCCCCATGGAGTTTATCTCCAGTGACTTCCAATGGAAGGAATATTCTCTCATGGACCAGAGCAAAGCCCACTTCAGCTTGGTAGCTAAGTAGTAATCCTCTAAGTTGGGGACATTCCTTCCTCCATTTCTTTTATTAGATTGCATGATTCAGCTATTAATCCTAGGTCTCTTGTTGTTCCAGATTAATTTATTAGCAATTCTCTGCCAGATTTGGAATTAGTTGTGGATTTTCAGTGGGAGGCATTGGAAGAGATACAGGAATTTGGGCAAAACTGACATTGTTGCTGATTGAATTTTGGAGTGGAGGGGTAGGTTGAGCAGGTCTCATTTCTTAAAATCTTGTCTCAGCTGATGTATCAAAGGCTCATAGTTTGTGGTGTATAAGTTCATCAGGTGTTTGGGAATTTGGGTGCCTAAGTATTTTATTTTCTGGACATTCCACCTCACCGGGAGCAGCTGTTTTACACTTGAAGCAGGAGAGTAGAAACATTTAAGTAATTCAGTCTTTGTCTTATTAAGGGAGTATCCAGAGTACTGTCCAAATGTATCCAGTATGGTCCATAATTTGGGAATAGATTTATCTGGGTTGGATATGTACATCATTACATCATCCACGTAAAGAGATATTTTGTGCTCCTCTCCCCCAATTATAACTCCCTCTACTTCCTGCTCCTCTCTCGGGGCCTGTGCCAGGGGCTCAATGTAGATAGTGAAGAGTAGGGGAGAAATGGGACAGCCCTGTCTAGTACCCCTACCAAGGTCGAACCTCTGTGTGATCCTGCCATTCACCCTCACACAAGCCTGTGGGGAGGTGTGAAGGGCCCCTACAGCTTCCAAAAAGGACTCTGGGAAGCCCATTCTGAGAAGAACCGCAAACAGGAAGTTCCATGTGACCCTGCCAAATGCCTTTTCTGCGTCAAGGCTCATAATGCAGGAGGGTATGCGTTTTTTATTAATTATGTCTATTATGTTAATGGTCCTTCAAACTCCCTCAGGTGCCTGTCTGGCTGCTATGAAGCCCGTCTGGTCTGGGTGTATTATATTCGTCATAATAGGATTGAGTCTATCCGCTATTATTGAAGTGAAAATTTTATAATCTACATTCAAGAGGGCTATCAGCCTGTGTGAGCCACATTCTTTTAAATCTTTCCCCTCCTTGGGGATTACAGAGATGGTAGTGTAGTTCCAGGAAGGGGGGGGGCCCTCTCTCCCTCCTGCCACACACAGTTGTATGTGTTCTGAAGCAAGGGAGGTAAATCAGCTGTGAAAGTCTTGTAAAATTCACTGCCAAAACCATCCGGGCCCGGGCACTTGCCTATTTTGAGGTTCTGAATTATTTTATTTATCTCCATTTGAGAGATGGGCATTTTCAGCCTTTGTGTCTGTAATTCTGTGAGTCTGGGGAGCTTCAGTCCCTTCAGGAACCCCTCAGCCTCTTCTGGGTAGATGCTTGGTAAAGTTGTTTATAGTATGCTACCAGTGAGTCTGCTATCTGCTCCCATTTGTGTGACACCTGTCCTGTTATCGGGTTTCTGAGGCCTGTGACATTGGCTCTTGCAGCCCTTTGCCTCAAACGATAGGCCAACAGTTTAGTGGCCCTGGAGTCTCCCTCGTAGAATGATTGTTTTAAGTGTAGTGTTTTCTCTATTTCCTCTCTCTGCATCTTTTGTAATTTGTTTTTGATGTCTTTTATCTCCCTTTCTCTCAGCCTGCATAACCTGACTTTTTGTTGTTCTTCTAAGGTTTGCAACTGGTGTTTCAGGGTTTCTTTTTGTTTGGTCTTTTCTCTCTTTCTATAGGTTGCTATAGAGATTAATTTCCCCCTGATCATTGTTTTAATTGTATCCCATAGGATCTGTGGGGTTGTGTCTGGGCCGTCGTTTATTTGGATAGTCTTTTTTAATCACCTCTCTAATCTCACGTCTCACTTCTTCACTTCTTAGCAGACTGGTGTTCAGTCACCACTGAGTGGGTTTCTTTGGGAGTTTTAGTTCTAAGTCT
This sequence comes from Neoceratodus forsteri, assembly GCA_016271365.2. Lineage (NCBI taxonomy): Eukaryota > Metazoa > Chordata > Ceratodontiformes > Ceratodontidae > Neoceratodus > Neoceratodus forsteri. The sequence continues at coordinate 687,752,527 of CM057459.1, read as the reverse complement.
GCTAAAATTGGTTGGTGGTCCGAAATTGTTTCTGCTCCCACTTACATGGATTTAAACAGGTGCAGATCCTTAGCAAATGTCACAAACCTATCTAGTCTTGAATATATTTTGTGTCTCGCTGTGTAAAAGGTGAAATCTTTTGCTGCCAGATATTTAACCCTTCATACATCAACTAAGCCTATGTCTTCCATTATATTTCCCAGTGATCTAGCTGTTCTGTTATACGGTGCTGGAATACACGATGTGGTGTCCAGCCTTCGGTTTAGTATCACATTCCATTCCCCCCACGATGACAGTTCCCTTCGCTTTCTCAGAAATTAGCTTAAAGAGCTCCAAGAAAAAGGAAACTGGTGATCCTGATCCCGGAGGTGTGTAGACATTTAGGAGGATAACCTTCATGTCTTGTATTGTCCCCATGACCATGACATAGCGAGCCCCTGCTTCTACAATGACCTCCTTCTCTACGAAGGGGAGAGATGCAGACAGGAGGATAGCCACTCCCCTCTTCCTTCCTCCTTCCAGAGATGCATGATAGAGTTTAGGAAACCCCTTGTTCCTTAATTTCTGACTCTCATTTGATTTTAAACGAGTCTCTTAGATGAAGTTAATTTCACACCTTTGATCCCGAAGGAGTTTTTGCACCTGCTTTCTTTTTATGGGATGGTTAATCCCATTCACATTGTAGGACAAAATCCTAGAGTTAACCTGTGCCATCCCAACAGCCATTACTCCTATCTTTTAAATTATTCTTGTTTTCCCCACTGTTTAAGGACTTCTCCCCCCCCGCTAGATTCTGCTCAATCCCTTCTGACAAATATCCACTGCTCCAATCATGCTTTTCTGACCTTATCTGATTGTTGTCATTTAATCTTGTAAACTTAGCCTTGTGCCCACAATGACTTATAGATATTAGATAACATACAGCCCTGAACTATGGGCTTCTGAAGTTTGTAAAAAAAAAAAAAACACTTTCAACTTTTTCCCATTAGATGGGAGCATAACCTTGCCTATAACATTAGGCTCAATTAACTGCATAACAAAACAGGTGTAACTTATAACTTGGTGATCCTTACACTTATCCTTAGGGAGAAGCCCACATGAGAGTTGCCCCTCTATGTGACCTGCCCTTTGGATTCGATCATCTATTTCATTTTGATTGCCGAATTCCATTATCTGTACCTTCAGTTCTGGTACTGTGGAATCCCAGATTGTTTGACTTCCTAGGTTAGCCCATTTCCCAATACATGGGCTGGTATGCGACACCTTAAGGACACCTTGCCCTAACAGTTGGAATGGGCAAAACCTTTCAAGGAAGACAATGTGGGATCGTGGTCCCAGTCCCCACGGTAAGACCAACGTCAGCAGCATTAGGAAAGTTAGCATTTTTTTTTTAGGTTCAATCCCTCCCTTCCTCACCTCCCACCACTCTTTTTTTTTCTTTATTTTATAGCGCATCCATCTTCCGTTATATGGTGGTGCAAATAAAAATATGTCCATCCACTCATGGATCAGTCGCTCCCCCAAACTCTCTTTTTAACCTAGCCTTGCATTTAGTTAAATCAATTTTTATTTTGTTTATCTCCAGGCCCCATTGAGACATTTGTTGAATCTTGCCTTAGATGACAAACGCCTAAGTAGATTCATGTGGAACGGCCAGCCCGGGGACCCTGCCAGCAAATGTGACTGCAGTTTAGGTCCCCCCGGGTATTCTAGCCCCCCATGAGTGTCTCTTCAGCACCCCCCCTTTTCCCATGTTTCCAGGGTCCTAAAACCCCTTTTTAACATTCATTATTGAAAGTACCTTTATTCCTCAGCATGAGGTCTGGGGGGAAGTGCCCCAGCCTTGTCTCTCCTTTGGAAAGAAGATGTGAGACCCCCTAAGGTCTAGTGTTCAGATACTGGTGCTGGGTTTCCGATTCCTCCCGTGTATCTGATTCCTCCGAATTTTGCTGTTCCACGTCTGCAAGCTGGATCCGCGAAGTGTAGGGCTTCAGTAGAGCAGAGGTATCCACTCACAGATTCAGAGGGTGTGGGGGGCTTGATTGGTGCGATTGGGTCGTTCCTCTGCAAGCTACCGACCATGCTGTGTGTCTCAGCTCCTTCTCCAGCTGCTCCTTCCCGAGTTGGGGCAGCATCACCCCCTCCATCTCTTTAAGGAATCCAGGAGCCGCCTCCAGGTTGTTGAACATTTTTATGCCCTTACTGGTTTCCACCTTTAAATGAGCTGGGTATAACATTTGGGCCTTCATATTCTTCCCCCTAAGCTGTTTGAGTATCGGCCACATGGTGTGTCTGGCTTCCTGGACTTGCATGGTATAATCATTATCAACTGTGATTCTAGCTTTGTCATAGGTGACCGACCTCATTCTCTAGGCCCGCCAAATAATTTCCTCCTTAGTGTTGTAGACTGTCATCTTGGCCACAAAGGATCTTGTGTGGGCACCAGGGCTAGAAGGCCTCTGGACTAACGAGCGGTGGGCCCGATCCATAGATAGATCAAACCCCTCCGGAAGTTTCAGGGCCTCTCTCAGGACTCCCTGGAAGAATGTAATTAAATCTGGCGCCCCTTTCTCTGCACCTTCAGGGATGCTGTATAACCGTAGATTCTGGCGCCGGCTTCTTCCCTCTAAGTCACTTGCATACTGTGTGACCCTGAGCAAGTCACTTAACCTCTTTGTGCTCCCAGGTCGCTCCTGTAAAAAAGCTTTCAGCTTAGTGTGCTATACCTGGTTAAATAACTAAATTAAAAAAAAAATAAAAGTCGTCGATCTTGATCATCATCTCCCGTTCCCTAGCCATTAGAAACAGGAGAAGACTATCGAGCCTGTCTGACTGTTCAATGACCACATTTAGCCCCACCTCGAGTTTGTCTGCTCTGTGGGCTATATTCCCTATGTCGGCTCTTAGTGCCGTTAAGGAGGTGTCTATTTTGGCCACCATTTTGGCTGTTTGTAGGATCATTTTGACCAACTGATTACAGCCCTCCTCTGATCTAGTCGTGGGTGCCATGATTCCTTCATCATCGAAGGGGTCCATTGTTCGATTCACCTTATCTCCTTGCAACAGCATCTGGAGCTTCTGTGCTGGTGTCTGGGGTCCCTTCATTAGTGTTGCTTTAGAATGCGTCCCTTTGGCCAGCTATTGCATTTGTTGTACTTGATGGATGCCTTTCGATCAATGAGTGAGATGAGGGGTGTCTCAAGCTATGCTGCCATTAGGCTGCCGATGTCACCAGAAGTTCCTGCCTCCCCTATTAAGAACCAGTGACTTATGCATTCCATACTGTAATATAGAGTATGTATGCCACATTCTACTTTTTTATTGGAACTTATTCTTTGGTTTTTCTCCTTTTCAGGTGATTCTGACATAGGAGGTTGTGTGGTTTATTCAATATATGTTTATATTATTCCTCCAGTTAGAAGTTTGGGTGTGGGAATTTTAAATTTAATTCTTTATATTGTAGATATTGGACCCTGTCTTTCCAGGCGTCCATGAAATCTGAGGGTTAGAATGTAGGCAGTTGATAGGTGGCAGCATTTGAAAAGTGGCTCATGCCAATGATTCCATTGTTAGCATAACGTTCTATCTCCAGGCAGATCTAACTTAAAGGCACACTGCAAAAGAGTTATGAATATTGGAGAACCCCCCTGGGAGAAACAAGGTTACTATGGTAAGTAACTTTTCTTCCTGAGCAAGCATTTAAACTAGCCACGGTGGGGGGGGAGGCTGTCAGGAGTGGGGAGATACAGACAGGTCATCTCCACAGGTTAGGGCACACAATGAGTAGAATCAGGATGTTATGCCGGGGGTAGATTTACCAGTACTACAGGACAGAAAAGGCTGCACACAGGGCCAAATGATATAATCATTAACAAAGGTAGTAAAAGGGAAGCACCAACTAGAATATGCCAGGAGTAGTAGGATGAAACAAGGGGTTAAACACAAGGATGATCCGACAGGATGCCACTTTTCATGGAAAGTCATGGAGACGAATGCCCACATTCTGGGGAACAAAGTCCCAGACCTGATGTCTGTAATGACAGAGGCTGATCTGGACATAGTGGCCATAACCGAAATATGGTACACCAGGAACCACAGCTGGGCCATAAGTGTACCTGGTTATGTCCTGTTCAGAAAAGACAGGGAAGGTAAGGGGGGGGGTTACCCTCTAAATCAAAGAAAACATTACAGCAACTGAAACTCATAACAGGCATGAGGAAACAGAGGAATTCTAGGTCACCCTTGAGCCAGGCAATGTAACAGCCATTCACACAGGGGCCATTAACAGACCCCCAGCTCAGGCAGAAGAAACTGACAAACTGCTGCTTGAAAACATGCATGACATGGTAGCAAAGGGGGAGGTACTGCTAATGGGAGACTTTGACATGCCAGGAATAGACTGGTCCATCCCAGCAGGGGCCTCAGCCAGGGCACAGGACTTCATTGACTCCCTTGAGGGGGCTGGCCTTAGGCAACTGGAGCAGGGACCTACCAGAGACTGGGGAATCCCTGGATCTGGTACTGACCAATGCGGACAGGATAACTGGCTCCAGGTCGAAGGTCAGCTAAGGTCCAGTGACCACTATATGGTGTGGTTGAAGGTGGACACAGGGATTCAGTCAATGCATACAAAGGCAAGAGTCTTAGACTTCAGAAGGGCTGACTTTACCATGATGAGACTTCATCTTAGAGAAACCCTGGAAAAAAGGGAGATTTTGGGGGGTCATTGAGGAGAAATGGGCAAACATCAAGGAGGCCATAGCGAGGTCACAAAACAATGTGTTAGGTCGATAGACAAGGGAAAAGGGAGAAAAAAAATGCTGTTATTCTCAAGGTGGGTGGCTGAAAAGGTAAGGGCCAAGAGGCTAACCTTCAGGAAGTATAAGGAGACACAGAGATGAGGACAGGGAAATGTACCAGAAGTGTCTGAGAGAGGCAGGAAAAGCAGTGAGAAGCACTAAAACGCAAACCAAGGAGTGAATAGTTCAGTCTGCTACAAAGGGAGACAAGACATTCTTGAGGTACATCAGCGACAGAAGGTAGGGAAAGGGGGAGTAGCTAAGCTTCGAGGAGCCAAGGGACAGATAGTGGAGGGAGACAGGGGAAAAACAGTGATCGTGAATGACTATTTCTGTTCAGTCTTCACTGTGGAAGCGCATGGGCAGCGCCCACAGCTAGAATTTAAAGGAACGGAGGAAAGGGATGTAAACTTCAGTCTGTTCACAGAAGAGAGGTTTCTAGAAGAGCTTGCAAAACTCAAGGTAGACAAAGCCATGGGTTCAGATGGCATACATCCCAGGTTTTTAAGGGACCTGAGAATTGCACTGGCAGCCCTGTTCAGAGAGTCCCTAGACACTGGAGTGGTCCCAGAGGACTGAAGAAGGGCAAATGTTGTCCCTCTTCACAAGAATGGGAGTCAAAAAGATGCAGGGAACTACAGACCAGTTAGTCTAACCTCTGTAGTAGGAAAGATAATGGAGACACTCCTCTAGGAAAGAATAGTGGAGTACCTAGAAATCATGGGGATGTTGGATCCCAGGCAACATAGTTTCACCACAGGATGGTCCTGTCAGACTAACCTAATAGATTTATTTGACTGGGTGACAAAGGCAGTATACATTGCCTACCTAGATTTCAGCAAAGCCTTTGACATGATAGAAATGTTCAAATATCTCAAGGGCAAGAACAAGGTGGAAGGGGACAACTTATTCCAGTTTAAAAGTAGTGCCAGAACAAGAGGGCATGATATGAGACTGATGGGTGGCTGCACAAGGGATATTGTCAGGAAGTTCTTTTTTACAGAGAGGGTGGTGGATGCATGGAATAGCCCTCCCCAGGAAGCGGTGGCCACCTGTATGGTGGCAGGCTTCAAACATGCATGGGACAGGAATAAAGGAATATTAGAGATGGGATGAAAAAGCTAGTGACCAGATAGAGTGACTGGCCGCTTCATTAGGTAGCATAAATGGGCAGACTAGATGGGCCTGGTGGCCCTTTTCTGCCGACAGTATCTATGTATCTATACTTCCTCAAAATATTTAGTTTTTAACTAGATAAACACGCCAGACAACTACTTGTATATTTTCAGGTACAACCCAGGATATTACCACAGAAAAACACAGGAAAAACAAGTTATAAAAAGGATCAGATCACAAAAGGGTAACGTAGCCTACAGTACAAGTAAAAGTTATACAGTAACCAAGAGAGACAGAAAAGACATCTGTTTAGTAGTAATAAAACTATCAGGTAAACAGCCCAGTAAAGTAAATAGTGACAAGATACACCGTCAGCCCAGTTACATTAATCAGAAGTACATACACAGTAATAACCTTACACAGAATAGCGCATGGCATGGACTTTGCCAGGGGGAATAAAGAAGTTGCCACAGTTGACACATTATGCTAAATAAAAATGAACTGCAGTGTAAAAATGTAAACAGGTGAAGCATGAGGGATAGGACAAATGCAGTTACAGGCTGAGGTCATAAACAGATGGCCAGAAAGGGCATTTCTAAAAAAGTATTGGGAGGTGGAGTCACAGACCAGCAATGGGAGAGAATTCCACAGTCTAGGAGTAAAGATCTGGTCCTCCATACTGATGTTCACTTTACAGACTACCAACAGGTGTTTGTCATTAGACCTTGCGCCCCACAACCACTGTAATCAATAAATGTTATTCTCCATCCTGCCTCCCTCTGGCAGATCAAGACATGAAGTCTCAGCAAGTGGCTGGCCATGGCCATGCAGAAGTCACCAAGGCACGGAGTAAGAGAAGCAGAGCAAGAAAACCATGCTGGTTGAACAGCGAGGTTTTGAAGGTGGTGAGGGCAAAACGAGTGGCTCACCACAGGTTTAGGAGGACAGGGAAGGAAGTGGACAGGGAGGAATATGCAAGATGGTCCAGGGAGGTGACCAAAATGTGAGAGAAGCCAAGGCCCAGAGGGAGCTGAGATTAGCACAGGGAATTAATGGGGTTGGGGAAGACTTCTTCAGATACATCAGGGAGAAAAGAAAGTGCAAGGAGACAATAGTGATGATAAAAGGGTGGGAGTGGACAGAAAAGGGGAGGAGCAGGCAGAATCACTGAATGAATACTTTTGTTCCGTGTTCACGGAAGAAAAAGGGGGACTGCTACCAGCATGGGCTGGGAGAGGTGAGAGAGGAGGCGACAGATGGAAGAATTGAGGCAAGTAGAGTCCTAGAGGGACTGAGGGCACTGAAGGTAGACAAGGCACCAGGGCCAGATGGTATCCACCCCAGGGTGCTAAGGGAGATGGCGGAGGTGTTGGCGGAGCCACTGGTGGATCTGTACAGCACCTCACTGGAGTCGGGATGTGTGCCACTGGACTGGAGGATGGCACATGTAGTGCCATTACACAAGAGCGGGCCAAGGGATGAACCGGGTAATTATCGTCCGGTAAGTCTTACATCCATAGTGTGCAAACTCATGGAAACGATACTAAAGGAAAGACTGGTGTCATACCTGGAGGACAATGGCCTCCAGGATATGAGGCAGCATGGGTTTGTTTCAGGGAAGTTTTGTCAAACCAACCTGATACAATATTATGACTGGGTGACAGGTGAACTGGATAGAGATAAATGCGGTGGATGTTCTTTACAGGCTTCAGCAAGACCTTCGATTGAGTCCCCTCATAGGTAGCTTAGGGAAGCTAACTGGTGTAAGAGTAGGGGCAAAAATTATGAAATGGATTACAAGCTGGCTGAGTGGAAGGCTGCAGCGGGTGGTGGTGGTGAGAGGGGAGCTCTCAACTCCAAGGCCGGTGACAAGTGGGGTGCCACAGGGCTCTGTGTTGGGGCCAGTATTGTTTGGGCTCTTCATATCAGACATTGGACATTGGGTGGTGAGCAAGGTAAGTCTGTTTACTGACGACACCAAAATCAGAGCAGTGGTGGATGAAGAGGAGGGGTGGAAGCAGCTGCAGGGGGACCTAAGCAAGCTAGAGGAGTGGTCAGAGAGGTGGCAGCTGGGGTTCAATGCAAAGAAGTGTAAGGTTATGCACTTTGGGGGTGAAGAACCCAAGGAGATAATACTGGCTGAGGAGGGTTAAGCTGGGGATCACTGAGGAGGCACCTTGGGGTAATGATAACGGGGACCATGAGCAACACTGCCCAGTGCAGGAGAGCGGCTGCAAAAGTGAACAAAATGCTGGGGTGCATAGCATGGGGGTTTTCATTCAGGCGAAGTGAGGTAATCTTGCCCCTCTACAGATCACTGGTAAGGCCACACTTAGAGTATTGTGTGCAGTTTTGAAAGCCATACCTAAAGTGTGATATCAGGCTGCTGGAGGGGGTGCAGATGAGAGCAACAAAGATGATATGTGGAATGGAGGGGGGGGAGAGACTATGACAGCAGGCTGGGAGACCTCAATATGTACACCCTGGAGGATAGAAGGGATAGGGGGGACATGATAGCTACATTCAAGTATCTGAGGGGAATCAATAAGGATGGGGAGGGTCACCAGGGGGCATAGGCTAAGAATGGAGGGGGGAAGATTTAGGAAGGAAATGAGGAGACACTATTTCACAGAGAGGGTGGTAGCAAAATGGAACGCCCTGCCAGAATGGGTGGTATCATGTAAATCTGTGAACAGCTTCAAAAGGGCATGGGAACAGGGGAGAGTGAGGGTGGGGGTGGCAGTGGGATGACAATGGGGCGGGGGTTGGGGCAGCTGCAAACTAGGGGTGTTGGCTGCTCACTCGAGCAGACTTAGATGGACCGGGTGGTCTTTTTCTGCTGGCACATTCGTATGTTCGTATGATCAGTCTCAGCCATGGCCATGCTGGACATGTTGTTCAGTTCAGATCATAATCAACAACCAATCCTGGACCCAGGGTTTCACTCTTAGGAATTAAGAGCAATAGTGGGTTCCTATATGCAGTAATAGTTCAGCATCAGAAGACAACATACATAAAATATTTTCTGGCCCATGAAGGACCCATGCCAGATGACAACATTCCAGACCCAGTCTATCCCTTCCTCCTTTCAGCGTCCATGAGTTGGTCTCCAAGTTCTTTATCCTCCACTCTAATATTACTCTCCTGGAGGGGCAACAAAGTGTTGATGGCTTCTGCCACTTCAGTCAGTTGTTTGGTACTCTGCGCTGATTAGGAAAATGGTTCTGGAGTTGGGGTGTGTGCCCAAATGCCTCCACCTGAGGGTAAATATTAGGAGGGACTTCTACACCTTCTCCACTCCTCTCTGCATTTTTTCCTCTTCTGCCATGCACCATAAATGTGACTCACCTTTTAACCCCTTCCACCTATCTTTCTCCCCTCAGGTCATGACTAGCACTGGAAGTCCCAGAGAACCTTTCTGCAGAGTACAAAAGGAGTCTGTCAGAGAAGGGGGGACACTGATTAAGCCCTTGGCACAGAGACACATGCCATCCCCTTTTGCTTAACCTCAGCAGCCCAGCAGAATTACTGACCTCACACTAATGTTACAGCACCTACCCTTTATTTAGGTTGGTGTGTGTGGCATCCCTTGTAGGCAAACTGAGGCAGTGTCATCCCTTTACACCACAGTGGCACCAAGCACTGCAAAGAATAAGCAGCATTGAGCATCCTTTGAAGTACTTGGCCACCACTGTGTGACAGGATGGAACAGGACCCTGTCCCTTTTGTTATGGAGAAAGTGTTTAAATGCAAGGATCTTTCCTTTACTGTCTCTTCTCTGTCTGGTTGTACAACCCAATTTTCCTGTGAGACTTAGGATTTGATCACCCCGACAATCTCGCAATTCTTTGCCTTTCACTGTCTCTTAGTTTTCTCTTGCTGTCTATTTTTCTCCCTTGCATATCTATAGCTGCTAATATAAAAATATGTGCAAATCATTGTATGGAAATGTAACTGATATTGGGATCTCAATGTTTAAAAAATGTAATAGGTTACTGTACAGCTCTTGGGTTAAACCTCAGACACAGGAACAGACAGAACAATTGGTTATACCACAGAAGTATAGAGCAGAGTTATTACAGATAGCACATGATTGTCCAATGGCTGGGCACTCAGGGAGGGATTACACCTTGGCCAGATTGCTGTATAGATTTTATTGGCCTGGAATTCATGGAGATGTTGCTACTTATTGTAATTCCTGTGCTGAGTGTCAGAAAGTAGCCCCAGTCACTAGAAAAGACGAGGTGCCCCTACCCTTGATAGACGTGCCTTTTGAGAGAATTGCAGTGGATGTGGTTGATCCTTTAGAAAAAAGTAAAAAAGGGTAATAGATTTATCCTGGTAGTATGCGACTATGCTACTCGATACCCCGAAGCAGTTGCATTGTGAACTGTTACAGCCCCAAAGGTTGCAGCTGAGCTTGCCAAAATTTTCAGCAGATTGGGCATACCTAAAGGAATTATTACTGATCAGGGTAGTAATTTTGGTGCTGCATTGCTTAAGGAGCTGTACAGACTGCTAGGTATCACTGCCATAAGAACCTCTCCCTATCTCCCTCAGACAGACAGTCCTGTTGAGCGTTTTAACAAAACCCTAAAACGCATGTTAAAAAGGTTTGTAAAAGAGGAAGGGAAAGACTGGAACCAGTACTTGCCTTACCTACTTTTTGCTTACAGAGAAGTGCCACAGGATCAACAGGGTTTTCACTGTTTGAAATGCTGTATGGTAGGCAGCCAAGAGGGCCACTGGATGTGATAAAAGAAATGTGGGAAAATAACCCCACTCAGAAACAATCTATAACTTCTTATATGTGTGCCCTAAGAAAGAAGCCGGCAAAGTATGTTGAAATTGCCCATAGTAATCAGGAAGAGGCTCAAAACCAACAGAAGGTATATTATGACCATGGAGTAAAAGAAAAACTTTTCGAGCCAGGTTTCCCACAACAGAATCTAAACTGTTAATGAAGTGGCAAGTTAACTATGAGATTGAGACCCCTGACAGGAAAAATTCTACTGAGATATATCGTGCTAACCTCCTCAAGAAATGGGTTGAAAAATTGCCAAAAGCTGCTTTGCTAGTTTTACCAGAAACTGTTAAGGAAGATATTGATGTAGCTTATGATAGACTGGAACAAACTGTAAATGCTGATGCTGTAAAGGTGAACATATCCTTAACCTCAGAACAAACTGCAGACATTCATAACGTGCTAGACATTTAACAGTGCTTTTACCACGGTACCAGGCCGAGCAAAAGGGGTTGAGCATGTCATAGTGACAAGGAACGCTTGTCCTATTAGACAAAAATACATAGGGCAGGATTCACAAAACAGATGCGCCTGGTGCATCTCAGATTTGCTGGCACAAGTCAGAAATGCACCGGAAGGCGATTCAGGTACAGGGAGGAAGCACCAGTGCAAATGAGATGCCGTGCGCCCAAAGACATGCGCCAAAGGCGCAACATAATAACATGCTGGACATGTACAGGGGCATACCCATGCATACACCACGCATCCCTATCCACAGAGCGAAACCAAGGAACAGCAATGGAGCAACTCCAGCACAAAGCCAAGATGTGCCCTAGAAAGATAAGTACAAAAGAAGGAGACTTAAATCCAGCGCACCAGCAGGCCGTCAATGGAACGACAACAGCAGGACACACACAGAGGGGAAATCAAAACAGAGGGAGAGGCACAGACAGCAAACCACACCACAGGGTGACAGCAACAGAGGGGATGAACCCAGCAGCAGTCGCCATTGCTGGTGCCCTAATGAGGAGGAGGAGGCAGGGTGCCAGAAGTAACCGTAGGTGGCCAGCCCCATGGTGGTACCGTGCCCGGCTGTCCGAGCAGCTGACAGAGGTGGAGACAGTCGGGTGCTACCGCCTCAACAGGGCCATGCTGAGGCAGCTGTGTGAGCTGTACCATGATGTGATGCAGGCACCCACTGCACGAGGACACGCCATCAGGGTGGAGACCAAGGTGACAACGGTCATGTGCCTGCTCACCACGGGAACCTTCCATAGACCTACAGGGAACACCACTGGCATATCACAGGCCTCAACGTCCCACCTCTTCACACAGTTCCTCACCGCACTGCTACCGCATGCTTTGGAATACATCAGATTCCCCAGCACACAGGCAGAGCGGACAGAAGCCATGCAGGGGTTCCACAGGGTGGCATGCATGCCAGGTGTCATAGGGGCCATTGACTGCACCCATGTGGCAATCCACGCACCACCTGGTGAGGAGGACATCACATACATGACTCGGAAGGGGTACCACTCAGTGAACTGCCAGGTAGTGTGTGATGCCACAGGGTGCATCACCAATGTCTGCGCCACACACCCTGGCAGCGCACATGATGCATACATATGGCACCAGTCAGCGCTCTGTGCAAGGTTCGAGGCTGGGGACATCCAAACTGGACACCTGTTAGGTACATGTGACGGTGCCAGCAGCCCAGGGGGGCCACCATGCCCAGGACACCTGGGGTGGGCTGTGGGTGGGAGACCACAGGCATGAGGGCACTGGGCCAGCAGGGATGTGGAACGATGCTGGGGCAGCTGCAGGGTGGCATGGTCCTGATGTGTGCCACAGGATGGATGGGGGCAGGCAGGGGCAGGGGAAGGGGATGCAGGACTGCCAGGCATGTGGCAGCATGGGTGGGGGGGCAGGACAGGGGTGCACAAGACAGGATGGGATCGGGTCACACGCCACAGTGTAACACCATGTACTAATGGAGGCACATATACCCCCACAGGTGATGCTGCATACCCATTGCGTCCCTGGCTCGTCACCCCATCCGACGACCCGGAACAGTGGCAGAGGAACGCTACAATGAGGCACACATTGTGATACATGCCATCATCGAGCATGTCTTCGGCATGCTGAAGATGTGTTTCTGGTGCCTGTGCTGGTCATGCGGTGCCCTACAGTACAGCTCTGAGAAGACCTGTGGCATATTCCTGGCCTGTTGTATGCTACACAACATAGCCCAAGACCATGGGATACCTGCCGAAGCCGGCGAGGGCAACAGTTCCAGGGAGGAGGAGGGGGTGAGGGAGGGTGCAGCAGGGGCACACCCAGAGGAACATGGAGCCGACGGCGGACACGGGTGCAGGGATCCAAAGCTGGTGGCCAGGGCATGGGTATACCTCACCAGAGTGGTGTAAGAACACTTTGGGACACGCAGGTGAGTGTGCAGGATGGTACATGTGCAGGTGTGGGCACCACAGTGTAGGGACATCATGGCGGGGGCATGGCAGGCACCGTATGCCACACCGGGGTGCACAGGCAGGTGCATGCACACGGTGAGGGACACACACACACTCTTTCCCCATGCATGCACCACACCAGAACCACACAGGCCACGCCCACACCATCACAGGTCAGTGTGCACTGCGGCTGGCACATAGGCACTGCATGCACCGTAATGCATTCATTATATCCATGACACATTGCATGACTGCAGCACACACAAACACACAGGTGCACAGGTGACACTGGGGTGTGCCAGGGCAACCGTGTGGCCGGAGATCACCACACACAGTGTCACTGGCACTACTCACAGGGCAGCCAGTGTGTACAACCATGCCACCCACCATCACAGGTCCCTGGGCATGGACATCACAGGGCCACACTATGACCGCCACAGACATGCGGGTGGCCTCTGCCATGGCTGCTGGTGATAGGGGTGCCACCACCAGCCACAGCGAGTGTCCCCAGGGACCCCATAGGGGTGCTGCACTGAGACCATGACCGGGTGCTCAGTGGGTGGCCGATCCACACCCCCCGGCTGAGCTGTAGCCAGTGGCGATGGGGTTAGCAGCAGGGGGCCAAGCTGATCCTGTTGTCAGGGTGTCCAGGACATGCTCCTGGGAGTCCAACTGGATGCACGCTGTCTGTGGTGTGCTGTGGATGCAGCCACTGCCTCTGCAATGGCTGCTATCCGCTCCATGGCTGCGGTCATGCCCACTCACATAAGGCGTGTCTCAGCCAGCATCTGCGCACACCCCGCTGCCACGGACTCATGCTCCTGGACCATGACAGCCCGGTGGCTCCGGAACTCTGCCTGGAGTGCCTCCTGATTGTCCACAGTTGCCTGCAACAGGTCAATGTAGACACCCTTGTCATCAGCGGGCGATGCGGCATGGGGGTGGCACTGCCAAACTGGGGAATGGGCAGCCTCACCAGGGTCATCCACGCGCGGTGGACACACCCTGTCAGGCTGTGCTGTGTGCGTATCATGGCTGGGCATGGTTACCTGCTGTCCATGCATGTCATCCAGTAGTCCCACTTTAGTAGGTGTGTGCTCACTGGTGCCCTGCTGGGATGTCACTGACACTGCCAGCACTGTGCTGGGCAGCGGTGTAAGGGGCACGACACACACATTTCCAGGCATATGTGCCACTGCTGCACCAGTGTCCAGCACAGTGGGAACACCGTTGGCACCCAGGGTCCCGTGCACAGGTGGCCCTGCGCTGTGTACACTGCAGTCGCCCATGGCAGTGGTGCTGCTGATGGTGTAACATGCATTGGTGCTAATGCCCTCACCCTGCAATCCACTGGCAAGCACGATGTGTACAACCGCTATGTCCACCACTTCCTCTGGGTCACCATCAGACAACCCAGCCAGGCCCCCCAACCATGAGATGTACCCACCTGCAGTACCGCCATCGCTGGTGGAGGGCTCTGCAGGGCCCTCCATCACAGGTACCGTGACCAGTGGTGTGTGGAGCATGGACAGTGCAGGTGCAGACATGCCCACGTCACTGTCAACGGTCCCATGGGGTGGGCCTGCATCATTGCTTATGGGGGCTGCACAGTCAGCCACGGCCACACCATGGAGTCACGATGGAGCTGTGGAAGAGAGAAAGGGAGATGTGGTTAATGCACAGGACGCACATGGCACAATGCACAGTCAGCCACACACCGCCGGGTATGCACGCCTGTCCATGGCGGGTTCGGACAGGTTGCACAGCTACTCACCATGCTGCAAAGGGCTGCCCCATCTGGAAGCCACCCCCAGGGACACCATGCATGGATGTCCCTGACACACTGGTGGCCAGGAGGGCCTCGTTAGGGCTGAACTGTGCCACCGAGCCAGGTCCTCCCCCTGTCCACCGCAGGGAGGCCTGGATGCTGGCCACCCTCTCCTTGGCCCTCATTCCAATGCTTCCTGCACTCCTGCACTGTGAGGTTGTATGGTGTGACTGCGTTCACATGCTAGGCCATCTCCTCCCAGCCCACTGCACGCGCCGTCCTGCTGCCACCCCTGCCAGTGAGTACATCCCGGCATAGATGGCATGCCTCAATGAGTGCCTTCTCCTCATCTAGTGTGAAGTTTGGTCACCGCCTGCCAGTGGCACCTGACTCCTCGAACATTCAACACAGTGTGGGTAGAAGCAGCCTTGTGTCAGACCCGCCCAGGTGTACACACAGTCCCACACCCAGCTCCCACTGTCTGCACGCTCACCATAGTCTGTGGTGCCGGTGGCCTATGCCGTGGTCCACATGTGTGCTGCCTGGCACAGGTGGACATGCACCATGGTGTGCGGTCCATGAGGGACGGTGCATGCATCACACAAGGCACCCAGGACGTGGCAGGGGTACCATGGCAGTGTCAGTGGCTCAGTAGGTAGCACACTTGTCTTTGAGGCCAGGAGATCAGAGGGCTGTGGGTTCAGTTCCCACGTCTGGCACTTGGGTTAATATCCCAGTACCGACACTGTAGTGCAGCATGAGAGTGGTGCTGCACTTCTCTGAGGTGCCATCTTTCGGATGAGACGTTAAACCGAGGTCCCTTCTGCCTGGATTGGTGGTAGTTCAGGTGGATGTTAAAGATCCCATGGCACTTATAAAAAAGAGTAGGGGGATTTTATTGAAAGAATGGACTTCATTACATAAAATACAATAAACAATCAAACAAAGATCAGCATACAAAAAATGGAGAAAGCGAAAAAAAAACCCAGTCAGTTAGCCCATGTAGTACAATTAATCCAATAACTCAGAAATTGTTCATTTGGTCGATTAGTGGAGTCATATTTCATAAGTCTATCCACTGCTTTACAAACAGTGGCAACCAATTCCGCAGGAGGAATGCTTTTCTGTTGCAGAATCCAAAGGCACCTAGATTGCCATATATGAAATCTCAAAATGCACAATATAACATAAATAGTTGCACTATGATATTTAACAAAAGTATTAGGGAAAGGGCCAAACATAACCGTAGAATAATCAAGGGACCGAAATTCAGGAACCTTCCAGTAATCCGCCAGTAAGTCCCAGAATGGTTTAACATAAGAACATTCTAAAAATAAATGACATTGAGTTTCTAGAATTTGAATACAAGCAGGCCTAGGGCAATACCTTTCCGATAACTGTTTATGTTTACTATTGCCCTTAACTGCTAATTTACCATAGTTTCCTAACCATACACAATCCCATGCATAAAGTGGAATACGCTTATTCTAAGGAACTGTAAAATAACCGCCTGCCTGTCCGGCGGGCAATCTGGGAACAGCACCTCAGAGGTTCGTTCCAAGGAGAGTATATGTTTATACAATTTCTTCCTGTCATAAGTCTGCAACAACTGCATGGTAACCTCCCATTTGATAAGCTGCTTCATACATTCTTTCATATATATTGGTAACTCTACCAGCCTGGATAATAATCTAGGTTTCTTCTCCTGCCAACCTGATCTACATAGGCTAATCCAATGCTCCATGAAAGGTCTCCAAATAAGCCACCCAGGTTTTAAGACTGATCCCAAATTACATGTAAAAAAAAAAAGGCTTAAAAAAAGCAATAGGGTGGATCATAGATACCCCACCTTCAGCAATAGGAAGATAAGTAAATTCTCTTTTAAGAGGGTTTAGTCGGAACATCCAGAACGCATGGAAAAAAACACTAAAAAGCTGCGTCCACAGACGAGAGGGGGCGGAAAAATACAACTAACATATAGAAAAACAGGAATTAAGAGTGTTTTAATCAATAAAATCCATTTTTTCCTGGAGAGTGGCATGCCTTTCCATTCCCACACTAGTCTGAATCCCTTGGCTAATGCCATGTCCCAATTGTATCCAGCCATATCCCCTGGGCCAAAAAACACCCCCAGGATTTTAATAGGTGCTCTGGATACTGAGATCCCAGCCATACTTCCATTCTCAGGCACTGGTGTGGTGCCTATAACAATGCCAGTACACTTACTGTAATTGATTCCGGAACCAGAAATACTTAAAAAAAGGCGAATGGATTCTTGCAACGCCGATACGGAAAAATGAGGGGGTAATAATAAAACTAAGTCATCTGCATAAGCCAATACTTGCTGTGATGGCCTATCTGGGAACACATCAAGACCCCGTATTGCTGTGTTTGCTTGCAACAATCTAATAAAAATATCAATAGAAAAGGCATATAAGGTAGGACTCAGTGGAAAACCTTGTCTAACTCCCTTCGTAAGAGCCAGCTTCTTTCCCAACCATCCATTAACATTAGGTATAAATACTGCTCCCTTATACATAGCAGAGATCCAAAAAACAAATGTGTCTGGCAACCCAAAGGCTTTCAATACCAAAAAAAGAAAGTTGTGAGAGACTCGATCAAAGGCTTTCTCTTGATCTAGTCCAAAAGCAAACCCCTGCAATTGTCCAAGGTCCCCTCTACAAAAAACCTCTCTAAGGTATATTAGATTATCCTGTTGTTTTCTGCCCTTAACCACACAGGTCTGTGCAGGATGAAGTAGTAGTGGAGTGATCCTGGCCAAAAGGATTTTACTAAGAATTTTCATGTCAGTATTTAAGAGGCTAAGTGGACGCCAATTACCAATATCTATTTTATTCTCTTTTTTATAAATAAGAAGCAGTATCGCCTCTCTCATAGAGGGGGCATAAGATCCAGAATGTAAAACATGATTAAAAAGAATAACCAAAACTGGGCCGATGGTCTGTAAAAAGGTTTTATAAAACCCAGCACTGAGACCATCTGTGCCCGGGGCCGCGTGAGAGGTCAACATACACACTGCAGATTGTACTTCTTCCAAAGTAATATCCACTGTTAGTGCCTGCTGTTGATCCCTTGATAAACCTGGTAACTGTAACCCATGTAAAATGTTGTTAATGGTATTATCATCCAAAATAGCATCTGGAGCCAAACAAGAGGATAAATAGTGTTCTACTACATGCAGAAGTTTGTGTGGGTCACTCACAAGGTGTCCCGTCTCATCAGTGAGGGAGGTAATAAGTCTTGAATTTACTCTGTTCTGACTTTCTTTGAACGGATCCAAAGAATGTTTAGACAGTCGTGTGCCAAATCTCAACTCTTGATCCAAAGACCTCCCCCTGTTATACTGTAAATCCACCATTTGTCTTTTCAAAGTAGCAATATGAGCACTATAATTATGTGTCGTTGTCTCAGTAAGTGATATCAGACGTTGTAAATGGTGTCTGAGCTTTAAATATCCCATGTAGTCTTTCTGGGTTTTAACTCGAGCCTGATGTTGGAAAAAAATGTTTCCAACCCAGTTTGGTATCCTCCCACCACTCTAAGATGGAATCATAGCATTCCACAACAGACACCTGGGCTGCCCAGTCTCTCAACCTTAACTTTTTAAGGGCATATTCCTCCAATAAACTTTCATTCAATCTCCAAATGTTCTTCTGACATCTCAGGGCCCCATTCCAAGAAATAGAAACTGTAAGGATATTATGATCTGAAAATTCTATAGGTCTAGAGGAGGCCTAACTATATGTAAAACTGCTGATACAAAAACAAAAGCTATCCTCGTCCGAAGGACACCCCGAAAATAGGTAACCCCCCCATAGGATATAAAACCCTGTAAGCATCTACTAAATGAGCCGTAAACACTACTTTATGTAAAACAACTGAATCACAAAACATTTTGTCAGTTTGGAGACCTCTATCAGCAGTCGATAAAGCACAATTAAAATCACCTAACCAAATTACTAATCGAGAAGTATGTAAATATGGCTGGACCTCTTTAAAAAGAGCTATCCGTTGAGCTTTTGTTTGTGGGGCATATACAGTAAGAATCCGAAATCTAGCTGTATGAATAGAGATATCCAAACATAATGCCCTCCCAGGGTGAATATCCACTAATCTGGACACAGAAACTGCAGAATTAAAAAACAAGATACCCAAACCATCACAGGGGTCCTCCCTATAGACCAGAATGATGGGCCCAAAGTCCAACTATGAGAAGCATGTTGGAGTTCCTGAGAGGTCTTCGGTCGGATGTCTTGTAGACAAATAACATCCAAATCAAAAGTTTTAAGGAGTGAAAAAAAAACAATATGCTTCTTCACACCCTTCAAACCATTGACATTTACTGTGGAAATCTTTAAAGAAGACATATCAGGAAAAAAAAGAAGGGAAAATCAGAAAAAGACAAAAAACAAAGGGAGAACCTCAGGGGGGTTTACCCAGTTGCCTACGTCTTGTTCGTTTAGCAATAGAATCATCTATTCTGTTTTCTGAATCAGTGTTAGAAACAACCGACAAGGAGTCTGTGTCATCCCCTGAATCCCCACCCATATAGTCCTCTAGGGGGGAAAAACATTCCCTAATTTAACTGGCTCTCTCTGGGCAATAGTTGTGAGAGGGGCTTAAGTTCTGACATAGCTTTACCACGTCTGTTCCTTTTCCTAGGTTGTACAGTC
This sequence comes from Neoceratodus forsteri, assembly GCA_016271365.2. NCBI lineage: Eukaryota > Metazoa > Chordata > Ceratodontiformes > Ceratodontidae > Neoceratodus > Neoceratodus forsteri. The sequence continues at coordinate 687,732,938 of CM057459.1, read as the reverse complement.
TTGAATGGGGCTTCAGATGGGGGGGGCATGTGAGCCACAGGGTCCTCCACAGACAGGTCAACAGAAGGAACAGTAAGTGAAGGCAATTCTGCTTCTACTTTTGCACTGGAGGGAGTAACGTCCATCGTGTCAATGAGGCTGGCTCGGCGAGGAACTGCCAGGGCTGGAACCTGAACAGAGTCTGATGCCTGCGGCACAGCTTTGTCAGATTTCTGGGAAAAAGTCCGCTGTACCTGAGTAATAAGTCCGTCATGGGAGGGACAGTCAGCTCTATTGTGCGAGGCCCAAGGACATCGCCCATAGGCATGACCAGTCTGTTCACATAGGTTGCATTTAAAAAGGTTCAGGCAAGTGGAAGCCAAGTGCCCATACTCCAGACAATGATTGCACTTAGAGGTGTCACAGGCCGAACTTAGATGAAGGCGGGAACCACACTTAAAACAGGATCTGGGTTGCCCAACATAGAAGATGGACCCCCGATCTTTCCCGAGAAAGAACACACTAGGTAGATGGACTGGTCCAGAATTAGTAGAGAAAAGTTTTACTTTAACCTTCCAACTGCCATCCCATATTTTTTCACTATCCAAAGTGGGAGTAGGCCTCCCTAAAATTTCACATCTCTTACGTAACCAAAATAGGATGTCTTCAATATTTACACCTTCATTCTTAAATAAGATAGTGATGGTTTTAATCAAGGGTTTTGTGAGTGGAATGGCCTGAAACGGAACCCATAAAGGGTCATTCTTAAGGGTCTCATATTGTGCCCAAAACCTATCAAGATTTGAGACAAGTTTAAAACTAACATCGTAGTTTCCATTCCCTAACGAAATTAATGCAAAAATTTCCAAAGAGAAATATTTCATGGACTGTTTTAACAAAGTCCAAGCTATAAATAATCTATCTGGAGTTTGTTCTAAGCCCCCCTTATATAGTAAGCGAACTGCGTTCCTTCGAGGAGCAGGCTCCCCAGTTGGCTGGAATAAATCAGCCAGGCGAAACAAGGGAGCTTTAGGGGACAAAACCTGATTGTCAGCCCTGAGAACTGAGTTAGACCCCTCCCAACTGCAGATGGTAAGCCCTTATCCTGAACAACTGGTGGGGTAGAAATATCAATAGAAGAAACAGAAACATTTGGCAATGCTACAGAAATATTACCCCGGGGTATGGTGGAGCTCTTTGAAGAACTGTCGTCGGTGGCCACAGCAGCAGATGAAGTACAACAGTTTTAGAAAGTAGGGGTCCGTTGGGTCTGGAGTCCATTGACCCAAAGCCCCAGGAATCCAACCAGCCTCTGTCAGAGCTCTTTCAGGTGACCAGGATGCACTATGTATGGCAGGGGGTTCAGGGGCTAAATCACCCCATTTCTGCGGTTTCCTACGATCCAAAAAGGAAAACATCTGCTCTGTATCAACTGGAATAGCATTCACAGAAACTGGTAGGTCTGAGACCATCCTTGTCATCCCCAGTTGAGCTTTCTTGATGGGAGAGTCTAGTGGGGCAGGAACAGCCGGAGAAACATTTGGCAGTGAGCATACCGCAGGAACACAGACTGGGTCACCAGGTAATCGAGAATCCGACGACTCCACTGGGGGAGGAAGCACGTCGACCAACTGTGCGTCGTCCGACCGGAACACAAGCTCTATCCGGTCTGAAGCATCCTGGGTCCCCTCTGAGCCTCATGCAGCACCCGTAGGTTCCGCCGATGTTCTTCACTTTGTTTTGCAAATCCTGTTTACAACGCGCAAAGCGCCCCCGGTCGACGAGAAAAGGACGGCAATGCAGGGGGCCCTCCCAAATCCAAACCAGCACTCAAAACAGGTAGGTCCGCTGAAGCGGACGTAATATCCATTGTCATATCCATACCATGCACTTGAGAAAAGTCAGCAATCACCATCGCTACATCTATGGCCTCCTGTGTAGACAGGACAGGAGCGGAGGCCAGAGCTCCCATCCTAGGAACGTCCTCCCTCTCTGCCACTCCCGGAGAAGTGGCCATCTTCCACAGATGGCCCGCAAGCCCCCAATGGAGAGTAGGGGAATTTCCCCGGTGTCCTAGCCAAATTTCCCTCATTCATTATAAATACCACCAACAGCTTAATCTGGTTCAGAGTCAGTTGGCATTCATCTGTATCCCCCTTCCCCGGGTCATGCCTGAAAATAGGCAGGATTTGTCTAGTGCACTTACCCGGTCAACAAAAACTAAATAAATAAATAAAAATGTAGCCACCACAGGGTATGTGACACCAACCCGTCCACCGTGTGTGTCCCAATACCCCAGCAGTGTGTGTTCCACCACCATGGTGCACCATCATACCTGGGTGCCACCACTGTGTTGGCTGCAGGGCGGAGGGGAATTGCCATGAGGTGGCATGCAGTGTTTGCACAGTGGTGGTGTGCGTGCTGGCAGCGGTGACACTGCCTGCACAGGTGTTGCACTGTGTGATGTACATACATGTGTCATGGCGCTGCATGCATCTCACAGTGCAGCCCACCCCCAGCCATCCGTACTATCCCTGTGTCCCTGTGTACTTTGTGTTGTCCTCTGTACATGTTGAACCCCCCCTGCAGTACACCACCACAGTGCGATGCTATCCATTGTGCAGCGGTGCCCAGAACATGCTGTGCTGTGTCTGTCCCAGTGACATGGTCTTCCACTGTGGCCTCAGCAGGGACCTGTCCAATGTCGCCCCGTGGATATGTCCCTGCGGTTGTACATCATGTGTTGCTGTGGTGGCCACCTGATGGTGGTCTGGTCCCACATGCGGTGTACTGGGGCACCATCAGCTGTGCACACTCCGATGCAGGTACACCGGTGTGTGCTGTAGCCCTGTGACTGTGGCAGTATACTCATCCTGTAGGCACTGACTCCTCTCAGTACCTTGGTCTCAATCTGCTGAATTGGGAGCATTTATGGCTCAGGGCATGCAAATGAGGCCTGAGCACATGTTAATCAGATGCTAATCGGCTGAGATGCCCATGCATGGATGATGAGGCTGTTTGGGGCGCATTCTCTCCGAATAGCATAATTGCTCCCAGCTCATCTCACTTTGCACGGAGCATCTGTGTGATGCGCCAATGACAATACGGCGCATTCCCAGTGCATGCGTGGTCTGGGTGGCACATCTGCATGGCTTGGGGGTAGTCCACACGGCGCACCCCCGTGCATGCATTGTACTTGTTGTACAGTGCATCTTCTGTTATGCGCCGTTCCATCATTGTCCGGTGCACTATAGCATGCTTGACAATCGCGGTGCCGCGTACCGTATCATGCAGCTTGTCCTACAATGTGCCGCCCATGTTGCATTGTCCGTCCCTCCCCACGGACCGCACACCATGCACAGTACATGTTACTGGCATATGCCGTGTTCAACATGGCGCTGGTAAGCGACCGCATGCGCCGAACATGTCCTTGCCATGCGTTATGAAGCGCGGGTGGCGGCGCATGCACGGTTATGTTGGCAGTGGCCAATAGCACATCACGTTCAGTGCGCGGTGTGCTGCATGTGTATCACTGTTACACGTGGCACATAACGGTCGGTGGACAGCGCATTCCCTGATTGCACTTTGCCACTGTATGTACACAGTGTAGGATGCCTGGAGCTGGGAGAATGGTGCCTAGGGCCATGAACTGGTCACATTTGGAGCTGCTACATCTAGTGGCACAGGTCATGGCTGTGGAGGGCCGCCTGTATGAACAGGAGGACCTCCATGAGCACAGGGCCAGGGTGTGGGCCACCATTCCTTCATGGATTGTGCAGTGTACTGGCATGCCACACACAGGTGAGCAGTACAGGCATCGCTATGGCAACCTCCAGAGGCGGGACCTGGAGAGGCTTGCACGGCTGCGGCACTGTGTATGCAGGGGTGCACTTCCATGGCCAGGTAGGTGTTCTCCGGCTGTATCCTTCTGTGGCACATGCTGTGTGTGTCTATCACTGCCCCCCGGTGCTCCTGTGCTGCTTTGCCCTGGTGCTTGTGGGGACAGGGCATGGCTTTGTGCGCCCACTTACACTGGGTGCTTCGGACACAGGCATCACTGTCTGCTGCATGGCCACGTGCCGGCAGGGTGAGGTGGCTGGGGATTTGCATCCTGCACTGTGGCAGTGTTCGCTCATGGTGCTGTGTGTTGTATTTTGCAGGTCCAGGGGCCAGGCAGCATGCTGCGGACGCTGCTAAGGGCATCGTCACTGATACATGGGTGCCAGGCCTGGTGCCCCACTAGGGGTGGGTGAGTACTGCTTTACATGATTGCAGTCTTTCTGGTGTTGTGCGGTCTGTGGTGGGTGGGGTTGTGTTCCACGTTATGGCCCCTCAGTGTGTGTTTCTTCTGTCATTTTCTGTTGGTGTCCATGATTGCCATGCTGCTCTGGGTGGTGATGGTGGTGGCACTGTGCCAATGGATGTGGATCAGAGGATCCATGTGGCCATCTGGGCAGCCCTGCACCCTCTTACATGGACTGTTTGGCACCTGTCAGCTGCCCTGCAGGGCATCGTGCTGCACCTTCCAGGCTGTGCCAGGGTGCTGCGTGGCACAGCATGGCACCGTTAGTATCCCCTGCCACTGTCTGAGGGCCTTCCTGTGTAAATAGTTGCCCTACCCTGTTCCTTGTTTCTGTCCCATTTTCCGTACTCCTACCCGTCCCTGCTGCTCCCCCTCATCCCCATCTGTGGATGTTGATGTTGTTGTTCCTTTTCTGGCATTTGATCTGTACAGTTTATATGGCCATTACATTTTATAAACATGTTTTACTCTACACCTGTGCCCGTGGGTCTGTTTGTGACGGCTCTGTGGTTGCTCCTCCTGCCCTGCTGTTTTGCTCCAGTTGTTCTGCTGGCTCCCCTGTGTGGCTGCAGGGCTGCCTGCCTGCCCTGGGGCATTTCTGGATGTGCAGATGCTTCTGCAGATGCGCCATTGTGTCCTGTGATGATTCACAGTGGTGTTGTGCTTGTTGCGTGGCATGGCGCATCCCTTTGTGAATGCCACCGCCTGGGCTCAGCTCATCTGAGATGCGCCAGGCCCATCTTCTTTGTGAATCCTGCCCATACAGTTTACCAGAGCGGTTAAGAGCTGATGTGGTTAAGGAAATACAAAAAATGAAAGAATTGGGTATCATAGAGGAGCCGAGGAGTGCTTGGTCATCTCCCATGGTAAGTGTAAACAAAAAAGAAGCGGGTGTTTTATAATCTGCCTTGATTTTAGGAAGCTTACTCAAGTGTCAGAATTTGACAGTTATCCTATGCCCAGAATATATTATTTGGTGGACAGACTGGGGAGTGCAAAGTATATCAGTACCCTCAATCTCACCAAGGGTTATGGGTACATACCTTTAGCTAAAGAATCCAGAGACAAAACTGGATTTGCCACCCCTAAAGATGCTATCATTTCACCACCATGCTATTTGGTTTACATGGTGCGCCAGCTATATTCCAATGGTACATGGATGTAATTTTATCCCCTCACACTGGTTATTGTGCTGCATAATTGGATGATGTCGTGTTGTACAGTCCAGACTGGAATAGCCTCCTGGAACACCTACGAGCAGTTATCCAAGCTATCAAAAATGAAGGTCTGACTATTTTCTTTTTTTTCCAATTTTGTTTATTCTCCTACCTCTCTGGGGCATCTCTCAGACATCCACACTCAGCTGAGGCACTGTACCTGAACCGATCCCTGACTGCAACACCTGTATCAGGATTCCGGGCTCTCCTGCCTCCTTAGAGAGGCCCCAGAATCCCCAGGGGGAGTGTCGGCAATGCAGCCGACACTGAGCATGTGGGCCTGAGCTCCTGGTGGTGCCATCATCTCACCCGGGAGATTGGGACTTTTTTGTAGTAGTTACTCCCCTTTACCCTCCCTCCCTGCAGAGCCCAAGCATGCAACGACACCAGGAACATCTGTCACGGCTCTGCATCTCCACTACTTAGCTCTGAATGTTGCAGTGCATCCAGTTTCCACCATGGGCCGCTGCAGTGCCAGGCTGTCCCTGGATCCCTCCCCAAAAGAGGAGAGCAGTCCTCCGGATGCTCGATCCTCTCTCTCCCCCTGCCAACCCCCAGTGGCCCGGGCTCATTTCCAAACCTGGAGTGGCGCAAAGTGTGGTGTCCAGTGCGTCAACCCTCAATGCCACTGGGCTGGCTGCAGGTCTGACTATTAATCCTAGCAAATGTGCATGCAGGAAACCAGATATTTGGGCTATGTGTTGGGAAATGGAGAGGTTAAGCCAGAGGTTTCTGAAATAGAAACTGTAGCTAACAGCCCTGTACCTAAAACAAAGAAACATGTCAAGTCATTTTTAGGGCTGGCTGCTTATTATTGGAGATTTTATTTATTTATTGAATTTTGTTGACCTGGTAGGCCTGCTGAAACTAGAAGTCCCCTTCTCAGGAACGACCCGGGGGGAGGGGAGATACAGATGGTTACCAACTGAAATTGAACCAGATTAAGCTGTTGGTGGTATTTTTAGTGAATGGGGGAAATTTGGCCAGGGCACCGGGGAAATTCCCCATCTCTGCTGTAGGGGAACCCTTGGCAGTCTTTCATCAAGATGGCTGCCATCTAGGAGGCTGGAGATGGAAGCCAGGGTGCTCCTGGCTCTCCCCTACAAGCTTCTGCTCCTATCGCTAATATCTTCTTGGATGGAGACACCGAGGTTGTGTCTCTAAATATTTCCAGAACTACAGATGCTGTCAGTGTGAATTTAACTTCTTCAGGACAACTTTCTACTACTCATGAGCACCTGGACCAAGAGTTGCAATGTTCTGTTATGGCTGACCCTGCATATTCTATGCTATCTGAAGGACAGTTACGGGTAATGATGACTGCACAGCACAGACTCTTTGTACAGCAGCTTTTGCGAGAGGACTCATCAATGCCATCTAATTTACCTGTCAATGCTTGTTCTCCTTCAGAGTTGCAGGACAGTATGAGCGTAACGCTTACAGTTGATTCCCTGTTTCTGGTGTTGTTGGCTGGTGAGGTGCTCCCTATGTCTTCACATATGCATGATGGCTGGTGTACCAGCTCTCAGTCTCCTTCGGTATGGTCTCCTGAGGTTGCTCTCTGAGTGGTGGGTTGGTCAGCCTCGACCACTGAACCGGGCTGGAAGTCCCCGGGTCCTGTCAGTGCCGCTGACATCATTGCGGTGGCTCAGATGACTTCAGGTACTTTGGAGGTCCTTGCTTTGCCGGCTGACACTGACAAACTAGCCTCTCCTGATCCTGTACAGACTGCTACAGTCCTGGAACCTGCTCAGGGCCCCACCGTTGTTCATAGAAACATAGACTTTGACGGCAGATAAGGACCACTTGGCCCACCCAGTCTGCCCATTTCCCTACCTATTGGATAAGCTGCAGATTCTAGTTAACCAACAGCCTACTTCCTGCAACCCCCCACTATAATTGCCTTATGTCTGTCCCATGCATGTTTGAATTCCCCTACTGTTTTAGACCCCACAACCTCTCCAGGAAGGCAGTTCCATGCGTCCACCACTCTCTCCATGAAAAAGAATTTCCTCACATTACCCCTGAGCCGTCCCCCCTTGAACTTTAAATTGTGCCCCCTTGTTCTTACACATCTCTTTTTCTGAAAGATGCTACCCTTCTGGACTTTGTTGATTCCCCTGAGGTACTTAAAAGTTTCTATCATGTCCCCCCATCCCTCCTTTCATCAAGGGTATACATATTAAGCTCTCTCAGTCTCTCTCATATGGTTTCTGATGTAGACCCTGCACCATTTTAGTTGCCCTCCTCTGGACTGCTTCCATCCTGTCTATGTCCTTGCGTAGATGAAGTCTCTAAAACTGCACGCAGTACTCCAGATGGGGTCTCACCAACTGTCTGTGCATCTGTTCGTCCTGCTCCTACATCTGCAGAACATTCCTTTTCTGAGGACGATATCACTCTCCCCCCGGTTAACTGACATCAGGAATCTCGACCGGTAGATGAGACTTCAGACCCTACCTCATTTCATCTTAGTGATTTATTTCGGAACATTGGTGAACCTGCACAATGCAGAAATGCCGTCAGGACGAAGTTTATGGATGACATCTCTAAAGCTCTCACCAGGAGGACTGTCCTTCATAATATGTTGTGGGACTCTTTGGGCATTGGGGCTGGGGAATTGTTTGCTTTCATTCACGTTCATGGTGAGCCCATATATGATTTAAGTTTTAAAAATGTTTATGTCTTAGAAAAATTCTGGACGGAGTATGAGTTGGTTAAATCTCAGCCTTTATGGTCCTCTTTTATGCTTATCCCTCTCACTAAACCGACAGTTAAAATTTTAACTTTGCTTTTTCGAAGTGAAGAGGTAAGCATAGCAAATGTGCAGTATTGGCTGAAGCAGCGCTGCGAACTACTCGAGACTCCGTGTCCTATTTTGGGCGAGGACCTCGTCTGGACAAGGGGCTGGAAGGTTAAGGTAAAATTGAGACAGTCTGACAAAGGTATTGTGCATTTACCAGGTAGTTTTTACATAGGTAGGGACCGTGGCCTGTGTTTTTACCCAGGCCAGCCTCGCACCTGTCATAAATGTGGAGCTAGGACCCACCTTAGTAATACTTGCGAGAAGCCTAGATGTAGCTTGTGTTTGGCCTATGGGCATGTCAGCTTGGGATGTCCCAACCCCTTGCGTTGTAATCTATGTGATGAGACGGGGCACTTCTACCATCAGTGTCCCTGGGCTGATCACAATAGGTTAGATCATCCACCCCAGGACCAAATGGCTTTGATTGATGATTCTCAAACCCAGGCCTTGAAACGCAATGAAGCTGTCCTGCTCCTTCAGACCCCCAGCCTGCTTGAGACAGGATCGGCTGAACCCCTTCTTTCTGAGCCTGTGGAGTCAATTGTAGTAGCCCCAGATTTGTCAGGTCTTCTGTCGGGTCCCTCCCAGGACTCTACCTTGAATCCTATGCTGCCCCCCTTCCCGATTTCACCTCAGGAGGACAGGCCCTTTCAGGTGGTTGCTCCTGCGCAGCGAGGGAGAGGGAAAAGGAAAGGCCAAGGTCATGTTACACAACCTCCCATGTTGACTAGGAATAGATACAATGCTCTGCACAAGAGAAAACAATGGGGGGACACGGAGGGGGAAGAGGCTGATTCTGACTCCTCTCAGGCCTCATCCAAAATGGATTATTCTTCGGATTCTCAGCCTGATCCATCCCCTTCTAAAAAGGCCCCTGGAGTGACTTGAATGGGACTGAATTGACTGTTTCCTTTTGCCTTTCCTTCACATGCCTTTAGGGTCTTCCTTCTGCTGTTTAACTCTTAACATGTGTAGTTTGAAATCCTATAGAAAACAACTTACCACTCTGCAGTTTTTAATGGATTTAGGCCAAGACATTTATTTTCTCCAGGATACACGTTTGAAAAGTAGACATGATTTCAGTCAAGTGAGCAACAGATGGACTAAAGGATCTTCCTTTTGGTCCATGGGGGAAGACAGGTGTGATGGCCTGGGCAGTTTATTCACAGGATTTGATTTCCAGGTCACTAGACTTGTTGACATCTTCCCCAGCAGAGCTCTGCTCTTGGATTGCACATATCAACAAACACGTATCAGGCTTATTAACGTGTATGCACTGCAGAGCATTGAGGCTCACATTGATTTATTTTGACTTTTGCAGCCATATTTATATACTAGAAGACAACTGTATATGGGCGGGGATTTTAATTGTGGGCTCACTTTGTCAGACAGGGGTGGTTCCACTCAAAAAATATTTAGTGACATGGCTGCTTTGGGAGCGCTCATTAGAGGTGCATCTCTTAAGGATGGGTATTGTGAAGTACATAATTTGGGTGCAAAGACTTTTTATAAGGGGACCCTTGCTACTCGCAGTGATTTCCTGTTTGTCTCCTAGAATGTTAAGGTACATAGTGCAGAGGTTTTGCCCTGTGAAACCTCGGACCACTTTGCACTTTTGCTCCATTGCTTTCCCCTCTGATGGTTCTTTTTCTCAATGAACTTGTTCCTGGTGGAAATTGAATACCTCTTTATTGCTGGACACACATATTTCTGCATCATGTCAAGAGCTTTTAAAGGCTCGAATTTCCATCCTGGATGCTTACCACTCTCCCCTGACTTGGTGGAAGGACACCAAGAGGGATTTAAAATATTTTTTTATACAACTGGCCAAATTTAAAACCTTGAACACCTATCTTAATTATTTACACTTGCGGCGGAAACTGTATGACACTATGTCTAGGGCATAGGAATCTGGTAAGGATCTCTCTCTCTCTCACGACATAAAGACTTTAAAATCTGATATGGAAAGTTTTCAGTATAATAGGGCATTATCTTTTACATTCAAAGCACAATCCGGTACGCAAGGCACTAAAGCATCCTTTGATATTTATAAACGTTGTGCGGTTAGGGTGGCAGCACCCAAATTGAACACCTTACTGACCCCTTGACTCATACGCTGCATGACAGTTTACCTGCAATTAAAAGAATAGCAGGCTCCTATCTGGAATTTACTTTTGGGACTCCCTCACAAGCTGCTCCTCATGCTAGTTATTTTTATGATATTCTTTTCCCTTCGGCATCGCAGGAACAGCTTGATACCCTTTTCACTCCCATCACCTTAGAGGAGGTTCGGTCTGCCATTCAGAGGCAAAAAAATATGTACTTCCCCTGGCATGGATGGCCTCCCAGCTAATTAAATCTGCATTTTGTGGATTTTTTTTCTCCTGTTTGACTTTAGTTTTTAATATCATCCTTACTACGAAATTCTGTCCCTCATCATTTTTCTGATGCGATTATGATTCTCCTTTTTAAAAAAGGAGACAGATCGGATATTAAGAATTGGAGGCCTTTAAGTCTCCTTAATCTGGATTATAAAATTTTTGCTTCTATTCTTCTTAAAAGACTCACCCCTTTAGCTGAAATCCTTATCTCTGATGTTCAAACATGTGCTGTCCCTAATCGATTCATAACCTCTAACCGATCACTTCTCAGAGATATAATGTACCTTAGCACTACTACTTCACCTTCTCTCTTAATTTCATTGGACCAGGAGAAGGCATTTGACCATGTGAATCATTCATATCCTTTTCTGACTTTATCCAGATATGATATTCCATCACAGTTTTTGGCCTGGATAAAGTTACTGTATGCCACTGCTTGGGTCCAGCCACATATAAAAGTGTCCCCTTGTGCTTCCTTTTGAAGTTTAAAGGGCATATGACAAGGGTACCCATTGAGTCCCCTGCTATATGCCTTTCAAATTGATCGCTTACTTCAGAAGTTGTTGGATAGTCCCTCCATTCCAAAGATTTTGTCAGCTTCCGGGTCGTTTTTACCTTTAGTATCTGCTTACGCTGATGACCTGTGTATTCACACAAATTCAACTTTCAGAGAAGATGACCTCCTCTCCCTTTTACGGAGTTTTGAATCTGTCTCCGGTTCTAGACTAAATTATGGGAAAAGTACTGCTATTTTTCTCTCTTTGACAGGCACTCCTGCTGCTGATCCCCGAATGACTCACATCCCCCTTGCTACTTCTCCCATTAGAATTTTGGGACTTACTTTTGGCACCTCTGATGATGCTTCATATAATTGGGAGATGTCTCTAGATAAGGCTTCATGCATTGTTACCTCATGGAAAGGGAAACCTATAGCTAAGAGGAAGAGGGTCCTTCTTTTGAAAGCCCTGATCCTTCCTTTATTTTTACACCTGGCTGTGATTTTCCCAAAACCCTTCTCTTTAGAGGCACGGGTTTATAATGTTTTTTTTCAGGGATTCTGAGGCAGTCGCCTGAACCCTGTTAAGTGGACTTTTACTTAGCAGGATTACTGCCATGGGGGAGTCAGGATACTTAACCCTGTGTTTTTTTTTTCATTGCCTCTTTTTTAAGTCCAGTTTACCCTTTCTTATACATCACCAAGCTGAAGTTTGGCATTCTCTGACAAGGTGGTTTTCTAGATCCCTGTGTCAAGTTTGGCAGACCCACCCCCCCTTAGAAATTCCCCGGAATTGTAGGAGGTATGGTCCACCCGGTTACCTTATTCCTGTGTTTTTGAAAGCTAGACAATGGAATCTGCAAGTTCTTTTTATTTTGTCTAGTTCTCAAAAACAGTTATATCACTCCATTCTGGTTTCACACTTTTCTGATCTGTCATCATTGACAGATATTTATGGCAATGTGCTTGATTCCACTACAGTTTTTTCCCAATTGACTGACCATCGAATACCCCAGAAAACGTGGGATGTCACATGGCTCTCTTGCCATGGTAGGCTGGAAGTCCGCAGCAACCTTAAGCAGAAAGCACTGGAAGAGAGGCTTTGTCCCCAGGATACCTGTCGTACTATCCCTGAGACTATGCAGCATTTTTTTATAGATTGTCCTTTTGGCTCTCAAGTAAGGACAGCATTTCTTCATAAATGGAAAGACAAGGCTCTCCCTATATTAACATACAAAATTTTGGTATTTGGTATATATCCTTCTTCATTGAGATCTTATCATCCAAGCACATTGCGATTGATATTTGCATTATGCAGATTCTACCTGTGGCAGGCCAGATGTGCCTTTCTTTTGCAGCAGAAACTGTATACTTCTGTGCAAATTATTACTAAGATAGTTCATGGTATTAGCAAAGTTTATGACCGTAAAAAGCTTTGACTTTCTGCTGCTGTATTTCAGAAGTATTGGAATACTTGTTTATGGATACTTTGACAGAATGGGCGGGATATTCAGACTGTGCCAGAATGATGCGCAATAGAGGAGCAGGTGCAAATCCAGTGCACCATGGTGCAACGGGCGTGATATTCAAACCATGAGCAGGACAAGGTGCGCCTGTGCAATGCGGCTGAATATCGCCCCCGATGCACCATAGCGCAACGAGGAATGCGCAATGGGGCAGGGACAATGCGCAATAGCGCCCCTAGGGATGCGCAGGGACAAAGCCAGGAATCAGCTGAGCAGCAACCAGGGATGCACAAGGTGCAGAGGAGCATGCACCGAGACAGACAGCCCCAGCCCCCCAACACCCGACCAGGGCAAGGCCCCTAGAGGTGGACCCAGTAGCCCATGAGCAGCACAGCCAGACTGGTGTAAAAGGGACCACCAACCTTCGAACCACAGTGGCGAACCACCAACAGATGTGCACCAGTAGACCCCAGCCACTGGGCACGGCACCCCTGGACCATCTGCCGGCCAACAGGGACCAGGACACAATGATGGCCATGCCACGTCCCCATCCCAATGATGTCCCCCCCCCCAGGACAGTGTGTCTGAGACACCTAGCCCAGATGCATGACCAAACAGTGCATGGCAATGAAGGCAGACCACCACCCCCATGCCTATGAATCCAGTTGCCCTGGAGCGCACTGCACACCCACCACATCACCACTGTGACCACCCAATGCAGGCAGTGGGACCATCCACCAACACAACCACAACCCACACAAGGCCCTCCACCATGTCTCCAACAGAGACACAGCAAGGTGGGTGACCCAGCACCAGTACCCGAGGGAACCTGCATGTGACCAGGTCCGCCACGGATGGCACCACATGTAGGAAGGCCCCCAAACACAGGAGTAGAGCAAGGGCCCACACCCATGCACCAACCCCTGCCACAGCACCGATCCCGTCAGGCATCACAGCACCCTTCCATGGGGCATGGAGGCACATGCCATACAGGAAGCAACACAGGGCACATCCAATGCCCCCTCCGACCCGGTCCCATGGGTACCCCGGCAAGCATCCCATCAAAGCTCCGCGATAGGCACTGCCGGTGTGAATCCCATGGTGCCGTGTAACCCACAGGCCACCCGCCACCAGGCAGCCGTTGAGCCTGCCATGTAGCAGGCACCCCATGAGCCCGCACACATTGATGGCAGGCGCATGGGCCTGGGTCATCCCACAGCCACCTGTCTACCACCCGCATGCAGCGGTCCCCATGTGGCAGCCACAGACCCACAGGCACCACCCCAGTCCACATGGACAGAATGAAGGGGCATCCAGTGGCACTGCCTACAGTGGCAACAGGGCCGACAGGCCGAAAGGCATTGAGTTGGAGTGCCAGCTGCAAGGGTGCCGTGTCTGCAAGGTGAGAGGTACAGTCTGCCCCCAAAGGCATGCTGGCAGGTGAGCATGTGGTGGTGGTATCCACACGACCGCGTGGACCCCAGTGGTGCATGCAGGTGAGGCAGTGGCAGTGGCCACAGCCGTACAGGCAATGGCCACACCAACAGGGGGGCCTGGGAAAAGCCACATGCTCCACAGCCAGCATCACACAGGCAAACAGTGCACAGGGCACACCACACATGCCCTGTATTGATAGCCCATGGCCCCCACCCACACCTGTGGAGGAGCACCACCAGGCACACCCATGCCCACCCCAGCCCCACCCCACAGCAGCCATGAACCACTGCAGCAAGTCTCCATGTGCCAGCTGCAAATCAGAGGCAGACACAGATGTAAATAGAAATGTATGTATTAGTACAACAACAAGGGAACAAAACCTATTTACATATATGTACATCAGGGGAAGGTTATGGGTAGGATGCTACAAGGGGGGGTAGGGAAAAGGGGTAGGGGACGTGGGGAAAGGCAATGGTAGGGGTCAAGGGTGTGTGGGGAACAGTCCAGGTGGGGAGGGGCAAAGATGCGGGCCATCAGGCCCTAATGGTGGCCCCGGTCCTCTGCCACTGCCCTCCAGCACCTGTGGTGCCTCCTCCCGAATCCCTGGTCATGTTGCTGCAGCAGTTCAAATGTGGCCCTTGCCACCTGCAGGAGCTCCTGGAGGGTCCTCTCCACCGCCTCCCAATGATGGCTACCTAGGACAAGGAAGTGGAAACAGTATGAGTGCCTGGCCAGGATAACACAGCCCACCCAATGTGCACAGCGTGCATCAGTGACCAGCATGCAACCACCCACAGTGGGTGCGCCCACATGAGCTGCCAACCCATGTAACCACAGCCATGCAAGCCACTGCACACCATCATCACCCATGCACCCCACACCACTGCCCTGGCCATCCGGCATCATGGCAATGCAGTGTGATGGCAGTGGCACAGTCAGGCACCGAGTGCACCCACAGCCCACCCGTGACACCCGCCCACATGTGCAAGGCCACAGGACAGTACAGAGGACACCACGGGTGGTGAACAGCTGGAGAGGCCATGCGCAGAGGGGCCATGCCACACCCCCACCCCTGCAAGCCACCATGCACATATGTATAGGGGAAAATGGTACTCACCTGCATCCCGGTCGCCTTCGCGCTGCTGCCCCGCAGCACCACCCATGTTGGCTGGCCAATGCCTCTCTCCCCCTGTGTGGTCCTGCTCCTGGCCAGCCGTGCTCCCGCCTGTCTTCAGGGCCTAGGAGGGAAACATGGAGAGACACACATCAGTACCTGTCTGAACCATAGGCCCCCCAACCCTGACCTGTGTGACATGCCACACAGTGTGTCTGGGTTGTGGTGGCACAGGGCAGTCACCGTGCACCCCCACAACCACCAACACAGGTGCTGACCCCCCCCCACCCCCCAGACATGGGGCATGGTGACCATTGTGCCCCAAGGACTGTTGGATGAGACTGATGAAGGTCAATGTGCACCTACCTGGCCATGGCACTGCTCCCCTCCATTCCCATGCCTGCAGGTGCCTCAGCCTGTCCGGGTCCCACCGCTGCAGGTCATTATAGCGGTGGCGACACTGCTCCGCCATATGCTGGCTGCCAGTTGCCTCCTCCAAGCCATCCGCAACCTCCTGCCACACATCCGTCCATGGCCTGTGGAGGGGCACCTGGCCAAACAGGGCCCCAGTGTGTGGCTGAACAAGGGCTACGAGGTTGGTGAGCTGCAGGTCACCCCATATTGGGAGCATGACATTCCCTGGTGCGCAGCAACCAGACATCAAAATGGTGGCCAGTAGCACATGTGGACCACGTGTGGAGCTAGCGCAGTGCTGCGCTGCCATTCTCAATCGCACAGGCACCGAACGGCACAATAGGGTAGCAGCCATGCGGCCGCATGGCGGCTAGAGGACAGAGGTCATCCACGGGGTCAAGGGTCTGGTTGCGCACAGAGCACCACTGTGCTATTGGGGGCGCGATAGTGGCCAGGCACTGTGCTGCCTCCTGTGCAATGTGCATATGCTGCGCCACTGGTGTACCTGTCGGCAGCATGTGCATGCGTGCTGTGGTGCCGACTGCACACGTCACAGTGTTGCGCCCCGACCTGAGCATGCACAACTCCATTGCGCAAGGCCCAGCTGTGTGATATTCAGCCATGATATGCAAATCAGCTCATGAGCCCACTGCATTTGCATCCCATTACAGTTGCGCATGACCTCATTTGCATGCGTTGTGCTATTAGGGCACCATGGAACTGCACAGGCCATGGATCGGTACTGCAGCCTTTGAAGGTAAGCATCATGCTATGGGCCATCAGGAGAGTGGGCTGCGAGGGGCGGTGTGGCACTGAACAGTCCATGGTAACACCTGTCCATCTCCACAGGTACAGGCACGTCTGAATGTGAGGAGAATGAGGAGCAGGGGAGGGTGCGTAAGTGAAGGCCAAACTTCACCAGGGTGGAGTCAGATGCCCTATTCAAGGCCTGCCTGGACAGGGAGCCACTCCTGAGTGGACAGAGGGGCACACCACAGGCCCAGGCGACAGCATGGGAGGAGGTGGCACGTGCAGTCAACCAGCAGGGCAGACACCAGTGTTCTGTGCAGAAATGCCAGAAGAAGGTTGGCACTGACAGGAGGAGGAGGTGGCTGCCATTCGGGCGATGTGTTCCGCCACAGGCGGGGGACAGCAGGTTGTGCCACACCTGATGCCGTGGGAGGAGCAGGTGGCCAGCAGCATGCAGCGCTGTGCCATTGAGGGTGTACCAGGTGGAGGCTTCCAGATTACTGGTAATGGTAATGGTTAATGGTACTGTGTTCCCTTTCAGCTCCTGAGCGTCTGCATGGAGCAGCGGGGGTGGGTGTGTCCACCAAAGGTACGGCCCTGGAACAGGTGGAGCACCCATCTACCTCCACCAGTGTCCGAGGGTCCAATATCCAACAGCCCTGCATGGCTGTCTAGGTTGATGCCTGTGGCGCGGATGCGGACGAGGCCCTCCCTGTGTTCCAGCATGACGCCAGGCACAGTGTCCTGTGTGCCGAGACACAGATCAGGGCCTACTCCAGCACCGATGATGACGTGACGCACATCCCGGACAGTGTTGAAGGGGGGCTGGTGGTGGTGGGCAGCAATGGTGCACCGCATGAGGTAATACCCCAGGATGGCACCACTGTGCAGCGCCCACCATCGCAGGGTGCTGCGCTGCAGGACCAGGTCTCACCCATGGGTCGGCATGGTGCCCATGTGGACAACCCCTTGGATGACCACAGCCGTCTGCTCCTGGCTTCTGTGGATCAGCAGGTCCGGCTTGTGGTAGCGGTGGATGCACTCCATGCGGAGCTGCGACAGGTGGAGGAGTGGTGCGGCAGGTACCATGCCCTGTTCCTGGCAGAGTTAACTTGGCAGTGGGTGGACGTGACTGCAGCCAAGGGTAGGCACACCACTGCGGTGACAACTGTCCTGGCAACACTGGCCGACTGGTTGTGTGCCCAGCCGCCGCATACCCCTTGGAGTGCAGTGTCCATCCCTCGGGCCTGGCGTCTGGCGACTTCAAGCCATGTCGATGCTGGGTTCAGCTGTGGGCATACCAGGCACGCCTGGTGCGGGCATGATTGGTGGCCTGCAGACACATGCATGAACCCGGTCACGTTCACACAGCCTCACCTCTGGGGGACCATCTGTGCAACCCCATGAGGTCACTGAGCAGCCTGTGCCAGCTGGCAGGCTTCAGCGGGGCTGCCCACGCATCCGTGGTGGCAGTGCTACTGTGCAGCATGACTGACCCTACCCCCTCCATGACCGCTGTCTGCCACCACTCTGTGTGCACTGTGGTGTTCCATGTGCGATGCATGGATGTGGTATCCAGTCCTGCACACACAGGGGCCCTGTGCACACCCACCCAGCAGCTGGTCACTGTGGCGTGTGCATGATGATGCCAGCATAGCGCTGTCCACCACTGTGTAATGGTCCTCAGCGTCTGAGACATGCTCAGTGCCTGTCTCTGGGTGTGGCTCTGTTGGGTCCAGTGTGGGTGGGGGGCGTATGAGGATGGGTGGGTGGGGTGTGTGTGTGGCTGTCTGGGCAGGGGATGGGGGTATGTGCACATGTATGCATGCTGTGTGCAGCCCTGCTGTGTTCAGCCATGGTGTCCAAGCCCTGCCCATTCACACACCTCAGGCTGACCCAGGCTGGATGTCTGCATCCGCCTGTCTGTTGGCTGTGCTTGGATACCTGGGGCATGCTCGTGGACAAGTTCACCTACCTTTGTGGTCCATAGTGCTCCTTTGCGATGGTGTCCCGGTGCTGCTGTGCCATCTGGGCCATCCAGAGATCCCTCTGCCCTGGGGGTGGCTGCCCACCTCCAGCTGGACTGGCGTCCCCATCGTCCCCACTGCTGTCCCCCTCTTCAACCTCAATGACTATCCCACTGTCGGTGGCTATGTTGTGCAGGATACAGCAGGCCAGGAATAGCCCACAGGCCTTTGAGGGGCTGTACTGTAGGGCACCGCCAAATCTGTCCCAGCAACGGAACTGAGCCTTCAGCTGCCTGAACACCCGCTCGATGATGTTCCATGTCGTGGTGTGTGCCTCATTGTACTGTGCTGGGGTCGAGGGCTGCCAGTATGGTGTGAACAACCAGGGCCAGAGTGGGTACCCACTGTCACCTGTGTGTTGTGAGGTATCGTTAGTATGAGGATCTGTGTCACTGTGCCCTCAGCCTTCTAGGCTGCATCCCAGGGTACCCCTACTCTTGCCCCACACACACCCCTGTTGTCCCCATCATCTGGTGTGCACTGCATACCTCACCTACTAGATGGTCAATGGGGATGTCCCCACTCTCAGACCTGTGGCACAGTGCAGACTGGTGCCAGATGAAGGCATCAGGTGCTCCCCCTTGGTGTATGGCACAGACATTGATTATGCACCCCCTGGCATCACACACCACCTGGCAGTTGATGCTCGGGTATCCCTTGTGGTTGATGTATGCCGCCCCCTCTGGGCAAGGTGGTGTGTGGATGCCAACATGGGTGCAGTCGATGGCCCCGAGCACGTCAGGCAACTGTGCTACCCTGTGGAACTCCTGCATGTTTGCTGTACACTCTGCCTGTGTGCTGGGGAAATGGATGTACTCCGCAACATGTGGCATCAGTGCGCTGAGGAATTGTGTGAGGATGCATGACGCAGCCAACTGGGTTATGCCTGTTGTGTCCAGTGTTGGTCTCTGGAAGGTGCCTTTGGTGAGCAGGCACATGGCAGCCGTGACCTTTGTCTCCACCGACAGGGCATGACTCCATCTTGTGGGTGCCTACATCTCCTCACTGCACAGCTCACAGAGCCGCCTCAGAATGGCCCGGTTCAGGCGGTACCAGCCCATGATCTTGGTGTCACTGCACAGCTCAAAGCTGCCATGGGTGTGGTATAGCCTGTTCTGGGCATACTGCCGACGGGCCCTTCCATGGCCGCGCCTCCCTGAACCCTGCCTCCTCACACCCCTCATGACCACCTCTATCTGGAAGGTTGCACTGGCCATGTCCAGGGTTGTTGTTCCCCACCAGGTGGCTCTCTACCCGGTCCCCCTGGTTGTGTGCTGCTGGCCCTGCCCCTGCACCGGGTGCACCCCTGGCACTGCACCACCTGTGCCACTCACAGCGTGACCTGCCTGGGCCTCTCTGCTGTCCCTCCTCTGTGACACCCACGCACAGTCCCGCTGACACACACACACACACACACACACTCCCTGTGACTCCCGTCCACCTTTGGGCCACTCCTGTGCTGCTTTCTGTTGCCCTCACTCCCTGCTGCTATGTCCCATCTCCCTGCCGCTATGGCTCCTCTCATGCACAAGCTTCCTCCCCTCAGTTGCTCCCTTTTATTTTGGCTCAAGTCCGCTATTGCGCAACTTCCAATTGCTCCTCTGTTGCACACGTTGCCTGCTGTTGAATATCGCACTGCGCCACATATTCATGGTTACGCGCCCTGCATTTGCACATGCATTCATTTCATTTGCACTCTTGCACATTGGATTTTGTGCTGCGCATCTGCTGCCGCTGAATATCACATTTTGGCACATTTTGGTGATTGCGTAGGTGCATCCCTTTTGCGCATGGCGCAACTGCTCTGAAGATCCCAGCCAATGTTGTTGTTGATTGTTGTGGCCGACTGTTTTTCTTTTTTTTTGTTTCCTTGTTTTTCCTTTCTTTTGATAATTACCTTTTCCTTTTTCCACTGTTCATTGTTTTGCTCTGAGGATAATTTAGGCTCCACATGTATTATGTTTCATGTATGGTTCTTACTTTTGTACCTTATTTTCTTTATTTCTTTTGATAATACATTCCCCTACTCTTTTAGTGGGTGGTGGGGGGTCAGCATTTATTAATCAGTTTTAACTCTTTGAACCTGAACTTTAGTATTGACTGTATGATGTAATACTTCTTTATGTTTGCCTTTACATTTGCATTTTGCTTTTATGTGAAGTCACAC
Organism: Neoceratodus forsteri; assembly: GCA_016271365.2. Lineage (NCBI taxonomy): Eukaryota > Metazoa > Chordata > Ceratodontiformes > Ceratodontidae > Neoceratodus > Neoceratodus forsteri. The sequence continues at coordinate 687,712,381 of CM057459.1, read as the reverse complement.
TATTCTGTATTTAATTTGTTTTTATCGTTTTAATAAAAAATTCCCCAACTCTTTTCGAGAAGTGCCATGGGATCTTTAACATCCACCTGAACTACCACCAGAACAGGCAGATGGGACCTCGGTTTTAATGTCTCATTCAAAAGACGACACCTCAGGAGTGCAGCATCCCCCTTATGCTGTACTGCAGCTTCAGTACTGGGATATTAACCCAAGTGCCTGGTGTGGGGATAGAACCCACAGCCTTCTGATCTCCCGGCTTCAGAGGCAAGTGTGCTACTGCTGAGCCACAGACATTTTTGTTCCCAACTTTGCAGAGTTATCTACTCCCCTCACTGAACTCATGAAAAAAACGGTACCCAAATAATGTGACATGGACCTCAGAGTGTGATGAAGCTTTTCGAGCCATTAAGGCTGCATTATGTTCTGCCCATTTTCAGAAGCCCAGACTTTGAGAAACCATTTTTGCCACAAACAGATGCATCAGAGGTAGGCCTAGGTGCAGTACTAAGTAAAAATGTCGAGGGGACAGAACATCCTATTCTGTACATAAGTAGGAAATTGGATGACAGAGAGAAAAGGTACTCCACTATCGAAAAGGAATGTTTAGCAGCAAAATGGGCCATGGAGTCCCTTAAGTTTTATTTACTAGGAACTGACTTTGTTCTTGTAAGAGATCACAATCCTCTCTGTTAGCTTAACCAGACGAAAGATAAAAATTCCAGAATCACAAGGTGGTACCTGGCACTTCAGCCATTTAAATTCACTGTGATACACAAATCTGGTAAACAGAATAGCAACGCTGATTTTCTTTCACGATATGGATCAGGACTTGAGGGTTCTGAATACTGAAAAACAAATGTTTGAGTTTAAGCTTTACTGCTTGTTGTACTGTTAGAAAAAAGTATGATGTACATATGCTTTAATTTCTGAAAGCAGCAAATGTTGTTAAAGAATAGAAGGTTTTGGAAACCTGTTTAATAAAACAGGTTCCCTCTTAAGGAGGGGAGTGTATGTGACAGGGTGGAACCGGACCCTTTCCCATTTGTTATGGAGAAAGTGTTTAAAAGCAAGGATCTTTCCTTTTCTGTCTCTTCTCTGTCTGGTTGCGAAACCCAATTTTCCTGTGAGACTTCGGATTAGATCACCCAAACAATCTCGCAATTCTTTGCCTCTCACTGTCTCTCAGTTTTCTCTTGCTGTCTGTTTTTCTCCCTTGCATATCTATATCTACTAATATAAAAATATATGCAAATCATTGTATGGAAATATGACTGATATTGGGATCCCATATGTTTGGAAAATGTATAGTATTACTGTTGAAATGTATATACAGTAATTATAATTTGAGATGATTGCAGAAAGTTGTTGTAAACTCTAGAGGTTACTTGAGTGTAAATCTTCCAGCCTTTTGCAAAAGCTGCAGAAGGGGCCTCTCAGCTCAAAGCACACTATGTTCTAGCAGCTCCTGAAACTTACAAGAACAGAACACTTGGGGGGGGCATGGCCTGACCAGGTAGAGGATGACAGCATAGTTCAGAATCTCTGCAGGAATGACTGCAATCTAAGAACGTAATGGAGTTAGCACAAGGACGTAGTGCATCCATACTCACTTCAAATTACGAAAACATAAAAAAGTAGAGCACACACACCTCTGATAACAAGGGCACAGGTCTGTAAAAAAACGTTATTCACATATGCCAACAACCTGATGCATTTCGGATGTACACCACATCCTTTCTCAAAGGTGTGTGTGCTCTACTTTTTTAAGTTTTTATGACTGCAATCTAACCTCATCCAGCCTTCACCAGACCTTTCTTTGGTACCAACTCCTGTAACCATCATACAATCTTACTGCCTGACACAGTTTGTAAGTCATTTTTGATCCATCATCTACTTATATTCAATTATTCTACACTGTACTGCAGCATACTAGGCCTCATCCTTCAGCATTATGGCAGATCTCCAAGTGCAGCAAAGCTCACTTACTAGAGTGGAAGTAATGTTTTCTAAACTGATGGCTGAGATTAATGATCTAAAAACCTCCACCCAACAGAATGCGACCATTCTTGAAACTTTTAGCCAGAAAATTGCATTTAATGAGAAAGCAACGGCCTGTAACACCACTACTATTCATGACCTCCAGGCTACTGTCCGCAATCAAGATCAAACTATTAATTCAAACACCATGAAGTCTTGCTTATATTAGGACCTTTGCAGTATGCCCATGGCTTTTGACTGCCCCGGAGATGAAATAATTAACTCCAGAGTAATCTGGAGTTCCACAGCGCAAGGGCGCTATTGAAAGCTCTATCTGGGTTGCTTGAACCCAAACTGTCAGATTCTTTACTCCGCTCTCGCTGAACAGACGCTCCGGAGACCAGCTCCTTCAGTTCGTCGCTTTTGCGGTTTTAAGTATTTTAATCGGTTCATTTTACGAAAGTGTTTAAAATTACCGCAGTTTTCGGTTCAAAGCTCTATCTGGTAACCGTAAGTAAATAATTTTTAGTCTGTGTGGAAACTCATTATCGGGTTCACTCTGAACCGATCAGTTTGTTTAAAATCATTTTCTTTGCATTTAGAGTGAGGTATCTGGTTCTTATCGGTCCTAAAAACCTGGCATTAAAATTGTTTTTCAAATACCCGTGACACGGTTAGGGACCGATAAGGTGTCTTGTCTGGCAAGGCCGGAAAAAAGGACAAGTTTGGTTAGGCTGGCATTATGTCTGAGAAACCCAAAAGAAAACTGGCCCACTGGGTTTCAACACTGTGATGTCTGTGGGGAAGCCTTTGCCAAGGCTGACCCACACACCACTTGTGTCTATTGTCTGGGGTTGACCACCTCCTGTCAGACTGCCAGGTGTAAAATTCTCCTGCAGCCACCCTGGAAAAGAGATTGGGCAGGCTCAGGGAATGAGAGGCCAAAAGTCCGCTGACCTGGATGGCCAGCCCGGTCCAGCTATGGCTGGACCAGAGGAGTGCCCTCTGACCAGGGCGAGACTTCCTCGGGCAAAAGAAAGGCTGGTCCTGAGGAACCAGTCAAAGCAAAAAAGACGAAGAAATCAGCTAGTGTGGAGTCCAGTTTTGTTTCTCCTTCTGCTGTAGAAATAGCTAAAGCCATACAGATTGTCCAGTCTTTGTCTCAGGGACTTGTTGAACCCTCTCTGGTTGGAAAAAGGGGGTCTCGTTCAGGTCCAGTGGTTCAGGATTATGATGTTGAGGATTTTTACGAACCACAGGAGGGGGAGGAAGGTTTTGATGATTGTAATTGTGATTGGGAAGGTCTGAAGTGCCAATAGAACCGGACATTTCTCCAGACAGACCCTTTGAATCTCCCCCTTTGTTGTCTGAGTCTCCCTCTCATTTCAGATTTTATAAGAAAGTAGCAGAAACTCTCCAGCTCCCCTTAGAAGAGGCTGTGGATGAGCAAGAGGAGCCTGACTATGTGGAAATGATGGATATTCCAGAGGCTAGAAGGTTGTCTATTCCTTTACATAAGTCATTTAGGAGGCAAACCTCTAAGATTTTAAAAAATCCTTTTTCTGTCCCTCCTGTAGATAAAAAAATGGACAGAAGGTATACGTTGTCAGGCCCTAATACAGACTTCCTTACTGAACAGTGTAGTCATGTAGGTGTTGTTCAAGCTGCAGCCTGTGACAAGGCTAATATTCCCCTGGCTTCACATCCTCCTGATAAGGATTCCAGGAAGATTGATGCCATGGCATAAGAAACAGTATGTGGCAGCTTCTTTGGGACTCAGACAAGCTAATTATATGGCTTATGTGGCTAGATATCAGAAATCTAGATGGGACACTATATTGCAGTTGGCCAAGCAGGCTCAGGGCCGTTGGCTAGTGAGTTGGAACAGGTGGCTGCTGATGGCATTGAAGCCTCTAAAGTTCAATTTCATGCTGCTGTTGATGTTAATGATGTTTCCTCTAGGGTCATGGCCACTTCTGTAGCTCTCCATAGGTTGGCATGGCTCAGATGCACTAATCTGTCCCAAGATACCCAGTCAAAGGCTATAGATTTTCCTGTTATAGGAAATTCTCTGTTTGGGGAACAAACAGAAAATTACATGAAAAAGATGGATGAATACAGAACTACTTACAAAAGTGCCCAAGCTAAGGAGAGGCATGCCACTCAACATAGGCATGCCCCCAGGGGTAGGGGCAGGCCTTTCAATAGGCCTTTTTACCAATTCCAGGCATCCTCTGCTTTTGCGCAGAGAGGATTTTTCAGAGGCAGAGGCAGACGGGGCACAGGCAGGCCCTCTCCCTCTCCCCAACCTAAAGCTGCTCCTGCCAAGCAGGCACCCTGACGGGGTGTCTGGGGCCGACTCTCCTGTACCGGTTGGGGGCAGACTGACTTATTTCTGCCAGAACTGGTTGTCCCTAACCTCGGACAAATGGGTTCTGGAGGTGGTAAGCCAAGGCTTGGTTCTCAGTTTCAAACAGTTTCCCAAGATGAGAGCCAGGCACTTCCCTCAAGTCTTTTGGAAACCCTCGCACTAGAAGCGGAGGTTTCTTCCTCTTTGGACTGCAAGGCAGTGGAGGGTCCCCCTGCCACCAGGGCAAGGGTCTTTACTCAAGGTACTTCCTGACCCCAAAAAAGACAGGAGACTGGCGGCCCATATTGGATTTAAGATTTCTGAACAAGCATCTTGTAAAACCAAAGTTCAAAATGCTAACTTTAGCAATGATTTTGCCATCCTTGAGGCCAGGGGACTGGTTAGCTTCCCTGGACCTCAAGGACGCCTACTTCCATATTCTAATCAGGGCCTCTCACCGAAAGTACCTCAGGTTCGAACTGCCCTCGGGCCACTACCAGTTCAGGGCAATGCCCTTCGGACTCACTTCTGCTCCAAGAGTTTTCACAAATGTCTAGCTGTAGTAGTGGCCCACCTAAGAGACAAGGGTAGCTGTGTTTCCCTATCTGGACGACTGGCTCATTGTGGGTCAGTCACCAGACGAGTAAAATCCACTTGTAAATCACTCAGGAACTCCTCACCTTCTGGGGTTCCTGTTGAATGTTCCAAAGTCAGTTCTCGAACCAGTTCAGGTACTACTTTATAGGTGCAGAGCTGAATACAAAGTTAGCCAGGGCATTCCTCCCTCCGAAAGAGTGGACAGACTCATTGCCCTGGCATCTTCCTTCACCATGCAGGTCTCTCGACCAGAGGCACTTTCTATAACTCCTGGGGCACATGGCTGCCTCTACAGCTGTTGTGCCAGGGCGAGATTTCAGATGAGGGACATTCAGTTCCACTTGAGGTCCTATTGGTCTCAAAGGAGGGACCCCTTACCAAATTGGTCCCAGTGACCAAGACTCTGATCCTAGCTCTCCAGTGGTGGCTGGATCGAAGCAACCTGTCCTCTGGGGTCCCATTCCTTCCTGTTCCTCACTCCCTCACCCTCACCACGGACGCGTCCCTGTTGGGTTGGGGGGCTCACCTGGGCGACCTTTCAACTCAGGGAGTTTGGTCCCCTCAGGAATCTCTGCTTCACATCAACCTACTGGAGCTCAGAGCTGTCTTCCTAGCTCTCCAGGTTTTTTCAGAAACTGTCCAGAGCAAGGTTGTTCAAGTCAGGACAGACAATACCACAACAATGTGGTACATCAACAAGCAAGGGGGCACTCGCTCTTCAGCCTTGTGCACCGAAGCAATGAAGTTGTGGTCTCTGGCCTACTCCCTGAACACCTCTCTGATAGCGGTTCACCTCCCAGGGAAGGACAATGTCCTAGCGGACGCCCTCAGCAGGATTTCTCAGGGCCATCACGAATGGGTTCTGAACCCTCAAGTGCTGGGGTCGGTCTTTGCCAGCTGGGGCACCCCTCAGATAGATCTCTTCGCAGCCCCAGACAACCACCAACTTCCCCTGTTTTGCTGCAGGCCCCCAGTTCTGGGGTCAGTCCCCCTGGATGCTTTTCAGCTGAATTGGGAGGGGAAGTTCCTCTATGCTTTCCTCCGCCTCTCTCCTCTTCAGGGTTTGGTAAAATCAGAACTCAGCCTTGCAGAGTGATTCTGATTGCTCCAGACTGGGCCAGGCAGCCTTGGTACCCGCTTCTTCTGTCCCTTCATTTCGCCCTCCCTGACCTTGCCCAGGACTCACGACCTGCTGACCTGTGCGCAGGGGAGGGTGTGGTATCGATCTCAACTCCCTCCACCTCAAGGCCTGGCTCTTGAGGAGTTAGAATTGCTCATTTACACCTTCTCAAGGTGTCTTGATATTTTGAAGGCCTCTAGGAAGCCTTCCACTAGAGCCACTTATAATTCTAAATGGAAGAGATCCTCATTTTGGTGTTCTGAGAGGCAAATCACCCCAGAATCAGCTGACCTGCCTATTTTGTTGGACTATCTGGTCCACTTAAATTCCTTAGGCCTCAAACCAGCTACCTTAAGGTTCATTTGGCAGCTGTTTCTGTTTTTATTTCTGCAGGAAACCAGTTTCCCTTTCTTCTCCCCTGTGTTTTCCAAGTTTTCAAAGGGTTACTCATACTAACCTCCTTTCGGGAACCAACCCCTGCATGGGACTTGAATGTTTGCATTGCCCAGCTAATGCAACCTCCCTTTGAGCCTCTGGTTTCAGCAGATCTTAAGTTCCTAACTTGGAAAACTGTTTTTCTAGTGGCTATCACTTCTGCTAGGTGTATAAGTGAATTACAGGCCTTGTCAGTGGAAGAGGATTTCATTTCTTTCCACAGAGATAAAGTGATTCTCAGGACTAACAGAAAGTTTTTACCTAAGGTGGTTTCAGATTTTCATCTTAACCAGTCCATCTCTCTTCCAGTATTTTTTACTGAGCAATCCTCTTCTGGTGAGAGAAGGTTGCACAGTTTGGACGAAAAGAGCCCTTAGCTACTATTTGGAGCGTACCAATGGTCACAGGTTCGAATCCTCCAGCTCTTCCTTACCTATGGAGATGTGGGTGAGGAGACCTGCTACTAGGAGGACAATTGCTAGGTGGATTGTCTCTTGTATCCAGTTCTGTTATCAAAAACTGTAAGGAGCCGCCCTCAGGCCTGAGGGCTCATTCCACCAGGGTACAGCTGCATCTCTAGCGCTGCTAGAGATATTCCCATTTTGGAAATCTGTCAAGCTGCTACCTGGAAGTCAGTCCACACTTTTACTAAGCATTATTCCCTGGACATCCAGTCCAGGAGAGATGCTCGCTTGGCACAGCTGTGCTTCAGAGCCTATTTCCTAAGTAGGTTCTGACCTCCTCCATGGAGGTACTGCTGTATACTCTGCAAAGGTCCTAATATAAGCAAGACTTCATGGTGTTTGAAGAAAAATTACTCACCTTAGTAATTGCTTTTCTTCTCATGGAGTCTTACTATATTAGGACAACCCTCCCTCCTACCCCTCTCAGAATCCCTACTTGGGTATGGGGTTGGCAAATTAGTGCAATCACTGTGTCATGCCTTTTAGCTTCTAGTTCTCCCCCCTCTTTTTCTTTCTTGGGTTGAACTAGATAGTTTCTTTTTTTAAGTTAATTGGTAGCTGGGCCCCTCTCTGGACTTGAGTCTTTGGGCAGAGGGGCCTTAGTAGTATATTGTCAGGGTTCCCCAACAATATCACGTAATACTGTTTTCATTATTGTTGTTGTGTTTTTGTGGTTCTACTGTTAGTAGGTACCAATGGCTAGTGTAAGGCTTTTCCACACAGACTTGCTATGTTAGCTTTAGCCTCAGAAGAACCTGACAGTTTGGGTTCAAACAACAGATAGAGCTTTCAATAGGCCCTCGCGCTGTGGAACTCCAGATTACTCTGCAGTTAACTATTTCATCTCCGGGGCAGTCAAAAGCCATGGGCATACTGCAAAGGTCCTAATATAGCAAGACTCCATGAGAAGAAAAGCAATTACTAAGGTGAGTAATTTTTTCATCTCTACAAGCCAAAATTGATGATACTGAAAATCGTAATCGTCACAACAATTTACAATTTTTTGGCTTCCCTGAAGGTGTAGAATTAGGAGACACTACTGCGCTTTTATTACATGTGCTGCCTGCAATGCTTAAACTGCCTCCTGACCTAACATTAATCTTTGAGCGGTCTCACCGCACTCTGGGTCCCAGGCAAACATCAGACCACCGACCAAGGCCTATCATTGCTTGCTTCTTGAACTATTCCCACACAGAATTAATACTGAAACGAGCCAGAGAAATGGAGAGACTTCAGTGGCAAGACTTTAATATTTCCATCTACAGAGACTTTTCAAAAGATTGAACCATCGGAAGGAAGGCCTACAATCCACTTAAACAAATCCTCCACCAAAGAAGCATTAAATTTGCTCTACGTTACCCCGCAATACTACGCCTTTTCTCAGGCTCTTCCTTCAAGCATTTTGAAACCCCTGATGCCTTAGCCAACTATCTGGAGGTCTCTCTCTGCAATCTTACCTTGGGAGGTTCAGCAGCAATTGACAACCCGAACACAGCTTTGGTATCTGCATGGAGAGTGGACGACGAGGTACAAGAACATGGGGAAAGTGTTGCAGAACTCATAGCCTCAAGCAGCAACGCCACAGCTAATTTGACCCCAAGGCAATCAACACGGCTGCAAGAGAAGCTTCTGTCGGGGCATTATTCTTCGACTTTCATGCTGTTCTAGCGAGGTTTCTCCCCAAACACCCCAAGCTGCAGCCTCTCACCTTCAAATCAACCCCTCTATTCCCTTGAGCAATAAGTTTGCTCTCTTGGAGGATGACATGCACTCCTCACAGAAGGATCTTTCCCAGCAAATTTCAGATGAACATCCCTCTAATTTGGGCCCTGTGTCTCAGGGATGTATTTCTGCCGATACCTCATGGGCAGAATTTGTTGCAAGTTCCCCCCCTCAAATCTTTAGAGCCGCCCAAAAAGAAACATAGGGCAAAGACCAAAAGCAAGAACATCAATAGTCACAATTCTGCTAATAAATCTAAGGTGTCATGAGCTTATGTGGTCAGTAATATGATCACAGTTGCTATATCTTGGTAGGTTTTGCTTCCAGGATACTTAAAAGGAGTGCCAGTACACTTTTTCTGCCTAGCTGCCTGCTCTACACTCTATGCTACTTGGTTGCTTTCACTCCCAACGGGTGCAGAAAACAAAGGCTGTACATTGCGGCATGATCAATTTACTTTTTGTTGCAGTGTTTAAACAAGCAGCTTAAAGGTCTTCAGGGGAACTTTGGTATATCAGCAATGCTTTTCTAACCCATTATTTTAGTGTTAGATCTTATACATTACCTCATTAAACAGGCTCTCTGTATCTAGCCTTTTAGTCTCCAATTTAGCGGTGCATCAGGTTTATATAGTCTTTTGGCTGTTCAGTTGCATATCTTCAATCGGTATGCATCCTGATTATTGCCTTTTCTTTTTTCATATGTGAATTATTATATATTACAAGGCAACTTACCCCTTCCCTCTCCTGATGACAGGTTCTTAAGAATTATTGGCAGCTACATTTAATCTATCTCCTTCCCTACGCTCCATTATTCTTACTACCTCCTGTTTACAATATGGAACTATCATTAGCACTCAAAGAGGTGGGCTATGTTTGGTGTGCTGTTGCAAAGGATTATCAGTCTACATCTTCCTTATGCTCCTTATTTTACTTGAAGCCTACAGGTATTATAGAAATCCACTGCTGTGTGGTTCCTCCTGTTTTGGGGCTCACTGGGCCTAGTCTTCTAGACCTAGTCACCCCATATAATACCTATTTCGGCAATTTTCGAGTAATCGGAGCTGATCTTTACTATGACTATCTCTTCTGTCTACAGTTATCACCAAAGCCTATACCTCTCCACATAATCCCGATTTGAATTTGGCTCAGGGCGTAAGGGCTTAAATTGACCTCCCCTTTCTTCTTTCCCCCTCAATATTGTATTTATTATGTACTTATTCTGTTGCACTACAAAGTATACTCAGAGTCACTCTAATGTGGTAATGATCTACTTTTCCTTTTATATGTTCATTTGCATTCCACCTGGCTCCCTGAATTCCTTGCTCTATGTCTAGGCTGTACTGGCATCTCGTATATGGTTCTTTAATTTACTTTTATTTTGAGTTGGTATATGTTGTACTATTACTATTAATGTTTATAAATAAGTTCTGGTGTTTAGCTTTATCCTTATATCTTGTCCTGTTAGCTTAGAATTAAGCTGAGGTTATTACAGTCCCCTGCCTTTCTTGGTATTATTCCCTTTCAATTTAACTTATCAGGAATACTTACTTTATTATATTACTGGGATCAGACTTAGGTTTGGGACAATATTTATAATCGGTCCTCCCTAGTCTCCTCCCTACATCGACGCCCCAGAGTGTGGTGAGAGAGTCTTTTGGCCAGTTGGCTGACTCATATATCCTCACACCCATAAAATGTTTTCTTTGTTATTTAGCTTACTAGTATTGTTGTTGTTGTTGTCAATGACTTTTCTCCTGCCCCATCTCTATTCTAACTTTAATAAGATATCTGTGCTACTCATGTATCATACATCTCACTTTTTTGGGGTTGAATGTTCCTGCCACTCTCTACATATACGTAAGCTCTCTATATTGTATTCTAATCATCCTCTTTCTCATTTATTTGTCCCTTCACACTCCAGCGATTATTCCCTTTCTTTAACACTAACAATATGAGTGACATACTTTTATATACATAGAATGTGAAGGGACTTAATTCTCCTTGTAAGCGGAAGCAAACTCTTTCTCATCTCAAAAAACATAAAACACAAATTGCTTTCCTTCAAGAAACAAAATTATTAGCAGAGGATGTTCATAGACTTAAAAAAGATTGGGTCGGTCAGATCTACGAATCATTCTATACCTCAAAAAAAAAGAGGAGTTGCTATTCTTATTCATAAGAGTCTCAAATGGTCCCTTGTAAACTCCGTTTCTGATACTTACGGCAGATGGGTGATGGTCAAACTGAATACCAACTCTGGTCCTCTTCTGCTTGTTAATGTCTATGCACCCAACTCCGATTCCCCGGAGTTTTTTCATAATTTAGCTCAACAGATTCTATCCTTTAACACTGATAATACACCAGTTATTCTTGGAGGGGATCTTAACTTAGCTTTAGAAGCCAGCATTGACAGAAGTAGCCCCACTACAGTGCCCACCCTAGAAGTATTAAAGCCCTCTCATTACTAATGCAAGATGTTGGATTAACTGATGTATGGTGCCTCCTTCACCCCTGTGATCGAGAATTTACTTCTTACTCCTCTCTACATAAGACATACAGTAGCATTGACTACTGGTTAGCCTCTCCTGTTATAATGGAAAAAACTATTGATTCATCCATCTCTCCCATCAAAATTTTGGACCATTCCCCTGTCAAATTGCAACTTTTGTGGGGCCCTTTAGCACCTAAATCTTCTTACTGGCGGCTGGACCCTCTCCTTCTCAAGGATCCCAATTTCTTACCCATGATCAAAGCACAAATTCAGGACTTCCTCTTTCACAATATCCCAACCGAATCTTCTATGTCCTCTGTATGGGAAGCTCTTAAAGCTACGATTTGAGGGAAAATTATCAGTTATGCTTCACATAGGAAAAGAGTAAGGGAACAACAGCTGGCTGACTTGGAAAAATCTCTTAAGGCTAAAGAGAATTTATACTTTTCTTCTAATAAGCACTGTCCTGATGCTCAACTTCATCTTGAAATTCTTCAACTTAGAGTTAAAATTAACAAATTAATTTCTCGTAAAACCGAACTGGTCTTGTTTAAACTTAAATATAAGTTTTGGGAACACAGCGATAAAAATGGGAAACTCCTCTCTTACCAGCTCAAAGCACAACAAATGGAACGACACATCCTAAGCCTAAAAGATGAACAGGGTACAATTCACTCTGACAATCCCTCTATAAACCGTATCATGAAAACCTTTTATCAAAAACTATACTCTAACACAAATCCTCCATCTACTTTACAAATTCAACAGTTCCTTAAATCATTACATCTTGCTCATCTTTCTACTCTTGAAACAAATTCTTTAGATGAACCCTTCTCGCTTCAGGAAATCCAGAAAGCTTTGTCTTCCTTGAAATCTGGCAAATCCCCTGGGGGTGACGGATTCCCTGTTGATTTCTATAAAATGTTTTCCGACACCTTATGTCCCCTTCTTCTTAATGTTTATCAGGAAGCTTCCAATACTGGCAAGCTTCCCCCATCATGCACTGAAGCAATCATAACCCTAATCCCTAAGGAAGAAAAAGACCCTACTCATCCCACAAGTTACAGGCCCATCTCTTTATTAAACACGGATGGGAAGATATTTGCTGAACAACTAACTTCTCAACTTGAATCCTTGATTCCCAAGCTAACTCATTGTTCACAAGCTGGTTTTATTAAACATAGAGCTGGTTCTGATCACCTATGTTCCTTATTTAATTTAATTCACAAAGCCAAATTCCTTAAGACACCAGTTGCAGCCATAGCTGTTGATTTCGAGAAGGCCTTTGATTCCTTAAACTGGGACTACCTTCATCAAGTTTTATCTTTTTTCGATCTTTTTCATACCTTTTGCTCCTGGATCAAGCTATTATATAACTCCCCTGTTGCTGAAGTACTTACTAATTCCACCCTTTCCTCTTACTTTTATCTAGCAAGGGGAACTAGACAAGGCTGCCCCTGTCACCTTTCCTGTTTATTTTAGCCATGGAACCCCTAACTGCTTGTTTACATCAATCTTCTGGCATTATGGACATACCTGTGACAATTCAAGATATGTTTCTCTCTCCTACGCGGATAACCTCTTAATCTTACTCGAAAACCTGAATGAGGCTGGGCCCCTGTTGGTTGATTTACTTAATAATTTTACTAAAATTTCTGGCCTTGCTTTGAATTACAGCAAATCACAAACTATGCCCCTTAACGACCACTGTAAAGCCTTTATGAACATACCTCTTGGATTCCACTGGTCATCACAGGGAACAGCATATCTAGGAATCAAAATTACTAGTAACTTAGGGAAGATCTGTTACACTAACTTTAACCTCTTATTTGATAACATAAAAACAATTCTGGACAGATGGAAGCTTCTTAATCTCTCTTTCATGGGGAAAATTGCAGCCATTAAGATGTCCATTTTTCCCAAGATTTTTACCTCTTTGCCAATATTCCTATAGTCTTACCATCCACCTTTTTAGCTAAAATTGATAAATTAATAGGTAACTTTATCTGGGATGGGAAACCACCGAGATTAACTACAACAAACTTTGATCACATTGGGAAAAGGGGGGATTCGGACTCCCCTGGTTCAAAGGCTACCTCTGGGCTTTCCGAATGGCCCAAACCATTAAATGGTTTCAGAAACCCTCCCCTCACTCACCATTATGGGTTACAATAGAATCTGCATTGTGCCCGGGAGGAGTTCCCACTTCCTTCATTTTTAATCCCATTTCCTCTAAACTAAAATCTCACCCGACTATATCATCCTCTGTTCTTTATTGGAAACTAACCCACAAATTCCTGAAATCCAATCCAACACCCTGGTTTTATGCCACCTGATGGGGCAATCCACTGCTCACTGTAGAAGATCACCCAATTTTCTGTCGTACATGGAGGAACAAAGGCATTTTCTTTCTCAGAGATATCTTGGACCAGAATTCACTCACTCTTAGATCATTCTCAGACTTGCGGGTCACATGGAAACTTCCTAAACAGGACTTCTGGAAGTTTTTACAAATTCAGGCAGCTTATAACTATCACTCTAGTTTAGTGTGTAGGCATACTCTTCTAAACCCATACATCTCGCACTGGACTAATTTATCAGTAAAATTAAATAGCTCCATTTACAAAGACATTATTGATAATCTACCTGATCAGTCTATACAGGCCAAAAATAAATGAAGTACTCTTTTTAACTACAATATTTCAGACGCACAGTGGAGTAATTGTTGGCGTATTGCACATAATACCTTTAAAGATGCCTGTAGTTCTTTAATACAAACTAAAATCCTACATCTCTGATATAGAACCCTCTGTGCTTCAAATAAATGGGCCTATTAATAATAATAATCGCTGGTGTTGCAATTTGCCAACGATCTACTTATATCTTGTGGTCTTGCGCCCCATTATAAGCTTTGGGTATAAAGTCTGTTTACTTGCCTCCAGAGTAACAGGACAAAAACTACCTTTTGACCCCAAGCTATTCCTTCTAGGCATCCTTATCCATAATAGCTCTCTCCTCTCACATGCACATTTTAGATGGCTAAACATACTTTCTCTTCTGGTCAAACGCCTGATTCTTATGAAATGGAAATCAACTCTGGTGCCTTCTCTTTCAGATGTTCTTCAAAGCCTCTCTCAGTATACCTCTCTAGACCGATTATCTCATGTTACTCATAACCGACTCACTATATATGACAGATGTTGGCAGGATTACTTCAAGTACATGAACCTAGTTCTTCTAGACCCTAATTATTAGGAATATTTAGCCCTCTATTCTTATTTTGCTCTCAGATTATGTTTTTTCAAAACTTTTGTGCACAGATTTCTCCTCTTTTTCCCTGTTTTCTCCCTCTCTCCTTCCCTTCTTCTTACTTTTTTCTCTCTTCTTTCTTTCCTTGCATACTTTTCTCTTATCTTCACCTCTGCATTACTGAACATTGTTCATATTATCACATTTATCACTTTTTGCAATTTACTGAATGCCTTACCATAGCCTGCCCTATCATGTATTTCGTTCATGGTTGCTATTTCTGATCCTATAATATCCTATTGATTGTAACCCTTCTGCTCTCCACTTACATCCTGCCTAGGTTTGTGTTTTATTTTCAGTACATGTATATAAGGCTTCTCCAATATGTTTACCCTAAATACTGTGTTTTGTTAAGTGATATTTTATACCTTACATGGAGGATAGTCTTCTATTGTATTAGATGTGTGCTTTCTTATATACCTGAATTTCAATAAAAAGATAAAGTGAAAAAAAAAGAACAGAACACTTACAAGAACATGATGCTTGCTAAGGATGGGGGTTGAAAGGACTTATAAAAGAGCTAAACTGCAACTGCAAAAAAGATTTAGAAGAACAAGGGACACAGAAACTGAAAGAAAACTTTATTTTATTTTGCCTTTGTAAATAATTATACTGAAAAAGTTTATTTTATGATACTGCTAATGTAAATAAATAATTTTTGGTGAATTCTACAACTGCTCCTGGTTTTCCTATGCTTCCTGACCTGTGCTTCAATGACACACTGTGAGGAGTAGTATGTGATCAGAACTCAGCTGGTGGAGGGAGAGACCAACAGAGAGGGATGCACACTGTGCTGATGAGTGTAGGTACACATCACTGTTTTCACACTTTCAGTTTCTTTTCAGTATACCTGTCTTTCCACTGGCAGACTCAGTCCTTTTTGTAAGCTGTGTTCTGGGAGGAAGACAGGCCAAGGTCACATAAAGGCTGTACTTCCTGGCAGGTCCCTCTCTTTATTTTTGGATTCCAGATTTGTGGCTCATATAACTCCTGCATTTATGTTCCAGAGGTTCCAAGGAATGAAGACACAACAGACTGCTCCATTTGCTTTTCTCCAGCACAAAGTAATTTCTTCTTTAATGTTTTTTTTTCTTTTGTCAAATTGTGGATATTTTTAGTCTTAATGTTTGCCGGATTATTTTTTCACAATGTGCTGATTTTGGTTATGTGATCATTTTAACTGGTTTCTCATTTTAGGATTATAATGTGGAGCCCAAATAAACCATAAATCAAACACCATATGCACTATAAAGACAAGGTCTCAGGCTGTTTGATTCATTGTTTGGACATTTACTATAGTTTTTTCCATGAAGTATCATTTGACTCACGTCCATTAATTTGGTTGTACATATTTGCATTGTGTTCCAGACAACCAATGTAAGGGTTATAATGCCTAGGAATAAGTTTCAGTTTTTTTAAATATAGTTCCTAGGCTTTATGGATTCTGGAAAAATGCCCACATGAACGGTGCGAATCAAAGACTGCTTCAAGCCGAGCACAGTTTGAATCACATGATTTATTTGGGCATTTTATCTTTACGCATAGTATCATATTAGATTATGGGGTCTGTTAATTTGGTCTTGCATGTTCCTTGCTTTGTGTTTCTTAACAACATAAGGATCACAATGCTTAGGAATAAGTTTAGAACGTGTTTCAGTACTGTTACTAGGCTCCATAGGTGCTGTTAAATTGCCCACATAAACCATATGAATCAAATGTTGCTTCAAGCCAAGTACTATGTGAATAAAATGGTTTATTTGCAGATAATTGTTTATAGCTGAATTGGTCTTTATACAAACAAGTGAACAAAGTCGGTGATTTGATACTTTTTATTAGACCAAAAATACATTTTCAGTACACAAGCTTTCAGGCCTGCATGGGAGGGGCCCTTCTTCAGCTGAATTGATCACCTGAAGAAGGGCTCTGTGTATCAGATCACTGACTTTATTTATGTACGTTTGTTGGTTTGTGTTCACAAAACACAAAGGATATGGTGCTGCCTTGGGAGTAAAAGTGAAAAATGTTTTAGAATACTCCTGGTCTTCATAGCATGAAATGTATTTGAGTCACACATGTCTTGGGAGCATTGTGGGTTGATCAAGTAATGCTATTGTGAGATGCTAAGGTCCTCCATATACGAAATGCTGCAGGCATTTATCATCCTTTTCTGGATGCCTTCCACCACTGCAGCAGTAGTTTAATGTATTGAGGGGCCAGTGAGGAAAATGGCAGAAGGAGGAGACTGAAGGATGATACATAAAATAAATAATTCTGTATCAGGGTGTGTAGTTGTAGTGGGGGGAAGGGGGACAACAGTGCTTCAAGAAATTTGAAGGCCCACCTTCCAAATCACAAAACATTTTGGCATATTGTAAGGCTCTCTTCAATATGTTCATCAATGACATAGGAGAGGGAATCCATGGCAGGTTGTGTACATTCACAGATGACACTAAACTCTGTGGTAGAGTTGACAGCATGGCAGGGATAAGGGAAATGCAGACATGCAAAGGCTAGAAAATTGGTCCAAAGTCTGGCAACTGAAATTCAATGTGAAGAAGTGCAAAGTGATGCACTTTAGGAACACACAACTCCATATCAGAGTATTGGATGGGAAGGTTTTAGTTGGACACAACATCAGAGGAAAGGCACCTAGGAGCCCTCATCAGTGACTCCCTTAAACAAACCAACCAGTGTGACAAGGCCTTTAGCAAGGCTAACAGGATGCTAGGCTGCATTGGGAGAGGGTATGACAGTAGGAAGCAGGAGGTACTGTTATTTGTGAATAGTCACTAGTAAGGCCACATTTGGAGTACTCTGGACAGTTCTGGAGTCCCCAACTAAACAAACTCTGGTCAGATCCACCACAGCTGCATAATGAAGTTAGTGAAGTTGTGTGGAATTGTTAAGGAGGTGTGTAGAAACACCACAATGATTTGTAAGTAGTAAGATTTGTTTTAGTTTCTGTTCTAAGGAAGGCATGCACATTATTAGGAAAATATATGGAGGTGTACATTTTAATGGAAGAACTAGGAAGCAATATAGGTTTATAAAAGAACCCCAGAGCAAATGCCACTGAGGTATATGTTACCCCGGATGATATTGTCTGGACAGCCACATTTTAAAGAAAACACAATTGCACATACCTCAATAATGCAAAGCACCATGGGAAACATATGCAAATCCCCAAGATGGTAAGAAAGGTGGCAGTACGTGAAAAAGAAATGGCTGGCATATGTTCAGCCTTGGGATTATTTACACTTTTTTTTGTTTTGTTAGAGAAACAGGGTTTTTGTCCATGAGGTGATGTAAGTTATATTTAAGCAACGTGTTGATGTTAGGAAGCCAGGTGTAATAATGGACTGTTAGCACAGAAAATATGATTGTAACTTTCAGAGAGGGTCGCTTTTGATAAGGACAAGGAAGTTATGCTTGTGATAATAGGAATATTAGGAAAGTATGAGATCTCTGCAGAAGTGGAGTACAAATATACACATTTTCATAAGTATGTGCTCAGAGTGCAGGTAAATGTGATATGCAGGTTTGTTTTAGAAATAGGTAAAAATAGCGATACATACAATTGATAGATAATTACATAAACATTTATATATACAGTATATATATATATATATAGAGAGAGAGAGAGAGAGACAGACAGACAGACAGACATGCAGAATAGGAATGGCAGTGAAGTATTGAAGTGATGCCAACCCCACCCCCACCCCGCAGAGATGGACAGGCATTGGGGTGTGCCTTTGGGTCATTGCCCATAATGCTCACACCACTTCACCTCACCCTACCCTGCAGACACAGACAAATGTTGAGGTGTGCCTTGGGGTGTTCAGACTTTACACTTACCCCATTCCATAAGGAAATACATTGAAATGGGTACAGTGAGGGGTCACGTGACCGCAAGATGGAGTAAAGACGTGCCTTTCAGTGCTCCTTCCCTTGGGCTCGAAATATTAAGAAAAACCGCCTGGAATCTTTAATTAATATCCGAATTGTGCTACTGGTGTGCCTAGGAAATCATAATGGATGACTATGTGGTTACCACGGCAAGCAAATCGCAGAGAACACCGGCTAAAAACAGCAGGAAGGCTTCGACGGGCCCCGTAACAAATTATGCAGGCCCCATCTCCCTCTCGGCAGCAGAAATGTCGGCTTTGGGTCGCGAGCTGAAAGATCAGCCATGGCGGCGCCGTGACTCCAAAACTGGAGAGCCTAGAGAACAAAATCGAGGGGAGACTACTTTGGTTGAATCGCAGGCTGAGAGGCAGAATGAGAGGGTTGAGGAGTTGGAGGGTCGAATCTCGACAGCGGAAGACACGCTGAGCCCTCTCGGTAGACGTGTCACTGAGCTGGAGAAGCAAGTTGCGGAGTTGAGAGAGGTGTTCGATTACCAGGAGAACTATTTGAGGAGAAATAACTTGAGGCTGAGGGGGCTACCGGAGGGGAAAGAAGGCCCTGACATTCTGGGCTTCTGTGCTAAAATACTGCCTACGCTCCTTGGGATGCAGCTAAAGGGAGGGAGGCTGAAGCTCGAGAGGGCACACCGGGCTGTTTTACCCAAACCACAGAATGGACAACCGTCCAGACAAATTATCCTACGGTTTCATAATTACCAGGACAGGCAGGAGATGTGGCGGGCATACAAATCTCTCCCTGAGCTCCAGTACGAGGGGATTCGATTATTCCTGTCCCAAGACTACTCGTCCCGAATAGAGAGAAAAAGAAGAGAATTTAATGATGTGATTGCGACCTGCCAGAACTTGGGAGTGGAATGGTTCATTGTGTTCCTGGCCATACTTAAAATCAAGCACGAAGGAGCTATCTACAGTTTCTGGGAGGTGGAGAAGGCGTGGTGTTTTGTCGTGGAGCTCCAAAAGAAAATGGGGTAACTAGCGAAGTGACCGGTGGACATTTCTAAAGCCTATGAGAATTCGTGGTGTCTAGCAGTATCCTGCAAGAAGAATCAACGGCCGTTGATTGATTTTCCTGACTGTGAGTTCATTTGGGTCAGCTATACTACACCCATGCGTTTATGACTAGTTCCTACCCCATTTTAAGGGGTTGACTGTGAATCTGTGGACTTTGGCTCGTCTACTGGAGAAAAGGCATACGGGCCTCCGGGGAGGCCTGCGCGTGGATATCTTGGTGCGCGGCCTAGCCCGGGGATCCTCGTGGAGCGGGCCTGATTTGGAGGATTAATGGTGGAGCCTGGCGCTGAAAAAGGAAAAGGAACTATTGTGGACTATTAAGAGGTTTGAGGACCTGTGGGTCTCCTAATTTTATTAGTTAAAGGGGGAATTCAAGGATATGCGCCAGACTTTTTTTTTTTTTGTGTTGTACCACAGTATCAAGGGAGGGAGGGGGGAACTGATATGTGCTTAATTGTGGGAAGTGGATTCATATGGTGGAAAGAAGCTTCTGACTTGCCTGGGGGAGGGTGAACGTGAGATTTTTTCATGGTTCAAGCCCTCTACTTTGCTATCTGGGGAGGGAACATACTGGCGAGCCTTGTATGGGTTCAACTTGGGGTACATTGTAAATAAGTTGTGGGGGTTAATTGTTGGTTGGGGGGTTCGATATGTTAAAAATTGTTACGTCCGATCCACATTTCAAAAGAAAAGTCACCAGGTTACTAGATACAGTGGGCTAAGGGAAGAGTTGAGAAAGGAAGGAAAAGGAAAGCAGTAGTTTACAAGATTGATGGCCCTAAAGAAAAACTAGAAGTCGTGTCATGGAATGTCAGGGAGTGTCATCCCAGTTAAGAGGACTCTGTTTCTCACTGCCCTAAGGAGGGTTGGAACACAGGTAGGCCTTTTGCAAGAAACTCATTTGACTCCAGTGGAGCACAGAAAGTTAGTTAGGAACTGGGTAGGGGAAGTACACGCATCTTCCTGCTCCTCCATAAGAGGGGGTCGCAGTTCTTATCCACAAGAATCTCCCTTTCCAGGTATCTAGAGTTGTGTCTGACAAGAGAGAAGGAAGATATGTGTTTGTGGAAGGTGTAATTGGGGAACTCTGATCACGTTCGGCAGAGTATATGCCCCTGCAGTCACTGAACCCCAGTTTTATAGGCATTTAATAGAAGTAATGGTGAAGGAACAATTTAAGGGGTTAATTCTGGGGGGGGGGGGATTTTAATTGCACTCCGGACACGGTGTTGGATCATTAGAAGGGTAGAGGAAAGGGGGTAAATTTTTAAAGGAATGGAGGGAAGGATTGCTGGATTTAGATTTAATAGATGTGTGGAGGACGGCGAACCCAAAATTAAGAGAATACACCTTTTTTTCTAACCCTCATAAGAGCTGGTCGAGGATAGATCATATTTACATTGAGGGAGGGTGGTATCAGAAGGTGGTGGAGGTGCAACATGAACCCATCCACATATCTGATCATGCTATGGTCACCTTGATGGTAGAACTGGAAGGATTGAGGGAGAGGCTTAATATGTGGCGTTTTATTCATACCTGATGGGGAATGAGAAGTTTAGGGTGTTTCTAGATGAGCAGATGAAGAGATATGTGGAGTTGAACAAGGAAACGGCTCCCTTCCCACAGATTTTATGGGACGCAGGGAAGGCTTACCTAAGGGGGGCTATTATTGGTTTCGTATCGGGTTATAAAAAAGAAAGAAACAGGGAATATGAGACTTTACTCCAAAGGGTTAAGGAACTGGAGGGACAGGTACTTAAAGGAGACGTAGCTAGTGGGCCAGGATTGGTGGCAGCTAGAGGAGCGCTGAATAACATGCTGGAGGAACAAGCAAGGGGGCATCTGTGGTTAGTGAAACAGAGATTTTACGAATGGGGGAACAAGCCTGGCCCCCTTCTTGTTAACCTGATTAAAGGTAGAAGAGGGAAAGCTAGGGTGTTGGAAATAAGGAATAGACAAGGGAATGCAACGAGGGATCCTCAGGCTATCAGGGAAAGATTTAGGGAATTTTATAGTACGTTATATCAAAGAGAAGCGGAGGGGACTATGGACAGGATGAAGCAATTTCTTGATGGGATCAGGTTGAAGCAGCTGACTGAGCAGCAAAGGGCAGCCCTAGAGACCAGCATTACTAAGGATGAAATAGGGAAGGCCATTAAGGGTATTAGGTCGGGCAGAGCGTCAGGACCGGATGGGCTCCCTATTGAATTTTATAAAGCAGTGGGACACCGGGTAGTGGACCTGCTCTGGGAAGTATACAGAGGCACTAGGGAGGGAGTCGCTCTGCCACCCTCTATGGAAATGGCGACCATATGTGTGATTCTCAAGCAGGGTAAGAACCCCAGGGAATGTGCTGCCTACCGCCCCATCTCATTACTGAATGTGGATGCCAAGATATATGCGAAGGTTCTGGCTGGTAGGCTTGAGATCTTGATGCCTAGTCTAGTGGACCCAGATCAAACTGGATTCATAAAAGAGAGGCATTCCTATCATAATGTGTGGAGATTGTTGAATGTAGTGCACGTTTCCTCTCGAAGCCCAAGGGCCACTCTTGTTTTGGCACTGGACGCCAAGAAGGCTTTTGACAGGATCAATGGGTATATATGATGGAGGCCTTAGGGCGATTTGGGATTGGTCAGGGGTTTCTTAACATGGTGAGGGTCCTATACCGTTCACCAAGGGCTGCAGTGGTGGTTAATGGTGGCCTTTCACGGGTCTTTGACCTGTTTAGAGGGACTAGGCAGGGATGCCCCCTCTCTCCTCTCTTGTTTAACCTCACTTTGGAACCCTTGGCTACCGCTATTAGACAATGTGAGAGGGTGACGGGAGTATTGGGAATGGGGGATCGGCAGCATAAATTATCTTTATATGCTGACAACATGATCCTGTATCTGAGTCAGATAGAAGATTCCCTCCCTGCTGTGCTGGATCTGATTGAGAGCTTCTCGTTGTTTTCTGGCTACAAAATAAACTTAGCGAAATCAGAGGCAATGTGTTTGGGTGGGGGACAGCCAGCGGACCTACGGAAATGGGGTTTATGGAAGTGGAGGGTCTCTGCAATATCTGGGGTAGAATTGGAAGATCACTGGCCGATCTATACAGATTAAACTATACGCCAATGATTGAAGGAGTGTTAAGGGATATGAAAAGGTGGAGGGCATATCCAGTATCCTGGCTAGGCCGGATGAATATTATAAAAATGAATATCCTACCCAAGATCTTGTATTTCCTACAGATGCTTCCCCTGGGCGTCACCAAAAAGGATATGAAGAGACTAGATAGGGGGTTCTCTGGCTATCTCTGGCAAGGAAAGAAGCCTAGAATTAGCCTCCAAAGACTGAAGCTGGAGACGAGAAGAGGGGGATTAAGCTTCCCAGACGTCAAAAGTTATTTTTTGGCCTCGCAGGCAAGGATAATTAAGGACTGGGTAGCGCGTCCAGAGGCAGCAAGCTGGCTGGACCTGGAGGGGGAAGGGGTGAAGGCGCTATCAGCCTATCTGAGGAAGGGAGGCAGAAGGGCATACTCACACCAATCGCATCCCAGCCCGATGGTAGTATGGACTTTGGAGGGGTGGGAACAGATAAGGGCAAGGGTTAGTGACGGTAAGGCGGAGACGTTACTCCTTCCCCTGAGTGGTAACCCCCTCTTTCTACCTGGCCTGGAGGACCAGGGATTCCGGGAATGGGATGAGAGAGGTATACAGTGTGTGAAGGACCTGTATGAGGGTCCACATGTCTCTTCCCTCGAGGAGTTAAGGACAAGATGGGGGATCCCGGGCAATCACACATTTAGATTCTTGCAGGCTAGAGACTTTGCTCGTAGTTTGGGTGAACCAGGCTCTCAGCCCATGTATCAGTCGAGCCTGGAATTGACAATTTGTAAGGCCCGGCATAATCCTAAGGGGATAATAGGTACCGCAGTGCATATTTTTAGAGAGGTTTTGGTGGAGGAAAGCTCGAGTAGGAGAGCACTATGGGAGAGGGACCTTGGGATCTTGATCTCAGAGTCGAACTGGGAGCTGATATTGGAAGCACATATGGGCCTACTATTATCAAATAGATATAAGGAGTCGGCCTATAAGTTTGTTCATAGACTTTTTTACCCCCCGGTGATGGTTCATAAAAGCCATCCGGAGGTTTCAGAAGTATTCCCCTGATGTAAAAAGGATGTGGGCACATATACATTGTTTTTGAAGTGCCCTGACTACAGAGCTTTTGGGAGGAATTGGTGGAGTTTTTAAATGAGAGGACAGAGGCCAGGGTATCCCTTCATCTGATAGAGCTCCTATTCGGAATTGATTGGGAGGTTGGGGACGATTGGAGTACGCATAGGAAGTGGTTAAGGGTGGCCTTAGCAATTGCCAGGCAATGTATCCTAAACACTTGGATTTCGGCAAGAGATCCCTCTCTCGCCCAATGGAAAACATTGACAGTGTCGGCTCTGGCTATGGAGAGGAGGGCCTATCAGATTCAGGAAAGAGCAGAGATCTTTGGTATTATATGGAGCCCACTCCTCTCGACTCTCTCCCAGCAAGATGTGGGGCTCTGAGAAGGGAGGCTTTGAAGAATGAGGATTGTGCAATGGGTGCTTGTGTCCCGGATTTCAGCCCTAAGTAGTTTCACTGAAACACCAATGAACTGTGCCTACCACTTACCATCTATAATGATGATGTAACCTTGTGGTGACCATAATTAATTGTTTGTCAGCCCATATGCATTAATAGATGTGGATCTTTGTAAATAGTTGATTATATCTTTCTTGATTAATTTGGTTTTTGTTTGGGGGGGAAAGGGGAAAGGGGAGAGAAATGAAATCTTCCCCTTTTTTTTTTCCTTAGAATTGGAAATGGTCCTTGCCACTGGAGAATTGATTTTCTAACTTAGTTTAAATGGTTAAACACACACTGTGTAAGTATTGTGTTGAAATGTATTTGTGGACTCCTTTATTGTATATTGCCAGTGACTGAATAAGGCATACATTTATTTGTCTGTTGAAAATGTTCGGAAAATGCAAATAAAAATTTTATACAAAAAAAAGAAATGGGTACAGTATAAGAAAATGGAGTGAACTTTGGGGCTGAAGATACAAAGGCACACCTTGATACCTGTCACTGGCTACAGGGTGGGGATAGGGGTGGAATGGCGTGAGCATTACTGTTGATAATCCCAAATCACACCCCTTATGCCTGTCAGTCCCTACAGGGCAGGGTGTTATAGTCAGAAACCCTAATGCCCTGGGTGTTTCTTGATATTTTCACTCCAAGTTTTCAGCAAGAGCTTTTTGTGACCCCACCGCATGAACAGTAACACTATCGGTTCATTAGCCAAAAGGTGATTTTGCACAGCGACTGTGCCATTTGGCACTACAGATACAAAAACACATTTTGAACATGATGTAAAACATGACAGCTGTACTGTTTATGAGGAGGTGTAAAAAAATGGTAATGTTGAAAATCTGGAGTGAAAATATAAAAAAATTGGTGAAGTCATGACACTGCTCTTGCTAATGTATACTTTTTTTCCAAATTCCTATGCATCCCATTGTTTTCATCTCTATTGCTGTTATGTGACTTCTTAACCTAGCAACAGCATTTAATGCATTACATTATAAGGACAAGTAAATGTTTTAATACATTTACAGACAGTTACATAAACTTAAATTTCCTTCATAGAATAATTTAAATTTAGTAACAGTGGCAGTACAAAACAATTACTCAGACAACTTGAAAACTATAACTACTTTATGCTGTACATTGACACCCCATAAGGACCTCCTTGAAATTGAGATGCAAATGTCACACATTTATCAGTTTTCTAACAGGAATATTTTACTATCCTAAATACATTTCTTGCTTCAGTAACTGCTCAGCACATCTATTGCATGACCTACTTATTGACATTTTACACCTGCGATGCAATGTACTGCTGCTTACTAAATCAACATCATGAACCATAAATCAGATGACTATCATAGCTAGGGAGGCAGTATAGCACAGTAGTTTAAGGCTCTGAGCTACAAATCTGGAGATCTGGGTTTGAATCCCACAGTCCCCACTTGAATACTGGATGACCCTGAGCAAGTCACTTAACTTTTATGTGCTCCGAGGTTGCCCCTGTAAACAAGCTTTCAGCTTAGTGTGCCACTCCTGGTTAAACAATTGAAAGAAAAAAAATGCAATATGTTATTTTTCTTGCTTTATTTTGCTACTACAAGCTTTGACTAATACATCCATCCTTAAATGTACTCCTTATAGATTATGTGTCTGTGACCTAGGCAGAACTACACTTAAATCCTACACATAAATACATAAATAATCAGAATAGCATTTATTTCAGTAGTATCTACTTCCTTTGCAGGTGCCTGTGACACTATGTGTGTGTGTGTGTGTGTATATATATATATATATATATATATATATATATATATATTTATATATTTTAACTTCAAAGCACTAAACCTATTCAAATGCACAAAACACAAGACTTTATTCTCTTCACACATCAATGTTAAACGCCAGGTCCCAGAATGGCCAAAAAACAATTGTTAAACTTCACTCTTGCATGCCACTGTCACACCCACTTCTCATGCAAACAACAATCAATTAGGCAAACCCCTTTCATTTCTGTGCTATGTACTCTTACATCAGAGAGACATAAATCTTACAGAACTACTAAAAAACAAATTTATCAAGACTGGATTTCTGAATTAAAACCTGTTGTTTACAGTACCTACATAAATAATAGTTGACTGGCTACAAACGATGCTATAGACATGACAATAACAACATTTCTGTTTTACATGGAAAACATCCATATAATGAACTTGTCATACAGGATTTGTGACTTTCTGTCTGCATGTATCTGACAAAGGAAAAGGCACCTGCTTGATCCTTTTTTTTTTTTGTCTATTTTATTTTTATGCCCAAGTTGTCCATTCTAACCCCAGTAATACTCAGGTATGCATAACTTTATGCAGTAAGCCTTCTAGGTAGAACTGCCCGGAGAGATGGAACATATGCAAATGCTGGAATCTTTTGTATGAGCCACTTTTCAAATGCTGCATTCTACTAACTGCCTTAGCTCTAAACCCCTCAGATGTCTCTCTCCGCCTGTCAAGACTAGACGTTTGGAGATCCTGTCCTCATCATCTTGTTCTGACGTAATAAAACTTATAAAATATATATAAGTATTCTTTACATTTCATTTGCTGCCTTTTAATTTTTGTAATTTTAAGTAAATCCATAGTTTAAGTGTTTAAATTGTAAGTTTTCTCAGTTTCTCCTGGTTCAGTATAACCGGGGGTAAACCGAGGTTTATTTTTTATTTATCGGAGTTTTCTGAATAAAAAACTCCATTAGTTATGTTTAATTTTATTAAATGTAGCTTGTTTTAGGAACCGCTAAGCCTGGTTCCTGAACCAATAGCCTTGGTTCATTTTACCTCGGTTCCGGGTTCTCGATCGGTTCCAGAACTGACCGCAACTGTTAAATAAACTTTAACATATTTTAGCGGTTGCAATTTTTATCGGCTTTACTTTGTAAATGTCAGAAAAAACAAGAAGAAAACTGGTGATCCCAGTTTCAAGCCATGTATTGAGTGTGGTGAAGTGTTGCAAAGCAAACATTCTTTGTTTTGCCTACCTGGACATGAACATTAAAAGCAGAGTGAAATCTGCAATACATGTCCTGAGAAAACTATTTATTTAAGATGCCTGAAAAAAGTTAAAGAGAAAACTATCACCACCTAAGGGTCCCTCTAGCTCAGACCAGCTGACACCCTAAATTACTGTGGGTGAAAACACAACAATTACTGTAACTGCTACCCCTGAGATGGGTATACAAGCAGTTCCTAAGAGGCTTGCTGAACCGGCTGACTCCCCGGTTCCCTCAAAGAAGTCAAACACAGAACCTCGTGCTGGACAGCATTTGGGGACTTCTGTGCCTTGCTATAAAGCCTGACAACTCCTGCAGAAATTGCACAGTGGAAATTTTAAAACTTTTCAAGGAGAAAGTGTGGAAAAATGCCTGGAATGGGTAAAAAAAAACTTTTAGGCTTACAGAGGCTGTCTGCTTCTCAGCAGCAGACCCCTGCAAAGCAGTCTGTTTCCTCTGCTCAGTCTTTCTGTTATTTAAGAGGAAAAAATATGTGATTATGATAAAATAGAGGGTCTGTTCATGAAAAGGGGTTACCAAAGTGTGACATGAGGGTCAAATTTTCAAATTATTTCTAGATTACATTTGTGATGCATTTCAAGATATTATGACCCAAGTATGAAAAAAGAAACATATTGGGAGATAAAAGCCTCACAGTTTCCTGAGATAAAAGAACTGTATTGTGGTGAGTGTAACAAGTGACACCACACACTGTGGTTAATGTAACACCTTACACAAAACTTTTTTTTTAGTAGTACAAACTTCAATAAACATATGTAATGAGTTATATTAAAACATGAGAAACAATTATTTATAAGAATTATATTACATTAATTGCAAATTTGATGTTTTGCACCATGTAGCGTGGTGAATGTAACAAGTGACACCACACTCATGTTTCACTTACTAAAACTGTACTAAACATGCCTAACAACTAACATACTACTGCTACTGACTGATATACTGCTATAAAACATGAACTAATTCAACAATTACATTACTGGCAAGTGTGATGCTTAACACCACATACCGTGGTGAATGTAACAAGTGACACCATACATTTGTTTCAGTTTTACAAAGTTTAGTGAACATCCCTAATGGCTAACATGCTACTAATAATAACTGATACAGTGCTACAAAACCTGGAGAAATCTCACAATAATAACAGTAGTGACAGGTGTGATGTTTGACACCACATACAGTGGTGACTGTAACAAGTGACACTACACATTTGTTTCAGTTGAAAAAAGTTTACTGAACATGCCTAATGGCTAACATGCTACTACTAATGACTGACACAGTGCTACAAAGCCTGAAGAAATTTGACACAATTAATGTTACTGATGGGTGTGATGTCTGACTCCACATACCATGGTGAATGTAACAAGTGACATTACACTTATGTTTGACTTACTAAAACTGTACTAAACTTGCCTAACAACTAATATACTACTATTACTGACTGACATACTGCTATAAAACATGAAACAATTCAACAATTACATTACTGGTGAGTGTGATGCTTAACACAATATAACGTGGTGAATGTAACAAGTGGCACCACACATTTGTTTCAGTTTTAAAAGGTTTATTGAACATGCCTCATGGCTATCACACCACTACTAATAACTGACATAGTGTTACAAAACCTGGAGGAATTTGACAATAATAACAGTACTGGCAGGTATGATGGTTGACACCACATATCATGGTGAATGTAATGAGTGACACCACAAAGAAAATAAATGTTAACCCTCCACCCCATATACACAGTATAATCCCTATTACAACTGATGCCCAGCACTTTTCCTAGAAATTTAGTTGTCACTGAAATATTCTCTCTGAAAATTTGCCCAGCAATCAGTGAATGATGGTAAACAAAGCCTACCTGTGGTGAATGTAACTGCAACCCTCATTGTTGCATGCAGTGCTTAACTTCATGGAATGTAGCCCTACAAAATGGAGGAGCCACATGCAAACAATGG
Organism: Neoceratodus forsteri; assembly: GCA_016271365.2. NCBI lineage: Eukaryota > Metazoa > Chordata > Ceratodontiformes > Ceratodontidae > Neoceratodus > Neoceratodus forsteri. The sequence goes on along the minus strand of CM057459.1, from coordinate 687,683,341 downwards.
GGGTTAAACCACAACTCAGCTTCTCCCTCTGTGGTTCCTCCTTGGTTCTGATGGGCAGGTTATGACTTTGCAACTGTCACAGGCTGACAGGTAAACATTGGGCCTGACGTGACCCCAAGTAGAGTGAGGGTCAAAGGTTGCTGTTCCTTCTGTGGGAAAGCTAGATCAGGCAGTAACACAGTCAGTTATCACAAGGAGGCAAACTAGGAGAGAAACCAGAAAATCATTTAAAGTGCTAATAGCACAACTACAGATTTGGGGGCCATGAGGGTGAATGTAACGTACTGTGACACCAACTGTTACATTCATTACACTAAATACAAAGCTGCACAAATTAAAGATGGAGCACTATAATGGGCTAAAGAGTACAGATAATAAAAAACACAACTCCAGATTATTAAGCAGACTTACTTTATTAAGGGAAAACAGTAAATAAAGCTTGCAAAAATAATTAGTAAAACACCTGTTTTTGCATGTCACACTTTTTCAGGTTAAAAAAACAGTAAAATGCGGCGGGACAGCCCATCAAAGAAAAATATGGATACCCTAGAATTCTATAGTTATGTTATTTATCTGCATATATAGCCAGCATTCACATTTAGTCAAAAACATATGCCTGACAGTTTTTAATTTTTTAAAATGTGGTATGCACTGTATGGTGAGCATTGGTAACCCCTTTTCATGAGCAGACCCTAGAGGAAGGGGAACCTATTGAATCTCAGGTTTTCCCTGAACAGGAGTTGAGCTATTCCCACAGAGCATCTGAGGATTATTCCTCACTTTCATATTTGTGAGAAATGATTGGGCTGACACCCACTAAAAGCTTCTCCTTCCTTTGAATACACTCTTCTGGAAAGACACTTTAAAGATTCTACATATTCCAAGTTCTGTTTCCCCCTCTTGAAAAGAGGCTGGATAAGAAATATCAGCTGGACAGGGAGGGAGCTGAATTTTTATTCTCCCACCCTGTCCATCAAGGATTAGTACAAGTGATAGCCTGTGACAAGGCAAAAATACCCCTGGCATCCCATCCTCCTAACAAGAATTCCAGAAAAATTGACAACTCGGCTTTCAAGCCTCTGATGCTCAACACCAAAAGTCACTATGGCAGACTGTCCATGCTGTGGCAGTCAAGGCTCAGACTCCCCTGTCAGATAATCTAGCTGAAACAGTTAAGTTTGGTTTAGGAGCAGCCAAATACCAGTCAAATGGCTGCTAACTTTATGACACTGCTACCAGATGGATGGCAAATACAGTGGTTCAGAGGAGGTTTGCCTGACTGAGAGCCACAAACCTTACTCAGGATACTCAAACCATGGCTATGTATTTCCCAGAAGAGGGTAATTCCCTCTTGGAGGAAAGATAAAGGCTTACATAAAAAAGGTGAATATATACAAAACTGTCTATAGTAGCAATTCTGCAAAAGAAAGCTTCCTTGTCCACTAAAACATATGGAAGGAGAGGAAGAGGCAGATCATTTCACACCACGCCTTTTTTATGTCTGCAGTGGGCGGAGCCTGCAGACGTTTTGCATCAGAAAAGGACCTACATCATGTTTTCCATCCGCACAACAGTATTTCTTCCACGGAGAGCCCAGCCCAAGTACTACGCTGACTGTATAAGGCATGGTAGTTAAACAGCCCTGTTGTTCTTGCCACTTCATGTCTCCAGAGGTGCCCTCCCCCACAGAGTATGTTTAAACTATCCCAACTCCACCCCACACGGAGTTTACTATGGTTTACTATGGTTGTAAACAAACCCTCCCGCAGTCGCCCACTGTGCACTGTACGCCTCCACCCCCTTCCCACACCCATCGCAGGCAGGTTTTACAATCCGTGAACTAAGGACTTGTTACGGTATTGATCCCTTTACCTGGCGCTGACAGGTTAGGCAAGTGAGGGTTTTTCTTATACAACTGACTCCATTTTTTCCGCATGCCTCCCATTTTCAAATAGGTTATCTTTGCAACCTTTTCAACAATTTACAGTAGCTTATGCATTTATTTTGGACAGCTGTGCAAAACAGCTGTGCCAGACATTAGTAAGCATGGTATTTTTTTTTCACAGCTGTGAAAAAAAAGAAAAGGCAACTCATGCATAAAACACTAAAACTAGCATTACTGTCTGCAGGTGCAGGGAATTTTCCCTGCACCACCAGGGAGTTGCTCAAAGGGACCTAGTCACTGGGCCATATCAGGTCCTTTGGAAAACTGGCCCCTGATGCTTGTGACAATAAATGAGACCGTCTAAAAGATGGCTATGTGCATGAGTGCCGCAACTCTCTGCATTTCAGGAGCTTTATTGTCATGGATGTGCAGTATATATGATGTGTGAGTCATTATTTTACCATAAAGTAGTGTGGTGAGTGCCATAAATGCAGCAAGCAGTTTAAAAATAGCAAAGTTTTTGCTGCATTGTGGATGCTGCAGGTGCAGCCCTAAATCAAGAATTACATCCAAAAATCCAGTCCATCTTCTGTCTGTACTCATTTATAGCATGACTCTAGTTAGGGATGAGTAAGCTGTTTAATGTTAAGCCCAAATTTTTGTAGTTTATAACTTGGCCGTGGTATGATGAATTTGCACAACATTTGGCATGTGTGTTCTGGCTGCCTGAATCTTAAGATGTGGGAAGTTTCCTGGTGACATCTTGTACGATTTTTGAAGGGGGGGCCAAAAATGAAAAAAAAAACACTTTTCCCCAATACTCAATGTAATCCCTCTGTTACCTGGGGTTACTAGAATCCCAGTAAGACTTAGTGGTAGGCAGGGAAGGCAGCTTGTAAAACTCCAGTTAAATGGATTTCACACTGTCTCACTCTGTTCTCAGTCTCAGCTGAGACTGAGGGATGACATCACCATAGAACTATCGCAGCTGCATGAGCCACATTGGAATCTGCAGATGGGAGTTAGGCTAGAATGTTGGGAGTTTTTCAACAGTGAGCAGCAGCAGTTGTGTGTGAGCAGTCTTGAAGAGAGGAGCACAGCAGTCTGTGCACAGGCTCTTGGAGCCTAAAGCTCTGATATAGAGCTACTTTTAGGGAGAGGTGTGTGTTTCCACCTAAAGAGGAACACAGTAGGCTGTTCTTGAAGTGGTGGAGACCGCTGATACTGGTCTCTGTGCCCCATCCCTGAGGGGATGGGGGAAAAAGGTTTGCCTGTTATTCCAGGGGCAACCCCCTGGTTCTGGCTAGGGAAGAAGCTGCCTTATTTTTCCAAGTGTGTTGTGGCACCAGAAGCTGTCAAGAGTCACCTGTGGGGCACCTGCAACCAAAGGGTGAGTTCTGCTCTTGTCATGGGGCCTATGTTTCACCTGAACTGTTGTTAATGTGGGGATTGGACTGCTTAATCAGTGGGAGGCTTAGAGGAATAGGCTAAGCCAAAGTAAAAGTATGTTCAAGTCCAGCACAAGGGGAAAGCCAAGACATGTAGAGGAAATGTGCTATACATTTACCCTTTAATCTACACTGCCAAGCTTTTCAGGAAGAGATGTTTAAGTATGTTCGAATCTAGTACAAGAGGAAAGTCAAGACATGTAGAGGAAATGTGCTATACGTTTACCCTTTAATCCACATTGCCAAGCTTTCAAAAAGAGTTGTTTAATGTCCATAGAAATGGCCGGGTATGGATTGTGGAAGCTGGAGGTGGGAGACCCCCCCATCTTTAGGAACCAGGTTCACCTCTACGGATTTGCTCTGTGGCCCTTTTACTTTGCCTCAGACACTTGGCCAGTGCTGAGGGAAGTACCCAGATGTGGGATTGAAAGGAAATTTCCCTTAAGGAGTCGAAGGCTCTAAGGTGGTTTAGGGAGCCACCAGGAAAATGTGTCCACTGCCATATGGACAGGGTTCGAGTGGCCAGCAGGGGAGCCAGGCCAGTAAAAACCCAAATAGTGCACAAGTCGGGCTGTGTACCCAAAGCAGCGTGCAAGTCTGGGCTGTGTGCCTGGTGGGTTCAGAGCCTGAGGGCTGAAGTGTTGAAGAAGTGTTCTGTTTCTCTTATCTGCATTACCAGGAATGTAGCCCCGTTGGGGTCTGTCTATGTTTTGTTTGTTCAGTTTGGATGTGAATAAAAGCCACACTTTAGAATCCCATTCCTGGTATTGGACATTACAGTTATTTCTTCCTGTGTTCAGATTTACTTGGGTGCCCCTGTGCAGAGTAGCCAAACCTAAGCCCCTGTGCCGAGTAACCATGTCCTCCCCGAACCCAGTCCCCACCTGGTACTGCTGTCAGCTTCAACAGCATACCACCTGTCGTTTGCAAAAAGGCAGGGGTTTAGGGATTACATCAACATTCAAATTTTTGCTCTTACCTACAGTCTACACAGCCTTGAATGTTTCCGATAAATTTGTAAGGATGCTGGGGTATCTGCCAACTGGGTGTGCCTTTGGATGGTTTGGTAAAAAATACTGGATAGTTTTTGAATTTTAATGTGTTTTTTTTTGTGACAACATTGAAATGCATCAGGTAAAAAAACATTGATCTTTAAGAAATAGATTGCAGTGTAAAAGAGATCGATTAGTAAAGAACCGTTCCCACTGACTGTAAAGTTCGACCACCCCCCAAAAAAGTATGAACAACTGTGGTACATGTAGATGCTTGTGCCGTCCTTTCTCTGGTTTCTGATGGTGGCCCCACCCGTACCCCACCGCATTGCTCTATCTGACAATGTGTTATTTGTACTGTATCTTTCTCTAGTATCTAGTGATATTCCCCCCACTCTCGATCCCCTGCTCCATAATCGTACCACCAGCATTTAGTGGAACATCCCCGGCCGACGATCCTCAACTACGTACATCGAATCAAATGTAATCCTTGCCATGTATAAAGACCTATTTACAGGTTACGTAGCCTTGCCATTATATCTCTAATCTATTGTATGTTTATATGCATTTCTGTATGTACCTTGCACACCAGCCCGACCTCCCACCCCAAGAAACTCAGTTGACCTTCAGTAACGACTTCCCATTTAAATATTTTATAGAGCAGCAGAAAAATAAGATTACAAACAATTATTGGGCACATTGGGGGTGAAACGAATGAATATGTAATTGGCTGACCGCCGAGTGTAAACCTCAACCAAAGTAGCAGTAGACAGTATCCGCAAAAAAGGAAAGTACTCCGAATACTAGATAAAATTGTGACTTTAAATATGCAGGATGTGCAAAACTGCAACCACTAACAAGAGTTATCACAAGCATATAAATAAAACAAAATCTAATTATTTATTGTATTAGAGATGAGCAGAACAGAGGGAGGGTAAGACTAATTAAAGTGCAGAAGGACACATCTGATACATCAGCGGGTGACGATTTTAAATGGAGCACAGGGATTATAGTTCAGCTTGCCATGTAGGTTTTTAAGCTTGTCAGAACCAAACTTTAACAAAGTCAAAAACGTCTCCAGGATTTTGGTATCTTTAGTATCTTTCTTTGCATTTCGCTTCGTGTCACTCCGAAGCTGCCAGGCACTCCTCTCCGAGATGCTGTCCCTCCACAAGGCTCTCTGCACTTCTGACTACAGCCTGCCATTCCAACAGTGTCCCTATTAGTCGCCTTGTCTCCCCGTCTCTGCACTCTTCCACCATCTCAGCCTCGGAGACAGACGGTAAGCCAGTGCTCCAATGTTAGGGGTCATTCAGGCTCAGAAAATTTAAAAATTCAGGAAAGCAGCCATACTGTACATCATGTTACTCCTCAGAACTCAGTTTGACAGCTTTCCACCAGGTCTGCAGTTCTTTATAGAAGATTGTGGATCCATGGTTGCATGCATCCTGCACATACCTCTCAACCTTTCTCCACCAAAATGCGTGACACGACACCATGTGTGTCAAATGAGCAAAATATGTGACATATCATCTAACATGGCACTGGAAGCTCAGAACACTATAGCTATCAGTGCACTAATGTTCATAATGTTTTTGTATAGCTAAGCATAATAGATTATTATGAATTTCTGCTTTAAAGTCTCAGTGGGGAATGTGGAAGATCACCTTCCCCATGATGGACAATGGGTTTCTGAGAGGTAAAATGAGTGAGGTACCTCATAATGTGTGACAGTTGAGAGGTATGATCCTGCAATATATTACTGTTTCATTAGGTTGTTATTTTGTTAGGGGTTAGAATAGTGAATTACTGTGTCATTTTCATTTTTACGTATGCAATGGGCGGAGCCTGCAGGCGTTTTGCATCAGAAAAGGACCTACGTCATGTTTTCCATCCGCACAACAGTATTTCTTCCGCGGAGAGCCCAGCCCAATTACTACACTGACTGTATAAGGCATGGTAGTTAAACAACCCTATTTTCTTGCCATTCATGCTCCAGAGGTGCCCTCCCCACAGAGTATGTTTAACCGCTAACTCACCCACACAGAGTTTACTGGTTTACTATGGTTGTAAACAAACCCTCCTGCAGTCTCCCACTGTGTGCTGTATGCCTCCACCCCCTCCCCACACCCATCGCAGGCAGGTTTAACAATCCGTGAACTTTTGCTGGCGGCGATACAGCCGTACACAGCAGGGCGCCTGCTTTTACACTTTCATCCTGCCCGAGCAAGGGGGGGAGAACGCCGGCTGTGAGGAGCCAGGACCAGCGGGAGCACAATGGAGCAGTACAGCCCGAGAGAGAGTGAACAATAGAGAGAGAGGACAGCACATGCAGTACCATATATATCACTGTAAACAGCCTTGCATTTTAAGGACTTGTTCCGGTATTGGCCCCTTTACCTGGCGCTGACAGAACTCTAATTTTCAATCATGAGGAAGAAATTGGGGAAAGGACGTGATTTCAAAAGCTCCCTGTGGAAGAACTGGGTATTAGTCAGGACCGTAGTTGCATTGGTTTTAGGTAAGCTTTTTCTGTTTTTCTCGTGAGCACAGACTGTAGCAGTCATGACACACGCCTCCACCGATGATCTTACAAGCTGTAATGCAGCTGTAATGTAATGTCTGTTATTACAGATGAGGACTCAGTGGCCAGCTGTGTTAGGTAGGCAGTGTACAAAGGCATAGCTACCGATACGCCTGACACGCCATGACGTGCTGCAGAGATCAGCGGGGGTAGCAGGACAGCGTGCTAGTCTCTCAGGCTCTCAGCATTCTTTAGTTCATTTTTTTTTTTCGCGGGCTTTCCTTGCTGATCTTTGTCCTGTGTGAGAGCAGGAGCCAGGACTAGGCTTTTATTGCTCAAATTTTGGGAGTCGGTGTGTCGGACAGAGTTGCGCTGCCAGTGTGTGCTCCCTTGAGAGGTTGACCGAATTTCTGAATTGGAACAAGGAGAGGAGTCAACAAGAGAGCCAAGCTGTGTTAGGGAGGGTGTTTCTTTCTGTTACTTTAGCTGTTCGGTGCCGTGACTCGACAATCACGCTCTCACTCACGCCAAGCCCCGAGGGATCAACAGTTTACAATGGACAGGACAGTTGGAGAGGCCGGAGCAGTGCACTGATGTGAGGATAGAGAAATGCTGAAAGAGAGAGGTGAGCGGTAAGGAAGGGCCGGTGGAAGCCCTTGTGGTTAGGGTACTAGTGTGTATTACTATTATGGATAATGGGTGGGCTAACTAACAACAATCATGGAGAGAGGACTAGCTTGAGGAGGCAGACTGTCCAGTGTGTGATACTAAGTCATTGATTTGGTAGTGCACTACAGAGGAGTCCATTAATCTTCACCAGCCACAGTAAACTGAGTATTATAGAGGGAAGTCCCAATAATCAGGACCTCAGTTGGAGTTCAATACCCTGCCTGGATGGGGTGCCTCTGTTGAGGGGACTCTTGATGTGAATTCATCCTGGGAAGGGTATGTGGGAGGGATACCATGTTCCATCCCAGCTAGGACTACATTAGTCACCTGGAATATATAGCATTGTTGCAAGGTGGAGGTGTCTCACTATGGGGGATGTTAGAGAGATATCGTTTGCTCACTCTGCACAGCCCTCAGGTAGAATTATGGGTATCTGCCTTATCAAGGTTTGCTAGTGAGGCCACACATTCTAGGGTGACAGAGAAAGAGGAGGGTGGCATCCAGATGATAGTAATTCCATGAAATATTTACCTTGTACAACATACAGATATATAATTCAACTGTCATGGTCACTCAAAAAAATTCCTTCCCCCCCCCCAACCCCTGGTCCCCACACTCTCTGAATAAAGCACCAAATGTCTGTCTTTCAGGCCATTCAGTGTCTCAGACATATTTGTCCAACTCATTCTGGACACATTTGGTAGCCTGTGCAGCTTTTTAAGATTGGTGGGAATACTAAGCATATGCAATGTCTAGTGCCTCTAGGATGAAGGTAGGCAGGCAGGCCCAAGGAAGTAGTTTGGGCTGAGTCCAGTGAATGGGCAATAAAGCAACACCCCATAGCCAGGTGGCCACTCTGAGACTGAGTATTAACTGTCCCTAGAGCCATTCCAGGGGATCATGTGTGTAGTCTAACATGGTTTCCCTCCTAGAGAGGGAGGGCCTACAAGTCATTGAGCTGAACCCAGAAGTCCTGGACATAGCAGACAGCTGTCTTTTCCGAGCAGTTATAAGTATTCTGGGTCCAGGCTGTCTGGTCTTCACAGCCCTGCCAGATCTGACCATAGGACATATTGCTCGTCAGTGCCAATCCCAGCCTATTCCCCTATCCCCCAGACCAATTCCCCCAAGCACCCTTCCAGTCCACACCCATGGCAGAGCTGGTATTACATAGATTAACATTTTCCTGGAGTACCTGCCTATATGAGGTGCCAGTGGTCCCACACGTGGCTCTGAGGTGAAGTACTATTGGACACCTAGCCTTCCTTCTGAAGGCCTATTACACTACACAGTGATGGTAGCAGTAACTGTAACTTCAGGGTACAATGTACCCCTTCTTTCACTGGAGGTACCTTTTGAAGTGTCATGTATTTGTGAGTTTTGAGACTTGGAGACAGCCCATCAGTTAATGCGGCACACATGTGGTTGCCATGCACATGGCAGCTCCACGAGCAGTTGCGACGCACGCCTCCACCGATGATTTACAAGCTGTAATTCAGCTGTAATGTAATGTCTGTTATTACAGACGAGGACTCGGTGGCCAGCTGTGTTATGTAGGCAGTGTTAGTGTGTCCCCCATCTGCAGCAGCAGCAGCGTCCTGCTACTGTCCAGAAACACGACCAATGCTTGGCCTGATAATGATGGGGTGCCTAAATCCGAGAGCCATGCAATGATATAACCATCTCCATTGAAGGAAATACAGAAAAAAACAGATCTAAAACTAAGTAGAGATAATTTTATTACATTTTCTTCTCTTTGTATAGAACGTCTTTTTACTTAAAACAAATACTGATGTCCTTCTATTGTATGCAAAATATTTCAGACTGATGAAGCAGACTGGATTTGTAGAACAGCTTCCTCACCCTAATTAAATGTTTTTTTTCACCCTTTTTCCACAAACTGACAACCCTATAAAATGTGTTTTTATGTAGTTTTATGTTTGTGTAGTTGACAGAAGATCAAGGGGAAATGAGAACTTCTGAGAAGGCTACTCAGAATGGGTCATGCACACTAAATTTATTCCTTATCAGGTCAAATCCTGCAGATGTTTTGGCTCTGACCAGAGTTTGTTTTATCAGGCCAGGGTTGTGCCTCAGTATCAGCAGTACCCACAGCAGGGGTACTTCAGGCACCACAGTGAGTCAGGGATTGTCTCTAAGTTCAAATCCCTTCCAGCAGTTTAAAAAAAATAGTTTAAAACCATCTACAGATGTAAAGAGAGAACTCCCGGAAAAGGAGGTTCAAAACCTGTTACTGTCAGTGGAGTCTGTCCTAGTACAGTACAAGGTACCACAAAGAAAATGGGGAGTGCCGGCCTGTCTTAGACTTCAGGGTACTAAACAGGGCTTAACAAGGCCAAAGTTCAAAATGATAACTTTGTCACTGATTCTCCTAACACTCCAAACAAGGGAATGGTTGGCATCACTGGACTTAAAGGGTGATTATTTCCATATCCCCGTAAGGGAGTCTCACAGAAAGTACCTCAGGCTCATACTCCCATAAGGTCACTCCCCAAGATGTACACAAAGTGCTTGGCAGGGATTGTGGCACACCTTCAAAGACAAGGTGTCACCGTTTTCCCATACCTAGATGACTGGCTGGGGGGTATAAAATCAACCCAGTAAGTGGGAGCATCTGCAACTCACCCAGGGGCTCCTAGAGTCTCTAGGGTTCCTGATAAATCTAAAGAAGGTCTGTCTTCAGCCTGTTTAGGCACTGCGTTTCATAGGAGCAGAGCTAGATAACCCTGCAAGGCAGGGCCTACCTGTCTCTTGGCAGGGCAAGAGGTATTCCACTGATAGCGGGCTCATTCAGCCTGAACAAACCAAAAGCTGAATGTCAGTTTCTTCAGCTACTGGCCACATGGCGCCTGCCACTGGCATAGTCCTGGAATCCAGGTTATAGATGAGGGACATTCAGTTTCACCTCAGGGCTCACTGGCAGAAAGGACCCTCTTTCAAAACTAATTCTGGTAACAAAAAACACTGTTACAGGCCCTCCAAGGGTGGAAAGAAGAAACCCATAGGAAAGGGGTTCCTTTTTTCAGCAAAAGTCCCCATCGGTTGTTCCACCAACAGAAGCATCTCTACTAGAGTGGGGTTCCCATCTGGGGGTTCACATCATCCAAGGGCAGAGTCACTCCTGCACACAAACCTGTTGGAGCCAAGATTAATGTGACTGGCACTAAAGGCTTTCACACAACTAGTACAGGGAAGATGGTACAAGTCAGAACAGACAATACCACCACAACGTGTTACACAAACAAGCAGGGATGGATAAGGTCAAGCCCTTCCTGCACAGGACTCATGATAATAGGGAGTCAGTCTAGGATGCTCCATGGTGGTTCCCCTGCAGGCTATTCATCTGCCAGGCAAGGACAATACCTTTGTAGATATCCTGACTCAAATCAACTAATCCCATCATGAATGGGCCTTGGACAGTCAGATGGTGCAAGTAATCTTTAGGAGGTGGGGCACCCCAGAGGTAGACTTGTTTGTGTCCCACCAGAACCACCACCTGCCATAGTTCTATGGCAGACCACCAGATACGGGAACAATCCCTCTGGATGCTCAAAGTACCTACATGCTCTTCCTCCTTCCCTCTGGTGTACAGAGTATTTCTTAAGCTTAGGTCCCAGGTCAGCATAAGTGATCTTTATAGCACCAGACTGGGCCAGGCAGCTATGGTACTCTCTGTTGCTCTCCATGTCTGGGTTTGAACCAATACACCTTCCTCGGAGGCACACTCTGCTAACCTCCAACCAAGAGAGGCTCCTGTACCCAAATCTCAGGTCACTCAGGCTCGAGGCATGGCTCTTGAGGGCCTACAATATGTAGGCTTATATTTTTCTGAAAGTGTCTTGAACATTTGAAGTGGTTACAGGAAGCCCTCTATTAAGAAAATCTATGCTTCAAATGGAAAAGTTTTTTTCTATTTGGTATTTAACTAGGAACTGGTACCAGCACATGCTGGGGTCCCAGCTGGGCTTGATTATCTTTTCTATTTCATTCATTGGACTTGCAGTCCAGCACCCTTAAGGCCCACCTAGCTGTAGCATCTGCCTGCATATCAGCTGGACAAAATGTTTCAAGTGGCTCCAGATCCTATATCCAAAAGGCTCTTTAAGGGCTTGGCCCATAACAGTACAGGTTGGTGTCCCAACTGTGCTGGACTATCTTACCTATTTGCATTTACTGGGCTTGCAGTCCAGTACCTTAAAAACATATATTTACTTTTCAGTGGATAGAATGTTTCTCCATTTCTCTGGCCTCAGATCCTGTCTTCAAAAGGTTCTTTAAAGGCCTTGCCCATTTGCACACACCCTCACAGGGAACGGGTGCCAGCATGGTACCTAAATGTGTGTATAGTTAGGCTCATGGGTTCCCCCTTTGAGCCTATGTTTTCAGCGTATTTGAGATACGTCACATGAAAAACTGTTTTTCCTTATGGTAATGATTTCTGTCAGAGGAATCAGTGAGCTCCAGTCTCTCTTCATTGAACATGACTATATTTCATTCCACAGAGACAAAGTGGTCCTGAAAACAAACAGGAAGTTTCTTCCTAAATTGATTTCTGATTTCCATTTGAACCAAACCATTACCTTACCTTTCTTTTTCACTGAACACTTTGGTTCAAGTGAAAGGAGTCTTCATAGTTTGGACATCAGAGAGCTCTTAGCTACTACTTGACAGCCACTACAGTCCATAGGCAGGACAGGAAACAGCTGTTCCTGACCTATGAAATGTGAGAAAGGGTAAACCAGCATCAAAAGGTCCATTTCTTGTTGGATAGTATCCAGTTTTTATTACTCGGTAAGGCTGGAAAGGAGCCCTCAACAGGGTTGAGGGCCCATTCTACAAGGGGCACAACTGCTACTATAGCAGCTGTGGGGGTGGACACCTGTAAAGCAACTACCTGAAGAACAGTACTCACCTTTACAAAGCACTATAACCTGGATATTCACTCCAAGGGTGATGCTAGATTTGGCATAGCAGTCCTGCAGAGTTTGTTTCCAAAATAAAGTTCTGTGCCCACCTCCAGTGGTACTGCTTTGCAGTCTGCATAAAGTTATGAATACCTGAGTATTACTGGGGTTAGAAGAAAAAATGACTTACCATAGTAATCTTGTTTCTTCCCAGTGATACTCAGGTATTCATAACTTCCCACAGTGCCTCCCCTTCCAGAACTTTTAGCCTCTGCACTCCTGCATACTGTGCTCTCAGGGGTATAAATGCAATTTCTGGCACATACGCTGTGATTGTGTTCACTATTGTTATTCCCTCTTGTCAGGTGATTCTAACATTCAGGGGTATTCTTTCATATGTTATGCCCTCCTGTTGGAGACCCTTTCTGTGTGTTAAGGGAGTTCCTACTAGAATTATTATTTTTATTATTATTATTGTTACACTTAGTCCTCGTGGGCCTGTCTTTCCAGGCTTCTAGGAAATCTGAGGGGTTTAGAGCTAAGGCATTTAGTAGAATGCAGCATTTGAAAAGTGGCTCATGCAAAAGATTCCATCATTTGCATATGTTCCATATCTCTGTGCAATTCTACCTAGAAGGCTTACTGCATAAAGTTATGAATACCTGAGTATCACTGGGAAGAAACAAGATTACTGTGGTAATTTTTATGTTGCTTGCACGCATGTGCAAGAAACATAGTGCCATGAACGGAGATTTCGGAGGTGTGTCACCTCCTCCTCCAATTCAGGCACTGGGCTGGCAGGCGCGGCCTGTAAACCAATGCATTTTGGAGCTGTCTATGACACACTCCAAATGCAGTAACTCAGATTGAAAGGAGCTACGGCTGGGTGAGCAGCGATAAAGGCTGCTCACGCAGCAGCTCCCAAGCAATCGCACTCCACACGCACTGTATATCCGACAGGGTGCCCAATCCCCGTCGGCTAGACTACTATCGCCCCACGTAGCTGGTGCCACGCTGGGAGCCCACCCCAGCGTGGCAATCACTATGTAATCGATGGGGTGCCCAATCCCCCGTCATAAACGCCCCCCAAAGTGCTTGTGCCCGCTGGGAGCCCACCCCAGCGTGGCCAAGCGCTCCTGAGTTTGTTTTTTTGCCGACAGGGGTGCCCAATCCCCATGGGCTGAGACGCCCCCAAAGTGCTTGTGCCATGCTGGAGCCACCCCAGCGTGGCAAATGAATCCACGTTGTCTTTTTTTTTCACCTGAAAACCAAAAACCGTCCCGAGCTTCTCGACCCTCCTCCCACAACGCGCCCACCCTGTGACCCAGCCTCCCACGCCCCACCCATACTTACCTCCGGACTCCGGTGCGACGATCTTCGGTGGACCGGGAACACGTCTGCACTCTTCAAAGCCGACCGCGAACTGAGGAAATGCCGGTAAGCTGTATAATGGGCTAGATAGGGGTTTCAACTTTATTGCATATCTCAGGCATTTTGGGGAATTTTTGCACCAAATTTTCAACGTGGGGTTTTTGGGACCCCTTCTCATGAATGATGTCACTGTCATGGCGTTATTCGGCCTCGAAGGGTGATTTTGCGCAGTGACTGTGCAGTCACTGCGAAATCACCCTTCTGGCCTGAATACCACCATGACAGTGACATCATTCAAGAGAAAGGGTCTCAAAAACCCCATGTTGAAAATTTGGTGCAAGAATTCCAAAAAATGACTGTTTTACGAGCATGCGTTGTGCAGTTCCTACGCAGGCTCGTAAGTTCGCGAAATTTCAATATTTTCACTCCAGATTTTCAATATTGCCATTTTACCATACCTGCTTATGAGTAGTACAGCTGTCATTTTTCACATCTCACCCAAAATGTGTTTCTGCCCATGTAGCGCAGAATGGCGCAGTCGATGTCCGAAATCAATGTACGGGACAAATTAAGAAAACCACAGTGACACTGTTCATGAACAGAGGTCTTAAAATGGCTATGTTGAAAATTTGGTGAAAAAATTCCTAAAAATGACTGTTGTACGAGCGTGCGTTGCGCAGTTCCTACGCAGGCTCGTAAGTTCGCAAATTTTCAATATTTTCATTCCAGATTTTCAACACTGCCATTTTACCACACCTCCTTATAAGCAGTACAGCTGTCATTTTTGACATCCTGCCCAAAACGTGTTTCCGCCCATGTAGCACACAATGGCGCAGTCGGTGTGCAAACTCAATGTATGGGACACATTAACAAAATCACAGTGACACTGTTCATGAGCAGAGGTCTTAAAATGGCTATGTTGAAAATTTGGTGAAAAAATTCCTAAAAATGACTGTTTTACGAGCGTGCGTTGCGCAGTTCCTAGGCACGCTCGTAAGTCTGCAAATTTTCAATATTTGCACTCCGATGACTTGCAAATACCTAAACAGCACATAGAAGCAAGCAACATTCGGCATTGACAAATGCTTGTTTCTTTTGTTAGAGCCAAATATTGACATGCTTAGAGTTAAAAAAATCAAAAATCATGATGCCTGTTTGGGGGGGGGGTATGCCTAGATGCATTTTCAGGCACTCCTTAATTACTTCCCCAGGCAGTTCTGATAGTCAGTTGTTCCAACATAGGAAAAGGCACCTGCTTGATCCTTTTTTTTCTATTTTATTTTTATGCCCAACTTGCCCATTCTGTTAGAGCCAAATATTGACATGCTTAGAGTTAAAAAAAAATCATGATGCCTATGTGTGTGTGTTTTGGGGGGGGGGGAGATATGCCTAGATGCAGTTTCAGGCACTCCTTAATTACTTCCCCAGGCAACTATGATAGTCAGTTGTTCCAACATGATAGATCCACCTAATGCCCCTCCGATATGAACCCAAAAAAAAGGTGGGGGTGGCTGTTTAGGAGCTTCTCAGGTGGAGGTGGGGGTGGATCTTACTCCCCCCAAAAAAACTAATGCTGCCTCCCACTACTCAGGTTCCAGTTCTTGTACCTCCCAATTAAGAAAGAAAATAGTGCCCTGCAACCATTGACTAACATGAAAGTGTATTTATTTGAGGGCGGAAAACATTTCTTGGAGGAGGGTAAGGTGGAGGAGACTATTTACACCTTCAGTCAGTCCCATGGACAGAAAACATGACATCACTCCTTTTGTACATGCAAAACGTCTGCAGGCTCTGCCCACTGCATCCGTAAAAAGAACAGGGACAGGATAGAGACAGTATAACACACGGTGACCAGGATGATTCAGGGTGAGGAAGGCAGATCCTATGAGCTAAGGGTGCTAAACATGTATTAATTTGAAACCAGACTAAAGAGTGGGATATGACTGAGACCCTCAAGTTTCTGAAGGGAATGAACAAGGTGAACTGTGAAGAGCTATTTACCAGGAATTGAGAAGCTATGACATGGGGTCATGAAAGCAGGTTAATGGGAAGAATATTTAAAAAGGTTGTGAGGAACTATAATTTTACAGAAAGAGTGGCTGAGCCATGGAATGGTCTGCTGGCAGAGGTGGTAAGTGCCAGACCATAAACAGCTTCAAACACAGCTGGGATTGAGCTAAGGGTATACTGTAGTAGTTACTCAGCATGACAAGGAAGATGGAAACACGGAGAAGAAGAAAAGGGGGAATAGGGCAAGCACAGACCACACAGATACAGTAGGTCCTGGGGCATGATGGGGTAATATGGGCACACTAGATGGACCATCAGTCTTTTTCTGTTGTCATTGTCTGTGTTTCTATGAGACCACAAGTTCCTGAATTCTCTGTGATTTTGATGGCACTGTGGCCTCAAACTTAGTAATAAACAAGACTTTTTAGAAACATAGAAACACAGACTTTGATGGCAGATAAGGACCGCTTGGCCCACCTAGTCTGCCCATTTCCCTACCTACAGGATAAGCTGCAGATCCTAGTTAACTAACAGCCTATTTCTTCCTACCCCCACAAAAATTGTCTTATGTCTGTCCCATGCATTCTTGAATTCTCCCACAGTTTTAGACTCCACAACCTCCTCAAGAAGGCTGTTCCATGCGTCCACTACCCTCTCTGTGAAAAAATACTTCCTCACATTGTCCCTGAACCGCCCCCCCCATCTTTAAATTGTGTCCCCTTGTTCTTGCCCATCTATTTTTATGAAAGATGCTACACTCTTGGACTTTGTTGATTCCACTGAGGTACTTAAAAGTTTCTATCATGTCACCCCTCTCCCTCCTTTCCTCAAGGGTACACATATTAAGCTCCTTTGGTCTCTCCTCATATGGCTTCTCTTGCAGACCCTGCACCATTTTAGTTGCCCTCCTCTTGAATGCCAATATCCTGTCTATGTCCTTGCGGAGATGGGGTCTCCAGAACTGGACGCAGTACTCCAGATGGGGTCTTACCAACTGTCTGTACAGATGGATGACAACTTCTGTTTTCTGCTGGTGATGTCTCTCCCTATACATCCCAGTATCCCGCCAGCCCTCCCCACTGCCTTCTCACATTACTTGCTAACCTTAAGGTCATCTGATATGATTACCCCAGGTCCCTTTCCATTTTTTGTTGTTGTTACTACCTCCCCCCCATTGTGTAATCTTCCCCTGGGTTTCTGTTTCCCATGTGTATTATTTTGCACTTCTTTGCATTGAATCTAAGCTGCCATACTTTTAACCATTCCTCCAACCTTGCCAAGTCCCTTCTTATCCTTTCCATACCTCCTTGTGCATCAACCCTGTTGCAGATCTTTGTGTCATCTGCAAAAAGGCATACTTTTTCTTCCAGTCCCTCTGCAATGTCACTTATAAAGACATTAAAAAGGACTGGACCCAGTACTGAACCCTGCAGTACCCCTCTAGTAACCCCCTCTTTCTTCAGAGTGGACTCCATTTACAATTACCTTCTGTGTCCTGTTGTCCAGCCAATGTTTTACCCAGGCTACCACCCTAGGATCCACTCCCAGGCTGGTTAATTTGTATATTAATCTTTTGTGTGGGACTGTGTCAAATGCCTTGCTAAAGTCTAGGTAGGCCATGTCCACAGCCCCTCCCTGGTCTACTACTTTGGTCACCCAGTCAAATCAATCAATTAGATTTGTCTGACATGACCGCCCCACTGTGAACCCATACTGCCTTGGGTCCTGTGCCCCACTGGCCTCTAGGTACTCAACAATTCTTTCCTTCAGAAGTGATTCCATCACTTTCCCTACCACAGAGGTCAAACTGACAGGTCTGTAGTTTCCTGCCTCTGTCTTGGTCCCACTTTTGTGAAGTGGACTCACATCCACCTTCCTCCAGTCCTCAGGTACCACACCATCCTCCCATGATTTGTTAAAAAGGGTAGTCAGTGATTTCACTAGTTCTCTCCTTAATTCTTTTAGAATTGTGGGGTGAATTCTGTCAGGCCCCATTGCTTTATCCACCTTCAGTTTCAGGAGTTCTTTCAGAACCCTTTCTTCTGTGAAAGGACTGGGATCGACCCCTCTATCCAGAGTGCTTCTGTTAGTTGGATTAGGCACCTCTCCCTCCTCCTCTTTTGTGAATACTGAGCAGAAATATTCATTCAGTATCCCTGCTTTTTCACTGTTCCTCTCTGCCCACCCACCGTCCATTCTATTCAGCCTCACTATCCCTCCCTTTGTCTTTCTACGCTCCCTGATGTACCTATAAAAGGTTTTATCCCCCTTCTTAACCAAGCTGGCTGTCTTTTCCCCAGTTTGGGCCTTTGCTATTCTGCCTTCCCTCCCTGCTTCTTTCTGCCTTAACTGGTACAGCTCTCTGTCCTGCTCCTTCTGTGTTTCCTTATACTTCCTGAATGCTATCTTTTTCTCCATGACCTTCCCTGCCACCTCTTTTGAGAACCATAGTGGCTTTTTCTTTCATTTTGATTTGTTTATTTTTTTACACAGAGGCTTGTTGCCTCAGTGATGGCAGATTTGATGTTTCCCCATTGTTGCTTCACCCCTCCTTCTAGCCTGTTTGCTAGTGCTTTTCTAATGCACTCTCCCATCTTGCCAAAGTCAGCCCTCCTGAAGTTCAGTACCCTCACTTTTGTATGGCTTGACTCTGTAGCTGAGTTTATCAGAACCACACTGTTTGGTGGTCACCATTCCCAGATGGCTACCCACTTCTAGATCTGAGATCCTCTCACTGTCCCCATTTGAGAGTATGAGGTCTAAGATTGCTCTCTCATGAGTGGGTTCCAAAACTAGCTGTCCGAGACATGCCACCTATAGGGCATCAAGAATGGCCCTGCTTTTGGATGTGGCTGCAGCAAATGTGCTCCAGTTAACATCTGGCATATTCAGGTCTCCCATCAACAGTATCTCCCCCTTTCTCTGCCATCCTAAGAATGCCTTCTATCATATTCTTGTCCATTCCCTCCCCCTGACATGGGGATCTGTATACAACCCCTGTGCGGATTGTGGTGCCATTTCCAGTCTCTAAGGTGACCCACAGTGCCTCCTCTCCTCCCTGTTTACTCTTTTGTTCAGTTGCTTTTATCCCTTCCCTTACATAGAGAGCTACTCCTCCCCCTCTTCTCCCCTCCCTGTCTCTTCTGTAGGTTGTGTACCCTTGTATGTTAACATCCCAGTCATGGTTCTCTGTGTACCATGTTTCTGTGACTGCTTGATATCTAGGCATCCCTCTTCCATCAAGGCCACCAGTTCAGGGAGCTTGTTGCCCAGACTACGGGCATTGGTACTCATTACCCTCCATTTCCAGATGGCCTTACCCCTTTTTGCCCCATCCCTGTCCTTATTGCCTTTGTCACTTTCTCCATTTACCCCTGCCCTGTGTTGCATGAAAATGAATAAGTATGGGCCTGATATTTAAAATTTTATCACCGCACTAACAGGATTAGCACCATGCTAAGTGTTAATAGCAAGACCAGCAGTCAGTTAGCACAGCCACTGCGTCCAGTTATTATTGTGTTTCTTTTATGGGTTGTAATGTTATTTACCAGCTCAGTATTCATATTGTTCTAGTGTTCCTGTTTTATGATCATTTATAAAATGGGTAGGGGAAATACTGCATCCTGATTGGCTAAAACCTATGAATTGCGAGAGCACAAAGCATGGGTAAAAAAGTGCTGGCAATCAAGACATGGCACACTAACAATATCAGTGCTTTTTTCAAAATTCATGACTGCCATTGCAAACATGGCTGCAACCTTTACTCACTGAATCACCTTGGCCCTAAAACTCCCCAAAAATAAAAAGAACAAACTGATTAAATGTTCTTTTCCCTTATATTCGCCTCTTTACACATATACACAAATTAAAATAAAATACTGCCCATAGAAACATAGAAACATAGACTTTGACGGCAGATAAGGACCGCTAGGCCCATCTAGTCTGCCCATTTCCCTACCTACAGGATAGGCCGCAGATCCTAGTTAACCAACAGCCTATATCTTCCTTCCCCCCACAAGAATTGCCTTATGTCTGTCCCATGCATTCTTGAATTCTCCCACAGTTTTAGACCCCACAACTTCCTCAGGAAGGCTGTTCCATGCATCCACTACCCTCTCTGTGAAATAATACTTCCTCACATTGCCCCTGAACTGCCCTCCTTCTATCTTTAAATTGTGTCCCCTTGTTCTTGCAAGTCTCTTTTTCTTAAAAGATGCTACCCTCTTGGACTGTTGATTCCTTTGAGGTACTTGAAGTTTCTATCATGTCCCCTCTCCTTCTTTCCTCAAGGGTATACATATTAAGCTCCTTTAGTCTCTCCTCATCACGGCTTCTCTTGCAGACCCTGCACCATTTAGTTGCCCTCCTCTGGACTGCCTCTATCCTGTCTATGTCCTTGCGGAGATGGGGTCTCAGAACTGGACACAGTATTCCAGATGGGGTCTCACCAACTGTCTGTGCAGAGGGATAACAACTTCCTGTTTTCTGCTGCTGATGCCTCTCCCTAACATCCCAGTATACCCCAGCCCTCCCTACTGCCTTCTCACATTGCTTGCTAACCTTAAGGTCATCTGATATGATTACCCCAGGTCCCTTTCCTGTTTTGTTGTTGTTACTACCTCCCACCCATTGTATATTCTTCCCTGGGTTCTTGTTTCCCAGGTGCATTATTTGCACTTTTTGCATTGAATCTAGCTGCCATCGTCTGACCATTCCTCCAACCTTGCCAAGTCCTTTTCATCCTTTCCACGCCTCCTTGTGTATCAACCCTGTTGCAGATCTTTGTGTCATCTGCAAAAGGCATACTTTTCCTTCCAGTCCCTCTGCAATGTCACTGATGAAGACATTAAAAGGACTGGACCCAATACTGAACCTCCTGCGTAGCCCACTAGTAACCGCCTCTTTCTTCAGATGGACTCATTTACAATTACCTTCTGTGTCCTGTTGTCCAGCCAATGTTTTACCCAGGCTCCACCCTAGGACCCACTCCCAGGCTGGTTAATTTGACTAATAATCTTTGTGTGGGACTGTGTCAAATGCCTTGCTAAAGTCTAGGTGAGCCATGTCCACAGCCCTCCCTGGTCTACTACTTTGGTCACCCAGTCAAATCAATCTATTAGATTCGTCTGACATGACCTTCCCACTGTGAACCCATGCTGCTTGGATCCTGTGCTCCACTGACCTCTAGGTACTCAACTGTTTTTCCTTCAGAGTGACTCCATCACTTTCCCTACCACAGAGGTCAGACTGACAGGTCTGTAGTTTCCTCCTCTGTCTTGGTCCCACTTTTGTGAAGGGAATCACATCCGCCTTTCTCCAGTCCTCGGGTACCACACCATCCTCCCATGATTTATTAAAAGAGTAGCCAGTGGTTTCACTAGTTCCTTCCTTAATTCTTTTAGAATTCTGGGGTGAATTCCATCAGGACCCATTGCTTTGTCCACCTTCAGTTTTAGGAGTTCTTGCAGAACCTTTTCTTCTGTGAAAGGACTGGGATCGACCCCCCTATCAAGAGTGCTTCTGTTAATTGGATTAGGCACTTCCCCCTCCTCTTTTGTGAATACTGAGCAGAAATATTCGTTCAGTATTCCTGCTTTTTCACTGTCCCCCTCTGCCCACCCACCGTTCATTCTATTCAGCCTCACTATCCCTCCCTTTGTCTTTCTACGCTCGTTGATGTACCTATAAAAGGTTTTATCCCCCTTCTTAACTGAGTTGGCTATCTTTTCCTCAGTTTGGGCCTTTGCTATTCTGACTTCCCTCCCTACTTCTTTCTGCCTTAACTGGGTACAGCTCTCTGTCCTGCTCCTTCTGTGTTTCTTTATACTTCGGAATGCTATCTTTTCTTCCTGACTTTCACAGCCACCTCTCTTGAGAACCATAGTGGCTTTTCTTTCATTTTGATTTGTTTATTTGCTTCACACAGAGGCTTGTTGCCTCTGTGATGGCAGTTTGATAATTCCCATTGTTGCTCCACACCTCCTTCTAGCCTGTTTGCTAGTGCTTTTCTGAGGCACTCTCCCATCTTGCCAAAGTCAGCCCTCCTAAAGTCCAGTACCGTCACTTTTGTATGGCTTGACTCTGTAGCTGAGTTTAACGTGAACCACACTGTTTGATGGTCACTTGTCCCCAGATGGCAACCCACTTCTAGGTCTGAAATCCTCTCACTGCCCCCCGTTTGAGAGTACGAGGTCTAAGATTGCTCCCTCATGAGTGGGTTCCGAAACTAGCTGTCTAATGCCTGCCACCTGTAGGGCGTCAGTTTTATTTTTTGTAGCTTATTTTCTTACCATGGAGGCCCCCCCCCCGTATCTATCCCTACTTGCCTACCAATATCATCTTTGCTGCTTGACCTGCTTCAGATGTAGTTGAATCCTTGGCTTTACCAAGGCCTTCTGTTGAATGTGTATGTGTAGGGAGAGGTGAAAATTCAACCAGTAGAATTCTGTAGAAGGCATAATTCCTGCATTCCAAAAAACATAAACAACTATTCCATTTATTGCATGTGAGGGTAGACAGATGCTTGACAGCTGGGGAGGGACTACTTATAACATACTTAATTGAGCCAGTTTTCTAGTGGTGTCACAACCTTGTTCTTTACATTTTAGAATGCAGAACCTGCTGTTCTTAACATCTTGGAACATGAAGATCGAGGTTTCTCCTATATCAATCACAGCTGTGCTCTCCCTCATGGATGTCAGCATGAGCTGAGCTGTGAGAAGTGAATCATGTGACCATTAAAAAAAAGCAGTTTAAAAGTTGTAAAATCAGCTGAATCAATTAATGAATCATGATGAAAAACAGTCCCAAATTGCATTATATTAAATAATGTAACCCCCACTTCATTGAGAATGAGCAGATTCTCAACACTGAGTTAGTTCAGTGTCATCAGGGCATGAGAGCAAAACTGGGGAGGAACTACTTTTATCACTTTTTACAAAAGTAAATACCTGGTTGTAATAACAAAAGTTGCCTTGTTTTTTTTAATTTTTCAGTTTACCCTTTTTATAAGTGCAATAAGACACTTCGAGATGGGCTTTGTGCTGGTACAGTGCACTTCCTGGGGCCAAAGGCACGCTGCCTGTGGCATCATGCCACGCTACGTCCCTGGGCATGCATTGTGCCAGCAAAATGCACACCCCATTGTGTCTTGTTGCTTGCATAATATCATACTGCTTGTCGTGTAATCTCCCGGGTCATACCTGAGAATAGGTGCACTGGTGTCTAGTGTACTTACCTGGTCAATAAAAGCTAATAAATAAAAATGTTTTCACAAATTTACTGTTTAATTGATTTGCCTGCAATACAGTCTAGTACTGTGAAAGTTGATTTGTCTGTGAAGTTGTTGCAAAGAAGTTAGGAAGCAAGAAAGTTTATATGCGGCAGCATGAAAACAAAGTTCCTTGGTGTTCACAGTTGATTTGTCTGTGAGGCTTTTATCTTTTACCAGTGGGTTGGGCGTAGTGATTTTGTTTGTGTTCAGTGCTTTGGAAGTTAGATTAGGGTGCTAGAAAGTATCTTAGTCTGGTTTGTGCTATAATTTTACTGCACATGAGCGGCCTATGGTCAACAAGGTATTGTGTTATGTCAACTCTGGAACTAGCAAAAGGCTGGAGTCACATTATTGTTTTTGTTTTGAGTCACAGTACCAGTGTTGAAATCTATAGGGTTGTGGGCAAGAAAGGTATTGGTGGATATTTGAAGTCTATTGCATGAGGGAGGGACAGAGCTGCTGCCATGTGGTAAAGTGCATAGCAAACAGGATGCAGAGAAGTGCTGGCAATTGGGTGCGAGGGAGAACTGTTAAGTTTGTGGTGGAAGGGCATCACATTTGAATTACTGTAAGTCACACTGTGCATTTTATGTTATTTTGGTGACATATCAATTTGCAAAGAAGTAGTGTGAGCCAAATTACCACATTCATTCAAAGTTTCAGTGCTGGCCCTGTGGCACAGAGGGTTGAGGTGCTGGCACCTTTCCTCAAGCCATGCTGGTGACCCAGGTTCGGGAATGGACTTGGGATGCCGGGGGCTGGCAGGGGAGAAGAGAGGATTGAGCATCCATAGGACTGCTCTTCTCTCCTGGGTAGGTACAGGGGTGATGTCACTCTTCAGCAGCCCCCAGTGGAGACCGGAGGGACTGCAAGATGCAACGTAGGGACTGTCACGAAAAAGTGGAAATACCCACTCCATGCTCAACAGGATGATGGCTGCCTGGCTGTCCGAGGCCATCGATGTCCCATGAGCCATCTGTTCCAGCAGCACCTTGGGGCCAAGCATAAGTGCTGGTCCATCCCACAGGCCGGTGCCTTTCCCTTCGGAGGAGGGGACCCACCCCACGAAGGGTTACGTCGGGGTTACCCTGGGGTAGGCTGCTATCTGGAACGGTGACTTGGGGAGTGAGATAGGTCAAATTCAGCCTTGGCTCACGCCTGAAGGAGTGGCTGAGATGGCGCATGTAGGAGGGGTTAAAAGATAATACAAAAAAAAAGTTTCTACTAATAATATAGTGACTCAAGGACAGCCATTCGCTATGGGAAGACTGGTGTATGGATTCTCCAACATGTAAAAAACCTGTTGGCAGGGAATTTTCTTACTTGGCTATGTTAGGATTTAATCATGGGTAAGAGCAAGTCTCAGCAATTCATGTTCCTGGATTTGTTCACTTAACTGCATAGTACTGAATAACATTTTGTGTAAGTTTTTCGTTATTAATGCTGGTTTCTTAAAAAGCACCTGTTTTACCACAGTTGTAAAAAAGCTGCAAGTGTCTTCAGTCAGTCAATTAGTAAAAGTTTCAAAATGTTTATTACTGCATATTTTGTGAGTAGCCACACTCTATTTAAGTTCTGAGGAGCTGGCAGCCTGGTCCTTTCCACTTCCCAATTTTGATGCCCCCACCCTGGTGCATCAACAGTCACTGAAGCAATAACATGGACAATCAAAGGGGTATCTTTTGACTTAGATTTTCTTCTACTTTAAAGTGCCTGTTCTTTCAAATAAAAGCTACGACTTGACAAACAAAACTCTTTGTTACTTGGTAGCTTTGATTTTTTTTTAATTCAAGTTTATTAACAACAATCAGGTATATCATATTAGTACATTCAATTTAAATCGATTTATGCAGCATCTTAGGAAATAGCTGTTCTCTTGGTTTATACATTCTGTCACATTAATTTTAATTCATCAGGAGATATTATTTTATCTTTAGCAGCCCAAATTCTTTCATTACAATTCTAGCCAATTTATATTCACCTCTTTAGAATTACATCAATTCGCAATCTTCCCTTCTCTCCCCAGCCCCCTCACCCAGTCAGGGACCACCCCCGAAGAAGGTGACGTCTCTGACTCTATTACAAGATGGTTTAAGGGTTATTCATTAATTTCACTGTTGGAGGTTTGCCAGATCTCCCATCTAGTCCACCTTCTTAAGTAAACAGCAGTTCTGTTGTTAATTTTGTAGGTAAGTTCCTCCAATTCAGATATGGTAGCCACTACCTTTATCCAGTCTTGTTTAGTAGGAGGGTTAGGGTTTAGCCACCTTTTCGTGATGGCCTTATGTGCCGCTGTTATCAGGATGGACCAGAGGTGCAATGAGTCGGCATCTCTTAGCTCTGTAGGGGGGTGCCCCAAGATCATTGAGGTCCACCCTAATGGTGGCTGCAAAGAAAATATAGCTTCAAGCACCCCCGTAATTTCCCACTAGAAGGCCTGGAGGCCGCTGCAGGATCAGAAAATATGTAGGTGACCCGCTTCTAGTGTTCCGCAACCCCTCCTGCATTGCGATGTGTTGTTTGGATTTCTTTTACTAGTTATTTGAGGGGTGAGGAAATATCGGACCCTGATCCGCCAAGTGAATTCCTGCCAATGAGGGGATTGAGTTGTTTTTTTAGCTATATGGAAGATGCGATATCAGTTGAGTTCCACCAGGTCATGTGGTACCTCTTCCCTCCATTTTGTTTTTATTTTAATAAGTGTGTCCCCTTTTAGTGTAGACAGAGCTTTATATAGGTGAGAAATCATTCCTCTTTGATTACTAATTCTCTTGTTTTCATGAATGGCCAAGAGGATTGGCTGGACCCTCACTGATTCAGTGTCCTTTTTTTGTAGTCTGGAGATATAATCCCTAGCCTGTAGGTACCTAAAATGATCTGAATTTTGTAGGCCATATTTATTTCTAAGAGAGCCAAAGTCTAGTAATGTATCAACTTGCCAAAACTGGGACAGGTAACTCAGACCCTTCTTCTCTCATGTGCGGAAGGAGCAGTACAGGAGTCCCGGCTGAAAGTCTGGGTCCCATGCCAATCTTTTTAAGGGCCATATGGAAGCTTTTAGTTTATATTTCTGCCATATTCTGTGAACCAATTGAGTTGTGTCTCTGACCGAGGTGAGACCTGGGTGTGGAAATCTATGTCTGTTGGTGGTCAGCAATGTAGTTTCAAGTGGGAATGACCCCTCTCCTCTGGTAGCTTTGATTTGAAACTATTGATTGTGCATATGACTGGACTGCAGGAGGTACTGGTAACTGACTAGGATGCCCCACAAACACTCCAGAGCGCTGTAACCATTTTGTTTCTGTGGTGGTGTTACCCCTGAGGTGGCAGTGCACAATCAGAGGTCAAGTACTGCAATCACGCACGGTATATATTGGGATGGCTTACTACTGAGAGGCTACAGCGAGAGGATCTTAAAAAAGGACAGAGGCAAGAAAGAAAGCAAAAGCAAATAGAACAGAGGATAGACTCTTAAAAGAGTAGATGGGAGAGCTTGAAGAGCACAAAGGCAAGGAATAAAAGAGAGCACAGAGGAGAGCATTTAAAAGCCCATATGGGACAAAACACAAGAAGACGACAGCACTAGGCAAGAAATTAGAATATACAACAAGAGCACAGTGGAAATAATCTAAAAGGGCTTCTGATGGACAATGTGTGGGCATTACACTAATGTATGCAGTTTATCAGATTTATATATGTTTGCATTTTTGGGGCAATCTCTAGATTCCTGATCCTCCATGACATGCTGAAGAGAGAGAGAGAAAGAAAGAGAAAGATTCAGCATGGTACAGACAAATTCATGATCATGGCAGCACCCAAAAACTGAGGACCACAGTAGCAATCCACTTTCAATTTTTTCAACAAAAAAGCACATTTTGTTGCCGGTGCTGATGAATAGCACATTGAAGGGAAGTGTATAGCCAGCAGAAAGCTTGCAGAACAGGAGAGAAATTCTTTGACTCAAGGCATTTCAGAAATATTAATTCATCTTATTCAAATATAGAACTTTGCTTTCAGAATAAGTACTCAAGGTCCAATCCCATGTGATTCAAATTTAATTAAATGGTTAAACACAGCACCAGAACAAGCAGGGCAAGCCTTAGGATATAAGTCTCCCCTAGATGAACTTGAAAATGCCCCCCCAACCAAAAAATTTGTAAATCATTGCTCAGTTTTTTTTTATTATTATTTTTTTATCACCAGTGTATTTGCTGCTCCCCTATCATTGGGCACCCAAGGCATCCACCTAGTTCGCCTATTCTTAGTGCTGGTCCTGACGACAAGGCAACTTCAAATAGCTGACATCTAACTTTTACTGTTGGGTCAAATAAAATGTACAGATTGATGTCCCAAATATTAATCACCCACAGGGACTGCTAGATCTGCAGCATGAGAGAGATAATCACACAACAAATTGTATTTAAAATTTTATTTTATTGAAAGAATTTGGAAATAAATGCTTACATCTGCCAGGTTAAAAACTATACTTCTGTTGTTCATGAATTGTTTTAGTAATGAACACTGAGCACCAATGCATTAGAGAAAATGACATTCTCTGCTAGAACAGCTCTTCATTGCATCTCTTTAGCTCACATCTTCTCTGCATCTCTGTAGTATGCTTTTTTCTTACCTGGATTTAGAAGGCTGGAATAGTTGGACTGGGTGTGGAGAGAGTGGCTGCACACTCTTCTGTTGCAGAGTGAATGGCAGTAGCAGTGGCTTGTGTGAGAGGCTTTTATCTATGCTAAAACAGGTATGCCACCATTGCTCGAACGGCAAATGAGATAAGATACATAGATACATAGACAGTGTCGGCAGATAAGGGCATATGGCCTACCTAGTCTGCCCATTTGAGTTTGTAACTTCAATTTATGTTTCCCTTACCAAGCCGACTTGTGCTGCTTGGTGATTTCTGTGCTGGTCTAGCTGATCTGTGGCTTTCCAATGGAGCTTGGAGTCCTGCAGTGGAGGAGCCTGCTTCTGAGGCCAGGAATACAGAGAAGCCCTGCAGATGGTAGTTAGACTGTGACTCACACAGAGAGTTTTTGGCAGTGGTCACACTGCCTCTATTTTCCCACCTACCCTGATCCTTTGTTTTACTGTTTTTATTACAGTTTACTGTTGTTTGCTTTATTTTTCATTTTTATATACTTTTTCTTTTAAATCTGTTGGCTATTTAAGATTTGTATCATATACTGCTCCATACACCAATAGATCTCCCTAGTCACCCGACGGTAGTGGTACTAGTAGACATTTGCATGCCCATTATGGGCTCATCTGCATGACAGCACTGCAGCCGAGCATACTGGGCCAGGTACCCCCAACCCCCATACTGGTAACACAAAAGATATCCATGGTGGCCTAGCAGTCCCTCCCTAGCCCTGATCCCTGCCCATGGTATGAAATACAATACACTGGTGGTCCAGTAGTCCCTCCCCCATTCCCTGATTGCTGTCCCCTTTTACACAAAACACATTCCCCAGTGGCCCAGTGGTCCCTCCCCCATTCACCGATCGCTGTCCGATGAAACCTATAAGACTCTGGTAGTCTAGTGCCCCCCACCCAGCAGTCTCTTCCCTGCCCCGATCCCTGTTCCCATATGTTAATACAATCTCAGTGGTGGTTCAGCGGTTCCTCCCTGCCCCAATCCCTGTCCCCATATATATATAAACAAATTCAGTACATTTAAAAAAGCTTGAGATAATTCAGAGTTAAGATAAACTTAAATAAAAACTAAGATAATGATCTTTGGCTCCAATCAACACAATATTCCTTTTTCCTTGAAAGAGAAAATTAAGGTTGTGAAAGAATATAGTTACTTGGGAATTAAATTGACACCTAATGGAAAATGGACCCAACACTTCAAGGGACAGATTATAAAGGCTAAACACATTTCAAAAGCCCTTCTTAGATTTAATTTTAAACATGGGGAAATACACTAAGTCCAGCTCTCAAAGCAGAAGAAATGAAAATCAACCTTGTAGTACTATTCGGAGCAGAGATCTCGGGTGCCAACTACTCTAGCGACCTAGAAATGACTCTTTTGTTTTATTATATGGCCCTTCTTAAAGTTCCTGCATCAACAACCACTTTTATGGTAATGGTAGAGCTGGGCAGAATATTGATCAAAACATTTTCTGATCTCAGATTGCTTAACTATGGGCTCAAGATAATAAATTACAAACAGAATCAACTTCCAAATGAATGTCTTCAAGAAATTATAAAGTGGTTAAATACAAATAGGAAATCACAATGGTTAAAAGTAGTGACCTCTATTTCAAGTAAATTGATTTACATAATGTATGGGTAGATTATCAGAGGAAGATTAGCATCACCATACAATACAGATTTAAAAAAGAAAGTTTTTTTAACAATACAAAAATTAGATAAGGTAAATGTAAAGAAACAAAAATGTGTCCCTGCTTTAAAATAAATAAGATGTCACATAGCCTAGAAGAGTATTTAATGCTTCCTATTTCCCTGATCACAGAAGACTGATTTCATAGGGCCAGATTTGAATTATTAAATTCAAAACATTTTTCTTAACAAAATATTAACATGGGGATGGGGGTAGATAAAAAAGACCAATGTCCATGTAACAGGGGTTTTATTGAAACAATTCACCATGTAACTTCCTAGTGCCGACTATATATAGAGCCCAGAAATAGATTTCTTCAGAATCTATTAACACTACATGCTAATTTTAATTATGATGTAATGTTTATTATTTTACATCTAATGACCAAAATGGATGCTGAAACCATTGCCATGTTCTTTGTGTAAGTAAAAAAAAGGAGGGGATGGTGGAAGGTCACTGACTACCTTGCTCGATACAGTCTCCTCTGCTCCGAACAGCATGGTTTCCATAAAAACCATAGCACCACAACCATGCTTCTGGACTATACCAACACTATCCATGCGACCCTGGACATAGGCCAGATTGCTGGTACTGTATATATAGAATTTTGCAAAGCATTTGACACTATCCACCGTTCACTTCTCCTAACCTCACTAACCCAGATAGGTTTCTTACAGGATACAACCACTTGGTTCTCAAACTACCTATCTGACAGAACCCAGAGAGTCAGACTAGGGCAAACCTTATTGTCCCCCCTCAGGGTTACATCCGGGGTCCCTCAAGAGGTCAATCCTGGCCCCCTACTCTTCACTCTATTCCTTTTTTTTTAAATATATTTGTATTGAAATGTTTCTTTCATAAATCCATGAGACACTTTCAGTCATTGACATTCTGATGAATACTTCAGTTTTACAGTTCTTTTACATCCACTGGTACTTTTACATTTAGATGAGGCAAGAGGTTATCAAGGACCAAGAAAAAAAGCTCTCATCCCAGGAACTTGTCCCCATCCCCACTCCCAGCAGACCCCATCATGGGCAAAATTCCGGATCTACCCCTGCCTGATGTAATGTCCATCTCTGCCATTGCCTAGTAAAAGTCAAAGACTGATTGTTCATCTTGGCTGTTATGCTTTCCATCTGGTATATTGAAATCATTATTCGTCTCCAGTCATGTATGGTAGGGATGTCACGAGCCATCCATTTTTTTGTAAGTGACTTTTTAGCTGCCAACAGAAAAATAGGCAACAGGGTTTTTGTCCATGGGGGGGAATGGTCCGGGTAAATGGCCAATAAAACCATCTCAGCTGTAAATTCCATAATTTCACCCAAGCTATCAGTTATTCATTTTGAAGGGTAATCCAGAAAGGCATCAAAAGTGGACACTGCCACATTATATGTGCAATATCAGCCATTTCACACCCACACCCCCTTCAGTAAATCCCATATTCAGCTGGGAGATATTTCGTTAGTCTCGCCGGAGACCTGAAAAGCCTAGACCTACACTTCCATGAAAAATCTCTCCATATATGTGATTGGGTATTTTAACCACTCTAAGAGCTGCAGAGGGACCATGCTTCTGTTGTTATATTAAGGTCTAGATCTTTGCTCCAACTAACCAGTATTGAATTAGTTGATTCCTTAGTTAGATCCCATGTAATTTTGTATAGATTTCCAATTAAATGATTCCAATGATTGCCTAGGGAATAATCAGAAAATATTTTTAAAAGGGGTGGGATTGGGTGGATTAGTTTAGCATGAATAATACAGTTTCTTAGCAGATGATTTCTTATTTGTAAGTATCCGACATGATCAGCATTTGATAAACTGAATTTCTGTTTTATGTTATTAAACGTTAATACCCCTTTGGGACCCAAGAACTGGAATACCTGTTCAAGGCTGAGTCTTCTCCAGCGAGTAAAGGACAGGTCAGAGTAAGACAGGGCAAAGAGTTAATCTTCTCAGATCACCTTGCAATATTCGTATATTTGTTGGAATGGTTCTTTTTACATAATTGAAACCATATCCTAAGGATTTGTGATGAGATGTCTATAAAATCTTTTGGGGGGAGGGGGTCTTCCCATGAGAGGAAAACAGGACCTTTTTAATGTCATATAGGTCATTCAAGTGAAACTCTAGTTTCTTCCAGGGGGGATTCATAATCATCAGAAAGCCAAAGGAGCATTACATTGAGAAATGCCACTTCCGCATATCGATAGAGAACTAGGAGGTTAGTTCCACCCTGGGGTAAGGACAACTTTAATATGGAAAGGCGGATTCGTGTTTTTTTGTTCCAAATAAATGAAGATATCATATTGTCCCATGATTTAAAGTATGAGGATGGGAAGTATGGGATGTTTTGGAACATATATAAAGCAGTGAACATTAATTCTAATAGTTTCAATACGTTGAAATGAGTGGGAGCTGGGTCCATCTATCTAGGTCCTTTTGGATTGAGATGGAGAGAGGTTCATAGTTGAACTCAATTAGTTGCAAATTCTGGGGATGTATATGCCTAGGTACTTTATTTTTGTAGAATTCCATTTTGAGGCAAACTTTGTTTAAGAGTTTTAGAGGGTTATAGTTAAATAGAAGGGCTTTAATTTTGATATGTTTAGTTTGAAAGCAGCTAGATTTTCATACCTTTTAAAGATGTTCCATGCTTCGGTGATTGAGTCCGAAGGGGATAGAAGGGAAAGGGGAATGTCATCTGCGAAGAGACTAGTCTTGTACTTTGTTCGTTCCAGAGGAATTAAGCTGCAGCTAAAGGTTCAATAATATTACAAACAATAGAGGGGATAGTGGGCAGCCTGTCTTGTACCTTGATACAATGGGAATGGTGAGGAAAGTCCTCCATTAATTTGCACATAGGCTTTTGGGAGAGATAAATTTGGCAACCAATTTAAAAGTGAGTCTGGGAATCAAACTCCCTCAGTGTGTCCCATAAAAGGGCCAATAAACCCGATCGAATGCTTTTTCTCCATCGAGACTGATAAAAGCTGCTGGTATTTTTCGGGCTTGGATGTATTCTATTAAGATTAGGGATTTTCTGATATTGTCCATGGTGGATATTTGCTGAATGAAACCGGATTGGTCTGGGTGAATTATTTTTGGGAGAATATTTTCTGGCTGCCCAGATGGCCATATAGATTTTGTAGTCCGAGTTTAAAATGGATATTGGGTGATATGAAGATGGTTCTAGTTTATTCCCATGTGGTTTGGGAATGGCTGCTATTGTTGAATATTCCCATGTTGGGAGGGGAGCTTGTCCTCGGCTGTCTCTCTATATAGTCAAAGGAGTCTGGGTGACAGTTCCTTGTTAAAGAATTTGTATCATTCACTGGTAAACCCATCTGGGCCCGGGCACTGGCCGGTAGATAAGTTAGCAATCACTGTACCTATTTCTTCAGGTACAATAGGAGCCTTTAACGTCTGAATTTGGCAGTTTGTTAGTTTTGGTAGATGTAGATGGGCCAAAAAATCCTGTCTTTGTTCCAATGTTGATGTGTTTTGTGGCATGTATAGCTGTTGGTAGTAGAGTGCAAAGGTTTGTCTTATTTTTTCTTCTCTATGTAGTATCTTCCTTGTTTGGGGGTGTTTGATTTTTAATATTGTTACTGCGGTTTTCCTTGCCCTCAGCCTCTGTGCTAGTCTGCATGTCCCTCTTGACCCCCCCAATAGTGGGCTAGTTTTAAATATATTAGGGATATTTGATCTTGGTGTCCATAATTTCCTCTATTCCTTAACTCCTGCCAAGGTCTGCTCTAGGAGTCTCCTACTATATACAGATGATCGGTTTTATTCAGCACCACACCAACCCTGCCACCCTCAAGTAGCCCTCAAGGTCGTTAAATGAGGCCGAATCCTGGTTTGCTGAACATAGCTTGTTCTAAACTATAAGAAAACAAAGTCCATGCTGTTTGCCCATGCCCAAAACAAGTTCAGTAGTTACCCCTGTCATCCATAACTCCCAAAACGAGACCTTGGAACAAGTTTCTACCTTTAAATATTTAGGGGTTACCCTAGACTCTGGGCTGACCTACCACGAACACATCCGCTGGCTCAATATGGCTGTAAATGTGCGCATTGGTCTGCTCCACTGCTACAAGCACTGTCTCCCCCCGAAGCCCTACAGCTAGCCATCTCCTCCTCTGTCCTGTCACTCATTAATTATGGAATTATTTTCTATGGTGCAGCTGACAACACCTCCCTCAACAAAATTAGGGTTTCCCTGAATAAAGCCTGTAGACTGGCTGCAGGATGTGACCAGCTCATGCACACCTGTACGCCCTATACCAGTACAAACTGGCTTAATTTCAATGATCTCCTAAAATACCAGACCTGTCTCCTTGCCAAGAAAATCATGGTTGGCCTCACACCTCCTGCTCTTGTGGCACTGCTCCCCCTCTCTATCAGCACCAGATGCACATGAGAAATGCACCCTACCAGGTTCCCCACTGTAAAACCTCCATGGAGCAAAGAACCTTCAGATACTGTGCCCCCAGTTGGCTGAATTCACTGCCCAAACCAGTACTCCAGGCTCCTACTCTGGGACTGTTCAAATCCCTTCTCCTTAGCAACATCTTGCGTGACTCCACCTGTGACTGTACCTGACCTACCCATGACCTAAAACTGTGCCCACGAAAATGGAAGTGCTTGGTTCTGCCTCTAGGGTGCCTGTCCTGGCTTCAGTCTTACCTAGCCTCAGACAAGCTGGCAATCATTGGACTGCTCTGCTTGCACAATTCAGTCATAAATATTTTTCTATATCACCTACTGTACTGTATGATTGCCCCTGTAGATAATGTGTTTTTGCCCCTGTACTGCATTGTCTTTGACTGTTGTAATTATCCTGTACCACATCTACCTGATGTACTATACTCTGTATCAATCGTAAGGTGTGTTATTTCCCACACCGCTATTTATACTGTAATGTCTGTCCTCTGTATGCTCTGTATTGTTTTCTAAGACGTGGAGCCTTTGTAAAGGAGTCGCTGACTCAAAGGTATTAATTTCGATTGTTTAAAAAAAAAAGAAAAAGTATCTTACTTAAGAGTTGGGGATTTATTGAAAAAGTATTCCAAGCCAGCAGTAGTACAATACAGGAAAGGGAACTTGTTATGGAAGGCTGAGGGAATGAGTGATGGTAAAGAATGTTACAAATAGTTATATCCTTTTGGCAAAGTTTTAAGTCTGGCTTTATGTGGTACTATTTATTGAACTCCACCTACAGTATAACAAAACCAATGCTTTTTTTTACTTGCTCTATCAAAAAGAAATAATTTTTGTATTTTCTACCTTACAATTGTAGAACATAAATTGTTTGGGTGGGATATTCAGAAGGGTTGCACAACCCACTGATGCCCCCCGGCGTGATATTCAAGAGGAGAAAGTGTGTGGCACAAATCCCGATGTGCCAGAGTGGATCAGTAATGTATGCCATGCAAGTAGAGGGGGTGTGCCCATGCATACTCCGCACATCCCGATATTCAGCCCAGGATGTGCTGAGCCCATGCAGGTGCATCCCCTACTTGCGCCGCACACAGTTGAGCTAGAAAAAG
Source organism: Neoceratodus forsteri (assembly GCA_016271365.2). NCBI lineage: Eukaryota > Metazoa > Chordata > Ceratodontiformes > Ceratodontidae > Neoceratodus > Neoceratodus forsteri. Next base: position 687,648,326 of record CM057459.1, on the reverse strand, counting down.
AAGGAGCAACAACTGGCCACCCACAGGTGAGCTGCAGTATTGCAGGATGCAACACGGCAGCTGCCAGCTGTGAGTGGCCACCCGAGCTCCGGCGGCACCATCCGTCATGGTAGCGTCCCCCCATGCCCGATCGTGGGCATATGTATTAATAGAAACAGTCCTATATCCCTGGTGGTCCAGTGGACTGCTTCCAGCTCAATCGCGGGCATAAGTATGTAAATACAGATTCCTATATCCCTGGTGGTCCAGTGGACCGCTTCCAGCCCGATCGCGGGCATAAGTATGAAATTATGATATTCCAAACCATCCCTGGTGGTCCAGTGGTATCCCCTCCCCACCCACTGGGCCCCACCCCAGCTCCCCTCCAGTCAGTGGCGTGTGGCGGCTCCCCCGCCAAGCCACCCGGCCGCTCGCCGACTGACTGCATACAATGCGGCTGTACCCATTGGTCCTGGCGTGGGCCAATGGAGCATGCTGTTTCTGTACTACGCAGTCCAGATATGTGAATGGATTCATTCACATATCTGGGAGGCCAGGAATACAGAGAAGCCCTGCAGATGGTAGTTAGACTGTGACTCACACAGAGTTTTGGCAGTGGTCACACTGCCTCTATTTTCCACCTACCCTGATCTTTGTTTTACTGTTTTTATTACAGTTTACTGTTGTTTGCTTTATTTTTCATTTTTATATACTTTTTCTTTTAAATCTGTTGCTATTTAAGATTTGTATCATATACTGCTCCATACACCAATAGATCTCCCTAGTCACCCTGACGTAGTGGTACTAGTAGACATTTGCATGCCCATTATGGGCTCATCTGCATGACAGCACTGCAGCCGAGCATACTGGGCCAGGTACCCCAACCCCATACTGGTAACACAAAGATATCCATGGTGGCCTAGCAGTCCCTCCCTAGCCCTGATCCCTGCCCATGGTATGAAATACAATACACTGGTGGTCCAGTAGTCCCTCCCCCATTCCCTGATTGCTGTCCCCTTTTACACAAAACACATTCCCCAGTGGCCCAGTGGTCCCTCCCCCATTCACCGATCGCTGTCCGATGAAACCTATAAGACTCTGGTAGTCTAGTGCCCCCCACCCAGCAGTCTCTTCCTGCCCGATCCCTGTTCCCATATGTTAATACAATCTCAGTGGTGGTTCAGCGGTTCCTCCCTGCCCCAATCCCTGTCCCCATATATATATAAACAAATTCAGTACATTTAAAAAAGCTTGAGATAAATCAGAGTTAAAGATAAACTTAAATAAAAACTAAGATAATGATCTTTGGCTCCAATCAACACAATATTCCTTTTTTCCTTGAAAGAGAGAAAATTAAGGTTGTGAAAGAATATAGTTACTTGGGAATTAAATTGACACCTAATGGAAAATGGACCCAACACTTCAAGGGACAGATTATAAAGGCTAAACACATTTCAAAAGCCCTTCTTAGATTTAATTTTAAACATAGGGGAAATACACTAAGTCCAGCTCTCAAAGCAGAAGAAATGAAAATCAACCTTGTAGTACTATTCGGAGCAGAGATCTCGGGTGCCAACTACTCTAGCGACCTAGAAATGACTCTTTTGTTTTATTATATGGCCCTTCTTAAAGTTCCTGCATCAACAACCACTTTTATGGTAATGGTAGAGCTGGGCAGAATATTGATCAAAACATTTTCTGATCTCAGATTGCTTAACTATGGGCTCAAGATAATAAATTACAAACAGAATCAACTTCCAAATGAATGTCTTCAAGAAATTATAAAGTGTTAAATACAAATAGGAAATCACAATGGTTAAAAGTAGTGACCTCTATTTCAAGTAAATTGATTTACATAATGTATGGGTAGATTATCAGAGGAAGATTAGCATCACCATACAATACAGATTTAAAAAAGAAAGTTTTTTTAACAATACAAAAATTAGATAAGGTAAATGTAAAGAAACAAAAATGTGTCCCTGCTTTAAAATAAATAAGATGTCACATAGCCTAGAAGAGTATTTAATGCTTCCTATTTCCCCTGATCACAGAAGACTGATTTCATGGGCCAGATTTGAATTATTAAATTCAAAACATTTTTTTCTTAACAAAATATTAACATGGGGATGGGGGTAGATAAAAAAGACCAATGTCCATGTAACAGGGGTTTTATTGAAACAATTCACCATGTAACTTCCTAGTGCCGACTATATATAGAGCCCAGAAATAGATTTCTTCAGAATCTATTAACACTACATGCTAATTTTAATTATGATGTAATGTTTATTATTTTACATCTAATGACCAAAATGGATGCTGAAACCATTGCCATGTTCTTTGTGTAAGTAAAAAGGAGGGATGGTGGAAGGTCACTGACTACCTTGCTCGATACAGTCTCCTCTGCTCCGAACAGCATGGTTTCCATAAAAACCATAGCACCACAACCATGCTTCTGGACTATACCAACACTATCCATGCGACCCTGGACAAGGCCAGATTGCTGGTACTGTATATATAGAATTTTGCAAAGCATTTGACACTATCCACCGTTCACTTCTCCTAACCTCACTAACCCAGATAGGTTTCTTACAGGATACAACCACTTGGTTCTCAAACTACCTATCTGACAGAACCAGAGGTCAGACTAGGGCAAACCCTTATTGTCCCCCCTCAGGGTTACATCAGGGGTCCCTCAAGAGGTCAATCCTGGCCCCCTACTCTTCACTCTATTCCTTTTTTTTTAAATATATTTGTATTGAAATGTTTCTTTCATAAATCCATGAGACACTTTCAGTCATTGACATTCTGATGAATACTTCAGTTTTACAGTTCTTTTACATCCACTGGTACTTTTACATTTAGATGAGGCAAGAGGTTATCAAGGACCAAGAAAAAAAAAGCTCTCATCTCCCAGGAACTTGTCCCCATCCCCACTCCCAGCAGACCCCATCATGGGCAAAATTCCGGATCTACCCCTGCCTGATGTAATGTCCATCTCTGCCATTGCCTAGTAAAAGTCAAAGACTGATTGTTCATCTTGGCTGTTATGCTTTCCATCTGGTATATTGAAATCATTATTCGTCTCCAGTCATGTATGGTAGGGATGTCACGAGCCATCCATTTTTTTGTAAGTGACTTTTTAGCTGCCAACAGAAAAATAGGCAACAGGGTTTTTGTCCATGGGGGGGAATGGTCCGGGTAAATGGCCAATAAAACCATCTCAGCTGTAAATTCCATAATTTCACCCAAGCTATCAGTTATTCATTTTGAAGGGTAATCCAGAAAGGCATCAAAAGTGGACACTGCCACATTATATGTGCAATATCAGCCATTTCACACCCACACCCCTCAGTAATCCCATATTCAGCTGGAGATATTTCGTTAGTCTCGCCGAGACCTGAAAGCCTAGACCTACACTTCCATGAAAAATCTCTCCATATATGTGATTGGGTATTTTAACCACTCTAAGAGCTGCAGAGGGACCATGCTTCTGTTGTTATATTAAGGTCTGATCTTTGCTCCAACTAACCAGTATTGAATTAGTTGATTCCTTAGTTAGATCCATGTAATTTTGTATAGATTTCCAATTAAATGATTCCAATGATTGCCTAGGAATAATCAGAAAATATTTTTAAAAGGGTGGGATTGGTGGATTAGTTTAGCATGAATAATACAGTTTCTTAGCAGATGATTTCTTATTTGTAAGTATCCGACATGATCAGCATTTGATAAACTGAATTTCTGTTTTATGTTATTAAACGTTAATACCCTTTGGACCCAAGAACTGGAATACCTGTTCAAGGCTGAGTCTTCTCCAGCGAGTAAAGGACAGGTCAGAGTAAGACAGGGCAAAGAGTTAATCTTCTCAGATCACCTTACAATATTCGTATATTTGTTGGAATGGTTCTTTTTACATAATTGAAACCATATCCTAAGGATTTGTGATGAGATGTCTATAAAATCTTTTGGGGGGAAGGGGTCTTCCCATGAGAGGAAAACAGGACCTTTTTAATGTCATATAGGTCATTCAAGTGAAACTCTAGTTTCTTCCAAGGGGGATTCATAATCATCAGAAAGCCAAAGGAGCATTACATTGAGAAATGCCACTTCCGCATATCGATAGAGAACTAGGAGGTTAGTTCCACCCTGGGGTAAGGACAACTTTAATATGGAAAGCCGGATTCGTGTTTTTTTTTGTTCCAAATAAATGAAGATATCATATTGTCCCATGATTTAAAGAAGTATGAGGATGGGAAGTATGGGATGTTTTGGAACATATATAGAAAACGCGGTAAGACATTAATTCTAATAGTTTCAATACGTTGAAATGAGAGTGGGAGCTGGGTCCATCTATCTAGGTCCTTTTGGATTGAGATGGAGAGAGGTTCATAGTTGAACTCAATTAGTTGCAAATTCTGGGGGATGTATATGCCTAGGTACTTTATTTTTGTAGAATTCCATTTTAGAGGCAAACTTTGTTTAAGAGTTTTCGGAGGGTTATAGTTAAATAGAAGGGCTTTAATTTTTGATATGTTTAGTTTGAAAGCAGCTAGATTTTCATACCTTTTAAAGATGTTCCATGCTTCGGTGATTGAGTCCGAAGGGGATAGAAGGGAAAGGGGAATGTCATCTGCGAAGAGACTAGTCTTGTACTTTGTTCGTTCCAGAGGAATTAAGCTGCAGCTAAAGGTTCAATAATATTACAAACAATAGAGGGGATAGTGGGCAGCCTGTCTTGTACCTTGATACAATGGGAATGGTGAGGAAAGTCCTCCATTAATTTGCACATAGGCTTTTGGGGAGAGATAAATTTGGCTTAACCAATTTAAAAGTGAGTCTGGGAATCCAAACTCCCTCAGTGTGTCCCATAAAAAGGGCCAATAAACCCGATCGAATGCTTTTTCTCCATCGAGACTGATAAAAGCTGCTGGTATTTTTCGGGCTTGGATGTATTCTATTAAGATTAGGGATTTTCTGATATTGTCCATGGTGGATATTTGCTGAATGAAACCGGATTGGTCTGGGTGAATTATTTTTGGGAGAATATTTTCTGGCTGCCCAGATGGCCATATAGATTTTGTAGTCCGAGTTTAAAATGGATATTGGGTGATATGAAGATGGTTCTAGTTTATTCCCATGTGGTTTGGGAATGGCTGCTATTGTTGAATATTCCCATGTTGGGAGGGGAGCTTGTCCTCGGCTGTCTCTCTATATAGTCAAAGGAGTCTGGGTGACAGTTCCTTGTTAAAGAATTTGTATCATTCACTGGTAAACCCATCTGGGCCCGGGCACTGGCCGGTAGATAAGTTAGCAATCACTGTACCTATTTCTTCAGGTACAATAGGAGCCTTTAACGTCCTGAATTTGGCAGTTTGTTAGTTTTGGTAGATGTAGATGGGCCAAAATCCTGTCTTTGTTCCAATGTTGATGTGTTTTGTGGCATGTATAGCTGTTGGTAGTAGAGTGCAAAGGTTTGTCTTATTTTTTCTTCTCTATGTAGTATCTTCCTTGTTTGGGGGTGTTTGATTTTTAATATTGTTACTGCGGTTTTCCTTGCCCTCAGCCTCTGTGCTAGTCTGCATGTCCCTCTTGACCCCCCCAATAGTGGGCTAGTTTTAAATATATTAGGGATATTTGATCTTGGTGTCCATAATTTCACTCTATTCCTTAACTCCCTGCCAAAGGTCTGCTCTGGGAGTCTCCTACTATATGCAGATGATGCGGTTTTATTCAGCACCCACACCAACCCTGCCACCCTCCAAGTAGCCCTCCAAAGGTCGTTAAATGAGGCCGAATCCTGGTTTGCTGAACATAGGCTTGTTCTAAACTATAAGAAAACAAAGTCCATGCTGTTTGCCCATGCCCAAAACAAGTTCAGTAGTTACCCCCTGCTCATCCATAACTCCCAAAACGAGACCTTGGAACAAGTTTCTACCTTTAAATATTTAGGGGTTACCCTAGACTCTGGGCTGACCTACCACGAACACATCCGCTGGCTCAATATGGCTGTAAATGTGCGCATTGGTCTGCTCCACTGCTACAAGCACTGTCTCCCCCAAGCCCTACAGCTAGCCATCTCCTCCTCTGTCCTGTCACTCATTAATTATGGAATTATTTTCTATGGTGCAGCTGACAACACCTCCCTCAACAAAATTAGGGTTTCCCTGAATAAAGCCTGTAGACTGGCTGCAGGATGTGACCAGCTCATGCACACCTGTACGCCCTATACCAGTACAAACTGGCTTAATTTCAATGATCTCCTAAAATACCAGACCTGTCTCCTTGCCAAGAAAATCATGGTTGGCCTCACACCTCCTGCTCTTGTGGCACTGCTCCCCCTCTCTATCAGCACCAGATGCACATGAGAAATGCACCCTACCAGGTTCCCCACTGTAAAACCTCCATGGAGCAAAGAACCTTCAGATACTGTGCCCCCAGTTGGCTGAATTCACTGCCCAAACCAGTACTCCAGGCTCCTACTCTGGGACTGTTCAAATCCCTTCTCCTTAGCAACATCTTGCGTGACTCCACCTGTGACTGTGCCTGACCTACCCATGACCTAAAACTGTGCCACGAAAATGGAAGTGCTTGGTTCTGCCTCTAGGGTGCCTGTCCCTGGCTTCGGTCTTACCCTAGCCTCAGACAAGCTGGCAATCATTGGACTGCTCTGCTTGCACAATTCAGTCATAAATATTTTTCTATATCACCTACTGTACTGTATGATTGCCCCTGTAGATAATGTGTTTTTGCCCCTGTACTGCATTGTCTTTGACTGTTGTAATTATCCTGTACCACATCTACCTGATGTACTATACTCTGTATCAATCGTGGGGTGTGTTATTTCCCACACCGCTATTTATACTATATTACCAGCCTCTGTATGCTCTGTATTGTTTTCTAAGACGTGGAGCCTTTGTAAAGGTCGCTGACTCAAAGGTATTAATTTCGATTGTTTAAAAAAAAAAGAAAAAGTATCTTACTTAAGAGTTGGGGATTTATTGAAAAAGTATTCCAAGCCAGCAGTAGTACAATACAGGAAAGGGAACTTGTTATGGAAGGCTGAGGGAATGAGTGATGGTAAAGAATGTTACAAATAGTTATATCCTTTTGGCAAAGTTTTAAGTCTGGCTTTATGTGGTACTATTTATTGAACTCCACCTACAGTATAACAAAACCAATGCTTTTTTTTACTTGCTCTATCAAAAAGAAATAATTTTGTATTTTCTACCTTACAATTGTAGAACATAAATTGTTTGGGTGGGATATTCAGAAGGGTTGCACAACCCATGATGCCCCAGCGTGATATTCAAGAGGAGAAAGTGTGTGCATTCGTCGATGTGCCAGAGTGGATCAATAATGTGTATGCCATGCAAGTAGAGGGTGTGCCATGCATACTCCGCACATCCCGATATTCAGCCCAGGATGTGCTGAGCCCATGCAGGTGCATCCCCTACTTGCGCCGCACACAGTTGAGCTAGAAAAAGAAGGAGCAACAACTGGCCACCCACAGGTGAGCTGCAGTATTGCAGGATGCAACACGGCAGCTGCCAGCTGTGAGTGGCCACCCGAGCTCCGGCGGCACCATCCGTCATGGTAGCGTCCCCCCATGCCCGATCGTGGGCATATGTATTAATAGAAACAGTCCTATATCCCTGGTGGTCCAGTGGACTGCTTCCATAATCCACCGCTTGCGTAGTGAATAGATTTATCTGTGGGGATGGTGATCGCTTGTTGGTCGCTGGCATGAAATATGATATTTGAATTATTCTGGTGGTCTAGTAGGTCTTTCCTATTTGCTGAGTTTCATCATTCTTCCCTTCAGTGGCGTGTGGTCGCCGAGCTACCCGCCGCCGCTTACTGACTGCATATAGTACGGTTGCATTGTTAGTTGTCTACAGCGTACAATGGGCGCAGACCTTACTGTATTGTTATTAGTCCAGATATGCGTGAATGATTCATTCACATATCTGGACTGTGTAGTACAGTACAATGATGCTCATTGGCTCACGCTGGACCAATGGGCATACAGTGGTACTGTACGCAGTCAGTCAGTGGGGCGCCGGGTGGCTTGCGGGTGAGAGCTGCTGCCTGCCACTGACTGGGGAGCGGGTGGTGGCCAGTGGGCGGGGGAGGGTGTACCGCTGACCACCAGGGATGGTCTGAATATCATATTTTCATACTTATGCCCGCGATCGACTGAAGCGGTCCACTGACCACCAGGGATATAGGACTATTATATTTCAGTACGTATGCTTGTGATCGGGCATTGGGGCGCTTTGCCACTTGTGCAGGGGGCGTCGGTCCCCGAAGGCTGCAACCTGGCAGGGCACCAGGTGCAAGTCGCTGGGGATCGGCGCAACTGCATGCAAATGGGGCCATAGTGACATGCAAATGGCCCCATTTGCGCCTTGCATGCATTATGGCCTCATTTGCATGTCCACTGCTGAATATCATGGTTGATGCACCTAGCGCAATGACACTTGCGCTAGTGCATCCCCCTGCCCCTCTCTGGTCACTTGCACTGGTGCAGTGCCACTGCGCCATGTGCTATGCGGGTGGCCATGGAGTGATACTCAACAGTGCAGAGCCATGATGCAGCACCATTGAATATCACCCTGTCAGTGCCCTGGCACATCCCAGTTGCACTGTTCCCAGGCTTGCGCCACAGCCTGGCGCAGTCTGAATATCCCACCCTTTGTATTTGCATTATATGATAGTATTTTGTAATGACTATAATGTTTTTAAATGTTGTGGTCGATCAAGTAAACTTGAAACTTGAAAACTAACTGAATTCTCACCTCTTCTTTGTTCTCATCATCCTTGCACTTGCAATTTTTCAGGTTTTTCAGGTTTTATGCCTCCCCACTGTCATCCAGGGATATACCCTGTATTCAGGGATATACCTAGTTCAGGCATTCAGCTGTCATTCGGATGACTGTTTTTTTTTCTTCCCTTGTTTTTCTCCCCAGAAGCCTCCCTTCTTCCATGGCATAGGCATACCCTCTGTCTGCCTCAAACATCCACAGCGCCTCTGTAGTTAGAGCAAGCTCCCATGCCCAGTCACAGGGGGCACTGTGGCACCAGATCCTGCTGCCAGACCTCCTTGACTGAGGCATGCTGCCACCTAACAACTGTCTCAACCTGGCCAGCCACCCAATGTGGCAACCCAAGCTCACATGTGAACTCAGGTCACTGGTGTGACAGCACAATGTGCTGCAACCTCACTGATGGACATAGCACCAAGTACACAACTGCTGTATTGTAATGTACTTTCATTTTTGCTCAGCTCCACTACTACATGCTGTTACCAGTAATTGTAAAATATAAAGAATAGGAAACAGTTAAGAGCTTTTTATTTGTATTTTTTTATTTTACATACCCTCTGTGTGTGATACCATTACAAACCACTCAACCTTCGGTCTCAAGGTTTATGTGGCATCACACATCTCATGTGTGTGAAAAAAATTATTACATACTGCTACCCATACATTATTCTCTATATTACAGATGGTGATAAAAAGCAGACTTGTCTAACATCACAAGCCAGAAGTTTGTTACTAGTTCCTATCAAAACGTGGTGTTGACAAAAGAAGTAGTCTGCCAGTGTCCTAAGACAGTGTCAGCATGCATGCATGGCTAGATCAGTTTGATTATATCACATATTCAGTTAAAGAAGATGGTTTGCACTGTTTAGCTTGCATCTTGTTTCCACCCAGGACGACCACCATGTATGAATTAAGCAACATACCACGACAGGATTGTGGATGATGCCAGGATGTACCACACCTGGTATGGTTTGATCACGAGGCTGCAAGCTGAGTGAACCACACCAGAAGTGGGTAAATCCTGGCATCACCCACACCCTGGAATGGCATATTGCAATTACACAATGCCCTATAAAACATTTTTTTTAAAATGTTTAGTTTACTGGTTTTTAACTTTTTTTATTGATTTTTTTTGTAATATCCTTCCTCTGTGTTAAATAGTACCTTGTTGCTAGGGGGATTATGATTTGTTGCTGGGCAGATTATGGCTGGTGTGGTGGGTGCTGGCCCCTCAGAGCCAGAGACAGTATTGGTATGCTTTCTTTTTTAATTATTATTTTTATTTTTATAGACTGAGAGCCTGGTAAAGTTGGAGTTGTTGCTCAATTCCCAATGCTTCCATAATCAAGAATACTTCTTGGGTATGAACCTAACAGATCTGTATTCCTCTAACTCATTTCCTAAAGCTAAACAGCTTGAACCAAAAGAGTCTCAATGAGTTTGGTACATCCAGCGCAGCTAGATTTCATAGGTACCTCAAATTCTTTCAGTGGGACTACAAGCCCCAGGAATCCATGAAGGACACTATAACGCCACCGCCAGCTGCACCTGACTGTGACCATTGTAGTTGAATCATGTTGGCCATTACAGCTGATGGCTCTGCTGAGTTTGTATTAATGAATGGCACAGAGTCGGCGTTGGAAGTGACAGGTAATGGGGTGGAGCGGGAGGAGGAAGAGAATGCAGGTTGTCGGGAAATGCACAGTGATATCTGTGCGGGACCGGGGGGGGGGGCTTGGAGACCAGGCAGCATGTAGGCTGTGGAGCATAGGGTAGGACATCTATTCTACAGCATAGAAAACTCCACCAGGCATAGGGCTGTGCGTATGGGGCTCAATACACCGTGGAAAAAAAACTTGCATAGTACAACAACGCAGCCCAGGTGATTATGGGAGAGTATATTTCCACAGCTACAGAGCGGCAGTTGGCACACTGCTGTTTACTGGTGGTGACTGGGATGCTGTGATTCTGTTGAACGGCAATTTTTATATGGTTGGAGTGATATGAGGTAGATTTTCTGATGCAGTGATTGCAGCTGGCACCTTATTCCATTGGTAATGCTAGGATTTACAATGACTAGAAGGTGCCAGCCAATAATCAGAATCCTTTATTTTGTGCCCATTGTATAATTAAGCAATAAACCATGACAGAATTGTGGGTTATGCTGGGATTTACGGCGGTGTGGTTTGGACATGAGGCCGCAGGCCAAGTGGTCAAACCAGGTCAGCTATGGGTTAATCCCAGCATAACCCACACCCTGGAGTGGTTTATTGTGATTATACCACAGGAATTGTGTCTAATATTTTTAAAAAAATGTGTTTGTTGTTTTATTTGATAGAAATAGCATTTTTTTATGAAGATAACCTTACGCTGGAGAGAAAAATAATCCATCTTCATTAAACTCAACATTTTATTTGTGAAAGACATAACAGAAACATATAACATGTTGACAAACTGTGGTAATGGTAATAAACTGTATTTCAAAATACATTTTATTCAGTCATTTAACTTTTCTTTACTTCTGCAGAGATGAAAAATAGTGGAAAGCTTAACTGTTTAGGAAAAGGAAATTATTTGCATTTGAAAATACAGTAGTGTTAACTCTATGACTATTTGCTGTCATTAAGATCATAACTTTATTCATTTATGTAATTGTTTCTGTTTCTTTAAGATGCTTGCATGTTATTTCTTTTCTTTTCCATTTTGACATTTTTGAAATGGAGGTGATGGTTGCAACCGCTGATGACATTGAGTGAATCTGCTAGGAAGAAAGAAAAAGTGGAGACTTTAGCAATTTTTTTTTTCATTTTTTTTTTGTTTTTGCTTTTGGTGAAGGTTAGTTTTGCTTACCTGAATCATTTGTAAAAGAAGTTTACTGTCCCATAGTTTACAAGGTTTCCAAGGGATGGCATGCTGGGGCGGGTCTCGCATTCTGATTGGCTGAGATATTCACACAGGGATTGCATCACCATTTCTGGAGCTTGTGCAGAGTGGAGAAGGGTGCTTTTGTGTGTTCTTGGTGGATTTTGGATTGATGGAGGAATCTGAAGATCTGAGTGCTGTCGTGGAATATATAGTTGGGCATCTGGTGCAGGTACATGCTGGGCGCAAGATACAGCAGTGCGGATTTTTGGGGACAGCTGCTTTGGTGGAGGGGGAATCTTGTCGGAGGAGCTGGTTTCTGGTGATTTTCTTTTCTCTGGAGTTCTTGTTTGTGTGCATGATGTTGTTGGAGTGCTGTCTCCAGTGATTATTATGCCCCACTTTTGAAACTCGTTCAGGCTTGGTCACCAGTAGCTGCGAAGGGAGGCTTAACTTTTTTGACCTGTGATGGTCATAATCTGGTGAGCCTCCATACCTGAGTCACTAAGGAATGTAACTGCCGTGGCTCTGAGTGAATGACTGGTGAATATTTTAGTGAAGGCTGCCTCCTTACAAATGCGGGGTAACATACTCCCTAGATAGTTGACTTCCATTGCTTCAGTTGTATACCATATTTCCATGGTATCAAGTATTGTTTGATCTAGCTTTTTTGGGTGCAGAAATAAGGCAGGTGGATTAGGAAATAGTTTGGGTAGATATTGTTTGTAGCTTTTATAGGATAAAGGGGATCATTTGGTTGTGCAAACGTGCAACCTCTTGTGCATTGCCTTGTGGGGTCACTCATCTCCTTATGATTTTTTTGTCTGTTCATTAAATGTTTTTGCAAGGTATTGCAGACCCTCTTCTGTTGACTTTATTTCAAATGAATTTACTGTCAGTTGCTGAATCCCTTCATTGGCCCTATGAGTAAAATGCAGTTGTATGACCAATCAGACTTTACAGATGAGTCTGGGGGCTGTGTCTGGAGCAACTGCCTTTGAGTTTCTTGAACTTGTTAGCTCATTTATTGTTAGAAGGGCATGGTGTTTTGCCTTGTTCTTCCCCTGCTTCCTGTTACGCTTTACTACGGCTTTAAATATGTGATTAGAAGTAATAAAATCAGTGTCTGCCATTAAGTTTATTTACCTACTAAGCCCTGACCTCAGGCTAACATAATTGCTGAGACCGTATTCTTTGCCGTCGCTGTTTCTGATGGTGCTGTAATATGCTCATAGAATGTTGTTCAGCTCAGGCACAGTAATGGTGGCAAACTCTAACATAAAATTTTTCTGGTGACACCAATTGGAAAACACATTTAGTGCCCACCTTGTTTGCTTTTGTGTGGTTTGTTTGTGGCACTGTAATTCAAGTTGGAGCATTTGCTCAGATGTGATGTCTTCATGATGGTGTTTCTTTGCCCACATAGGATTGGATGGGCCTGGGAGGAAGTGAATGCCTAATGAGTTTGAGTTTGCAGGAGCGGAGGACACTGATGCTGTGTATGGTAGGAGAAGTCTTGGGCTACTGGTCTCAGGCATTTGTTGAGGCGGAGGAATGGCAGGCGGAGGACCTGTAATGACAGGTGAGTGTTCTGGGTGAACAGTGCTGTTTTCCAGTTGAGGTGTCTCTAGTGACCAGAATATTTTGTCTATGTCTGCAGGGTCAATTAAATCAAATGTGGCTTCCGTGTTGTTTACATTTATTTGTTGATGAACCATCGGCGTTTAACAGTAGGTAAAGATGGCGGTTGGCACGGTCCCAAGAAGGAGTCGGAGCAATTTTTTTTTCTGCTGGGCATGAGGATGCTGCTGGCTGGCACCTCTTGCATTGATTATTATAGGATTTACAATAGGTTTGAGGTGCCAGTCAGGCAATGTGATTGGATAGTTACATGTACCCATGGTATAATTCTCATTATAACAACAGCAAGAAAGAATGCTGCACTCTCATTGGTCAGTCTGGGACTGGACCTGTGATGACATCAGTGTCAGTGGCTCAGCAGGTAGCACACTCGCCTCTGAGGCCGGGAGATCAGACGACTGTGGGTTCTGTCCCCACACAAGGCACTTAGGTTAATATCCCAATACTGACACTGTAGTACAGCATGAGGGGGGTGCTGCACTCCTGAGGTGCCGTCCTTCAGATGAGATGTTAAACCGAGGTCCCATCTGCCTGTTCTGGTGGTAGTTCAGGTGGATGTTAAAGATCCCATGGCACGTCTCGAAAAGAGTAGGGGAATTTCCCTGGTGCCCTGGCCAAATTTCCCCCCATTCACTAAAAATACCACCAACAGCTTAATCTGGTTCAAGGTCAGTTGGCATTCATCAGTATTCCCCTTCCCTGGGCCGTGCCTGAAAATAGGCAGAATTTATCTAGTGCACTTACCCGGTCAGCAAAAACTAACTAACTAACTAAATGTTATCCCTGCATAACATCACGTATCTAGTCCCAGCACATGGATGACCGAATCACCAAAGAAAACAAAATCACTACACATGGCAAGTCCAACTTGCCAGTGGTTCACATAGAACCTCTCCGTTTAAATCCCTCCCTTCCACAGCAAAGAAAACAACCAGAATAACTACTACTTTCATTTCCTTACTTAAAAAAAAACAACAAACAAAACAAAAATGAGCCAAGTGAAACTGGTGTTTCCGATCGGCTTTACAATACCCTCACTGCACTGGCAATCCACGCTAGTTTCAAATTTCCCACTCACCAGTGGGCTTCAGCAACCCTGCTCAACTGCCCATAACCTCCTAATTAGAAACTGACACTGAACTGCCTTCTGTGCAGACCTCAATAAATCATTCACATTTTTATACAAACACCCGCTGAGAGTACCAACAGGAAGCTCTGACGCAAATGGACCGTGACCACATGTGCTGTTTAAAGCACTACGCTCCACAGATCCTGGCTCTGTTTCCCTTTCACCAGATCCACTAACCCCGCTTGGCTGCCCATAACTTTCTTCTTACCAACTGATACTGCCTTTTTTTTTGTACCAACACCTGGTGCTGACAGTACCAGGATTAAGCTCTGAAGTGAAATGGACCATGAGCCTGTGTGCTGTTTTAAAGCACCACACTCCACTTACTGATCCTCAGCTCATTTCCCTTTCTCCACATAGAGTCAGCATAACAGTTTAACAAACCCAAATCATGCTGTTTCAGTGACAGTGGACAGCTTCTTGAAATTTACTTCCAGTGATTTGTGGGGGGATGAAGTGCCAGTCAGGGGGAGACGAGGAAAGAGACACAGTAACAGCTAGGCACAGAGGCACTATGACACACAGGAAGGCATTCTGAAGCAGTAGCCCCACCTACTGAACAAAACAGTAAATCTGCACTATTTTTTTCTTATGTATACTTACCCATTAAAAAAACTACTAAAAATGTATTTTGACATGTATTTTTTTATCTATTTTCTGCTTTTTACAGAAATGAGCTATTGTATAATAGGAATAATGCTCTCCAGGGTGTGCGCCATGCTGGGATAATGTCACTTCTTGGGTATTAGATGTACTCAGCCTGCGGCCTTTTGCCCAACCACCCGAGGTGTGACATTATCCCAGCACGACACACACCCTGTTGTGCATTATTCCTTTATTGAACAGCCATATTGCAACTGGAGGGCATGTCAATGCAGATGTTCTCAAACACTTAGAGTTAGAATAACAAAAGAAAGCTGAAGCTAAACTAAACACATTTATCTCCACAACTGAGAACCAAAGTCTAAAAGTGGGCTTCTTATTGTCAATTTCCTCACAAGAACAAGTAGCAATAATCTGAATTGATTTAACATTGATCATTAAACGTTTGGGATGTTATGGAAGGCAGGGAATCGCACTTCATGGTCACAGAGATGGCTCCTCCATGAATGTCAACCAAGGAAACTTTAAAACTCTAATCAAATTCTGTGTTGATGCTGGTAATAAAGATCTGAAAATCCATCTGGAAATGTGCCCCAAAAAAGGCTACCTTCATTTCCAGCATTTCTCCACAGGGGCTTCTGAACTGTATGAAACATTATATTCAGCAACAAAAATAGAAACATAGAAGTTGACGGCAGATAAGGACCGCAAGGCCCATCCAGTCTGCCCATTTCTTTTTCTACCTTATAAATGTGCCATCGGCCTTTGCTCTGTCAGTGGCCTATCTATTCATAGTCATTTGTATTGCTCCCTTATGCCTATCCCATGCCTGTTTGAAGCCCTGCACTGTATTCATAGCCACCACTTCTTGTGGTAAGCCATTCCATGCATCCACCACCACAAATCATACATGACACCAAACAGCAACCTTTTGGTGGCATTCTACTTCACTCAAGCAGATGAGATTACAGTTGTCAGTAACTGGGAACAATTTGGAACTGTACTCGGATACCAGAAAAATGGGCAGCCACAAGAAAACAATGTAGAATTTATTACACGTAAATCTGTGACAGGGATGGATAGCTGTAACAAACTGCAATTATGCCTACAAAAAATAACATTGGCTCCCACAAAGTTCAGAGCTGAATGATACGATGGTGCAGGAAACATGGCATGTGCAGAAGGGTTGTACTGTTCTGGTTCACAATATGGCTCCTCGAGCAGCGTATTTTGCAAACCACCATTTCAACCTGGTTCTTTCAAAAGCTTGCAGTGATAACTTGCACGGTGAGTGCTATAAAACAAGTTGGGTTTTTTTTTCATGTATTCTCCAAAATGTCACAGGCATCTAGAGCAGTCGCTTCAGCAAATGAACTGTGAAAGATCTGAAAATGGTGAAAAATGTGTGGAGAAACAAAAACTGAAATTACTATGTGAGACACGATGGTGCTGCAAACAAAGAATCACAGTAGAAGTATTTATTTATGTCTTTGATAACCGGGTGAGCAAACTGATCCTGAGGACTGTTTTCAGTCACGACCCGGGCCACCGGGGTGGCAACATCAATACAATACAGAGATGCAATTAGAACAAAACAGGACTGCTGAATACACCTGGTATGAGGTCAAATTACATAGTACAAATATTTCAGAGAAATCAGTACATACTGGTGTAGTGACATACATTAAGTGGCTTCGCAATATAAAAAGCTTAACATGGCGATTATGGTAAAGCATTACATGCGATGTACATACAGGGAGCAAGGAAATAAATACAGTTAAAACGAAGGTTCAGTCTATCACTAGGAGTGGTACAGGCATAAGTTATAGGCAGAAATGCAACTTAAGTTAAGTTGCAGAACCTGCTAACAGTTCAGAATAAAACAGGTAGTCATATCCAGATTGAACAGAGGAGCAGAACAGTGCAAGAGGGTAGGGGCACTGGAGGTAGGGTGAGGGCATAAATAGGTGCTATGCCAGGATACGGGCCCTGGTACCACTTGGGGAACAGCTGCAGGTACAAGCGGCCTCAGCCAGGAGCCATGCCCTAAGTTTGCCTTGAATGACTGATTTGAGGGGAACGATTGGATGGATGAAGGAAGTCTATTCCAGAGGGAAGGGGCAGAGACAGGGTAAGTTTTACTACCCATGGTAGTAGTGCGAGGGACTTCCAGTGGGGGAATGGAGGAGGCCCTGAGATGCCAAGAGGCCACTCTGTCAGTGAGTATGGAGGAGTAGGGGGACAGCTGATGGTTCCTGAGTGTACTGTCAATGAGGCTACCTGTAGTGAAGTCAAAATGACCCTGCAGTGAGAGCCACCCTACGGACTGGTATAGCGAGCAGTGGTGGGTGGTAAAAGGGTCTTGAAGGACAAAGCGGCAGATGGAGTTGTATGTGGTATGTAAGCGGGTCCGTAGGGAAGAGGACGCAGTAGAGTATATGAGGGAGCAGTAGTCAAGGAGGGACAGAAGATTTCCTTGAGCAATGGCTAGGTGAGCTTCAGGGGACAGAAATTGATTTTGGTGGTAGGCAGCACCTAATATTTGGTGGATTTTCATCACAGTGTTGCTGATGTGTTCGTTGAAAGTAAGGGAGATATTTAAAGGCAGATACAGTTTCGAGTGGAGGGCCAGCAGGGGTAGCAATCAAGAGTGAGTTTTTTGACCTGGCTACCTTTGCTAGGAATGGCTTAGAGCCAAAGAGCAAGGCCTTTGTATTTTTCTCATTATCGAGAAGTTTTCTGGAGAGGAACCAGCTCTGTGCGGCCTCAAAGTTTGCTGTGAGGGTGGTGTACAGGGACTGTATGGAATTATCACTGTGGTATATGACTAGGTCATCCACGTAGAGGATGGCCTTGCAAGTGATGCTTTCAGCAGGGAGGTCATTAATAAACATAGAAAAAAGTAGAGGCCCCAGTATTGAGCCCTGAGGTACACGGTGTGGGTAGGTAGTGGAGCAGTGACCTTGTCTGGTGAGCAGCCGAAGTTTAGCAATGCGGAGTAGAGGAGATGGTGATCAATGAGGTCAAAAGCCTTCGACAGATCCACAAACACTGCAGCTGTGGCCCTGCCGTTGTCCATATTTCTAAGGATATGGTTCGAGAAAAGTGCCAAGGCAGAGGAGGTACTATGGTGTTTGTGGATGCTGTGCTGGAGAGGATGCAGGACTAGATGATCGGATATTTGTTGGTGAATGATTTTCTCAGTTTACTCAGGTGAGGAAGTAGGGAGATGGGCTTATAATTTCGGGGGCGAGGGGATCCCCAGCCTTAAATAAGGGTATGACATGAGTGTGCTTACAAGAGTCAGGAACTGTTGCATATGAAAGGGCAAGGTTGAAAATGTAGGTTAGGGGCTTTACAATAACTGGGGAGAGTGGTTTCAGGAAGGTGGGGTATAGTCCATCACTACCTAGGCTGCCTCGGGTAGGAAGTGTCTTTAACAGTTTGGCAGTGGCTTTTATGCTAATGACCCTAAAGTAAAATGGAGGAGCACGTGCAGTACTAGCGGAGGGCTGGGAGTATTGAGGTTTGCATATTGGTCAGAGGGAGACTGAGTAGGGATCTTGATAAGATAGGGAGAGAGAGGTCCGTAAACATTCTGTTGAAAGTGTCTGCAATTGCACCAGGTTCAGTGATGGGACCCGAGGGTGAGTTTAGTTGTGCTGTCTGCTTGTTAGACTTAGGATTTAGGAGGGAACCTATGGAGGCCCAGAAACTGTGCGGTTTACCGAACATGTCTTTTTGCAGGTTGGTATAGTATTTGCGCTTTAGTAACTTAACAGCTTGCTTGCAGGAATCGCGCTGTTGTCTGTATGCATTCCAGAGCTGGGTGGGGGGGATGACTTATAGGCTTTCCAAGTTTTGTCCCTGATTTTCATCTGGGCCAGTAGTTCCTTGGATAGCCAGTGGGTGCTGCCACCTCTGACCTTTCTGGTGGCGATTGGGAAATGTTTGTTCTGAAGGACGATGGTAAAGTATGTGACCGCAGTTGAGACACCCAGAATAACTGTGTGAAAAAACTTTGCTCTGCTAAAGCTAACTATTATATTTCTACTCTCAAACAAGCTAAAGGTAACCCTCATAAAATATGGAAGACTATCAAAGCTATAGAAGGACGGCCCATGGCCCCCTCTGTCCCAACAAAGATAGTCACAAGTGGCAAGATTGTGGAAAACAAGTCCCTAATCCTGGAGAACTTAACTCCCACTTTGCCACAGCTGGATTAGCTTTGACTCGCCACCTTATGCTGGTGCTGCTGTGAGCCAGCATACCCCTCCGCCACATCTAGTCCTGGACCCAGTCCTTCCAACTGCGGAGATAACTTATAAAGAAGTAGAAGATTCTTTCTTAACTTAGATACCAAAAAGTGCAGGGGACGGCTGGCTTGAACCCTTTTTCCTAAGGTCAGCTATGCCCATCTCACTGCCCCAATTCTCCACATCTTCAATCTTTCCATTATATCTGCTGCTGTGCAGTCCTGCTGGAAATCAGCATATCCTCCTCTATTTAAATCTGGTGACCCATGTGATGTAAACAACTATAGGCCTATCTCCATATTGCCTATCCTTTCTAAAGTTCTCGAAAACTGATCCATATTCAGTTAAAATCTCACTTGGAAACCTTC
Source organism: Neoceratodus forsteri (assembly GCA_016271365.2). NCBI lineage: Eukaryota > Metazoa > Chordata > Ceratodontiformes > Ceratodontidae > Neoceratodus > Neoceratodus forsteri. The sequence goes on along the minus strand of CM057459.1, from coordinate 687,628,663 downwards.
TCTCTCATAACCCAGCTCAATCTGGCTTCCGGCTAATCATAGCACAATCACTGCACTAGCAAAAGTAACCAATGATTGGATCTCTGCTATAGATGATAAGAAGGTAACTGGTGCAGTCTTTTGGACCTCAGCAAAGCTTTTGATACTGTTGATCACAAACTATTAGTCAATTGCCTTGCAAAGTTGGTGCCACATACCATACCACCCAGTGGTTCTCTAGCTACCTAACTGGAAGATTCCAAAAGTAAAGGCGGAAGGCTTTTTCTGCTGCTTGCCAGTTGCAAGAGGAGTCCCCAAGGATCCATCTTAAGCCCTATCTTGTTTTCTCTGTACATCAATGACTTAGATGCTAACATATCTACGTCCAATCTGCACTTTTTGCAGATGATACTGTGTTTATACTTCTGGCTCATCGTTATCTGAAGTCAAGGGAGTGCTTCAGCGGACTTCGACAACTTGAGCATAATTTAATAAAGACAAAGCTTCTGCTCAATGCCAAGAAGACTAACGATGATATTCTCCGCAGTGCTGTCTCAGGCCCACCCAATACTCTTGCCCAAGACTTCATTGTCACCACGCTAAATGAGCCTCTGGAAGTTGTAACCAAATTTAAATAGCTAGGTATCTGGATCGACAATAAATTATCTTTCAGTGACCACATGAAGATGTCTCTAGAAGGTTAAAAGCAGGTTGGGTTTTCTAAGAAATAGGCCCTTTTTTCCCTTGAAACTCGAAACAAGCTTGTACAGGCCACTTTTCTCCCTACTCGACTATGGCGATGTAATCTATTCCTCCACCACTCTTTGCAAAACTAAGTAAACTGACATCCTTTATCACCGCATGCTACGGTTCATTACCAACTCCCCTTACTGCTCGCATTCACTGTGACTTATATGCAGCTGTTGGTTGGACATCCTTACTACTAGACGCCTGCTCCATGCTGGGCTATGGACTCTTAAACTGCTCCTGCAGAAATTGCCAAGCTATCTCTCTTCCCTTATTAGTATCTCACATAGTGCATACTCTCGTTAAGAAAATCTGACTTTATTATGCTTGACATACCAAGGCGCGGACTTCCTTTGGTAAACGTGTATTGCATATGCCTTCCCTCCATTTGGAACCAATTACAAACCGTACTGAAACTAACTAGCACAGTTTCAATAAACTTCTACAAATCGCTAAGTTCAGCCAAAATAAAAGACACCTGTAACTGTCACTAAGTCTCTTCCTTCCCCTATGTGCCATATTTATCCACTGGTAAGGTATAATTGATTTGTCATATTAACTGCTTTCCCTTCCTTCTACTCCTGGCTTTATCTTTGCTTACGCTCACTGCTACTCTATCAAATCTCTCCTCCCTCCCATATCAGTTGTAGACTGTTGTTTGTTCTAGCTGCAAAATACTGTATATTTGATTTGATTTGATTTGATTAAATCAAATCACACCAGTCATCATGTTTCATTTATCAGTATGCGACCTATAAGTCGCTTCCCTGTCTCATATCAATGTTTACCACCTACGGTCACCCTATGTGGTACCCTTGTATGTATATCCAGCCTGTATCATGTAACGTGTATTTCATGTGTATACTGTTATTACCTATCTGTGTTTGTACTTTAAGTGTTTATGTCACAGGACCTCCTTGTGAATGAGCTTGCTCAATGGAGTTTTCCTGCAATAAACTTGAACTTGAACTTGAACATCCCTGCACGAGTAGAGTATGGACCAGTTAATAGTCCTGGAATTGGTAAGGACGGAGTCAAGGTCCTGGTGGTGAAACCTCCTGAAAGACAGAAGTTTTGGGGGAGGCCGGATTGATTTGGTGGTTAGGATAATGTAAGTAGTGGTGCGGTTGCTGATGGAGTCGGACATTGTGCCTGCCTGTAGGACCAGGTCCACTCAATTTGTGATAATCTAGTCTAAGGTGGTATGGTTATCTGAGCGCATGTTATATCTTGCGGTGGAAGAGATGACTTGTTCTAATTGGTGTGTTTTTAGGAGATGTGTGTGCTCAGGTATAGGGGTGTCAGTCCAGTTGAGGCTGAAATCCCCTAGTAGAATTGTGTCTCTGGAAGGGAGGTGCACGCAGGGCCATCCAGAAAACTGGATAGGCCCTGGATGCCCTCAGTGGGGGGTTGTAGCAGAAGCCTAGGTAAAGTTCTTTTGTGCCCCAGAACAATCTCAACAATAAGCCATTCACAAGCAGAAGTGGGGGAAGACTAAGCGATTGTGGTGACTGAGATATGGTCTAGCACATACAGTGCTATGCCTCCACCCCTCTTTCTTCCTGACCTGTCTAATCATAGTTTGGAGTAACCAGGGAGTTGATATGAGCAATCGGTGAGGTGTGGCTTCAGCCAGGTCTCTGAGAGGCCCAGGATGTGCAGCTTATATAGGGCTACCCATGCCTCGAGCCTGAAGAACTTAGATGGGAGGCTACATATATTTAGGTGTGCAATCCTGAGGCTCAAGTGATCAGCCCAGATAACATTTGTGTGGTCAATGTGTGTGTTAGGGGGTCCCTGGTTGCTTTCTACATCACCAGCGAGGAGAAGGAGTGAGAGAAGAGGACAGGAAGGGGAAAGCAAGAGGGGGGACTGGAATGTGAGGGAGTGGACAAAAAGTCCAAGCAACCGACGTTCGAGGTTTGATAGTGAGGACAGCATGGCAGAGCCCATAGAGGATGACTCATGCCAAGTTGTGCTGGGAGGGGGGTTGGTTGGTTTAAATGATTCCATAAAGGATTGTAGGCCGATTTGATCAGCGACCAGGATGGTGGCCAAGAAGTCAGTCATCATTAGTAGCCCAGTCAAGGAGCTGAGGGTTAGGAGGATTATGTGATTATTCATTTTCCAAGTGGCTACTTAGAGGTGGGCAAAGAATGAGGAGCAAATAATAAGTTACACTAGAGTTGGGAGAAAAAATAACTTCAAGTGCCAGAATAGGTGCCTGCTGCTTTAGGAATTTGGGTGTCTAATATACATTTTGAAGCAAAAAGAAGTCCAGCAACTCATGAACTTGAAGATGTGAGTTGGAATATTATTTCTGGAAGCTGAGATGGCTGCTTCAGTCCTGAATAAATGGCCAGAGAATAAGGAAAAATTGAGATCCAGATGAGATAGTGATAGTCTGATATGATGGATGAACAAGGATGTAGTCATGATGGAATAGTTCACATTAAATGCAAAAGGATGCATAGAATCAGGATATTTGTCCATGGATTGCAGGACTTGAACCAGACACCGTGCTAAGTTCTTAGCAAAATGGGATATGTGAATTTCTCTAATGAGTCTGTTTTTGATCTTAGTAGCATAATAAAGTGGTTTGAGGGTGCTTTCTTGAGACTGTTATTTGTCTGATGAATGTTGGGATCAAAGAGAGATGAGGAAGAGATAAATTCCCCAGGTCTTTTTTTATTGTGTTTTTTTTGGGGGGGGGGTTCAGAGGGAGCACAGTTCTTGAATAAGATATACAGTAACAATCAGAACAAACTGATGGTGTCATCTAGTTCCAGCTCTAGAGTAATGCAAGTCATAATAACCAGGAGTGCTCTCCAAGCCATGTAGTGAGATGTCAAAAGAAGGCAAAGGGAGTAGTTTACTGAGCTTGATTTCTTCCAGTATTGGACAAAGGAATGCCAAACAGATACAACTTTATGGGGTGTATTTTCCATACAGTAGAATATTCTTTCAAATGTTGCACATTCTAAAGTAAGTTCGGCCACTGAGGGAAATGGAGTGGCAATGGATCTTTCCAATGCAAAAGGATGACTTTACAATTATTTGCCAAACAAATGTAGATTAGGGCCATGAGGTCTTCCGATAGGTGTTGCTCAGCTGACAGCCTTGGGCCAAGGGGGAGAGTGCCAGGATAAAAGTGAATATCTACCTCAGTCAGTTTACTTATCAAGCTACCAATCTTTCTTCAACATTCTAATAGTGAGGGGCATGTACAAAACATGATGGTAAGAGAGCCTCTTTGCGTTAGGCACCTAGAGCACCGGTCCGATATTACTTGGTTAAATTTGTGTAATGTAACTAGTGAGTAATGTTCTATGAAAATATAATGTTGAATTTACCTAAACCTATTGTTTTATAATATAATATGAAAAGTTGAATGGAGAAAAGACCAAGTTTTTCCAGCAAACTGCATCCCCAGTTCCTTTTGACAATTTTCCTGCAGATCCTTTAGGCAAGGTAAGGCAGGCAAGGCAAAATATATTTTTATGGCGCCCAATCCTGGAGGCTCTGGGTGCCTAACAATAAAAACAGTACCGGTAATATTATTAAAAGAAGTAATACAGAACAAATGACATTAAAAATAAATAATCACAATCACAGGTCACTGACATTTACTCAAGCAGTCGGGCAGAAAAAGGGTTTACTCCAGGTAGGCCAGGTGGAAGAGGTGGACTTTTAGCCTCTACTTGAACACCTCAGTAGAAGGGGCCTCCCAGACTGCAGGTGGCAGTGAGTTCCACAGGGTCGGCCAGGCAACACTGAAAGCACGGTCACCTGATGTCTTGAGCCAAACCCTGGGAACATCCAGGAGGCCCCTAGATGAGGAGTGGAGGAAGCAGACTGAGGTTGCAGGTGTCAGGAGCTCAGTCATGTAGCCCAGACCCAGTCCATATAGGGCCTTAAAGGTGAACAGGCTCACCTTGAAAATGCCCCTCCACCTGATAGTCAGTCAGTGCAGAGCCTGCAGGACTGGGGTCACATGACCGGACCTAAACAGATCTGTCAGTAACCAAGCTGCTGCATTCTGCACCAGCTGCAAACTGGTGAAGGTCCCTCCCGTGACCCCGAAATACAGAGAGTTACAATAGTCAAGCCTAGCGGTAACAAAGGTATGCACTAGTGTCAGCAGGTCTTGGGGCGGAACTAGGGGCTTGATCCTGGCAATGTTCAAGTGGTAAAAAACACTTTTGACAACAGAAAACACCTGATCCTCAAGTGTAGGCCACCAATAGAGCAGACCCCAGAAAAAGTCCTGTGCCAGCTCCAGGTGCCCTCCCATCACAACCGTGACCTGACTCGATCACCAGCACCTCCGTCTTATCTGGGTTCAGTCGCAACCAGTTGGAGGACATCCAGTCATTAATTTTTGCCAGGTATGTGGTAAGCACGTCTACAGCATCCAATGTTCTGGGAGCAAATGCCAAATACAGCTGGGTGTCATCTGCATAGCAGTGAAACTCCACACTGAATTGCGAATGATCTCATCCAGGGGCAGCATATACATTGCAAATAACAGCGACAAGATCGAGCCCTGGGGTACTCCACATGACAGGGACATTGGGGAGGAGGAGGAATTCCCCATCACTACCCTTTGCACCCTATCAGAAAGATAGGACTCAGACCATTTGATGACAACACCAGTGATTCCACAGCACTCCCAGAGCCGATCAAGAAGCACAAAATGATCCACAGTGTTAAAGGCTGATGAGAGATCAAGGAGAACCAGAATTGACTTGTCTCCTCTATCTCTAGCCCTGAGCAGATCATTATGCACCCTAACTAATGCTGTTTCAGTGCTGTGTCTGGCCCTAAAACCTGACTGGAATGGCTCATAGATGTCAAAGGACACAAGGTGATTCTTGAGCTATTGTGCCACAAGTTTCTCAACAACCTTGCTCAAAAATAGCAGGTTGGAGATAGGACAGTAATTTGCCAGGACGTCCAGTCAAGAGATTGTTTCTTTAGGAGGGATCTCACTAGGGCCTCTTTCAAGACTGCTGGGAAGACCCCCTCTGACATCAGGCACCGGGCAATCCAGGCAAACACTGGGCCTACAGTTCCGGCACATCTTATTAAGTAATGTGTCGGGCTGGGTCCAGCTCACAATATGTGTGCTTCAGCTCTGAGATCACCTCAATGACCTCAGCCACCTCCACTGGTTTAAACTCCTCCCAGATTGATTGAGTGACTCTGTTCCTCCCGGTCTGACCACTATGAGGCTGCAGTTTCCTCACTGATGGAATCCCCAACCAAATAGAAGACACTCTGTCAGAGAAAAGCAGCAAACTCTTCACATAAAGTGGTTGAAAAAGTCTTTCTCAGCTGTAGACAGCCTGGATGAAGTAGTCTATCCACAGTTCGAAAAAGCTGACAAGATCTGTTTTTCCCTGCAGCAATTTCCCTGGACAGGAATTCTGCTTTCTTATGGGAAATTGCCCCCTGGTACTCACTGCAGTGAGCATGCAGGGCCAGTTTGTCATCCTCTGACCTGGTCTTCCGCCAGCAATGCTCCAACTTCCAACCCCTGATCTTCTTCGATCTTGAGATCCCCATCAAACCAAGGGGATCTCAAGTGAGAGGATCTGGGTCGTATACGTACTGGAGTGATGACGTCCAGCACTTCAGATACCACCTTATTATAGGTGGCCACTGCCTCACTGGCGCCAATTGCACATGCAGCGTCTACCCTAGATAAGTCAGCTAGGCTAGTTTGTTTTGTGGTTCTTAATAGGACATACATTTTATCAATATGTTTTTCCCCATTAAGGTCTCGATAAGAAGATCTTCTATTTGTGAGGTGTGAATTACATTAATGTCTTTCTATTCTTCTTCTTTTTTTTTTTTTTTTTTTTTGCCCTTTTCGGCAGGAACCAGCCATCCGCCCTAGTCACGGCCCCCAGAGACCTCTACCACCGTCAATTGCTGCTGAGGACCCTCGGTCACCCCCGGCTTGCCCCCCGGAGGTTGGGGCCGTGGTCACCTTCGTGACCCCAGAACTGTGACTGGTCGGGGTCCCGCAGCGGTGGCGGCAATGTGAGGCTCTCCAGGGAGGGCTTCATTGATCGGTGGTCGTGCCCGCCATCTTTTTCCACCTGATTTTTCTCCCTGGAGGAGGCGGGGACGTGCAATGACGCCAGCGTCCGCCCAGCCTCCCCCCCCACGTCGAGCGTCGGTTGTGTGGAACTCCCGGTCTCCACCAGGGGTCCCCAGTGCACCGAGTGCTGCCCGCGCCCTCCCCCCAGAGTAGGAGAGCTGTCCGTCGGACGCTCGATCCTACTCCCCCCGTCCGGCCCTCCGACGACCCGGATCCGTTCCCGAACCCGTCTATTCTTCCTCTAATATTTTCTCTTGGTTGGAGGTATCCCACATAATGGCCAGAGGTAAAATTACATTTATCCTTCAGTTTATTGAATGATACAAACTAACCATCAATATATAAATCCTTAAATTGCAAAATCCCTTTTGATTTCCATATATAAAATATTAAATTAGCACAAGCAAAGGTGATACTGGCAATTTGAAAGATGAGGATAAGAAATATTTTCAGTGAGTGACCCATGAGGACCAAAACCTCATCCCATAATTTAGCAGTAAATCCAGAAAAGGGAGGGACTGCATAGTATAGTTGTTCATGGAAAAAAAGTTAATACTAAAGTACAAGTAAGATCATGAAATGGAGAAAGACATTTTTCCATTTCTAGCCAAGCCAGATGATTAGCCGGTGGATGAAACCAAAGGAAAGTTTGGTCAAGCTGAGATGCTAAGTAATAGCAAAAGAGATTTGGCAAGCCTAGGCCAACATTTTCTAAGTTTCTCTAACTTAACCCTTGGTGTAGACCCTGTCCATGGGAATTTTTGAAGCACCTTGTCATATTCCTCATAGAATGGTCTTAATTTCAATTTGGAGATTTTGAAACAAATAGAAATCTAGGCAGGATGTTCATTTTAATGACATTCACTCTCCCAACTAATGTCAGAGGTAGGGATACCTATTTTTGAGATAGTGATTTATTTTATTAATGAGCAGGATGTAGTTTAATTTAAAGAGATCTTGAATATGGTGTGATATATGAACTCCTAAATAATGGAAACCCGGGTCTTAAGAATCCAAAGAAGGGTAAGGTCATAACCGCCTGTAAACTGAGATCTGTGAATGATTCGAACACTCTGGGCCAGATTTTAAAAACTTTGAGATTGTGTAAGCCCAGGTGTGCCAAAGATATGGCACACCGGACTTGCAGCAATCTGACAGGATTTTCTGTTCCCTGTGTAAACTGATGCAAGCTAGACCATCTTTTTGTTGCCTGGCTTGTGTCAATCCCCAGAAACCATTTTCACGAAGCTTGCACCAGAGATTTGGTGCAAGCTGCCGTAAGGTGGGTAAACTGTAGCAACTGCGCTCGAGCTTTGACAATCGGGCACAGTTGTAGCAAAGGGGTGTGGTGCATGTAAAGGGTTTGACATAGGGCTTGATGCAAGCTCTGTGCTACCCTTGAAAACCCGCCCCTGCCTTTTAGACGATCCATCAGTTCTGCATACAGATTGAAATCTATTGGCTTCCTTGTGGCTAGATCTTGAGGAGCAGATTTCTCCAATCCTGAAGAAAGCTTTGACCATTGAACAGGATAAATAAGAGCATGATGCTTCTGGATTGATGGATGGACATAACAGTAAACTGAAAGCCAGAGAGGTATTGTTTAATAGTGGTGGCTGTCAGGCCACAAATATGAGAGGAGTACACTGCAAATGCGAAAAACGTGAATACTGCAGGGGATCCATGTTTTGAAAGAGTAGTTTATTTCCTTCTATGCTGTTCTGTAGATAGACTTAATTGATACTTCTAGAGAATTCCAGGTGGTTGCAGAAGTGTGATTGAGATACATTGTTAGGTCATTTGCAGCTCTTGGTATGGTGGAGGAGGAGTCATCTCATCATCGGTTTCGGGGCAAGCAGCTCTGAATTACTGAAATTGAAAATGGGAAACACAATCCGTGAGATAGTTATCCAGACCAGGAATATACACACAGTGAATTCTGAAGGGGTATGTTGAAGAAGCCCATGTTAATCTGCTCAGGAAGTTAATTACGGGAATGAAGGAAGATCACTTTTTATTAATGATGGCTACTGCTGTTTGTTCATCCAGGTACACTGTTATGAGCTAATCTTTCCACAGATGTCCCCAGGTGAGAGCAGCTGCTACAATGGGATATATGGTGCTGGCAGTATAGCCTAGAGGTTAGAGTAATGAGCTGTGAATGAGCTTGGTGCATCTAGCAGGCATGGGTTTGATTCCCACAGCCTCCACTTGCATATTGTGTGATTCTGAGCAAGTCACTTAACCTCCAAGTGCTCCTGGTGACCCCTGAAAACAGAGACTTGTGCCTAGTGAGCCTTACCTGATTACCAAAGAAATAAAATCAAATAAGGAGGATGTGGGAGGTCTAGTCCTTTTTCTGAGGGGAGAGTCGTGAAAGCGCTCGCTAACGTGAAAGTGGACAAAGCTATGGTGCCAGATGGGGTGCATCCAAGGGGGTATTAAGGGAGTCAAGGGAGGTACTAGCTGCACCTCTGACACTCCTATTAAACAGATCACTGAAGACTGAAGTAGTCCCGGAGGACTGGAGAAGGGCCAATGTAGTCCCACTTCACAAAAGTGGTGGCAGGGAACAGGTGGGCAATTATAGGCCTGTCAGCCTGACATCAGTGCTGGGTAAGTTAATGAGAACATTACTAAAGGAAGGATTGTGGAATGTCTTGAATCCAACAGCTTACAGGATCCGAGGCAACATGGATTCACAGGGAGGAGATCATTCCAAACAAACCAAATACATTTTTGACGGGTGACCAAGGAATTAGATCAGCGAGGAGTAGTGGACATGTCCTACCTGGATTTCAGTAAGGCTTTTGACACTGTTCCACATAAGAGACCGGCAAGCAAGCTAGGCAGCTTGGTGGTGGGCAACAGTCAGGGATAGGAGACAGAGGGTAGTGGTAAACGGAGTTCGCTCCGAAGAATGGAGAATGACCAGTGGGGTACCTCAGAGTTCAGTGCTGGGACCGGTCCTCTTCATTGTCTTTATAAGTGACATAGCAGAGGACCTGGAAGGGAAGGTCTGCCTCTTTGCAGATGACACCATGATCTGCAACAGGGTGGACACTTGGGGGGGGGTGGAATGGATGGGCAGAGATCTGAAAAAACTGGAGGAATGGACAAGGGTATGGCAGCTGGGTTTTAATACAAAGAAGTGCAAAATAATGCACTTGGGGCACAGAAACCTGGAGGCAGAATACAAAAGTGGGTGGTGTGCTACTGACACTGACCAAGCAGGAAAGAGACCTAGGGGTAAACATATTAGATGACCTAAAGCTGGCCAGGCAGTGTGACAAGGCAGTTGGGAGAGCTAGTGGGATGCTGGGGTACATAGGAAGGGGTATCACCAGCGGAGAGCAGGAGGATGTGTTGCCTCTATATAGATTACTGGTAAGCTCCCACCATAAGTACTGTGTCCAGTTCTGGATACCACATCTCAGGAAGGACAGAGATAGAGTGGAGGTGGTTCAGAGGAGGGTAACCAAAATGGTGCAGGGTCTGCATCAACAGCTCTATGAGGACAGGCTACGGGAGCTCAATGTGTACTCCCTGTAGTAGAGGAGGCAGAGGAGAGATCTGTTAGAGACCTTTAAATACCTCATTGGGGTAAATAAGGTACAGAAGGGGAGTATTTTTCAGAAAAAAAGGTGCTCTAGAACAGGGGGACATGCTATGGAGCTTGAGGGTAGATTCAGGAGAGATGAGACGAAGTACTTCTTTACAGAAAGAGTGGTAGATTTCTGGAACCTTCCAGCAGAGGCAGTGGGGGCAAAAACAGTGGTGGGATTCAAAAATGCCTGGGTAGGCACAAGAGAATAGTAGAGGTAAGAACAGGGGGAGGAGAAAGTGCTTTAGATCAAGTACGTTCTGCAGCAAAAATTAAAATAAAAAAAATGGGTCGATCGGGTGGGCTAAGCAACCCTTATCTGCCAGCAGATTCTACATTTCTGTGTTTTAGATGGCCATGGGCAGGCAAACCCAGATGAGCCACAGATTGCAATGAAACCAAAGAACGGTGTAGCATCAGTGAAGATTTCAATGTCTGTTTCAGGAGATGAATCCTTATGGCTATGCCATTCCAGTCTTACGGAAAAAGTAACCACATGCTGAGATCCAAACAAGTGAAGGCAGTGATGTATATGTGGTGGTCTAGAGTGGTAACTGAATGAGTCAGATCAAGAAGATAAGTAAAACTCCTGCCTTGAGGAATAAACCTTATTAAAAATTGAGGTCCTAATAAGGATAATAACTCTTATTTTACAGGTTTGTTTTGCTAAAAATGGTGAGACAGGTCTGTAATATATTGCAGTTTTTCAAGAGAAGATGAGCTTCCATATTGATGGCGTCTAGTTCAATACCTAGAAGTCCTGAGTTGCTAATGGGCCTTGAGTTTTATCATCAGCTAGAGTGATACTGAGATGATGGAACCAGGCAACGCTGGCAGCAAGAGGAGAGTCTGGTTTGCCACAAGAAAGAAGTCATCTAGAAAATGCAATACAAATAAGAGTCTATACACATTCAATAGGATCCAACACGGTGGCTTGAAAAAGTGTAGAAACGAATAGGGCTGCTTTTACATCCAAGGGTCAAATATACTGTGAATTATTGCTTGTTTTTCCAAGAGATTGCATACACATGTCATAATAAAGGATGGATAGATAAAAGTTTGAAAGCATCTGTAGTGTCTGCCTTAGTTAACCGGGCCCAAGGTTGAGTGATTTTAATAAACTTAATTGCATCATTGATGTGAGCATAGGCTAAAGAATAGTCTTCCAATGAAGTGAGGGGCTGATAAATTGATAATATGTTTCTAACCCCAGGGATTCATCAATATGATTAACTCTAGCAGTCAGCCTCCTGAGTTGCACTGCCCCAGAGGAATTTGGAATGGTATGTAAATGTTGGAACATCTTCTGTAGCTTGCAGAAGAAATTGACTCACATACAAGCTTGGATATCCCATACCACTCCAGACATCCTAGTCCTAATGGAAACTTGGCTGAAGGGTACTATTAGTGACCAAGCACTAGCTCTGCCTTCCTATACTCTATATCATGTGGACAGATCCACAAGGGGGGTGGGGTGGCCATTTACATTAATGAGAGATTATCTGCCACTGTGCTTCATACAATTTCAAAACCTAAGGAATCTGAATGCCTGGCATTAAGACTTTGCATATCCCTGCTGAATCAGCTAATATCCTATGTCTGCTACAGACTCCCACTGGGGGCTTAGAGCTTCTGACCCACTTACACACATTTGTGAACACTAATGACAAAGAATCAGTCATTCTGGGTGACCTGAACCTTGACTGGCTTAGTCCAAAATCAAACCTCCTCAAGGATCTCTGCAATGACCTGGGCCTAAGCTGGATGATAACAGAATCCGCAAGACCAAACCACAAAAACATCTAGCCAGTTCCCTCATAGATCTTGTTATTATGAATAGGCCACACAAAATAATTCACAAAGCAGTCTTCCACAATGACTTTAGTGACTACGAATCAGCGGATGATTAGTCCCGGACAAAGCGTCATAGAAACAATATCATGATTAAATACTCGAGAGACAAAACATGTTGATTAAATGTTGCATACCGTATATGGTAGCGGACAAAATGTCGCAACAGCTCGTGCTTGGATTTGATAGTGGTATAGTAGATCGGTGTGTAGTGTCACAGTAATTGTGTTTTACATGGCCGTGCAGTGTAAGTAGGCTGATGGGGATGATGTGAGTGGCAGCAGGTCGACCAGGACTGCGCTGTACTGACAGCAATGAAAATGCAGTTCATGCTCCGCTCTTCCCTTTGCTGGCAAAAATGGTGAGTAGCCAGGCAGCAGCCTCATGACTCGTGACATCAAGAGTCAGTCTGGACCTTATGATTTATCGGGTTGGTTGTTGGTTTGGGTTGAGGCACAGGGGGAAGAAGAAAAGTTGCCGAACTTGGCAGTAGACTGGCAGAACAGTTCCCAGTCACCAAAGTCAGTCGTGGCTGCAGCATGCTCAGCTATTCAGCTGAGAGCAAATTGATAGACCGATCCATGTGGAGTATGGTTGTGGTCTTATTATGGAACCCTCCCCAATGGTGATAAACTGCCCTCCCCAGAAAACATTGCCTGATCATGCCATATGATCAGGGAGCCTTAAAAATTGTAGCTACTTATGCTGAGGCAGAACAGGCTAACAGGTTTTGGATGGGACAGCACTTTTGCTTGGGGAGATAGGATTCACAGTACTTGTGCTTGTGCTTGAAATGGGTTTTGGATGGGACAATACGTCGCCGTTTAACATCGCGGCAACATTTTCGGCAACATTTAATCTGGCAGTGTAAGCTCCACACGACATTTAAACCGCAAGTTTTTGTCCGCGGCATTACAGCCAGCCACTAATCATCCTAGTGCCCCCCACAACATAGTAGTGTGTGTTAGAAATCTACTAAATCCTGCAAATTGGTCACTAAGAGAACTTTTAGGAAGTTTAACTCGGCCAACTTCCTAGTGAACCTGAGGGATACCAACTGGCAAAGCTTCCATTTAGCACCTACCGTTATCGAGGCTGGGTGCATCTTTAATTGCATCCTATGTGATGTTATAAATAAACATGTCCCTATGATCAGAAGTAGAATAAAAAAGCCTCCTGCCCTTCGTTCAATGTGAACATTAAAAAAAGCACTATCAAAAGAGACCAATTATGGCCAATGCAAGGTGTACTAAATCTCCTGAGGATTGGTCGGCCTTCAGGGCATCCCACAATGCCTGTACCAGGTTGATTAGAACTACAAAGAGACTATTATTTGAATGTCTTCGAATCCATAAGGGAATCTGTCCAAGATCTGGCGCACCTTCAAAACAGTAGAAGGTTGCAATGTCCCTTACCTCTCTACCAAATTAGAACTGCATGGCTCCACAATCTCTGATAAATCCCAGCTACTCAACAAATTTAATGAACATTTTGTGACAGCAGGCTTGTTTTGATTCCTCTCCGGCAGCAAACCCATAACCCCACCCTTGCACACAGTACCGTGGCCTTCAGCCCTGCCACCCACTCTATCTTCACCGTCACTACTGTTACATTTAAGCAAGTCAAGGGCCTACTACTCAAATTGGACACTAGGAAAAGTGCTGGGGCAGATAACATTGATCCCTTCTTCTTGAAGCTGGGTTACCATTACCTAACAACCCCTATTACCCATCTATTCAACCTCTCCTTAATGGAGGGCATGGTACCTCAGGAGTGGAAAGTAACCCACATTCTGCCTCTGTTTAAGTCTGGAGACCCTAGCAACATTAACAATTACAGGCCCACATCAATCCTGCCAGTCCTCTCAAAACTTCTAGAAAACCTGGTTAATACCCAGGTCAGGGAATTCCTTGACGCACTCCATCTGGTTAGCCCTCTACTATCTGGATTTAGACACCACCACAGTACTTTATCTGCCTGGTCTAAGGTATCAAATGACTGGTTGGAGACCTTAGACAACAAACAGATTACAGGGGCTGTGTTCTTGGATCTTAGTAAGGCCTTCAATACAGCTGAACATGGCCTGCTCCTGGATAAGCTTACCGAGCATGGTATCGGAAGTTCAGCGTTAAACTGGTTCTCCAGCTATCTGTCAGATAGTCAACAGCAAATCAAAGCTAATGGGACCTTCTCTTCCCTACTTCCCTTAGTTAGAGGAGTTCCTCAGGACTCCATTCTGGGCCCCCTGCTTTTTCTATTGTATGTCAACAATCTAAACACGAACATCATCCACTCCAAAATCCATCTATTCGCAGATGATACCATGCTCTATACCTCCAAACTGTGTTTTGAACAAGTTTGCTCTGAGATTCGGACCGACTTTAACCAACTTCAGTGCAGCTTAATCCAGTCCAAACTGCTACTAAATGCAAAGAAAACCAAGGCAATGTTTTTTCCATAACCCCAATGTATTCCTAGCCCAGCCCTTGCACCCCAACCCACCCATTACTACCCTTTTGGGCGACACGCTTTAAGTAGTTGATAGATTTAAGTACCTTGACATTCTGCTAGATTCTTATCTCTCTTTTTCCTTCCATCTTGAGGCCCTAGCCAAAAAACTGAAACAAAGATTAGGTTTCTTCTTTAGAAACAAACCCCCTTTCCTGTACCTCTAGACTGAGATTAGTGTAGGCCACCTTCTTGCCCATCCTTGATTATTATCTATAAGATATTATCTATAAGAACTGTGCAACCTCCTTTCTGCACAGCATGTATGTTCTTTACCACTGTGCTATCCACTTCATCACTGACATGCCAGCCAGAGCAGCACCATTACCCTTTATAAAGAGGTCGGTTGGACCTCCCTGGCCACGATGAGACTGGTACACATCTACTTATGAGTATATAAGATCCTATTAAATAAACTTCCTACTTACATCACCATGCTTCTACACCTTTCAGACAGCCCATATGATCTATGAAAGAAGGATTGCATGTCTTTGGAAGTACCAAATTCCGCACATGCTATGGCAAAGCGGCCAGCAGCTATTTACTCCCTGCAACATGGAATAAGCTCCAAGCTAACCTTTAAGCTTAATTCACTAATTCTCTGAAAAGCTTTCAAATCCCAAATTGCCGAAATAACTGCTGAGTTCTGTCACTGCTATTAACTGCCTTCTGATACCCCCTCATCATCTCTCTTCCCTACCCTTTCTTCGCTATGCCAGATCCCAAAGAAGATTGACCTCTTGCTTCATGATGCTGTTTTCATTATTGTATGCAAATGTATATAATTGTATATATTTGTAAATATGCTGTAAATATTCTATTTGTGTTACACAACATTGGATGCAGCAATAATTTGTATCAATGTACTATGTATTGTAGTAATGTACTTTGACTAAGGGACTTCCTTGCAAATGAGCCTGCTTAATGGAAACTTTCCCTTCAATAAACTTGAACTTGAAACTGCTGCCCTTAGCAACTGCTGCGTTCTATACTTCTCAGATTTTTTCTCCCTGCCTTATTGGACACCTCGAGACTGCTCCTCAGTGAGACTTTCAAAAGATTTATTTTCCACTGTTGTAAGTATAAATGTTTTATTCTCTTCTTTATGCTACCTATACTTTTATTATTGTTTAACACTAATTTTAAATAGTTTTAGTAAGTTTTACCTCAGTTTTACTTGAGTTACTCATCGGTTCCTCGAAACCATCAAGGAACCGGTGATACAAATAGTTATTTTAGTTTTATTTACAAAGTTCACTGTGTTAGAACTTGGGTTTTGTTCTGATTAGTGTTTAGCGTTTTCTTCTGTTTAATTTCCTTTATAGTGATTCTTCCTCGGTTCAGGAACTGACCGCAGATTACTACTCACCTTACCATTTGGGTTGGGAACTGGACGTAAGTCCTAATTTGATATATATATATATATATATATATATATATATCTATATATATATTGTGTAAAATTTTAGTTAATTGTGCGCATGTCCAATAAGCCTAAAAAGAAGACAGGGCCTACGGATTTAAAAACTGTGCCCTGCAGGGTTTTAAATAAGGATTTTTAAATTGATTAGCACTTTTGCGGAAAAGTGCTACTCAATGTTGCAAATATGTAGCAGTTGGATCAAATTGATTAGCAAAATGAAAAACTGTCATATTTACTAGACACAATATGATTGGTGTATTTCTCACCTGATAAATACTTTTTGATTTCCTCTGATGTGTGGAGCAAGAGGGAAAAAAGACTCTGGTACAGGAGTGTGCTGCAGTCACTGAGTCACTTTATTAATTTTCTTTTCATCAGTGTCTCTCTGAGTGACATTCAAACAGAATGTTTCAATTTCATAATAAACTCTGACATGAGTTACTAGTATTAAAAACAGATTTGATTCTTCAAATAATGCAGTTTCTACTTGCCAAAATTCCCAAGCCTGACTACATAGGGAACAGTCATAAGTTTCAGAATAAGCAGCTGCAGCTGCTGCACCATAAACGTAATAAAACAGACACAAGTTACAACTGACTAGTATTCCTAACCTCCCATCCATTTGCACTGAGCCTCTAACTTAAACGGTTAGTTTTAAATGGATGAGACGGTTGGGAACAGTACTCAGTTGTCGGGAGTCTAGTGTCTGAAACAAAATTTAAAGAATTCAGTACGTACCGAACATTTTCTGACCAGCCTTGTTAAATGTAGTTTCCATTTGCCAACCTTTCTAAGCATGACTACTTAAAAGTAGCAGTAGAATAAGCAGCTGCAGCTGCACCTTTAAACTTAAGTAATTTATTACACAGACACAAGTACAACTGACTAGTGTTCCCAGCCTCCCATCCATTTGTACTGAGCCTCTAACTTAAACGGTCAATTTTAAATGGATGGGTAGTTAGGAACAGTAGTCAGTTGTCGGAGTCTGTGTCTGAAACCAAATTTAAAGTTCAGTTAGTACGCAGTACTGAACATTATTTTCTGACCTAAATAACAGTTTCCACTTGCTAACCTTTCCAAGCGTGACTACTTTTGTGACCGGACCCAAAAGTGAACAGCAGTAGGGTAACCGAGAACAAGCAGCTGCTGCAGCTGCACCCTAAAAGTAATTTAACAACAAACACAAGTACAACTGACTAGTGTTCCCAACCTCCCATCCATTTGGCACTGAGCCTCTAACTTAAACAGTCAATTTTAAATGGATGGGTGGTTGGGAACAGTAGTCGGGAGTCTAGTGTTTCAAACAAAATTTAGTTATGTTCGGTACTGAACCTGACATTAAGCCTAAAGCCTGCGGTGCACAGTCATGACTTGTGCTGACACGGAAATTTAATTGCGGTGGCTGGGAAGCAATCTGTAGGGTATGGTAACTAAGAATAAGCAGCTGCAGTAACCAAACTGATTTACAGACATGAGCTGCTATTTAATTATTCTTGGACTACTGCAGTTCCCAACCACCATCCCAGTTTGGATTGAGCCTCTAACTTAAACGGTCAATGGATGCGGTTCGGAACAGTCAGTAGTTGTCTACTCAGGCCTGTAGACCCAGTTCCTGGTGGCCAAATCCCACTATTTTTCTGTAAGTGCAGATTTACAATTTAGAACAGAAAGCGCCAGTTTAAGGTTGCAAGCACTGTATCAGACTCACTGTGGCATTTAACTTCTTTGACTTATTTCCAGGACCAGCCAGCACAAAAGATGATGATGGTTTTTGATCCACCCAGAAGCCAGCCTGCTCATACAGTCTCCCCACCCCTGAACCCACAGTTGAGCAAGAGGGATTTTTGATTAATTAGTCACAGTACAAGTTATTCAAACATTTCTAGCCACTAATATCATTCTCGCCAAACAATGAAGAAATTTAACAACTGTGGACTTCAACTTGAGCCACTGAAAAAAATACATGTGAGTCTCCACCAGCCAATGAACGAACCTGAGGACCTAAATGCCCTATAAATGTTTAACTTGGAAAACTAATTCCTTAAATAACTACTTGCTTCATAAGCAGCACTTTAGTCAGTGCTAAACTTATAGTGAGACTTAGTGATCCCAAATACCACACAGGCCACTTCTGAGAGCTCAGTAGAATTAATAAACTTGTGATGAAGCCAGCTGAGCACAAGAAAAAAATGTTATTTTAAACAATCATGTCTGATCTCATGGCATGGTTGGTGCCCCAGCATGTACAGGTGCCTGCTGAACTCAAGACAGGTGCAGTGAGCCCATTTGCTGAAGTGAGTAAGTCCTCTGTGCGGATAAACAAAGTTCTGAAACAGCTGAGTTCTCCTGGCCAGCCGGGATTCAGTGTCACTTCCACATCCTGCCTGTGCCAACCCCGTAATCAGGCGATCTAGATTGCTAAGCAGGGAGGTGCAGGACACCCCATTGCCAGTGCACTCTCCTGCTTGGAGATCTGGACGTCTAAGCATGGGAATTGGTGCTGGCAGGCAGGCGTGAAGAGAGGTGCTCTGCTGACTAGCGTGGATATTCACACCCCACTTCCACTCAGACCAACCACCGACACTGAGGACCTCAGTTTTTCCCCACGGCACTTGCTCACTGCCACTTAGGCTAAAACTTATCAGCCAAAAGTGTACTTCCCTCAGTTTACAGGGGCTCGCTACTGATCAATGATCATGTCGTTGTCACTGTCTGACTCGTAAGTAGTGTAAGACATACAGTATTTGCTGCATCTTCTGAACTAGTAGTATTTGTGTTGCGAGATGAATCTGACCTTTTTGCTTCTGACTGCCTTTGTTTTTTTTGCACAAACTCTTCTTGGGGTGCTGAAGAATCTATCTACAACTGGAACAGGATCAAATGTCTCTGGACTGTCACCCTCAACTGAAATTCTAACCAGATGTTCCAACATTACTTCACTCAGTCTGTTTCTACAGTCAGTTTTTACATGCTGCATTATTGAAAATGACCTTTCCAGCTTTGCATTGGACACTGGAATGAGCTTACAAATAATGACAACGTGGTAGAAGTTTGAGAACTGTTCTCTGTAGGACTTCAGAATACAGTTCCAAAAGTCTTCCCAGTTTAAGTGACTTAAAAACTTATTGTATAAAGTTTTAAGTTCAGACCATTCTCCTGGCAAAGCAGCAAGGTTAACATTATTTTTTGTGAGTATCTGTCCATAGTAATTAACAAATCCGTCCAAGTCTACGTTCCCAAACATTTTTAGCTCATCAGCACTCCTAGGCCACTGTGTAACATCTGACAGTTTTAAAGTCCTAAAAATTGGGTGTTGGTCCTGAGAGTCACAGTCAGTGATATCTGAAAATCTATCAGAAATGCACTGTTGTATGCTACTGACATAATTAGGTACCTGGTGATAAGGTGCCTGACACTGTGTTAGCATTCGAGACTGTAACATCTTTAAACACGACCAGTTCAGAATTGTCAGACTCATCATTGTCAGTTACGTCATGATCATGTTGCTGTAAGAGTGTTTTAAGTTCAGAGTTGCATGTTCCGAGAAGATTATCTGCGAAATGCTGTAGTTGCCGTAAGGTTATGTCAAGCAAGCCAAAGCTAAGATCAAGTCAGCAGAAGGACCCTGTAAACTGAGGGAAAGTCGTGACAGTGGCCTTAGAAGGTCAATATAGAAGAGTAAATGAGTGGCAAATTTGGCAGTTTTCAGTTTGGTCAAAATGCCCTTAACTCTGCTTTTCTCTGTTGGTGGCGTAGTGGCAGTTTCTACAAGATTTTCAAGATGATGAATCATAAC
This sequence comes from Neoceratodus forsteri, assembly GCA_016271365.2. Lineage (NCBI taxonomy): Eukaryota > Metazoa > Chordata > Ceratodontiformes > Ceratodontidae > Neoceratodus > Neoceratodus forsteri. The sequence goes on along the minus strand of CM057459.1, from coordinate 687,608,646 downwards.
TGTGTAGGATTTTACCAGTGTCTGAGTGGCACGAAGTTTGTGATCTACCCACCTTGTTCCAAATGCTCTTTCTGGTTTGCTGACTTCAACGCCCACTATTTTAGCTAATTCTCTGAGCTCGTGAAGCTTCTTTGGACTTTTTTCGTAAAGGCAGTACAATGTCATGAGATTATCGTTCACCTGATCAAAAAATGTTCCTTTCAGTGCATTTCTAATTGACAATTCAAGTCTATGGTTAAGACAATGAATAGACAGCAACCATGGCATTTCCACTTTTAGCAGAGCTGATAGCCCTTTTCTTTTCCCCAGGTTTACTGTAGCACCAACTGCACACATTGCAACCATGCGACTGTTCAAGTCTAAAATGCCTAACTCTAAGAAGGCTTCTTGAAGAGTTTGTAACAAACCTTCTGCAGTGGCATGCTGAACGTCTTTTAGTCTGAAAAAGGTCATCTCCGTTAAACAAGAACTTTCTTTGAAATGCATAATATACAGTAATTCTTTTTTAATACAACTTTCATCTGTTGCCCCATCTACAAGAACCACAAAATACAGACTTTTCTGAAGGGACGGAGTAGATTGTCCCGTAACTTGCCAACAACTAGACATGAACATTCGACAACCGTTAATATTTGCATATGCACTTCGAGATCAACATCATGTCTTTTTCAAGTTTAACAAATGATTCAAATTTAGTAAACGAAAGTTCTTCTTTAGTGAGCAAATAAGCGATTTCAATTAAGCAATGAACTACAGCTCTATCTTTTACTTCTGCTCCTAATAGTGCCACGTTCTACTGGTGTAGTTTTGTATATGGATGCAATTGATTCTGGTTTTCGGTTGAGTGTAACAGCTCGTTTATGAGCATCACATTGACCGTGTTTTGCAACATTGTCCCTTTCCAAAGCTGTACCTCGGATACCAACAATGAAACTTTCACTAAAATTTCTGCAGTACTTTAACTGGTCTGCCTATTTTTCGCACAGGGAACATTTTACCCGGTCTACAAACTCACCACCATTGTCTGTTTCATACACTAGCCATTCGTTGGGGTGATCAATCTCCTTTTTCCATTTTTCAACAGTGTGCCTCCTGACTTTTTTGGTGGTGGTTGCCATGCCGGTTGCTGTCTATTCTTTTGGGTTCACTTAGCTGTGTTGTCGGGGACACTTACAACTACACTTTGAGTATTTGAACAATTTGTGTCAGTGATGTTGCTTCTTTTTCCAGTGAGTCTTGTAGCTTTGCACTAAAATGACACTCTTAATGTACAATAAAAGTATTGAACAACAAATTGCGTGCTTCTTTTCCTGTAAAATTTGCCAAACTACTGCAGAGACACCACCAATCAGGTAGCTGAACAGTTGGGGGGGTGGTGGTGGTGTGTGTGTGTGTGTGTGTGTGTGTGTGTGTGTGTGTGTGTTGCTAGAACTTAAGGTCAATCAGAACAGTTACCCAAGACTGAGCCTCTAGTATATGGTCAATTGGTTACCCAGAGCACTCTAACAAACAGCTAGTATGCGGTGAGTGCTCAGCATCCAATGGTCAACACCAAGTTTTACGTATGTCTGCTGTGTACACAACACTTAAGTTCAGCTGTGCAGGGCAGATGACCATCCAGGGGTGACTTGATTGAGCCTCTAACTTAAACAGACCTCAATCAGTATGGTATTACCCAGTAGTACTACTAGTACGGGTCTGAGCCTCTAACTTAAACGGAACAGCCCAGTACTAAGTATGTCATCTGCTGCTCACAACACTGCAGGGCTGTGCAGGGCAGACCAAATTGGTTGGGGGGGTGATTGAGCTCAGCACCTCTAACTGAAATGGTGAGGAGGGTCAATCACCCAACTGCTAGTGCGGGTCTGAGCCTCTAATTTAAACAGAACAGCCCAGTACTAAGTATGTCATCTGCTGCACACAACACAGCAGGGCTGTGCAGGGCAGACCAAATTGGTTGTGGGGGGGTGATTGAGCTCCGCACCTCTAACTGAAACAGTGAGGAGGGTCAATCACTAGCTACCCTACTAATGCAGTCTGAGACTCTAACTTAAGGTCAGTACCTTAACTAGTATGTCAGTCTGCTGTCTGCACAGCTCTGCCCAGCAGGGCTGATTACCAAATCTGGGTTGTGGGGGTGGGGAGGATAATTCTAAAAGCACAGAGTCACCAGTCATCAATCTGGCCCAGAGAAGTGCTTGGTGCTGCTATTGCGACCAGATGACACATCAAGCAGATGCAGCCTCAAACAACACAATTCCAACAGTGACTACTGATGAGTATTTTTAACCAGTCATGCAGGAGCTGTTTTCACAGACAAACTAGTCAGTACTTAGCCACCGACCTGCCCCACCCCACCCCCAAAAATGCACTTCCTTGTTCAGACAGACCTTGCTAGCCCTTGCCAAACAACATGGCATCCAGTCAGAAAAATATTAATAAATGACTGTTTTTGGCATGTCTGGAGACAGGTTTAGTTTGACAAAATAATCCACTTCATCAGCTTGAGTTCCTTCCTGGCACTTTCCTTCCTGACTGTGTCATGCTGCTTTTTCTTCCCTCCAGACCTGTCTACCAGTTGAGAGCTCCTTTTTTATCTGGCTAAATACACAGTTTTAGTCTTGCAGCTGTAGCTCTGGACCTCTCTGACTACAAACAGAAGACAATGAATGTGTCAAGTGAGTGTTTGTACTCACCAGTAATTTTTGATGCATCCCCAGAGTTATCCCCAACGCTAGCTTGCCCCCCAGAATTCAGTTACCCTACCTTTCTGGATGAACTGGAATGCTCAGCTGACTAGCCAGGCTGGCCGGGTGATGAATCCACTGTAGCAGCAACCCTTGCAAAACAAAACAGGACAAGTAAGTACAGTCTCAGGACCGATTTACTCAAGACTTGCTAGACAACTTTTGGGGGTAGGGTGGGGCAGGTCGGTGGCTAGTTAGTTAAGTACAGTACTGACTAGTTTGTCTGTGAAAACAGCTCCTGCATGACTTCATTCACAGTGAGTTGAGGCGTAACTTACCGCTGGGCTGCCGTCTTGCCAGCAGTGAAGTTGTAGTCACTCACTAATTTTGTGCCACCGGAAGGACTCTTCACCGATGACCTGAAAAAAACCAGAATTTATTTAAAATTGGATCATGATTTGCCCATCCCCCCCATACCTATTCCCCAGAAAAAAACTCTGCATCACAACACCCCCCGACAACTATCCTGGTGACGAGACGTCACTGCAAGTGGCAAGCAGTAACACAGGGCAGAGTGGTCTTGGTGACTGTAGGGGCATGCAAGAAAGTGTCAGACCCAGACATGCTCAGCTTGCATGAGTGAGTGAGTGCCCATGTCAGTGACTGCCCCCAAATTAATCTGCGTACACATTCCACAGGGCAAGGTCAGAGTAGTTACTCCCGGGGCCCTGTTGTTGCAACTTGCATGACAAGGGCTCATTGCAGATAAGGGTTTCTCTGACCGGTCCAGTCCCACCAGCAGGACACAGAGTGTACAGCACTGCTCAGTCACACACCACCCACAGTCAAGTGACTAGCCAGGGTAAGCAGCACTAAATGCACACACAGCAAAAATTAGTGTGAGCACCATTAATTCCCTCCACCAGTGCCCTCAAGCGTAACCCCCCATTCCAGCACCCTACTCCATCTCAAGAAGTCTCAAGAAGTGCCTCTGTGGTGGTCCAGGGCCAAGTCAAATGAGAAAAACAGCCCCCGATTAGGCCCGTGACCGAGCTTCAGGCACCACTGCCCCAGTCAGGCACCTCACCCCACTCTTGCCCAGAATCACTGCACTGACCACTCAACCATTCAGGAACAGCACTGCCCCCCCCGGAAAAAAAACTCACTGCAGTGCTAGCTAACCTTGTCTCAACTGAACTGGTAGATTGGGAAGAGACCCCACCCGAGTTGCAGACTTGAGAGCATACCCAAAGCATCAGAGGTCCCAGACAGACTGGTCCTCCGGTCACGTGCACACAGTAGTTGCAGCAGATTCATGGGGGGGGGGCTGTCAGAACAAGGTGACCCAGGATAATGGACAACTGGAGATTGGGCATCCAACAAAACTGTAGTTGCCCCCAAGTTGCAGCACATAATTTTATGCACTCCGAGACTATTCTGCCTGAAACAGGAGATCCTAATTAACCTCTCCCCGGAGTTGCAGACGGATGATCCCCTCTGGTGGTGCATATGCCTCTCAACCTCTTGCCTCATAAATCAGGGACAAGGCTTAAAATAATCAGGGACAAAGACCCAAAATCAGGGACACATCTTAAAATTGGTACTAGTCACTCAGAAAGCTGACAGAATAAAAGTATTAGTGAAGAAGAAGAAGTCTGTAACTTTAATGTTTGACATTATTTTGTGCTTACATTCCCACTGTTCTGTCACAGAAACACAAATTTTAAAGGGACAGAGGAAACTTTTGAAGTAAAATCAGGGATGTCCCTGAAATCAGGGACAGTTGAGAGCTATGGCGGTGCACACAGCGCTACAGCAGATTTGTCGAGGGGCTGTCAAAGTAAGGCAAGAGGTAGCGTGGTCAAACCCCAAGCAAGCACATCTGCTTACAGTTTCTGCTGCCCCAATTGAATCCCACCACTTCACAGGCTTGGGCTAAATTGGATTGGGACACAGGCCATGTGGTGTGTGGAGGCGGAGTAGCAACCAATCGGAGAATGGCGAGACAATCTGAAATGGCTGCAGAACTTCTGGATGGGGCTGCAGCACAGACAGCGACTGACTCGCCGAACTTAAGGCCACAGTGAACATCGAGGCACAGGAACAGTCTAAGACTTGCTGCTGACTAGACTCGTGGCCATCGGCATCCGACAAGGCCCAGCATCCACAAGCTTGTCCTCCGGCCTACCCGGCCTCCTACGCAGCTTCAGGTCCAAATGGACTGCTGTTCTGCTGCTCAGAGGTCATGCTGGTGGAGCCAGCACATCTTAGGGGGCCAAACTCAGTGCACCTCTTGTCCACAGATTCAATCAGGTGGGTCCTGGAAGCTTATCTCCAGGGGGTCTCTTCTGCAGTCTTCAACCGGAGGGGGGTGGTAACCTAAACCTAGCTGGCCCATGCCTCTACTTCATTTTCCACTGACCGGTAAAGATCACCCGTCCCCTAAACCCATCTCGATTGCCTCTGATTTTGATACTGGCTTCCCACATTCATAGCAAAGCTTTACCCACCTTTTCTGTCTCTGGCTGTAGCTCTGCAGGGAACTCTTCCACGCCTTGCTCCTTGCCTTGCCTCTGATTTTGATACTGGCTTCCCACATTCATAGCAAAGCTTTACCCACCTTTTCTGTCTCTGGCTGTAGCTCTGCAGGGAACTCTTCCATGCCTTGCTCTTCTCACTCTTCTCACTGCTGCATGGGCTTCTGTCACGTTGGTTTCTCTTCTGTAGCAGCATTCTCCAGACGCACGGGATCAGGCAGCCAATAACTGCGGAGGTGGGCAGAGCTAATAGAGATAATGATGCCCATTTGCAAAAAAAAACAGTACTGCATCCATAAACAGCAAGGAAAATGCGAGAAAACATGGAAAAAGTGGATCACACTTTTCTGCGATCCATTCCATGTTTTGACTCACATGACCAGCCAGTTTGCATCTCAAAATGCGATGCGATACCGGCTATTTAAAACCCTGCCCAGTGTGGAGAAGTATTTGCAAGGGCTGATAAACACAATCTGTGTGTAACCCCTCACCCCTGCCTTTTTAGCAAAATGACAGGTGGCATCCTGTTGAAGCTGACAGCAGTACCTGGTGGGGACTGGGTTTGGTGAGGATGAGGTTACTCGGCACAGGGGACCTAGGTTTGGCTACTCTGCACAGGGGCACCCAAGTAAATCTGAACACAGGAAGCAATAACTGTAATGTCCAGAACCAGGAATGGGATTCTTCAGTGTGGCTTTTATTCACATCCAAGCTGGACAAACAAAGCATAGACGGACCCCCACGGGGCTACATTCCTGGTAATGCAGATTAGAGACAACGGAACACTTTATCACTATTTCCAGCCCTCAGGCTCTGAACCCACCAGGCACACAGCCCGGACTTGCATGCAGCTTGGGGTACACAGCCCGACTTGTACACTACTTGGGTTTTCCCCACTGTCCCGGCTCCCCCGCCGGCCACTTGATCTGCGGTCCATTTTGGGAATGAACCAATTATCCTGTTGTGGCTCCCCAAACCAAACTAGAGCCTTCGACTCCTAGAGAGAATTTTTCTTCCAAATCCCACATCATAGAAACATAGAAACATAGACTTTGACGGCAGATAAGGACCGCTAGGCCCATTACATCTGGGTACTTCCCTCATCACTGGCCAAGTGCCTGAGGCAAAGTAGAAATCCACAGAGCAAATCCATAGAGGTGGACCTGGTCACTAAAGATGGGGCCTCCCACCTCCAGCTCCCACAGCCCATACCCGGCCATTTCTCTGGAAACTAAACAATTCCTTTACTGAAAGCTTGCAAATGTAGATTTCTGGGTAAGCGTATGTCACATCTCCTCTACATATCATTTTCATCCCAATAAGCTCTGGACTTGAACCTACTTTTACTTGTTGGCTAAGCCTATTACTCTAGGCCTCCTACTATCTTAGTAGTTCAACTCCCACATTGTCACACAAGTCCCAGGGTGAAAACATAGGCCCTTTCAGGAAGAGCAGACACTCACCCTCCGGTTGCAGGTGCCCCACAGGCGACTCACAAGTCTTCTTGTTCCTCAAAAGAAACTCTGGAACAAATAGGCAGCTTCTCCATTACTAGCAGAACTAGGGGGTTGCCCCAAGAATTTGCAGGGAACCCTTTCCTGCCCCCATCCCCGGAGGGAGGGGGCACTGAGATCCGAAACAGCGGTCTCCACCACTTCAATTATCTTCTGTGTCTCTCTTTTGGTGGAGACACACACCCTTTTTAGCCAAGAGTAGCCCTCTGTCAGGGCTGAGGCTCCAAGAGCCTACACTGAGCTGCTGTGCTGCTTCCTCAGCAAGCTCCCAACACCAACTGACTACTGACTCTGTTCAAACCTCCCAACATTCTATTCCAACTCCCTTGCTGCAGATTCCATTGTGGCTCATGCAGCTGCAATAGTTCTATTGGTGATGTCATCCCTCAGTCTCAGCTGAGACTGAGAACAGAGTGAGACAGTGTGAAATCCATTTAACTGGAGTTTCACAAGCTGCCTTCCCTGCCTACCACTAGGTCTTACTGGGATTCTAGTAACCCTGGGTAACAAGGGGGTTACATGTGTTTATGTTTTCAAGAAAAAATGGCTTCTCCAGCTCCACCAGTTGAACCTACGGGTCCGGCCAAGGAAAAACCCAAGGATTTTAATAATTCTGCTCCTGAAAAAGGGGAAACATCCAATGGAAAAAAAGCTGAAGATCCAGTGCCAACAACAAAAAAAAGTTATACCAAAAGAAAAACATAGAACCCAAGGCTGGAAAGCCATCAAAGATTCTAGTGACAGAGTCCTCTATGCCCACAGCTGAAGTTGTAGCACAGGCTTTGAAAGTTTTACAAGCCCTTCAATTTGCTATACAACCTCCACCGACTCCGGCAGAACTGTCTGTTCCGGTTGCGGTTAAGGCAATGGTTCTGGTTACTTCCTCGGTTCTGGTGACTTCCATTCCTTTTAGTGCTCCTTGAGCCCTCATATGAAGACTATGAGGAAGAAAAAGAGGATGAAGATACTGTCAAATCGGAGGTTTCTCCAGAACAGGATTTTGGTACCCCACCAAGGGTCCCCAAGGACTATTCCTCACATTTTACTCTTGTGAGGTAAATGGTCAAAAGCTTTGGACCTTCCCACACAGGAATCTGTGCAGGATGAGGAGCAGGCCCAATTTATGGAGATGATGGGGTTAAATCCCACAAAGAAGTTGTTACTTCCATCAACAAATTCCTAAGGAGGCATGTCCTTAAGATCCTGAAGACCCCTAACTTTCTCCAGTGGATAAAAGGCTAACAGAAAATATCAGCTTGACTCACTAGGTGTTGAGTTCCTGCTATCACACCCTGACCCAGAAGGTGTGGTGCAGACAGCTGCCGTGATAGGGCAAAGGTACCTTTAGCTGCCTACCCTCCAGGAAAAGATTCTAGAAAAGTGGATAGCATGGCCAAGAAAGGATACTTGGCTGCATCACTGTATCAACAGACCAATTATATAGCTTACACTGCCAAGTACCAGAAAACCCTGTGGGCTTCTGTTATGGCCATGGCAGATAAGGCACCACCTGGGCTGGCAGCTGATCTTGTGGAGACAGCTAGGCGTGGCTTGGAAGCCACTAAATATCGTTCCATATGGCAGTGGAGGCCAATGATAATGTGACCAGGGGATGGCCCTAACTGTGGCCCTCAGAAGATTTGCCTGGCTTAGGGCAACAAATCTAACACAGAACACTCAAAACAAAGCTCTGGATTTTCCTGTGGAAAATAATTCCCTCTTTGAGGAAAAGACAGAGGCTTTCACAAAAAGGTGGATGAATATAAAGCCATCTATAAGAGTAACTTGGCAAAGAGGGCATCTACCTCCTACAGAGCCCAAGCAAGGGGAGGCAGAGGTAGGGGCTATAACAGGCCTTTCTTCCAGGCCCAGGCAGTCCCTGTTTACCAGCCACAAAGGGGCTACTACAGAGGAAGGGTCTGTAGGGGCTCCAGATGAGGGGATCTAACCCTACAGACTGTAGTCCAAACAAAACAGAACCCCTAATGCCCCAGTCAGGGTTACCTCCCCAGTACCTGTAGGAGGCTGGCTGACTCACCATTTCCAGATGTGGAAGACTATCACCACAGATGAGTGGGTGCAGGAAGTGGTGAGTCAGGGCCTGGCCCTCAGCTTCAAAATTTTCTCAAAGCTGAAAACAAGGTTTTTCAGACCCTCATCACCAGCAGAGGGGGCACTCTTGGAAAATGAGGTGTCCCAACTGCTGGTGGCAAAAGCTGTGGAACTAGTACCTCTTTCCCAAAGAGGAAAAGGGTTCTACTCCAGGTACTTCCTAACCCTAAAGAAAAATGAGGAGTGGCAACCCATCTTAGATCTCAGAGCTTTAAACAGGCACCTAACAAAGCCAAAGTTCTGGTTGGTAACTCTGGCAATGACTCTTCCCACACTTCAGCAAACAGACTGGCTGGCATCACTAGATCTAAAGGATGCCTATTCCCACATTCCCATCAGGGAATCACACAGAAAGTACCTCAGGTTCAGACTACCTTCAGGGCAGTACCAATTCTCAGCCTTGCCATTCGGCCTTATGTCAGCTCCAAGGGCTTTTACAAAGTGTTTGGCAGTAGTGGTGGCACACCTGAGAAGGCAGGGCATCACAGTGTTCCCTTACCTGGATGATTGGTTAGTCGTGGGCAAGTCCCCACAACAGGCAGAGCAGGCCCGCGAGGTCACTCAGTGTACATTGGAGTCCCTAGGGTTCCTAATCAATGCAAGGAAATCTGTCTTCCAACCTACCCAGGTACTGAACCTCATATGGGGCAGAGTTGGATACCCTGCAAGGAAGGGCTTTCTTCCCGAAGGACAGGGTAGACAGTATCTTACAGCTGGCAAGCTCTTTCACTCTCAGCAGACTAAGGCCAGCAAGACACTTTTTGCAGCTGTTGGGTCACATGGCCGCAGCAAAAGGAACATTTCAGGGCTGCAGGCTCCAGATGAGAAATATTCAGTTTCACCTCAGGGCACACTGGTGCCAAAGGAGAGACCATCTGTCAAAGATGATACCAGTGCCAGAGACAGTGCTACAGGCCTTTCAATGGTGGCAAAACAGATCCAACCTCAGGGTCAGGGTTCCATTTCAAAGGAGTCCCCAACCATGGTACTCACAACAGATGCCTCCCTCCTGGGGTGGGGCACATCTGGAAGAAGCATACAATGCATGGTATGTGGTCCCTCTGGAGTCACTCCTGCATAAATCTTCTAGAGCTCAGAGGAGTGCTCTTGGCACTGAAATCCTATGCATCCCTGCTAAGGGACAGTGGTACAGATCAGGACAGACAATACCACCACAATGTATTACATCAACAAGCAGGGTGGAACAAGATCTGACCTGCTTTGTACAGAAGCAATGAAGATATAGAGTCTAGTTTACTCCTGCAGACCTCCTGGTGGCTGTCCACTTCCAGGAAAAGACAATACTCAGGCAGATGCACTCGGCAGAATCACCCAGAGCCACCACAGTGGAGTCTCCACAGACAAGTGCTGGAGGTAATATTCAAAGTTGGGGCACCTCAGAGATAGATCTCTTCGCATCAGAAGAGAACCACCAGCTGTCAAATTCTGCTGCAGGCCCCTGCAAGAGCACAGTGCTCATGGATGCACTAGTACTGGATTAGTCGAGAGAGAGACTGTACACTTTTCCTCCAGTTCCTCTACTACTCAGCATCCTAATTAAGCTCAGGTCAGAGCCAGCTACCATGATCTTGATAGCCCCAGATTGGGCCAGGCAGCCCTGGTGCTCACTCCTGCTGTCCCTATCAGTGGCCAGTCCTATACATCTCCCTTGGAGACACAGTCTCCTGACCTTCTCACTGGAGACAATCCTGTATCCAAATCTCAGGTCCCTCAGACTCAAAGCAAGGCTCTTGAAGACTTAGAATATGCTATGGGGAGACAGTATAGTGCAGTGGTTTAAGGCTCTGAGCTGGAAATCTGGTGACATCCAGCAGACCAGACCTGGGTTTGAATCACACAGCTTCCACTTGCATACTGTGTAACCCCAAGCAAGTCACTTAACGTCCCTGTGCTCCCAGGTCGCACCTGTAAAAAGCTTTCAGCTTAGTGTGCTACTCCTGGTTAAACAACTAAAATAAAATAAAAAATAATCTGAACCTTTCAGAGGAGTGCTTAGGAGTTCTAGGAAGCCATCAACTAAAAGACATATGCTTCAACGTGGAAAAGATTCTCCTTCTGGTGCAATACCACAGGGCTTTCCCTCACAGGCAGAGTTACTAGTCCTTCTGGACTATCTGACACACCTGCATTCATTGGGACTACAGCCTGAAACCCTCTAGGTTCACCTGGATTCAGTCTCAGCTTACTTGTCGGCTGAGGGAAGCTGTCTGGCAGCAAGGTTTAGCACACTTGCATCCTCCCACAGGAACCCGATGCCCTCATGGGACCTTAACATATGCATTGCCAAGCTCATGGAACCCCCATTTGAGCCTTTGGACATAGCACACCTTAAGTTTGTTACCTGGAAGGCCATATTCTTAGTGGACATCACCTCTGCTAGAAGGATAAGTGAGTTACAAGTCCTGTACATAGGAAAGAATTACCTCTCATTCCATAGGGACAAAGTGGTGCTCAGGACCAATAGGAAATTTCTCCCAAAAGTGGTCTCTGATTTTCATTTGAGCCAGTCAATCTCTCTGCCAATCTTCTTCACAGAGCATTCTAGTTCAGGTGAATGAAGGCTGCATAGCCTGGACATCAAGAGAGCTCTCAGCTATTATCTTGACCACACCAAGGCCCATAGGCAGGACAACCAGCAGCTGTTCCTGACTTATGGGGATGTGGAAAAAGGAAAGCCAGCTATGAAAAGGACAATTGCATGCTGGATAGTGGCATGTATCAAATTCTGCTACAGTAAAGCTGGTAAGGAGCCCTGTAGGACTGAGGCACATTCCACAAGGGCACAGCTGCCACAATTGAAGCTAGCAGGAATGTTCCTTTACTAGAAATCTGCAAAGCAGCTACATGGAGAACAGTGCATACCTTCACAAAGCACTACAGTCTGGCTACTCAAACCAGAAGAGATGCCAGGTTTGGCACAGCAGTGCTGCCCAGCCTATGCCCCAAGTAAGGTTCTGGGCCCTCCTCCAAAGGTACTGCTTGTTAGTCTCCTAGAGTTAATTATATTGAAGAATCCCTGGGGTTAGAAGAATAAATTACTCACCGTAGTAATCTTGTGTCTTTCAAGGTATTCTTCAATATGATTAACTTGCCCACCCTACCTCCCCTTCCAGAACCAGTTAGCCTCTGCATTACAGCTGGTATCTCTGATTTTCTTTCATTATAAGGTCTGACTCTGGTTAAGTTGTGTTTAAACCAGGTGGTCCTGTTTTTCTTGTTATGGTTCTATCTGACTTAGTCTGAAGGGGATTTGTTAATGTTAAATTTTATATAGTTATAGTTAGCATAGCTTAGAGTTAATTATCCTGCAGGCTTCAGTGAAATCTGGGCATTATAGAATGCAGCAATTGGTAAGGGGGGAAACAGTTTGAATGGTGGCATGAGCCAATAGATGTTCCATCATGTGCATACCATTCCAAATTTCTCTGGGGCAGTGCAACTCAGGAGACTGACTGCTAGAGTTAATCATATTGAAGAATACCTTGAAAGAAACAAGATTACTGTGGTGAGTAATTTTTTCTTCTTTCCTGAATATTTTTGGGTTGTAACCCTGATAGAGCTGATATTGAATGAAGGAAAAGGGGGTGCTGAAAATGGACCAATAAGGAAGCCTTTTGAAAGTTCTTTTACCAGTAAAGCATCATTAACATTAGGTTCTGCTGCGACTGATCTGAGATTTGGACAAATGACTGAAGTACTGCATGGAGACCAGTATGGAAGCCACCAATGAGAAATTATATAAAAAATTGTATGAAAAACTCTGATGGATGAGTGGCTAACAACTGCTGGAGAGAGGAATATGAACAGGAGTAGACTGATGAGTTAAATGTCATTTATGGCTTTGGTTAGGAGTGAAAGTGGTTTTTGGTGACAGACTAGTTTCAAGTGTGCCTCTCCACAAAGGTTACAAGTGTACAACGTTTACATGATGGTGCTAAACAAACTGTTTCATTAAAATTGTTGCAGATGGTTCTACTAGAAGAAAATACAATTTGATGCCCTCATTTATTGAAGAGCTTTTTAAGTGCATAGAAGACATGTTGGGAAGAAGAGCTCTGAACAACAGCAGTACTACTGGATGCCCCTCTCTGGGAGCCACTGCCATTAAGGGCAAGCTGTGGGTGTAACCAGTGGGTTACCTGGGTCTGGGGAAGACAGAGGTTCTGGTCCTGATGGGATACTGGGGAATGGAGGTGGACCGGGAAGAAAAAAATCCATAGAAAAAAAATAAAATAAATAAATAAAGCATCCAAATGGGAGAATGATCCACATAAGGAGCATGCTAAGGCTCATCATCCACTGAAATGCCTACAGAATAACCCATTTTTGAGTGATTCCCAAGGCTTGCGTGAGTTGCACTTCAATAGGTAAGCAGCAGCTTCAGCTGGAAGTGATTTATGATAGTCATAGAAATATTTACCACCACATCTGATGGCAACATTTTCACAATTGATAATTGTTTTCTATGTATGTTTGGTTTTATTATGAGTGCACTCTTGTGATGTCATCAGTGGGGACTATAAAAGTAAATGTTTGTCTTCAGAGTTCCACCCCCTAATGAAGCCTTGTCTTGAAGGGGAAGAACACAGCTGTTAGATGGCAAGATAGAGGTAGGTCCAATCCCTTATGACTTGATAGATAAGCTTTGTATACTGTTTCTAGATAAATAACAAATACCGCTACAAATTTGGCTATAGTCAGTTTATTGAGCAGGTGATAATCCTTAGCCTTTAGAACAATGAAACTATCCTCACAAGAGACAACTCCATTTTCAATTATATCATGTAATGAGATGAGTAGAGTGACTAGGTTTACATCCTTTTCTTCTATAATGTTCTTTCTGATAGGGTTTGGTATTAGATGGGTAGGACAAGCTGTAGTTGGTTTAGGAATTTGAGAAGTCACAGATGGACTACTTGTAGAAGGTACAATTACTGTGACACTGGAATCTTTAGAAGGATTTGGAGAAAGCAAGACTGGTGGTTGAGTTGGCATGATTGGTGTTACTGCAGAGGTCTGAAGAAAAGCAGTAGTAGTTTTGGAAGCAACTGGAAGCACAGTAGAAGAACTTGGGTCTGGAGATTGGTAGAATGGTCTGAATTCTAAAGTAGTGATCCCGAAGCGATATGACTGAACTGACTTGCAGGATCAGATAATGAAGTTCAGTGAACTCAGAAGCTGGAACTGGAATTCATAGGTTTCATTCACCATACCCTTGATCAGGGTCAACTTGTTGGTGTAACCTTTATTGACCTGTCTAAAGCATTTGACATGGTCAATCACCATTTGCTGATACATCAACTTGCTGGGCTTAGTATGTCTTCAGAGGCCTTAGAGTGGTTCACCAGCTATCTAGCAAACCGCACACAGCAGGTGAGAATAGGGTTCTTCCCTTTCTTCTAAACTGCCTGTCTGCTCTGGGGTTCCTCAGGATTGATACTGGGACCCTTCTATTTAGCACATTCCTTAATAATCTTCCGCATCCTGTTCGAACCAGTACTCCTCTACATGGATGATCGGTCATTTTCTGAAAGACTGCTGACCCTACCCTCCTTCAGGCCCAACTTCAGAAAGTTTTACTGAAGCGAGTCCTGGTTTATCTCTTGTAAGTTGGTGCTTAGCTGCAAAAACTAAGGTTATACTCTTCCATGGTACCCACCACAAGCACAAAGCCAAACAATTTGTGATTAAAACAGTGCAGGTGTTATCCTTGATCAGACTCAATCTTTTAACTACCTAGCAGTTACTCTGGATAGTATGCTTTCCTACTCCAACCATGTTGAGAATATTGCCAAAGTAGTTAACATTCACCTAGGCCTTCTACACAGGCATAAACACTGCCTTACTACCGAAGCCCTCAGATTGGCTATCCAAAGTTCAATTGTGTCTATTTTTGACTATGGATTGGTCATTTATGGTTCCGCCACAGACACAACCCTACGTCGGCTCACCACAGCTCTGAATAAGGCATGCCGTCTACTAACTGGTGCAGTGTATCGTACTCACACTTGTGACCTTTACGAACAAGCAGGCTGGCTTCAACTCCAGGCTCGCACTGAATATCAAGCCTGCCTTTTGAGTAGAAGGCAGATCTTGGTCTCCTACCTCCAGGTTCCCTTCAGCTTTTCAGTCCTTCCGGGCACTCAGAGCACACGAGTTCTGTATGCCAAACTTTTAATGTCCTAGCTGTCAAACCTCGCTTCAACAGCGATCCATTGCAGTTAGAGCTGCTAATTTATTTAATTCCTTCACTCCTGAGATTGTGACGACTGCAACCCGTGGGACCTTTTAGCGGTGTTGGTGCCTTTTCGGCGATAGCCTCGGGCCCAACTCTACGAGGGTGGGATGTTATCCCAGCATAACACCCACCCTGTCGGGCATTATTCCTTTATTAACCTACAGTAATAAGTCAAATCCAGGCAATAGTTTGTTTTTTAAAATTAAACTTAATTCTAATGTACACAGGCTTTAGTTTTTGATTTCATAGCTAAGCTTAAACTCCATTTCATGTTCATGTCTTGTGATCACCCATTTTATTTCAGAGGCAATTCCTGGAGATCCATTAGTAAAACATTGGTGATGAAAAAATAATTTCTTTGGTGCTTATGCAAGAGGAAACACCTCATGTCCTGGAAAGAGAACCACAATAGAAGCACGTTCAGATGTGCATTCTTAAATTCATTTTCTTACAAAAATTCTTTTTAACATTTTATGGAATGAAAAGATGAAAGAATGTGAAATTAGACTTATAGGGTGGGATATTCAGACTGTGCCAAAAAGATGTGCAATAGCAGGAGCAGGCGCAAGTACAGTACGCCACTGCACAACGTGCGTGATATTCAAACCAAGTGCAGGCCAAGGTGCGCTTGTGCAACACAGCTGAATATCACACCACATGCACCATGGCGCAACCAGGGATGCGCAGTGGAGCAGGGCCGATGCGTAGTAGCACATCCAGTGTGCACGGACAAGGACAGGAAGCAGGGGTGCACTACCCATGGAAGCCATGGGCGGTGGAGCATGCAACAGGCCAGACAGACCAACCCCCCCCTAGGCCCCCCATGAACTGCACAACCAGAGGTGAGCTGGATGGACCACCAGCCCATGAACCCCAGCACTGATTCAACAACAGAGGCACAGTGCCCCAGCACACTCCCCTGGCAAGCAGTGACCGCAGCACAAGGAGGGCCGGGCCCTCCAGTGCCACCGCACCACCAATGCTGATCACCCCTGTACAGTGATCACAAGACACCCGGCCAGAAGCATCACCCAACAGTGCATGGCACCGAATGCATGCCACCACCACCACCACTGTGACAATGCAACCCTGTGTCCCATGGCGCCATGCATGACAGCTCCACTGTGATCCCCTGCAGCAGGTGACACCAGCCACTGACACAACAACAGCATACACAATGCCCCCTGCATGGCCCCCACCATGGCACAGCAGAGAGGTCGACCCCAAGGCCAGTACCTGAGGGACCCAGACGTGACAAGGCCCGCCCTGGATGCCACCACCAGCAGAACAGCACCCGCACACCCACCCATGCACACACCCTGTCCTAGCACTGGCTCCACCAGACAACACAGCCACCCACTGTGGTGCATGGAGGCATGCGCCACACAGGATGTAACACAGGGCATGGACAAATCCCCACCCTGTCCTGCTGGTACCTCAGCCACAGAGCCACACATAAGAGGGCAACAGATGCCTCTGTTGCATGTCCAATGATGCCATGTACTCACGGCCTGTACACCACCATGGCACTGGTGAGCTAGCCATTTGGTGCATGCACCATGAATCTATCCACTGCCAGCATGTGGCTGGAGCACATGTGACAGACAGCAGACCACAGACACCGCCACAGACAACAGTGACAGCATGGGGGGGAGACAACAACATCACAGCCCACAGTGTCACCCGAGGCAGATGTGCAATATACCTGGAGACAGGATGCCAGCTGCCATGGTGCCGTGCCCAGAGGGTGGCTGGCATGGACAGCCACCAATGTCATGCCAGCAGACAAGCATGCATTGGGGGGGTCGGCATGACCGTGCGTACCACAGACATGCAAGGGGCTCAGCTGCATGGGCCAGGCACAGACTGACAGGGGCAGCTGGGACACAGCTCATGCACCTGAGACCACTGCACACAGGCATCCAGTGCACAGGGCACAACACACGTACCACAGACAGGGACCGTGGCCTCCACCCACACCAGTGGAGGGTCCCTGCCAGACACACACATGACCAGGCCTGCACACCCCTGATACCATGCACACCACTGCAGCAAGGCACCATACACCGCTGCAAATCAGAGACCACCACAGTTATTGTATGAAACATGTATATAATTAAAACGGAAACAGTATAAACAATAACTAATATAGAACTATGTACAAAGTGGGGGGGTACAAGGCTACAACTTGGGTGGAGATGGGCATGGGGCAAGGGGGAACATCAAGAAGTGGGACAAAGGGGTGTGAGGGACAGTCCAGGGGGGCAATGATCAGCACGTGCACCGCAGGCCCTACTGGTGGCCCCTCTCTTCCCTGCAGTCTCTGTGGCACCGCCTGTGCCACCGCCAGCCACTGCACTCCATTCCCTGAAGGAGCTCCAGAGTTGCCCAGGTCACCTGGAGGAGTTCATGGATATGACATTCCAGGGTTGTCCAGCATTCTCCACCTAGGACAAGGGAGCAGAGTCAGTACATGTGACTGGCCAGACCCCAGCAGCCCTCCCAATGTGCATGACATACAGCTGTGGGCCTCGCCCCTGTGATGGCATGTGACCACCCACAGTGCACGCACCCACAAGACTCACCTACCCAGGCACCCATAGCCATGCAAAACGCTGCACACCCCCTCCGCCCATGCACTGCACAGCACCAACGTGGCCGTACAGTGTCATGGCTACGCAGTGTGATGGCAGTGGCACAGCCAGGTGTCCAGTGCACACACAGCCCACCTGTGACACCCACCCACACATGCAGTGCCACAGGACAGTGCGGAATGCACCATGTGGCATGCACGGCAGTGGGGCCACGTGCGGGGGGCCATGCCCCGCCACCACCCCTGCAACCCACCATGCACAGATGTAAGGGGAAACATGGCACTCACCTGCATCCTGGTCAGCAGGGTGCTGCTGACCCATGGCACCACCACCGTGCCCCGGCTGCAAGGCCACGCCACCTGCTCCGGCCTGCTGTCCCTGTTCACGGGCCAGCTGGACCCTACGGCGATCCTCCGGGCCTAGGGTGCAAACATGATGAGGAAACATCAGTACAGGTCAGTAACATAGCTCCCCCCTTGCTGTGTGCATGTCCACACAGCCCAGCTGTGGCGATAGGCGCAGGGTGTACCGCAGGCACCCCAACACCAGCAACACAGGTAGATCCCCCCCACAGCATGGCTTAATGGCCACTGTGATACCTGGATGGACGGATACTACCAGTGATGTGATGGAGCACCTATTCGGCTGTGGGCACGGTGCCCCGCTAGGCGCGTGCCTGCAGTCACCCAAGGTGGTCAGGGTCCCACCGCTGGAGGTCACCATATCAGTGGCGACACTGCTCCGCCAATCTGCTGCACCCTGTGGCCTCCTCCAGGCCCTCTGCAACCTCCTGCCACACTGCAGTTCATGGCCTCAGGAGGGGTACCTGCCCAAAGAGGGCACCAGCATATGGCTCTACCAAGGCCACCAGGTTCACCAGCTCAACTGCCATTCAGACGGGCTCTCTGGTGTGCAGCATGGTGCAGTATCAATCGGCAACAAAATGGTGCCCTGTAGCGCACATGCCCCACGTGCGGAGGCAGCATGGTACTGTGCAGCCAGTCGCTATCGCGCAGTCACCAGACTGTGCAATAGGGGTGCAGCTATGCATACGCATGGTGCCTAGGGGGGCAAAGGTCAGCCGCAGGGTCAAGAGTCTGTCCGCGCACGGAGTGCCACAGTGCTATTGGGATGCCCTGCATGTAGCACAGTATGGTGCATGTGTGTGATGCCTTGCAGTGGCCTACCACGCTGTGGTGCCATGGCACCCACAGCACACCATGGCACGAGTGCCCCCTGAGCATACAGCACACTTGCGCCACAGGCACAGTGGTGGCCATGCCCTGTACTGCCTCCCGTGCACAGCACATCTGCAGCGCTGCTAGCGTCGGTGTCAGCACCCCATGCATGCGTGGTGCGGTGCCGATTGTGCACGTCACAGTGGTGCGCCATAGCCTGAGCACGCTCAACAACATTGCGCAAGGCGCAACAGAGCGATTCAGCCAGGATATGCAAATCAGCTCATGAGCCATTCCACGGCACATCCACTGTATTAGCATCCAATTACAGATGCGCCTGCTTTCATTTGCATGCGTTGCACTATAAATTCGCGACCTGAGGCTGCATAGGCCATGGATCGGTATTGCAGTCCTTTGAGGTAGGTTGCGTGCTGTTGGGATGTGGGGACAGTGGTCTGGGAGGGCTGTATGGGACTGCACAGTCCAGGGTAACACCTGTCTATCCCCCAGGCATGAGCATGACCGAGCGAGAGGAAGAGGAGGAGCAGGGAAGGGTGCGAAGGAGGAGGCCCAACTTTACCAGGGCTGAATCTGATGCTCTGTTCGAGGCATTCCTTGACAGGGAACCACTGCTTAGCGGACAGGGAGAATGCCACAGGCTAGTGCTGTGGCGTGGGGTGAGGTGGCATGTCGTAAACCAGCAGGCAGCCACCAGCGGTCCATGTAGGAGTGCAAAAAGAAGGTTGGCATAGACAGGAGGCAGATTAAGGACAAGGTGGCTGCCATCAGGGTGGCACGTGCTGCCACCGGTGGGGGCCAGCAGGACGTACCCCGCCTGATGCCACAGGAGGAGCGGGTGGCCAGCTGCATGCAGCATAGTGCCATCAAGGGCGTTCCTGGCGGTGGCTTCCAGAAGGGGTGGCAGCCCATCACTACATGGTAGGTCCGGCACTGTCAGTGTGTGGGTGGTAGGAGGGCATGCCACAGGGCCAGGCGGAGCCACTAACGGTACTGTGTTCCTTTACAGCTCCTGAGTGTCTACATGGGGCAGCAGTGGTGGGTGTGTCCACTGACGGGGTGGCCCTGGACATGGAGGAATGCCCATCCACCTCCACAGGTGTCTGATAGACCATCCAACTGCATACCTGCACGTCTGTCCGGACTGATGCCGGTGGTGCGGGTGCAGACATGGCCCTGCCTGTGTCCCATCATGACACCGCCCTCGGTGTCCAGTGTGCTGGGACATGGATTGGGGCCAGATCCAGCACCGATGATGAAGGGACACACGTCCCGGACTGTGATGCATGTGGGACACAGGATGGTCCCACAGAAGGCAAACCACCGGGCAGTTCCGCGAGTGATGCTGTCGTGGCTGCCTGGGCAACATCCCATTCCCAGCCTGTGTCTACATGCTCCAGTGGGGCAGCACTGGTGTGTGTCCAGGGCGGTGGGGCTGTTGCAGCTGCTATGGCTGTGCCGGTGTCCCCTGGCGATCAGCAGCCGGAGGGGCAGTGCCAGCAGTTGGCCAATGTCAACAGGGGGACAAGTTCAGGGGCGGTGGTAGTGCACCGCGTGTGGACGTACCCCAGAATGGCAGTGCTGTGCAGGCGCCCATCGTCAAGGGTGCTGGGCAGTAGGGCGAGGAACACCACGGGGAACAGCATGCTGGACATGCAGACAACCCTTGGATGACCACAACCATCTTCTCCAGGCCTCAACTGATCAGCAGATGTGGCTCGTGATGGCGGTGGATGCACTCAGTGCGGTTCTGTGCCAGGCAGAGGAGCGGCGCAGCAGAGACCACGGCTTGCTCCTGGCAGAGTTGGCCCAGCAGTGGGCGGATGTGACCACTGCCATTGACAGGCAGACCACTGCAATGGTGACTGTCATGGCTACACTGGCCACCCAGCTGGGTGCCCAGCCGTCGCAGACCCCGCACAGTGCTATGTCCATCCCCTGTTCCTGGCGTCATGCGACCCCTGCTATGTCGACGCTGGGTTCGGCTGTGGGCATGCCAAGCACGCCTGGTGCGGGCATGTTTGGTGGCCTGCAGACCCCTGTGCGGACACGGTCGCGTTCCCGCAGCATCACCCCTGGGGGCCCATCGGTGCCACCCCATGAGGCCACTTGCCAGCCTGGCACGGCTGGCAGGTTTCGGCCGGGCTGCCCATGCATCTGTGGCGGCCGTGGTACTGTGCCACATGACTGACCTGTCTCCCACTATGGCCACAGTCTGCGCTACCCTGTGTGCACTGTGGTGTTCATTGTGCGATGCAAGGGTGAGGTTCCCAGTCCTGCACACATATGGTCCCTGTGCACACCCTCCCAGCTGCTGGCCACTGTGGCATGTGCATGATGATGCCTGCGTAGCGCTGTCCGCCACTGTGCAATGGTGCCCAGCATCTGAGGCATGCACAGCGCCAGCCACTGGGCATGGTTGTGTGTGGTCCTGTGAGGGTGTGGGGGTGCCTGTTGGGGTGGGCGTGCTGGTTGCCCTTTGGGCATGTGTTGTGGTGTGTGTGCGTGTGTGTGCATGTGACGTCTTCAGCCCTACCCATCCCTGCCACCGTGTGTGGTCCCCCACCCATTCCCATTCCCTTTACGCGTCCACCCCTGGTGTCCACCTCTGCCTGTCTGTGGGCTGTGTCCTTGCCCTTGGTGGTTGCACATGGCCGGTGTGTGTACCTGTGTTGTCCAAAGTGCTTCTCTGCGATGGTGTCCCAGTGCTGCTGGCCATCGGACCAGCCTGGGGTCCTGTCGGGAGAGAGTAAAGTTTTGGGGCAGTTCTACAGGTTTACAGCCCTCATAGAAATATGGATGCAATTGTAAAGAGCTGTGGAATATTTAGAGACTAAGAAACAGGGGGGACGTGGAGGCCAGGGCAGAAAGGCAGGTGTGGGAATGGGGGGAGGAGCGGAGACGGCTGGGGTTGGAGTACAGGGAGGCTGGGAGGGTTGTGAGCTGTGTTGGGTGTGGGGCAGCACTGTTTCTGGGGACCTGGTGGAAGGTGGGGGTTGTCCAGTGTGCAGGATGTTCAGACAACTTACATTGGAGATAGAGAGCTTGAAACTGGAACCGGGGGGGATATGTACGAGGGGGTGAGGAGGAGATGGGGCAGAGGGGCAGGAAGGAATCCATCACAAGATAGATCAGGCTGCCACAGGCCAGAAGGGCGCTGAGCCATGGGGGCCAAGTCCACAGGGTTCTGGGAGTGCCAAAAGGGGGTGTTAGTAGGTGGTAGGGAACACAGGTAGACAGAGAGGAAGTGGGAAAGAGATTCAGGGTAAGCAGAGGCAGGAAGGGATTGCAGGGGAGGGCAGGGGCAGGAGATTGGAGACAACAAACAGGTACTGGTTGATGAAACAGAGCAGGAGGTTGGGAAGCCACCACAGAACAAGAGTCAGGTGACCAGGAGGAAGGGGAATATAGGGTACAAGGAGAGGAAGATGGTGGAGTAAAAGCAGGAAGGGGCAGGGAAGTAGGTCAAGTTGGCATGAACACACTAAACAAAGGAGGAAGGCCAAAACATGTTGGGAGGAGGAGGGAGGCACAATGCAGGGGGCAGTGGAGGATGTAAAAAGTAGTGAAGGAGAGTGGCTGTGGAAGGGAGCAAGCACAGAAAGGACAGAGGATAAGGAGAGCAGGTGGAGGTGCAATTGGAGGAGAAGGGATGGGGGAAAGGGTAGGGTATGAAAGGAAAGGACACTGAGGAAAAGAGGCTCACAGGAGGGAAAACCATGGGGGAATTGCAAGAGATTGGGGAGTGAGTACTTGTATTAGGGGATTTTATGCTCAGGGGGGTGAGATGGGGAGGTAAGGGAGCAAGGAATAGCCGAAGCTGGGTGGAGTGTATGCCAGGTAAGACAGTGGAGAGAGTAGGAGAGTTCAGAAATGTGTGGAGAAGGTGGGAGGGAGGCCTCATATCATTGTGTACCTAGGAACAAATGACCTAAAGGACAGTACAGTGGAAGAAGTGCAGAGAGGTTCAGGGGAGTGGGGGTGTTGCAATCAGGTAGGAAGCTCAGTGATGTTCACCGAGGTCTCCCAGTACCTAGGCAAGCAGCAAAGACTAAGAATACAGGAGTTTAATGGGTGGCTGAAGGTTGGTGTGCAGAAATGGGTATGGGGTAGTGGGGGGTGGGGCAAGACATGGAACAATAAGGGGCTTCATGCCAAGGATAGGCTGCATCTCAACATTGAGGGTACAAGGGCATTGAGAGGGCTGGAGAAGTACATTAAAAATAACATAGATTTAAACTGAGGAGGGGGGAGGGGCTGAGTTGGATAGCAAGGAGGAGGCACCTTCCAGGGGAGACCAGCAAGCCTTGCCCCTCTCCCCCAGAGAGGGAAGAGGAGAATGAGGGGAAGTTACCAAGATAAAAGTGGAAAGGGGAGAGATGGGAAGAGGAGGGGCAGGACACAAGGTGGACTGCAGTATCGTTGAATGCAAGGAGCTTAGCAAACAAGGTGGTAGAGTTCCAGGCAATGATGGCAGAGGGAGGGGTAGATATTGCCACCATTTCAGAGACCTGGGCTACCCAATACTATGACTTGGATCTTACGATCGCAGGATACAAGGTGTTTCGCAGGGACTTGGAGGGGGGGGGCTATTTGTGTCAGGGAGAGGATACTGTGTAGCGGGGAGAAAGGGGATGAGTGGAGGCTAGAAGCCATATGAGTATTGCTCCAAAGCCCTAAAGGTAAGAAGATCAGGATGGGAGTGGTGTACAGGCCACACTCACGGAGTGAGGAAGTGGATAGGGAGCCGGGAGAGCAAATCAGGAAGGTCAGTGGCAAAGGGAATACAGTTACAGTGGGAGACTTCATCCTGGGGTTGACTGGCAGACAGTAACTACAGTACACGCCAGGGAACAGGTGCTACTGGAGGCTATCCAAGACAGCTACCTAGTGCAAGGGGTGATGGATCCTACTAGGGAGGGAACATACTTTATTTGGTGCTAACAAATGGGATCAAGTCCAGGATGTGGTAGTACAGGACTCTCTAGCAGGAAGCGACCACCGCTCAGTGTGGTTCCTCCTCAACACAGGGAAGGAGTCAGCTAAGACCAGGACAAGAGTGTTGGACTTCAGGAAGGCAGATTTTGCCAGAATGGGCAACATCCTAGAGGGGTATTTAGCTGAAATTAACCCAGGGCTGGATGCTGAATAGAAGTGGGCAATCATTAGGAAGGGACTAAATGAGACCACGAACACGTGTGTCAAATCTCAGAGTAAGCAGTCCAGGTCAAATAAACCTAGCTGGCTCAGCAAGGAGGTAGAGGGAAAGGTGAGGGAAAAAAGATTGGCCTTCATTAAGTTCAAAAAAATCTGGGTGGAGGAGGATAGAGAAGTGTTCACAAAGGCATCTAGGGAGGTGACCAGGTCAGTCAGGGCAGTGAAGGCAGCAAAGGAGCTGAAGCTGGCTCAGGGGATCAGAGAGGGGAAAAGGGGTTCTTTAAACACATAAGGGAGAAGAGGAGTTGTAGGGATGACATTGTTAGAATCAAGAGAGAGGAAGGATGGTGTAACAAGGGAAAGATTAGACAGAGGCACTCAATGAGTATTTCTGCTCGGTGTTCATGAAAGGGATGGCCCAATACCGCAGGCAAAAGGGTACAAGGGTAGAGGGGGAAGAAATAACAGACGGGGTCATCCAAGAAAATAGAGTTCTGAAGGGCCTTAAAGCCTTGCGGGTGGACAAGGCACCAGGATCGGACAGTGTACATTCAAGGGTCCTGAAGGAACTGGCAGAGGTGTTGGCAGGCCCTCTGACAGACCTGTTCAAGACCTCCTTGGAGACAGAGAATGTACCCAAGGACTGGAGGATGGCTCACGTGGTGCCCCTTCAAAAGGCTGGACCCAAGGACCAACCGGGTAACTACAGACCAGTGAGCTTAACTTCCATAGTGGGGAAGTTCATGGAGATCATTCTGAAGGAGAGGTTGATAACCTTTCTCGATAGCAGTGGTCTGCAGGATGAGCGATAGCATGGGTTTGTCAAGGGAAGATCTTGCCAAACTAACCTGATCGACTTCTTCGGCTGGGTCACTAGGGCGGTTGACGAAGGCCATGCTGTGGATATCCTGTATATGGACTTCAGCAAGGCTTTCGACTCGGTACCGCACAGGAGGTTAATGAGCAAGCTGAGGGACATGAGGCGGGGGAAAACTGGTGGGGTGTGTTGAGAGCTGGCTGCAGGGCAGACAACAGAGGGTAGTTGTAAGGGGGGGATATCCAAGCCAAGACCAATAATGAGTGGGGTACCGCAGGGTTCAGTGCTGGGCCCTGTTTTGTCCAATGTCTTCATTGGAGACGTCGCAGAGGGGGTCAAGAGTAAGATCAGCCTGTTCGAGGATGACACTACAATTTGTGCAAAAGTGGACAATGAGGAAGAGAGGCAGGCACTCAGAGAGGATCTAGCTAAACTCGAATACTGGTCTAGGGAGTGGCAGTCGGGATTTAATGTTAAGAAGTGCAAGGTCATGCACCTTGGAGTCAGAAATCCCAGGAACAGCTACTGGCTGGGGGAGTGCAGGTAACGGCTTCAGCGGAGGAAAGGGACCTGAGGGTAATAGTCACAGAGTGGCATGAAGGTATCAGCACAGTGTAGGGAGGGCAGCAGGACAAATAGGATACTGGGGTGCACTACCAGAGGGATCACCTCTCGAAAGGGGGAGATCATCCTACCATTGTATAGGTCACTAGTAAGGCCACACTTGGGGTACTGTGTACAGTACTGGTGCCCTTATCTCAAAAAGGATGTGAGATTACTTGAAGAGGTGCAGCATAGGGCTACAAAAATGATCATGGGACTAGGGGAGTTGCCGTACGAGAAAAGGTTGAAGGAGCTCAACATGTGCTCGCTGGAAGACAGAAGGGAAAGAGGGGACATGATAGAGACCTTTAAGTACTTGAAAGGCATAAACAAAGTCAGGGAGGGAGGATTGTTTTGCTTAAAGAGGGGAAGGGTCACTAGGGGGCACAGTCTGAAGTTGGAAGGGGAAAGGTTTAGGAGGGAGATGAGGAGGCATTACTTCACAGAGAGAGTGGTGGCAGGTTAGAACGCACTGCCAGAGGAGTTAATCGCTCAAAGGGCAGTGGATAGCTTTAAGTGGGGTTGGGATCGAGTCAATGGCAGGGTTAGTACAGACAAGAACACAAAGCGGGGAAGGACCAGGAAAGAGTAGGAAGGGAGGTGTTTGGGTGTGGGTGGGGCAGCTGTAGTGATATGAAACTAAGAGCTGCACAATCGGGCAGACTTGATAGACCTGTGGGCCTTTTTCTGCCAGCAATTATTTATGTTCATATGTCCTCTGGTCGGCAGACAGGGAGGGACAGGACACCAGCACTGACTACGCATTCATGGGCGCATGCCACAGGAGAAAGCTGAGTTGGGAGAAAATGCTTACTAGCTGGGCAAATGCCATTCTGCCTGCTCCTCACATCCACTGTCAGGCTAATTTGCCTTGCTCCTACTTTGCTCCTGGGTGGCTGGATACTGGAGGTGAAGATTCTTTATGAGCCGGAGGCAGGTCCCACTGAGGGGGGCTCAATCTGAGGAGCAACAGCGGTGTGTCATGGATGACATGTGAAGTACCAGAATGACAACAGGTGAAAGGTCCCTGTCAGGCAGGTGGTGGTGCTGGCAGAGGCCAAAGTTCATGGTCATGCAGACGGGGAGGGGGGCAAAACAGAATTGGAAACAAAGATATTTTTCCAGTGACTACCTTTTACTGCTGGCAAAATAAAAGAAAATGCAGTGTGTGTGTGTGCATGTATGTATCGTGTGTTATGAGATATACAACATGTCAGAATTTCTTACTGGATCACTAATCTGGACAGGAACCAGATGGGAACAATGAGCAGGTCCCCAGATCTGCAGGGTTTCCTATATTTACAGGAGAATTATCACCATAGACTCAGCTAGTAAGGTGGGGAAATATGTAATTTACAGGAACTTTCAGGAAAAGCATCCTGTGTTACAATGACATTTTCAAACTGGAGTTTCACTCTGCAGGAGAACAACAGTTGATGACTACATTAACACCTTTATTTACCAAATGACTTAAAAAACAGCAACCTGATAAACTGAGAACAGGCAACCTCAACATGGACAGTGCAAAACACAACACAACATACACACACTCCAACGCAGTGTTTTGCCATCTAACACATAAGGTGTACAGTACACCACTTGAATTATTTTGTTGCTTTGTAAAACGATCACAACCACAAACAGTAAATAACCTGACCACCATTTTGTGAACTACCGTAACGGACAGTGTCCTGCCCAACATGCTATTTTGCAATTTTTGTCTAAATTGTGACTCACTGGTCATTACAGATTAATATTCCAGATGTACTGCTGCAGGTCTATAGTCTCTGCTCTTCAGATGGAGAGCAGCATGCAAGGGTACCTGCCTTCAAATGGCCTCATAATGGAGATGGGGGATATGGCTCTCTTTACCCTGCCTATTTCTTTCAATAATGGAACACACAACATGCAAGAAGCCATACAGTGATACAGTACCTCCATGATGCCAAGAACACACTGTGTATTATTTTAAGGACTCCTAACACCATTTAGACAAAATTACAATTCAAAGACATAGCTGTAAAGCTGAACTTGCACTCCTATGTATGCTGCTGAAAATACAGTACTTTCAGGTAGACAGCATTATGCTGCACCAAATTGGGCCAATAGACACCTCTGTCCTGTCATTTTGTCAACCTAAACACATGTACAGTATTACAAAATAGGAGTAAGAGACGCTTCATACAAACTGTTCTAAAAGTTGTCTGTAAATCCATGTGACAAACAATACTATCACAGTACTTGCACTGAGATTAGCACAGTCAAGGCTGAAACACTCTCACATTATTAGCAATATTATACAATGGGCAAAAAACCCTAAAAATCCTGTATTTTCATTGGCTGGCTGCCACCTTTCCAGCGTTGTAAATCCTCTAGTGTACCCACTGGAAAAGGTGCCAGCCAACCTCATCCCATACACCCAATAAAAATATCCCTTCAAGCCCCCAAAGCACCCCAAATTGCCGCCATATTGAACGCCGCTTCAAACGCCTACCATAGTAAATTAAAAAAAAAACGAGTTCCACATTTACTCTGTACGATGAAAATGAGCTAGAAAAAATATTCAGCACTGCAAATGACTTATCCGACACAGAAGCCACCACTACAACCCCACAGTAAATATTCTACTATTACAGAACACTCTGGTACTCACCCCAGCTAATGCTACACAGACCACGCCAAAACAAACTGCAAACACCCCAGAAACTGAGCACATACCTCGGGAAACACTCCAATCTGCCTCCGGTGATCTCAGCATGTCAGAAATCATGGTCCCCTGCAAGAAAGAAAATCAAAACAACGTCACCAAGAAACCTCAGAAAAGAATCTTCAAAACATTGAGGTTAGTCGAAATGAGATTACTACAATAAAGCAAACTAAATGGGCAATAAAAGTTTTCACTGACTGGCTGAAAGAAAAAAACATTTCTATAGAGTTAAAAACAATACCACTTGACAAGCTAGTAGCGTTCTCTGACACTTTACAGTACAGTAAGAAACTGTAGCGCCAAGAATATGGGCTAACAAGTTTCATCGGTTACACTCAGGTATAAATAGTTACATGAATGATCCTCCAGTCAGTAGAGCAGTGAATTTAATGACAGATCCATATTCAATGCATGTAACAATGTCTCAAAGTAGTTAAACAATATTGAAAAGTAGGAAAGATAAGGTAACACACATAACCCACTAACTAAAGAAGATCTACACTATCTTAGACAATCACCAGCCTTGTCTCCACTGACAGCAACTGGATTAATTTACAAGGTTTGGCTCGATATTCAGTTACACCTAGCTTGTAGGGAAACGAGGAGTCCGTGGCTTCAGTATACATTCATTTGAAATAAACATTGCTCAAAATGGCCTCAGATATTTGACAAAATCATTTAATGAACAAACTAAAATCACAAGGACTTTCAAGACCCAACACGACAATGTCATAGAGGATTCATGTTCGAGAGGCCTGAAGACCTGCTCTGCCCAGTCGTAAGCTACTTAAAATATATTTCAAAGCTTCCCGAAAACCCTCCAGCTCTCTTTTGCCATGTAAAAAAACAGTCACAAACCGAGCTTGATAAACTCAACGTATGGCACACCTGAGAGCCGATGGATATAAATTTTCTTGGCAAAATGTTACCCAGTATCTACAAACAGGCTGGCCTTCCAAAATCGTTCACAAACCACTGCCTCAGAGCAACAGCAGTTATCCTATTAGCAGATGCTGGACTAGAAGCAAGACAAATTATGGATATAACAGGCCATAAAAGTGAAACTTCTTTAAAAAGTTATTGGAGAACCAACTTGCAACATCACGAAACATGGGCATCTATTATTTCAGGACAAGAACCACAACCATCTACAAGCACTACTACCAATCAAACCGCCCAAAACATTTTCTTTCCCCTCAATATTCAGAGCAACCATCAAGAAAAACAAAATTCTACGCAACTCATAATCAAAATACGGAATTGCAACCATGCTCCTCATTATCATCAAACGAACCTGCAACACTGAAAACAACATTAATCCATACTCTTTGAGTCACTGCTCCCAAACTACTACAGACGTCCTAATCGAAGATGACTGCAGTTCCCAAATACTGCAACATACCCAGCTAAGAGA
Source organism: Neoceratodus forsteri (assembly GCA_016271365.2). Taxonomy (NCBI): domain Eukaryota; kingdom Metazoa; phylum Chordata; order Ceratodontiformes; family Ceratodontidae; genus Neoceratodus; species Neoceratodus forsteri. Next base: position 687,579,049 of record CM057459.1, on the reverse strand, counting down.
AGAACTACACTGCCTCGAAGAAACAGATCAGATTCTGCAAGATAAACTGTACCACCATCTCCACCAGATGACAACAAATCCACCCTACGCACTTCCAAAACACAGCAATGACACCACATCTCCAACCTCAACAGAATATTGCACTAGAAATGCAAACCACTCCTTAGATCAGTCACTTCATTAACTATGGCGAAATAAATTTTTTCTTGGTGCCAACCAAAATCATGAAGTGTCAAACATAAGCATCTGAAACATAAGGTAAACACACATCTTACAAAACTCAGCTCTATTACAAAAATGCATACTAAAACTATTTTCTCCTTTCTCCCTTCTACCTAAAACTCAGCAACTACATCAAGAAATAAAAATACCTGCTATATTCCCACAGTTGCAAAACTCCCAAGATCTTCAAAGAGCAACATCTCTCCACGATCTGCAACGCTCTCCAACTGAAGCAAGCCACGTGACACCATCGAAAAATGCACATCCCCAAACGAATCACACAAGCTTCTAAAGCAACAGAACATTACTGTTACAGTCTCTGGCCCAGATATTCAAACTGCGCCCAAAAGTGCACAATAGCAGGAACAAGCGCCAAGTCCATTGCGCCATGTGCAAGAGGCGCGATATTCAAAAAACTGAGCCAGCCAAGATGCGCCACAGCCGATGACTGAATATCGCACCACCTGCACCATAACGCAACTAGGGAGGGGAAGCTGAGCAGATCTGATGCGCCATGGCGCAACAAGGGATGTTCAGTTGAGCAGTCCAGAGGTGCCATAGCGCAACCAGGGACGCCCCCCCCCAGCAGCAGGACAGCAATGCAACTGCACAACCAGGGATGCAGGGGCCCACCACCCATGCCACAGATGGGCAGAGGAACACACAGCAGAACAGACATCGTCCCCCACACCCCATGCACTGCACAACTGGGGGAGGGCTGGAATAACCACTGGCCCATGGAGACAAGCAACCAACCCACAGCTGGGCCATGGTGCCCCATCACACCCCCTGGCAAGCTGTGACTGGCACACAAGGAGGGACGACCACCCCGTGCCACACCATCCCACCAATGCAGAGCACACCCTGCACCATGACCCCCAGACACCCTGCCCAGGAGCAGCGTCCACCACTGCAGGATACCCCATGCATGCCACCACCCCCACTGTGACAATGCAACCCTGTGCACCACAGAACCATGCAAGGCAGCCCCACCATGAGCACCCATCAGCGGTGGCAGCACACAGCAATGCAACGATGGCAGACACAGTGCCACCAGGCACAGCCCTCCAAGGTACAGCTGAGACCCACCATGCATCAGCACACAAGGTATCCCACATGACAGGGCATGCCCCAGACCCCACCACCAGTGGTACAGGGAACCTCCCTGTCCAACAGAGGGACAACGAGTCTCACCAGAAAACACCAGGCCCGGGATCTAGCGAGCAAAAACTGGGCAGTTTTATGTTGTGTGGGGATGCAATTCTGTTCAGCCCCATCTGTCGAACAGGTCTTGTATGACAGATTGCTGGAGTTCCCACTCATGTGCTCTGGACCTTGACTGGCTTAGTATGACAGCCAAGGTGTTTTGCACCCCTGGGACATGAACTGCCAAGATCACCAGATGGTGATCTACGGCTCAGTTCCAAACCTTCATGGCCTCACGGCAGAGTTGGTACAAGTGGGATCCTCCCTGTTTGTTAATGTAGAACACCACCGACATGTTGTCTGTCTGAACCAGGAGGTGTCCTGGGAGCAGGTCAGTTTTCAAGGCTTGCAAAGCATAGCGGATGGCCCTCATCTTCAATATGTTGATATGCAAGGACTCCTCTAGCTCAGACCATGACCCTTGAGTCCTGTGATCATTCAGATGAGCTCCCCAGTCTGTGCCAGAAACATGTGTTGTCAGGATCTGTACAAGCGGTGTCTCTGGAAGGGCATACCAGCCGAGAGGTGGGATGGTGAGAGCCCCCAGCGAAGGGCCTGGTGGACCGAGTCTGGGATTGAGACAGGTTGGTCTAGGTCATCTCAGAGTTGATCCCATTGGACCCTCAGCATCCACTGGATTGTTGTCATGTGCAGTCGGGCCAAAGGCACTGTGGCAATGGCAGCCACCATGTGGTCAAGGATTTTGAGAACTGCCCTGGCAGGGACCTGCCTTGAGGACAAAATATGATGAGTAAGACCCCCCGAGGCGGTCTGCTCTGTCCTCTGGGAGGAAGGCCTTTCCCTGAATGGTATCCAGAAGGGATCCAATGAATTGGAGCCTCTGGCTTGGCCAGAGGGAGGACTTCGGCAGGTTTACGGTGATTCCCAGTTCTGCAAAGAGGGAAAAGGTGTCTTCCATGGTGTGAAGGAGTGCTGTCCTGGGATGGGGCTGTGAGGAGCCAATTGCCCAAGTAGGGGAAGATGTAATGGACCATCCTTCGGAGGGCTGCTGCCACTACTGCCAGGCACTTGGTAAAAACCCTTGGTGCTGATGCCAGGTCGAAGGGCAGAGCCCTGATCTGGTACTGCTGACCCCGAAATTCGAACCTCAGGAATCTCCTGTGGTGATTGGCTATGAGGATATGTAGGTACGCATCCTGCATGTCCAGGGATGAGAGCCAGTCTCCTGGATGGATCATGGGAAGAAGACCCTGTAGGGTGACCATCTGGAAGTGCCTGTACTCCACGCAGTCGTTGAGGTTGCTGAGGTCTAAGAAGGGACGTAGATCTCCTGTTTTCCTGGGTACTAGAAAGGAGCGAGAATAGTACCCTTTTCCCTTCTGAGAGGCCGGACAGGCTCTATTGCTCTCTTGTCCAGAAGAGCTTGAATCTTGTTCTGGATGACAGCTGCACCGGATTGGGAATACTGGGATAGTGGGGTGGCCTGCCTGGTGGCATCTCGGTGAATTCTATTGAGTGCCCCCATTGGATCATCTGTAGAACCTATTGGTCAGAGATGATCTTCCTCCAACCCCTAAGCAGATGGAAAAGCAGCCTCCATCTGCCTCTCCTGCCAGGTCTGCAGGAAGGGGAGGGTTCAGCAAGGAGTCAGGCGTTGGTGGCAGTGGGCAGGGCAGCCTGGGAGGGCTTAGCAGTCCTGGAACCTGAGCTTCCAGAGTTACAAGAGGGTCTTTTACAGCTGTAGCCTCCTCTCTGTTGCTGCTGATGTTGATATCTGGGTTGTTGGCCAGATTTGCCATGAAAACGCTGTTTCTGAAATGACTTCTGTTTGGGTATACACATCGTCTGGAATGAGCGGACAGCTTTTCCAGAGTCTTGTATCCTGGTAATGATCTTTTCGGATTCTTCTCCGAAAAGAACTAAACCTTTAAAAGGGGCATCCAAGATGACAGTTTGAATGCCCTGGGTGAAGCCAAAGACTCTAAGCCAGAAATGTGGCCTGAGACACTCCAGTCGTGGCCGCCCTGGCTGCTGTGTCTGCTGAGTTATAGGCCGATCTGAGGACGTGAGTGCCTATGTCGGAGCCTGTCTGCATGAGCTTCTGAGCTCTGCTTTTTGTGGGCAATCCAGGAGGTCCTGAAACCATATCCATCCCCTGTTCCCACATGGCATTTTGGAACTGCACCATGTGCGTGAGGAAACAGAGACCTGATGGTGCAGGTGGCAGATGAATATACTTTCCTGCCCATGGAATCTAGCTGCTTGGACTCTGTTGGGTGGCTGTGTACTTAAGTGTTTAGGCCTCTGGGACTGGTCACGAGCGGCCATAATGACAATGGAGTCTGTCACCGGTTGTTCTCCTGGAAAGGGTTCCTCTCTGGGTGCCCTACAGAGGTGATCTGCCAAGGATGTGGATGGGTGCTTCCATGCTGCCTTGGTCACATCCTGAAAGGTGTCCCTCAAAGTGGCAAGACCATTAGTTTAGGGTCTTTCTGGTGCAAGTATTTAGCCAGATGATGCCTCTCAGGGTTGAGGTTCTCAGTGTCCCAGCCCATGTTGCTTTGAATGTGATGCATGACCTACATGAAGGAGGGATCGTCCGGTGGGGACCTCGGTGTCTCTCGGATCTGGTGATGGGAGATCTCCCACTGAGGAGGACCTCGATGAGAATAAGAAGGAATGGTCTGAATCCACAGGGGAGGAGGATCGAGACCTTGTATAATGGCACTAACGTTTGTGCCCTTCTGTGTAGCGGGAAGAACTCTGGCTTCTTGTCTGGGAGTGTCTTTTGTGGGCTGAGCGACCCCTGCCATCAGTGGGAGGGGTGGTTTCCCTGGGCAGAAGAGTGTGGTCCCGGGGGGGGGGGGAGGTTCCTCTGTTGGTGTGTGTCTGGGTGGGAGGAGGTACGCTTTGTCTCCCACCAAGAGCTGAATAGGTCCTTGATCTTCGATAGCTGGAGCCTTGGCTCACGGTCCGGCGTCGGACAGTTCGACGGACCTGGTTCCTGACCAGTCATCTGGTGGTTTGACGGACCCTGTGTCTGGTCCATGGGCACTGTCAGAGCTTTAGGCGGTGGCCCAGGGCTGGCAGTCATGGTCTGGGTTGAGGCTGATGATGGGTTACCTGGTGATGGGCTATGAGCTTGACGTTTGTCAACTGGCGGCAGAGGCAAGGCAGATGACGCTAGGGTCAAGGTGGCAGGAGCTGTAGCATGGGGTGCTAGCCTGGAGGCAGGCTCCGTGGTCTGGCGACAAAGGAGAACATCGGCCAACAGCCTTTTCTCCAGCGTATGCTTGTTTGATGTCAGCTTACACAACATTAGGCCTCTAGGGGGTTGAAAGACGGACTTCTCGGAGGAGTGGTCCGAGCCCCCGTGCCTGTCCATGGAGTTGGTGCCTGAGGAAGTGGCTGACTTGAAGGACACTTTTGCCAGTCTGTCGCTAGAGAAGGACTGGGTATTATTATCCGAATAACGGCCAAAGGTCTGGGATTGTGGCCGGATTTTCAGAGGTTGCAGGGTTGAACTTGAGATCCTGGACCTTTGCGCTGTACCTCCCGTCGCCCTTACCTGGGCAGGCGGTTTCACTACCGTGAGCCAGGTGGGAGAGCGCGCTGCCTGGGATGCAGAGTCCAAGCTCCCCTGGGAGTCAAAGACCTAGATCACGACTGGATCTGTCTTTTTCCTCCTCTCTCCTCTTCTCTTTGTGGTGATGCTTCCACAATTTCTTGTGAGAGGAGCCCTCTTGAAGAAGAATCCTTTTGCATGGCAGTGAGTTTTTGTTCCGTTAAAAAGGCCTGGAGGGCTTTTTGGTGGTGGATTCTCGTCCTGCTTTTAAGTGTTTGACAGTGTGGGCAGGCCTGGTGTCGTGGTCTGGGCCCAGTACAAGTAGGCCGAGTGCCCGTCTTGCGACGGTATCTGTTTGCCACAGGCGCACTTCAGCTGGTGCTGGTCAATGAAAGACATTGGGGAAGATGACATACAGAAGGTAGAACTGAGGAAATGAACTTTGGGTAAATAAAACGTTGAAAACGTGGGTAAGATGGCAGGCAATTGTAGCTGAAGGCGTCCGTGGAGCCAATGCATCTGAGGTGATGGCGGGAAAAGAACTGAAGTGACACTGGGGGATCGCCACCTTTATACCAGGGGTGGGCCGATGTTGGGGGCGGTGCCCTGCTGTATACTGCTAGCTAGAAATTTTCTCTGGGGTCCTGCCACCTGCCGACTTCAGTCCTACTGGTGTTACCTGCTGCAAGAGCTCAATCTCGAAGTAAGATTAACGCTTTCCATGACAGAAAGCATAACTTGCATATCGCGGCAGGCTCAAAAGAAACCAAAGGAAGTTTCTTTAACACAGAATACAATCCCAAGGTGGGACTGGATTGTGGATAGAGGCTTCATGTGAAGAATTTAAAACACGGGCACCAGTGCTTACTAAGCACACCGAGGATCAGCCATTAATACTGGTATGTAATTGAGAAAAGGAAATTTAACAGCGATACACTCAGGCTGGAGAAGTGCTTTATTACAGAGCATACGGAACTATCCCTTTAGTTGCATATACCCTACAATAAAGCACTTTAAACTTTATTTCTGACTCCAGCCTGAGTGTATCGCTGCTAAACTTGCTTTTCAGGTGAAGAATGCCTCTCAGAAAAATACGTGACACCTCCAGTTGTGACACCGTATGGCCATCATCAAGGCACATAGAAGGCAGAAATGGCAGACATGTGCACCGTTAGGGAGGAGTACTTTAGACCGGAGTCTCACAGGGACAGTAAGTACTCCAGAATCTGGTTCACAGGACACATGAAGGGATCCAGTTGACACAAAGCAGCCCACACAACGAAGCGTTTTCATTTGATGGAATAAGTAGCCCTGGTGGAAGGCTTCCTAGCTGCTATCAGGACCTCAGCCACCTTGGGGGACACACCGAATCTAGCCATGACTATGTTCTCAGGAGCCAGGTGTGAAGATGTAGGGATTTGAGGTCTGGTTGGACCAGTGTGCCCTGGTCCTGGGAAATAAGCCAGTGCCCAGAAGCAGGGGCAATAAAGGTTCCACTATCAACTGCTGCAGTAAGGGGAACCAGATCTGACAAGGCCAGAAGGGGGCGATAAGGATCACAGTGGCCTCTTCCACCTGCAGTTTGATCAGAACCCTCTGAAGCAGGGGAAAGGGGTGAATGCATAAAGAAACCTCCCTTCCCAAAAGAGGGACAACACATCTTACCAGAAAACTCGAGGCTCTGGAGTGAGCGAGCTAAAAAGCAGCAGTTCTGCGTTACTTGGGGATACAAAAAAAGGCCCAACTCTGGATGACCCCATCTGTCGAACAGGTCTTCTATGATGGAAGTCAGTAGTTCCCATTTGTGCATTTTGGTCTGTGACTGGCTTAGTCTGTCCTCCAGGACATTTTGGACAGAGTGAACATGGACAGCTGACAGTTCTATACAGCGTTCTTGAGCCCAGTGCCAAAGTCTCATCGCTTCCTGGCAGAAAGGGTATGAGTGAGTGCTCCCCTCATTGATGTAGTGGACTACACTGATGTTGTCTGTCTGCACTAGCAGAAGGCCCGGGGATAGCTGTGTGTGGAAGACCTGCAGGGCATAAAGGATTGCTCACATCTCCAGGACATTGATGTGTAGAGCAGACTCCATCCTGGACCACATCCCTTGTGTTTGGTTGGGCCCCAGATGAGCCCACCACCCCAAACCCAAGCATCTGTGGTGACGATTTGCAGAGCGGAGGGAATGAGGAAAGGAACCCCTCTTAGCAGATTGATGGGTTTCATTCACCAAAGCAGAACCTTTTTGACTGGAAAGAAGACCAGGACCTGCTGTTCCAGGTCGTCAGTACACTGATCCACTGGACCTTCAGTGTCCACTGGGGCACCCTCATGTGCAGTCTGGCTAGGGGTACTGTGACTACAGCAGCAGGCTGAAGAGACGGAAGAAGGTTCTGGCTGAGACATATCTGCTCTTTTACAGCAGGCGGGCTTGAGCCATTAAGCGGTCCACCCTGTCCTTGGGCAGGAAGGTCATACCATAAACTATATTCAGGACTGCCTCTATGTACTGGAGTCACTGATAGGGGGTCAGAACTGACTCGGGTAGATAGATTGTGATGCCCAGCTCCTGGAACAGGTGTGTGGTACATTCTAAAGTCTACACCAAGTGTTCCCTGGACTGTGCTTTGAGAAGTCAGTTGTCCAGGTAGGGAAAAACATAGCATCCTTCCCTCTTAAGGGCTGCTGCCACTACTGCCAAGCATTTCGTAAATACCAGAGAGGCAGAGGACAAGCCAAAAGGCAAGGCCCGGAACCGGAAGTGCACCTCCTGAAAGAGGAACCTGAAGTACTGACGGTGGAAGGCACATAACTTGATATGCAGATATGCTTCTTTCATATCGCGGGGGCAGATCCAATCTCCCTGATGTAGGGGGGCAGCAGTCCCTAAAGGGTGACCATCCAAAACTTTTTGTACTGAATGAAGAGGTTTAGATCTAGGACGAGCCCGAGATTTCCAGTGCATTTGGGGACCAGGAAGAAATGACAGTAGAACCCCCTGTCCTGTTGTGTCTCTGGGACAGGTTCTATGGCTCTTATGTGCTGCAAGGTGCGAATCTCCTCCCAGAGCACTGGAATATGGTCTGGAGGACAGGAGGACTGAACTGGAGGGTTTTCTGAAGGTCACTTCAGAAGTTCCAGAGTATGGCTGTTTTCTATGAGTTGCAAAACCCAGGCATCTCTGCTGATCTAATGCCACTTGTCCAGGTGCAGGGAGAAGCGATCCCTAGCTACCGCCCTGCCGGCTGGAGTGGGTGGGGGCCAGGCAAGGAGTCAGGCTAAGGTAGAACCTGTGGCTGGGGCTGCACCACCTCCTCTGGGAAATTTCCAGGTGATAGATGTGGGGGTAGGCCGGGCTGTGGCTGCTCTGCATTTACCCTGCAGTTTAGAGATGGGTTTAGGCCTATGGGCAGCGTGCTGAAAGGGCACGCACTGACCACTTCTAGGCTGGTTGGTGTGATACATGGAATGAACTGATCGCAAGGTTCGGCTGAAGGCCTGCAGGTTTGATAGTATGTCCTGCACATCTGCCCCAAACAGTCTGAATCCTCTAAAGGCGGCATTCAGGATGCATTGTTGGACATCCTGGGCAAAGCCAGACACCCTTAGCTAAGAACAATGCCACAGGCAAATGCCTGCGCAGCTGCCCTGAGTCCTGAGGGGGGTTTAGAGGGCACTGGATCCCGAAGTGCATGCCATGGCCCTGCAGGAAGAGGTGGGGGGGTATGCAAGCAGGCACAGTAGGTCCTTGTAGCATCGGCCCTTGTGGGGGAGCAAGCCTAGCTTGCATAAAATCCCACAAAGAAGACATCATGGTTTGAAAGTCTACTGTAACAGGTGTCAGGGCTCCATTGGTGCTGGCTGAGGAGGCACTGGGGCTGGTGCTGGAGGTGGGGTCCGGGAGGGTGACCTAGCAGGCCAAGGCCTGTAGGACGTCTCCTCTGCCAGGGCTGTCGTCAGACAGGAGGATGACGATTGAGAAACCACTCTGGGTGACGCAGGGGAGCACCAGGGCCCTAAGGCAGAGGGAGAGGCTGAGGAAACAGTAGAGGCAGGCGTTGAGGGAGCTGTAAGAGCCCCTGGAAGTGCTGACCCAGTGCCGGTCGATGTTGAGCTCGTGGAGTCACCTGACTGATGGCTCAAGAAAACAAGGGCCGAAACAGCAGGAGCTGAGATGTTGGTGGGCACTCATACCTGAGGAACCAACACCTGCCATGGTGAGACTGGCAGGGGGGAACTGCCAATGGTAGCTCTGTGGGGGAGAGGTGTGCGAGGCAGAGGATGCCGCTCCTCAGGAAGATGGCCCTGCCACAGCCGATGTAACAAGGTGAGACCAGAAGTGGGTCAGGGAGGACAGGAGCTTGGCGTGGTCCTTGTCCCTGTGTTTCTGCTTCCCACTGGATTTGTCCCGGGCCTTGGAGGAGGTTGGGCCCAAGGACAGGGCCGGTGAAGTGGAGGAACTCTGGACTTGTAGCTCCTTCTCCATACGGGTGACCTGCTGCTAGAGTTGGAAGGTTTCCAGGGTCTTCTGGTGGCACCACCTGAAAGCCTGGTTGAAGCCACAGCAGATCTCGCAAGCCTGGGTATTATGGTCTGGGCCTATGCAGCGGACACGGGAGATGTGATTATCCTTCTTGGGAATCTTCTCGTTGCATGAACACCTCTGGAAGAGCTTATTGGTGATGGAGCTCAGCACAAATGAAGAAAAAGAATCACTTTAAAGCAAAGCGGTAGAAAACTTGGTAAGAAAAACAGAAGAAATTTTGAAGAAATGGGTCAACTGAAGCTGGCTGGATCCAAGAGGTGCAACGTGTAACGGTTGACAGCAGGAAAAGAACTAAGGAAGGCATGGGGAACACCCCCTCATATAGGATAGGGCAACTTCAGTGGGTGACAGAGTGGGCAGCCCCCTGGAAGTCCGCTAGCTAGAAAAGTTTCTGTGTAGTTCTGGTGCCTATAGTTCCACAGGTGTGACCTGCTGCAAGAGATATCCTCAATGAAGATTAAGGATTATGTTTACAGTGAAAGTCACTTATAAGAACTCCTATTATAAGAACAATTCACTTATGAGAACAGGTTATCAAATCCCAAATCAATATTTATACCAGTGATTTCACCCAGGTATATGAACATTCTTTGATGAATATAAAACACTCCAGTTGTACAAATGATGTTGGGTATAGTTCACATAATCAATGTAAAATGATGTTGCAGCTGAATACTTTATAACGTTCTTTTAGCAGCTATGAGACTGGAATCAAGTTTACTACCACTACTCTCCTTTGGATTAAAAAAAATTAAAAAGTACTCATGCTGGTTTAAATGGATTACCAAGAAAAACTAGTTTGGGCCTATAATTAGACTGCATGTTAACCACTGATTGTACGTGGGCTTGTAGTATTCTATTTTTGTTTGGTTTATACATCCCCCCTCCCACCCGGTCAACAATAATGTCCTTCCTCAGTCTGGCAAACTCCCAGCCTCATCTGCCACTCATCTCTATCACTTACTTAGTCCCCAGGGAGTGCACTGGATACACTTCCTCTGATAAGTACATTTCCCTGTGTAAACTCTTTCTGGAGTACAGCCAGCCATGGTCTTCCTTGGGCAGTCAGGTATGAAGATCAGTGGTTGGGCCAGAAGTACAAGCACTATTCTTCCATGCACTGGGGTTTTCCTGCTTTGTTTTTTTCTACAGAGAAGTTGATGGCTAGAGCTCCTAGGTGTGGATGTGCATTTATGTGTGGACTATGTACTGCAGCCAGGCTGTGTCCCTTCCTCTTGTCATTCTCTGGCTGCACCACCTGTAGTTACCCAGGAGATGGTAGGTGGTGGTATGAAGAGTGTAACCCTGCCTCCTTGGAGAGAATCCACTGGGACGTTCCATCTTCTTCCTCCGAGCCAGCCAGCCCCCGCTGTCTCAGGCTCTTTTTCCAAAACCAGGTGGTTGGGCTCGTGAGCGGCAGTACTACTGTGGTGCCAATGGTCAGCATGTACCGTTTTCAATGAAGCACTCTTATGAGGAACAACTCAATAACTGGGCTTAGCAATAATATTATTATTATTGCAAACGCCATTTAAGGATTCTAACACTGAAGTTGCTATTACACTATCCTAAGATACTTTTGTTACATGGCAGAGTTTACAAATTAGACTGTAACTAATAATGAAGAAAGGGGATAAGTGGTGTGTGAGTATTCTGATTAGAAATATAAGAAAGAGTCTAAGAGATGAAGAATCTATTATAATACAGTTATATATGAATACTGAATATGGATTTTTATGTAACATAGAATTTGATGGCAGATAAGGACCTCTTGGCCGACGTAGTCTACCCATTTCCCTACCTAACGGATAAGCTGCAGATCCTAGTTAACCAACAGCTTACTTCCTCCTAACCCCCACTAGAATTGCCTTATGTCAGTCCTATGCATTCTTGAATTCTCCCACTGTTTTTGACTCTATGACCTCCTCAGGAAGGCCATTCCATGCATCTACAACCCTCTTTGTGAAGAAATACAACCTCACATTACCCCTGAGCCATCCCCCCTCTATCTCCAAATTGTGCCCCCTTGTTCTTGCACATCTCTTTTTCTGAAATATGCTACCCTCTTGGACTTTGTTAATTTCTTTGAGGTATTTGAAAGTTTCTATCATGTCCCCCTCTCCCTCCTTTCTCGAGGCTAAACATCTTAAGCTCCTTTAGTCTTTCTTCATGTGTCTTCTGGTGCAGACCCTGCACTATTTAGTTGCCCTCCTCTGGACAGCCTCCACCCTGTCTATGTCTTTGCGGAGATGGGGTCTCCAGAACTGTACACAGTACTCCAGATGTGGTCTTATCAACTATCTGTACAGAGGGCCAACAACTTCCTGTTTTCTACTGGTGATGCCTTTCCCTATGCATCCCAGTATCCCCCAGTCCTCCTTACTGCCTTCTCACATTGCTGGCCCATTAGATTGTTTGATACGACTACCCCCAGGTCCTTTTCCATTTCTGTTGATGTCAGTATCTCACCCCCCATTGTAAACTCTTCCCCTGGGTTTTTGTTTACCAGGTGCATTACTTTGCACTTCTTTGTGCTGAATCTAAGCTGCCATACATTTGACCATTTCTCTAACCTTGCCAAGTCCCTTTTCATCGTTTCCACCCCACCTTATGTGTGATCAACCCTATTGCAGATCTTTGTGTCATCTGCAAAGAGACATACTTTCCTTCCAGTTCCTCTGCAATGTCACTTATAAAGACATTAAAAAAGATCTTCCCCAGTAGTGAACCCTGAGTTACCCCAGCAGTAACCCCCCTTTCTTCACTGTGGACTCCATTTACTGTTACCCGCTGTGTCCTATTGTCCAGCCAGTGTTTCACCCAGGCTACCACCCTGGGACCCACTCCCAGGCTGGCTAATTTGTTTGTTAATCTTTTGTGTGGGACTGTGTCAAATGCCTTGCTAAAGTCTAGGTAGGCCATGTGCACAGCCCCTCCCTGGTCTACTACTTTGGTCACCCAGTCAAAGAAATTAATTAGATTTGTCTGACATGACCTTCCTGCTGTGAATACATGCTGCCTTGGGTCCTGTGCCCCACTGGCCTCTAGGTATTCAACAATTCTTTCCTTCAGAAGTAATTCCATCATTTTCCCTACCACTGAGGTCAAAGTAACAGGTCTGTAGTTTCTTGCCTCTGTCTTGCTCCCACTTTTGTGAAGGGAAATCACATCCACTTTCCTCCAGTCCTCAGGTACCACACCATCCTCCCATTAATTATTAAAACGGGTAGTCAGTGGTGTTACTAGTTGTTCCCTTAGTTCTTTTAGAATTCTGGGGGGAATCCCATCAGGCCCCATTGCTTTATCCACCTTCGGTTTTAAGAGTTCTTTCAGAACCCTTTCTTCTGTGAAAGAACTAATATCAATCCCCCTATCCAGAGTGCTTCTATTGACTGGATTAGGTATCTCTCCCTGCTTTTCCACTGTGAATACTGAGCAGAAATATTTGTTCAGTATCCCTGCTTTTCATGTATTTAAATGTAGATCCAGCCCTGAAGAAGCTCACGTAATAAAATACGGGCAGGGTCAGGAATCGTGAGTGTGAAATATATGGAATAATAAAGAAAACTGGAACGCTTACTTTTGAGTGAGGCTGGTATTTCATTGATTTTACTTATTTGGTAACATCCCATAAGAAAACCTTTACTTAGTATTAAGGGTACTCTTTTCAAATGACTCCACTGTAGTATTCCTCAATTCCAATCCTGCACTACCTACCATGCATGGGTAGCTAAAAACTATTTGCCTCAAAAATTAGCTATTTTTAGAAGGGACACACCAAGTTTACGGATTACAACTCTGCCAATCTAAGTAATATTTTTCCTAAAGGCGATGCCATATCAAACAATACTCCAAGGTAAATAGACATTTGGCAAACTCTGAGGTGCCATATCAGAGAGCCAGAACTCAAACAGTCCTCCAAGGTAATTATTACAAGAACATAGTCTAATACAGTGTCATCTATGCAGCTAATGTGTACTTCAACTTGCACTGTTAATCATCTCACTTGGTACCAAACAGCAATACTGGGCGGTTTCTAGTATGAAGGTGGTGCCTGCTAGGTAGCCACTATATTTCTGTGATAGACTAGGCCCAACACTAGCAAACCTGATTTCATGGATCATGGGCCTACTGCAGCACAGCATGGAATCAACAGGGCACATGTACTATAACGCTAACGTCTGACAACAGAAGTCCAAGGAGCACAGGACAGAATCAACAGTGCTCATGTACAACACTAACATCTGACAACAGATGTCCAAGGAGCACAGCACAGAATCAACAGGGCACATGTACTATAAAGCTAACATCTGACAGCAGACGTCCAAGGAGCACAGGACAGAAATCAACAGGGCACATGTACTATAAAGCTAATGTCTGACAGCAGAAGTCCAAGGAGCACAGGACAGAATCAACAGGGCACATGTACTATAACGCTAACATCTGACAGCAGAAGTCCAAGGAGCACAGCACAGAATCAACAGGGCTCACGTACTACAACGCTAACATCTGACAACAAAAGTCCAAGGAGCACAGGACAGAATCAACAGGGCACACGTACTACAATGCTAGCATCTGACAACAGAAGTCCAAGGAGCACAGCACAGAATCAACAGGGCTCATGTACTACAATGCTAATGTCTGATAACAGAAAGGGTCCAAGGACTGACACCTGTGGAGTGTTGCCACTGATCTGGGCAGGAGCTTGGAAACAACTGCCATTATTTGACTCGAGACCAGGGGCTGCATTTTCAAAAACCCAGATGTGACAGGTGCTATTTTGAAAATCCAGCAACATCCATTTAACTTTGGATCTGCCATTGGGATCTTGGGAACTTGGGATCTGCCGCATCTCTCATTGGGAAATTACATCATGCTAGACCATTAAAAATGATTTACTTGCTTTGATCACTACTGGTCTCCTGAATCCACTGATGAATGGGAGAGTTATTTGGGGGTCCTCTGTATCCACAATTGGGAAGATTATACCCAGATACATCAAGGCAATTGCAACACCTAAGAAAATACTGCCGGGCACAAGGTGAAGAAAAGGCTTGGACTATCCTCTCCCTAGTGTTTCTATAACCCAGAAACTACAATAAAGCAGCATGGTTACAACCATTCTAACACAGCCCATTTATTTAAGCAATAATGACCGAACAGCCGAGGGCAGCTAAGGGCAAACCCCACCAACAGTTGTTAATCCCAGGAAATGACTGGTTGTGAGGTCATTATTAGATTATAAGTCTAATCACGATAATGAGTCTTTTTTTTTTTTTTTTAGGTTTTGTATTTATCTTTTCTTTTTGTGGCAGTGTGCGCTTGAGACTTCAAGGCAGGAGACTGGTCTGCCTCATAACGCTTCTCAGCGATGGTGACATTCTGCTGGTCAGAGCGCTGGTGAGATCCTGCCCTCTCAGAGCGGTAGTGAGATACTGGGGATAAGCCGGTAGTGATGGAAGCTTCACTACTGTAATTACTGAGGTAAAGGCAGTACTGTTTACTTTTTCTTTTATTTATTAAAAACTTTGACAGTAAAGGTCTACGGCGGATTCAGTATTCCTGCAATTATGAACATATAATTAGAATGGTTACTTAACTGCACAAAGAGAACTGACATGCTCAGGTCATAAATTATTCAACATGTTACAATCTCCAGTTTTTTTCCGTTGCAGTTCCGTGAAGATTTTCTGTTGTGCCGATCGCTACTATACCGACTTTTCATTACAACAAAAGAAGTGCGCACTTCCTAAACTTACCCTAACAGATTTTAAAGTGATGAATTACTACTATATTTTAATGTTGGATATTTTTATACAGTGTTTAAGTGCCTTATAGTCACAGGTATTTTTAACTTTGTAAGTAAATATGCACTGCTATAACACAAGCACTGTTTGCACTTTAATAGGACTCTAGATATCTGAACTTTACGATGTGGCCAATACCAGAATTTGTGAGTGATTATCAAAGTACGCTAATTAAGAAGAAATTTTGTACTGGTCACTGACTGACACATGATGGCGTGAGGAGTGTCTTAAATGTAGGTGGTATTATCTGCTCTGTAGCTTTTGATAAAGGACACTTGTCCGAAACATGTCAGGCAAGAGTTTGTCTGTGTCTGTTTAATAAATGCTAATTTAACTGAACTTCAGTGTCAGTAGCGTCCCTCTAAAGAGGTTGGAGAGTGCTCAGAACATTTTGTACAGATACTACGGCGCCTTCTTTACTGATAGCGTACTCCGACAGCAGTGCCTAAAACAGTTCTTGTTTTGCCACCGCTGTCAGCATACAGCGCACCACCCGCTGAATGAGGCTGCCGTGCCAGGCATTTCTAAGAGAGTTCAGACCAGCACGGCAGCCAATCAGTGAAGAAGTTTAGCTCATGAATAATTAATTAGACTTATAATATAAGACTGTATTGCTGGCCAAAATAAAGGTCTTGGTCAAGATTACAATGCAATACCCATGACATCACGTCTCTCAACAGAGCTATTCAGGTAAAGATGCAGTTTATCCAGCAGGAGCCCAATTCAACCTTAAAGTAAAGGTGTAAAATTCAGACTTATGGATGCCTATACCCATTACCTGCAGCTTGTCTCGTGGTGGTAGTACAGATTTTAATGCAGTCCTTTCAGTGAGGGAGTGATCGTATCTCTGGCTGCATCAGCTGGCAGCCGATTTCTTCGGGGCCATCCTTAACACACCGCCAGCAGCTTCGACGCCGCAGACGCCCCGCCAGGAGAGTGAGCGGTGACTATCGTTACTATAAGATTAAAATTACTTGCTTGTTCAGTCATCATTCATTAAATGAAAGCCACTGCTCAACCAATAGGGGCCCTACATTGAGCGGTGGCTTTATTTTTGTTTGAAAGGTAGCTTCGATTAGGCACAGTAAAGGTTTTAAAGTAGTCTACATAGTAGGCAATGAGGCGCGCCCCCGCGCTCTCCCTGGCAGGATGTCACAAAACGTCTGAGCATGGAGCCGTGGTAGGCGGACCAGGAACTTGGAAAGTATCAGCTGCCAGGCAGTGCAGCCAGGGTTACGATCATGTTCCTCACTAAAAGGACTGCATTAAATTTTAATAT
Organism: Neoceratodus forsteri; assembly: GCA_016271365.2. Classification (NCBI taxonomy): domain Eukaryota; kingdom Metazoa; phylum Chordata; order Ceratodontiformes; family Ceratodontidae; genus Neoceratodus; species Neoceratodus forsteri. The sequence continues at coordinate 687,562,463 of CM057459.1, read as the reverse complement.
TTTACCACCCACGGACTATCGCTGTGTCAGGGTAATGGGCTATGAAGCCCATAAGGTAATCTTACAACTTTACTTTAAGGGGGGGGAGTTAAAAATGAAGTTTGGAACATCCCCCCCCCCCATACAGTATGTGGTGGATGAGCAGTATGTGGTGGATGAGCAGTATAGTCTACCAAGAAATGTGATCACTGCTTGGACTACAGCTAGGTTCAAAACACAATGGGACACCTTTAAGGGGCTGTTAGGAAGTAATACATAATAGAGCTTCTGTGCAGGCTTTTATGGACTTACGGTCTTTTTCTGTCCTTCTCCATTCATGTTTCTATCCACTACCATGAGAACACAGTTCCTGAACATGAAACCTAAAATCGATCTGTAAATTCCCATGTCATTAACTAGTGACTCTTGGACATATCTTACAAATTGAGACTGTGGCAAAATAAAGGTTTAACAAACACAGGAGGCAGGAAAAAACAAAAGTTGCAGCTATTTTTTATAAAAAGGCTCCAGTCCATCACTGCCAACATATTCTTTGATATCCGTAAGATAATCACAGGCCTCTCTTGCATTGCTCTGTATAGTGCAGAATAGTAGGTCCATCAATCACGCATCGACCCTCCCTGCAGGTAAAATGTGAGTTGAGGACTCTGGAGAAGCATGTACTGCACACACTGTATTCAATGTGACAAGTTGTTAAAACATTCACTGAAAATTTTAGCACTATGGGCTGGCTGGTTTCATCCCACACTTTCATGCATGATTAGTATCTTAAACCCCTCTATAAAGCAAGGAATTAATTACTGAGTGCATACTGCTTGTAAGTGCTGCTAAATGTGGCAGCCAGTCACCATATACAGGAACACTGAGATTTTATGTTATTTAACCTTTATTTTACCAGGCAGTTCCACTTGAAGTGAATACCTCAGCTTCAAGGGAGGACTGGCCAAGACAGCAGAAATTAAGCAAATATTTGTTTGGTAGTTAAAACAGTACTCACAAAATGGTACACAGGACAGTGACTGATCAAGGTGATTGAAAGTCTGGAAAACATAGGCTATAAGAACCATCTGACAGAACTAGGGCTGATTTCTATGGGGAAAAGAAGAATCAGAGAGACATGACTATGGCTTAAATATCTGAAAGAGAAAGCAGCACTGTTAGAGCAAATGCAGTGCTTCAGGATGCATAAGGATGAAAGCACATGAGGACAGGGAAAACAATGCAACTGAGAGGAGGAACTTTCAAGGGAAAGGAACAGAAGAACAACTCCACAGAACAACTGGTGGACACTTGAAATAGAGTTCCAAAGCTGGTGGTACAACTTACTGTGTGAAAAGAAAAAATTACTCACCATAGTAACGTTGTTTCTTCTAATGGAGTCTTGCTGTATTCAGACACAATGCAGTTAACCCCAGCACTTGAACTGCCCTGGAGAGGAAGAGTTAACTCTATGCAGAAGCATAGACTGTTGAGCTCTGAGCTCGGTTTTCAAACCTCTGTCTGTGGTACTTCCCAGTGTAATCATGAGATTCTTACGAGCACACTAACTAACATACTATAATATGGAAATTGTTCAACATATAGCCTAAGGGCAAAAGATTCTTGTTGGGCCCAAAAGTCTCAAGTCGAGAACCCAAGAAGGAAAGGTAGTGACAATATTTAAGTATAAAACACCAGAAAAAATAACAACATCTACCGCACCCAAGCGGGAGGGCAAAAGGTACACCCCTGAGGTGCAACACTGTACCTGCCAGCCCACTTCCCAAAAAACAGGTTCTGAGAGGGGAGGCAGGGGGAGGTGTGAATACAGCAAGACTCCATTAGAAGAAACAACATTACTAAGGTGAATAATTTTTTCTTCAAACAACATGAAGTCTTGCTGTATTCAGACTAAATGCAGGCTACCAAGCAGTTCCCTATGGAGGAGGGAATGCAGAACCTACTTTGGGAAGAGGCTCTGCAGTACTGCTGTGCCAAACCTAGCATCACTCCTAGCCTGGATGTCCAGGGAGTAATGCTTGGTAAAAGTATGTACTGTTTTCCAGGTGGCTGCTTTACAGATCTCTAACAAAGGTACATCTCTGGCTGCAGCTAGAGAAGCAGCTGTACCCCTAGTCGAATGAGCCCTCAGGCCTGAAGAGGGCGTTCTACCCAACTTGTCATAACAGAACTGTATACAAGAAACAATCCACTTGCCAATAGATCTTTTAGTGGCAGGCTTACCTTTCCCCACTTCACCATAAGTGAGAAACAATTGAAGCCAGTCATTTCTATGTGCCTTAGTATGCTCAATGTAGTAGCTAAGGGCCCTCTTAACATCCAGACTGTGTAACCTTCCTTCACTTGAAGAAGATATGATGATGAAAACACAGGAAATATATAGACTGGTTTAGATGAAAATCAGATACCACTCTGGGCAAGAACCTCCTATTGATTCTTAGGACCGCTTTGTCCCTATGGAAGGAGATGAAGTCAGGTTCAAATGACAGAGCCTGTAACTCAATAATCCGCCTGGCAGAAGTAATATCTACGAGGAACAAATTTTTCCAGGTCAAGTACTTCACTTCGGTCAAGCCAGAGGTTCAAAGGGTGGCTGCATAAGCTGAGCTCGCAGACATTAAGATCCCTCATGGAGTAGGCTCCCAAAGGGAGGGTTAATGTGAACCAGGCCCTTGAAGAACTTTCTGAAAGAGGATGAGATGCCAGGAAGAGCCCTTCCTGCTGAAAGGAATGCTGAGACAGCTGCTAGATGAACCTTCAGAGTGGCAGGCCTAAGGCCTAGACCATTCAGATGAACTAGATAGTCTAAGGTTGTGGAAATGCTCTGCGAATCAGGCAGGATGCCTTTCTGAGAGCACCAAATACTGAACCTTTTCCATTTTGAGTTGTAAGTTTTTCTAGTGGAAGGCTTCCTGAGACCTTCAGAATATCCAGAACTCCAAGAGAGATGTAGTGCTGCATATTCTAACTCTTCAAGAGCCAGGCCTTGAGACTGGAGATTGGGGTACCAGATCTGCCCCAGGGAGGAAGACAGGAGATTGTATGTCCTGGGCAGCGACAGGGACGGACACTGACAAGGACAGCAGCAGAGATATCAAGGCTGTCTGGCCCAATATGGAGCCACCAGTATCACTGTGCAGGGTTGAGTCCTGATCTTGATCAGAACTCTGAACAGCAGAGGGAAGGCATAGAGAAACGTGCCCTTCCTGTCCAAAATGAGAGCCATCCTGGGGAACCGTACCCAAGACTGGAGGTCTGCAAAAAAACAGAGGAAGCTGATGATTGTCCAGTGCTGCAAAGAGATCCATCTCTGGAGTGCCCCACCTGGAGAAGATGACCTTCAGGATGTGAGGATCCAGGGACCATTCGTGATGTCCCTGTGAAATTCTGCTCAGAGCATCTGCTAGTACGTTGTCCTTCCCTAGAAGGAGACCTGCTACCAGAGAAGTCTGAAGAGAATAGGCCAGAGACCACAGCTTCATGGCCTCTGTGCACCAGGCCGAGGACCGAGTGCCTCCCTGTTTGTTGATGTACTACATTGTGGTGGTGTTGTCTGTTCTGACTTGGACCATCTTGCCCTTGTCTGAATCCGAGAAGCTCTGTAGGGCTAGGAAAACTGCCCTGAGTTCCAGGAGATTGATATGAAGGAGATACTCTTGTGGAGACCAGACCCTTGAGCTGTCAGGGGCTCCCAGGTGGCTCCCACCCTAGGGAGAGAAGCATCCATAGTTAGAACTACTGATGGGACTTGAGGGAGAAATGGAACCCCTGTCTGAGGTTGTCCTGGTCCAGCCACCACTGGAGGGCCTGGACCAGAGTCTGAGTCACTGGAATCAGTTTGGTAAGTGAATCCTTCTTTGAGACCAAAAATACCTTAGATGAAACTGAATATCCCTCATCTGGAACCTTGCTCCCGCACCACTGCCATGTGGCCCAGGAGCTGGAGGAACTGTCTTGCTGGCGGAGACCTGAGGTCGAAGGAGGAAGCGAGATCCACCAGGGCCTTCACCCGTGCCAGGGGAAGGAAGGCTTTTGCTTGTACAGTGTCCAACTCTATGTCTATAAAGGTGAGAAGTTGAACTGGTTCGAGTACATACTTTGGAAGATTGAGAAGAAACCCCAGGGAGCTGAGCAGGTCATGGGTAGTTTGAAGAGCTGACTTGACCTGTAAATGTGACTGACCCACTAAGAGCTAGTCGTCCAGATAAGGGAAGATGGTGATACCCTGTCTTCTGAGGTAAGCCACCACTACTGCAAGGCACTTAGTGAACACCCTTGGAGCCGATGTTAGACCGAATGGCATAGCTCTAAATTGGTAAGCCTGAAGGCAACTCGAACCTGAGGTTTTTTTTGTGGGAGCACCCGATAGGAATATGGAAGTAGGCATCCTTGAGGTCCAGAGATGCTAGCCAATCCCCTGGCCTTAGAGAGGGAAGGGTTACTCTCAGAATTACCATTTTGAATTTGGGCTTTGAAATGTGTTTATTCAAATACCTTGGGTCTAGGATGGGTCGCCACTCTCCTGTTTTCTTTGGGGGTAAGGAAGTACCTGGAGTACAGTCCTTTTCCCTTGTGCTGAGTAGGGACCTTCTCTATAGCTCTGAGAGCTAGAACAGAGGAAACCACTGCTTCTAGGGCAATGGTTTCTGAGAGTGATGCAGGTGGAAAAGTCTTGGCCCTCTTTTTGGAAATTTTTGAAGCTGAGGGCGGTCCTGGCTTACTACTTCCAGGACCCACTTGTCTGAGGTCACAGACTTCCAGGCCTGGAAGTAGTAAGCCAGGCTGCCTCCTACAAATGGGGAGTCGACCCGGCTGACACATCGAGGAGTCGACCCGGCTGACACATCAGTGTGTCTGCTTGGCAGGAGCTTAGACTGAGAGGAGGAGCAGCTCTGCTCATCCCCTCCTGCCCTCCCTCTGAAGAACCCCTCTGTGGGAAGGGAGAGAGGCCTGGCTTGTAAAAGGCCTTTGAAAGGGCCTGCCCCTGCCCTAGACTGCTGCTTGTGCGGAGTGGCTTGCCTTTCTTTGGCCTGTGTACTCCTGTACGTGGTCCTGTATTCATTCACTGTCTTCATGTAAGCCTCTGTCTGCTCCCCAAACAGAGAGTTACCTACTACAGGAAAATCCATAGCCTTAGTCTGGGTATCCTGTGAAAGGCTAGTACATCTGAGCCAAGCATGTCTTCTGAGAGACACAGATGTAGCCATGACTCTAGATGCCACATCACTGGAGTCCACAGCAGCATGAAATTGCATTTTGGATGCCTCAATTCCATCAGCAGCCACCTCCTCCAGCTCCTTGGCTAGCTGAGGAGAGGCCTGTTTAGCCAGTTCCAGAACCGTATCCCAACTGGATTTCTGGTACCTGGCTGTGTAGGCCATATAAGTAGCCTGCCTGAGTCCCAAAGAGGATGCCAAATACTGTTTTTTGGCCATGGCATCCACTTTCCTGGAGTCCTTATCTGGGGATGTAAAGCCAAAGGAATGTTAGCCCTGTCACATGCTGCAGCCTGCACTACCCCAATTTGGCTGCAATGACTATAAAGGAACTCCGCAGCTCAGTCTGATAACAAATACCTCCTGTCCATTCTCTTATCCACAGGAGGTACTGAATTAGGGGTTTGTAAAATTTTGTTTGTCTGTTTCCCCAAGGATTTATGAAGAGGGATAGACAGCCTTTTGGACTCTGGGACGTCCATCATTTCCACAAAATCAGGCTCTTCATCCTCCTCTGCAGCTTCAACCAAGGAAGCTGCAGGATTTCTGCCATCTTTTGTAGAACAAAATGTGAAGGGACTCAAAGAGCCTGGGAGGAGAGACACCTGAGGGCCTGTCTGGGGAGATGTCCGTTCAATGGGCACATCCAGACCCCTGGTCGCCGCCATCATCATCATCACGGGATAGTCTTAGTTTCCCTCCCACTCCTCATAATAAGCATCTAGATCATTATCTGGAGGAGACAGATCCAACCGAACCGACCGCCTAACCGGTGGTACCTGTTCGGACGGAACCAGTCTAAGCAACTGAACAATGCTAATCGCTTTGGCTATTTCGCCTTGCGTTGGAGAGTGATACCGATTCGAACTGGCAGACTTCACGCTTTTTGATGGAACCGAACCCTCGGGTCGACTCTCCTTTTGCCCGAGGAGGTATCGCCTAGGTCAGTAGGCACCTCCTCAGGTTTGGCCGCAACCGAACTGGGCTGGCCATCTGAATCTACGGACTTCTCGGCCTCCCTTTCTTTCAGCCTACTCAGTCTTTCATCTAGAGTGGATTTAGGAAAGTTTTTACAGATTTGGCAGTCTGACTTGAGGTGGTCAAAACCCAGACAATAAACACAGATGAGGTGGGGTCAGCCTTAGCAAAGGCCTCCCCACATTCCGTACAGTGTTGAAACCCAGTGGGACCAGTTTTCTTCTTGGGTTTCTCAGACATGGCCACCTAACAAATTACCCTACTGCACTTTCAAGCCAGATAATACAATAACTGATAAGTTAGAAACCGTGCATGGGTTTCTTTAAAAGAACCGCAAAAGGTCCGGTTCTTTTGAAACAGACTGGTACCAGACACCACTCTAATCCCAGAATTAAAACTGAACAGAATGTAACAGGGTCGGTTCCAAACCGGACCGACCGGAAAGAAACCGAGGAAAAGAACAATTTCCAACTTTTTCACAGAAAGAAAACACAGTCACTACCTATCTACACATTACCTGTACCGTAGACAGAGGCTGGAAATCCGAAAATAACAAAAAAATATACGGTTTAAACCAAACGCTTTTACTTTTACCGAACCGAGCAGAGGAAATCTCCGGAGCGACTTCACTGTTAGGCGGAGTAAAGAATCTGATGATTACACTGGGAAGTACCACAGATAGAGGTTTGAAAACCGAGCTCGAGCTCAACGGTCTATGCTTCTGCATACAGTTAACTCTTTCCTCTCTGGGTAGTTCAGTGCTGGAGCTAACTGCATTATGTCTGAATACAGCAAGACTTCATATTGTTTGAAAGAGGTGAGAGAGTATTTCTTCCACAGAACTGAGAGGAGGAATTCTATGGACTGGCAGTTTCATTTACTCCATAAAGCTGTATGTAAATATCACACATGCATGCATCACTCAGTAGTATCTCCACATACTGTCCATGATGAGAGTCACTGTGTCAGGGGTCACACAGCACTCACAGCAACAGAACTAATAAGTGAGAACTAACAGGCAAGATGCACTCCGATATGGTTAGGATGACTGATTTTAATGGCACTTTTGAGCCTCGCTTGTCTTTGCTTCCACAACAGGCAAGGACTTCCAGCAGAAGGAGGGGTTGTATTCCATGTCGCCACTGTGACATCCGCCACAGCAACAAAATCCCGCCGACATCCCTAACACTGACACGTCCCCACAACACCGATGGCTTCACTTCATCACCATTCCTACTATCTCTAAAACATTTACTAAAGTCATCCTCCCCCCTTCTTGCTCTTGTCGCTCCCTCCCAACCCCTCTCCCCCTACTGTCCTACCCTCCTCTCTCTCCACTGCTGTCCCACCCTTACACCTAACTTGCTCCCTTACACCTCTCCCCTTACTCTCATCAGAGGGCTTTGCCTCACCACCTTAACCTTCCCTGATCCCCCCCACAACTTTGTGCAAATCTTTGTCATTATTTATAGGAATTGTTACCTTTATACCCCTGGTATCTAGTTACTTATTTGTTTCTCTTTTATGCCTACACTGTATTTGCATTTTAAAACTGCTGAAGTTGATTCATTTCATTGTAACTGCCATGGTTTTGTTCCACTTTTACCTTCCCTGGGTCCCACTCTGGAAATGAGCCTCGCTTAGTGTGCCTTTCCCAGTCACCAAACTTTTAACCATACATACATACATAAATATGCAGGACATAGCCCTTATCTCACGTTTTCTTTGCTGTCTGTAGTCCCACAGGCAGCTCAAGCCACAACACTCCGCCTAACAGACAGTTCAGCCTCCTTCTTAGACAGACTCTTATTTACAGAGCTTCCCTCTCCAATGTAGCCGGATACAAAACAACTGAGCTCACTCTTTCTAAGAGCTCATCACATGGCCCAAGATATTCCTCCCTCAGGTCACATGGTTTTCCCACACAAGTAATTATGAATAAAATAACTAGAAACATTTTGCACAGAACAAATAATTGTTTCTGTATTCCTGAGCAGGCACCAGTGGAGTACCACAAGGATCTGTCCTAGACCCAATCTCTCCAATATGTTTATCAGGGCTATAGGAAAGGGGAATCCAGGGCAGATTCTATTCGTGAGGTGACTCTAAACTATGGTAGAGGTGACAATGTGGAGGGATGAAGGAATTGCAGAGACCTGCAAAGCTAGAAAACTGGTCCCAAGTCTGGCAACTGAAATGTAGTGCCAAAAGTGCAAAGTGATGCACTTAGGAACAAAACCACAAAACAGGGTACTGCATGGGAGGGGTTCAGCAGGACACGCCCGAGGAAAGGGGCCAGAGAGTCATCAGTGACTTTAAACCAGCCAGCGAACATGGCTTTCAGCAAGGCTAACAGGATGCTAGAGCGCACAGGAGAGGGATTAGACAGTAGGAAACAGGAGGGACTGTTACCTCTGTATAGGTCACTGGTAAGGCCACATCTGGAGTACTATGCCCAGTTCCAGAGTCGCCACCTAAAACAGGATAGGGAATGGGCTACACACAGTACAATGCAGGGTGACCAAGATGATTCGGGCCAGTAAGGCAGATCCTATGAGGATCGGCTACAAGTGCGAACCAATACTCACTCAGAACGAGACGGGAGGGGGGAATATGACTGAGACCTACAAGTTCCTGAAAGGAACAAGGTGAACTATGAAACGCTATTTAGCAGGGCAGAGAAGCTAGAACACAGGGTCATGAGTGGAGGTTAATGGGGGAGGGAGATTTAAAAAAGATGTGAGGAACTAGTATTTTACAGAAAGAGTGGTTGAGCCACAGAATGGTCTGCCAGCAGAAATGATGGGTGCCTGAACCATAAGCGGCTTCAAATACAGCTGGGATGGAGCTATGGTATTAAGTATGGTATGGTATGGAGCAGGATGAGGAAGGTGGAAACATGGACAACAAAAGGGGAATAGGGTAAGCATGGATCCCACACAAAATAGGCCCCCGGGTATGACTGGGTAATATAGGCAGAGAAGAGGGACAGTTGTTTTTTTACTGACATCATCATCATCATCATCTAGGTTTCTATTCTTTTCTTAACTCTATTTTCCCCCAGGCCACTGCTTAGGACCTCCTTCCACCTTATATTGTATAAACACTAAGTGCAGATCAGACTTCACCTAACATTACAAATGTTAGGAAATATATCTTCTTTTAGAAAGGAACTCCTCCCTTGTGCATCACCCCAAAGGAACAGGAGAAGGTTCTGAACAGGATAGGCCTGCGCTTAAGAAACCAACATGACTGTAGGTCTGTCAACACAGCAGTAGTGCTACTGCTTGCTATGCCAGCGACCCAGGTTTGGGAAAGCCTGGATCATTGGAGGTTGGCCGAAGGGGGGCGGGGAGAGATCATGTGTCCCACAGGACACTCTCCTTCTCCTGGGGGGAAGGGTGCTAAGTCCCACTGCAGCACTGTCACCTACAGATGTGTGAGTGGTAAGGCGACAGGACATGGGGAGGGAGGGTGCGGTGCATATCATGAGGAGCATGCCAATGCATGCTCACGCCAGGGACGATTTACAATGCCGCATCCCTATTGGGAAGGGTACAGCGTAGCACAAGTGGGGAAACCGAAGAATGAAATACACAGGTTGGCAAGATGACTGACGGCCTCTTAAGGCCTTGCACTGGACTTACGCTCCTCCCAAATCTGGATCCGTATTTGGCGGCTTGAGGAACTCCCTGCCACAGAGGGAAAGCCTTGGGAACTCAGGGAGAGGTAAGTCCTGAGAGAAGCCAGGTGATGACGCTGGGATGGAAGGCCAACGGGGGGAGGGGGGGGGGACAGGAGGATGAAATGCGAATTGACAAAAACAAAACAACATGACTAGTTGACTGTGTGTCCCAATTAAACACCATAAGCACAGAAGGATACTGCTGGAAGGATAAAAACCGAACACTGTGGAATTACAAACTGATAATTGTGAGCCTCTTATTTTCAGATAAGTCTGTGTTGTGCTGCAGTGGTCCTATTTTCAGACAGTAAATGCTTTTGCTTAGATAAGTCCACACCACACACTAGTTTCACTAAGTAACTTCTCTTTCCTGTATTTTCTTTCTTCCATATGGGACCTGTTCTTTAATTCAGTATGGCCAACATCTCCTCTTCTTGTGGGGTGGGGTGGGGGATACACAGTAAAACAATTCTTGAATTTGTCTTCTTGCTCAGCCCAAGCAGAATTACTGACTGAGAGGGGGAATGGGACATGGACACTATCCCTGGCATCCACACAACACCTCTCCCTCAGGTTTTATTCTGTCTGCAGGCAAACTGACGACAGGCAGACAGGATACCTCTCGGGTCTCAGGGCAGTAGCACCAAGTCCCCCCGATCAAGGCTGTGTAGGGTGAATGCGCATGGGGAGTTCTGTCCCCTGTAGTAATAAAAAATAAACCTAATTCCATGGGCATATCACAACCGAACATTCTACATATGCCAACAAATATGAAAGAGAGGTATGGGAAAAGCCTTTCTGAACTAGGAAATAAACTGGGCAAAAAGAACATTGCTTTGACTTCATGGCTTGTATCTAGCCAACTTCACCAGAGCCCTGCAGTTACTTTGTCGAGACAACATTTTCCTAGATGGTTTCAAAATGGTCCCACACTTGCCTGCAAATTTCAAGGAACAGAGCATAATTTCCTGTATGCAAAATTTAGGGCCTGCTTTTGTCTACATTAGACTATGAAGGCCTATGCAAAGAACATTTTGCTGCATATGGATTCTTGACTGGGTTAATATTAGATCACTGTATAGTGTACGGTGGGCAGCTGTTCCGCGAAATCCATGCCTGGAACAGCGTTGTTGTGCTGCACTTCGGTATGTCACGATCTTCTTGTGTTGCACCGAGCACGTCACCGTGTAAGCACAAGATCAAACGATTCGCGGCAGCGCAATTGAGTGGCTAACGGCGACGCGGAAGTAAGTGCGCGCCGGTACAGATGCCGAAGTAAGCTGTGTTTTTTCTTCTACTCTTGTTTGGGGGATCACAGAGTGCTGATTATAGTTGCCCATACTCTATAAAGATTGTGAGCGAGCAATCATACACACAAACAAGGCAGTTGAAAGATCGAGGGTTTCATTAATAGCGGACCTCTCGAGAAACTGCGCTGTCGAGGTCTCTGGTTACCAAGGAAACCTCTCGATCTCAACTGCCTTGTTGTGTATGCTTGCTCATACACAATCCTCTATACTATTTCTCTTATGCTTGATGAATCCATGGGTAACAATTAACAAGGACACTGTACAACATTTCTGGACCATTCTACTGCATACAGGAATTAGGGCAAGCTACAGAATCAGGGCTAAAACTTCATCAGTTGAGTTAGAGACGATTTGGAGAGGAAGCTATCCACGGAAGTACTTGTCAATGTCTGTGCAAACTGCACCCAGCATGACAGACTACACCAAGTGAGACAGAAGTTTTAGCTCTGCAGAGCAATCTGTGAGGTACACTGCATTTGTATACTTTGCTACTGGAGACTTGCACATTTACATAGAGTGATAAATACATTGTTGATGTTGAAAACAACTGATAAGTTGCACCTTTTTCAGTGTTCTGATTTGTGTGGTGTTATAATTACTGCAATTAACATACACTTTATTCAAACAGCACTGTGGGATGAATTTAAGCAAAATTTAGCATCATGGGTGGGCGAAGTGGCTGGAATTTCCGAAGTGCAAATTTGTGTAATTTGCAAAATTCTGCCCAGTGAAGACACTTTTTTTTTTTTTGGGGGGTTTAGAATTGACCAAAATTCAATCACAAAGTGGCTACTTCGCCAAAAACAGCCATTCCACGGTAAAAACGCTTGTCAAATTATTGACGCTGAAGTTCTTAAGGTCAGTGGAAACTTCATGAAGCAAATTTGCCGATTCGCAGTCCCTTCGATAAATTCAACATCTGCAATTACAAGGACATCTGCTATGCATACACTACACGGATCTCTGTGAACAGATCTATCGTGGCAGGTGGACATTTGGCTCCTGATCCTGAAAAAGTTGCAGGTCAGACGGCTCCAGTGCAGGTTTTCTCTGTGCTACAGTCTGCTGTTGTGAGCGTATGACATTAATGAAATGGAGCAGATATCAGAATAATCTAGTGCTGGTTTTACCTAGATATTACTTATAGAACAGTTAACAAGGTGTTAAGAACAGGTTGTTTAGGACATGGAGGGCCTTCTGAGATATCATGGAACCATGAGAAAGCTCCAGTTGTACAATGGTGTCATAAAAGCACTGAGGTGTGCAGACCAACCTTTTCTTAGAATCATGGTGTTATTTATTTTATATAGATAAAAGATTAAACCCATTTTCTACAAATGGAAAGTCACTGAACCGTGATGTGCTTCATTTCACATAGTGACAGTCCAGAGTTGAGGCACTGTGTGAGAAAGAAACTACTCAGAAATGGGAAACTACCGAAATTTACCACGTCACTACAATCTGTAACCAAAATATAACCTCAGACCACCATTAATACCCTAAACAATACATGGCATAGTAAATGGTTTACCCTACTATCCCAACACTCTGGAGGTATAAACTGCTTTTAGTCTGAAATATTAGTGAGAAAACCAAGCTATTCCATCAGATACTAAATCCTCCTGGGCATTCTCTAGAGACAAAGGGCTGTATTTCTGAAGCTCAGTGATGCCAGTGATTTTGATAATAAAGGCACCCATATGTTGCCATGCAACTGTCTTGTGGGCTGAACCGTATTTTCGCGCTGCCAGGATGCATGCCTTTGATGTATTTAACCCCACAGTCCAACACTGCCCCCAACACCGAGCCTCCATCCGACTGCCTGAATGGTGAACTGACAAGGGTACTCCCAGTATGACTCTACTGATTTGTGGCCTGAGAGTAACTGGTGCATAAAGTATAGTCTCGGACACCTGCACTGGTAGAGTGGGGAGATCAGGTGCCCCTGGGCAAGGCTAACTGTCATGGGAATAGCTTCATCCACGTGATGCCTCCTAATATTATGTTTACTCCTGCAGTCTTTGAACCAAGAGGTGCAGCAGCAGAATAGGAGCCTCAGCAGAGTTTACTGTTTGGTGACATGGCCAGTTTGTGTACACTGATCTCCCAGTTGCCTCCTCCGTGAAGCCACCCAGCTTCCGTAGCACAAGGGTAGTTTCAGCCATGCCAATGGAAGCGACAGGAGGACACAGAGAGACAGCTGTCCTTCTGGCTCATCCTCAACTGTAATCGGCAGCCTTTCCGATCAGTGTTCATATCCTGCAGTGTTCCTCATCTCCTTCTCAGCATTGAGAGGTGGCAGCAGAGGTTTGCAGCTTCTGTACTGGCTCCAGACTTGTGTGTGAGTACTGTATCTGTCCTGAAAGTTCCAATGCAACAGTCAAGTACAGTACATACGGTACAGTAATTAAAGTGAGCTGCAGCACTGAGGAACATGAATTGGGCAGCACATTCCTCGCCCTCTGTACAGTACCAAACCTATATACCATGTTGTGTCCTCATAGGCAAGTGATGATAAATCAAGCACTACCAACGAAACACATGGCCATACCTTTGTAAGTGCTGGACCACCTTAGGTAGTCTAGTATTTAGGCCTAATGAGTTGTTATTTTGGCTATGACTGTTAATCATCGCCAGAGTCTGCCAGAAACCAGGGGCTGTAGTTATAAACAGACCACAGCTCTGAAAGTCACCTGCAGTGCCATCAAGGCATTTGGGCTGCCACAGTAATAGAGCCGATCACACATGTGCCACCTGCAGCATACCCACTGAAAATCCCAACCCAATCCTTTTCACATTTTCTATACCAGTATGCCTATATCAGATAGTTTTTAATACACGAAGGGCTTTCCTTTATAGTGTAACTTTGGTGTCGCTGGTAGTAGAAAGTAGTGGGTTATCTGGCCTGTAGGCACAACAATAGAGATACTGCTCACAATGCCAGTGACCCAGGTTCAGAAGTGAGCCTGGGTTGTCGGGCCTGGCCAGAGGGAGGAGGACCGGGTGTCCCATGGGGCGCTCCCCTCCTCCGGGGTTGCAGGGCTGCCAGCTTGGCTGCTAGACTACCATCTGGGTGACCACAGGTGGCAGTGCAGTCTGAGCTACTGCAAAGGTGGGAGGACACCAGCTGGGGCTGTACAGCACACGGTATGCATGCTGGGGCACTTGTACACTCTTGTCAACAGGCATTCTGAGGCAAGTGGAAGAACAGCGAAAACACAACATGGCAGGATGACAGCTGACCTCTCACAGGCCTTACACCAGTGACCCAGGCGCTGCACATCTGGATCCTTTATGGGTGGGCTGAATCAGCTTCCCACCATGGGATGGGGGGTAAGCTGAAGGGTCGATAAGTCCAGTAGGAGGAGGGGATGGGGCTGAGTGGAGCCAGTGTGAATGGGGCCAGCTGGGAAGAGGAGTATAAAGAGGACAGATGCAAAACTAGAAACTGTAAATAATTTCTGCTACTTAGGGCTTATATTTACAAATAATTTGTCATGAAGTGCACACAAAAAGGAAGTAGAAATAAGAGTAAAACTGCTCAAGCAATTATGAGCTTTGCTTACAGATATGGGGACACTCTATAAAGGGGTGTATTAAATTAATTAATGCTAAAATCAAGAATCAGATATTGTATGGAGTGGAAATATTGGGATTAGAATCCAAGGGATCAATGGAAAAACAATAAACATGTTCCACAAAAACGTTAGGTCTGCCACAAGGAGCTCTATCGGCCCTAGTAAGAACTGAATTAGGGCAACTCCCTGAATTCTCGATTCAGGAAAGAATGATCAACTATTGGCTTAAAGCATACATCATGCAGGAAGAGAGACTACCTAATATGTGTACAGGGAACCATAAAATATTTAGATCTTCAGATAACCTTTCCAAGTCTGTCAGTGACTGAGAAAAATTGCTGCAATGCTTCGCTGAAATGTATGTTAGACCCTATAAAGAGATCCGGACCTAATCAAGGACAGGTTACGCTCAGCTTTTATACAAACAGAACTAAGTATATGTAAGCAGTTTAGGATTAGTAAATGGTTAACACAAAATAAACGACAGTGGACTTGAATCCTATCAACACATCATAAAAAACCCACTGCGAAGGAAACGTCTCACAAAACATAATTCTGAATATCATGACAGTAACTGATTAAGATCTATGTTTAATAAAAGTTAATGAAAACCAATATGTAAGTGCCAAAAAAGGGAGGATGATATAGTACACTTATTAATTTTATGCCCCCTGTAAAATAATTCAAGACAAACACTTTTAGGAAATATTTTAGCCAGACTAGAACTGGAATCTTACCATTTGGCTACTCATCTTCTCAAATCCACGTCACTGGAGGTACTGGAATCAATAATTTCATTTGTTTTAAAGATCACTGACAGTAAAAAAAAATTACAGGTCAAAAATAAACCACAAAAGGGTTAAAATGATTTGTATAAATATCATGTGGTAATTATGCCTTTTATGATGCACTTTAGATCTACACATAGGCATGAATTAGGGAATGTTTTGTTTTATATAAGGCAGACATTTTGCATGAAATACCGGATGGTAATTGTGTTTAATGTAATATGAACCAGGATTGTATAGGTATAGATTAAGAAAAGTGTCTAATTTTGTAGAATGTATTTTTAAAACCTGAAGACTTGAAGCCAATTAATAACTGTATGTGTTATTTATATGTGTGATTTGTATTGACAAATACATAACTTGTCAATCAATAAACTTAAACTTGAACCTCCTACAGGATAGTTAGGGGAAAAAGATGGAAACAGTGGAGCAGCTTGGGCAGAGAAGGCTGCCTGCCTTTCCTCTGCCAAGTTAGAATGCTCCACCTGTTTGGGTCTTGCCCTCTTCCTGATGGGATTCACTCCTGGGCAGCTTGTTTTTTTTTTTTTTTTGGGGGGCATCTGCTAATGTTACTGGATGGGTTCTCCTTGGCTTGGGAAACTCGTGGGCAGTCCTGGACAGCTTAGTAGGTGACAGTCTTCCAGTAGTCAGTCAGGCTGTTGCTAGGAATGGCCACAGAAGGGAGAGACTGCATCCTGGGAAGCATAAAAGAACAAAACAAGAAAATAAAAAAAGAGGAAAGTCCCTTTGGGGTTTGTTATTGGGTTCACTGGAACTGCCCTTCTCTCTTTCCAAAAAAACAGGTATAAATGTGCTGTCCACATGTATGTTGAGGACACGGTAGCAGTGTTGATCCTAAAGTGCTGGTGTCGCCTCATGCTTATCTGAAGTATATGCCCACAGTTCTGATTCTGAACTTCAGGCATATACTATACTTGAATCAGAGATGGAAGGAGACTAATGCCCATCTAGGCCATCCCCAACTACTCAGTGGTGGTGTCCATTCAGTAGGCCCTCTGTCACATGGCTATCTAATCTATTTTTGACATGACAAACTACAGAAGTTCTGACAACTGCACACCATCAAGTCATGTTTAGTAAACTCAGTCATGTTTGTTGTTCTTGGTGCTACATCCAGTCCACTGGCTGGCCTTCTCCAAATTCTTCTGTGCCCTTCCTGGTATGATGTGCCTCCATCTCCTTTTTGACAGTGTATTCTCATCTCAGAATTTTCTTGACAAGTCTCTGCTCATCTATTCTTCACATGTGCCACACCAAGATATTAATCCTTTCACTGGCAATCTTCACTCATGTTTTTCTGCTTTGTCCTTTGTTGTTCCCCCTCGCTGCACACACTTCTTCCATTTTATACCAACGAATCCAATTAAGAAACTTCTTGTCAAACACATCCAGCTTCCTGATCTGTGATTTCCTCATGGCTTGCCTTTCTGATCTATACAGTGTTACTGTTAGAATCACTACATGAAGCTCCGCCACCATCCTATCAAACACTCTGGATACCACTGGGAGTATAGATTCTCAGTCGTAACTCTCAGCTTCTCTTTGGTCACCCTGTCCTTAGCAGACAGATGTAACAGAAGCTATTTTCAGGCCACCTGAAATGGAAACTTGTATAATGACAAATTACAAACATATGACAAGGGTTTACAAATGAACCCAAGGAACTTCCCAAATATATCCCCCGTAAATGTGCCAGGCTAATCAAAACTGATTTCAACCTTTTCTTTCTTCAATATATTTGACATGGAATCCAATTTCATTACACATTTCATTTCAGAATGCCTCTAAAGGAAACAAACCAACATTTACTTAATACAGCAGCCATTTCAGAAGAATAACTATTCAGGAGATTTGCCACTTCAGGGTTTTAAATAAGCTCAGAAAATTGATTAGCAGTTTAGCACGTGAAAGTGCTAATCAGTTGTGAAGATAAACAGCACTTGTCTCAATTTGATTAGCAACATTAAAAATGTTTAAATGTATATATATAACCTAAATAAAATTGTTCATTAAAATCAACTGTCTTTGCTTCATCTCTTTCATTACCGCTACACACATTTCAGTACCACACCCTCCACACCCTTGTCCCCTTTGCCAAAACCCTTCTCCCACCCATCTCAGTGCCTAACCAACCACCCACCCACCCACCCACTTAACCACGTCCCTTTGCCAGAATAGGGTGCCTGCAGAAACCCCCACCTCAGCCTCCCAGCCATGTCCCTTTACTAAAAACAAAGGTCTGAGTCAACTGCCACAGTCATCCCTCCACCCCACCATACTCTCAACCTTTTAGACACTGAATGAGGGACATGGACACTCAAAAATGAAAGACAGTGACCATGATAATTACATACCAACATGCAGATACAAGATAACACTGAAGAACCACTTTACTGTCTGCTTCCAGCACTCCAGGAGGTACATATGGAAAAAAGCGTTAAAAATTACAACATGGAGATCCCTAGGCCATATAAGACTAGTAGACAAAGTTTGAAAATTCCAAACAGCAGACAAGGAAGGGACACACTAGGACTGCATCCACAATTCAGAACAGAACTCTGGACACTGCACAGCTGTTAGAAGCAGACTCAAAAGCATAATTTAGGTTTTGCCAGTGTTAGTAATAGGCAACCAGTAAGGACATTTCCAAAACTGGGAAACTCAGCCTGAAATATTTGTTGAACCCTGGGAATAGACATGTCAGATGTGGGAGCAGACAGTATCATCTGCATAATGATGATACTGGAGCAACTCTTAAGACTCCTCAACTCATTCAAATAAAGCAAAAATAATACTAGTACAGACGTTTTTGTTTTATTACAAACAAAAAATTAATTTTCTACTTACTGCAGCTGCTGTTCTGTTTGTGATCAATGCCCATGCAGTCAGGAGGATGCTCCGAAGTCTTGTCTTCTCCCAGTCGGCTGTGTGTACCTCTCCTAGGGAACTCGGGGTGCAAAATGTGACCAGCATTCTGGGAGGCATTTGGGCTGCACGGAGGAATGGCGGGGGGGGGGTAGGATACCTGTATTCTTGTGAGACAGACCTTCGTGCATTGCAGCGGTAAAACAGCCGAGTCTGTTTTTTATCCCCCTTTAGTTTAAAGTTACAGCGTCTGCGCTATTGGTGGGCGAGCACACCCGATTGACTGCTGTTCTCTCCTCATATCAGACATCTACAACAAGGAAGTATGTGCCCACAGCAAGTGGAAAGCTTGACGATGTTCTCCAAAATGTGACAGAGGAGAGAGGGAGAGATGCAGCAAAATTACGCCGGGGACTGTCCCATGGGAAACGGGTCGTGAACTATAGATTCAGCCAGTCAATCCAGAATCTGCCCACTAGATATTACAAGCACGCTCAAACTGTGAAAAAAACCACAGAAAATGGATTGCACTTTTTCGCGATCCATTTGTGATTTTGACTAGCGTGACCAGCTGGTTTGCATCGCAAATTGCGATGCGATACCGGCTATTTAAAACCCTGCACTTCCTTCTCACCTTGAACAATCATAATCCTACAACCACCAGTTTGAGACTGACATAAGATCTGCTTCATTAACAATTCAAATTCTCTTTTATTCTCCTACACTTACACGGATTGCATCCTGCTTTCACCACTGCTTTGCTCTACTCCTGGTCCCAAAAACCCTCACTGGAAGCCCTGTGCATGCCACCCCCACCCTGACTTGCCCATGGCCTGGCCAAGCCTTCTGCTTCACACCTAGTGAAACCTTGAATCGCTTGTGCCAATCTGTGGAGGAGTGTAACATACCAGGAAGACTCATTTCAACAGGGGTGAGGTGACAGGGTTTCATCTGCCCAATTTTCACTGTGTTCATTCCCTTAATCCCTCCCGGAACTTGCTATGAAGTCTGCTGCACACACTCTGATGCCTGCATGTGTCTAACTCTCAGGAGTCCCAGGAAGCATCACTCAGGGCCACTTAGAGAGAGCACACTGAGGCATGTGGGTACCTTCCCACCCCAGGCAGGGCGTATCCAATGAAATGCCTTCTTCTCTGCCTGTGGCAGCCTGATGCAGTGGTCCCAAGCTCAGAGCATGAACCTGGGCCACCAGCATGGCAACTAGCATCTCTACTGCTGTGTTTCATTCTGGTCCATTGACAATTATTCTGAAGTTTTATTATTTCATTTTAAGAATAAATCTGTCTGATGCAGAATAATGAAGTTTCAGTTCTTCAAATTTCAATATATCTGACCTATTTTCAGTTTCATTATCTCTACCTTCTTTCTGTAGTTATCACAAGCTTGTGTCTAACCTTACATCTTTTGGTTTTGAGTGGATTGTGCAGGGTGGGATAACTCAGTTTGTGAGCTGGTGGTCAATTTGACCAATAGCTTTCAAAATCTGGTAGCCAAACCAATATTTGTAATGGCCACCCTTTTCAAGGACTCAAAAATCACTTTGTAGGCAGGTAGCCAAGTTGGCCAATAACTTTTAAAATATGGTAGCCAAACCAGTTAAGTAGACATTGGCCTCCTAGCTAACTGATTTGTCTCACCCTGGGAGTGTGTTATCCCAACCCTAAGATTACTACAGCCCTTTTCCATGAACTTTCAAACTGGGTTCAACATGCTTATCCCTCCACAAGCTGTCTGCATCTCAAATCCTAACGTCCTGTAGGCCACAGTAGACACAAGAGAAATACTATTTATTTATTTAGTTTTTTGTTTACCAGGTAAGTGCACTAGCCACAAAATGACTATATCACCTGTGTCTACAGAATAACATATGAGGAGTCATTTTGTTTCCAGGGTTTTTTTTTTTTTTTTACTATTTTACTGCTTGCGAAAGGTCCTGGATCAGCAATGATTTGGACTGAAACCCTCTGTTTATCTGCGTGAAAAGTACAGTATTTTAGCTGTAGTAGTGCAGGCTACCTTGTACTGCCCCACCAATGTGCCTGAACTGTGACATGGAAGGACTACCACATAGGTGAAAGAGTGGTTCAGATGCTACACAATCCTTGGCTTCTCACATGAGACTGCTAACAATTAATGACAATTTATTACAAAGTAAAAATGTGGTTCACACAGAATGTCAATGCAAGAATTGCTTCAAAACAGTAAATGTGTTAACTTTTTTTCATAGATACAGAAAAGCATCTTGTCAAGGGGTCTGAGGGCTTTTTCTGTATCTGGTGACTCGTAATAACATTTTTTATGGCATACTACTGTGTTGTGGACATTCCTCCATAGACACTGTGTGCTTTTTGTCTCGCTTTTTTTTTTTTTTTCACTTTGCGCTGGTTTGAGCTCTTGGGGCTATGCCTTAGTAAGTTACCTTACTTGGCGAAGTGTCTGTGTCACAAAAGATGTGGAGGTTCAGAACCTGGAAGAGAACAGGCTAGCATACAACACAGCTTCACATGCAGTAGGATCCTGCCCAGCCAACCAGATTGTCTTCTTCAAGAAGGTAACTAGGGAGGCAAATAGGGTTGGTGGTGGATGCAGTCTACCCAATTTTAGCAAGGCATTTAATTCTGTACTGCATGAGAAATATGTTGAGAAAGTAGTCCAATTGGAAATCCACAAGGTATGCAGGAATGGGTTGCAAACTGTCTGTACAGGTAAGAAGCAGAGAGTGGCAGTGAAGGTCTGGGCACGTAATTTTTACTGATAACATGAATATGCTAGCAGATAAAGACCTTATGGTCTATCTAGTCTGCTCAAGTGTGCAGTTCCCACTGCATTTACAGAGGGAACTACACCACCGTATCCCCTTGCTCTTCTCAAATACCCCCTGATTCCGCACGACTTCGGCTTTTCCTGTTTTCCTCCCATCCAGTTGGGTGTCCCGTGGGCAGTGACTGAGCGGACGCATGCAAGTGAGTGCATCCCAGTCAGGAGGCACCTTCCCTCCCTTGTGGCTCTTGCTTGCCCTACCACCTATGGTCACCCAGGCAACATTGTTCCAATAGACATCACTGTCCTCCTTCCCCAGAGGAGACCATCCTAGAGGAGGCAGTCAGTAGCAGGCTGCTAAATTCGACTTTCAGTCCTAAATTGGCAAGAAGAGAGGACAAAGCAGTGAGGGGGCACTAGAGGAGGACCTTCACACATATGGGTATGAGCGAAGGAATCTGACATATCGTAATTTTGTTTTCAGTTAGTTCCAAAGTTGTCGCTAGCTTTATTCATAACTGCTGGGTAGTAGGCCGTTCCCAACCATGGCGAGGCTGACTCATTCAAGCTGTGACATCATAAATTAACCTTGCATACTAAGTGTTCCAAGTGGCTGTTGGTCCCCGTTTTACTATATTGTCACACAGTACAACTGAAAGTCAACTGAAACTACTATCAACTCAAAAGCCAACTCCCACTTTCAGGCAATCTGATGACCATTAAACAAAAACAACCTGTTGGCTACAAACCTCGATGCAGGAGGATCTGAGATCCAATGATTTAAAACTATTAGATAATCAACTTTTTCAAAAGCAGGTAAAACGTATCAAAGAATCAAAATAAGCTGCAACACAAATCAGCAAAGCCTTCGACACTGGTCACATGATAGTTAATAAAATAGAGAATATAGGTATAATTGGTTGTGTAATGCAATGGATTAGAAACTGGTTGCAGGGCAGAAAAACAGGTTACTCACCTGTAACAGTAGTTCTAGGAGTGGTATATGATGTTCATCTCACATGGACCCACCCGACCTCCCAGCTTCAGCAAGACAATCTCCGCCCAGCAGGCAAGATTCTACGCCATGGGGCAGTGCCATAGGGGTTACTACCCGGTGGGTGGGAGGAGCCAGCTTGAAGACGCCTGGCCAGAATTAAAGGTAAAGGCAACTGCCAGAAAGTGTGAATGAACTTCATATACCACTCCTAGAACTACTGTTACAGGTGAGTAACCTGTTTTTCTAGATATGTGGATGTTCTATCTACACTTTCTGGTAGACTCCTAGCAGTTCTCCGAGACAAGGGAGGCAAGGCACGCACACACACCCTACTTCGGGAACAGAGACTGAAGAACTGAGGTCCCAAAACCAGCATCCCGGGGGGGACTCGAGGTCAAAGTGGCAATGGAAAATGAAGGTGTGTGCTGACTTCCAGGTAGTAGCCCTGCAGATTTCCTGGGTAGGGACGTCCCTAGAAGCAGCCATCGATGCAACAGTATGGCGGGTGGAATGAGCCCTTAGCCCTCCAGGAGGCTCCCTACCCGCCAACCTACAGCAGAGATCAATGCAGGATGTGATCCACCTGCCAATCATCCACTTGGCTGCAGGTTTGCCAGGTGCGGCTTCAGTGTAGCTGACAAACAGCTGGAGAACCTCTCCTGAACTCCAGCCAAGCGCTCTTTGTAATAAGCTTAGTGCTCCTCAGGTCCAAAGTATGGAGCCTGCGCTTGGCCTCAGAGGTGGATTTGTAAAGAACATCAGTAAAGTCATCACCTGGTTCAGGTGAAACGGAAACTCTGATACAACTTTCGGGAGGAACTGGTTGGGGCGCAGGACAACCTTTGTCCCTGTAGAAAGCCAGGTAAGAAAACTCCACTGAGAGTGCCTGGAGCTCACTGATCCTTCTGGCTTACATGATAGCCACCAGGAAGACGGTCTTCCACGACAGGTGAGACATGTCAGACTTGTGCATCGGTTCGACTGGCTTGCCCATGAGCTTTGTCAAAACCACAAACAAGTCCCACTGTGGTGATGTGGCTACACACCGGAGGGAAATGGTCAAGGCTCCGTGAAGAAGCACCAGACCACCTTTTCCTGTACCACCAAATGCTGACCAGCTTGCACTGGGTAACAGAGACGGCTGTCAGGTACACTTTAAGCGGCCACTGACTGAAGTCCCCTTGGGAGAGAGACCACAGGTAGTCTAAAATGCTAGCCACCGATAGGTTGAAGGGTCCAACCCTTACCCTGACACCAAATGGAGAATCTCTTCCATTTGAAAGCATAGCATTTTCTGGTCGATTCTCGCGAGATGCCTCCATCATGGTGACATCTTCTGATAGACCCAAGCCTGGAACGCTTAGCTGCTCAGGAACCAGGCTGTCAGGTGCAGGGATTGAAGGTTCGGTGGAGTACCTTTCCCTGATTGATGGAAAGCAGGTCTGGGCATGTTAGAAGATGCCTTGTGAGCCTTTTGCTGAGGCTGAGGAGAACGGGTACCAAAACTGGTAAGGCCTGTCTGGAGCCACCAGGATCACCTGTGCCTTGTCCCTCCTGACTTTGAATAGCACCCTGTGATCAAGGGAAGTGGAGGGAAGGCATAAAAGATGCCTAGAGTCCATGGCCTCAAGAAGGCATCCCCCTGCAGCCAGCCCTGCTGAGGGGGTCAGGCACAAAACAGCCTCAGCTTTGCATTCTCCCAGGAGGTGAACAGGTCCACCTGAGGGGGTGCCCCACTGGGAGAACAGATGGTGAGCTACCTCTGGGTGGAGGGACCACTCATGAGATGCCTCACCCACCCGGCTGAGGGCATCAGACAGCTGATTTAAGGCTCCTGCCTTGTGGATGTCTAGGATCTGCCTCCAGGCTGAGCACGAGTGTCCAGATGCGGAGAGCTTCCTTGCACAGAGGCAAGGAGTGCATCCCGCCCTGCCTGTTGAGGTAGAACATGGTCGTGGTATTGTCCGTCTGGACCTGAACCACTTGACCCTGGACAAATGGAGCAAATGCGGTCAGGGCTAGCCAAACTGCTCAGAACTCCAGCAAGCTGATGTGGCATCGGGATTCCTGGGGGGTCCAGAGCCCATGGACTCTGTTCCCCCAGGTGGGTACCACAGCCCGTCACAGAGGCATCAGTCATCAGGATGACCGTCGGCTTGGGGCAGACAAACAGGATCCCTTCCTGCAGATGTTCTGGGACAAGCCACCACTGGAGGGCATCCCACAACCTCTGGGTCACAGTGACCAGATGGTCGAAGTGACCTTTGCGTTGAGACCACTGGCTGGCCAGCTTCCACTGGAGGGAGTGCATATGCCAACAGGCCCATTGGACCACGCTGGTGCAGGCTGCCATCTAACCCAGAAGGCACAGAAGTCCCGGGCAGGGTGCAAGTGCCCAACCAGAAATGACTGGGCAAAGGAGGAAAGAACCTCCGCCGTGTCCACCGCGAGCCGAGCTCTGGCTCAGCACGAATCGAGCTCTGCCCTGATGAAACTGATCACCTGTGAGGCCATGAGTTCTGACTTGGCCCAGCTGACCAGGAGGCCAAGGTCGATGCAAGTCTGGCGGGCCAGGTTCCTGGAGTGCTCCACTTCCATCCTGGAGGGACCTGCTATCAGCCAGTCACCCAGGTAGGGGTACACCCGGACCCCTCAGTGCCTCATGTAAGCTGCCACCACTGCTATGTATTTGGTGAAGACTGTAGGGACCGAGGAGAGGCCGAAAGGCATGGCTTGGAACTCGTAAAGGACTCTCTCTGCTCGGAAGTGGAGGAGCCTTTGATGGGATGGACAGATAGGGATGTGAAAGAATATGTCCTGAATATCCAGAGAGCAAACCACAAGTTTTGCTCCAGAGATGGTAAGATCTGGGACAGAGTTACCATCCTGAAGGTGCGGGACCCGAGGAATTTGTTCAGGTCATGCAGATGTAGAATGGGACGTCAGTCCCCCGTCTGCTTTGGCACCAGGAAGTACCTGGAGATAAACCCTGTGTGTTCTGGAGGTTCCATAACTCTGACCATGGCCTCCTTATGGAGGAGCTGGGCTAGGTCATTTCAAAGAGCCAACCGAGTGTCCGCGGATACCAAGTCCTCTTGTGGGACTTGGTTTGGCTTGGAGGGTACTGCTCGATTTCCAGAGGCAGACCCTGACGGACCATTTCCAGAACCCACCTGTTCGTGGTAACAGCGGACCAGGTGGAAAGGAAGTGGCGGAGCTGGACCTCCACAGGAGGACCTAGGGGAGGCATGACAAGTATGAGGGTGGCAAACCCCATCCTGTTATTGAGCAGCTTTGGAGGAGGAGGACCTGGCCAAGGGGCCGCCGGGTCATTTCCCTCCAGGCTTTCAGACCACCACACTGAGGCCATGGACTTGGCCCAAGGTTGTCAGGACTGAGCCTGCCGGCCAGACTGATGCCGTACTGGTTTTGCCGCAGGAGTAGAGGACCGAAAGGGCCTGCACTTGTGCTGCTTAGAGCCCTTGTTGTCCTTCTGGGAGGATGTCACAGAGTGCAGGGTGGCACTGGAATTAACGTGCTGGAGGTGACACTCCACACCAGGCCCAAATAGATCTGTGCCCAAAAAGGGGCCATCCTCCAGCTTGTGCTGGATATCTGCCATGAAGTTTGAGATCCACAGCCAAGCCCTACGGCGCATGGCAACCGTGGCTGAAATTAAACGGGCACAAGAATCACCAATATCAAAAGCAGTCTGGAGTTGCTGTTTTGCCACTGCCCAACCCTGGTCCCGGACCTGTTTGACCGTGGTCTGAAGGTCCGCAGGGAGCGAGGGATCACCTCATCCAGGGAGCCCAATAGGGCATGGAAGAAGTGTGCCATCAGGACAGCCGAGCTCGCCTGGCAGAGACCAAGCAAGGATGCAGGGCAAACCTTTTGGCCAAATGATCCAATTTCTTGGATTCTTTATCTGGCGGTCTATCAATGTCCCAGTATTGCCCGATTGCCGAAACACTGAGTGAGCCACCAACCCCTCAGCTGAGGGATGCTCTGTGAACCCTGAAAGGGTACTGGTGGGCACCGCATACTTGCAGGCCATCTGGGCAGAGGGCACAGGGCAAGAAGCAGGGTGCTGCCAAAGCTTCAGGGCACGGCCAAATAATGGCCTTGGCCACTGGGAAGGCCTCCGTTTGAGGATCCCCTTTATCCAGGATTTCTGTGAGGGGATATTAAGCCCACATTTGAACGGGCTCCAGCTTCATCCCCACAGATTCAGAAATGACCCAAAGAATGCCCATGAACAAAGTAGGACCTTTGTCTATGGAAAGATCCCAATCAACTCCATGTCCAGTGGACAGGAGTGCAAGGAGGAATTCTCAGACTCTGAGGAGTCTGCATAAAGCGGGCGCCACCAGTGTAGCCCTCGACCCACTGTATGGTCGGGAGTAAGAGTGACCAACAGCCGATGGGGAAGTCCCTGGCAGGCAGAGACTCCTTGGTCACAGCCCTGGCCGGCAGCTGTTTAGGTGGTGGCTCCACCATGAAACCAGCAACGATAGTGGAACCGTCTCCTGTGAGTGGGAACGCTCGGTCCCAGGTCATCAATGATGAATTTTATCTTTGTCTTTCTTGGACTACTCCTATGAGCAAGAACTGTGTGACTTGGTAGGCTCTCTCCTTTAGTCGAGAGGGACTGGCACAGCTCCTTAAAGAAGGCCGAACACGTGAGCCCAACTGGTGCGGAACAAAGGCCAAGGCAGAGGAGGATTGAGTAGCAGCCTGGGCCGCCCTCCTCAAGGCCTTGAGTTGTTCCACTTGCTCGGTGGACCCTGCAGCCACGGGCGACCACCTAAAAGGCATCCTTGATTTGACTGGCAGGTATCGATTCTCCGGTCGCCCCAACTTTAGAAGTGGCAGCAGCTTTGTCACGAGAAATGTTTGGGGTGAAAACAACTGACAAAAGTAGCAGGCCTGTGCATCGTGATCATGGCCCAGATAGTAGACGCACATGGTGTGAGGATCCGAACAGGACATCTTCTGCCTGCAAGGGCACTGGCAAAACCCAGGAACGGTCTTGTATTCCATTGTGGTCGCGACTGAAGATCAAGGCAAAGACGGAACTCTAAAGAGTTTTAAGGTACGTTTTGGAAGTAAATCTGAAGATTCGAGTGCCAGAGCCTAGTCAACATGGGAGTGATAAGGAGGGAACCTGAACCTTCCAGCAGAAAGCAAGATTTGGCGCCATGGGGCACAGCCATGGGAGTTACCACCTGGGTGGGTGGGAGGAGAAAGCTTGAAGATGTTGCGGCCAGAATCAAAGGGAAAGGCAACTGCCAGAAAGTGTGGATAGAACAGCATATCCTCATTCCTAGAAAGGTTTCTTACCAGTAACAGTAGATCTTCAAGAGGATCTCCAAAAAGCTATAATACAGTGGACTAAGCCACTAGCATCAGGAGTTTGGGGAAGGTTTTGCAATGATAAGGCTGCCTCATTGACCAGCCTTCATGCACATCAGTAGTGCACAGCATCGCATATAATATGGGCGCCCATCCACTCCACTCTCTGCCTTTTGGTGAACGTAAGTTCTGAGACATCTGCCAAAACAAAAGGCTGTGGCTGCCTCACCAATCATAGGGTTCAAAACTAAGTTTTGCAGCCACTAGCCAGCAGGGATAATGATTGGGAATATCCACCAGCCCTACAGAGATTTCCAACTGATGTACTTACTAAGATTTTACCTTCTCCAATACAAGCCAGCACGACTACTTAAAGGAAAGTTTTAGTAGCCAGATACAAACTCTACAAGACAGGACTAATGTGCCGGTGCCAATTTTGACCCCTACAATCATGCACAGAGATACAAGGAACAACTGGACACCAACACTGCCAACCACAGACATCAAGGAGACTCTGGCCAAAAGTATCCAGGACATTCAGTGCCTCACAAACAGACTGAAAAAGTCTTCTATTTCACTCCTGGGAAAAGATGGCCTCGCTTATATGGGGTGGTAAGCGCCTTAGGATCAGACTGATCACTGCAGCTTCCGAGACTTGGGAAGGAGGCAAATTTTCATACTTATGCCTGGGCAGTACAACTTGTATAGTCTGCCACTGGATAATCCCAACATAGATTTCCTTGTAAAAGTATAGAATTCCACCTGAACAACTTTTTGATTTGGCTCACTACCTGTTTGTTCACCTCTGGGCCAGCTTAACCGTTGACATATCTCCACTTGTACAGCAGTCACTTTGTCCCAATGGGGCAAATTTGTAAAGATTCCTGCCCATTCCTCCCTGCTCTGGTACTGTAGGCTGTTAGCAGAGAACAGTGAATTTACTCATTTTCAGTTAGATATAGCTTTCAAATGCTGGCGACTCTGAGGTCTCCAGTATGTATTCCAATTTCTGTCTGTACAAGGAGTACTTCCCTTTGAACAGCTGTAGGCAACATATGGCTTGACAGGCTATGAACATTACACATATATGCAACTCTGAAGGTACTTTTTTCGTAAGCCACACTGTTTCCCTAAACTCCCAGACCCATGCCCGCTCCTCCTTAGCATATTTATGGATCTCCAGGGATGAGTTGACAGCACTTAATAGGCCATACAAGCACTGTGGTCTTATAATGCTCAGTACATAATGGATAAGTGGAACCAAGAATTGGGTACTTATACTTACGCCCTGTGGGTTAAACACTCCTTTGCTCTTCAAGCCACAGCTTTAGTCAGCTGTCAAGAATTCGCCTGGAAATGTAGGCAGCGTAATTCCATTACCACTAGGGTCCAGGCTAAATATATGGGAGAGCGGCTCTGCCTATGTTGGAGGCATTGTGGAGAGGCAGGAGCTGATCAGTGCCATGGGTTCTGGTCCTCTGGTTCTGTCCTATATTAAGAGGATTTCTGGCACCAATTAAGGGGTCGTTTTTTTTTCTTCTTTCTGTAGATCTCCCGGCTCTGCAACCTGCCACACTTTTCCTAGCCATCCCAGCAGCAGGACAGTGAATCTGGTCTCACTCCCTATTTCATGTTCTCCTCTTGGCATCAAAGAAGGCAATAACTTGGCTCTGGTTCTCTGGTTGCAGCCTCCACCCCCAGCTATACTGCACTGGCAACAAACTGTGGCACACATCTATGCTTCAGAGAAACGAACATATCAATTGAGGGTGACATTGTCACAATTTCAAGACAGATGGCAACCATGGATACCATACTATATGTCAAAGAATAATCAATGTGTTCCTTAAGAGATTCTGATCCACCTTGTCATATAAAATTGATGACCACTTGATACTTGCCAGCTCTGAGACACCTCCTGGGATACAGTGGTATTGTGCAATTTTGATTTTGTCACCATAATGGACTTACACTGTCTATGACACTCTAAACTTGACGCATAATGTACTATGATTTCAGATGTTTGTTTATTTCAAAAGTTTCACCAGGAAAGACATACTGAGCTGATAACAGCTCATTTCCAGATGTGTCCTGGGGATAAGGAGATGTGGTAAGTCATATACAGCAAATACATCAAGTAGCATAATCAAAAAATTGAAGGCAGATCAGCATAATAGATACATATAGCAGATAAAATTGAGATAATTTAAGCGAGGGAACTACTCTTAAGGTACAGAACAATAAGTGGAACCGACTGCCAGGGCAAAATTAGTGGAGGGAACCGACTGCCAGGGCAAAATTAGCAGTGGGAAGGAAGAACGCCATGAACAGTTGCAGGATGGAAAAGAAAGCCATGAAGAAGAGACTTTAAGAAGGAAGCAGAAGACACAGAGTGAACAGAGGGAAGGAGGAATAGAATTTAGGAAAGTGGTATGAGAAAGCAGACTGACTAACAGTAGATTTTCTAGAAGGAATAGAGAGGAATGGGAAGTAATATTGCACAGCAAGGGTAGTAGGAGCTGAGAGAGAGAGATTAAAGGGATGTAATGTAAGAGGCAAGAGAACCAAACCAGAATTTAAAAATAAAGGAGGCACAATGAGAAAGGCACCTTGCATCAAGATGGAGTGAAAGGGCAGAGTAAAGTTAGCAATGGTAGGTACGAGGGGAACAAACTAAAACAAAACAACAAAAAGAGTGAAAGAGGGGGTCAATTCTGGCCAAGGTGGATTTAGAAGTTCCACTATACACTATATCACCATAATAAAAAATAGGAATAATTATCATTAAAACAATTTCTCGGCAGACAGAAAGCAGCATACTCACTTTGTTCCTGTACAATGCACCAAGCTTGGGGTGGAGCTTTTGGTGTGTGGCATCAATATGAGCCAATAAATCAAGATGATGGTCAAGCCAGACCCTGAGGTACTTAAAGGAGGAAACATCCTCAATCATAGCACCATCTAGTGTATGAATAAAGGGAGAGAGGAAAGTCTGGAAAGCCTCTGACAGGTGCCAAAAGTCAAGGAAACCGTTTTGTTTAGAACTGAGGGAGAGTTGATCAGACTGGAACCAGCACTGAATACTGCTGAAATCCAGCTGAAGCTGTCAAGTAAGAGCATGGGAAGATGAACCAGAAGCTAAAAGAACTGTATCAATGTACATATGAATGGATGCAGAGGAACAGACAGATGGGAGGTCATTCAACAATATGGAAAAGAGAACAGGACCCAGAACAGATCCTTGAGGGACATCTGAGCAGATAGGGAGTGGTGATGAAATGGAGTTTCCTATCTGGATAGATTGAGACCTTCCCTCAAGGTAAGAATGAAACCAGCTGACTGCACAGTCAGAAAGACTCACTACTTTAAGCTTGTCCAGGAGGGGATGTGCCACTGTGTCAAAAGCTTTAGCAAGATCAACAAAAATGGCAGATGTGATCAGATCCTGATCCACGCCTGAAAGGATGGAGGGACTGAATCAAAGGAGGGAAGTGGGGAGAGATTTCCTAAAACCAGACTGGAAGAGGGTGAAGAAAGAGGTGGAGTCAAAGAAGGATTAGAGTTGAGCTAGAAATATAGGTTACTCACCTGTAACAGGAGTTCTAGGAGTGGTATATGTTGTTTATCCACACTGTCTGGCAGGTTCCTTTGCTGCTTAATTCTGCCAGAAGGTCTTCAAGCTGGCTCCTCCCACCCACCGGGTGGTAAACCCCTGCTCCACCCCATGATGCCAGATCTAGCCTGCTGGAAGCCTGCTAGCGCATCGAAGCCGGGGAGGTCGGGTGGGTTATGTGGATGAACAACATATACCACTCCTAGAACTCCTGTTACAGGTGAGTAACCTGTATTTCTAGGGACGTGGATATATTGTTCAATCCACACTGTCTGGCAGACTCCTAGCAGTTTTCTGGGAGGAGGGAGGCAAGGCACACACCCCCTACTTAGGAAATAAGGACTGGAGAATCAAGGTCCCAAAACCAGCATCCCAGCGTGACTCTAGGTCAATGTGGCAATGGGAAATAAAGGTGTGTGCTGACTTCCAGGTAGCAGCCCTGCAGATTTCCTGGATAGGGACGTCCCTAGAAGCAGCAACCGAAGCAGCGGTATGGCGGGTAGAATGAGCATCTTATCCCTTTAGGTGGCTCCATGCCAGCCAATCTATAGCAGAGATCTATGCAGGAGGTGACCCACCTGCTTATCGCCTGCTTGGCTGCAGGTCTGCCAGGTGCGGCTTCAGCGTGGTTGGCAAACAGCTGGCGAACCTCTCCTCGAGCTTCAGCCTCCGCCTCCTTATAGTAAGCGCCTTCTAGGGTCCAAAGTATGGAGCCTGTATTCGGCCTCCGAGGTGTGATTGGGGTAGAACACCGCAGAGTCAACACCTGGTTAAGTGAAACTCCGACACCACCTTCGGGAGGAACTTCGGATGGAGGCGAAGGACAACTTTGTCCCTGTAGAAGACCAGGTAGGGAAACTCGATATAAAGCGCCTGCAGCTCTCCCATCCTCCTGGCTGACATAATAGCCACCAAGAAGGCGGTCTTCCACGACAGGTGAGAGATGTCACACCTTTGCATCGGTTCGAATGGCTTGCCTATGAGCTTAGTCAATACCAGCAGTAGATCCCATGGAGGTGGAGGTTCTCACACCGGAGGGGATATGTGGTCTAGGCCTTTGAAAAAGTGCCCAACCACCTTCTCCTGCGCCACCAACTGCTTGCTGGCCCGCGCCCAGTAAGCAGAGATGGCTGCCAGGTGCACCTTAAGGGTCGTTGACTGAAGCCCTAGCTAAGAAAGGGACCACAGGTAGTCCAAAATGCTAGCCAATGGACAGGAAGAGGGGTCCAACCCCTTGTCCTGACACCAAATGGAGAATCTCTTCCATTTGAAGGCATAGCATTTTCTGGTCGACTCCCCACGGACGCCTCACGACGCTGAGGACCTCGCGCCGGAAAGACCCAAGGCCTAGAACCCCAGCCGCTCAGGAACCAGGCTGTCAGGTGCAGGGACTGAAGTGTGGGTGGAGAACCTTCCCCTGTCGAGGACAGAGTCATCGAGAAGGGTCTGGAAGCCGCCTCAGGAGCCTGGAGCTGAGGCTGAGGAGATCTGGGTACCAGAACCATCGAGGCCAGTCTGGGGCTACCAGAATCACCTGCGCCTTGTCCTTCTTCACCTTGAGAAGCACCTTGTGGATCAAGAGAAATGGAGGGAAGGCGTAAAAGAGGCCCAGGGTCCATGGCCTCGAGAAGGCATTCCCCTGCAGCGAGCCCTGCTGAGGGGGGCCGGTGTGAAACATCCTCAGCTTCACATTCTCCCTAGAGGCGAACAGGTCCACCTGAGGGGGGCCCTAATGGGAGAACAGGTCTTGCACTACCTCCGGCAGGAGAGACCACTCGTGAGATGCAGCACCTATGTGGCTGAGGGCATCGGGCAGACTGTTGGAGGCTCCTGCCACATGGATGGCCAGGAGATCCGCCTCCAGGCTGATCACGAGAGACCAAATGCGGAGAGCTTCCTTGCACAGAGGCAAGGAGTGCGTCTCGCCCTGACGGTTGAGATAGTACATGGTTGTGGTGTTGTCCATCTGGATCTGAACCACCTGACCCCGTACAAACGAAGCAAAGGCGGTGAGGGCTAGTTGAACCACTCGTAGCTCCAGCAGGTTGATGTGACATCGAGACACCTGAGGGGACCAGAGGCCGTGGGCCCGGAGTTCCCCCAGATGGGCACCCCAACCCATCAGAGAGATGTTGGTCGAAGAGCGACTGTCGGCTCGGGCGGACAAACGGAAAACCCTCCTGCAAATGAGCTGGACGAGCCACCAGTGCAGTCCCACATCTTCTGGGTCACGGTCACAGGCTGGTCCAGTCCGCATTTCAGGTGCATATGCCAGCGGTGCAACGGACCATGCTGGTGCAGGCCACCATGAGGCCCAGAAGGCTGAGGAAGTCCCGGCAGGCGCAACTGCCCAACCAGAAATGACTGGGCAAAGGAGGAAAGGACCCCGGCCCTGTCCGCGAGAGCCGAGCTCTGGCTATGGCTCAAGAGAGTCGAGCTCTGCCCCGATGAATTGAATCACCTGCAATGGCACGAGTCTGACTTGGCCTGCTGATCAGGAGGCCAATTGAGAGCAGACCTGAGGGCCTGATCCCTGGACCGCTCCACCTCCAACCTGGAGGGCTACTATCAGCCAATCATCCAGGTAAGGGTACACCCGACCCTCGGTGCTTGCAGGAATACTGTCACCACTGCCATGCATTTGGTGAAGACCCTGGGAGCTGGAAAGAGGCCGAAGGGCATGGCCCAGAACTCGTAAAGTGATCCCTCTGCTCTGAAGTGGAGGAATCGTTGATGAGATGGACGGATTGGGACATGAAAAAATGCGTCCTGGAGATCCAGAGAGCAAAACCACATGCCTAGTTCCAAGGATGGAATGATCTGAGCCAGAGTGACCATCCTGAAGGTGCGTGGCCTTAGGAACTTGTTCAGGTCGTGCAAATCGAGAATGGGGTGCCAGCCCCCCCGTCCGCTTTGGGACCAGGAAGTACCTGGACACAAACCCTGGGTTTGGAGGAGGTCCGCCACCTCGCTAATTACCTCCTTCTGGAGGAGCAGAGCAATGTTGGCTTGACGAGCCAACAGAGAGGCTACGGAACACTTGCCCCCGTGGCGCGACAGCCTGATAGGGAGGGAACTGCTCGAATTCCAGAGGCAGACTCCTACTGACCACCTCCAGTATCCAACGGTCCAGAATGATAGCGGACCAGGCGGAAAGGAAGTGGTGGAGCCGCTTCTCCACGGGGAACCCGGGAGGAGTGACGAGGTTGGGGCAACACCTCTCAACCTGTCACTGGGCAGGCTTGGAGGAAGGGCCGGCCGAGAGGTCTCCTGAACTTTCCTCCAGGCTTCCTACTTGAGGAAGCGGCAGACTTGGCCTTAGGGTGCCAAGTGTGAGCCTGTTGACCCTGTTGCTGGTGCTGCTGGGCTGACGTACACAGGGGTAAAAGGGCTATGCTGTTGTTGTCTGCCTTTGTCCTTCTGGGCAGACATGACCGAGTCCAAGGTGGCATTGGACTTCTCAATTCTCTGAGATGGCCTTCCACCCCAGCCCCAACAAGTCGGGTGCCCAGGAGGACTGTCTGTCTGCCTGCTTTGCTGGGTATCCGCCATGAAGGTGGAGATCTGCAGCCAAGCTCTGTGGCCTCTACTGACCAGGTACAAGAGTCTCCTACATCCAAAGCAGTTTGAGCTGCTGTTTGCCACCGCCTTCCCTGATCCGCACCTGCTTGACCATCATCTGAAGGTCAGCCGAGATGAGGAATCACCTCATCCTGGGAACCCATAAGGGCGCAGAAAATGTACCATCAGCAACGGCCAGCTAGCCTGTCAAGACCTAGGAGGAAGCAGCGTAAACTTTTCACCCTGAGTAGTCCAGCTTTTTGGACTCCTTGTCGGGCGGTTTGTCCATGTCCCGAGCATTTCTGGAATGCCGGAAAACGCTATTGGTTACCAGTCCCTCTGCAGAGGGGTGCTCCGAAAAACCGGAGGGGGAACCAGTGGGAACTGCGTACTTGCGAGCCATCCTAGCTGAAGGCTCAGGACAGGATGCAGGCCGCTGCCAAAACTCCAGGGCCGGGGGCCAACAATGGCTTCAGCCACAGGGAAGGCCTCCGAGGGGGAATCCCCTCGGGTCCAGTATCTCCATGAGGGGATATCTGGCCCATTTCTGAACAGGTTCGAGCTGCATCCCAGTGGACTCTGAGATGAGCCGAAGGATTCCTAAGAACGAGGATGGGCTCGCCCACCGACTGACCCCTGTAGATTCCAGGTCAAGGGGCCTGGAATACAAGGAGGGAGTTGTCTGACCTCGAGGAGTCTGTACGAACAGCCGTAGCGCCGGAGCCACCCCTCTCCACTTGCCGAGTACGATCGGGTGAGGGTGACCGACAACGTATGGGGCAAGCCCTGACCCAACCGAGAATCCTTGGTCGGGGCCCCAGTCTTGGGTTGAGGAGGTGGTGGTTCCACCACAATGGGTGGAGCAGCCGGTTTCAGCTGAACAACTGGAGCCAGAGTCGGCTCCTCGACTACAACGAGGGGTTGCTTCGGTCGTTCGGCCGACAGCCACTTAATACCCGGAGAAGGCAACGGAGTCTGCTTATTACCAGCTAACAAGAGGTGCTGCCACATCATGTCCTCGTAGCACTGATGCAACTTGCGTCGGAGCCTATCCTCGGAAGAGGACAATGAGGACGAGCGGTGACGCCGCTTTCCGTGATGCCAGGATCCAGATCGGCGATGTCGGTGGGACCTACCCGACATGGAGGAGGACCGAGACTGAGACCTTGGGAGGCCAATGGTTGTAGATGGAAGGGAAACCCCGCTCATCCCTCAATTAGGGTCCTTGACTGGGGACCGGCACAGGAGGCGCGGGCAAGTCTCGGTAACTCCCTAGGGGAACCGGTGAAGAAGAAGGTTGTCGGCTTCTCCAGTCGACAACCAGTCCAACGGTCAAGAAAATCTATCGCAGACTGACGGTGTCTCGCTGGCTGACCTGAAGGGACACCAGAAGCCAGCGGCCTAGTCATAACCTTGACCGGCAGAAGAAGAAGAAGAATCAGCACTTATATAGCGCTTTCATACATCCAAAGCACTTTACAAGCAATGCTAGACTGGTACTGAAGTGACTGAATGTGTGGTGATGCCATATCGCATCATCACCCACACAGCCTGAATAATTGCATGAACCAGTTTATGGAAGGGAATGTTGGCCAGACACCAGGAATGTTCCCTACTCTTGCGAAGAGTGCCCTGGGTTCTTTACTTCCACCTGGACACCCACCAGGACAACACCAGGATGGGCAGATGGGACCTCGGTTTCATGTCTCATCCGGAGGACGGCACACCCCAGCAGTACAGCACCCCCTAATACTGCACTCGGATGCCAGCGATTTTTAGGTTCAAGTCCAATCCCGGTGTGGGACGAGAACCCACGACCTTCTGGTCCAGAAGCGGATGTGCTACCAACTGAACCACACTGACACCCACACTGACAAGTAGAGAGCCGACAGTCCGGGAAGGGATCTCCCGCTCCCTACGACGCTGACAGGGGACTTACCTTTCGGTTCTTTTTTCTTCGACCTACTCATGTGTCCCGAGGGTCCTTCTCCTTGGTGGAGTGGGACTGACAAAGCTCCTGAAAGAAGCAGTGTAGGAGGAGCCCAAGGAGAGCGGGATAAACGCCGAGGCTGAGGAGGAAGTGGTAGCAGCCTGGGCTGCCTCCTCCTCGAGGGCTATCAACTGCTCCTGCTGTTTGCAGAGCCCGCGAGTCACTGACACCACCCAATGGGCCTCCTTTGACTTCACTGGCGGGTACTGCTGGGCGCCCAGCTGAGTTAGGCAGTGGGTCTTCAGAACCAAAGCCATGAAAGATTTGCAGAGATTGCAGTCCCATGGATCATGTGCAAGACCCAGGCAGTAGAGATGCACTGAGGAGTGCAGGTCGGTCCAGGACATTTTCTGCCCCCAAGGGCACCGCCGGGCTGGGAGGATTTATCCATTGCAGCTCAAGGGAGGATGAAGACGAAGTCGAGTGAACTTTAAAATAATTTTCGAAATTCCTAAGGATTGGGATCCAGGCCTAAATGCACAGTGATAAGGAGGGAACCTGAGCTTCCAAGCGGTAAGGAAGATCTGGCCATGGGGCAGAGCTGAGGGTTTTACCAACCGGTGGTGGAGGAGCCAGCTTGAAGACCTTCTGGCAAGAATTAAAGGGCAAGGAACCTGCCAGACAGTAAGGATTGAACAACATATCCACATCCCTAGAACAAGGCGTTCCTCTAAATTAGCTAGGGTAGTAAGGAGACTGATAGGACAAAAGTTACTAGGAGAGAGAGAGAGAGAGAGAGAGATCACCACCTTTAGAGAGAGGAATGACAGTAGCCTGCTTCCAGGCTTCAGGAACAGTAGCAGAGGAAAAAGAAGGGTTGAAGAGTAGGGTAATAGGCAGTGCGATGGCAGGGGCTGAGAGAAGTAGTAGTCTGGGATCAAGGGCATCAAGGCTACCATGTTTGTGAGGATTAAGAGCAAGCAAGGACTTAAGGGACACAGAGATGGTGGTAAAAGAGAAGGAAAAGGAGTGACTTAAAGAAGGAGGAGAAGGTAGGGAGAGGAAGGGACGAGAGAGAGGGCACACAGGTAGTAACAGAAGCAGGGTCAGAGATGAGGGTGTCATCAACCCTAGGAACAGGGAAGGGAGACTGAGTTGGAAGGGAGAAAAGAGAATGTACAACCTTCCAAAACTTGGAGGGGTGATTAATGTTGTTGTGGAGTGTGGATGCAAAATACTCAGACTTTGCAAGTCTTATGGATTTGGTACATATATGTTACGAAGGTAACAACAGTTTGCCAAAGCAGCAAGGGAGCCAGTGATCTTAAAAGAACGTCAGGCAAGATCTCTAGTATGGAGGCAAGCCAACAACTCAGCTGTTATACAGGGAAGATAAGAGCCCCAATACTCTGTTTTTCCTCAGAGGAGCATGATGATCCCACATAGCCATAAATTTGGACTGAAAGTATTGCAGGGCAAAATTTATATTATTGGTTGTTGTGACAGGAGACCAATCAGTAGCCACTAGGTCAGCTAAGAGAAAGAACAAGCCTGGTGCCCTAAAGAACCCGATATGGATACATTTTTCACCTCTTACTAGTCTGGCTTCAGAAAAAAAACACTCCATATCCACCTCCCTCCTCTGGCTCACTGACTCCATCCTTACTGGTATGGATCAGGGACTAATCACCTCTGCCATCTTTGTCGACCTTGCCAAGGCTTTTGACACTGTCTCCCACCCCATCCTTCCGGACACACTGTCAACGGCTGGGTTGTCACCCCACCACAAACTGTTTTGATCCTACCTAGTGGGCAGGTTATAATCAGTCAGGATCAAGGACCTCCTCCAAAGGCATTGCCAGCATGATTTAACACTGGGGCCTGGGCCCCAAACAAAAAGTAGGGTCTGGGGCCACCTAGGCCCCATAAGCTGTAGAACTCTCTGTAGTGCTCTCTCTCTCGCAGAAAATAACACATTTTCTGCTACTTTAGCCTCGTTTTTTCCCCCATTCCTTTTCCATTATTTTGTGTCTTTTTTTTTTGTTGACTTGTCACTTGACAGGCAAAAACTACATGTTGTGGATTAAAAGTCATAGAATCAATAGCATATTTTGTAAATATCAGTAGATCTGGCCTGAATCTACTGATATTTAAGAAGTATGCTGGGCATCCAGTGCCAGCAGGTGGCCTCCCTGAGTGTGACCCTTATGAAATTATTGTCCACGCAGTCACACAGGTCCATAATCTGACTGAGTAAAATATGATAGTTGATGCACTAAGGGAAGTACAAGAAAATGGAATTTAAAGAAGTAAAGAACCACTGACACCTTGAGAATAACTTAAAAAAAAATATTAGTACACAAAGCAGCTATATATTACTTATTCGTTCTGTATTTCTTATCCTTATTGGTTATTACTGAGGTCATATGCATGGAAACAGGATAGCTGCTGGCACTGCTCCCTGAGTGTTCATCGGCTCCTATTGTTTCATAATACTGTGCTTGTCACATCACAGTTATTCCCAAGGCAATAGAACGTGATGTCACAACAGAGCATAAGCATTTCAAGTAGGGAATAAGCTACAGAGGCAATAAGTAATGTAGAGAAGAAATCTATAAAAGACAGATAAAAAAAAAATGCAAGGTGAATGGTATCCAAATGTAAAAATGTTTTAAAATTTTTTCAAAGTGTTCTAAAGGAAAGGTGTCAGCTGCTCTTTAATGTTTATATGCAGCAACACTGTATCCTACCTATCGTCACCAAACTGTAGTGCTAAACAAACTGGAAAATGTGAAGCATAGGCATATGAAGGTGGCATGACATTATTATTATACTCGTATCACATGGGCCCTTTAATAAAATATTCTGTCTTAATTTTTATGCTCAGACTGGAAAGTCCATATTCAATAATATAGCAGTGAAATACACAACAAAGAACATCAAATTATACTGCCTAATCATTTTTATTTTTGTGCATTCTCTTGTTCTCCATGCTGTTCTCTCTCTTTTGCTGGTCATAACAACTGATGCCGTCTGTTGCTTTTCTTTGCAAATCGTGTAATTACCTGATCAGACGATAACACAGAATACATTTCCTTTTCAATTGCTAGAATTGCAAGATCATGTTATCTGTTTTGAGTCATGGTGCCTCTGAGCCATGTATGTACCCTTCGCAGTGCACTAAAGGAGCGCTCACAGCTACAGCTTGTCACTGGAATAGTTAGTGCTGCCTGGACCAACTGCTTGAGTTTTGGAAACATTAAGAGGGTCTAGTAGCCTATAAACTTCATTTGTATTAATTTGTTTTTCTTCCATTTTTCGTTTCAGGTAATTTTTTGCAACAAACAATTCCTCCTTTGGCAGTTCAATCCCACAGTGATGAGCTAGAGAGGCCAGAGATTTGGAGGAAAGGAATGTTGCAGACGATGGGTAGCATGCATGGATGCCATTTATTATCTCGACTGCAATACTAGAAAATCTTTGCTTTAGTTCAGACATTCTGTCAAGGCACGGACAACAAAGCTGGTTTCGAAAGTCCACTTGAGAAGAAGTTTGGTCCCGCACTCCCACTGATGCTTCAACAATAAAATCATCCATCTGTTTCTGTCTTTTCTTCTGTTTGCGCCACTTAGTCCCACATTATTCTTGTTACAGAAATCCACAGCTTCCTTAAACAGTTCGTTGTTACTGTCCTCACTCCGCATCTCTTCAAGAGTGTGACGAACCAAGTCAACAAAATCTACTGCAGTGGATAGATCGAGATCTTCCCTTTATAAAACTTTGTGGATGCCTTCTGTTACCTTTAGAAGAGAATGAAAAATGACCAGGCAGTAAATTGTGGTTGACTTTTGTAAGGATGCTAACAGTCCAATGGTTTCTGGAGTGCGAATAGTAGCAAGGCACTGAAATACAGCTACATAGCAGTTCATCAAGGCCTTGACTGATCGGATCTGGCAAGACCAGCGAGCATCTGACAACTGGATCAACTCTGATGGGCTCAAGCCTGATTGATTGATTAAAAGTTTATTTTTTCACAGGAAATTCATTTGTTAGGACAAAGTCCCGTTTACAACAAAGTCCTGCATGTAAATTCTAATACAATTACCAATTAACAATTGACATTAACATAACTAATACAAACATAATCGACTCTTACATACATACATTATTTAAAACACATACATAAAAATACAAACTATTAAACAATTCATTTTGAAATTTAAAAAATCTAAATTTGTTTTCTTGATTCAGTCATACCATTCCAACTTAATGCTACTCTATTCTGGAGCATACTATCCCTAGTCTATTAAAGCTTCTATACATTGGGATATTGCTTAATGGATTCCTAAGTTCTATATATGATTCGTTATTTATCTTTCTTTTTAACTGCTTATACAAAGGATGGTTATACTTTTGTGAATTATCTTATGACATATAGTAGCTAGAGATAGTTTTTTTTGTTTCAGGTTGAAGCCAATTTAACTTATTATAAAATTATACAATGATGCTCATTTTAATACTTCGGAAGAAAATTTACCTATCCTATAATATATTTGATTAACCAAATTTAAAGCAGTTTTAGTTAATTCATGTAAATTATAGAACCATACTCCAATATGGGTAACAGCATCTGTTTTGCCAATCGCTCCTTTGCCACCAAAGGTAAAGCTCCCGCAACTCTTCTAAGGGCCCCTAATCTTTTATTCACTTTCTTTACCTGAACTGATATATGATTTACATATGTCATTCTAACATCTACTTGAAACCCTAAGTATCTGTACGTGAATACATTTTCAATCTTTGTACCATCTTGTAAATGTAATTGTGGTTTGGGCTCTTTTCCTCTATATGAACCAATCGAAAACAACATAGTTTGTGTTTTTTTAGCATTCAAAAGAAGACCAGATTTACTGAACCATTTTTGCATTTGTAACAAATCACTTTGAAGCGAATCCATCATATCTGTGAGACTGTCAGCAGACGCCACTAAAACAGTGTCGTCTGCATACAGTCTCACCTCACTATGTTTAATTTCATGAACCAAATTATTAACATAAATATTAAATAATAATGGCCCAAAATAGAGCCCTGCGGAACACCTCTCTAGTTTCCTAGGGGCCGACATCATTATGCCACATTGAACACATTGATATCTATTTGTCAAATATGACTCAAGCCATTTTAATATTTGGCCCTTAATCCCTATGGCCCTTAACCTAATCAAAAGCAAATCATATTGAACTAAATCAAAAGCCTTACTGAGATTCACAAACACTGCCCCTGTGTACTCTCCTTGGTTCAAAGATGTAGCAACCAGGTCATTAAATTCCAACAGGGCAGTGTTTGTGGATCTCCCCTTTCTAAAACCATGTTGTTCACCTACTATTACAATATTTGTATCTAAATAATTATTTACCTGTTCATAGACTATACGTTCCAAGATTTTAGATAAAATTGGCAAAAGGGCTATTGGCCTATAATTTGAAGGAATAGTTCGATCCCCAGACTTACACTACCGGTCAAAAGTTTTAGAACACCCCCATTTTTCCAGTTTTTATTGAAATTTAAGCAATTCAAGTCCAGTGAATAACCTGAAATGGTACAAAGGTAAGCGGTAAACTGCTAGAGGTTAAAAAAAAATTTAGGTTAGCAAAACTGCTGTAGAGAAATTGCAAAGAAAGCCAAGGTGTCAGTGAGTACAGTTTCCTACACCATCAAAGGCACTTGGAAACTGGAGGAAACTCTGACAGGAAGAGGTCTGGCAGACCCAAAGCCACAACAGGATCAGAAGACAAGTTTCTGAGAGTCAACAGCTTGCATGATAGGTGGCTCACAGGACAACAGCACAGAGTGACTGCTCACCCTGAACAAAGGGCTACCACAGCATTTGCAGCGCCATGCAATACCCTCTGGTCTATGCCTAGTTGGTCAGGGTTCATCCTACAGCAAGATAATGACCCAAAACATACCTCCAGACTATGTAAGAACTACCTTCGAGGAAAAGAACAAGACGGTAGGCTTCAAATCATGGAATGGCCAGCACAGTCTCCAGACTTAAACCCCATCGAGCTGGTTTGGGATGAACTGGACAGAAGGGTGAAAGCAAAACAACCTACAAGTGCAACACATTTGTGGGAACTTCTGCAACAGTGTTGGGAAGAACTTCCCGAACAATATTTGATGTCCATTGTAGGAAGAATGCCACGAGTGTGTTCAGCGGTTACAGTATATCTGCAAAAGGTGGCTACTTTGATGAGTCAAAATTTAGATTAAATTTTGTTAAACAAATGATTATATGATTTCTTTTTATCTCCAATTGTTTATTTGTTCTATGCTTTAATTTCAGAGTACACTGAGACATTAACCTGCATAAATTTCAATAAAACTGGAAAAATGGGGTGTTCTAAAACTTTTGACCGGTAGTGTATAAATGGGAATAATTTTCCCCATCTTCCAAATTTCAGGAACAGTAGAAGTACTCAAACTCCAATTGAACAAATAGGTCACAATAGGGGCTATTACATGTGCTCCCAATTTTAAACATTGGGCCTAAATCCCATCAATACCTCCTGATTTACTTTTATTTAAAATGTTTTAGCTCTTTTAGTATATCCCTCTCTTTTAAAATGTCAAACTTAAACATTCCTGCATGGGCTCCCAGCGTGTCTGATACAGTAGAAAAATCCACTCCATTCACATTCAAATCTGGCAACTTTAAATCCGGTAATTCCAAAAAATATGTATTAAAAATATTCGCTATAACCTTTGTATCAGTCACTAGTTTTCCATCTTGTACCAAAGTAGGACTTATGGAGTCTTTATTTGGGGATTTCAGCTCTTTATAAGCTTCAAAACTGCTTGGATTCAGATGAATTATTTATTTTAGTCTGATAATATTTATTCTTTATGTTTTTAATTATTTAATTGACACTGTATATTGACAAACTCATAATAAAGAACAAGGGAAGTGCTAAAAACTCATACACACTTTCCATAGTGCAGAAAAATTATTTTGCTTCAGTAATATATTTGCATGTATGGCAAAGTACAAGATTCAGCTCATGTGCATAGCAGTGCACATACATAGCCTCTGGAAGATGCTGGCGGAACTTAGCTTGAACTCCCCCTACTGCCCCACTCATAACAGAGGCACCATCATATGCCTGTGCCACACATTTTGCACCTGTAATTCCACTGTCCTGGAGACATTTTAGCAGTGATTCCACAATGGAGTCAGCATTAAAAGATTTAAGTTCTGTGAATCCTATAAAACACTCTGTAATGCTTCCAGTTCCAGGTACAATATATCTCACACAAACTGCCAGCTGCTCTTTACGTTTGTCTCTTGCTTCATCTGCCATAACAGCAAACATTCCTGAGCTGTTAAGTTCAGCAACTATCTTTGAAATTACCTCTTCTGTGCAACATGCAATCACCTCATTTTGAGTTTGGGGAGAAATATAACTAGCATTTGAAGGTGCCTCATACATTTGTAGAAAAAGATCAAATTGTTTTAATAGATCCAAGCATTCCAGAAATGTCCTTTATGTAAA
Source organism: Neoceratodus forsteri (assembly GCA_016271365.2). NCBI lineage: Eukaryota > Metazoa > Chordata > Ceratodontiformes > Ceratodontidae > Neoceratodus > Neoceratodus forsteri. The sequence goes on along the minus strand of CM057459.1, from coordinate 687,518,232 downwards.
GGGACACTGTCAGCTTTGCCCCTTCGTTTTATGAGTAAAGTGAGCAGTGTACCTCTTGGCACCCATCTATCCTAGATGAACCCCACAATGCCCCTACATGTACAAACTTACAGCCTTTTGGCCGGTTTTTGAGATTTTGAGTGGTATACTCCCGAGTTCCGACCCCCTACTAGGGCTCTTCAGCTCTCTCCCGAATCTTTTCTTCCCAATACAGTCTGTCTCAAGAATCTGCATGCATGCGACCGACATTGCAGCATTTTCCCTGACCAGCCTGAGTCCTTGCTCCCGCTCCGCCTTTGAGTCTGCCGTGTGGCGTGCGCCGTCACTCGGGCAACCACGCGGACTCCTCACCAATCAAACACCATGTCTGAGAGAACTAGGTGCTGTGTGTTGATGGTTGCCATGGCGACGGGGACGCAAACGAGCGAGCAAGCCATGGGCAGCGAGCCGACGGTCAGGGGCTAGCGCTACCACTGGCAAATAAAATTAGTATAATTAGAGCTGTTGCTGACTGTGTGGCTGTGTGTTTGCTAGTCAGGCGGGCTGGGCTGCAGTAAAATGGGGTTTTAAAATTTTTACTTTTACTTGGTTGAGGCCAGGGAGGGCAGGGCAGTGCAAAAACCAGGAAGAACCTGTCACCTCACGGTGTACCGCAGCGCCGCACAACCAATCACAAAAGGTTTGGGGCCCCAGACAAACATTCGGGCTCCAGCCCCAGAGGCTGAGCCCTAGCAACCCTCTAACTCCCTCTCCACCTCTCTCCATCTACACAGGAGTCCCTCAAGGCTCAGTCCTTGGCCCGATTCTGTTCTCCATTTTCCTAAACAATCTCCCTTGGTCTGTCAACCTGCATCCATTCACATGTATGCAGATTACACAGCACTATATGCTTCCGTCCCTCTGCCCAACTGGTGTCATCCACACTTCAAACTGGACTTTATTAATGTCCAGCAGTGGCTATGTGCCCACCAGCTGTTCCTAAATGCCAAGAAGACCATCTCCATGACCTTTGGCACAAGGCAGAGACTATCTAGGCCCCTCCTTCCGCACCCTTGATGGAACCTTGCTGGAAAATACTGCCTCCTTCAGATACCATAGGGTATGCCTCAATAAACACCTCGACTGCTCTGTTATGTGGATGCACTCCATAAGAATCTACTCCCCAAGCTGGGAGCCCTTTACCAGAACTGTGATTGCATCCCCCTATCATCTCGCAGAGAAATTCTTTTGAGAATACCACCTCCAACATTTGACTATGGTGATGTACTCTACAGTGCTACCCACAAATCCACCTTAGCCAGATTGGATACCCTCTTCCACTCCTTCTGTCGTTTCGCCCTTGGCAGCCTATCCCGCACTCACCACTGTTCCTTATACCAACTTGGCACTCCCCCTCCTTCTCTGATCGCTGTCTTGCTCACTGCACAAATTTTACTGGCAGTTCTGGCTAGATATGCTCCCCCATATCTAGCAGATTCACTCACATTATCGCAAGGTCTCACACTCTGAGGAGCAGTGCCTAGATCCTCGCATCCCTCTCGGACCACTACCACTGGTCAGTCCTCCTTCTCTTACCGCTTGTCCAAGCTTTGTGACATATCTGGTTGTTAACCGAATGTAATTCTGAAGTGCAGCACTTAATGTTATATATTAACTCTGAATTCTATATATAGCACTTCTTGTTTTTGCCCATTGTGTCTAAATTGTTTATAACCTGCTGTAATCTCTTTCCCCCAGGACACATCTGGAAACAAGCAATATTGCTCAGTATGTTTTCCTGGTGAAACATTTCAATAAATAAACAAAAATTTGTGGAGCAGCCTTAGGACAATGTTTCTTGCACACACAGTGAACCACTTGTTGGTCACTGAGGGCATCAGGAAGAATCCCTGCATCCACAGTGTGCTGGGGGTAAGATGAGAGGACCCAGTCTAACAAAGAGTGATTTAAAGATTTAAAATTTAGGCAAGTGGGGTCAGACATCGAGTCAATTGCAGTGATTTTACACTTTGAGCAAGTTTATTTGTATTGGGGAGAGCCAATGTATATTAAAGTCACCGAGAATATAAAGTTCAGCTCTGGAAGACTTTGAATCGACAGCTGAAAGGAGCTCAGTAACTAAAGCAGGGGAAATATGAGGGCAACAGTAAATACCAGCAATAAAGATGGGGAACGAAAAAGGAAGGACAGTTTAATCAAGAGCAGCTCCTAGGAAGAGGGAGTAGAGAAGCAAGAACAGTCACAAATTAAATACTGGTGGATATATAAACAGCAGCTCCACCACCCCTCTTTGTGCAATCTTGCCTTGCTATAGTGTAGACAGGGATAGTTACAGCAGAATTCTGTACCTTGGAGGAGAGTCAGGATTCAGAGTACATCTGGCCTTAGGTTAAGCATAATAGGCTATAGTTGGTAAATATTTGGGAGACAGCTACAGATGTTTAAATGGGCAATTCTCAGTCCTTTGGGAAGTTTTAAGGATGAGGTAGTGATGTGGCCAGGATTATGTTCAATGTCAGGTGATAAGGAGATTTACAGGTGACCTGCAATTATATACTGCAGCCTCTCCCGTCCCACATACCTTTCTAAGCTACGATGGAGTCTGGGCTGCAATTAGTAACATTTTGAATAATTAGCATTTAAAATACTTGAAATTTTTTAGGTGGATACGAAGTCCATCGGGTCGATCATGGGTGCAAGTTTACATGGGTATTCCACCCATTTAGTGATGTTGCAAACACCTCTGCTCCCAATGCAGCAGCAGTGGGGGCTTATTATTTTTTGATGCTACGGGGTCTTGATGCCTAAATTAATACTTACAGCAACAACCCCTTCGGTGTTGCTGTATTAATTTAGGCAGCAAACCCCATAAAAGCAATAAAATAATAATAGCACCCCTCCACTGCTGCTCCACTGACAGCAGTGGTGTCTGCAACGTCACTAAATGAGTGGAATACCCAGGTAAACTTGCACCTGCTCGATCGGGACCCGGATGGCACTTCTGTGTTCACCTAAAAGTTTTGGCAGTATTTTAAAAAGCGCAGATTATTCCAAAAATGTTACTGATAGCAGCCCCGGACTCCCACCACAGCTTAGAAAGGTATGTGGGACGGGAGCGGGCTGCAGTATTTAATTTGCAGGTCACCTTTAAGGAGTCAGAATGCTGCCTGAAAGAGGGAGACAGGAGAGAGAACGGGGGGGGACAGAAGAGATGGAAAGTGCCAGACAGCCTCAAGGTGAAGCCAAGAAAAAAGAATAATAATTTGACACCAAGTATGCCAGGGAAATGGGAAAGAGGGAGAGTAGGGATGGGGGAAGAGACATCTAATGCAGAGGAGGAAGAGAAGAGTGAGATTGTGGAAGAGAGAGAGAGAGAGATGAAAGGAGAGAAGAGGGAGAGAAATGTCAGAGAAGTTAGCAGCATAATAATAATTTTATTTATAAAGGGCAATTCAAATGTCAAAGCGCTTGTACAGATATAAAATCAGAAATTTAAAAAATTGTGGAGGGAGCATAGTGGAGAAGAAAAATGCCAAAACAATTCACACACTTAGGTAATAGAAAATGAGAAAGACCGATAAGGTAGAGGGAGGAAATTAAACAGATAGGGAGATAAATAAGTTGGACCTATCAGACAGTGAAATAAAAGGAAAGAAGAAAATAAAATAGTGAAAAATGAGGAATAAACTTAGTCCCTGAAGGAGAGAAAACAGGGATAGTAGATAAACTAGAAATTAGTGAAAAGTAGACCAGTATCAGGATAGATTATTATAGATTATAGCATTAGGATAGTGATGATTAAACAGGCCTAGGAGGAGGAACAGGTAGGCAGTAAAAGAAACAAAGAAACAGAAAAAGTAAAATCTGGCCAACGGAGGGGGTACTCAAAATAAAAATACAGTAAATAAGTACAGAAACAAAAGCAGGTAAGGGTTCTCCTTATAAATAGAAAACAACTAACAAAAAACTATGAATTAAGTGCTCACATACAAAACAATAGATAAATAGCTACAATATGGTAATAGAAAAGGGTGTACTGGGATAGGAGAGAACTTAGGTCTACAACAAGCTAAACTAAGTAGCAAATTAGTACACAGGTACAATTTCAAGCTATAACTAGCAAAACAGAATAAAGCAGTGAAAGACAGACAATAAAACAGAGGTATGGCTCACAAGAGCCCTAAAACAAAATATGGGGATACATTGCTAAACAGAATGATTTAAAAGAGCTACTGACGCCTCAAAGAAAACTTTAAAAAACATAATAATTAGGTACAAGTCTGCCTGCATTCCCTTTATATTTATATACTTCCTCCCCATTATTTATTACTTAGGAAATTTGTATGAATATATGATCTTTATCCCTTAAAGAGTTTCTTTTAGAGTCCATTTGCCTCTACAGCTTACTCCCTACTTGAAGTCATAATCCTCTGTTGTGACATCACAATCTGTGATGGGAGTAACTGTCATGGCACAAGCAGTGCTCTGTGACCTCAGGTAGGGATAAAGCAGCAAACTCTTCAGGAGCAAAGATCCTGTTTTCATACAGATTACCTCAGTATTAAATAATGGGGAGGAGGAATACAACACTAAGGGGAAATAAAAGCTGGACTGTAGCCAAATATTATTTTTTTTAAATATTGTCCTGAACATGTCATCAGCTCTTTGAACTTATTGTTCAGCAGGCACAGACAATCACAAAGGGAACCCTACTGAAGCCCTGGGGAGCAGCATGGATGCCTAATTGCTTCCTTGCAGCTGACTCCATGATGCCCTTACGCTATAGCCCTTAAGCGATCATACTGCAGAGCAGGACCGTTTGAGCACAATGATTAAATACAAGAGAGAATACAACCTCCCTCACAGCTCCTGACTTACAGACTGTAACTGCAGCTAAGCAACAGTCAACAGGGGAAAATAATTAGGCGGCCACACAAGTGCAACAGAATAATGAAGTCCCAAATGGAGATCAGCAGTAGAACGAAGCAGAATTCTCAAGAGCAAGTTTGAAAGGTACTAACAAGCAGGACATGCCCGCCACAACTCCTGACTCACAGAAGTGCAACCACAGCTTGGCAACAGTCAACAAGGAAAAATAATTAGGCAGCCACACAAGTGCAGCAGAATAATTTAAGTCCGAAATGACCAGACTGGCCCAAACTCATAACTCACAAAATGGCCACCAATGAAGAGATCAATAGTAGGATAGATCTATCTCTCCTATATCCCTAGAGCATTTGAATCTTTGTATTTTATCTGATAAAAATTATTTAATAAACTTTAAATATTAAAAAGAAAAGTCTGCCACACCATAGGGATGGAGGGTGGAAGGTATGACTCTATGAGATCCCTTCAAAGATCTCGGTTACTGGTAGGTAACAAACCTGTCTTTGAGGGTATCTCCATAGATCCATAATACACTGGGTGACTACTAAGCACCAACCCCAACCAGGTGGGTGGTGAATATGGAGGACTGATGCCTCAGGAAAGCAACCCTTGCAGTACAGCAAGGCCAAACCCAGCTATCTTATGAGAGATTAGAACCAAACTGCAATACTTAGAAAAGTATGGATCCTGTGCCAGGTATCAGCTATGCATATGCCCAAGGCTGAGACAGACCAGACACAAGCCACTGAGGCCATCATGTCCCTGGTGCATGCCATGTTAAAGTCCAAGAGACAGCCTGCCCTGCTTGTTTGTAACATAACAGGATACAGGAAGAGATCTATTTGGAAAAACACTGCTTGGAAACAAACAGGCTTATCCATTGCGCCTGGGGCAAAAAACACACACAAAAAAAAAAAAGCAGCTGAGAGGACAGAGCAGTCTTTGGTATGGTGCAAATACTATCAGAAGGTTCTATGGACATCCAACAAGTGCACAGCACCTCCCTGGGTTCAGAGGGGATCGGAAGAAAAAGGGCAGATCAACCGACTAAATGTGACATGAGACTCTGCTTTTGGCAGGAATTTAGGGTGAGTCTGCAAGGCCACCCTATCCCTATGGAACACTAGCAACAGAGAAGCACAAACCAAGGCAAATTCTGAGACACACTTATCAGTGGTATTAGCCACAAGAAAGAAATGTCTTCTGGGACAACTAATTCAAATCACAGGAAACCGCAGATTTAAAAGGGGCTTTAGTGAACTGAAATGAGCATGATGTTCAGGTTCAAAACCAGAACAAGTCTGCTGACCAGAGGGACCACACACAACGGCCCCTATAGTAATCTGTAGACTACATCCAGCTGGGCCATACTCCTGCCACTGACAGCAGCATGTAAGGCCAATATGGCTGATGGGTGAACCTTCTCTCAGGAATTTTGGAGCCCCAACTGACACAGAATTACTCCATAGGAAATCTGAAGGGGTCGAGGGAGGACCCAAGGCACCACACACCAAAACACATCCACTGACCCAGTGGCGCTGAGGGTTGAGGCGCTAAACGCTGCACCTCGCGCCACGCCAGTGACCCGGGTTCAGTGACGGACTCGGATTGTCAGGGGTCGGCAGGGGGGAGAGAGGGATTGAGCGCCCATTGGTGGCTTTCCCTCTCTGAGGAGGGTTGCACACATGCCCCGCTGCTCTACTGCCATCTCCCGGGTGAAACCGGGTGTTGGTAGTGCAATCGGGGCAGCTGTAGAGAATGGGAGGTTGCTCAGAGGGCCATGGGTGGAGCGTGAGGCACGCTTTTTGTCCCATTGGCCCTACTTGAGCAACCGGCATCAGCAGGGTAGGACACAAGAAAGAGGAAAAATCCTCGTCGAGTCAGTACACGCATGTGGCATGCGGGTCTGTCAGAGACATTTTCTGTCCGCAGGGATACAGTCGAGTCTAGGTGACGATCTCTCCAGCCACACATCCATCAGGCCAAGGGCAGACTTCACTGTGCAGGCGCACGCTCCTCTGTAAGTTGGGAAGGTAAGGGGGAGCCTTCCTCACCCCACCCGGGGGGTTATCTGGGCCTCTAGAAAAAGTGCCGGAGTCGCATTGCACTCTATGGGCAGACACCGCAGCGATTGGAATGTGTGTGTGTGAGGGATCTGAAAGAGTGGATCAACTGGGGCAATAAGGAGGAAAAAAAAAATCAGTAAAAAAAAAAAAACGCTTCCACTTCCCGGAAGAGGTGCATCTTGTGGAAGTTTTCTTGGCTGCTAGGAGGTGAGCCCGAAACGTCGGCCAAAACCCAAAAGTAAGAGATCTTTAAGTCCTCAGGAGCTGGGCATTGGACCATACAGACAGAAGGTTCAGGTGCAGCAAGGTGCTGGTGCTGTGGGACAGAAGCCTCGGTAGCACGATCAGCAGAAAGGAGGCCTCTACCACAAATTCACAGTAGCTACAACCAGATCTGTCTGGGCCACAGTGGAACCACTGAGGGTCATTCTAGCTGGTTTATGTCAGAGTTTGGACACACCATCTGAATTAAGAGGGAGAGGAGGAAAGGCACAGAGAACTTTCCCTTTCTATCAGAGGGACAACATATTTTGTGAAAACGCCATAACCCTGAGCATGCGAGCAAAAACATGGCAGTCTTGCATTGTGTGGGGATGCAAAAAGGTACAACTTTGGCTTTCCCCACATGTTGAACAGCTAGTCGGCCACATCTTCTTGCATCTCGCACTGGTCGGGCGGACTACAGACTGGCTACTTGCCAAGACACTGAGGGCGCTGGCCACATCTGGTTAGGTAACCTCATGAGCCATGGCCCATTCCCAAATCCCCACTGCCTCCTGGCAGAAGGGGTAGAAGTGTGTGCCACTCTGTTCAAGTAGTAGACCACTCCCTGATTGTCCTACTGGGCCAAAAATGAAACCCAGAACCTGAGTAACCAGGGCTTGCAGACCACATGAAACTTCTCATTTTCAGCACATTTATATGAAGACTTTGCTCTAGTGGAGACCAAGACCCCTGGGTCTGATGACAGTCCAAAAAGGTGGGCAAGACAGAGCAGGCTGAAGCCTGGCTCAAGCTCAGTGCTTGACTCAGCTCAGCTTGACCTCTAAAAGGAATTGGAGAGCCATGCCAAGCCAGATATGAAAAAAAAAAAAAAAACAGGTTACTCACCTGTAACAGTAGTTCTAGGAGTGGTATATGTTGTTCATCCACACTATTTGGCATGTCTTTTCCCCTTTAAGATCTTGCCGGAAGGTCTTCAAGCTGGCTTCTCCCACCCACCCAGGTGGTATAATCCTTGGCTCCGCCCCATGACGCCAGATCCTTCCCGCTGGAAGCTAGGTTGTGCGTCGAAGCCGGGGAGGTTGGGTGGGTCCGTGTGGATGAACAACATATACCACTCCTAGAACTACTGTTACAGGGGAGTAACCTGTTTTTCTAGGATCATGGATATGTTGTTCATTCACACTATTTGGCAGACTCCTAGCAGTTCTCTGGAAGGAGGGAAGCAAGGCGCACACCCCCTACTTTCGGGAATAGAGACTGGAGAACTGAGGCTCCAAAACCAGCATCCCGGCACGACTCAAAGTCGATGTGGTAATGCGTAATAAAGGTGTCTGCTGTCTTCCAGGTAGCAGCCCTGCAGATATCCTGAATAGGGATGTCCTTAGAAGCAGCCACCGACACAGCGGTATGGTGGGTGCAGTTAGCCCTTAGCCTTACAGGAGGCTCTTTAGCAGAGATCAATGCAAGATGTAATCCATCTGGCAATCGTCCGCTTTGCTGCAGGTCTGCCAGGTGCGGCTTCAGCGTAGGTGACAAACAGCTGGTGAACCTCTCCCCGAACTTGAGCCGTTTGCTCCTTATAATAAGAGAGCGCTCGTCTCAGGTCCAGAGTATGGAGCCTGTACTCGGCCTCCGAGGTGTAGTTCGGGTAGAACACTGGTAGAGTTACCTGGTTATGGAAATTGACACCACCTTCAGAAGGACTTCAGGTTGGGGTGCAGTACAATCTTGTCCCTGTGGAAGACCAGGTAAGAAGACTGCACCAAGAGCGCCTGGGACTCCCAATCCTTCTGGCTGATGTGATAGCCGCCAGGAAGGTGGTCTTCCACAACAGTGTGACATCTCACACCTGCGCATCGGTTGAATGGCTTGCCCATGAGTTTAGCCAATACCAGCAGTAGATCCGTGGAGATGGAGGTTCACGCTCCGAGGGGATATGTGATTGAGGCCCTAGAAAAGTGCAAGACCACTGTCTCCCATGCCACTGTTCGCTGACTGGCCCGTGCCTGCAAGCGGAGATGGCTGCCAGGCACCTTAAGGGTAGTCATCCGGAGACCACCTTTACAGAGGGATCAAAGGCAGTCGAGGATACTGGCCACTGGAGAGGAACTAGGGTCCAGGCCCTTGCCCTGACACCAAATGGAAAACCTTTTCCATTTGAAAGCATAGCACTTCCTGGTCAACTCCTTCCTAGATGCCTCAACTACGCTGAGAACATCGTTGGAAAGACCCAAACCTTGGAACTCTAGCCGCTCAGGTACCAGGCTTTCAGGTGCAGGGATTGAAGGTCCGGATGGAATACCTTCCCCTGACTGACTAATATCAGGTCCGGGTATGCTGGAAGACGTCTCGGGAGCCTGTTGCTGAGGTTGAGGAGATCTGGATACCAGCACTGGCATGGCCAGTCTGGGACTACCAGAATCACCTTGCCTTGTCCCTCCTCGCCTTGAGGAGCATCTTGTGGATCAAGGGAAATGGAGAGAAGGCGAGAAGAGGCCTGAGTCCACAGCCTTGAGAAGGCATTCCCTGCAGCGAGCCCTGCTGAGGGGGGGGGCATGAAACAGCCTTAGTTTTGCATTGTCCCTGGAGGCGAACAGGTCCACCTGAGGGGTGTCCAACGGGAGAAGAGGCTGTGAACTACCTCTGGGTGGAGAGACCACTCACGGAACACCTCACCACATGGCTGAGGGCATCTGCCAGTTGGCTCGAGGCTCCTGCCACGTGGATGGCTAGAAAGATCTGCCTCCCGTTGGCGCCACGAGGTCCAGATGCAGGCCTTCCTGCACAGAGGCCGTGAGTGAGTGCCGCCCTGCTTATTGAGATAGTGCATGGTTGTAGTGTTGTCCGTCTGGACCTGGACCACTTCACCCCACAAGAACGGAGCTAATGCAGTCAGCACCAGCCGCACTGCTCGTAGCTCCAGCAGGTTGATGTGACATCGGGATTCCAGAGCCCATGGACCCTGTGGTTCCCCATGTAGGCTCCCTAGCCCATGAGAGGCATCGGCTGTGAGGACGACCATCAGCTTAGGGTGGACAAATGGGATCCCTCCCTGCAGATGTTCTGGGACAGTCCACCACTGTAGAGTCCCTAGAAGTAAGCATTTTTTCCAGCCTGAGTGTATAGTGCAGTGGCTGAAGAGCAGTTACGCAAGAACTTACTGTAATAGTAGATCTTAGAGGGGATCTCAGTCATCAGGTTACACCATAGGAACTCCACCATCGGTGAATGGGGAATCCACACGGAAGATTTTCAGCAGTACAGCTGGGCCCACCCATGCTATCAACGTCAGCTGGCATAGCCAACCCTATAAAGTGCAAGGCGCAGAGCTCCTCCTCAGTTCTTTCCCTCCAGAGATGAAGGGAGCAAGGCTGACACCCTGGGACCCGGCTCTAGAGAAATGATGGAAAGAGCAGACAGCCAGATCCTGATAGGAGCCCCAAAAAGGGGGATAGTGGGAAGGAACAGACCTGATGACTGAGATCCCCTCGAAGATAGTACAGTTACGTAAGAACTTACCGTAACAGTAGATCTTCGAGAGAGGCTCTTGCAGTAGGTAATTACATATAGGACTGAAGCCGGCAGGCGCCAGGACCCCATGGAAAAACTTCTAGCTAGCAGTCTCTGGCAGGGGACCGCCCCATGTCAGGTGACCGACATCAAGCAACATCAGTGTAAAGGGGCGGTCCCCCACGCCCGCCTTCCAGTTCTTTCCCGCCAAGGGCCAAAAAGGCAAGATGAGAGAGAAGTGGATATTTCCCTTCCTGGAAAAGGAGCTGAAAAAGCTAAGGGGGGATGGAGGGCAGGAAGGTATTACCTACTGCAAGAGCCTCTCTCGAAGTTCTACTGTTATAATAAGTTCTTATGTAACTGTACCATCTTACTTCGAGAGGGCTCTTGCAGTAGGTAATTACATACAGGACTGAGTCCCAAGCAGTCTGGAACAAGGAGAAGCATACGGGAGGAGGAAAACTACTCAACCATAAAACCTCTGTCTGTGAGGGTCTCAGGAAAGGAGACCTTGCAGAACAGCACACCCGAAGCTTGCTCTATGGCGAGAGACAATGTCCAAACTGTAGTGTTTCATAAATGTATGGACAGAAGTCCAAGTTGCGGCTGCGCAAATGTCAGCCGCAGACACATTCTTAAAACAAGCCGCAGAGGCAGCGACACCCTGGTGGAGGGCTCACTTGACCCGCAGAGTCTCGTGATACTTGTCGTAACAGAAAAGGATACAATGAGCCAACCATTTAGATAGGCATTGCTTGAACGGATTGCCTTCTCTTTGTGAGCAAAAGAGACAAACAGTTGATCAGACTTTCTGAGATCCTTCGTCTGGTGGTGTAGTATCTCAGAATTCGATGAACATCCAAAGTATGCAAGAGGTACCTTGATTGGAGTGAAGCGTGAAGAAAGCAGGTAGCTCAATGGACTGATTCAGCGAGATTATGCTACCATCTTAGGGAGAAACTTAGGATTGGTGTGCAGAGCCACCTGCCTTGTGAAAATCAAATACGGATTTTGCACATCAAGGCCTGAAGCTTGGAAATCCTTTCGAGCTGAAGTAATGGCCACTAGGAAGAGTGTGTTCCAGGATAGGAACATCAGGTCTGCTGAGGCCGCTGCCCAAAAGGAGGCAGGGTAAGCTTCTCAAGAATGAAATTCAGATCCCAAGGAGGAGCAGGAACACGAATAGGGGGTCTCAAGTGGAGAACCCCTCTAAGAAAAGTCTTAGAGACTTCCAACTGTGCGAAAGTTCTGTCCCCAAAAAGAACATGATAAGCGGAAATGGCCGCCATGTGAACTTTCAGAGAGGAATGGCTGAGACCCAGATCAAAGAGATGGCGCACATAGTCCAGAATTCTTCCGACAGGGCATGAGAATGGCTCGAAATCCTTGGAAGAGGCCCAAATAGAGAACATTTTCCATTTCATGGTGAAGGTAGATCTAATAGAAGGCTTTCTGGCCTCCACCAGAATCTCAGCTACAAGCGGGGAAACCCCAAATCGGGCTTGAGCTACGTCTGCAGGAGCCACGCATGCAACTGAAGGGATTTGAGACCCGGATGAACCAGGGTCCCCTGATCCTGGGTCAGCAAAAGTTGTGACAGAGGAAGAGGAGGTTCCTCTGAATACTGTTGCAGAAGAGAGAACCAAACTTGCCTGGGCCAGAAAGGAGTGATCAGGATCACGCGAGCTCCTTCTGAGCTGAGTTTGTGAAGACCCTCGGAATCAAGGGATCCGGGGAGACATGGACGAATCTGTCCTTCCAATCTAGAGACAGAGCGTCTCCAAAAATGTCTCTCCTGAGCGGAGCAGAAAGGAAAGTTTTGCATTGTGAGGAGACGCGAACAGGTCTACCTGATGTGTCCCCAGCACAGGAAGATATCATCTACCACCCTGATCCAGTTCCCACTGTGAGCTTGTGCAGACGATCGACTGAGGTGGTCTGCCAGCATGTTTTGACCCCGGGAACATGAACTGCAGTAAGTGAAGGTGTGTTGAACTGCCAATCCCAAACTCGCATTGCTCCCTGCAAAAGAGGGTAGGAACGTAGTTCCTCCTTGTTTGCTGATGTACCGACTATGCACAATTCACAATATATGCACAACTAGTACTGGAGCCCACTCGAGAGGGAGCAATATTAGACTTGATTCTCTCAAATGGAGATGGAGAGAGGATCACAGATGTAGAAGTGGGTAGCCATCTGGGAACTAGCGACCATCGAACAGCATGGTTCACAATAAACACAGCAATAGAGTCAAGCCATACAAAGACAAAAGTACTGGACTTTAGGAGGGCTGACTTTGCCAAAATGGGTGAGTGCCTAAGGAATGCACTAGCAAATGGGCAGGAAGGAGGGGTGGAAGAACAATGGGGAATAATAAAAACTGCCATCACAGAGGTAACGAGCCTTTGTGTGAAGCAAATAAACAAAACAAGTCGATGTAAGAAATACAGGTTACTCACCTGTAACAGGAGTTCTAGGAATGGTATATGTTGTTCATCCACACTCATTGGCAGGTATCCTTGCCGCTTTAAATCTTGCCGGAAGGTCTTCAAGCTTGCTCCTCCCACCCACCCGGGTGGTATAACTCTCGGCTCCGCCCCATGACGCCAGATCTGGCCCGCTGGAAGCTCAGGTTGTGCGTCGAGGCCGAGAATGGTGGGAATGATGAACAACATATACCATTCCTAGAACTCCTGTTACAGGTGAGTAACCTGTATTTCTAGGGACATGGATATGTTGTTCATCCACACTCATTGGCAGACTCCTAGCAGTTCTCCAGGAGGAGGGAGGCAAGACGCACACCCCAATACTTACTTGGGAAAGAGAGACTGGAGAACGAGGCCCCAAAACCAGCATCCCGGCGTGACTCAAGGTCGATGTGGTAATGGGTAATAAGGTGTTTGCTGACTTCCAGGTAGCAGCCCTGCAGATTTCCTGGATAGGGACGCTCTGGAAGCAGCCACCGCTAGAGCAGTATGGCGGGTAGAATGAGCTCTTATCCCTCTGGGAGGCTCCATGCCCGCCAACTTATAGCAGAGATCTATGCAGGAGGTTACCCACCTGCTTATCGTCCGCTTGGCTGCAGGTCTGCCAGGTGCGGCTTCAGCGTAGGTGACAAACAGCTGGCGAACCTCTCCCCGAATTTCAGCCGTGCGCTCCTTATAATAAGCGAGCGCCCTTCTAGGGTCCAGAGTGTGGAGCCTATATTCGGCCTCCGAGGTGTGATTGGGGTAGAACACCGGCAGAGTCAACACCTGGTTAAGGTGAAACTCCGACACCACCTTCGGAAGGAATTTCGGGTGGGGGCGCAGGACAACCTTGTCCCTGTGGAAAACCAGGTAAGGAGACTCGATGGAAAGCGCCTGGAGCTCTCCCATCCTTCTGGCTGACGTGATAGCCACCAAGAAGGCGGTCTTCCACGACAGGTGAGAGAGCACACCTGTGCATAGGTTCGAATGGCTTGCCCATGAGCTTTGCCAGTACCAGCAGTAGATCCCACGGAGGTGGGGTTCCCGACTGGAGGAAATGTGATCAAGGCCTTGAAAAGCCAGACCACCTTCTCCTGCGCCATCGACTCGCTTCCCGCCCGCGCCTGCAAGCAGAGATGGCTGCTGGTGTGCACCCTTAGGTCGCCGACCTAAGCCCTTGACTAGAAAGGGACCATAAATAGTCCAAGATGCTTGCCAAGGAACAGGAGGAAGGGTCCAAGCCCTTGTCCTGACACCAAATGGAAAACCTTTCCATTTGAAGGCATAGCATTTTCTGGTCGACTCTCACGGGACGCCTCAACTACATTGAGGACCTCGCCGGAAAGACCCAAGGCCTGGAACCTAGCCGCAGGAACCAGGCCAGGTGCAGGGATTGAAGGTCCGGATGGAACACCTTCCCTGATTGATTGAGAGCAGGTCCGGCGAGCTGGAAGCTGCCGCGAGTCCTGGAGCTGAGACTGAGGAGATCTGGTACCAGAACTGGCGAGGCCAGTCTGGGGCTATCAGAATCACCTGCGCCTTGTCCCTCCCTCGCCTGAGGCCCTTGGGTCCACTGCCCTCGAGAAGGCATCCCTGCAGCGACTCCCTGCTGAGGGGGGGCGGCATGGAACAGGCTCAGCTCGCTCTCCCTGAAGGCAAACAGGTCCACCTGAGGTGTGCCCCAATGGGAGAACAGATGCTGCACTACCTCCGGCAGGAGAGACCACTCGTGGGATGCAGCCCCTATCCGGCTCAGGGCATCGGCCAGGGTGTTGGAGGCTCCTGCCACGTGAATGGCTAGGAGATCCGCCTCCAGGCTGCGCACGAGTGACCAAATGCAGAGAGCTTCCTTGCATAGAAGCATGGAGCGCGTCCCGCCCTGGCGGTTTAGATAGTACATGGTCGTGGTATTGTCCGTCTGGACTCGGACCACTTGACCCCGGAGGAACGGAGCAAAGGCGTGAGAGCTAGCGGACCGGCCGAGCTCCAGCAGGTTGATGGCATCGACTCTCGCGACCAGAGGCCATGAGCCCGGTGTTCCCAACCCATCAGAGAGGCATCGGTCGATAGAGAGACCGCTCGGCCGGGCGGACGAACGGGATGCCCTCCTGCAAATGATCTGGAACGGTCCACCACTGGAGAGCTCCACATCCCCTGTGTCACCGGCACAAGCTGGTCCAAAGGATCGCAGCGCCAGACCACTGGCTGGCCAGTCCCCACTGAAGGGACGATGTTCCAGCGGCCAACGGACCACGCTGGTGCAGGCCGCCATGAGACCCAGGAGGCGAGGAAGTCCCGGCAGGGCGCATTGCCCAACCAGAAATGATCGGGCAAAGGAGGAAAGAACCTCGGCCCTGTCCGCGCGGGAGCCGCGCTTGGCTCAAGAGAGTCGAGCTGCGCCCGGATGAATAGAATCACCTGCTGTCTCTCGAGTTCCGACTTGGCCTCGTTGATAAGGAGGCCCAGTTGAGAGCAGACCTGGAGGGCCAGATTTCTGGACCACTCTGCCTCCTTCCTGAGGAGCTGCTATCAGCCAGTCGTCCAGGAAGGGTACACCGGACCCCTCGGCGCCGCAGGGAATGCTGTCACCACTGCCATGCATTTGGTGAAGACCCTGGGAGCTGGAGACAAGCCAAGGGCATGGCTTGGAACTCGAGGGATCCTTCCGCTCGAAGCGAAGGAATCTCTGGTGAGACGGACGGATAGGGACGGAAAACGCGGCCCTGCAAGTCCAGAGAGCAGAACCACACGCTGCTCCAAGGATGGTATTATCTGAGCCAGAGTGACCATCCTGAAGGTTCGAGACCTTAGGAACTTGTTTAGGTCGTGTAGGGTTGAGAATGGGGTGCCAGCCCCGTCCGCCTGGAACCAGGAAGTACCTGGACACAAACCCTGGGTCTGAAGGAGGGTCCACCACCTCTCTTATCACCTCCTTCTGGAGGAGGAGATATGTCGGCTCGGCGAGCCGCCAGTGAGGCTGGGGATCCCGGAGCCCCCCGAGGGGCGACGGCTCTGAAGGGTGGTGCCTGCTCGAATTCCAGAGGCAGGCCTCTTCCCACCACCTCCAAGACCCACCTGTCCGTGGAAACAGCGGACCAGGCGGAACGGAAGTGCCGGAGCCGTCCCCCCACGGGGGGACCCAGGGATAAGGTGACGGGAATGGGGGCGACACCCCTCAGCCCGTCACTGGGCAGGCTTGGAGGAGGGACCGGCCGAGGGACCTCCTGGGCCTTTTCCTCCCTGCCTCCTGTTAGAGGAAGCCGGCGGCTTGGGTTTGGGATGCCAAGGCCGAGCCTGCTGGCCCGGACGTTGCGGGGCACAGAAGGACGAAAGGGCTTAGGCTGTGGTTTGCGGCCTTTGTCCTTCTGAGCGGAAGAGACCGAGTCCAAGGTAGCATTGGACTTCTCGATCCTCTGCAGGTGACCTTCCACCCCAGGGTCGAAGAGGTCAGTCCCCAAAAAGGGACATCCGCCAACTTGTGCTGGGTATCCGAAGTAAAGGTGGATATCCTCAGCCAAGCCCGCCGACGCATAGCCACTGCGGCCGCCACCGATCTGGCACATGAGTCCCCTAAATCCAAAGCAGTCTGGAGCTGCTGTTTGGCCACTGCTCGCCCCTGGTCCCGCACCTGCTTAACCGTAGTCTGCAGATCGGCGGGAAGATGAGGGATGACCTCATCCAGGAGCCCAACAGGGCATGAGAAAAATGTGCCATGAGGACGGCCTTAACTGGCCTGACGAAGAGAGAGAGGACGCAGCGTAACTTTTCACCCGATAGTCCAATTCTCTTGGACTCCTTGTCAGGAGGTTTGTCCACATCCCGGCGCTGCGGGCGGCTGGAAAACGCTGTCGGTAACCAACCCCTCAGCAGAGGGTGTTCTAAAACCGGACAAGGAACCAGTAGGGACCGTGATACTTTCCTGGCCATCCTGGCTAAGGCGCAGGGCAGGAAGCAGGGCTGCCAAAGCTCCAGTGCCGGACCCACTATGGCCTCGCCACCGAAAGGCCTCCGTCGGAGAATCCCTCGTCCAGAATCTCCGTGAGGATACCTGGCCTGCTTGAACGGGTTCGAGCCCATCCCGTGGACCCGAGATGAGCCGGGTAGTCCTAGGAAGGACGACGGGTATCGTCCATTGACTGACCTCCTGAAGACTCCAAGTCCAGTCGCTTGGAGAAAAAGGAGGAATCATCTTCGGACTCGGAAGAGTCCTCGAAGAGCTGCCTCTGGCCTGAGCCACCCTTCACCTGCCGAGGTCGATCGGGAGTGAGGGTAACTGACAGCCGATGGGGTAGACCTTAGCCGACCGAGAATCCTTGGTCGGAGCACCAATTGTGGCTGTGGAGGCGGAGGTTCCACCGAATCGTGGAGCTAGCTGGTTTTGGCCGAACAACCGCCTGGTATAGGCCTCGGATAAGTCGAGGGGTTGTGTCGGCCGATCCGTGACAGTTACTTAATGGCCGGGAAGGCGACGGGTCGGCTTATTCCCGCCAGGAGGAGCTGTTGCAACATAAGGTCCTCGCATCACGACGTCATTTACGCCGAAGCCTCCCTCATCCGAGGAGGAGGACGAGGGACCAGCGGCGACGCCGCTTACTCGCGTGCCGAGACCGACCGCTTACGCGGTGGGATCGGCTGACCGCAAAGAGGTCCGAGACCGAGACCCCGGAATTTCCGAGGTCGGTGCGGGAGGTGTCGGCCGGAACCGGCACTCCTTCGCTCGGATGGTGCATCCGAGGGCTCCGAACCGAGGCACAGGCGAGCCCACGGGATCCTCAACTCTTCCGGGGAACCTGGGAGAGGGGGAATTCGCCGTTAAAGGCGACAGCCCGTCTAACGGTCGAGAAAATCTCGACTTCATCGGTGGGAGTCTCGGTCAACTGACCCGATCGGACACCGTGAGGCCAGTGGTCCGGCCGAGCGTCGACCGGGCAGACGGGTCGACGCCCGGGGAGGGACCTTTCCGCCCCAAGAGCCGCCGACGGAGGGACTTACCTTGTCCTCTTTTTGACCGAGAATAAGGTCCCGCCAACGAGGCCCTTCTCCTTAGTGGAGAGGGACAGACAAAGCTCCTTAAAAGAAGCCGTAAGAAGAGCCCAGAGAGAGCGGATAAATGCCGCGCCGAGGAAGATACGCCCGCGCCGCCTCTTCGAGGGCTACCATCCGCCGAGCTGATCCGCCGAAGTCGCCGCCACGCGATCGCCAACCGGCCTCCTTGACTTCACCGAGGGAACGCTTCGGACGGCCCAGTTGTAATCGGGCAGCACGGCCTTCGGGACGAGGCCGAGAAAGATGAGCACAGGTCGCAGCCTGCGGTCGTGCTCAAGGCCTCAAACAGTAGACACACGTGGAGTGTGGATCCGTCTGAGACATCTTTGCTCCGCATGGGCATCTCCGAAACCGGAGTCGATTTGTCCATCGAGCTGAGGGATAGAAGACTGAAAGTCTTTTGCAAAATTTTATTTTTAAATCCGTCAAACGGAGAAATAGGAACCAGTCTCAAACGCAGAGCGTTAAGGAGGGAACCTGAGCTTCCAAGCGGTAAGGAAGATCTGGCGTCATGGGGCGGAGCCGAGAGTTATACCACCCGGGTGGGTGGGAGGAGCAAGCTTGAAGACCTTCCGGCAAGATTTAAAGCGGCAAGGATACCTGCCAATGAGTGTGGATGAACAACATATCCATGTCCCTAGAAATCACTATGGTTCTCAAAGGAAGTGGCAGTGAAGGTTCAAGAGAAAAAGAAAGCATTCAGGAAGTACAAGGAATCGCAGAAGGAGCAGGACAGAGAACTGTATCAGTTAAAGCAAAAGGAGGCTGGGAAGGCAGTCAGAACAGCAAAGGCCCAAACCGAGGAAAAGATAGCCAACTCAGTTAGGAAGGGGGATAAAACCTTTTATAGGTACATCAGGGAGCAAAGGAAGACCAAGGAGGGATAGTGAGGCTTAATAAAGGGAGGGTGGGTGGGCAGAGGAGACTGTGAAAGGCAGAGATACTAAACAAATATTTTTGCTCAGTATTTACAAATGAAGAGGGGAGGTACATAAAACAAACAGTAGTAACACTCTGGATACAGAAGTTGATACCAGCCATTTACAGAAGAAAGGGTTCTGAAAGAACTCTTAAAACTGAAGGTGGACAAAGCAATGGGGCCTGATGGGATTCATCCCAGAATTCTAAAAGAGCTAAGGGTAGAACTAGTGACACCACTGACTACCCTTTTTAACAAATCATGGGAGGATGGGGTGGTACCCGAGGACTGGAGGAGGGCAGATGTGATTCCCCTTCACAAAAGTGGGAGCAAGGCAGAAGCAGGAAACTACAGACCTGTTAGTTTAACCTCAGTGATAGGGAAAATGATGGAATCTCTTCTGAAGGAAAGAACTGTCGAGTATCTAGAGGCCAGAGGGGCACAGGACCCTAGGCAGCATGGATTCACAGCGGGAAGGTCATGCCAGACAAATCTGATAGATTTCTTTGACTGGGTGACCAAAGTAGTAGATCAGGAGGGCTGTGGACATGGCCTACCTAGACTTTAGCAAGGCATTTGACACAGTCCCACACAAAAGATTAATATACAAGTTAGCCAGCCTGGGAGTGGTCCCAAGATGACAGCCTGGGTAAAGAATTGGCTGGAGAATAGGACACAGAGAGTAATAGTAAATGGAGTCCACTCAGAAGAAAGGAGGGTTACTAGTGGGGTACCGCAGGGTTCAGTATCAGGACCGGTCCTCTTCAATGTCTTTATAAGCGACATTGCGGAAGGACTGGAAGGAAAAGTATGTCTCTTTGCAGATGACACTAAGATCTGCAACAGAGTTGATACACAGGGTGGGGTGGAAAGGATGAGAAGGGACTTGGCAAGGTTAGAGGAATGGTCAAATGTATGGCAGCTTAGATTCAATGCTAAGAAATGCAAGATAATGCACCTGGGAAACAAAAACCCAGGGGAAGAGTACACAATTGGGGGGGGTGAGATACTAACAACAACAAAAATGGAAAGGGACCTGGGGATAGTCATATCAGATGACCTAAAGGTGGGCAAGCAATGTGAGAAGGCAGCAAGGAGGGTTGGGGGTTACTGGGATGCATAGGGAGAGGCATCACCAGTAGAAAACAGGAAGTTATTATCCTCTGTACAGACAGCTGGTGAGATCCCATCTGGAGTACTGTGTGCAGTTCTGGAGACCCAATCTCCAAAGACATAGACAGGATGGAAGCTGTCCAGAGGAGGGACTAAAATGGTGCAGAGTCTGCACCAGAAGACATATGAAGAGAGACTTAAGGAGCTTAATATGTATAGCCTCGAGGATAGGAGGGAGAGGGGGGACATGATAGAAACTTTCAAGTACCTCAAGGGAATCAACAAAGTCCAAGAGGGTAGCATCTTTCAAAAAAAGAGGTGTGCAAGAACAAGAGGGCACAAGTTGAAGATAGAGGGGGGCAGCTCAGAGGTAATTTAAGGAAGTATTTTTCACAGAGAGGGAATGTGGATGCATGGAGCGGCCTTCGGAGGAGGTTGTGGAGTCAAAATCAGTGGTGGAATTCAAGCATGCATGGGACAGTCATAAGGCAATTCTGGGGGTGGGGTAAGAAGAAGTAGGCTGCTGGTTAACTAGGATCTGCAGCTTATCCAGTAGGTAGGAAATGGGCAGACTGGGTGGGCCAAGTGGTCCTTATCTGCCGTCAAATTCTATGTTTCTATGTTTCTATATTGTCTGTCTGGACAGCCAGATGACCGGAAGCACATACAGATGCAGAGCTTGTAGAGAGCACAGCATGGCCCTGAGCTCGAGCACATTTATGTGAAGAGTCTGCTTTGAGCCAGGACCAGGAGCCTTGAGTCCTGTGAAACCCCAGGTGGGCTCCCCAACTCTCTTCCGAGGTGTCTGTTGTCAATGTTTGGGAGGGAGGTCTGAGGCAGAAGGGAACTCCCTGGCAAAGGTTCTCCTAAACCATCCACCATTGTAAGTCCCAAACCATAGAGTTGGAGACCAAGATTTCTTGGTCTAGGTCGTCCACCAACTTTACTGATCCCACTGAGACCCAAGCATCCACTAAGAGATTCTCATACGGAGCCAAGTGCGGGAACTGTCGAATAGCAGCCGCCATGAGCCCAAGGGAGGCGATGGACTGACCTGGCACTGACCCGCCTGGACTGGACAGCAGGCTTGTATAAGCCTGGAGGGTGTCCACCCTGTCCAGCGGCAGGAATGCCATGCCGGAGGTCGTGTCCAGGATCGCCTGATGAACTGGAGCCTCTGGGATGGAATCAAATGGGACTTGGCCTGGTTGATGGTAATACCCAGGCTGGTAAAGACCTGCAGGTTAGGGAAGGGAGCGGAGCCCCCGGACGGGGCCTCCAGGAGCCAGTCATCCAGGTACGGGAAAACCTCACTCCTTGGTCACACAGGTGAGCCGCTACCACGGAAAGGCATTTGGTGAACACTCGGGAGCCGAGGAAAAATCAAATGGGAGGGCCTTGAACTGGTAGTGGTCCCCTGAAATGAAAACCGGAGGTATTTGTGGTGGGAAGGGCGGACAGGAATATGCAGGTAGGCATCATGCATGTCCAGTGCGCACAGCCACTGTCCCTGCCGGAGTAAGGGCAGAAGGCTCTGCAGGGAGAGCATTCTGAACCGTTTGTACTCCACGAACAAGTTCAGGGAGCTGAGGTCTAGGATAGGCCGCACGTCTCCCGATTTCTTTGGAACCAGGAAGAAATGGGAATAGTAATCTGCCCCCTGAAGGTGGGTAGGGACAGGCTCTATCGCCGCCTTCAGTAGAAGGGAGGATATTTCTTCCCAAACCAGAAGATGTTGTTCCGGGGAGTAAGACGACCGGGTTGGGGGTTTTCTGAGTGGTTTCCGAAGAAACTCGATTGAGTGTCCTGCTGCTATCAGTTGGAGCACCAAAGCATCTGAAGTGATCCTCTCCCAACCCGGTAGATGGAAGGAGAACCTCCCTCCTACTGGTTCCTCTGGAAGGTCCAGAGGCTGTGGGAGAGGAGAGGCATCAGGAGGTGTGGGGCAGCGCCGCAGCTGAAGCTCCCGCCGCTTTTTTGGGTGGGGGGGCTTTGCAGCCGGAGGAGTCCGACGTTTGTTGGCCCGCTTGCCCAGAGGTTTCGCTTTGGCACGAACGCTCAGCGAAAGGGCAATGCTGACATGGCCTGTACATAGAGTCCACAGACTTTAGTGCAGTGCCTCCTTTGGAGATCGGTGATGACGCCCTTGACAACAGCACCAAACCCCTGAAGGGCACATCCTGGACAGCAGACTGCACCTCCGGGACCAAACCCGACACCTGGAGCCAGGCATGATACTGCAGACCTACGGCGAAAGCTGAGCCCTGACCAGCAGCGTCCACTGCATCGTATGTGGCACGAAGCATGTGATGACTGGCCGAATGTGCAGAACAGACTAGATCTGCTGCTTCCTGCTTAGTCTGAGACTCAGGAAGGGAGTCCAACTTGGCTTCCACCTTACTCACTCAGGATCGCCTTCTGGTAATCCCCCATATGTGCAACATAATTTAGGGCCCTTATTCCCAGAGTGGAAGAAGCATACACATTCTTCCCATACTGGTCCAGGAGGAGAGATTCCTTGTCAGGTGGAGACTAGCTGAGATGCTTAGGATTAGCCGTACGGCCGTGAGCGGCGCTAATCACGACCGAGTCGGCTTTGGGGTGTGTATTCAGAGAATCCACATCCTCCGGAGCCTGGTATAGCCTATCTGCCTTCCTCGGCAGGGGGGCTAATGCCGATGGATGCTTCCAAATAGTGGAAACAAGGTCCGCATGAGGCTCAATCCAGGGTGGAATCAATGTTGGAGCAGTTTCGGGCAGATCCAAATGAGCAGCGAGTTTCTTCCGCTGTGGATCTGGCTCCAAAGATTGCCACTGGTAAACTGCCTGGATCTTTCTCAGCAACTCCAGGAAAGAGGGATCTTCCAGAGGTGACTTCGGAGAAGTCCAAGACCTGGGACGGTCTGGAGTGTGTGGCTTGTCGTCTGGGTCGGAGCACCCGTCGGAATCGTCCGAGGTCTCCGAAGAGGAAGAAGACTCCTCCCAACACGGGGGAGGAACGGACCCCTTGGGCAACCCTCGGGAAAGCGTGTCCTCCCGTGCCCTGGCACCTGAGGGCTCACCTCTAATGTCGGGAAGGGGGGAAGGGAGTCTCTCGCCTCCGACGATAGGTCCAGAACCGGTCCGCATCAGCTGACTGCTTTCCACCTCCCTGGAGAGCTGAGCTCTGGCCTCAGCTCACCAGGAAGCCAGAGTCTCCTTCAGGTTCACTGGCGACTGAGGGGGCGGAGGAGGAGGAGGTGGGGATATGGATATTGGGGGTATCCATACGGTGAGTATCCATAGCCCGATGGCAGGAAGCCCAGCATCGGGTACTCGCGGCCTGGTACACGGGCGCAGGATACCGCGGTCCTGGGTCAGGACGGCCACGATAAGATGGGGTCGGGGCACCACGGCACCAGGGGCTCTGACGGAGGAGATGGCTCCTGGGAGGGGCCAGCAGGCGGGCCAGGTACAGGAGGCCCAGTGGGCGTCGGGTCCAATGTAGGGACGGCATCTGGCAAGGGAATGTCGTCTGGCGTTGGATAGGTCGGGGTCAGAGGGTCCAACATCAGGTCGTCTGGCCCAGCGGGAGGGAGGGAGACCTGACGGGAGCATACCTGCATCCTCGGTGTCGCCCGGGGAAGGAGGACTAAAATCCATGGGGTCCAACAGGGGAGATGCTGGAGATTCGGTGAGCAACGGCGAGCGTTGCGGCGAGCCGCGGACAACGGACTGATCAGTCAGGTCCGGCGTCGGCTCTAACGCCATGCATCCATCTGGGGAGCGGACATCCGCCTTGCCGACTTATCAGAACTGACGCCTGACGAAGGCCGCATGGGAGGAGCGGCCTTAGCGGGCGTTTTGGAGGCCGTGCGCTGCCCCGAAGGGTCGGGCGTGTTAGCAGCCTTGTCCGAGCGGGCATCGGGGGCACTGACGTCCGGCTTACCGGAGCCGCTCGACTCAGAAGGCCGCACAGTGGTGGTCTTCCTGGGAACAGCTGCCTCCTTTGACCCGGAGGCTCCCAATGGGCCCGAATGCGAGCCCGACGGGAGAGACGCTGCCTTAGAAGCCTCCAAGACGGCCGTTGATGACCTTCAGCACTGTGACTCCGGCCGGAGTCACAGTGACCGTGGAAGAGGAGTCCCAGTGCTGCTTCTTTTTGCGATGACCCTCAGGGGAAATAGAGGCCAGCCGAAGCTTCTTCAGCTCCTTCTCCATGGAGGACATCATGTTTTTCAAAATGTGGGCCTCCAGGGATTTCTGCCTCCGTTTGCGGGTGGCGGCGTTAAACTGCCGGCAGTGAGGCACTGGGAGTGTCTTGATCCTTGTGCAGGGCTGGGCGCCCGGGAAATCAGCACTTATTTTTATGCTGGGATGGAGTAGGGGGACGACATACACGGCAGATGCTAAAGAGATTCTGATGAGAAAATCGAAAAAGAGCAGTAATAATACAGACGATTGACTGATGAAGCAGTGAACTTAACTGCGAGGCGCTTTCACAAGCTAACAGCGGGAAAGAACTGGAAGGCGGGTGTGGGGGACCACCCCTTTATACTGACGTCGCTTAACGTCGGTCCCCTGACGTGAGGGTGGTCCCCCCACCAGAGGCTGCTAGCTAGAAGTTTTTCCGTGGGGTCCTGGCACATGCCGGCTTCAGTCCTATATGTAATTACCTACTGCAAGAGCCCTTTTGAAGTAAGATCTACCGTTTTGGTAAGTTCTTCCAGAATGTTCTATCTTCTTCGGAGGTATCTCAGTCATCAGGTTACACCGTGAGGCGAGTCCCAAGCAGTGACAAGAGTATATGGACAGTCTGGGAGTCTGGATCTCCATAAACTTAAGACAGGAGAGGTGGAACAGCCTTCCCAGTCAAAGAGTTTAAACTTAAGACAGGAGACCTTGAAAACTGAACCGGTCAAGGAACTCCATAAACTTAAGACAGAAGTCCTCAGAGAACAGACCCGCCAAATCCTTCACGGGCTCTAGAAGCTTATGTCCAGACTGTAATGCTTGGTGGAGGTGTGGACTGTACTCCAGGTGGCAGCAGCACAAATGCCAGCAGCTGAGACCCCTTTGAAACAAGCCACAGAGGTAGCCATTCCTCTGGTGGAGTGAGCTTCGACAGCACCGGCAATTCTTTGCCGTACTTACTGTAGCAAGACACAATGCAATTTGCCAACCATTTGGATAAACACTGCTTAGAAAGTGAAGCGCCCCCTCTACTTGGGGTGAAAGAAATAAACAACTGTTTAGACTATCTGGACTCCTTAGTCCTGAGCAGGTAATACTTCAAAGTTCTTGCGACATGTAAAGTATGGAGCAGTGCTTCCCTGGATTGGTACGCTCTGGAAAATAAACAGGAAGGTGGATTGACTGATTGAATGTAGACTCAGAAACCGCCTTAAGAAGAAACTTCGGATTTGTGTGCAAAGACACCCTGTCTTTGTGAAAAATCAAATAAGACGCCTCGCACCAGAGGGCCTGAAGCTCTGAAATTCTTCGAGCAGAAGTAACTGCAACTAAAAAGAGCACTTTCCAAGAGAGAAAGCACAAATTACAAGTCACAACTGGCTCAAAAAGAGACAGGGTCAACTTTTCCAAACTAAAATTCAAGTCCCAAGCCAGGATAAGAGAACAGATTGGGGGTTTCAGATGTAAGATGCCCGGAGAAAGGTACGGAAGACATCCAACTGAGCAATACTGCGGTCACCCATGGGCTTGTGGAAGGCAGAAATAGCTGAAAGGTGGACCCTGAGGGAGGAATACTGGAGGCCAGAGTCAGACAAAGAGATCGGGGTAGTCCAGGACATGCTTCACCGGGCAGGTGAAGGGGTCCAGGGAATGTTTGGCAGCTCAGATGGCAAACTATTTCCACTTCATGGCATACGTGGCATGAGTAGAGGGCTTGCAAGTGGCCACTAGGATGTCTGCCACCCTAATGGAGATGCCAAACCTGGCAATGGCTACGTCCTCAGGAGTCACGCACGCAGATTTAGGGACCTCTGATTGGGATGGACCAAGGTCCCCTGATCCTGGGTCAGCAGATTCCTGCAGAGAGGCAGAGGGATCGGAGGTTCCTCTGCCAGCTGCTGAAACAGAGAGAACTGTATCTGGCAAGGCCAGAATGGAGCCATCAGGATCATGCTGGCCCCTTCCATCTGCAATTTTATCTGCACCCTCTGTATTAGTGGGAATGGAGGGAATGCGTACAGAAATTTCCCCGCTTCAAGAGAGGGACAACGAAGTCTCGCCAGAAAACTCCAAGCCCGGGATCTAGTGATCAGGAAATTTACATTGTGGGGATGCAAAAGGTCCAACTCTGGATGACCCATCTGCTGAAAAGATCTTCTGCTATGGATGAGAGAAGCTCCCATTAGTACATGCTGGACTGAGTGCTGAGGCTGTCTGCCAGAGTGTTTAGAATGCCTGGCATGTGTACAGTAGATAATGTCAGATTGTGGTCCAGTACTCAATACAACACTCATGGCCTGCAAAGAGGGTGCGTGAGTCCGCGCCTGCTTGTTGATACAGTAGACAACACTCAGATTGTCTGACTGCGCAACAACTGGCTGGGGCCAGGTGATCCTGGAAGGCCTACATGGCATAGAACACCACCATATCTCCAGGACACTGATATGCAGGGCAGCTACCCACTGGGAATAAGATCCCTGAGTTTGGAAGGGATCCAGGTGGGCTCCCAGCCCAGACCACAGGCATCCGTGGTTAGGATCTGACTCGGGAGGAAAGCTGGAAAGGGACCCCATGAAGGAGGTCTGAGGGACCATCCACCACTGAAATATCTTGCATACTGGGGAGGAGACCAGGACTAGTTGGTCCAGCTCATCCGTTTCCTGGTCCCACTGCACCCGGAGGGTCCACTGCAGGATACGCATGTGGAGTCTGGCTAGCGGAACTGTAGAAATGGCTGCGGCCATGAGTCCTAGGAGCCGTAGATACAGCCCAGCAGGGATGTACCAACTCTGGGTGACCTCCTGCACTTGAGATATGAGGCATTCTACCCTGCTTCGGGGTAGGAAGGCATTCCCCTGCCTGGAGTCCAGGACCGCCCAATGTACTGTAGTCTTTGAGATGGAACTAGCACATATTTGGGCAGATTAACTGTTATGCCCAGAGACTGAAAAGGCTGAAAAGTACGCTCCAGAGTGGACAACAGCTGCTCCCTGGATGGGGCCTTGAGAAGCCAGTCGTCCAGGTACAGAAAGACATACAGTCTATCTTCTGAGGGCTGCTGTGACTGCTGTTAAGCACTTGGTAAAGACACACCCCACAGAAGATAAGCCAAAGGGCAATACCTTGAACTGGTAATGTACTCCCTGAAAAGCGAAGAGGAGAAATCTCCTGTGTGGAGGGAAGACCACAATATCAGGTAGGCATCCTGCACGTACAGTGAGCAGAGCCGGTCCCCGGACTTGAGGAGGAGGAACAGGCCTGGTAAGGTTACCATTCGGAACGTTTTGTACTGGACACAAAGACTGAGGTCCTTCAGATACAATACTGGCCTGAGATCTCCGGTCTTTTTGAAACAAGGAAGAATCTTGAATAGAACCCCTTGTTTCTCTGCCTCTTTGGCACCAGTTCTATCATCTGTTTGCACAGGAGAGACTTCACTTCCTCCCGGAGAACAAACAGATGAGTCGGGGTAATTTGAGGAGGTGGGGTATCTGGAGGCTGCTGGACGAGCTCCAGAGTATGACCACACTCTATGACCTGCAGGATCCAGGCATCTGATGTTATGGTTCTCCATTGATTCAAATGGAGGAGAACTGATCTCGCACCACCACCTCCTGCATCTGGACTTGGGGGTCTGGCAAGGAGTCAAGCTGAGGCAGGGCCAGCAGAGGCTGGACCCTTAGTTTTGGATGCTTGGCTGCCACTCCAGTATGGGAGGAGGCAGGCAAGGAGAGATGGGCTCTATGTTTACCCCGAATGCGAGAGCTGGAGCTTGGTCTGTTAACTTGCTTAGGAAAAGAAGGGCGCCCCTACCACTCTGTTGAGTGTGGCAGAAGGAATGGACGGACTTAATGGCCATACCTGAGGCCTGCAGATTGTTAATGATGTCCTGGACATCCGGACCAAGGAGCTTAGTGCCATTAAAAGGGGCGCTCAGCACCTTGTTTTGCACATCAGCAGCAAACCCAGAAACTCTGAGCCATGAATGCCTGTGAAGGCAGATGTCAGTGGCTGCCACCTGGGCAATAGTACCAGATAAATCGTAGATGGCTCTAAGAAGATGCCTCCCAACATCCTCTGCAGTTTGGAAGCATTGGAGCAATTCCTGTTTGTGGGCAACATCAGGAAAGGCTTGGGCAGCCGTCTTGCCCTTTCTGGCATTGGTGTTCTGGAATTTCACCATGTGAGACAGGTAAGTTGCTATCCTGAGACCAAGGGTAGAGGAAGCATATATGTCCTTTTGCCCCAAAGATCTATCCTGCGGGATTCTTTGTCCAGGGGCAAGGAACTAAGGTTCTTGGGCACCTTAATCCTGTCATGTGCCGCCTTGATGACCACTGAGTGAGTTTCAGCCTGGACAGCCAAGTAAGGAATGCCCTGAGGAGCATAGTAGAGCTTGTCAGCTCTGCAGGGCACAGCTGGCACCACATCTGGTCTGTGTCAGGCTGCCATAACATTCCTGAGGGCTGGAAGCATGGGAGGAATAATCTTTGGGGGAGATTCAGGGATCTCCAGATAATCCGCCAGGTCCTTCCTGGTGGCATGCTCCTACTCTGTCTGAAACCCCATAGTGAAAGACAGCTGCTTCATAATGTTGAAGAATGAAGCATCCTCAGGCAGAGACCTGGGGGTATGCTTGATAGATTCTTCACTGACAGTGGAGGCAGTGGACTTATCTGAAGTGTAATATTGCTCTTCCTCGCCCATCCCCACTACCTCATCGGAATTCATCAGGGTCTGGCACTGGATGCGCCACAATGGGCCTCGGGTTGGCTCCCAGGGTTGATGAACAGGAGTCGATGATGAAGGCATTGGCGAAGGCGCTGGCGATGAAGGCCTATTAAAAGCCGCCAGCTGCTCGACAATCACATTAGTGAAGTGGACTAGAACTTTGTTCAAGTTCATGGTCACCAGAGGAGGGGTCAACAGCCCTGATGTCATCAAACCCGACTGCATGCCCAACAGGCCCGTAGCCTTCAACTGAGAAGGATCAGGTCTCGAGGAGGCCTTAGTCAGCGATGAGCCCATTGTCGACACAAGAGGGGCCGATGACACAGAGGTCAACAGCTAAGCGCCCTGAGAGTCGGGTGGAGAGGCTGTTGATATGGGTCTGGAGTGAACCAGGACCTGGACAGCAGATCTCTTCATTGGGACAGCCACCGGCGACGAAAAGCCCCCCGAAGGAGTGGCCGGCGGGGGCAGGATGGCCGCGGGGACGATCACAATCCTGGTCTTTTTTATGACTTTTCCCAGACGACCTGTCTTTGGCCTGGGAGGCTTTGGAGCTCTTGGACACAGAGGGCAACTGGCTGGCCGGCACCCCGGAGGACCTCGGCTCGGCGCTGGCTACCTGCTGTTCCATGAAGGTACGGACAGCCTTTCTGCGTCGCCTAAGGGTGATTTGGTTAAACTGTTCACAGTGCTCACAGTCTGAGGTGTCGTGATCAGGACCAAGACAGCAAACACACACACAGTGCTCATCGTTGGGAGGCAATATTCTTTCCACAGCAGCAGCGATGGAAGAGAGAAGCTGAAGGTTTAACTCTCGATATAAAAGAAAAAAAAAATCTCTGAAAAGAGATTTGAGAGGGTTGTGGAGAAAAAAGGCTGTGAGCGCAAAAGGTGTGAACACTGCGACGGCTCTTCCGTGGAGACTGTGCTTGCAAGTCGACGGGCGGAAAGAACTGAGAGGGCGCAGGCCCACCTCTGTCTTTATAGGGCTGGAGATGACCGAAGACGGCGGGCAAGCCCAGCTGTACTGCTGAAAATCTTCTGTGTGGATTCCCCATTCACCAACGGTGAAGTTACAACAGTGTAACCTGATGAATGAGATACACTCGAAGAAGATCCATCAGTTCCTGTTATGCAAGTCATGAGGGACACTGTCAGTAATGTACAGGAAAGCCTGCAGCTGTCATGGCTTGACTCAAGGTGAACGATTTCTGGCTTGTCCACCTCTAGGTCCAAGTGGGGACCCCACTTTAGCTTGGAGATCTCCATGGTGAGGATCACTGGTGACTGAGGCTGCAGAAAAAAAGCACCCCTGAGCAAGTGGTCCCCTGTCCTGCTACCACAGTAAGGCATCCTGTAGGGTGTGGCAGACTGAAATCAAATGGTCCAGGGTCTGAGAGACCTGTGGCCATTAGGTCTGCAGCACCCACTGAGGAACCTTTATATCAGGCCAGGCAGAGAAACCATGAATATGGAGACTGCCAAGAGATGAAGCACGATGCAGGCCAGAGCCTAGTTGCTGTGACTTACCAAGGCCACCTGAACTATTAAGGCAGAGACCCAATCTTCAGGTGGAAGGAGGCAGTGTGGTTCAATGGTTAGAGCACTGGCTTGAGAACCCGTAGATCATGGGCTCAAACCCCACTAGAATTAAATATTCACAGTGTGACCATAGGCAAGTCACTTAACCTTCCAATGCTGCAGGCCGCCAAGCTATGAAAACGGTAAGAAGTAGGTCTCCAATGGAAATGACATGTTACATCTCTGCTGAGCTATCCTGGGTAAATACATGAAAAAAGTCTATGACTGCAAAGTTCCAGAACATCCACTACTACTTAAATGAAAAGTCCATGTTAGTCTTTCAAAGATATATACTCTCTTGGCTGACACAGACTCTAGTATAAACAGGAAATACGGTGTTTAGAATGTTGGTTTCTGCAACACACCACAACTTAAGTTAGGTTTTCCCTTGTGCAGAAAATTAGCCAGCTGCCCGAGAGAGAGTAAAGGGAAGCAAAGTTGCTACATAAAACAATATGTTCAGAAAATGTCCATGGCAATGCCAATAGAAACTTCAGGCTACTCTGTACTGTTCTTTTATAATTATCACCACACATTGAAAAGTAAGAGCCATTCCAGATGATGAATTTATCCATACTAAAAACAAAGTGGGTTAAAAGCACAAATGACCCACACTTAAGTGTGGGCTAGTCTAATGTGTACTTTGTGAGTAAAACAATTTGGTTTACTTACCGCTTACTGTAGTAAAGCACATTATATCTGACTAATGTTGTTTAGTTGTAGGCTTACATCTCCTTTACTATAAATCCCAGCATCTCTTGCAGCTGACATCAGAGCAGTAGGAGATTCAATAACCTGCAGTGCATGTTAGAGCTTATAATCTCGATCAGATGTTTTGAGACACCATTTCTCAGGGGCTAAGTACAGTCCTTTGTGACTGTGCCTAGCCCATGGAGGACAGCGAGGCCAGCAAACAAAAGATCAGAGGTTATATAAACTCTAGCATGCGTTGCTGGCTATTCAATCGTATCACCTCTGCCTACTGCTCTGATGTCAGCTACAGGGGATTCTGGGATTTGCATTAAAAGTTGTCAGCATACAACTAAGCAAAACTTGACTGATACAAACTATTATACTACAGTACACAGTAAGTACAGTGCCTTCAGAAAGTATTCACCCCCCTTGGATTTTGTCACATTTTGTGATGTTGCAAACTCAAATTAAAATACATTTATATGGGATTTTTTGTCACGTATCTACACAAATTACTCTATAATGTCAAAGTGGAATGAAACTTCTGGATTTTTTTGTACATGTAATTTAAAATAAAAACCTGAAATGTCTTGATTTGATAAGTATTCACCCCCTTTGCTATGACACTCCAAATTGAGCTCAGGTGCATCCAATTTCCTTGTGAGATCACTCTAAAACTTGAATGGAGTCCACCTGTGGTCAGTTCAAATGGTTGACATGATTTCAGAGGAAATACACCAGTCTATATAAGGTCCCACTGTTGACAGTGCATGTCAGAGCAGAAACTCTACCATGAAGATCAAGGAGCTGTCCGTAGAACTCCGTGATAGAACTGTGAGAAGGCATATATCTGGGGAGGGGTATAAAAACATTTCTAGGATGTTGAAAGTTCCCAGGAGCACAGTCAAGTCCATCATTAGGAAATGGAAAGATTACTGAACCACCCAGACTCTTCCTAGAGCAGGCTGTCCTCCCAAACTGAGCAACCGAGCAAGAAGGACCTTGGTCAGGGAAGTGACCAAGAACCCAATGACCACCCTGACAGAACTACAGAGTTCCATGGCTGAGATGGGAGAACCTGTCCAGAGGACAACAATCTCTGCAGCACTTCACAGATGTAGCCTCTATGGGAGAGTGGCTAAACGGAAGCCACTCCTGAGAAAAGGCCACATGATAGCATGCCTGGAGTTTGCAAGAAGGCACGTGGCAGACTCAGACCATGTGGCAAAAGATTCTCTGGTCTGATGAAACAAAAATTGAACTCTTTGGCCTGAATGCAAAGCGCTACGCCTGGCACAAACCGAACACAGCTCATCACCCGTGTAACACCATCCCTACCATGAAGCATGGTGGTGGCAACATCATGTTACGGGATGCTTTTCAGCGGCAGGAACTGGGGCACTTGTCAGGATAGAGGGAACAATGAATGGAGCCAATACAGGCACATCCTGAGGAGAACCTGCATCAGTCTGCAATAGACCTTGACTGGAGCGCAGATTTACGCTCCAACAGGATAACGACCCCAAGCATACAGCCAAAGCAACACTGGAGTGGCTTCAGAACAAGAAGGTGAATGTCCTTGAGTGGCCTATGCCAAAGTCCAGACTTGAATCCATTGAGAATCTGTGGAAAGACTTAAAGATTAGGTTCACCGACGCCCCCATCCAACTTGACAGAGCTTGAGCAAATCTGCAAGGAAGAATGGGCTAAAATCCCCAAATCCAGATGTGCAAAGCTGATACAGACATACCCAAGAAGACTCAAAGCTGTAATTGCTGCCAAAGGCCCTTCTACAAAGTATTGACTCACTGGGGTGAATACCTAAGTAAACAAGATATTTCAGTTTTTAATGTTTCATAAATTTTGTTACACATATATAAATAAGTTTGCCCTTTAAATTGTTAGGTATACTGTGTGAATCAAGGGGAAAATAATTTCAATGCATTAAAAAATTCTGGTAACACAACAAAATGTGAAAATCCAAGGGGGTGAATACTTTCTGAAGGAACTGTTAACCAAAATGTTTTTGCCAGAAGGTGCACATTGGGCCTCCCCAACCTTGAGTTTGGGGCCCTTGGTGGAGACTGCTCCCCTTTCAGGAGCCTTTCACCTCTAGGTTACTGGTCTGGCAAGGCAATTGTATTTATCAGGTGCCCTATCCAGAGGGCTTGGGGTGCCATACAATCAAGAATACAACATACACTATAAAATGGGTTCTGAGTAGTAAATACTAAACGAAAATAAAATAAGCTTAACCTGGGTAGGCCTGATTAAACATACAAGTTTTAAAAAATGTCTTAAAGGCCTCCACCGTGTGGGCAAATCAGATACTCACTTGTAGCAAATTCCAAACCAATGGTGCAGCAACTCTGAAAGTCCTGTCCCCCAACTACTTCAGGCGGGAAGGTGGGATCATAAGCATTCCCACATTAGTGAAGTGGAGCGGGCAAGTAGGGGAGTAAGGAACCAGGAGATCTTTGCAGTAATCGGGACCCAGACCATGTAGGACCTTGAATATTAACAAGTCGATCTTAAAGGTGATGCATGACTGAACTGACAAGCTCAATACAGATCGCGAGGGCAAGCGCGATGGTGGTTGCTCTGAGAAGCTCTCTGCCACCAGCTGGCTACTGCATTCTTGACCATGCAGTCGGTGCATCAAACCACCAGATAAAACTAAGTACAGAGTGTGATGTAGCCAGCCAGCTCTGAGTGCTCGAGTGCTGTATTACTTTTTTATTACATATAAAATATGTGATGGAAACTCAGTTTGAGAAAACTACTGTCTTACTGGAACGGACACATCAAGACCCCCAGGATAAGTTCAAAGGACAGGAGGTATTTTCAACTGCAGAGATCTGGGGTGCAATTACCTTGTCAATTTGCTTTCATCCCAGGAAATAAGATTAGCCATTCATAATGCCTCGGAGATCCTTTGACTTACATGGTTACCAGGAAGGACTTGTGGGAGGGGCGTGGAGACAGGCCAGAATGGACATTGAAAATGTTTGATGTCTGAGCCAGGAGGACCCAGACGGATTTGGAATGTCCAAAATACATTTCCCGGGGAACCCTTGAATTACATCAGAAAGACCTGAGGTGTAGATTCCAAGGTCCAGACGGGATTAAAGAGGCCAATACACTTTTGCTTTGAATACAGTGACTTAGATCAAAGAAACTTTTGAGATGTACGTGTAGCAGAGCACAAACCAGTTCTGACCAGTTAACCTGTGGAGAGGAAAGTCAGTGAGGTCATCTCATATGTTTTTTTAAATACATTTATTTGGAGACCCTACATTGTAAAATATAGAGTTTGATACACCAAGGCGGAGTTAGTGACCGTGAGAAGGCCGCCTGTAAGTGTGCTTAATTGATGAAAGAACCTGACAGAGACACAAAAGAAAATGTTTCTGACTGAGAGAAGACCCTCAAAGCACTGAAAGAAAGTAAGCATTAGATTATACCAGTCTGAAGTTATAAGCTGTAGGAACTGTACTTTTTTACCTGTTTGTTTTAAGGCTGTATGTGTTAGGATATATATTTGTTCTGTAATTATTGTTCTGTTTTGATATTTTTAAAGTAAAGATATTTTTTTTTTTTTACAAACGAAACTGCTGGAGTGCCTTGACATTTCTTTTTATTTTAAGTGGAGCTTTTAAAGGTTATAAGTACACTGTGCATGGGCTTACTGTATACCAAACTGGGAAATGGATAGAGTTCTCTAAAGTCTTGCATAGAGTTCTAAGGGTTCAGTTGAAAGACCTGGTTGGGTGCTTGTAGGCAAAGATATCTGGCCCCCCCGAAGACAGAATTATCTGAGCCTGATAATTGGGTACGCTAACAAGAGGTTATCAGTTTGAATCCTTCCAGAGCTTGAGACTAAGGTGACTTGAACCCACAAAACAGACAAGAGGGTTACCTTGTCTGTTCACTGTACACAAAACATACGCTCAGAGGTTGGCACTTTGGGAGTAGAGGGCTGACTGAGTTGGTGACAGATTGGTTGGCAGTGGTGGCATAAAAAGTTTGGTGGTATAAGCTTCATTGTTCAGTGTGTTAGCTTGAAACCGTTCAGCTCACTTGGAAAAAAAGAAAGGCAGTGTTTTATTTTATAAAGGAAACAGAACTATCTCCCTTGACTTACAGTTAAGTTCCCACCCATTTTATTTTTGTTTCTGAAGTGCCAGTCAGTATAGTATTAGTAGTGCGAGAAGAAGAAAATGTCTTCAGACTACAGCAAGCACACTGTAGATTTCTTAAAGCAGTTGTGCAGGGACAGGGGAGTCCTGTTTGGGGTGAAAGCCAGTAAGCAGAACCTCATAGAGGCCCTAATGGCAGCAGATACCCAGAGCAGCGAGTCACCAACAGTGACTGAAAGGGACAAAACCTCAAGTGTGGAAGGGCTAGCGGCCAGTGAGGGGTCCTGAGCCGATGAGGCGGACAGCAGGGCCACTGTCAGTGAAGGGCCACAGCAGCAGGGACAAGTCACCAGTATCCTGAATCCGGAAGGTCTCAGGTTGCAACTTGAGTTGCGCAGGATGGAGCTGGAGTCCCAGGAGAGGAGAGAAAGGGAACAGAGGGAGGCGGACCATGAGGAACGTGAGCGCCAGCGAGAGGCAGAGGAGAAGAGAGAGTGAGAACGCAGAACCACAGAGGAGAGGAGAGAGGAGCGCCACTGGCAACATGAACTGCAGAAGCTACGACTCCAACCAGCGGCACCAGGGCAGGTAAGTGGCTTGGGTTTAACTGGGACTGCAGGACTGGGTTACAAATTGAACTCTAAATTAATAACTGAGTTTAAGGACGGGGAGGCTACAGATGCCTTTTTAAATTCTTTTGAAAAAGTTTGTATTCAGGCTAAAATTCCTAGAGAGTCCTGGAGCTTCCAGCTATCTCCGCTACTTACCAGAAAAGCTCGGGATGCATTGGGTCACATGGACAATAAAGACAGTGATGATTACAGCAAGTTAAAAGCAGCACTACTAAAAAAGTTTGAATTAACTACTGAATCATACAGAGCTAAATTCGTGAAACTCAGGAGAAGCCCTGATATGAGCTATGAGGGAGCTTGCCACGAAACAACTTCAGTCTTTAAAACGTTGGTGGTAAGGAATTGAGGCAAACACTGTTGATAAAATTGAAAATGTGATTTTATTAGAACAGTTTTATTGGGCATGCCCAACAGAGTTAAAAACCTGGCTAGAGGACCAAGATCCAAAAACAGTACAAGAGGCTGCTGAACTCTCGGACCGCTACGCCAAGAGCAGACCTGCTCTGAGAGAGAATGGGGCAAGTGTGGCAGCGCAGAAAGGGAAACGCACACCTTCAGGCCAGCTAAAACCCTCACTGCCTCCACCGAAACCAGTTAGCCCCAGGTTTCAAAGAAAAGATTTCTCTGAAGTAAGAAATCTTTGTTGGTTATGTAAAGAAACTGGGCACATTGCCAGACTGTGTCCAAGAAGGGCAAGCAATAATATGCAAAGTAGTACCAGAAAGGAAGTGGGTTGTTTGTGTAAGTGGCGAGGAAGTCCTATATGGGGATCGATTTCGC
This sequence comes from Neoceratodus forsteri, assembly GCA_016271365.2. Lineage (NCBI taxonomy): Eukaryota > Metazoa > Chordata > Ceratodontiformes > Ceratodontidae > Neoceratodus > Neoceratodus forsteri. Next base: position 687,481,269 of record CM057459.1, on the reverse strand, counting down.
TCAACCTGGAAATGATTAAGCAAAGGAGCAAAGAACCGCCCTGTCGTGCCAGAGCTCGTGAGAGAGTCAAGCACTGCCCTGATGAATTGTATCACCTGCCGGCATGAGTTGCTACTTCCTGCTGATGAGGAGGCCAACCTGAGAGCAAACCTGAGGCCAGATCTCCTGACCGCCCACCTCCGCTTCTGGAGGGGGCTGCAATTGGCCAGTCGCCCAGGTAGGGGCACCCCGACCCTTCCGCGGCCAAGTAGGAATGCTGTCACCACTGCCATGCATTTGTGAAGACCCTGGAAGCTAGGGAAGACGATAGGGCATGGCCTGACTCAGAATGGATCCCTCCGCCTGAAGCGGAGGAATCTCTGTGGATGGCTGATTGGGATGTGAAAGAACTGGTCCTGAAGGTTCAGAGAACAGAACCACACGCCTGCTCCAAGAATGGGATTATCTGAGCCAGAGTGATCATCCTGAAGGTCCTGAGACCTTAGGAACCTGTTCAGGTTATGCAGGTCGAGAATGGGTGCCAGCCCCCGTCCGCTTTGGGACCAGGAAGTACATGGACACAAACCCTGGTCTAGAGGAGGATCCGCCACCTTCCTGATCACTCCTTTTTGAGCAGTAGAGGATTATCTGTCCTGGGCGAGCCGACAAAGAAGCTATGGACCCTGTAGCCCACCGAGGGCACTTGCCTCTGGAAGGGTGGGCCTGTCAACTCCAGGCAGGCCCTTTCCATCACCTCCAAACCCACCGTCCGTGGTGATAACGGACTGCCGGAAAGGAAGTGTTGGAGCCGCATTTCCACGGGGAGTGACGAGGCTGGGGAGACACCCTCAACCCGTCACTGGGCAGGCTTAGAGGAGGACCGCCGGACCTCCTGGGCCTTCACCTCCCTGCTTCCTGTGCTGGAGGAGCTATGGTCGGTTTGGGATGCCAAGTGCGAGCCTGCTGGTCCTGGTGCTGCTATTGGACATGCCGCAGCAGAGGACTAGTGACTTGTGCTGTTGCTGCTTCGCGTGCCTTGTCCTCTGGGCGGAGGTGTGAGAGTCCAGAGGCACTGGACTCTCGATCCGCTGCATGTGATCTTCCACCCAGGGTCAAGAGGTCAGTCCTCAGGAAGGACATCCGCCAGTTTGTGCTGTATCCGTGGAAGGTGATTCATCTTCAGCCATGCTCTTGGCCAGACGATAAGCCACCGCGTCAAGAACTGATCTGGTACAGGAGTCTCCAATGTCCAGAGCCGCTTGAGCTGCCTCCTGACACTGCCTACTCTTGGTCCTGTACCTGCCGGACCGTGGTCTGCAGGTCGGCCGGGAGATGAGGGATCACCTCATCTAGGGAGCCCATGAGGGTGTGGAGATGTGCACGCGCGAGCTGGCCTGGGGGAGACTATGGAGTGACGATCAGACACCTTGGCGCCTGCATAGTCCAGCTTTTTGACTCTTTGTCGGGGCTTGTCCATTATCCCTAGCGCTCCCGGAATGCTCGAAAACGTTGTCGGTGACCAACCTCGCAGAGGGGTGTTCCAAAAAACTGGGCAAAGAGCCGAGGACCAGATACTTTCCTGGCCATCCTGGCCAAGGCGCAGGACAGGAAGCAGGTCGCTGCCAGAGCTCCAAGCTTGCTAACAATGGCTTCTGCAGCTAATCTGAAAGGCCTCCGTGGGAATCCTCGGTCCAGTATCTCCGCTTGGCGGATACTTGACCCGCTTGGATACTGGTCGCTGCATCCCGTGAACCCGAGATGAGCCAAGCAAACCCATGAAGGACGATGGGCTTTTGTCCATCAACTGGCCCCAGAGGACTCCAGGTCAATGGCCTGAAGAAAGGGAGGAGCTGGCCATTCACCCGAGGAGTCCGCCAAGAGCTGCCTGGGCCTGAGCCACACCTCCACCTCCGAGGACGGTTGGGAGGAGGGTGATCGACAACCTGTGGGGCAGGCCCTGACCTGACCGAGAGTCCTTCGGCTGCTCGATTTCGCTTGGAGGCGGAGGTTCCACCCCAATCCGTGGAGCAGCTGGTTCGTCAACAACCGCCCAGGCTTGCACCCTTGGCTGGCTAGTGAGGGGTTGTTTCAACAGCCGGGTGACATGCCACTTGATGGCCGGGAAAGCACAGCCGATTGTTCCTGACAGAAGCGCACTACTGCCAAGCATCAGGTCCTCGAAGCGCTGATGCACTTTATGCCGGCTCTCCTCTTCCGGTGAGGAAGCCGAGGACGCAGCGACTGGCACTGCCTACCTCGGTGCCGGTGACCGAGACGCCGGGTTGACCGAGACGATGTCCGGTAATCGGAGATCCTCGGCGCTTTCCAAGGACGGTATGGAAGGGTGGGGACACCGCTTTCCCTTCGCCGGAAGCTATAACTGGGATCGCGTGCACCGAGGTGAGGCAAGTCCTCGGTCTCCACTCGGGGAAATCCGGTGAATAAGGGTTGTCGGCTTCACTAGTCGACAGCCCGTCCGACGAGTCAAGAAAATCTCAATCGCCGACCGGTGTCTCATCGCTGGCCTGACGGGACGCCATAGCTTGGCGGCCTTAGCCGCGAACCGACCAAGTCGGTTCGCACTGTCCGGGGAAGGGACCTCTCCCGCTCCCCACGAATGCAGACGATGGGACTTACCTTTGGGTCTTCTTTTGGACAGAGAGGAATGTCCGATGGCCCTCTCTTCGTGGAAAGGGATTGGCAAAGCTCCTTGAAAGAAGCTGAATACGAGGTACCCAGTGAGAGCGGATAAATGCGCATTAGGAAGAGGATGATGCGTTGCACACCTCCTCCGCGAGGGCTTATCATCTGCTCGAGTTGCTCAGCCGAGCCAGCCGCCGCGGTAACCGCCCAACGGGCCTCCTTCGACTTAACCGGCGGGTAGCGCTCCTCGGGGCACCCAAGCTGTAACCAGGCAGCGCGGTTTTCCAGGACATTGGCCGAAAATGAACGGCATAACTCGCAGGCCTGCGGGTCATGTTCTAGGCTGAGGCAGTAGACGCACATGGAGTGCGGATCCGTCCTGGACATCTGCCCACAAGGGCACCACCAAAATCTGAGAGTTGATTTGTCCATCGCAGCAGCGAGGGAGAATCTTGACCGAAGTCTTGAAAATTTTAAAATAAGTTTCGGGCGAACCGAAGAATTAGGATCCAGTCTCATAACGAGAGCTGCTAAGGAGGGAACCTGAGCTTGAGCGTAAGGAAGATTCACGCTATGGGGTGGAGCTGAAGTTTCACCCGGTGGGTGGGAGGAGCCAGCTTGAAGACCTTCCGCAAGATTTAGAAGCGGCAAGGAAGAAAAATTACTCACCTTAGTAATGTTGTTTCTTCTAATGAAGTCTTGCTACATATTCTGACATGCGAGTGAGTCCCAACCTTGAACTGCCCCGAGATGAAAGAGTTAACTTCCATGCCAGGCATGGAATCTGAGCTCGAGCTTGAGCCTGCTGGAGACTCTCTGTTCTTCAAACTCAAACCGTCAGATCTTTACGAGCTAAACTCACTAAAGTCCTGTGTGGAAGCTGTAAACCTACACTAGCCAACTGGCTACTAAACATAAGAACACATTTTTTGGTCCCAAAACAAAGACTCAAGTCAGGAGACCCAGAAAATGAAAAACACAACACCAACTCACCCCAAGAAAGGAGGGGTGAAAAACAACAAGGTGGGCACCTACTAAGTGCCAACACTGCACTGCCACCCACATCCCAAAACAGAGGTTATGAGAGGGGCAGCAGTGGAGAGGTCAGAATATAGCAAGACTCCATTAGAGAGAAACAACATTACTAGGTGAGTAATTTTTCTTCAAACATGAAGTCTTGCTATATTCCTGACATATGCAGACTACAAAGCAGTACCTCCATGGAGGCAGAACCTACTTAGGAAATAGGCTCTGAAGCACAGCTGTGCTAGAACCGAGCATCACTCCTAGCCTGGATGTCCAGGGAGATGTTGAGTAAAGTGTGAACTGTTTTCCAGGTAGCTGCTTGACATATCTCTAGAATAGGGATGTCCCTGGCAGCAGCCAGAGAAGCAGCTGTACCTCTGGTAGAGTGAGCCCTCAGGCCTGAGGGAGGAACCTTACCCAGTTTTTCATAGCAAAATTGGATACAAGAGACAATCCATCTGGCAATGGATCTTTTAGTGGCAGGTTTCCCTCTACCAACCTCACCATAAGTGAGGAACAGTTGGAGGGAGTCAAACCTGTGACCCTTGGTACGCTCTATGTAGTAACTAAGGGCTCTTTTCACACCTAAGCTGTGCAGCCTCCTCTCGCCAGAGGAGAAATGGTCAGTGAAGTACACTGGGAGACAGATTGATTAAGGTGGAAATCTGAAACCACCTTAGGCAAGAACTTCTTGTTAGTCTTGAGGACCACCTTATCTTTGTGAAAGGAGATAAAATCAGGCTCCACTGACAAAGCTTGTAATTCACTTATGCGTCTGACAGAATTGATGGCTACCAGAAATACAGTTTTCCAAGTCAAGTACTTAAGCTTTGCTGAGGACAAAGGCTCAAAGAGGGGCTGCATAAGCTGAGCAATGCAAACATTAAGGTCCCAGGAGGGGGCAGGGTCCCTGAATGGAGGGTTGGAGTGAAGCAATCCCTTGAAAAACTTGGAGAATACAGGGTGAGCAGAAAGAGAGCTGCCAGATGCACTTTCAGGGTAGCTGGCCTCAGCCTCAAGGTATTTAAGTGGACCATATAATCCAGGACTGTGGGCAAATCAGCAGATTCTGGGGAAATATGCTTTCCAGAGCACCATATGGAAAACCTTTTCCATTTGGAATTATAAGTAGCCCTGGTGGAAGGTTTTCTAGAAGCCTTCAGGATATCCATTACACCTTGGGAGAGGTGTAAATCAGCAAACTCTTAACTCTTCAAGAGCCAGGCCTTGAGATTGAGAGATTTGAGGTTCGGTACAAACCCTCCCCTGAGCACAGGTTAACAGGTCGTAATTCCTGGGAAGACACAGGGGAAGATGGACTGCTAAGGACAGTAGGAGTGGATACCAGGGCTGTCTGACCCAGTCTGGAGCAATCAGGATCATCTTGCAGGGTTGAGATCTGATTTTGACTAGCACTTTGAACAGGAGAGGGAAGGGGGGGAAAGCATAGAGAAACTTCCCTTCCCAACTGAGAACTAAGGCGTCCAGAGGGACTGAGCCCAACACTGGGGGCCTGCAGCAAAAAAGGGGAAGTTGGTGATTGTCTGGGGCTGCAAGAAGATCTATCTGCGGGGTGCCCCATCTGGAAAATACCACCTCCAAGACCAGGGGATCCAGTGACCATTCGTGATGGCCCTGGGAAATCCTGCTGAGAGCATCTGCCAGGACATTGTCCTGCTGGGAGGTGAACTGCCGTAGGGAGGTGTTCAGGGGTAAGCCCAGACCACAACTTCATTGCTTGCTTGCACAAGGCCGTCAGGACCGAGTATCTCCTTGCTTGTTGATGTACCACATTGTGGTGGTGTTGTCTGTTCCTGACCTGTACAACTTTGTTCTGAACAGATTTGGAAAAAGCTTGAAGTGCTAGAAATACTGCTCTGAGTTCCAACAGATTGATGTGGAGCAGAGATTCCTGGGGACCACAACCCTGGGTGGTGAGGGTCGCATGTGAGCTCCCCACCCCAAGAGGGATGCATCTGTAGTAAGGATTAAGGAGTGAGACTGAGTGACAAAGGAACCCTTGTCTCAGATTGCTCTGATCCTGCCACCACTGTAGGGCCTGGATCAGGGTTCGAGTTACTGGGATCAATTTGGTCAGAGGGTCCTTCCTTTGAGACCAAAAGGCTCTCAAATGGAACTGAATGTCCCTCATCTGAAATCTTGCTCCCTGCACTACTGCTGTAGAAACAGCCATATGCCCTAGGAGCTGTAGAAAATGCCTTGCTGGTTGAGACACCTGCAGGGTGAATGAGGAGGCCAGAGAGAACAGGGTCCTTGCCCTGTCCAAGGGAAGGAAGGCTCTGGCTTTCTCTGTGTCCAGCTCTGTACCTATGAAGGTGAGGAGCTGGACAGGCTCTAGAACTGACTTTGAAAGATTCAGAAGGAAACCTAAAGAGGTGAGCAGTTGCTGAGTTATCTGTAGGTGTAACTTGACTGGTCTGGGGACTGGCCTACTATGAGCCAGTCGTCCAGGTAAGGGAAGATGGCAATTTTCTGCCTTCTTAGAGAAGCAACTGCTACTGCCAGGCGCTTTGTGAATACCCTTGAGCAGAGGGAGGCCAAGGGCATTGCCTGAACTGGTAATGGCCTGAGGGCAGCTCCGAACCTGAGGTACTTTCGATGGGAGCTTCTGATGAGAATATAGTAGGCATCCTTGAGGTCCAGGGACGCTAGCCAGTCCCCTGGCCTTAGAGAGGGTAGAATAATTCCCAGAGTCACCATTTTGAATTGTGGTTTTAAAGGGTGCTTGTTTAGTATCTGAGATCCAGGATGGGCTGCCATTCTCCTGTCTTTTTGGGGTAGAAGCACCTGGAGTACAACCCTTTGCCCTGGTGTAGGGGTGGAACCCTTTCCGCAGCTCTGAGAGCCAGGAGGGAAGAGACCTCTGCCTCTAGGGCAAGTGTCTCTGATGGATTTGCAGGTGGAAAGGATCTGGTTCTCATCTATGGAAACTTTTTGAAGCTGAGAAGAAAAAATTACTCACCTTAGTAATGTTGTTTCTTCTAATGGAGTCTTGCTATATTATAGACATTAGCAGTTTAATCCAGCTCTAGAACTGCCCCGGAGTGAAATGGTTAAAACCATTCCAAAATAGAATTTTGGCAGGAGAGCAGCTCTATCTGTGTCATTTCAAACTTGAACTGTCAGATCTTTACGAGCCAAACTCACTAAGGTCTGTGTGGAAGCTGTAACCTACACTAGCCAAATGGCTACCTAAATAATAACAACCATTGATGGTCCCAACACCCAAGACTCAAGTCAGGGGACCAGAAATACTAACACCATTCTAATAATATGAAATGGAACATAAGTATAATAAAACACACACGTGCATACATACACACCCCCAAAGTCCCAAAGGGGCAAAATGCTAACAGGACATAAGTGAGTGCCCACACTAGGTTGCCACACCCACCAAGTAGATGTTCTGAGAGGGGCAGGTTGGGGAGGTCTATAATATAGCAGGACTCCATTAGAAGAAACAACATTACTAAGGTGAGTAATTTTTCTTCAAACAACATGAAGTCTTGCTATATTATAGACATTAGCAGAATACACAGCAGTACCTCCATGGAGGAGGGGCAGAACCTACTTAGGAATAGGCTCTGAAGAACAGCTGTGCCAACCGCAGGCATCTCTCCTGGCCTGAACATCCAGGGAGTAATGCTTGTAAAAGTGTGTACCGTTTCCAAGTAGCAGCCTGGCAAATCTCTAATAAAGGGATATCTCTGGCAGCAAGCTAGAGGCGAGCCTAACTCTGGTAGAATGAGCCTCAAACCGCTGGGGGCGTTGCTCTGCCCACTTTCTGATAACAAAAATGGATACAAGAGACAATCCACCTGGCTACTGATCTCTTAGTGGCAGGTTTGCCTTTCCAACTTCACCACAGGTAAGGGAAAAGTTGGAGGATTCAACCTGTGACCTTTGGTACGCTCTATATAATAACTAAGAGCCTCTTAACATCCAGGCTGTGCAACCTCCTCTCACCGAAGAGGAGTGATCAGTGAAAATACTGGAAGGGAGATAGATTGATTAAGATGGAAATCTGAAACCACCTTAGGCAAAAACTTCCTATTAGTCCTAGGGACTACCTTATCCCTGTGAAAGAAATAAAGTCAGTCTCCACTGACAAGGCTTGCAATTCACTTATCGTCTGGCAGAAGTGATAGCCACTAGAAAAACAGTTTTCAAGTTAGGTACTTAAGCTCTGCAGAAGACAGAGAGTTCAAAAGGGTTGCATTAACTGGGCAATGCAAACATTAAGGTCCCAAGCAGGGCGGTTCCCGAAGGAGGATTAAAGGAGTAATACCTTAAAAACTTGGAAAACACAGGATGAGGAAAGAGGGATGATCTTTCCTGCTGACACAAAAGCAGACACAGCTGCCAAATGAACTCTCAGGGTAGCTGGTCTGAGACCAAGGAATTAAGATGTACCATGTAATCTAACAAAATGGGCAATTCAGCAGATTCTGGGAAATATTTTTCCAGCACACCAAATGGAAAACCTTTCCATTTAGAACTATAAGTAGCCCTAGTGGAAGGCTTTCTGGAGCCTTTAGGATCTCAAGAACACCCTGAGAGAGGTGTAAATCAGCAAACTCTAACTCCTCAAGAGCCAGGCCTTGAGGTTGAGGATTTGAGGTCCGGATACCAAACCATTCCCTGGGCACAAGTCAAAAGGTTGTGATTCCTGGGGAGGCACAGGGGAAGATGGACTGTCAGAGACAGAAGGAGTGGGTACCAGGGCTGCCTGGCCCAATCCGGGGCAATCAGAATCACCCTGCAAGGCTGAGATCTGATTTTGACTAGTACTTTGAATAGGAGAGAAAGCATGGAGGAACTTCCTCCCAATCCAGAAGAAGGGCATCCAGGGAACTGAGCCCAGCACTGGAGGCCTGCAACAGAACAGAGGAAGTCTGTGATTGTCTGGGACTGCAAAAGATCTATCTGAGGATGCCCCACCTGGCAAAACTATCCCCAGCACTTGAGGATCCAGGGACCATTCGTGATGGCCCTGGGAAATCCTGCTGAGGGCATCCGCTAGGACATTGTCCTTCCCTGGAAGATGAACTGCTATGAGGGAAGTGTTCAGGAAATAGGCCAGAGACCACAACTTCATTGCCTCGGTGCACAAGGCCGAAGACCGAGTGCCCCCTGTTTGTTGATGTACCACATTGTTGTGGTGTTGTCTGTTCTGACTTGTATCACCTTGTCATGGACAGATGCAGAAAAAGCTTGAAGAGCTAAAAAGACAGCTCTGAGTTCCAGCAAATTGATGTGGAGCAGAGATTCCTGGGGGGACCAAACTCCCTGAGCGGAAAGGTCGCCCATGTGGGCTCCCAACCCAGAAGGGAAGCATCTGTAGAGAGTCAAGTCGTGAGAAGGGAAATGAAGGGACTCCCCTCTTAAATTGCTCTGATCCTGCCACCACTGGAGAGCTAGGATCAAGGTTCGAGTCACTAGGACCAACTTGGAAAGGGGGTCTCTTCTCTGAGACCAAAAGGTTCTCAAGTGAAACTGAATGTCTCTCATCTGAAATCTGGCTCCCTGCACAACAGCTGTGGATGCAGCCATGTGCCCCAGGAGCTGCAGAAAGTGTCTTGCTGGTCGAGAGACCTGCAGAGTGAAGGAAGAGGCCAGAGCCACTAAATTCCTTACCCTTTCTGGGGAAGAAAGGCTCTGGCTAGCTTTGTGTCCAATTCTGCCCTATAAAGGTGAGTACCTGGACTGGTTCCAGAACCGACTTTGGTAGGTTTAGCAGAAAACCCAGGAGGTGAGAAGCTGCTGGGTGACCTGCAGGTGAAATTTACCTGTTCTGGGGACTGGCCTACAATGAGCCAGTCGCTAGATAGGGAAAACAGCGATCCTCTGCCTCCTTAAGTGGGCCACTGCCACTGCTAGACACTCTGTGAATACCCTTGGAGCAGAGGTAAGGCCGAAGGGCATTGCTCTGAACTGGTAATGACCTGAGGGCAGTTCGAATCTGAGGTACTTTCGATGGGATCTTCTGATTAGGACATGGAAATAGGCATCCTTGAGGTCCAGGGAGGCTAGCCAGTCCCCTGGCCTTAGGGAAGGTATAATCATTGCCAGAGTTACCATTTTGAACTTTGGTTTCAAAAGATGCTTGTTCAGATATCTGAGATCTAAAATGGGCTGCCACTCTCCTGTCTTTTTGGGGTAAGAGTATCTGAATACAGACCCCTGCCCTGGTGCAGGGAGGAACCTTTCTACTGCTCTGAGAACTAACAGGATGAGACCTGTTTCCAGGCGAGGTCTCAAGCACTTGCAGGTAGAAAAGTTTGCTTCTCAACTTGGGAAACTTTTTGAAGCTGAGAACCAGACCCTGGCTTACTACTTCAGAACCCACTTGTCTGAGGTTAAAGAAGCCCAATTCTGACTGAAGTAGGCCAGCCTGCCCCCCACTGGTACAGGAGAATGGGCCCTGGGCACCCCATCAGGGTGCCTGTTTCGAGGAGTTTGAGGCTGGGGGGGGGAGGTCTGCCCACCCCTCGTCTGCCCTGCCTCTGAAGAAGCCCCTCTGAGCATAGGGCAGAGGAGGCCTGGAGTCTGGTAGAAGGGCCTATGAAAGGCCTACCCTACCCCTGGGGGCATGCCTTTGAGGAGTGGCTTGCCGCTCCTTAGCCTGGGCACTCTTGTAAGTAGTCCTATATTCATCCATCTTCTTCATGTAGTTCTCCGTCTGCTCTCCAAACAGAGATTTCCCACCACAGGAAAACCCATAGCCTTAGTCTGGGTATCCTGTGACAAACTAATCACACCTGAGCCAGGCCAACCTGAAAAGCTACAGATGTGGCCATGACCCTAGAGGAAACATCATTAACATCCACAGCAGCATGAAACTGAACCTTAGAGGCTTCAATGCCATCAGCAGCCACCTGTTCTAGTTCACTAGCCAGCTGGCCATGGGCCTGCTTGGCCAATTGCATAACAGTATCCCATCTAGATTTCTGATACCTAGGTACATAAGCCATATAATTTGCTTGCCTGAGTCCCAGAGAGGCTGCCATATACTGTTTTTTTGCCATGGCATCAATCTTCCTGGAATCCTTGTCAGGAGGATGTGAAGCCAAGGGAATATTAGCTTTATCACAGGCAGCAGCCTGAACTACCCCAACATGACTGCATTGCTGAGAAAGGAATTCTGTATCAGGGCATGACAATGTATACCTTCTGTACATCTTTTTATCTACAGGAGGCACAAAATTAGGAGCTTTTAAAATTTTAATTGTTTGTTTCCTAAAAGACTTATGTAAAGGAATAGACAATCTCCTAGACTCCGGAATATCCATCATTTCTACAAAATCAGGCTCCTCTTGCTCATCCACAGCCTCTTCTAAAGGAAACTGGAGGGTTTCAGCAACTTTTTTATAAAACATAAAAGGAGATGGGGACACAGACAGCATAGGGGAGATTCTAAAGGTCTGTCTGGGAGATGTCCGGTTCAATGGGCACACCAGACCTTCCCAGCCACATTCATACTGTTCATAATCCTCCTCCCTCCTCTGGTTCATAAAATTCCTCAATATCTTAATCCTGAACCACTGGGACCGACGAACCGACCTTTTACCAGATAGTGGTGGTCGGACGGACCCTGAGACAGTGACTGGACAATTTGTATGGCTTTGATATCTCTGCAGCAGTTGGAGAAGAATTTTGGACTCCAGACCTGCTGATTTTCTTGTTTTCTTTACTGGAATTGGTTCCTCAGAACCAGCTTTTCTTTTGCCTGAGGAAGTCTGCCCTGGTCAGAGGGCACTCCCTCTGGTTCAGTTGGCACCGAACCGGGCTGGCCATCCGGGTCAGCGGACTTTTTGGCCTCTCGTTCCCTGAGCCTGCCCAATCTTTTTTCCATGGTGGCTGCAGGGAAATTCTTACATACCTGGCAGTCTGACTGGAGGTGGTCAAACCCCAGACAATAACACATGTGGTGTGTGGGTCAGCCTTGGCAAAGACTTCCCCACAAACATCACAGTGTTGAAACCAGTGGGCCAGTTTTTCTTTTGGGTTTCTCAGACATAATGCCAGCCCTAACCAAAAACTTGCCCTTTAACGGTGCCAGGCAAGACACCCTTATCGGTTCCTAACCGTGTCATCGGTATTGGAAAAAACGTAATAAATCGTTTTTTTAGAACCGATAAGAACCGGAACCGCACTCTAAAATAGTAACTTTTAGTTTTAAATGAGTTTTAACCCACTGATCGGTTCAAACCGAACTGATAACTTACAAGTTCCATGAACAAAACCTTCATTTACTTACAGTTACTACAGATAGAGCTTGAACGAGCGGTTTTGCGGTTAAAATAAAACTATTCTCTGTTAAATCCAACCGAGAAAACACTTTTTAAACCGAGAAATGAACCCGAGCAGAAGGAGAAATCTCCGGAGCGACTGTTCACTGAGGCGGAGTAAAGAATCTGACAGTTCAAGTTTGAAATGACACAGATAGAGCTGCTCTCGTGCCAAAATTCTATTTTGGAATGGTTTTAACCATTTCACTCCGGGGCAGTTCTAGAGCTGGATCAAACTGCTAATGTCTATAATATAGCAAGACTTCATGTTGTTTGAACCAGTCCCTGGCTTACTACTTCCAGGACCCATTTGTCTGATGTCAGAGACTCCCAGTCCTGGACAAAGTAAGCCAGCCTGCCCCCTACAGGTAGCTGAGAATTGGCCCTGGCAACCCCATCAGGGTGCCTGTTTGGCAGGGGCTTTGGGCTGAGGGGTGGAAGCAGGCCTGCTTGTACCCTGTCTGCCTCTCCCTCTAAAGAACCCCCTCTGGGCATAAGCAGAAGAGGAGGCCTGGGCTTGGTAAAAAGGCCTATGAAAAGGCCTGCCCCTGCCCCTGGGAAGCTGCCTTTGAGGAGTGGCCTGCCTTTCCTTGGCCTGTGCACTCTTATAGGTGGTCCTATTGTCATCCATTTTCTTCATGTAATTCTCTGTTTGCTCCCCAAACAGAGAATTACCCACAACAGGGAAATCCATGGCCTTAATCTGGGTATCCTATGACAGGCTAGTACATCTGAGCCAAGCCATTCTTCGAAGTGCCACAGATGTAGCCATGACTCTAGAAGACACATCATTGGAGTCTACTGCAGCATGGAATGAAACATGCGGGCCCTTGTACAGGTCCTTCACACACTGAATACCTCTCTCGTCCCAATCTCGGAAACCCTGGTCCTCCAGTCCAGGTAGAAAGAGGGGGGATTACCACTCAGGGGAAGGAGTAACGTCTCCGCCTTGCCGTCACCAACCCTTGCCCTTATCTGTTCCCACCCCTCCAAGGTCCATATTACCATCGGGCTGGGATGTGATTGGTGTGAGTATGCCCTTCTACCTCCTTTCCTCAAATAGGCTGATAGCCGGCCTTTCACCCCCTCCCCCTCCAGGTCCAGCCAGCTTGCTGCCTCTGGACGCGCTACCCAATCCTTAATTATCCTTGCCTGCGAGGCTAAAAAATAACTTTTGACGTCTGGGAAGCCTAACCCCTCTCTTCTCGTCTCTAGTTTCAGTCTTTGGAGGCTAATTCTAGGCTTCTTTCCTTGCCAGAGATAGCCGGAGAACCCCCTATCCAGTCTATTCATATCCTTTTTGGTGACGCCCAGGGGAGGCATCTGTAGGAAGTACAAGATCCTGGACAGGATATTTATTTTTATAATATTCATCCGGCCTAGCCATGACACCTTTTCATATCCCTTAACACTTCTTCAATCTTTGGCGTATAATTTAATCTGTATAGATCGGCCAATGATCTTCCAATTCCAACCCCCAGATATTGCAGAGACCCTCTCACCTCCCGCAGACCCCATTTCCGTAGATCCGCTGGCTGTCCTCCGCCCAAACACATTGCCTCTGATTTCGCTAAGTTTATTTTGTAGCCTGAAAACAACGAGAAGCTCTCAATTAGATCTAGCACAGCAGGGAGGGATTCTTCTATCCGACTCAAATACAGGATCATGTCGTCAGCATATAAAGATAGTTTATGCTGCCGCCCCCCCATTCCCAGAACTCCCTTCACCCTCTCGCATTGTCTAATGGTAGTAGCCAAAGGTTCCAGAGCAAGGTTAAACAAAAGAGGAGAGAGGGGGCATCCCTGCCTAGTCCCCCTGAACAGTTCGAAGACTTGTGAAAGGCCACTATTAACCACCACTGCAGCCTTTGGTGAACGGTATAAGACCTTCACCATGTTAAGAAATCCCTGGCCAATCCCATAGCGCCCTAAAGCCTCCATCATATATTCCCATTCGATCCGGTCAAACGCCTTCTCGGCGTCCAGTGCCAAGACTAGGTGGCCCCTGGGCCGAGAGGAGACGGCACCACATTCAACAGTCTCCGCACATTGTATATGAATGCCTCCCTTTATAAATCCAGTTTGTTCTGGGTCCACTAGGCTAGGCATCAAGATCTCAAGCCTACCTGCAGAACCTTCGTATATATCTTGGCATCCACATTCAATAATGAGATGGGGGTGGCAGCACATTCCCTGGGGTCCTTACCCTGCTTAGGGATCACACATACGGTCGCCATTTCCATAGAGGGTGGCAGGAGGCCCCTCCCTAGTGCCTCTGTATACTTCCCAGAGCAGATCCACTACCTGGTGTCCCACTCTTGCGAGAATTCATAGGAGCCTATCCGCCCGCCCGCTTGCCCGACCTGGATAATTCCTTTAATGGCTTTCCCTATTTCATCCTTAGTAATGTTGGCCTCAAGGGCTGCCCTTTGCTGCTCAGACAGCTGCCTAAACCTAATCCCATCGAGAAACTGTTTCATCCAGTCCCTAGTCCCTTCCGCCTCTCTTTGATATAACGTAGTATAGAATTCTCTAAATCTTTCCCTGATAGCCTGAGGATCCCTCGTTACGTTCCCATGTCTGTTCCGTATTTCCAACACCCTGGCTTTCCCTCTTCTACCTTTAATCAGGTTAACAAGAAGGGAGCCAGGCTTGTTCCCCCATTTGTAGAATCCCTGTTTCACTAGAAACAGATGCCCCCTTGCCTGTTCCTCCAGTATATTATTCAGCTCTCCTCTAGCTGCCACCAACCCCGGCTCACTAGCTACGTCTCCTTTAAGTACCTGTCCCTCCAGTTCCTTAACCCTTTGGAGAAAGGTCTCATATTTCCTGTTTCTTTCTTTTTTATAACCCGAAACAAAACCAATAATAGCCCCTCTTAGGTAAGCCTTCCCTGTGTCCCATAAAATCTGTGGGGAGAGAGCCGTTTCCTTATTTAGCTCTACATATCTCATCTGCTCATCCAGAAACTCCCTAAACTTCTCATTCCCCATCAGGTATGAAGGAAACCGCCACATATTAAGCCTCTCCCTAGGTCCTTCCAGTTCTACCATCAAGGTGACCATGGCATGGTCAGATATGTGGATGGGTTCGTGTTGTACCTCCACCACCTTTTGATACCACCCCCCCTCAATGTAAATATGATCTATCCTCGACCAGCTCTTATGGGGGTTAGAAAAGAAGGTGTATTCTCTTATTTTTGGGTTCGCCGTCCTCCACACATCTATTAGATCTAAATCCAACAATCCTTCCCTCCATTCCTTTAAAAATTTACCCCTTTCCCCTACCCTTCGAATGATCCATCACCGTGTCAGGGGTGCAATTAAAATCTCCCCCCAGAATTAACCCCTTGAATTGTTCTTTCGCCATTATTTCTAATAAATGCTTGTAAAACTGGGGCACAGTGACTGCAGGGGCATATACGCTACCGAATGTAATCGAAGTTCCTCCAAGTACCCCTTCCACAAACACATATCTACCTTCCCTCCTATCAGACACAATTCTGGTTACCTGGAAAGGGAGATTCTTGTGGATAAGCACTGCAACCCCCCTCTTATGCGAGGAGAAGGAAGCTGCATGTACTTCCCCTACCCAGTTCCTGACTAACTTTCTATGCTCCGCTGGAATCAGATGAGTTTCTTGTAAAAGGCCTACCTGTGTTCCAACCCTCCTTAGGGCAGTGAGAAGCAGGGTCCTCTTAACTGGGGATGACACACCCCTAACATTCCATGACACGACTTTCAGTTTAGCTTTTAGAGCCATCAATCTTGTAAACTTCTGTTTTCTCCATTCCTTCCCTTTCTCACCTCTTCCCTTAGCCCACTATGTCTAGCAACCTGGTAACTTTTCTTTTGAATTGTGGATCGAACGCAACAATTTTTAACGTAATGAACCCCCCAACCAACAATTAACCCCCACAACTTATTTACAATGTACCCCAAGTCGAACCCATACAAGACGTATAAACTTGCTCGCCAGTATGTTTCATATAGCAAAGCAGGGCTTGAACCATAGGAAAATAAAATTTCACGCTCAACACCCCCCAGGCAAGTCAGAAGCTTCTTTCCGCCATATGAATCCACTTCCCATAAATGAGCACATGTCAGTCCCCCTCCTCCCGAAACTGTGGTACAACATAGGAAAAGGAGAAAGTCTGGTGCAGCTCTTAGATTCCCCTGAACTAGTAAAATTAGAGACCCAGGTCCTCAAACCTCTTGATAGTCCACAGTAGTTCCTTGTCCTTTTTTTTTTTTTTTTTTTAAACACCAGGCTCCACCGCTAATCCTCCAAGACAGGGTCGCACACGAGGATCCCCAGGCTAGGCCGCATCAAGATATTCCACGCGCAGGCCCCCCGGAGGCCCATATGCCTTTCTCCAGAAGACGTGCCAAATCCACAGTTTCACAGTCATTCCCTTGAAATGGGTAGGAACTAGTCATAAACGCATTGCTTGTAGAATAACTGACCCAATGAACCTCACAGACAGGAAAATCAATCACCAATCCTCTTGTAGGGAACTGCTAGACACCACGAACTCTCGTAGGCTTTAGAAATGAGCACCGGGCACTTCACTGATTACCCCATTTTCTTTTGGAGCTCAGCGACAAAACATCACGCCTTCTCCACCTCCCAGAAGCTGTAGGTAGCTCCTTCGTGCTTAATTTTCAGTATGGCCGGGAACACAATGAACCAGTCCACTCCCAACCTCTGGCAGGTCGCAATCACATCATTAAATTCTATTCTCTTCCTTCCTATTCGGGGCGAATAATCTTGGGAGAGGAATAAACGTGCCTCTCATACTGAAGCTCGGGAGAGATTTGCATGCCCGCCCACATCTCCTGCCTGTCCTGGTAGTTATGAAAACGAGAATAATTTGTCTGGGCGGTTGACCATTCTGTGGTTTGGGTAGAACAGCCCGTGTGCCCTCTCGAGCTTCAGTCTTCCTCCCTTTAGCTGCATCCCCAGGAGCTCGGGCAGAATTTTAGCGCAGAAGCTCAGGATGTCAGGGCCTTCCTTCCCCTCCGGTAACCCCCGCAGCCTCAGGTTATTTCTCCTCAAATAATTCTCCTGGTAGTAGAGCACCTCTCTCATTTCTGCCACCTGCTTCTCCAACTCAGTGACACGTCTACCGAGAGGGCTCAGTGCGTCTTCTGCTGTCGAGATTCGACCCTCCAGCTCCTCGACCCTCTCGTTCTGCCTCTCAGCCTGCGATTCAACAAAGGTGAGTCTCCCCTCGATTTTGTTCTCAAGGCTCTCCAGTTTGGGTGCGAGCACCGCCATAAGCTGATATTTCAGCTTGCGACCCAAAGCCGACATCTCTGCCGCCGAGAGGGAGATGGGGCCTGCATAATTCATTGCGGGGCCCGTCGAGGCCTTCCTGCTATTTTTGGCCGGTGTTCTCTGTGTTTTGCTTGCCGTGGTGACCACAAAATCGTCGTTCCTGATTTCAGGCGCGCACCAGTAGCACAATTGATTATTGATTAAATCTTGCAGGCGGTTTTTCTCAAAATTTCGAGCCCGAGGGAAGGAGTGCTGAAAGGCACGTCTTTACTCCATCTTGTGGTCACGTGACCCCTCTGTTAGTTCTAAGGACCACTTTATCTCTGTGAAAAGAGATGAAATCAGATTCCACTGACAGGGCTCGCAATTTACTGATACGTCTAGCAGAAGTAATGGCTACCAAAAACACAGTTTTCCAAGTAAAGTACTTAAGCTCTGCTGAGGACAAAGGCTCAAAAGGGGGTTGCATAAGCTGAGCAATGCAAACATTAAGGTCCCAAGCAGGAGCAGGATCCCTAAAGAGGGGATTGGTGTGAAGCAATCCCTTGAAAAACATACAGAATACAGGATGGGATGACAGAGAGGAAGACTTACCTACTGACAGGAAAGCAGAAACACCTGGCAAGTGTACCTTGAGAGTAGCTGGTCTGAGACCTAGGCCATTGAGATGGACCATATAATCCAGAACTGCAGGCAATTCAGCAGAGTCTGGAGAAATATTCTTCTTAGAATACCAAATGCTGAATCTTTCCATTTGGAGTTGTAAGTCTTTCTGGTGGAGGGCTTTCGAGAAGCTTTAAGGATATCCAGAACCCCTTGGGAAAGATGCAGATCTGCAATCTCTAACTCTTCAAGAGCCAAGCCTTGAGATTGAGAGACTGAAGATTGGGGTACCAAATCCTCCCCTGAGAGGATGTTAACAGGTTGTAATTCCTGGGAAGAGACAGGGGAAGATGGACTGCTAGGGACAGCAACAAGGGATACCATGGCTGCCTGGCTCAGTCTGGAGCAACCAGAATCACTTTGCATGGTTGTCACTTATCTTGATTAACACTTTGAACAGGAGAGGGAAGGGGGGAAAAGCATACAGAAAATTCCCTTCCCAGTTCAGAATCAGAGCATCCAGGGGAACTGAGCCCAAGACTGGGGGTCTGCAACGAAAAAGAGGAAGTTGGTGATTGTCTGGGGCTGCAAAAAGATCTATCTCTGGAGTGCCCCATCTTGAGAAAATCACATTCAACACCAGAGGATCTAGGGCCCATTCGTGATGGCCCTGGGATATTCTGCTCAGTGCATCTGCTAGAAATACAGGTTACTCACCTGTAACAGGAGTTCTAGGAATGGTATATGTTGTTCATCCACACTTAATGGCAGGTTCCTTGCCGCTTTAAATCTTGCCGGAAGGTCTTCAAGCTGGCTCCTCCAACCCGGGTGGTAAAACTCTCGGCTCCGCCCCATGACGCCAGATCTGGCCCGCTGGAAGCTCAGGTTGTGCGTCGGAGCCGGGAAGGTCGGGTGGGTCGTGTGGAAGAACAACATATACCATTCCTAGAACTCCTGTTACAGGTGAGTAACCTGTATTAATAGGGACATGGATATCTTGTTCATCCACACTTATTGGCAGACTCCCAGCAGTTCTCCGGGAGGAGGGAGGCAAGACGCACACCATCAATACTTACTTGGGAAATAAGGACTGGAGAACCGAGGCCCCAAAACCAGCATCTCGGCGTGACTCAAGGTCGATGTGGTAATGGGTAATAAAGGTGTATGCTGACTTCCAGGTAGCAGCCCTGCAGATTTCCTGGATAGGGACGTCCCTGGAAGCAGCAACCGATGCAGCAGTATGACGGGTAGAATGAGCTCTTATCCCTCTGGGAGGCTCCATGCCCGCCAACTTATAGCAGCGATCTACGCAGGAGGTGACCCAGCTGCCTATCGTCCGCTTGGCTGCAGGTCTGCCAGGTGCGGCTTCAGCGCAGGTGACAAACAGCTGGCGAACCTCTCCGAATTGCAGCCGCCGTGCACCCTTATACTGCTTAGCCTCTAGGGTCCAGAGTATGGAGCCGATATTCGCCTCCGAGGTGTGATTGCAGGAACACCGCAAAGTCAGCACCTGGTTAAGGTGAAACTCCTACACCACCTTCGGAAGGAATTTTGGTGAAGCGAGGACAACCTTGTCCCTGTGGAAGACCAGGTAAGGAGACTCGATGCAAAGAGCCTGGAGCTTCCCATCCTTCTGGCTGACATGATAGCCACCAAGAAGGCGGTCTTCCACGACAGGTGAGAGATCACACCTGTGCACTGGTTGAATAGGCCTTGTGAGCTTTGCCAATACCAGCAGTAAATCCCACGGAGGTGGGAGTCTCGCACCGGAGGAAATGTGATCAAGGCCTTTGAAAAGCCCTCCATCTTCTTTCCTGCGCCACCGACTGCTTCCCTGCCCGCGCCGGAAGCAGAGATGGCTGCCAGGTGCACCCCAAGGGTCAGCCGACCCAAGCCCTTGACTAGAAAGGAACTATAAATAGTCCAAAATGCTAGCCACAGAACAGGAGGAAGGGTCCAAGCCCTTGTTTGACACCAAATGGAGAATCTCTTCCATTTGAAGGCGAGCATTTTCTGGTCGACTCTACGGGACGCCTCAACAACATTGAGGACCTCTGAAAGACCCAAGGCCTGGAACCTTACTAGGAACCAGACTGTCAAGTGAGGGATTGAAGGTCCAGATGGAACACCTTCCCCTGATTGACTGAAAGCAGGTCCGGGCGAGCTGGAAGCTGCCTCGGGAGCCTGGAGCTGAGGCTGAGGAGATCTGGGTACCAGAACTGGCGGGGCCAGTCTGGGGCTATCAGGGTCACCTGCGCCTTGTCCCTCCTTGCTTTCAGAAGCACCTTGTGAATCAAGGGAAATGGGGGAAAGGCGTAGAAGAGGCCCGGGGTCCACAGCCTCGAGAAGGCATCCCCCTGCAGCGAGCCCTGCTGAGGGGGCGGCATGAAACAGCCCTGTCTGCTCTCCCTGAGGCAAACAGGTCCACCTGAGGTGTGCCAAAGTGGGAACAGATCTTGTACTACCCGCGGAGAGACCATTCGTGAGATGCAGCCCCTATCCGGCTCAGGCATCGGGCCAGGTGTTGGAGGCCCTGCCACATGAATGGCTAGAGATCCGCCCAGGCTGCACGAGTGACCAAATGCGGAGAGCTTCCTTGCATAGAAGCATGGAGCGCGGCCCCGCCTGGCGGTTCAGGTAGTACATGGTCGGGTATTGTCCATCTGGACTCGGACCACTTGACCGGAGAAACGGAGCAAAGGCGGTGACAGCTAGGCGGACCGCTCAGAGCTCCAGCAGGTTGATGTGGCATCGAGACTCCCGCGGGGACCAGAGGCCGTGCACTCGGTGTTCCCCCAGATGGGCACCCCAACCCACCAGAGAGGCATCGGTCGACAGAGAGACCGTCGGCTCGGGGCGGAAAAACAGGATGCCCTCCTGCAAATGGAATGGAACGGTCCACCACTGGACAGCGTTCCACATCTCCTGGGTCACTATCACTAGCTGGTCCAAAGGATCGCAGCGTTGTGACCACTGGCTGGCCAGGCCCCACTGAAGGGGGCGCATGTGCCAGCGGGCCAAACGGACCACGCTGCTAGAGGCCGCCATGAGACCCAGAAGGCGCAGGAAGTCCTGGGCAGGGCGCGATTGCCCAACCAGAAATGATTGGGCAAAGGAGGTAAGAACCTCGGCCCTGTCCGCCGGGAGTCGTGCTCTGGCTCGAAGAGAGTCGAGCTCTGCCCCGATGAACAGGATCACCTGCTTTGGCTCGAGTTCCGACTTGGCCTCGTTGATGAGAAGGCCAACTCGAGAGCAAACCTGGAGGGCCAGATCTCTGACCGCCTCCACCTCCTGCCTGAGGAGGCTGCTATCAGCCAATCGTCCAGGTAAGGGTACACCCGGACCCCTCGGCGCCGCAGGAATGCTGTCACCACTGCCATGCATTTGGTGAAGACCCTGGTAGCTGGAGATAAGCCAAAGGGCATGGCTCAGAACTCGAAGAGGGATCCCTCCGCTCGAAAGCGGAGGAATCTCTGATGTGACGGACGGATAGGGACGTGAAAAAACGCGTCCTGTATGTCCATAGAGCAGAACCACATGCCGTGTTCCAGAGATGGTATTATCTGCGCCAGAGTGACCATTCTGAAGGTTCGAGACCTTAGGAACTTGTTCAGGTCGTAGGTCGAGAATGGAGCGCCATCCCCCCGTCGGTTTCGGAACCAGGAAGTACCTGGACACGAACCCCGGGTCTGAAGGGGGGTCCTCCACCTCCGTGATCACCTCCTTTTGGAGGAGGAGAGCGATGTCGGCTCGACGAGCCGCCAGTGAGGCTGCGGACCCCGAGGTGCGACGGCTCTGAAGGGCGGGGCCTGCTCGAATTCCAGAGGTAGGCCTTTTCCCACCACCTCCAGTACCCAACTGTCCGTGGTAACAGTGGACCAGGTGGAAAGGAAGTGTCTGAGCCGTCCCCCCACGGGGGGAACCAGGGGTGAGGTGACAGGGATGGGGGCGACATCCCTCAGCCCGTCACTGGGCAGGCTTGGAGGAGGGACCGGCCGAGGAACCTCCTGGGCCTCTACCTCCCTGCTTCCTGTTGGAGGAAGCCGACGGCTTGGGCTTGGGATACCAAGGTCGAGCCTGCTGGCCCTGACGTGCTGGGTCAAGGCCATGGCGAAGAACCAAAGGGCTTAGGCTGTGGCTTGCGGCCTTTGTCCTGAGCGGAAGAGACCAAGTCCAAGGTAGCATTGACTTCTCGATCTCTGCAGGTGACCTTCCACCCCAGGGTCAAGAGGTCAGTCCCCAAAAGGGAACATCCGCCAACTTGTGCTGGGTATCCCAAGTAAAGGTGGATATCCTCAGCCAAGCCCGACGACACATGGCCATTGCCGCCACAGACCTGGCACATGAGTCCCGATGTCTAACGAGTCTGGAGCTGCTGTTTAGCCACTGCCCTGCCCTGGTCCCAACCTGCCTGACGGTAGTCTGCAGATTCTGGGAAGATGAGGGACAACCTCATCCAGGAGCCCAACAGGCGTGAGAAAATATGCCATGAGGATGGCCGAACTGGCCTGACGAAGGCCGCAGAGAGGACGCAGTATAGACTTTTTCGCCCGGCATAATCCAATTTCTTGATTCCTTGTCGGGAGGTTTGTCACATCCCTATGCTCCCGGCACACCGAAAACGCTGTCGGTAACCAACCCCGGCCGGAGGGTGTTCCGAAACCGGATAGGAACCGGAGGACTGCGATACTTCCTGGCCAACCTGGTCAAGGCGAGGGCAGGAAGCAGGACGCCGCCAAAGTTCCAAGGCCGACTCACTATGGCTTCGCCACCGGAAAGGCCTCCGAGGAGAATCCCTCGTCCAGAATCTCCGTGAGGGGATACTCGCCGCTTAGAACGGTTCGTGCTTCATCCCGTGGACTCGAGATGAGTCAGGCAACCCTAAGAAGGACGAAGGCTATCGTCCATAGACTGTCCTCCCGAGGACTCCAAGTCTATGCGCTTTGGAGAAGAGGGAGGAACATCATTGGACCTCAGAAGAGTCCTCAAAGAGCTGCTCGGCCTGAGCCACCCTCCACCTGCCGAGGTTTATCGGGAGTGAGGGTGACCGACAGCCTATGGGCAAACCCAAAGCCGACCGAGAATTTTTGGTCGGAGCCCCAACTAATGGCTGTGGGGTGGAGGTTCCACCAGAATCGGTGGGGCAGGTGGAATTGGCCGAACAGCCAGCCTGAGAAGAGGCTCCTCGACTACAACGAGGGGTTGTTTCGGCTGCTCCGGTGAAAGCCACTTAATGGCCGGGGAAGACGACTGGGTCAGCTTATTCCCGGTCAAAAGGAGCTGTTGCCACATAAGTTCCTCGTACCTCTGACGCAACTTGCGCCGAAGCCTCCCCTCGTCCGAGGAAGAGCGGCGGCGCCGCTTGCCGCGGTGCCGAGACCGCATATGATGGCAGGATCGGTTGGACCGCGAGGTTGTCAGAGACCGAGAGTCTCGACTAGGCCGAGGAAGGCGAGGAGAAGTGTCGGAAATCGGCACTCCCCTCGGCTCGGACGATCCCACCGGAGGCTCCAGAACCGGAGGCACAGACGAGCCGACGGGATCCTCAACTCCCACCGGGGAACCGGAAGAGGGATTCTCAGCTTCTCCAGTCTGACAACCATTCAACGGGTCGAGAAAATCTCGATCAAGGCCGACGGGAGTCTCGCCAACTGGCCTGACGGGGACAACGTGAAGCCAGTGGCCGAAGCTGAGGGGTCGACCGAAGTCGACTGTCGACAAGGGGAGGGGGATCTTTCCCGCTCCCAAGAGCGTCGACGGAGAGACTTACTTTTGCTCTTTTTGGACCTGGAAGAAGGTCCCGAAGAACTTGGACCCTCACCTTTGGTCGAGAGGGTCAGACAAAGCTCCTTAAAAGAAGCCGAGAAGAGGCACCGAGAGAGAGCGGGACAAATGCCGCAGCCGAGGTAGAAGCGGCCCGCGCAGCCTCCTCTTCGAGGGCGATCATCTGCTCAAGCTGATCCACCGAGCCCGCCGCCGTGGACACCGCCAATCAGGCCTCTTTAGATTTCACCGGTGGAATTCTTTTCTCGGGGCGCCCCAGTTATAATCGGGCAGCACGGTCTTCAAGGACGTAGGCCGAAACTGAAGAGCACAAGTCTCAGGCTCATGGGTCGTGCTCAAGGCCCAGGCAGACGACGCGGGAGTGTGGATCCGTCTCTAGACATCTTCTGTTCGCAAGGGCACCTCCAAACCGGAGTCAATTTGTCCATCGCAGTCACGAGGAGAAGAAAAACCAAGTCTTTTGCAAAAACTTTTCAGTTTCAACTTTTGAAGAATTAGGAACCAGTCTTAAGCGCAACGCGTTAAGGAGGGAACCTGAGCTTCCAAGCGGTAAGGAAGATCTGGCGTCATGGGGTGGAGCTGAGAGTTTTACCACCCGGGTGGGTGGAAGGAGCCAGCTTGAAGACCTTCCGGCAAGATTTAAAGCGGCAAGGAACCTGCCAATAAGTGTGGATGAACAACATATCCATGTCCCTAGAACAACAATTTCGGAAGGAAAAACCGACACTTCAACCGACTGTGAACCGAGCAGCAGGAGGAATCTCCGGAGCGACTGTTCAGTGAGGCAGAGTAAAGAATCTGACGGGTGCAGTTCGAATAACAACAGGCAGAGGCTTCAACCGAGCTCGAGATGCACATTCTATGCCATGCATAGAAAAGTTAATCCGTTGTTCTCCGGGGGAGTTTAAAGGCTGGGGCTAACTGCAATTGTCAGAATACAGCAAGCCTTCATGTTGTTTGAAAGTAAAGAGTTCCTTTACTTCTTGAATACTCATGCCTGACGACGGGCCTGACGCCGGGGTCAGGTGTCTCCAGGGTGGGCGAAGGTTCCCTCGGAAGCCCGGGAATCCTCTGCGTCACCCGCCCAGTCTTTGGGCAACACAGTGTCCTCCTCTGTGGAGTCCCTGTGACAGATGTCTACCGGTGACTGGGGTGCAGTCTTCGGCTCCGGTGAGGCCGACGTCAGTCGCTAGGCCGACGACTTCAGGTCCGGTGAACGCCTGGCCGGCATCTGGTGCTTGGCCGACATCCGATCCGTCGTCCGCTTGAGGGACGTCAGGTCCTTCGTCTTCCTGGGTGGAGGATCCGGGACCCTAGGGGACTGGGAGTCGGGGTCCAGACTTCGGGTGGAATAGGAAGACTTGTGTCGTTCAGAGGACTTTGAAGAGGCCCGAGAGGGAGTAGAGAAAGCCGAGGGCCTGTAAGTCTTAATGGGCTGAAGAGTCGAAGAACCGCTGGAAGCTCGGGCCTTCACTGGGGGGGCTGAAACCAAGCCCTGAAGGGAGAACAGTCCGATCGGGTGGAGCCTGAGCTCTGCGAATCAGAGGCCCGGTTCGGAGATCTGGACCTTGCCTTCTCCCGGTGCTTGTCCCGGTGTTTGTGGACCTTGGAGGAAGAATCGCCCCTGGAAGAAGGTTCTTTGTCCATCCTACTAAGTCTTTCCTCTAGCAGGTAAGCCTGAAGTGCCTTCTGACGGCGGATTCTGGTGTGGCTGTTGAACCCCTGGCAAAAGGTGCAGGCCTTGGTATCGTGGTCTGGGCCCAAGCAACGCATGCAGAAAGAATGAGGATCCTTGAAAGGGATCTGTTTTCCGCAGGCACATTTTGAAAGATGACCCTCCAATGAAGGAGTTGGAGAGGACATTAGTTAGGTAGAAACACTTGAAGTTCTAAGTCGTCGTGCACTAGGTAGAGACCGAGAGGCTGATGCTGGTGAGCTGATGGCGGGAAAAGAACTGGGGATTCTGGGGGACCTCCCCTTATGTACTATGCCTGATGTCTGGGGCGGTCCCCGCTGAATATGGTTAGCTAGAAAATTTCCGTGGGGTTCTGGCGCCTGCCGGCTTCAATCCTAATGGTGTAACCTGCTGCAAGAGCGGTTTCTCGGAGTTAGATCAAAGAATTGCTGACGCGGAGAGTACCGGAGAAATCTTAACACAGGCTGTGAGTTCGCTCCTACAACATACTTTGGCGCTCCAAGCAAAAAGTACGGA
The DNA here is from genome assembly GCA_016271365.2 of Neoceratodus forsteri. Lineage (NCBI taxonomy): Eukaryota > Metazoa > Chordata > Ceratodontiformes > Ceratodontidae > Neoceratodus > Neoceratodus forsteri. The sequence continues at coordinate 687,455,431 of CM057459.1, read as the reverse complement.
CCTAGAGGGTAGGTCCAGAAGGGACAACCTTTGTTTGTATGGTCTAGCGGAGGGAGTCAAAATACAGCCGATGTCTTTGTTCACTGAAGATCTACTAAAAGATGTACTGGGCCTACCGCAAGATTACCGGCTTAGAGTGGAGCGAGTGCACAGGTTGGTAGTCCCTAAACCCTCCGATCCTACTGCTAGGCCTCGCTCAATAATAATTAAGTTCTCAAGCTATCATACCAAAGAAGACATCCTAAAACGACCATGGCAAAAAAAAAAGAACTTAAATATCTGGACTATCGACAGACCTTAGATCAGGACTTCCCGCCAGAAATTCAATAAGCTAGACAGCGTTGAGTGCCATACTTTAAAATATGCAGGGAACAACAGCTTCGATTTCAGACACCCTACTCTGTGAGATTCCAAGTCTTTTGTTGAGATGGTGTGAAAAGTACAGTTACGTAAGAACTTACCGTAACAGTAGATCTTTGAGAACAGCTCTTGCAGCAGGTTACACCATTAGGACTGAAGCCGGCAGGCGTCAGGACGCCATGGAAATTTTCTAGCTAGCAGTCTTCAACGGGGACTGCCTCCGACGTCGGTCCCGCCCCGACGCCAGGCATAGTACATAAGGAGGCGGTCCCATAATCCTCAGTTCTAGGACATGGATATGTTGTTCATCCACACTTATTGGCAGGTTCCTTGCGCTTTAAATCTTGCAGGAGGTCTTCAGCTGGCTCCTCCACCCATCCGGTGGCAAAACTCTCAGCTCCGCCCCATGGCCTTGATCTTCCTTGCGGCTTGGAAGCTCAGGTTTCCTCCTTAACGCTCTGTGATAAGACTGGTTCCTAATTCTTCGAAAGTTCAAATCAAAAGTGTTTTTTGCTAAAAGACTTGGTCTTCTTTTCCTCGCGGCTGGCGACAGACCGTCGACTCCCGGAGGTGCCTTTGCGGGCAGAAGATGTCTAGGACGGATCCGCACTCCACGTGCGTCTACTGCTTGGGTCTTGAGCATGACCCGCAGGCCTGCGACTTGTGCTCGTCCTTTTTGGCCTACGTCCTTGAAGACCGTGCTGCCCAATTACAACTGGGGCGCCCCGAGAAAAGAATTCCACCGGTTAAATCTAAAGAGGCCCGGTTGGCGGTGTCCGCGGCGGCGGGCTCGGTGGATCAGCTCGAGCAGATGATCGCCTCAAGAGGAGGCGGGCGGCCGCTCTACCGGCTGTGCATTTGTCCCGCCTCTCGGTGCCTCGCACCCGCTTCTTTCAGGAGCTTTGTCTGACCTCTCCACGAAAGGTGAGGGTCCAATTCTTCTGGACCCTTTTCCAGGTCCAAAAAGAGCAAAAGTAAGTCTCTCCGTCGACACTCTTGGGAGCGGGAAAGATCCCCCTCCCCTTCTTGACGACAGTCTACTTCGGTCGACCCCTCAGCTTCGGCCACTGGCTTCACGGTGTCCCCGTCAGGCCAGTTGACCGAGACTCCCGCCGACGCGGTCGAGATTTTTCTCGATCCGTTAGACGGGTTGTCGGCTGGAGAAGCTGAGAATCCCCTCTCCCCGGTGGGAGTTGAGGATCCTGTCGGCTCGTCTGTGCCTCCGGTTCCGGAGCCTGGTGGATCGTCTCGAGCTAAGGGGAGTGCCGATTTCGACATTCTCTCACCTTCTCGCCCGTAGTCGAGACTCTCGGTCTCGGACATCCTCGTGGTCCAGCCGATCCCGCCCGTCAGGCGGTCTCAGTCTCGCACCGCGGTGAGCGCGCCGCCGCCGCCTTCCGGACGAGGGAGGCTCGGCTAAGTTGCGCCGGAGGTATGGAGGAACTCATGTGGCAACAGCTTCTTTGATCGGGAATAAGCCACCCAGTCGCCTTCCCCGGCATTAAGTGGCTGTCACCGGAGCTGCCAAACAACCCTCGTTGTAGCCGAGGAGCTGTTCCCAGGCCGTTGTTCGGCCAATTCCCAGCTGCCCCACCGATTCTGGTGGAACCTCCGCCCACAGCTATTAGTTGGGGCCCGACCAAGAATTCTCGGTCGGCTTTGGGTTTGCCCATAGGTTGTCTGTCACCTCACTCCCGATAAACCTCGGCAGGTGGAGGGTGGCTCAGGCCAGCAGTCTTTGAGGACTCTTCCGAGTCCGAGGATGATTCTCCCGCTTCTCAAAGGGTTGGACTTGGAGTACTTGGGAGGACAGTCAGTGGACGTATAGCCTCGTCCTTCTTAGGGTTGCTTCGCTCATCTCGGAGTCCACCGGGATGAAGCTTCGAATCCTGCTTTAAACGGGCCAGGTATCCCTCACGGAGATTCTGGACCGAGGGATTCTCCACGGAGGCCTTTCTGCGTGGCCGAGGCCATAGTGGGTCCGCCTTGAGCTTGCAGCGCCTGCTTCCTGCCCTGCACCTTTCGCCAGGATGGCCAGGAAGTATGCGTCCCTACCGTTCCCTGTCTGGTTTCGAACATCCCTCTGCGGAGGGTTGGTTACCGACAGCGTTTTCCCGGCGCCGGAACGCCGATGGGACAAACCTCCGACAAGGAACCAAGAAATTGGATTATGCCGGCTAAAAGTCTATGCTGCGCTCTCTCTCGCCTTCGCCAGGCCAGTTCGCGCCCTCATGGCACATTTTTCACATGCCCTGTTGTGCTCCCTGGATGAGATCGCCCTCATCTTCCCGCGGATCTGCAGACTATGGTCAGGCAGGTGCGGACCAGGGCAGGGCAGTGGCCAAACAGCAGCTCCAGACTGCTTTGGACTTTGTGGACTCATGTGCCAGGGTCGGTGGCGGCGCAGTGGCCAGGGCTGTCGGGCTTGGCTGAGGATATCCATTACCTCAGATACCCAGCAATGTTGGTGGATGTTCCTTTGGGACCTCTTCGCCCTGGGTGGAAGGTCACCTGCAGAGGATCGAGAAGTCCAATGCTACCTTGGACTCGGCCCTTCCTCTCAAAGGACAAAGGCCGCAAGCCACAGAATAAGCCCTTTCGTCTTCTGGCGCCCTGCGGCTGCACAGGCCCAGCAACGCCAGGGCCGGCAGGCTCGAGCTTGGCATCCCAAACCTAGTCATTCCTCCAATAGGGAAGCAGGAGGAAGACCCAGGAGGTCCCTCGGCCGGTCCCTCCTCCAAGCCTGCCCAGGACGGGCTGTGGGGTGTCGCCTCATCCTCGCTCACTCTGCTCCCGGTCCCCTGTGGGACGGCCCATCACTTCCTTTCCGCCTGGTCCGCTATTACCACAGACAAGTGGGTTCTGGAGGTGGTGGAAAAGGCCTGCCTCCAGAATTGAGCAGGCCCTGCCCTTCAGAGCCGTCGACCTGGGTCCAAAGCCTCACTGTCGGCTCGCTGAGCTGACATCGCTCTCCTCCTCCAAAAGGAGGTGATCAGGGAGGTAGAGGACCCCCCTTCAGACCCGGGGTTCGTGTCCAGGTACTTCCTGGTTCCGAATGAGACGGGGCTGACGCCTATTCTCGACTTCGGCACACGACCTGGAACAAGTTCCTAAGGCTCCGAACCTTCAGGATGGTCACTCTACGTAGATAATACCTTACTCTGGAACACGGCATGTGGTTCTGCTCTTCTGGACCTGCAGGACGCGTTTTTCACGCCCCTATCCGTCCGGTCACATGGAGGTTCCTTTGCTTTCCAGCGGAGGGATCCCTCTTCGAGTTCCGAGCCATGCCCTTCAGCCTGTCTCCAGCTCCCAGGGTCTTCACCAAATGCATTGCAGTGGTGACAGCTTCTGCGGCGCTCGAGGTCCGGTGTACCCTTACCTGGACGATTGGCTGATAGCAGCCCCCATCCAGGAGGTGGAGTGGTCCAGAGATCTGGCCCTCCAGGTTTGTCTCAAGTCGGCCTTTCATCAACAAGGCCAAGTCGGAACTCGGCGCGAAGCAGGTGATTCTGTTTATCGGGGCAGAGCTCGACTCTCTTCGAGCCAGAGCATGGCTCCCGTGCGGACAGCAGGGCCGAGGTTCTTACACTCCTTTGAACGATCATCATTTCTGTTGGGCAATCGCGCCTGCCGGGACTTCTCCTCCCTGGGTCTCATGGCGGCCTGTACCAGCGTAGTCCGTTGGGCACGCTGGCATCGCGCCCTTCCAGTGGGACTGGCCAGCCAGTGGTCACAACGCCGCGATCCATTGGACCAGCTAGTGATGGTGACCCAGGAGATGTGGAATGCACTCCGGTGGTGGACCGTTCCATCTCATCTGCAGGAGGGCATCCCGTTTGTCCGCCCCGAGCCGACGGTCTCTCTATCGACCGATGCCTCACTGATGGGTTGGGGTGCCCATCTGGGGGAACACTGAGTGCACGGCCTCTGGTCCCCGCGGGAGTCCCGATGCCACACCAACCTGCTGGAGCTCCGAACGGTCTGCCTAGCTCTCACCGGCTTTGCTCCGTTTCTCCGGGGTCAAGTGGTCCGAGTCCAGACGGACAATACCACGACCATGTATTACCTGAACAGCCAGGCCGGGACGCGCTCCATGCTTCTATGCAAGGAAGCTCTCCGCATTTTGTCACTGTGGCGCAGCCTGGAGGCGGACTCTCAGCTGTCATGTGGCAGGAGCTCCAACACTCTGGGCCGATGCCCTGAGACGGATAGGGGCTGCATCTCACGAGTGGTCTCTCCTGGCAGAGGTAGTACAAGATCTGTTCTCCCACTGGGGCATACCTCAGGTGGACCTGTTTGCCTCCAGGGAGAACGCTGGGCTGAGGCTGTTTATGCCCCCGCCTCAGCAGGGCTCGCTGCAGGGGATGCCTCTAGAGGCCCTGGACCCCGGATCTTTACGCCTTTTCCCCTTTCCTCTTGGTTCACAAGGTGCTTTCAAGGCAAGGAGGGACAAGGCGCAGGTGATTCTGATAGTCCCCAGACTGGCCCGCCAGTTCTGGTACCCAGATCTCCTCAGCCTCAGCTCCAGGCTCCCGAGGCAGCTTCCAGCTCGCCCGGACCTGCCTCAGTCAATCAGGGAAGGTGTTCCATCCAGACCTTCAATCCCTGCACCTGACGGCCCTGGTTCCTGAGCGGCAGAGTTCCAGGCCTTGGGTCTTTCTGCCTAGAGTCCTCAATGTTTTGAGGCGCCCAAGGATCTCTGACCAGAAAATGCTACGCTCAAAATGGAAGACATTTTCCATTTGGTGTCAGGGCAAGGGCTTGACCCTTCCTCCTGTTCTGTGGCAAGCATTTTGGACTATTTGTGGTCCTTTCTAGTCAAGGGCTTCGGTCGACGACCCAAAGGTGCACCTGCAGCCATCTCTGCTTACCGGCTGGACGGGAGCAGTCGGTATGAGGGAGAAGGTGTAGGGTCCATGCTTTTCAAAGGCCTTGATCACATTTCCCTCTGGTGCGAGAACCTCCACCTCCGTGGATTTACTGCTGGTACTGGCAAGCTCATGGGCAAGCTATTCAAACCAATGCACAGGTGTGATCTCTTCACCTGTCGTGAAGACCGCCTTCTTGGTGGCTATCACGCAGCCAGAAGGATGGAGAACCCAGGCGCTCTGCATTGAGTCTCCTTACCTGGTCTTCCACAGGGACAAGGTTGTCCTGCGCCCCCACCCGAAATTCCTTCCGAAGGTGGTGTCGGAGTTTCACCTTAACCAGGTGTTGACTCTGCCGGTGTTGTACCCCAATTACACCTCGGAGGCCGAATACAGGCTCCATACTTTGGACCCTAGAAGGGCGCTCGCTTATTATAAGGAGCGCACGGCTGAAATTTGGGGAGAGGTTCGCCAGCTGTTTGTCACCTACGCTGAAGCCGCACCTGGCAGACCTGCAGCCAAGCGGACGATAAGCAGGTGAGTCACCTCCTGCATAGATCTCTGCTATAAGTTGGCGGGCATGGAGCCTCCCAGAGGGATAAGAGCTCATTCTACCCGCCATACTGCTGCATCGGTGGCTGCTTCCAGGGACGTCCCTATCCAGGAAATCTGCAGGGCTGCTACCTAGAAGTCAGCACACACCTTTATTACCCATTACCACATCGACCTTGAGTCACGCCGGGATGCTGGTTTTGGGGCCTCGGTTCTCCAGTCTTTATTCCTGAGTAGGGGTGTGCGCCTTGCCTCCTCCCGGAGAACTGCTAGAGTCTGCTAATGTGTGGATGAACAACATATCCATGTCCCTAGAAATACAGGTTACTCACCTGTAACAGGAGTTCTAGGAATGGTATATGTTGTTCATCCACATGACCCACCCGACCTCCCCGGCTTCGACGCACAACCTGAGCTTCCAGCGGTCAGATCTGGCGTCATGGGGCGCAGCCGAGAGTTTTACCACCCGGGTGGGTGGGAGGAGCCAGCCTGAAGACCTTCTGGCAAGATTTAAAGCGGCAAGGAACCTGCCAATAAGTGTGGATGAACAACATATACCATTCCTAGAACTCCTGTTACAGGTGAGTAACCTGTATTTCTTTTCCTGCCGTCGACATCGCAAGTATCGGCCTCTCGGTCCTTTTTCTAGCGTGCAACGACCTTTAGATACGACCAATTCGTCTTCTTTCACTACTGGATTCAACTGATGTCCTCTCCAAATACTTCTCTGGAGGGTCACCAATCAGGTAGCTCATGCAAACAGATTCCTTCAAGGATCCACATTCAGCCTCGTGGCGCTGCCTAGGCCCGAACACTGCACACCAAGGCCTGCTCCTTTTGCCAGGGCTTCAACAGTCACACCAGGATCCCCGCCAGAAGGCCCTTCAAGCGTTTCTCTTAGAGGAGAAACTGAAAACCATGGACAAGGAACCTTCCTCCAGGGGGGAGTCGTCGGCTAAAACCCACAAGCACCGAGAGAAATACCGGGAGAGGGAAAGGCCCAGGTCCCCCACGAGGGCCTCAGATTCCCGAAGCTCCGGTTCGCAATCGGACCGCTTTCCCTCCAGGGCTCAATCGCAACCTCCCCCGGTTCAGGTCAGATCCTCCTGCGGCTCCTCTTCTCTGCAGCCCTTGAAGGCTTCCAGGTCGTCGGCATCTCCCACTCCATCTAAGGCCTCATCGAAGTCTGGGGAGCGCCACAAATCATCTTTCCGCCAGCGGGACTCCGACGCCAGGTCAGTTTCCCAGCCTCCGTGTGTGTCGGACCTGGTTCCTCGCAAGACCAAGGACCTGACGTCCCTCAAACGGACGTCGGACTCGACGTCGGCCAAGCATCACCGGCGCTACCAGGAGCCTTAGTTCTCCCGCCGGAGACTCCCGGCCGCTGGATGACATCAGAAGAGGAGACCGAGGATCCGCCACCAGATGGCCAAGACTACAGAATAGGAACTTCCCATCCTGTAAGATGGGTGCTTGACTACTACCTACCTCCAAAAGAAGGGGGATGGTGAGTGGGAAGGTACCTGCTGCAAGAGCTGTTCTCGAAGACAGTACAGTTACGTAAGAACTTACTGTAACAGTAGATCTTCGAGAGAGGCTCTTTCAGTAGGTAACTACATATAGGACGGACGCCGAACAGCGGCAGGACCTTACCTGAAAAATTTCTAGCTAGCAGTCCCTGGCCAGGACCGCCCCTCACGCCAGGTGAACCGCGCCACACGACGCCGGTATAAAGAGGCGGTCCCGGACACCCGCCTTCCAGTTCTTTCCCGCCACAGACTGAAAGAGGCCGGACGAGAGAGGAGCGGATATCTTCCAAATGGAAAAGGAGCTGAAAAGCCTAGGGATGGAGGGCGGAGAAGTATTTATTGTAGATTTCTCTCGAAGATCTACTGTTACGGTAAGTTCTCAGAACTGTACTATCTTACTTCGAGAGGGCTCTTGCAGGTAATTACATATAGGACAGAATCCCAAGCAGTCTGGAACAAGGTAGGCACCGGAGGAGGAAATCTACTCCAATAAGTACTTTAGCCATGCAAGCCTCAAGATAGGAGGCCTTGCAAACAGCTAGCCCAAGCCTGCTCTCACGGCGAGAGGCAATGTCCAAACTGTAGTGTTTCAGAAGGTGTGGACAGAAGTCCAGGTGGCAGCAGCGCAGATGTCTGCTGCGGAAACATTCTTGAAACAAGCCGCTGAGGCCGCTACTCCTCTCGTGGAGTGGCCTCTGACTTGACCCAGAAGGGTCTTGTTGTACTTGTCATAACAGAAAGTGATGCAATGAGCCAACCACTTAGACAGGCATTGCTTGGAAACAGCACTGCCTTCCCTTTTGTGAGCAAAAGAGACGAACAACTGGTTAGTTTTTCTGAGATCCTTCGTCCTGTTGGTGTAGTATCTCAGAATCCGGTGAACATCCATAGTATGGAGTAAGTACTCCCCCTGGTTAGAGTGCTGCGTAAAAAAAAGCAGGTAGCTCTATGGACTGATTCAAGGTAGACTCTGCTACTACTTCAGGTAGAAACTTAGGATTCATGCGAAGAGCAACTCATTCTTTGTGGAAAATCAAGTAGGGGATTTTGCACATCAGTGCCTGAAGCTCGGAAATTCTCCTAGCCGAGGTAATGGCCACCAAGAAGAGCGTCTTCCACGAAAGAAATTTAAAATCTGCAGAAGCGGCAGGTTCGAAGGGAGGAACAGTAATTTTCTCGAGGGCAAAATTCAGGTCCCAAAGGGGAGCAGGAGTACGAATGGGAGGCCTCAGATGGAGGACCCCTCTGAGAAAGGTCTTGGGAGACCTCTAGTTGAGCGAAAGCTTTACCTGCGAAGGGGACATGGCAGGCTGAGACAGCCGCCACGTGAACCTTCAAGGATGAATGGCTGAGACCCAGATCAAATAAATGACGCAGGTACTCCAGCAGAAAAGCCATTGAACAGGAGAAAGGCTCCACGTTCTTAGAGGCTGCCCAAATAGAAAATCTCTTCCATTTCATGGCATAAGTAGACCTGGTGGATGGCTTTCTAGCCTCCACCAAAATATCCGCCACTTTGGGAGAGACTCCAAAACGAGACTGGGCTAGGTCTGCAGGAGCCATGCATGGAGTTAAAGGGATTTGAGTCTTGGATGAACCAGGTTCCCCTGGTCCTGGGTCAGCAACCCCCGAGATTGAGGAAGAGTAAGAGGATCCTCTGAATATTGTTGTAGAAGAGAGAACCAAATTTGCCTGGGCCAGAAAGGAGCGATCAGAATCATTCTGGCTCCTTCTGTGGCTAGTTTCTGCAATACTCGTTGGATCAGAGGAATTGGGGGAAAGCATAGACGAATCTGTCCTTCCAGTCTAGAGACAGAGCGTTGTTCCAGAAAGCGCCTCACTCTGGAACGAGCGAGCAAAAGGTGGGAAGTTTCATGCTTTGGGAGGTAACAGGTCCACTCATGGAGTCCCCCAAAGCTGAAAGATGTCGCCTAGTACCCCTTGATCCAGTTCCCCACTGTGAGCTAGGCAGAGGAGCGCTGAGCTTGTCTGCCAGAGTTGTCGACTCCTGGGACGGAATCGCAGTTAGTGAAGGTCGCACTGTGTCGCCCAATCCCAAACCCTCATTGCCTTCCTGCAAAGAGGGTAGGAACGAGTTCCTCCCTGTTTGTTGATATACCACACTACGCACATGTTGTCTGTCTGAACGGCTAGGTGGCTGGGAAGAATGTACTGGTGAAGGGCTTGGAGAGTGTACAACACAGCCCGAAGCTCTAACACATTGATGTGGAGAGCTTGTTCCAATTTGGACCAGGAGCCCTGGGTCCGATGAGGTCCTAAATGGGCTCCCCAACCTTTGCCTGACGCGTCCGTAGTCAGAGTCTGGGAGGGGGGAGGACCCCCCGAAACAGGTTCTCTCGGACCATCCACCATTGCAAGTCTTGTACCATCGGTGATGAGATCAGGACTAATTGATCTAGGTCGTCCGTAAGTTGATCCCATTGAGAGCGAAGAGTCCACTGGGAGTCCCTCATGTGGAGTCGAGCTTGGGGGATCGTCGGGATGGCGGCCGCCATAAGCCCCAGAAGACAGAGGACCGATCTCGCCGAGATTCTCCTGCGTTCCAAATAGCAGGGAAATCTGGGATTGAAGAGAGGCTGCCCTGTCCGGAGGCAGGAAAGCCTTGCTGACAGTCGAATCGAGGATGGCCCAGATGAACTGTAGTCTCTGGGAAGGATCCAGATGAGACTTAGAATGGTTGATGGTAATACCCAGGCAGGTAAACGTCTGCTGGGTAAGGGAGAGAGAAAACGCAGGAGTTCCTCCCTGGACGGGGCCGCCAGGAGCCAGTCATCCAGGTAAGGGAACACCTGAACTCCCATTGTACGTAGGTGGGCCGCTACCACAGACAGGCATTTGGTAAATACTCAGGGGGCCGAGGACAGACCAAAAGGGAGCTCCTTGAATTGGTAGTGGTCCCCCTGAAACGCAAAGCGAAGATACTTTCGGTGAGAAAGGCGAATGGGGATGTGCAGATAGGCATTCTGCATATCCAGGGCACAAAGCCATTGACCCAGCCGAAGGACGGGCAGAAGGCTCTGCAGAGAGCATCCTGAACCTTCTGTATTCGACATAAAGATTCAGGGAACTGAGATCTAGAATTGGTCTGAGATCTCCGGTCTTCTTCGGGACCAGCAAGAAATGGGAATAGTAACCCATTCCCTGAAGATGCAGGAGGATGGGTTCTATCGCTTGCTTCGAAAGAAGAGCCAAAATTTCTTCCCGGACCAGAGGAAGGTGTTCCCTTGAATAGGTCGACTTCAGAGGTGGGTGGGGCGGGGTGGTTTCTGAAGAAACTCTATGGAGTGCCCTTCCGCTATGAGCTGGAGCACCCAAGAATCCATAGTTATCCTCTCCCATCCCAGAAGGTGGAGGGAGAACCTCCCTCCTACCGGTTCCTCTGGAAAGTCCAGAGGCGGTGGGAGAGGAAAGGAGTCAGGTGGTGTGGGAGCGCCAAGAGTCAAGCACCCGCTGCTTTTTGGGCGGGTTAAGGCGCATGGGGCCCGACGCTTGGTGGCCCGCCCCTGAGGTTTCGCTTTGAATCAGTCTGTGAAAGGGACGGCGCTGTTGTTGATGGGGATGGTACATGGAATCCACGGATTTCAGAGCCGCCTCTTCTCCTGCAATCGGTGATGATGTCCTTGACATCACCCCTGAAAGCACTGACCCTCGAAAGGTGCTTCCTGAATAGCAGATTGCACCTCCGGGACCAAACCTGACACACGGAGCCAGGCATGGCGCCAGAGTCCCCAGCGAAAGCGGAGCTCGTCCGCAGTGTCCACTGCATCGTATGTCGCCTGCAAATGTGGCGACTGGCCGAACGAGCAGAACGGACGAGGCTGGCTAACTCCGCTTGACCTGGGAGTCAGGCAAGGAGTCCAGCTTGATTCCACCTGCAAGGATAGCCTTCTGGTAATCCCCCATGTGGGCGACGTAATTCAAGGCCCGAATTCCCAGTGTGGAAGAGGCGTAAATCTTTCTTCCATACTGGTCCAGAAGGCAAGATTCCTTATCCGGAGGAGACGAGCTCAGATGCTTTGGATGTGCCGACTGGCCATGAGCGGCGCTAATCATGACTGAGTCGGCACAAGGGTGAGAATCGAGATAATCTACACCCTCGGGAGCCTGGTATAGCCTATTAGACTTCCTGGGAAGTGGGGCTATTGCCGACGGTTGTTTCCAAATCGTGGAAACAAGGTGGGCGTGAGGCTCTATCCAGGGTGGCACTAGGGTTGGAGCTGTCACGGGCAGGTCCAGATGCTCGGCGAGTTTAACCCGCTGAGGGTCTAGTTCCAAAGAGCGCCACTGGTGAACTTGCTGGATTTTTCTAAGCAACTCCGTGAAGGATGGGTCCTCCGGAGGAGACTTCGGAGGGGTCCTCGGCCGGGGCTTAGACAGAGAGCGGGGCTCGTCGCCTTTCTCAGAACATCCGTCTGAAGAGTCCGAGGAGTCAGAGAAGGAAGAAGAAGCAGAAGAAGAAAAAGACTCCATGACAAGACTAGGGGGAGGAACGGGTTCCTTGGGTGGTACCCGGGAACGCGTGTCTTGCCCTTCCGGGATCCAGAGGGAAGAACCCTGGAATCTGAGGTGGTGAGGAGTGGGCCGACGACGGGAGCTGCAGCGGCACCGTCGCCGTAAGGTGGCTCTCCCTCCTTGGTGAGTTGAGCCTTAGCCTCGGCCCACCAAGAGGCCAGAGTCTCTGCAGATCCACCGCGGCCGGGGGCGGTGGAGGTGGAGGAGGAGGGAAAAGGCGACGGGTTGTACCTGCAAGGTGAGTATCCAAACCCGCCGCGGAAACCCCGCTAGGAGAACCGGATCGGGTAAGGCGGCGCTGGATACCGCGGACCCGGTAGGCGGACGCTGGATAGGATGGCGGGTACCTGGGAGCCGGGGAGCTGCCGAGCAGACGGGCCGGTCGGGCGGCCTCACGGGCGGTCCATATTAAGGCCCGGAGGCCCGACGGAAGGGGGGTATCTCTGCCGGCGCCGGAGGGACCGGCGTGGGGTACCGCATCGGAGCCGACGTCCGGGTTCTGACGGAGGAGGAAGATCCTCGCATCACCCGGGATGGAGGGAGACATCCCCGGGTCAGCTGGGTGACTCAGGCTCCCAGACGGCAGCGAAAGCTGCGGGAACCGGTACGACGGACATGGGGGGTCCGGCCGCCGGTTCCGCCGCGACGCCGGAGGAGCCGGGGCGGCGGCTTACGGGATCCTTTCCGAGGCGGCCGAGGGAAGGGATCGGTCTGGTCCAGGGTGGGGTGGTGGTCGCACCGCTCCAAAGGGTCGGGCGCCTTATCGACCCTCTCCATGCGGACGCCAGAGGAGCCGACGTCCGACTTAGTGGAGTCGCCATACCAATAGGCCGCAAGCCTGTGGCCGAGCCGGGATGGAGGCCTCTTCGTCCTCGGGAGGCGCCTGCAAGTGCCCGAGCCAGACGGGCGGTCGACGCCTCCAAAACCTTGAGGTTGCAGTCCCCCGGGGAGAAGAGAGGTGGGCCTTACCTGAGTCGCTTCCAGTGGGAGACGAGTAGAGGAGGACTTCTCCGGTGCTCTCCTTGTCCTTCTTTTTTCGATGTCCTCGGGGAAGTGGACGCCTGCCTCAACTTTTTCAACTCTTTTCCATCGAAGACATCTTTTCTTTAGGAGATGGGCTTCCAGGGGTTACGCCGCACGCAAGTCGCGACTTGCTTTTTGTGCTCTGAGGGTGTAGGGATCTACATACACCGACGATATACCTGACGCTTGAAAAAGAATAACTATTTATCTGTAAAACCGACTTAAAGGCAGGGCTGATGCCACGAATTTTACCGTGAGCTGTAACGAGCTAATGGCGAAAGAACTGGAAGGCGGGTGTCCGGGATCGCCTTTATACCGACGGGCATATGACGCCGTAATCTGACGGGGGCTGCTAGCTAGAAATTTTCCTGGGGCCTGCCTGGTCGGCGTCAGTCCTACATGTAATTACCTACTGCAAGAGCCCTCTCGAAGTAAGATCTACTGTTACAGTAAGTTCTTACGTAACTGTACTATCTTCGAGATACAGCTCTTGCAGCAGGTTACACCATTAGGACTGATTTCCAAGCAATAGTGGCAATTATGCGCCATTGGGAGGAGGAAAGGCAGAGATCCCGATATTACTCGAACCTAGGACAGGAGTCCCTGAAGGACGGCTAGTCCGAACCCTGCTCTTCTCCTCGATGCAATGTCCAGACTGTAATGCCTGATAAAGGTATGCACAGAGCTCCATGTAGCTGCAGCGCAAATAGCTGAGGTGGAGACGTTCTTTAACGCCACAAAGGAAGTAGCCACCCCTCTTGTAGAATGACCCTTGACCGCGCCCGGTAAGGGTTTATTGCGCTTGTCATAACAGAAAGTGATGCACTGGATGAGCCACCTCGAGAGTGACTGGAGACAGGAGCTCCTTTCATCCTGTGGGTAAAGGAGACGAAAAGTTGGTCTGCCTTTCGAAACTGTTTGGTTCTGGTCAGATAGTATCTGAGGCACCGATGCACGTCGAGGGTGTGCAGAAGGGCTTCTCCTTGATTAGTGTATCTTGGGAAATACACTGGTAAATCAATATCCTAGTTGAGGGTGAGGGCTGAAACCACCTTAGGCAAAAACTTGGGGTTTGTCCTCAGGAATACCCTGTTCTGATGGAAAACCAAATAAGGCTCTTTGCACATAAGAGCATGTAATTCTGAGATTCTTCTCGCCGAAGTAACAGCAATTAAAAATAACGTTTTCCAAGAGACAAAACGTAGCTCGCAATCCAATGGGCTGGTCTGGTGGCAGTGTAAGCTGCTCCAGGACGAAGGGTAAGTTCCAAGGAGGAATTGGATCCTTGATGGGCAGCCTAAGGTGGAGGACTCCCCTTAAGAAGGCACGAGTAGTGTCCAGCTGGGCCACTGTCTGGTGGCCTACTGGGGCATGGTAAGCAGAACTTGCACAAAGGTGCACTTTAATCAAGGAGTAAGCCAGTCCGGAGTGGAAAATGGAAAGCAGGTAGTCCAGAACCAGCTTTTCGGGACAGTCTAAAGGGCGAAAACCACGCGCTTGAGCCCACAAACAGAATCTACGCCATTTCATGGCGTACGTTATGTGGGTTGCTGGTTTTCTGGCGGCAGAGAATACATCTGCCACTTCTTGCGAGGCCCTGTATCGCATCATGGCTATGTCTCTAGGAGCCAAGCGTGCAGGTTCAATGAACGCAAGTCTGGATGGACTAATGAACCCGCCTCCTGAGACAATAGATGGGAACTGATTGGCAACGGAACTGGAGGTTCCCGGGATAGCTGGTGCAGAAGAGGGAACCAAATTTGTCTGGGCCAGAAAGGCGCGATCAAAATGAGTCACTTGCTCCCCGCGTAGTTTTAAGAGAACCCTCTGGATCAACGGGAAAGGAGGGAAGGCATAGAAGAATCTGCCCGCCCAGGAGAGGGACGTGTCTCGCCAGAAAATACCAGGCCCTGGATCTAGCGAGCCAAAATTGGTCAGCTTTGCGTTGGATGGGGACGCGAAAAGGTCTAACTCTGGAGTGCCCCATCTGTGAAACAGATCCTCTGCCACCTCCTGTAGAAGTTCCCATTTGTGGACTCTCGCCTGAGAGCGGCTCGGACTGTCTGCAACGGTGTTGTCCACTCCCGGGACGTGTACTGCAATTAGGTTTGCGCCGTATTGCAATATCCACTCCCACACTCTCATGGCCTCCCTGCAAAGTGGGTAGGAGTGAGTGCCTCCTTGTTTGTTGAGATAATACATCACCACGGTATTGTCTGTAACAGGAGTGTACCCGGTGGCATCTCCGACTGGAAGGCTTGCAGAGCGTAAAGGACTGCCCTCATTTCCAAAATGTTGATGTGGAGATGAGACTCCTGGGCTGTCCAAAGGCCCTGAGACCGAACACCGTCCAGGTGTGCTCCCCACCCAAGCCCTGAGGTGTCTGTGGAGAGTGTCACAGTCGGAGACGGCGCTATGAAGGGAACCCCCACAGAGAGGTTCCCCGGATTTAGCCACCATTGCCAATCCTGAATCACGGCATTCGTGATTTGGATTGGCCGCTGCAGATGGTCCTGCCTTTGGTCCCATTGCACCCTTAGCATCCACAGGGTTACCCGCATGTGGAGACGTGCCAGCAGGACTGTTGCAATGGCCGCAGCCATGTGTCCGAGCAGGCGAAGGACCGATCTGGCCGGGACGGTCTTCTTCACCGACAGGTCCCTGATGAGGGATCTGATGTGTTCTGCTCTGTCCAAGGGAAGAAAAGCTTTCCCCCTGATGGTGTCCAGAACTGCTCCTATAAACTGCAGTTTCTGGGACGGCACCAGGAGTGAGTTCTCGTAGTTGATGAGAATATCCAGTGATTGAAAAAGGGACTGGGTGCAGTGAATGGCGTCATCAGTGCCTCCTGGAGCGGCCATGAGAAGCCAGTTGTCCAGGTATGGGAACACGTGAGTGGCCTTGTCTCCTCAGAGCTGGCGCCACGACCGCCATGCACTTCAGAATACGCCGAGGTGTCGAAGGACAGCTCGAAGGGAAGAGCTCGGAACTGATAATGGCGTGCTCTGAAACCGGCGCAGAACCTCCGTGCGCTTGAGCAATCGGAATATGCAGGTAGGTGTAATGTATGTCCAAAGACGCCAGATAGGCGTCTTGCTTCAGCATGGGAATTAGGCTCGAAAGGTCACCATGCGAAGCGCTTGTAAACGACCGACAGGTTGAGGTCGCTGATGTCCAGTATTGGACGGAGGTCCCCTGTTTTCTTTGGAACCAGGAAGAAGTGAGAATAGTACCCTAGTCCTCTCTGGTTCTCTGGAACATGCTCTAAGGCTTTTTTTTCCAGAAGCGCGAGCACTTCCTGCTGTATGAGCAGGGCATGCTGACCCGAATATCGGGAAAGCAGGGGAGGTCTTGTGGGTGGACTGCCTACAAATTCTATATAGTGGCCTTTTTTGACCAGTTGCAGAACCCACCTGTCGGTGGTGATAGACTGCCGCCCTGGTAAGTGGCGTGCGATGCGACCCCCGACTTTCTTTTCCTGTTGATCATGAGGAGGGTCGGGGGCCGGGAAGGAGTCATGCTGTGGCAGCATTTGATCCGGCAGGCTGTGCCGACTTTGTAAATCGTTGGCCTCTGCCTGGGGATGACTTGGCCTGGGCTTTGCAGGTGAAAGTGCCCCTCTGCTGTTGGCCGGAATGTGGCTGTTGTCTTTGTAGCAGGCCATGAAAGCGGCTCTGGTTACTGCGAAAGGAACTGGGCCGAGACCTGTACATGGCCTGTACAGATCTGACTGCCTTCCCTGCGTCCTGAAGTTTGGTGATCACCTTCTCGAAAGCTTCACCAAACAGGACCTCGCCATTGTAAGGGACGTCTAAAATGTTCTTCTGGACGTCCACGGTAAAACCAGAGACACGGAGCCAAGAGCATCTCCGGAGGCACACGCCTGAGGCTGCAGCTCTGGCTGAAGAGTCCGCAGAGTCATATGCGGCTCTGAGCACCTGGGTCCCCACATCTGAACCTGTGAGGAGGAGGTTCAAGAGCTCCTCCTTTTGGTCGCCATCGGGCATCTTCTCGACCAGGTCCTGTCCCTGTTCCCACAGTGCGTTCTGGAATTGAACCATGTGAGTGAGGTAATTCAGTGACCTGATGGCTCAAGTGGCAGCCGCGTACGTGCGCCTACCCAGGACATCCAATTGCTTGGATTCCTGGTCCGGTGGCTGTGTGCTCAAATGCTTAGGTCTTTGCGACCGGTCATGCGAAGCAGTGATGACCAGGGAGTCAGCCAGAGGACGGTTCGCCAGATACTGGTCCTCCCAAGGGACCTTGTATAGGCGGTCAGCCTTCTTCGGCACTGCTGGAGTGGAGTGCGGACGTTTCCAGGCAGCCTTGGTGATGTCCGCAAAGGTATCCACCAAGGGCGGCACTACCACAGGCTTTGGGTCTTTCTGCCAAGGCAGCGGCAAGGCGCTTTGTCTTCGGGTCGAGTCCAGCATCCCACCCATATTCTCCTGAATGTGCCTCATGATCTCCGCGAAGAGGATCATCCGGAGGAGACCCAAGTAGGTCGCGGGGTCCGGAGAGGGAATGCTGATGGGAGAAGGAGATCTGGAGCACCCTGAGGTGTCAGATCTAGAATCCTCCCCAGACGGGTGTACCGCATCGCCTGGGTCTCTTAGGACTGGAGTGACCCTGAGGTGGATCAGGAGGGAGGTCTTCCTGTCTGAGGATCTGCCCCAGGAGGTGGTGTTTGCCCTTGGGGTTGGCGATCAGTCCTACAGGCCCCTTGGCAGAGGAGGGGCGAGGCGGAGCAGGAGGACGTGTGGCGACCACATCTTTTCTGATGGCGTCCCACCAGAAGGTAAAGAGCTCCTTTACCCCTGCCAAGTTCATGCCCGATGACGGGCCCCGGCGCCGGTGGCCTGTCGCTGGGGTCGGGTCCCCGGGGGTCTCCTGCTCCGGGGAAGGTTCCCGTGGGAGCCCAGCGTCTCCGGTGTCACCCGCCTGGTCCTCGGGCTGTGTGGTATCCTCCTCCGATGAGACCTTCCCAACGGCGTCAGCCGGCGATGGTGGTGCGGGTCCTCCTATCTGGGGTAGCCGACGTCGATCCCCTGGCCGACGCCCATGGAGGCAAACGCCTGGCCGGCGACGGTGATGCTTGGCCAACGTCCGTTTGAGGGACGTCAGGTCCTTGGTCTTGCGAGGAACCGGGACCGACACACGCGGAGGCTGGGAAACTGACCTGGTGTCAGAGTCCCGCCGGTGGGAAGATGATTTGTGGCGCTCCCCAGACTTCGACGAGGCCTTAAGATGAGCCGACGACCTGGAAGCCTTCAAGGGCTGCAGAGAAGAGGAGCCACAAGAGGATCTAACCTGAACCAGGGGAGGTTGCGATCGAGCCCTGGAGGGAGAGCGGTCCGATCGCGAACCGGAGCTTCGGGAGTCTGAGGCCCTCGCGGGGGACCTGGGCCTTTCCCTCTCCCGGTGCTTGTGGGTTTTACCCGACGACTCCCCCCTGGAGGAAGTTCCTTGTCCATGGTTTTCAGTTTCTCCTCTAAGAGAAACACTTGAAGGGCCTTCTGGCGGCGGATCCTGGTGCGACTGTTGAAGCCCTGGCAGAAGGAGCAGGCCTTGGTGTCGTGTTCCGGGCCTAGGCAGCGCACGCAGGCTGAATGTGGATCCTTGAAGGGGATCTGTTTGCCGCAGGCACACTTCGATTGGTGACCCTCCAGAGAAGTATTTGGAGAGGACATCAGTTGAATCCAGTAGTGAAGGAAGACGAATTGGTCATATCTAAAGGTCGTTGCACGCTAGAGAAAGGACCAAGAGGTCGACATTTCATGGCGTCGGCGGAAAAGAACTGAGGATTATGGGGGGACCGCCTCCTTATGTACTACGCCTGACGTCGGGGCCGGGACTGACGTCGGAGGCGGTCTCTGTTGAAGACTGCTAGCTAGAAAATTTCCGTGGGGTCCTGACGCCTGCCGGCTTCAGTCCTAATGGTGTAACCTGCTGCAAGAGCTGTATCTCGAAGTAAGATCTCTACAATTCTACAGAGGAATTGAATAAAACATTGGCCAAAAAGGGTATTCCTCCTCCTAATTCAGACCTAGAACATCCTAAAAGGAAATTAGAGAAGCAGTCGGAGTGGCATTTGTTTTCAGGACAAAAGAGATTTGGAGTAATGGAGGCGGTTAGGGCGACCTTGGAGAAGGTAGCCAGGAAGAAGCTGACGAGCAGAACAGATCAGGACTTAAATCAAGAGGCATTGACATCCTTAGGCTGAGTTCTTTCGGGAAGAAGATATCGGTAAACTTCACTAGCCAGGTTTGGGAGGTGGGGTGGGGTGGGGGCCCAGTGAAGAACGCAGCAGGATAAAACCAAATTGACCAGACATGATTAAGAAATTGAGACTGAACTGTCCACGAGGTCTGGTTTATAAGCTGCAGTTATATCTATTTGGGCTGTCAATGTTTGATGTCGGGTACATCTAACATAATTGAGTAGCGGCCAAGCAAGTTGAGAACTGTTCACTGGGGTTTTTTACCTTTTCTTTTCTTTGCGAGGCCTTTTGGCTGGGTCCCCAACTGTGCCATCACCGCTTCCTACAAGTCGTTTGGAAGGGAGAGGAGAGCAACTGACATGCGAGGGTTGTAATTCCCTTCTATCATAAATGGAAGAACCCCTATAATAAGAAATACAATACAGGGATTTAATATTGGGCTTTTAAAGTATAGTAAATAATAAGCACAATGTCTTCTGAGTCATGTGAAAAATTTAAAGGGATAGTAAAATAAGGAAGTTCGGGAAGGGGGATTTGATGCTATCTGATGCTGGTTTAAAAGATGAAGGACGCTGTGATGTATCTGTCCATTTTTAAGAGGGGCCACAAAAGAGATCTACAACCCCAGGGGAGGGTCCCATCCACTTGGGGCACTCAAAAACCTCCTCAACTCCAATTCCTGCTTAAAGGAAAGGGGAAAGGAGTAAAGAAACCTGTAATTACAGCTTTCCTACCTAGGAAGTACAGTTGTTATTACAGTTGCCTGATGTTGGTTACTGCCCTGTTGGCAGACAGTTTTGTAATTCTAAAGGGTCTCTTACAGGAGGTTGATGATACACATTTGCAGACGGGGAGAAGAGACAACAGGTGGGCTGGTTTGAGGGGAATAGATTTAAAGGAGAATTAAGACAAGACAATGGCTAGGGATAGAAAGTTCTGTTCATACAATGTGCATGGCCTTTCCAGCCCGGTTAAACGTGCTAAAATATTGGGGTATATGAGGAAGATGGAGGTGGATTTCATTTTTTTACAGGAGACGCACCTATCTACACAGGAGCACTCTAAGTTATGTAATATGGGATTTAGTAGTAGTGAAACAGCCTCATATGGAAGCGGGTTAGCAATCTTGATCCCTAAACATACTCCCTTCATAAAACAAGATGAACCAGCGGACAAAGAGGGGAGGTACGTTCTGATGCATGGGACATTCCAGGGCAAACCACTAACATTGGCTTCAGTGTACTTTCCCCCCGAGCTCACACTCAGCACTTTACTTGAAGTTTCTCACCACCTTACAAGAATGGGCTCAAGGTGATGTGATATGGGGAGGTGACATGAACCTAATATTTAATCCTACATTGGATTCCACCACCTAGACACCGAAAAAAGATCAGGGGACAGCCAAAAGAGTAAAAAGGTTACTGAACGAGTTAGGATATGTAGATGTTTGGTGCCACCTTGAGGGGAAAAAGAGGGAATACACCTTTTACTCAGCAGTGCATCAAGTGTACACTAGGTTGGATTATTTTATGGTCCCCAAGGAATCAGTGGGTCAGGTACAGAAGGCCTCAATTGGTGAGTTTTTGCTCTCAGATCATGCCCCAATTTTCATGACCTTTCGTTTTGGAGAGGTGAGAAGGAACACCTTTGGAGATTAAACCTATCTTTACTTGACAAAAGAGGCGGTGGAGTCAGTTATACAGACGATGGAACAAACCATAAAGGAAAATGACCGACCTGAGACCTCGCCTGCCATTCTTTGGGACACCTTAAAGGCAGTCCTTAGGGGGAGATTTATCGAATGGTCAAGTAAGGAAAAAAAAAAAGAAAGAGGCTAAAAAAAAAAACACCCAATTGTTAATTCAGATTAAACACCTTGAAGCACAACAACAAATTAAAGTGAATAATGAAAGGACGGGGATTTAAAAAAAAACAAAGTGAGTCTATCGAATATACTTGACTGTGCCATAGAACAAAAATTATTATTTCTGAGGCAAAAGTAATACGAAGGGGGACCTAGGTCCCTAAGAATTTTGGTAGGGAGACTAAGGGCTCAGCAGAGCAGGGCAACAGTACAGGCAGTGCTACATCCAGCCACAAATAAAGTAGAGAAATAAACAATGGAATAGCAAATTC
The DNA here is from genome assembly GCA_016271365.2 of Neoceratodus forsteri. Classification (NCBI taxonomy): domain Eukaryota; kingdom Metazoa; phylum Chordata; order Ceratodontiformes; family Ceratodontidae; genus Neoceratodus; species Neoceratodus forsteri. The sequence goes on along the minus strand of CM057459.1, from coordinate 687,434,207 downwards.
TTCCAAAGTATTACTCAGGCCTATAAACAGGGACCAAACATCTAATGTCGGATTAGGAATTTTGCAGGATTACACTTATCCTCAGTTTCTCAACAGCAAGCCGCGCAAATGAATCGACCAACTGGAGATGCCAAAGTGGGAGCAGTAATTAGGAACTTAAAGTCCTTAAAGTGTCCAGGGACTGATAGTCTCCCTGGAGAATTTTACAAGTTATTTAGAAGTAATGTTACCCCCAATTTAGGTGGACTCTTCAGTTACATACAGGCTGACAATGGGAAGGTGCCCCCTCTTGGTCACAGGCAATAATATCAGTGATACCTAAGCAAGGAAAAGACCCCTTATTATGCTCTTCGTATTGTCCCATCTCAATTTTAAATATTGATTGCAAAATTATGGCTTCGGTTATGACTAGGAGGCTTCAGATGTTGATCCCTCAGATAATCAACCTGGATCAGACTGGTTTCATACCGGGGCGTCAGGCTCAGGACAACCTCAGAAAGACTGTCCATATAATTGACCATTTAAATGACACCAAAAAGATGGCTCTCTTGATTGGTGTCGACGCTGAAAAGGTATTCGATAAAGTTTCGTGGAGGTTTTTGGAGGAATCCTTGGCTTCTTTTGGATTGGGGGAGTCTTTTCAAACTTTGATTTCAAAACTCTATAACATACTAACAGCCTATATCAGGGTAAATGGTCACCATGCACCAAGGTTTCAATTAGAAAGGGGAACCAGACAGGAGTGCCCACTGTCCCACCTTCTATTTGCATTGTATATAGAACCCCTGGCTGAGTGCATAAGAAGGGATGAAGAGATCAAGGGAGTCTGGATTGCTGGCAGTCAGCATAAGATATCTTTATATGCGGATGACGTGCTTTTATACATGGAGAGCCCTGAGAGTTCCCTGGGAAGGGTAATGGGGAGATTAGCTCAGTTTTCGGAACTCGCTGGCTATTCTTTGAACACCTCCAAGACAGAGGTTTTGAAGTTTGGCTATAGCCCCTCTTCGGAACTAAAAGAGACCTTTCCTTTGAGATGGGACATGGTACAAATGAGGTACCTGGGGATCAATATAAGTAAAGTACAGTTACGTAAGAACTTACCGTAACAGTAGATCTTCGAGAACAGCTCTTGCAGCAGGTAACACCATTAGGACTGAAGCCGGCAGGCGTCAGGACCCCACGGAAATCTTCTAGCTAGCAGTCTTCAGCGGGGACCGCCTCTGACGTTGGTCCTGCCCCCGATTTCAGACGTAGTACATAAGGAGGTGGTCCCGCCAGATTCCCCAGTTCTCCCGCCGGAGACTCCCGGCCGCAGGATGACATCAGAAGAGGAGACAGAGGATCCGCCATCAGAAGAAAAAGAGCTAAAGCTCCTGCCAAGGCCTGGTAGGTCGCACCTCCTCCAAGGGGGAATGGTGGGCGGGAAGGTACCTGCTGCAAGAGCTGTTCTCGAAGATCTACTGTTACGGTAAGTTCTTACGTAACTGTACTACCTTACTTCGAGATACAGCTCTTGCAGCAGGTAACACCATTAGGACTGATTCCCAAGCAGTAGTGCCTGAAAGCATTCTGGGAGGAGGAAATTAGGAGAGATCTTGAACAAGTCCTGACTCTAGGACAGGAGACCCTGTAGAACGGCTAGGTCGAAACCGGCTCTCCGCCGTGATGTAATATCCAGGCTATAGTGCCTAACGAATGTGTGCACTGAGCTCCAAGTAGCTGCAGCACAAATGGCCGAGGTGAGGCGTTGTATGTTGCAAGGAGGTAGCCACCCCTTGTTGAGTGGCCCCGGACTGTACCAGGAGGGGCTATGTCTGCTATGTTGTAGCAAAATGAGATACACTGGACAAGCCAGCGAGAAAGGGTCTGCTTGAGACTGGTTGGCCCAGCATCCTCTCAGCGAAGGAACGTAATAGTTGCTCCGACTTTCATGGAGCTGTTTAGTTCTATTCAGGTAGAACCTTAAGGAGCAGTGAACATCCAGGGTGTGAAGCAACGCCTCTCCTCTATTAGAGTACTTGGGGAAATACACAGGCAAATCGATGTCCTGGTTGAGAGTGAGGGCAGAGACCACCTTAGGCAGGAATTTAGAATTCGTCCTCAGGGACACTCTGTCCTGATAAAAACTTAAATAAGGCTCCTTGCACATGAGAGCATGAAGCTCGGAAACTCTCCTTGCTGACGTGACAGCAACTAAAAATAACGTTTTCCATGACAGGAAACGCAGCTCGCTATCCGCGGTAGGTTCAAAGTGGGGAGCATGAGTTGTTCCAGGACAAAGAGTAAGTCCCAAGGAGGGACGGGATCCTTGATGGATCCTAAGGTGTAACACCCCTCTCAGAAAGTCTCGAGAGGCATCAAGCTGTGCCACTGTGCGCTGTCCCACCAGGAAGTGGTATGCAGAGATCGCGCAGAGGTGCACTTTAATGGAGGAGTAGGCAAGACCCGAATGGAATAGGGAAAGAAGGTATTCCAGCACCCCTTTCACCGGGCATTCTAAAGGGGAAAGGCCGAGTGCCTGCGATCATAAGCAAAAACGGCGCCACTTCATGGCGTACGTCACATGCGTTGCCGGCTTTCTGGCCGCGGAAAGGACTTCCGCCACCTCTTGCGAGACCCCATATCGCATAATGGCTATGTCTCTAGGAGCCATGCATGCAGGTTCAGTGTGCGTAAGTCCGGGTGGACTAGTGAACCCTCCTCCTGAGACAATAGGTGGGAGCTGAAAGGCAACGGAACTGGAGGTTCCCGGGACAACTGCGTCAGCATGGGAAACCAGATCTGCCTGGGCCAGAAAGGCGCTACCAGGATCATTGTCGCGTGCTCCCTGTGCAGTTTCAGAAGAACTCTCTGGATCAACGGGAAGGGAGGGAAAGCGTAGAGGAATCTGTCCGCCCAGGAGAGGGACAACGCGTCTCGCTAGAAAACACCAGGCCCTGGATCTAGCGAGCAAAAATTGGGCAGTTTTGCGTTGGATGGGGAAACGAATAAGTCCAACTCTGGAGTGCCCCATCGAAGAAACAGATCCTCTGCTACCTCCTGAAGAAGTTACCACACGTGGACTCTGGCCTGGGAACGACTCAGGCCGTCTGCGATTGTGTTGTCCACTCCGGGAACGTGAACTGCAATCAGGCTCGCGCCGTGTCGGATTACCCAATTCCACACCCTCATAGCCTCCCTGCATAGGGGGTAAGAGTGTGCGCCTCCTTGTTTGTTGAGGTAATACATCACCGCTGTGTTGTCTGTCTGAAGCAGAAGGTACTGGCGGTATTTCTGACTGAAAGGCCTGCAGGGGTGAAGGACCACCCCTCATCTCCAGCACGCTGATGTGGAGGTGAGCTCCTGAGGGTCCATGTTCCTGGGACCTCACCCTGTTCAGGTGCGCTCCCCATCCCAGCCCTGAGGCGTCTGTGGAGAGGATTGTCTTCGGGGATGGCGCGGTAAACGGGACACCCGCAGAAAGTGTCCCTGGGTCTAGCCACCATTGCCAGTCTCGAATCACGGCGTTCATGATTCTGACCGGATGCTGCATGTGGTCGTGCCTTTGGTCCCACTGCACCCTGAGCATCCACTGAGTTACCCGCATGTGAAGCCTTGCCAAAGGGAGGGATGGAATGGCCGCAGCCATGTGTCCGAGCAAGCGAAGGACCAACCTGGCAGGGACGGTCTTTTTCGCCGAAAGATCCCTGATGAGGGATCTGATGTGTTCCGCTCTTTCGTCGGGAAGAAAATCATTCCCTTGGATGGTGTCCAGAACTGCGCCTATGAACTGCAGCTTCTGGGACTGTACTAGGAGAGACTTCTGGTATTTGATACGAATGCCCAGAGACTGGAACAGGTCCTGGGTGCTCTGAATAGCCATCAACGGTGCCTCTTTGGAGGTGGCCATGAGAAGCCAGTCGTCCAGGTACGTGGAACACGTGAGTGGCCCTGTCTCCTCAGAGACGCCCACGACTGCCATACACTTGGTAAAGACCCTGGGGGCCGAAGACAGTCCGAACGGAAGGGCCCGGAATTGAAAGTGGTGGCCGAGAAACTCGAAGCGCAGGAACCTCCTGTGCGCTTGAGCTACTGGGATGTGCAGGTAGGCGTCCTGCATGTCCAGGGACGCTAAGGCGTCCTTTTTCAGCATGGGAATGAGACCTTGGAGGGTCACCATGCGAAAACGTTTGTAGGCGACCGACATGTTGAGGTCCAGGATTGGACGGAGGTCCCCTGTTTTCTTCGGAACCAGAAAGAAGTGGGAATAGTATCCGGATCCTATCTGGCTCTCTGGGACATACTCCATCGCTCCCTTTTGCAGGAGCACGAGTACCTCTTGCCTGATGAGTGATCTGTGCTGACCCGAGTAACGGGAGAGCAGAGGAGGCCTTGTGGGTGGCTTGTCCACGAATTCTATAAAGTGGCCTTTTTCGACCAACTGAAGGACCCACCTGTTGGTGGTTATGGACTGCCACCCTGGCAGGTGGTCCGCAATGCGGCCCCCGACCTTGGTCACCCGTTGATCCTGAGGGGCGGGGGCCGGGAAGGAGTCATGCTGTGGCGGCTGAGGGTCCAGCGGGCTGGGTCGACTTAGCTGGTCATTGACTTCGGCCCACTGACGACTTCCCCTGGGCTCTGCGGGAGAAGGAGCCCCTCTGTTGCGGACCGGCGCGGGACTGCTGTCTCTGCACCCGGCCTCGAAAACGGCTTTGGTTCCCACGAAAGGAACTAAGCTTGGGTCTGTACTTGGCCTGGACAGACGGTACCGCCTTCCCGGCCTCTTGGAGTTTGGTGAGGACCTTCTCTGAGGACTCGCCAAAAAGAACTTCTCCATGAAACGAGGCGTCCAGGATGTTCTTTTGGACGTCCGGGGTGAATCCGGAGACACGGAGCCATGAGTGTCCGGGGTGAATCCGGAGACACGGAGCCATGAGTGTCTCCAGAGGCATACGCCTGAAGCTGCCGCTCTGGCCGAGGAGTCCGCAGAATCATACGCGGCTCGCAGCACCTGGGTTCCCACGTCCGAATCCGTATGAAGGAGTTGCAGTAACTCCTCCTTCTGCTCACCTTCTGGCATCTTTTCCGCCAGATCCAGTCCCTGCTCCCACAAGGCGTTTTGAAACTGTACCATGTGGGTCAAGTAGTTGAGGGATCTGATGGCGCAGGTAGCGGATGCATACGTGCGCCTGCCCATAGCGTCCAGCTGTTTGGACTCTGGGTCCGGTGGCAGGGTGCTCAAATGTTGCGGCCTCTGGGACGGTCATGGAGGCTGTAATGACCAGAGAATCGGCCAGGATGTGATGCCAAGTACTGGTCCTCCCTGAGGGCCCTGTACAGGCGGTCAGCTTTCGGCATCGCCGGAAGCGAGTGTGGACGTTTCCACGCTGCCTTGGTGACGTCCACGAATGTGTCCACCAAGGGTGGCACCACCACAGGCTTAGGATCTTTTTGCCGAAGATATCTGGCAAGGCGTAATCTCTCGGGGTCTAGTTCCTCAGTGTCCCAGCCCATGTTCTCCTGGATATGCCTCATAATCTCTGAGAACGATGGGTCATCCGGAGGAGATCTTGGAAGCTCACGTGGGTCCGGAGAAGGGATGTTGATTGGAGAGGGGGATCTGGATCTGTCCGAGAAGTCCGATCCCGTGTCCTCCGTCGAAGGCAAACAGCGGCGTCTTCTGGATCTCTTGGGGCTGGGTGACCCTGAAGAAGATCTGGACGGAGGTCTCTTTTTTTCTGTTCTACCCCTAGGAGGATCCGTAGGCTCCTGGTGGGGGGGAGGTACTCGGCCCGCATTCCTGGGTGAAGTAGGGGGCGCGGGGGCCGGTGGAGTCGCAGGTGGAGGAGGAGGAGGAGTAGGTGTGGGAACCACATCCTTCTTTATGGTGTCCCACCAGTAAGTAAACAGCTCCTTGACCTCGGATATGCTGAGGCCCGAAGACGGACTGGGCGCCGATGGCCGGTCGTCGGCTCCCCAGGGGTCTCAGGATCTGGCGAGGGTTCCTTGGGGGGTACCACAGGACCGGGTTCGCCCGTCTGGTCCTCGGGCTGGGTCAGCTCCTCCTCCGTGATTGCCTCTTGACCGACGTCGGTGGGAGGCGAAGGGGTCCTCTTCTCAGCAGGTACGGATGTTGGTCCCCTGGCCGGCGTCCATGGAGGCGAAGGCTTAACTGGCGACGGGCATCTGGCGGTCGTCGGGTGAGCCGGCGTCGGGTCCGACGATCTCTTAAGTGAAGTCAGTTCTTTGGTCTTCCGCTGGGGAGGAGGAGGCAAAGAAACTGACCTGGCGTCGGGTTCCAAATGGCGGGAACCGGACTTATGATGGTGATGACGGTCCCCCGATCTCGACAGGGCCTTAGTGGCCGAGGACGAAGAAGTTCTGGAGGTCTTAGCCTGAGGAAGAGAAGAACCCGAAGGAGTCTTCACCACTGCAGGGGGAGGCTGAGAGCGGGCCCGGGAAGGGGAGCAGTCGGACCGGGAGCCGGAGCTACGGGAGTCAGAGCCCTAGAAGGGACCCGGATCTCACTCTCTCCTATGCTTCTCGAGGTGTCTCCGCCTTGACGGAAGATTCCTCTTGAGACTGCGTCTATGGCTTTAATCTTTTCCTCGAGCAGGAACGCCTTGAAGGGCCTTTTGAGACGGATCCGGGTCCGGCTGTTGAACCCCTGGCAGAAGGAGCAGGCCCGGGTATCGTGGTCTGGGCCTAGGCACCTGACGCAGGCCGAATGCGGGTCTTTAAATGGGATTTGTTTCCCACAGGTGCTCTTCGATGGATGGCCTTCAACGGAGTTGGAGGACATCAGACAGAACTGAGCACAAAATGAACTTTTCCGAAGGAAGAACTTAACCAGGCGTGTGGCTAGAAACGAACCGAAGAGTCGAGATATGCAAGTAGGCGGCGGGGAAAGAAACTGGGGAATCTGAGGGACCGCCTCCTGTGTACTACGCCTGACGGGGCGGACCGACGTCGAGGCGGTCCTCGCTGGAAGACTGCTAGCTAGACAAGATTTTGTTCTGACGCCTGCCGCTCAGTCCTAATGGTGTTACTTGCTGCAAGAGCTGTATCTCGAAGTAAGATCTCCTCTTCTCAATTATATCACTTGAATTATGTACCAATGGTACAACAACTAAAAAGGGACCTCATTAGATGGAGTGTACTCCCACTCTCGCTAAATAGTCGAATACAAGCAGTAAAAATGAATGCCCTGCCCTGTTTTTTATACCTCTTCCAGGGTACTCCATGTGTGGTCTCCAGGAAAGATCTAGAGAATTGGCAGGCAATGCTCCTGAATTTCATTTGGGCAAACAAGAGACGCAAAGTAAGAAAACAGACCCTCTTTTTACCCAAAGAACAAGGCGGTCTCGGGGTACCACGCTTGGAGGGTTACTGGGAGGCTGCCCAAATGAGAATAGCTCTGCTCTGGGGACACTTGCGATATAAGGCCACTTGGAAAGAAATTGAGTTGGGAAGTTGTCCATCCCCTCCGCTGTCAGCGATACTGTTCCAGACAAAAGACCAATCCGGAATATTTGAAAGGCTACTCTCTGCAACTCGTACTACTTTGGTGGGGTGGAGAAGGGGGATATTGAGGGAGATGAGACATGGGGGTCATTGGAGATATGGTTGGTGGACTTTTGATCCAACTTTTGGACCACCATTATGGGACAAATGGTTCTTGGCAAGAACTAAAGAGGGGCTGCAGGCACCTTGGCAACTTCTAGCAGAAGGAGGAGTGTTGTCCTTCGAGGTGGCCCAGAGACATTTCGGTCTATCCCCAGCAGACAGAATGATATATTTACAAATCTGTAGCTTCATTAATAACAAAAATTAAACAAGAACGGTGTACAGGGATAAGGGGGATTACAGAACAGATATTTGAACAAATTTGGAATTCAGAGAATGCAAAAGGAGCCATATCCCTATTATATTAAAGTTTACAGCGGAACACCTGTAATCTAGAGTACATTAAACATGCCTGAGAACAAGAGCTGGGTATAACCATTTTGAATGGGGAGTGGGTAAGGGGTTATAGTGGTATTTGGAGGGTGTCCTCTTCCCCATCCTGGAGGGAACTCCTTTGGAAAATTAGGATCAGATACTTTAGGGTACCATTGGTAGTCTCCAAACAACAAATAGGAGCCTCCTCTGGTTGTTGGGAGAAACTGCAGTGAGGGAATAGCCACCCATACTCATATTTTTTGGACTTGCCCAAACATTTCAAACGTTTGGAAGGACGTGTCCACCTCGCTGAAGCAGATATTTCAGTTCCAGAACCAATTAGGACCAGTTTATGGTTTTGGGGGGGATTCGGGGAAGGGAAGCTATATACCTCTGGCAGATCCTACTGGTGGCAGCCCTGAAAATAATAACCAGAAGATGGTTACAACCAACCTCTCCAATAAGACAGCTAACATTTAGATTAAACCAGAGATCCCAGGCCTGCCTGAATAGATGGACCATTTGGTTGGGACAAGAGGCTGATAGCAATGTGTGAGATAACGGTATGGGATTTCCCCCTCACCTCCCCCCTTCCCCCCCAAGGTGTATGCTGCAGATCTTCACCCCCTATTAAAGAAAACTTAATAAAATCACATAATAAGGAAAACAATTAGTGGTGTACCCCCAGTTTAGCAATTCTGAGAGCTGGACTCGATAGGGGTTAGAGTGTGCGCCACAGACTTAAAAATGATTGAGACCCATCCACAAGCAGTGTGCATATTTCTGTACCTCTTATATAAAGGAATACATTTTAATAAGTTGTATAAACTTTAATAGAATTAAAGGTCCTTGGATAAGAACAGCTAGTATGACTTTCAGACCCTGTTCTGTTTTGATTTTATTTCACTTTATTTTAAAGTTATAAATATGTCTTTGTTTTTACTGTAGAACTGAAAAACCTCCTAGTTGGGGGTATAAGTTGTTCTAAAGTATATAGTACCTATACAAAATGTCTGATTACCTAAAGAAGTTCAATAGGAGTGCTATAAACGGAGACCTTTTGGATTGACTTCACTACTGTAAAAATTAGGAAAAGATAGTCAGTACTGTATATTTTTTAACTTGTTACTCCTAAACATCATGTACTGTGTCATGTAAATCTGATGTACCTTTAAGATGTCAGCTAATCATCTGTCATAACATCAATAAAGAAGTATATACTGTGAATATATATATATATATATATATATATATATATATAAAAAAAAAGCCTAACAGTCTGAGCTACACCCTGGAAGGAAAGTACAGACTCTGATCAACCTCCTGAGCTTGGGCTATGAGGCACTTTGCCCTGTTCTGGGGGCAGGAAGGCCTTCCCCTGCTCAGAATCCAAAACCGCAGCAAATATACTGCAGCCTTTGGGACGGTACCAGGACCGACTTGGGCAGATTGACAGTTCTGCCCAGGGAATGGAATGGCTGGAGAGTGCGCTCCAGAGTCAGCAAGAGCAGTTCTCTGGACGGGGCCTTGAGAAGCCAATCGTCCAGATAAGGGAAGACATGCAGTCTCTCCCCTCTGAGAGCTGCTGTGACCCTTAAGCACTTGGTAAAGACCCATGGAGCAGAGGACAAGCCAAAGCGTACCACTTACAACTGATAATGCTTGCCCTGAAAGGCGAAATGGAGAAACTTCCTGTGAGGAGGAAAGACCAAGATATGCAGGTAAGCGTCCTGCATGTCCAGTGAACAGAGACAGTCCTCCGTCTTGAGAAGGGGCATCAGGCCTGGCAAAGTTACCAACCGGATTTTTTTTGTACTGGATAATTAGACTGAGGCTCTTTAGATCTAAAATAGGCCTCAGATCTCCTGTCTTTTTGGGACCAGGAAAAACCTGAATAAAACCCCTGGTTTCGCTGATGACTGGACACTGGCTCGATGGCCTGCTTTTACAGAAGAGACTGCTCTGCCCACCGAGTCTACGGTATCACTGGATGCCTGAAGGACGTGGTTACCTACGTCCGAGCCAGACTTCACGATGGCCATAAGCTCTGCCTTCCCTGGGCAATCTGGTATGGCCTGAGCAACCTCCGCCTTGTCCCAAAGGGCGTTCTGATGCTGAACCATGTGGCAAGGAAGTTGAGAGTGTATGGCACAAGTGGTTGAGGAATATACCTTCCTGGGCAGGTGGTCAAACTACTTGGAATTCTTGTCTGGGGGTTGCGTACTCAAATGCCAAGGGCGCCTGAAGCGTTTTTGGGCAGCATTCATCACAACTGAGTCTGCCTCTGGCTGTTCCCCATAAAAGGAATCCTCCTTAGGGGTGCTATATAGCTGGTCCAATTTTTTGGATGCAGCCGGCGTAGAAATGGGGATGTTTCCAGGCATGCCTGCTGGCGTCCTTGTAGGGAACCACCATAGGCAGGGTGTCTTTCTTCCTGAGGAAGGTGGCCAGCCTATGTCATTATGGATCTAGATCTTCTGTATTCCAGCCGATTCAGTTGTTGGACGTGCCTCATTTCATCCATGAATGACAGGTCGTCAGGTGGGGACAGAGGAGTATCTATCACCCTCTGGCTCCAAAGGCAGGTCAGAGTCCTCTTGGCAGGAAGAAGAGGAGGAGTATCTGTCTGAATCCCCCAAGTCTGGGGAGGTTGAACGTGGGTGCTTACGTGGCCGCCTTTAGGAAGGGAGGTATCACCCCATCCAGTGTCGGGGTAGTCTCCCTAGGTGGGTGGACTGGAGGGTTGTCCGGAGGCAGCTCTTGGGGGGGTTGGCTGAGGAGGTGCCCTGGATGCTTCTTTATCTTTGAAATAGGCCCACCAGGCCACAAAGAACTTGTGAAGGAGTCTGCGGCAAGTCAGGAGTGCCCGCATTGAGGGGTTAGGGGTGGATGGCCCAGGTGTCTGGTCATCAGGTTGTGGTAACTCTGGCGTCTGCGTAATTTTACCCATGTTATCTGGTGTTGGACCCAGAGGGACCGTGCCATCTGGCATTGGATGAGCTGGACCTGGCGTCCAACTATCAGGCATCAGCTGAGAATGGGCGTCAGGCCCCGCCAGTGACTTGGGAGGTTTAGGTGGCGATGGGGTCACCTGACGAGGCCTTGGAGAAGTTGGCGTCGAGGGCACCGGCGTAGGTCGAGCTGGGGATTGAACCAGCAGCCGCCTAGGAAGAGCTGCCTGGGTAGGGGAGCTGGCCCCCGAGCGGGATGGATGCCCCTCTTTCCCGGAGAAGGGAGACAGTCCCGGGTGTCACCTGGTAGCGTCGGCTCCTGATGTCGGAGAGGATGCAGCAGACACCCCGGTCGAGCCACTCTGCTTAGAGCTTGCTGGCACCAAGGGCCTAAGCTTGAGAGGCAGGGGACTTAGTCCAGCGCCCTGAAGAACCTTCTCCCACTAGTGAGATAAGGGAAGGAGGTTTGGTCACCGGCGTCCCGGAGGCCACAGTGGAGGAAATAGCCACCCTGCGAAGGGATGACCCCAAGATAGTCGACAATGTGGTCGGGGACCGCGAGCGGTCATCTGCCTGGGGTTTCTCCTTAAGCTTCTCCCGGTACTTGTGTTTGCCACTCGATTTCTTCTCTTTGTGAAAAGAAGAGGAAGAGGACCCAGAGGCCGGAGAAAAGGATGAACTCTTGCGGTGAAGCTCCTTCTCCATCTCAGAACTTCTTGGAAAGCAGAAGACTTTGAGGGTTTTCTGGAGGCAGAGTCGAGTGTGTCGACTGAAATCCTGGCAATGTTGGCAGGCCTCAATATCATGGTTCGGGCCTAGGCAGAAGAGGCAGGCTGAATAGCCATCTTTGTGAGGAAACTACTTGCCACAAACACACTTCGAAAGCTACTTCTCGACTGAGGAGGATGGAGAAGACATGCAAGTGAGTTGTTGAAAAAAAAAACAATCACTGGTTTGGTTGAAAAGAAAACGTAGGTAGACGCAATGAAAAATGGTGGTCGACCTGCTGAAGGCATCCGCAGAGGTCCAATTTGTGTGGTTCACAGTGGGAAAACAACTGGGGATGGGCTGCGGACCGCCCCTTTTATATCATACGAGACGTCAGAAACGAGCTGACTTAGGGGGTGGTCCCCTGCTGTATACTGCTAGCTAAAAGATTTCCGTGGGGTCCTGGCGCCTACCAGCTTCAGCCTTAAAGGTGTTACCTGCTGCAAGAGCGACTCTCAAAGTAAGATTTATGTTTATCTATTGATTCAGATGGAGGGAGAACTGACCTCCGACCACTGCCTCCTGGTCTGGGACAAGAGGAGGGGTGTTTGTCAAGGAGTCAAGCAGAGGTGGAGACAGCTGCAGGGGCTTGTCCCTCACTTCTGGGGCGCTTGCCCGCTGCTCCAGCACTGGAGGGGGTGGGCAAGGGAGTCTGGGCTCTGCTTTTTCCCTGGGGATGGGGAGCTGTCCTGGGTCTATTCATTTTTCGAAAATGCCCTTCGACTGGGTGTGGTACAAGAAATGGACAGACTTGAGGGCCCTGCCCAAAGCTTGCATATCATTAATGATATCCTGGACATCAGGGCCAAACAGCATGGTGCCATTGAAGGGGACATTAAAGACTTTTCGCTACACATCAGCTGCAAACTCAGACTCTGAGCCAGCGGAGGCTTATGCCTGTGGCAACTGTGTCAGCCATGTCATACAGGGCTCTGAGGAAATGTTTACTAACCTCCTCAGCGGCTTGGAGCAGTTCCTGATGTTGAGTGTCCTCCAGAAGGGCCTGGATGGCAGCTTTGCCCTTCTTCCAATTGACATTTTTACCATGTGCGACAGATAATTTGCAATCCTCAAACCTAGAGTAGAGGAGGCATAAACCCTTTAACCCCTGTGGTCAATTCTGGGAGTCTCTGTCTTGGGGAAGGGAAGAAAAAATTACTCACTTTAGTAATGTTGTTTCTTCTAATGGAGTCTTGCAGTATTCTGACATACGCAGTTAGGTCCTGCCTTTCACCTCCCCCGGAGAACAAAGAGTTAAACTTTCCATGGCCAGCATGGAATGTTCACCACGAGCTCGGTTGAAGCCCCTGTCTGCTGTTGCTTAAACTGCAACCATCAGATCTTTTCGAGCAAAGACTCACTAGATGTTCTGTGTGGAAACTGTAAAATTCTTACTAGCCAACTGGCAAATATATCTAAATAAAAAGTTTTTGGGTTTCAAAAGGAAGATTCAAGTCAGGAAACCCAAAAACAAAGCACATCCTCTCACCCAAACCAAAGAGGGTGAAAAAGGACACCGCTAGGGTGCCAACACTGCTCGGCCCACCCACATTCCCAAAATCTAGGTTAGAAGTGGGGGGTCAGAATACAACAAGACTCCATTAGAAAAACAACATTACTAAGGTGAGTAATTTTTCATCAAACATCATGAAGTCTTGCTGTATTCTGACATATGCAGATACCAAGCAGTACCTCCATGGAGGAGGGACAGAACTTACTTTGAAACAGGCTCTGAAGTACTGCTGTGCAAACTGAGCATCACTCCTAGCCTGGATATCCAGAGAGTAATGCTTAGTGAAAGTATGGACTGTTTTCCAGGTGGCTGCTTGACAAATTTCTAAGAGAGGAATATCCCTGGCAGGAGCCAGGGAAGCAGCTGTACCTCTAGTGGAATGAGCCCTCAGGCCTGAGAGTGGAGTTCTACCCAGTTTTTCATAGCAGAATTGTATACAAGAAACAATCCACCTGGCAATAGATCTCTTAGTGGCAGGTTTGCCCTTACTAACTTCTCCATACGCAAGGACAACTGGAGGGATTCAAACCTGTGACCCTTGGTACGCTCTATGTAGTAGCTAAGGGCTCTTTTAACGTCCAAGCTGTGTAGCCTCCTCTCTCCCGAGGAGGAATGATCAGTGAAGAAAACACAGAGGTACAGACTGGTTGAGGTGGAAATCTGAAACCACTTTAGGTAAGAACTTTGTTAGTTCTAAGGACCACTTTATCTCTATGGAAAGAGATGAAATCAGATTCCACTGACAGGGCTTGCAATTCACTGATACGCCTGGCAGAAGTAATGGCTACCAAAAACACAGTTTTCCGAGTCAAGTACTTAAGCTCTGCTGAGGACAAAGGCTCAAAGGGAGGTTGCATAAGCTGAACAAAGCAAACATTAAGGTCCCAAGCAGGAGCAGGATCCTTAAAGGGGGGATTGGTGCAAAGCAATCCCTTGAAAAACTTACAAAATACAGGATGGGATGATAGAGAGGAAGGCTTGCCTACTGACAAGAAAGCAGAAACAGCTGCCAAGTGTACTTTAAGGGTAGCTGGTCAGAGGCCTAGGCCATTAAGATAGATCACATAGTCCAGAACTATAGGCAATTCAGCAGAGTCTGGAGAAATATTCTTCTTAGAACACCAAATGCTGAATCTTTTCCATTTGGAGTTCTAAGTCTTCCTGGTGGAAGGCTTTCGAGAAGCCTTAAGGATATCCAGAACCCCTTGGGAAAGATGCAGATCTGCAAACTCTAATTCTTCAAGAGCCATGCCTTGAGATTGAGAGACTAAAGATTCGGGTACCAAATCCTCCCCCGAGAGGATGTCAACAGGTTGTAATTCCTGGGAAGAGGCAGGGGAAGGTGGACTGCTAGGGACAGCAACAGGGGCTACCAGGGCTGTCTGGCCCAGTCTGGAGCAATCAGAATCACTTTGCATGGTAGTGACCTTATCTTGATTAACACTTTGAACAGGAGAGTGAAGGGGGAAAAAGCATACAGAAATTTCCCTTCCCAGTTCAGAATCAGAGCATCCAGGGGGACTGAGCCCAAGACTGGGGGTCTGCAACAAAAGAGAGGAAGCTGGTGATTGTCTGGGGCTGCAAAAAGATCGATCTCTGGTGTGCCCCATCTCGAGAAAATTACTTTCAAAACTAGAGGATCTAGGGCCCATTCGTGATGGCCCTGGGATATTATGCTCAGAGCATCTGCTAGGACATTGTCCTTCCCTGGGAGGTGAACTGCTATCAGAGAGGTTTGCAGGGAATAGGCCAGGGACCACAACTTCATTGCTTCTGTGCACAAGGCCGTAGACCGAGTGCCTCCTTGCTTGTTGATGTACCATATGGTGGTGGCGTTGTCTGTTCTGACCTGAACCACCTTGTTCTGTACAGATTTGGAAAAAGCTTGCAGTGCCAGAAACACTGCTCTGAGTTCCAAGAGACTGATGTGAAGCAGAGATTCCTGAGGTGACCACAGCCCTTGGGTGGTAAGATCCCCCAAATGGGCTCCCCAGCCCAGCAGGGAAGCATCTGTGGTGAGTATCAGTGAATGAGACTGAGTGACAAATGGAACCCCTTGTCTCAAATTGTCCTGATCCTGCCACCACTGCAAGGCTTGGATCAGAGTTCGAGTCACTGGGATTAGTTTGGTAAGGGAATCCTTTCTTTGGGACCAGAAGGCTCTTAAGTGGAACTGAATGTCCCTCATCTGGAATCTTGCCCCTTGAACCACTGCTGTGGAAGCTGCCATGTGGCCCAGAAGCTGAAGGAAATGCCTTGCTGGTTGAGACACCTGAAGGGTGAATGAAGAGGCCAGTTCCATAAGGTTCCTTGCCCTTTACTGTATCCAGTTCTGCACCTATGAAGGTGAGGAGCTGTACTGGTTCGAGAACTGACTTCAGAAGGTTGAGAAGGAATTCTGAGGAAGTGACCACTTGCAGATGTGACTTGACTTGGTCTGGAGACTGACCTACTAGGAGCCAGTCGTCCAAGTACGGGAAGATGGAGATCTTTTTTCTTGTCAGGAAGCAACAACTACTGCCAGGCACTTTGTGAAAACCCTTGGGGCTGATGTTACGCCAAAGGGCATTGCTCTGAACTGATAGTGGCCCGAGGGCAACTTGAACCTGAGGTACTTTCTGTGGGAGCACCTGATGGGAATGTGAAAGTAGGCATCTTTGAGGTCCAGGGAGGCTAGCCAGTCCCCTGGCCTTAGACAGGGAAGGATAATTCCCAGAGTTGCCATTTTGAACTTTGGCTTCAAAAGGTGTTTGTTCAGATATCCTAGGTCCAGGATGGGCCGCCATTCTTCTGTCTTTTTGGAGGTTAGGAAGTACCTGGAGTACAATCCTTTGCCCTTGTGTAGGGTGGGAACCCTCTCCATAGCTCAGAGCTAGGAGAGAAGAAACCTCTGCCTCTAGGGCAAGGGTCTCCGAGATTTGCAGGTGGAAAGGATCTGGTTCTCATCTTGGGAAATATTTTGAAGCTGAGAACCAGTCCCTGGCTTACTACTTCCAGGACCCACTTGTCTGATGTAAGAGACTTCCAGTCCTGGACAAAGTAAACCAGCCTGCCCCCTACTGGTATGGGAGAATCGGCCCGGGCAGACCCATCAGGGTGTCTGCTTGGCAGGGGCTTTAGGCTGAGGGGTGGATGCAGGCCTGCTCATCCCCCTTCTGCCTCTCCCTCTAAAGAACCCCCTCTGTGAAAAGGAAGAAGAGGAGGCCTGAGCTTGGTAAAAAGGCCTTTGGAAAGGCCTGCCCCTGAACTGCTGCCTTTGAGGAGTTGCTTGCCTTTCTTTGGCCTGAGCACTCCTGTAAGTGGTCCTGTACTCATCCATCTTTTTCATGTAGTTCTCTGTCTGCTCCCTAAACAGAGAATTACCAATTACAGGAAAATCCATGGCCTTAGCTTGGGTATCCTGTGAGAGGCTGGTACATCTGAGCCAAGCCATCCTCCGAAGAGCCACAGATGTAGCCATTACTCTTGATGAAACATCATTGGAATCCACAGCTGCAGCATGAAACTGTACTTTCGATGCCTCAATCCCATCTGCAGCCACCTGCTCCAGCTCCTTGGCAAGCTGGTCAGGGGCCTGTTTAGCCAGAGCCAGCACAGTGTCCCACCTGGACTTCTGGTATCTGGCTGTATAGGCCATATAGTTAACCTGCCCGAGTCCCAAAGATGTTGCCATGTATTGTTTCTTTGCCATGGCATCAATCTTCCTGGAGTAATTGTCTGAGGGTGTGTGATGCCAAGGGAATATTTGCCTTATCACAGGCAGCAGCCTGCATGACCCCAACATGGCTGCACTGCTGAAAAAGGAACTCCGTGTCTGAGCCCGAGAGACTGTACCTCTTGTCCATTTGTCTGTCCACAGGATGTATAGAATTAGGAGACTCAAGAATTTCATGTGTCTGTTTCCCAAAGGATTTGTGGAGGGGAATAGACAGTCTCCTGGACTCTGGGATGTCCATCATCTCAACATAATCAGGCTCTTCCTGATCCTCTACTGCTTTCTCCAGAGGAAGCTGGAGGGTCTCAGTCACTTTTTTGTAAAACATATAGTGTGAAGGGGACTCAGAAAGCCTAGGAGGAGAAACACCTGAAGGTCTGTCTGGGGAGATGTCCGGGTCAATAGGCACATCCAGACTTTCATAATCACCATAATCATCCTCATACTCTCCCTCCTCCTCCGGTTCATAAAATTCTTCCAAAGTATAATCCGGAACCGGGGGAACCGACAGAACCGAGCCCCTGCCAGATGGTGCCGGTTTGGTCGGAACCAAACTAAGCGATTGCACAATAATTATTGCCTTGGCTACCTCATCGGCAGTCGGAGTATGAATTTCTGGGTCCGAACCGGACGATTTATCTTTTCTCTTTCTTTTCACCGGAACAGACTCCTCAGAATCGGCTCTCCTTTTTGCCAGTATAGTCCTGGTCAGAAGGCACTCCTCTGTTCGGTTGGAACGAGCAGACTAGGCCATCAGGTCAGCGGACTTCTCGACCTCCCTTTTCCTCAGTCTACCTAATCTCTTTTCCAGGGTAGATTTGGAAAATTCTTGCAAATTTGGCAGTCTGAATTGAGGTGGTCAAACCCAGACAATAAACACAGGTGGTGTGGATCAGCCTTGTGAGACTTCCCCACCCACACTGCAGTGTGAAACAGTGGGCCCAGTTTTTCTTGGGTTTCTCAGACATGGCCAATCCTATCCAAGCATTGCCCTTTTTCGGCAATCCGCCAGGCAAAACTCCCCTATCGGTTCCTGACCGTGTCACGGGTCTTGGAAAAAGACGTAATTAAATCCGTTTTTTTTTTTTAACAACCGATATGGACAGATTACCACATCTAAAGTAAGCACAAGCTTTTTTTACCTCAAACTGATCAGTTCAGCCGAACCGATCAACAATTTACAAGTTCCACACAGAAACAAAACAAAAAACCTATCTAGTACTCACGGTACCACAGACAGAGACTTGAACCGACTAAGCAATAACAGCAATTCGGTAGATACCGACACTTCAACCGACTTTTTGAACCGAGCAGAAGGAGAACTCTCCGGAGCGACTGTTCAGTGAGGCGGAGTAAAGAATCTGACGGTTGCAGTTTAAACAACAGCAGACAGGGGCTTCAACCGAGCGTGTGGTGAACA
Source organism: Neoceratodus forsteri (assembly GCA_016271365.2). NCBI lineage: Eukaryota > Metazoa > Chordata > Ceratodontiformes > Ceratodontidae > Neoceratodus > Neoceratodus forsteri. Next base: position 687,415,917 of record CM057459.1, on the reverse strand, counting down.
TTCCATGCTGGCCATGGAAAGTTTAACTCTTTGTTTTCCGGGGCAGTTGAAAGGCAGAACCTAACTGCATATGTCAGAATACAGCAAGACTTCATGTTGTTTGAAAGTACAGTTAGGTAAGAACTTACTGCAACAATAGATCTCCAAGAGGAGTTCTTGCAGCATAGCCTGCTGCAAAAGCTCCCACTCAAAGTAATATCTAAGATGCTTAGGTGTCTTAGACCCATCATGATGGCCACTGGGTCTGTCTCGAGCTGGGCAGCATAGCGGGGGAGGCGGGGCCACATGTGATAAAGTTTGTCTGCCCTGTGGGGCAGAGCTGATACCATGTCTGCTCTGTGCCAGGCTACTGTGGCTGCATTCCTCAAGGCTGGCAGCACTGGAGGAATCATCTTTGGGGGAGATTTTGGAATCTCCAGGAAATCCACCAGTTCTTTTCTGGTGTTATCCTCTTCCTCAGTGTGGAAGCCCATGGTCGAGGACAGCTGCTTCATCACACTGAAAAGATGCGGGGTCCTCAGGAGGAGACCTGGGGGGTATGTTTCACCAAATCCTCACTAACAGAAGAGGCTGTAGATCTGTAAGAGAGCAGGATCTCTTCCACTTCATCTTCAAAAAGAATGAGGTGTGTGTGGTGGTACTCAATGTCGACCTCTTCAACATCTGTGTCTGGCGGCAGGTGTGCAGACTGCCCACAGGGAGCTTCCCGGGGACAACGAGATAACACTGACGACGAAGCTGCCGTCAATGGCGCCCGCGAGGAAGCCTAAGTGCCTGGACAATCACTGAAGTGAATTTTGTCAGGATTTCATTCAAGTTGACTCTGTTAGTCTCTGACACTTGTAAAGCGACCCGCTTGTTAAATGCTGTGAACCCGAGAAGCCTGTTGCCATGGAGGGAGAGGGGGCAGGCTTACACGGGAGAGTCGGCCACGACGAAGCCACTGTCGATGAATGAGGGGCCGTCAACCTGGAAGTTGACGCCCATCGCCGGGAGAATCGGGTGGAGGTGCTGTTAGTATGGTTGTCACAGAGACCTGGACAGTAGATTTCCTTGCTAGTGCAGCTGCATCCAACGAAGATCCCCCTGAAGAAGGAGGGGCTGATGGGGAATAAGATTGATGCTGGGCGGGGGTCGTGATCTCTTTTTTGTGTGAACCCCCTTCCCCGGAGGACTTGGAGGCCTGGGAGCTTGAAGAGTCAGTCGGCAAACGGGAGGCTGGAACACCAGAGAACCCCCCTGCCTGGAACTGGCTACCTGTTGATCCACCAAGAAATGTCTGAGAGCCGTTCTGAGTCACCAGACTGTTTGGTTAAAAACTCTGGCAGAGCTCACAGTCAGAAACTTTGTGGTCAGGTCCAAGACAGCAGACAGAGAGAGTGTTCGTCTGTGAAGGCACTCTTTCTGCAGCAGTAGAAGAGAGAAGACGAAAGAATAACTCTCAACATAAACAAAGGATAAAAAAGAAAGTTATGGGAATATATGTGGGTTTAAAATGACTGTAAAAAAAATGGAAATCATTACAGTGAGTGGCATAGTAATGCAAGAGACAAAGATCCTTTTACCAGCTAGATGGGACCCAGAAGTAGTTAGATACTTAGGGATACAGATACCCAAGAATCTGAAAACACTCTACAAGTGGAACTATGAGAAATTACAGACTGAAGTCTATGCAGATTTGAAGAGATGGGAGATTCTGCCCCCGACGTTTACAAATAAGGTGGAAACACCTAAAAAATGAATGTTTTACCCAGATTTATTTTCCTATTTCAAAATTTATCAATTCCAATACCAGGGAAGGAATGGAAAGAAATAACAGGGGCTTTCAGACGCTTTATCTGGGATAAACGTAGACTGTGACTAAAATGGTCAGTTCTCATGAGAAGCAAAGAGGGAGGCGTATGGAGTTCCAAGCCTGAAGGAATATTATAATGCAGCACAGTTAGGAGACCTACCAGATATTCGCAATCAGAATAAGGAAGCAAGTTAGAAACAAATGGAGGAAGGTAACAACAGGGAAAAATTTATAGGGAATTTGATATGGGCCACACAGAATACTAAGGACTTAAGCTTATTCTCAAACAAATGGACAAGACATACCTTCACCACATGGCTACAAATTAAAAAGAAGAGACAAATTAAAGGGACCCAACCGCAGTGGATTCCTATATGGAAACAAAAAAAGTTTATCCCAGCATCCACAGATGCAACATTTAAAAAATGGGCATGCCAGGGATGCAGTGTCAGTGGCTCAGTAGGTAGCACACTCTCCTCTGAGGCCAGGAGATCAGAGGGCTGTGGGTTCAGTTCCCACATCTGGCACTTTGGTTAATATCCCAGTAATGACACTGTAGTGCAGCATGAAAAGGGTACTGCACTTCTGAGGTGCCGTCTTTCGGATGAGACGTGAAACCGAGGTCCCATCTACCTGGATTAGTGGTGGTTCAGGTGAATGTTTAAGATCCCATGGCACTTATCGAAAAGAGTAGGAGAATTTCCCCAGTGTCCTGGCCAAATTTCCCTCATTCACTAAAAATGTAGATCAGCTTTATCTGATTCAAGGTCAGTTGGCATTTATCTGCATCCCCTTCCCCCGGGTCGTGCCTGAAAATAGGCAGGATTTTGTCTAGTGCACTTACCTGGTCAACAAAAATAAATAAACTATACCAAGGGCAGGTGCTTAAATCCTTTGAGCAGCTACAGAGGGAATTTGGACCGAGACAAGCAGATAGGTTCAGATTTTGGCAGCTTCAGAATTTCATGCAGGACACAGAACAGAGCAGAGGAAATATGGGGCCCCAGCACCCATTGCTGACAAAGCTCCATGCACTCGCAAACCAACAGGAGGGAAAACACGTGATTTCTGATTTATATATTACATTTAATTCTAATATAGGTGGCATAGAAGTGGAACAACTGCAAGCCGGGTGGGAGATGGAGCTTTGTTGGGAGTGAATTTTGCTGGAAAGTGGCGAGTCAATTTTTTTCTAACATGGCACTACAGCACGGCTTCTGACAAATGCTGGCGGGGATGCGGACAAAAGGGGTCCACAAACCATATCTTTTGGGAATGCCTAAAATTAAAGCCATTCTGGGCAGATATAAATATGTGGGTTGCAAAGCATTTGGAGATAGCACCCTTCATCGGCAATGTAAACATGGTACTAGGGCTAATCCCAAAAGACCAGAGGGGATCAAATAAGAAATGCATGTTCAATATATTTATTGCTGCAGCACTACAAACCATCACACAGAAATAGCTGCACACGAACATACTTGTTAGATATGACTGGTTACAGAATTGGAAAAAAATATGGATCATGGAAGGAATCTCTGCAAGAGTAAAGTTGAAAGTAGATAGAAAGGTAACCACCTAGAGTTAAATGCATCAGCCGATTGAAGAGTTGGAAGGGGATATCAGTACTGGAGCAAATGGCAAGAGAATAAGATTTCAAAGTTACGTACATTTTGTACCAGATAACATAAGGAATACAAGAGCTGTTAGTTTTGAAAATGTTTACAGTTAAGTAAGACGGTCCCACAGTTGGGACTGTAGGGTCACTAAACATATCTAAGGATAATAATTTCAGAGATGCATTAATGCTAAGATTTACTCAAATGTTTTATTAAATGATTACTATGTAATGGATTCAGGCCAGTTATGAAAAAATGTACAAGAATCTCTGAAATAAAAAATGAAGTTTTAAAAAGCAAAGTTAGAGGAATCTCAACAGAGAGAGTTTAAAATGTAAAGTTAGAAAAGCCATAGGCGAAAAAAGGCACGAATACTGTGACAGAGCTTCCACGTAGACCCATGCGACCGAGTCGATGTCGGGAAAGAACTGAGGGGGGAGCGGGGCCACTCAAGCCTTTATAGGGTTGATGATGTCGATGGCGTGGGAGGCCGCAGTTCTACTGCTGAAAATCTTCTGTGTGGATTCCCCTTCACCGACGGCTAAGAGTCCTATGATGTTACCGGATGACAGAGATACCCCATAGGAAGATTATTATAATTTTTTTTTTTTAATTAAAGTTAAGGTCAGGAACTTCCCCAAGATCCCCATAGTCGCTGTCCAGTTCTTCAAGAAGGCGGGGTAGGGGTCTACCTGCACATCTCTTATCACAGCCTAAGCTCGCTGTGCCACGCCTGGAAGTGCCTATGTGGACCCGCTCCCAACCTGAGGGGCCAGCTTGGGGTAGGGTGTGTCTACGGGGAAGTTCTGTGGGACATCAGGACTCAGGCTCACTCAGGAGTCGCAAAAGTAATTTTTCACAATTCTGATTACCATTGCCAACTGCAGAACCAGGTGTTCTGCCCTCCCCAAGCCAGAGGACGGGCTGAGGGGTGCTGAGCAACACAATGAGGGTAAAATAACCCATGGGGGTAGGCCTCATCACCCTTTTTGTAGGCCTTGCATTCTTTCACGATTAATGGTCTCTGAAAAGTCATGGTGCCAGAGACATAAAATTGTGCCAAATACCAATTGTGAAATAAAATATAATAATTAGCCCTAATAGCTTTGCTGGGCTAACAAAAACTCCACTGAGCAGTATTAAATGACTTACTCAGAGTCACACATTATGCAAGTGGAGGTGGTGGGAGTCAAACTCAGGTCTGCTGGATGTCAAGCTCTCTACACTATACTGCCAGCCACTGCAGTAATTAGCACACCAAATGACGATGACAGGTGTGCGAGCACCAGCAGTCGTGCAAGCGCAATGCATTTAATAGGCTACTGCATTGCACAAATGTGCCGCACTGTGTAAACAACATGCAAACCAGCCGCGCGGGAAAAATGGCCTAAAGGAGGGACGTGTGCCCAGCTGTTGATGGTGGCTGCAAAAAGGGGGGAAAAAAAATGAGGTCTGTAGAGAAAACACAAAAACCACTGAGAAACACCAAAAATTCAAATTAACGGACGAAAACAACGAGAAATACTAACCCTGAGGCTTTAGGGGGTGGGGTGGAGACTGGCGCCAAAGTTTAAGGACCCCCACAGAGACCCTACACTTCCAGAAATAAATGAAACTGTTTCTACCTGTGGCACTTTTTTTTTTTTTTTTTTTAAATGGAGATCATTAAAACACCCCAACAAGGCAGAAAGGGCTCCCAATCCACACAGGGAAATGGGAAGGCAGGTTATTCAATCTGAAAGCCGCAGCACAAGAGGCACAATTTTAATATAGGGGTACTACCTGAAACAGGCAGCCACAATCTGCTATGTAGGATTGTAGTCCCAAAGAAGTTCTGAAATCTTGAGAGAAGACAAAAGTAGTTCTGCCCCCTTTGAATGGCACAGCTTCACTGTATAATTGCTGCTACCTAGAATCCTCATGTGCCCAACACTCTAAAGCTTAGGCTGTGCCATTTCCCCTGGTAGGGGTGCACAATACCCACTCCTAGCAGACGACTAGCAAAAAAGTTTCCATGTGGTCCTAACGCCTAGCAGCTATAGTTCCATAGATGTGGCCTCATGAAAGAGATACCCTCAAAGATCAAAATTGAAAGACAACACAGAAATACAGCTTACTCACCTGTAACAGGAGTTCTAGGAATGGTATATGTTGTTCATCCACACTGTAGTACAGTTACGTAAGAACTTACCGTAACAGTAGATCTTCGAGAACAGCTCTTGCAGCAGGTTACACCATTAGGACTGAACCCGTCAGGCGCCAGGACTCCACGGAAATTTTCTAGCTAGCAGTCTTCAGCGGAGACCGCCTCCGACGTCGGTCCGGCCCCCGACATCAGGCGTAGTATATAAGGAGGCGGTCCCCCCACAATCCTCAGTTCTTCCGCGGAGACTCCGGCTGCTGGATGACATCAGAAGAGGAGACCGAGATTCGCCACCAGATGGCCAAGACTATAAATCAGAACATCCCATCCCGTAAGATGGGTGTTTACAACCCACATCCAAAAGAAGGGGATGGTGGACGGGAAGGTAATGCTGCAAGAGCTGTTCTCTAAGATCTATTGTTACGGTAAGCTCTTACGTAACTGTACTATCTTACTTCGAGATACAGCTCTTGCAGCAGGTTACACCAGTAGGACTGATTTCCAAGCAATAGTGGTAAACCTACGTCATAGGGAAGAGGAAAGGTAGAAGTCTCAATACAACTCGGGCCTAGGACAGAAGTCCCTGAAGGACAGCTAGGCCAAACCCTGCTCTTCGCCTCGATGCAATGTCCAGACTGTAATGCCTGATAAAGGTATGCACAGAGCTCCAAGTAGCTGCAGCGCAGATAGCTGAGGTGGAGACGTTCTTTAACGCCGCAGAGGAAGTGGCCACCCGTCTCGTGGAATGACCCTTGACCGCACCCGGTGAGGGTTTATTGCGCTTGTCATAACAGAAAGTGATGCACTGGAAGAGCCACCACGAGAGAGACTGTTTAGAGACAGGAGATCCTTTCATTCTGAAAGCAAAGGAGACAAAAAGTTGATCCGCCTTTCGAAACTGTTTGGTTCTGGTCAGATAATATCTGAGGCACCGATGCACATCGAGGGTGTAAAGAAGGGCTTCTCCTCGATTAGTGTACCTTGGGAAATACACTGGTAAATCAATATCCTAGCTAAGGGTGAGGGCTGAAACCACCTTAGGCAAAAACTTTGGGTTTGTCCTCAGGGATATCCTGTCCTGATGGAAAACCAAATAGGGTTCTTTGCACATTAGCGCATGCAATTCTGAGATCCTTCTCGCCTTAGTAACAGCAACTAAAAGAAAAAGTTACTCACCTTAGTAATGTTGTTTCTTCTAATGGAGTCTTGCTATATTATGACTATTGCAGTTTGTCCCAGCCTTAGAACTGCTCCGGAGGTGAAAGAGTTAACTTCCATGCAGAGCATGGAGCTTAAGCCGAGCTCGGTTCAGAAACTCTGTTAGGCTGGTTTCAAACCGAAACCGTCAGATCTTCTGAGCAAAACTCACTAAGGTTCTGTGTGAGTAAGTAACCTACACTAGCCAACTGGCCACTAATATATTAACACATTTTCCTGGTCCCAACACAAGACTCAAGTCAGTGGACCAGAAAAATAAGATAAAATAACTAAATAAACACAATACCCAAACATGAAAGGGCATCAATAAATGCCAACAGAGGACTACCCACCCCATACCCAAGTAGGAGTTCTGAGAGGGGCAGGCTGGGGGTCATAATATAGCAAGACTCCATTAGAAGAAACAACATTACTAAGGTGAGTAATTTTTCTTCAAACAACATGAAGTCTTGCTATATTATGACTAATGCAGACTACACAGCAGTACCTCCATGGAGGAGGGACAGAACCTACTTAGGAATAGGCTCTGAAGCACAGTTGTGCTAAACCGAAGCATCCCTCCTGCCTGAATATCCAGGAGTACTGCTTGGTGAAAGTGTGTACTGTCTTCCAAGTAGCTGCCTGACATATCTCCAAGATAGGGATGTCTCTAGCAGCAGCTAGAGATGCAGCTGTACCTCTGGTAGAGTGAGCCTCAGGCCTGAGGGGAACCTTACCCAGCTTTTGACAGCAAAACTGGATGAAGAAGCGATCCACCTGGCAATGGATCTCTTAGTGGCAGGTCTCCTTTCCCAGCCTCACCATAAGTGAGAAACAGTTGGAGGAGTCAAACCTGTGACCCTTGGTACACTCTATGTAGTAACTTAGGCCCTCTTAACATCTAAGCTGTGCAGCCTCCTCTCACCAGAGGAGGAATGGTCAGTGAAGAACACTGGAAGTGAAATAGATTGGTTAAGGTGGAAATCTGAAACCACCTTAGGCAAAAACTTCCTGTTAGTCCTGAGGACTACTTTATCCCTGTGAAAGGAAATAAAGTCAGTTTCTACTGATAAAGCCTGTAACTCACTTATGTCCTGGCAGAAGTGATGGCTACCAGAAATACAGTTTTCCAAGTCAATACTTAAGCTCTGCGCAAGACAGAGGCTCAAAGGGGTTGCATTAGCTGAGCAATGCATACATTAAGATCCCAAGCAGGGCAGGGTCCCTGAATGGAGGATTGGTGTGAAGCAATCCTTTAAAAAACTTGGAAAATACAGGATGAGCAGAAAGAGAAGAGGGCTTCCTGCTGAAATGAAGGCAGAGACAGCAGCCAAGTGCACTTTCAGGGTGGCTGGTCTCAGTCCCAAAGAATTAAGATGGACCATGTAGTCCAATACAGTGGATAAATCAGCAGATTCGGGGAAACATGCTTCCCAGAACACCATATGGAAAACCTTTCCACTTGGAATTATAGGTAGCCCTGGTGGAAGGCTTCCTAGCAGCCTTCAGATTTCGGAAACACTTTGAGAAAGTTGCAAATCAGCAAACTCTAACTGCTCAAGAGCCAGGCCTTGAGGTTGAGGATTTAAGATTCGGATACCAAACTCTCCCCTGAGCACAGGTTAACAAATTGTGGTTCCTGGGGAGACACAGGGAAGATGGACTGCTAAGGACAGAAGGAGAGGTACCAGGGCTGCCTGGCCCAGTCTGGAGCAATCAGGATCATCTTGCAGGGCTGAGACCTGATTTTGACTAATACTTTGAACAGGAGAGGAAGGGGAAAGGCAAAGAAACTTCCTTCCCAATCGAGGAGAAAGGCATCCAGGGAACTGAGGCCCAACACTGGGGGCCTGCAACAAAACAGTGGAAGTTGATGATTGTCTGGGGCTGCGAAAGATCTATCTGAGGTGCCCCATCTGGCAAACACTATCCCCAGTACTAGGGGATCCAGTGACCATTCGTGATGGCCCAGGGAAATCCTGCTGAGAGCATCTGCCAGGACATTGTCCTTGCCTGGGAGGTGAACTGCTATGAGGGAAGTGTTCAGGAGTAAGCCAGAGACCACAACTTCATCGCCTCGGTGCACAAGGCCGAAGACCGAGTGCCCCCTTGTTTGTTGATGTACCACATTATAGTGGTGTTGTCTGTTCTGACCTGTACCACCTTGTTCTGAACAGATGCAGAGAAAACCTGAAGTGCTAGAAAACAGCTCTGAGTTCCAACAGATTGCTGTGGAGCAGAGATTCCTGAGGGGACCATAATCCCTGGGTGGAGAGGTCACCCATGTGAGCTCCCATCCCAAGAGGGATGCATCTGTAGTAAGGTCAAGGAATGGGACAGAGGGATGAGAGCGCCCCTGTCTCAGATTGCTCTGATCCTGCCACCACTGAAGGGCCTGGATCAGAGTTCGAGTCACTGGGATTAACTGGATAGAGGATCTCTTCTTTGAGACCAGAAAGCTCTCAAATAGAACTGAATGTCCCTCATCTGAAATCTTGCTCCTTGCACCACAGCTGTGGAGGCAGCCATGTGCCCTAGGAGCTGCAGGAAATGCTTGCTGGTTGAGAGACCTGCAGAGTGAAGAGGCAGGCCAGGGCCACTCAAGGTCCTTACCCTTTCTAGGGAAGGAAGGCTCTGGCCTGCTTTGTGTCCAGTTCTGCGCCTATAAAGGTGAGTACCTGGACAGGTTCCAAAACTGACTTTGGAAGATTGAGAAGAAATCCCAGAGAGGTAAGCAGCTGCTGGGTAACTAGCAGGTGTGATATGACCTGGTCTGGAAACTGACCCACAATGAGCCAGTCGTCCAGGTAGGGAAAAATTGCAATCTTTTGCCTTCTTAGGTGAGCGACTGCTACTGCCAGACATTTTGTGAACACCCTTGGGGCAGAAGTGAGGCCGAAGGGCATTGCTCTGAACTGATAATGGCCTGAGGGCAGTTCGAATCTGAGGTACGTTCGATGGGAGCTTCTGATAAGAACATGGAAGTAGGCATCTTGAGGTCCAGGGAGGCTAGCCAGTCCCTGGCCTTAGGGAGGGTAAAATCATTCCCCGTTTCACCATGTTGAACTTTGGCTTTAAAAGGTGCTTGTTTAGATATCTTAGATCCAGGATAGGCCGCCACTCTCCTATCTTTTTTGGGGTAAGGGAGTACAGACCCTTGCCCTGGTGAAGGGGAGAAACCTTTTCTACAGCTCTGAGAGCCAAGAGGGTTGAGACTTCTGTTTCCAAAGCAAGAGTTTCTAAAGGGTTTGTAGGTGGAAAAGATCTGGCTCTCATCTTTGGAAATTTCTTGAAGCTGAGAACCAGACCCTGGCTCACTACTTCCAGGACCCACCTGTCTGAAGTTAAAGACTGCCTGCCAGTCCTGGACGAAGTAAGCCAGCCTGCCCCTCACAGGTAATGGAGAGCCGACCTGGGCATCCCATCAGGTGCCTGTTTGGCAGGGGCTTTAGGCTGAGGGGTGGGAGCAGGCCTGCTCGAACCCGCCTGCCTCTCCTCTGAAGAACCCCTCTGAACATAGGCTGAAGAGGAGGCCTGGGTCTGGTAAAAAGGCCCGCCTCTACCCCTGGGGCTGCCTCTGAGGAGTGGCTTGCGTTGCCTTGGCTTGTGCACTCCTGTAAGTGGTTCTATATTCATCCATTTTCTTCATATAGTTCTGTCTGCTCCCAAACAGAGAATTTCCCACTACAGGAAAATCCATAGCCTTAGACTGGGTATCCTGTGACAAAGTAGTACACCTGAGCCAGGCCAATCTCAAAAAGCCACAGATGTAGCCATGACTCTAGAGGATACATCATTAGAATCCACTGCAGCATGGAACTGCACCTAGATGCCTCAATACATCAAGAGCCACCTGCTCCAGCCTTTTGCAAGCTGGCTAGGCCTGTTTGGCTAAGGCCATGACAGTATCCCATCTAGATTTTTGGTATCTTGCAACATAAGCCATATAGTTTGCTTGTCTGAATCCCAAAGACGCTGCCATGTATTGTTTGGCCATGGCATCAATCTTCCTGGAGTCCTTGTCAGGAGGATGTGAAGCCAGGGAATATTAGTTTATCACAGGCTGCAGCCTGAACTACCCAACATGACTGCATTGCTGTGAAAGAAATCTGTATCAGGACCTGAAAGTGTACCTCCTGTCCATCTTTTTATCTACAGGAGGCACAGAATTAGAGCTTTTAAAATTTTTATTGTTTGTTTCTAAAAGATTTATGTAAAGGGATAGACAATCTCCTGGACTCTGGGATATCCATCATCTCCACAAAGTCAGTCTCCTCTTGCTCATCCAAAGCCTCCTCTAAAGGAAGCTGGAGGGTCTTCAGCAACTTTTATAAAACAAAAAATGAGACGGGACTCAGCAAGCCTAGGCGGAGACTCACCTGAAGGTCTGTCTGAGGAGATGTCCGTTCAATGGGCACATCCAGACTTTCAAAGTCACATTCACACTGATCATAATCATCCCCCTCCTCTGGTTCATAGAACTCTTCTATATCATAATCCTGAACCACTGGAACTGACCTTTGCCAGACAGTGGGTTGGAGGAACCGGGACAGGGACTGGACAATCTGTATTGCCTGGCTATCTCTGCAGCAGTTGGAGAAGGAATTTGGACTCAAACCTGCTGATTTTCTAGCTTTCTCTGCTGGAACTGGCTCCTCAGAGTCAGCTTTACTTGCCCGAGAAGTCTCGCCCTGGTCAGAGGACACCCCTCCGCTGGCACAGAACCGGCTGGCCATCCGGGTCAGCGGACTTTTAGCCTCGCTCCCCTGAGCCTACCAATCTCTTTATCTAGGGTAGCTGCAGGAAATTTTACAAATCTGGCAGTCTGCATTGAGGTGGTCAACCCCAGACAAAACATGCGTGTGGGTCAGCCTTGGCAAAGACTTCCCCACAGACACTACAGTGTTGGAAACCCAGTGGGCCTGGTTTTTCTTTGGCTTTCTCAGACATGATGCCAGCCCTAACCAACAAACTTCCCTTTTAATGGCAGTGCCAGGCAAGACACCTTATCAGTTCCAAACCGTGTCACGGATCGTGGAAAAACCGTAATGAAACCGCTTTTAGAACCGATAAGAACCGGAACCGTGACTCTAACATGCCTTAAAAGGCTTCAGAATAAAGTTTAAACACAATTTGATCGGTTCAACCGAACCGATAAACACTTACAAGTTCCACACAGAAAACCCTATCTATTACTACGATTACATAGACAGAGCCTGAACCGATTGGTTTTGACGTTAAAATAATTAGAATCATGGTTAAATTAAACTAAGAAATAGCACTTTAAACTGAAGAAATGAACCGAGCAACAGGAGGAATCTCCGGAGCGACTGTTCAGTGAGGCGGAGTAAAGAATCTGACTGTTTGGTTTGAAGCCAGCCTAACAGAGCTTCTGAACCGAGCTCGCGCTCTAAGCTCCATGCTCTGCATGGAGGTTAACTCTTTCACCTCCAGAGCAGTTCTAAGGCTGGGACAAACTGCAATAGTCATAATATAGCAAGACTTCATGTTGTTTGAAATAACGCTTTCCACGACAGAAAAAGTACAGTTACGTAAGAACTTACCGTAACAGTAGATCTTCGAGAGAGGCTCTTGCAGTAGGTAATTACATATAGGACTGACGCCGGCCGGCGGCAGGACCCCACAGAAAAATTTCTAGCTAGCAGTCCCTGCCAGACGCCCGAGAAGCAGATACTTCCCTCAATGGAAAAGGAGCTGAAAAAGCCTAGGGGGATGGAGGGCGGATAGATATTTACTGCAAGAGCCTCTCTCGAAGATCTACTGTTACAGTAAGTTCTTCGTAACTGCAATATCTTACTTGAGAGGGCTCTTGCAGTAGGTAATTACATAGGGACAGAATCCCAAGCAGTCTGGAACAAATGAAAGGCACCGGAGGAGGAACTACCCAAGAAGTAGCAAATAATCTTGCAAGCCTCAGAAGGAGGCCTTGCCAAGACAGTTAACCGAAGCCTGCCTCTACGCCGAGAGGCAATGTCCAAACTGTAATGTTTAGTAAAGGCATGGATCGAAGTTCAAGTGGCGCAGCACAGACAGTTCGCCGTGAGACACGCTTCTTGAAATGTCAAGAGAGGATGCTACTCAATGAGTGGAGTGACTGACTTGACCTTGGAGGGTCTTGTTGTACTTGTTGGCAACAGAAAGTGATGCAATGAGCCAACCACTTTGATAGGCATTGCTTAAAATAAGATTGCCTTCTCTTTGCAAGCAAAAGAGACGAACAACTGATCAGTCTTTCTGAGATCCTTCGTCCTATCGGTGTAGTATCTCAGAATCCTGTGGACATCCATGGTATGGAGCAAGTATTCTCCTTGATTGGAGTACTGCGTGAAAAAGGCAGGTAATTCAATAGACTGATATAAGGTAGACTCAGCTACCACTTTCGGGAGAAACTTAGGATTCGTGCGAAGAGCTACTCGTTCTTTGTGAAAAATCAGATAAGGATTTTGCACATCAGGGCCTGAGCTCAGAAATTTGCAAGCAGCAGAAGTAATGGCTACGCCAAGAAGAGCGGCCTTCCATGATAAAAACTTCAAGTCTGTGGAGCCACAGGCTCAAAAGGAGGAAGGGTAAGTTTCTAGGACAAGTTTAAGTCCCAAGGGGGAGCTGGAGTCCGGACAGGGGGCCTAAGATGAAGGACCCCTCTGAGAAAAGTTTTGGATACCTCCAGTTGAGCAAATGCCTTATCAGAGAAAGGGACATGGTAGGCTGAAATAATCGCCATATGGACTTTCAAAGAGGAGTGACTGAGACCCAGGTCGAAAAGATGACACATGTAGTCAACTAGAATGGTCACAGGACAGGAAAAGGGCTCTACGTTCCTGGACACAGCCCAGATCTTTTCCATTTCATGGCGTAGGTAGACCTACTGGAGGGTTTTCTAGCCTCCACCAGAATCTCGCCACCTGGAGGAAACACCAAAGCGAGATTGAGCTAGGTCTGCAGGAGCTATGCATGAGTTGAAGGACTTGAGTCCCGATGGACAGACCACTGATCCTGGGCAGCAATCCCTCGAGATAAAGGAAGAGGAGAGGAGGAACCTCTGAGTATTGTTGTAGAAGAGAGAACCAAATTTGCCTGGGCTGAGAAAGGAGCGATCAGAATAGTCTCACTCATCCAAAGCCAGTTTTCTGCAGTACACGAGGACCAGAGGAATTGGGGAAAAGCATAGACGAACCTGTCCTTCCAGCTTAGAGATAGGCGTCGCTCCAAGAAAGCTTGCTCTGGGAGCGAGCGAGCAAAGGTTGGAAGCTTCGCTTTGGGGAGGCGAACAGGTCTATCTGAAGTCTCCCAAATCTGGAAGATGCTTTTAGAACTTTTCGTCCAGTTCCCACTGTAGTGGTAGAGCCACGAGCGACTTAGCCTGTCTGCCAGGACATTGTCGACTCCGGAACATGGATCGCCGTGAGGTGAAGGTTGTGAAGTTAGGCTCAATCCCAAACCCTCATCGCTTCCTGCACAGCCGGTAGGACCGGTCCCTCCTCGTTTGATGATGTACCACCACACACATGTTGTCCGCTTCGACAGCCAGGTGACAGGGAAGGATGTATTGGTGAAATTCGAAGAGCATACACATCACTGCTTGAAGGTCGAGCACGTTAATGTGGAGAACTAACTCCAATTTTGACCATAGGCCCTGGGTTCGTGAGGGACCCAGATGGGCTCCCAACCCGCCTGAAGCGTCCGTGGTCAGAGTCTGATTGGGGGAGGAAGAAAAAGGGACCCCCAGAATAGGATCTCTCAAACCATCCACCATTGCAAGTCTCTTACCATCGGGCGAGAGATCAAGTACCAGATGATCTAGAGTGCGTCTACTCGCTGATCCCACTGACACAGAGAGTCCACTGAGAGATTCTCGTGGAGGCGCACATGCGAACTGTCAGGATGGCGGCCGCCATGAGCCCCAAGAGATGGAGAACCGAACCGCGGAACCTTCACTGCATTCTGATAGCAGGAAATCTGTGACTGAAGAGAGCCAGCCCTGTCCGGAGGCAGGAAGGCCTTCTGCTCACCATCGTGCACGAGGATAAGCACCGATAAACTGTAGTCTCTGGGAGGGGATCCAGGATGAGACTTGGAATGGCAGTGCTAATACAGGCAAGTGAACCTGCTGGGTGAGGAGAGGAAATGGAGAGTTCCTCCTGGGCCAGGGCTGCCAGGAATGTCGTCTAGTAGGAAAAACCTGAACTCCCAAAAAGTACGGGTGGGCACCTACCACCGCCAGGCATTTAGTAAGGGCTGGGGGAGCGAGGAAAGACCAAGGGCGCCGAATTGGTAGTGGTTTCCACGGGCATAGCCTGAAATTACTTTCAGTGTGAAGGCGAGATAGGGATATGAGTCGCATCATTATCCAGTGTACAAAGCCATTGTGGCTTGACGGCTGAGGGCAAGAAGGTTTGAGGAGAGCATCTGGGCTCACTGTATTCCACATATAGGTTCAGGGAGCTGAGATAGAAATGGGTCTGAGATGCTAAAATCTTCTTTGGTACAAGGAAGAAATGGGAATATGTAACCCGTCCGTGGAGGTGAGGGCGGGCTCTATAGCCTGCTTATTGAGGAGGCAAGATTTCCTGACCAAGGAAGATGGTCCTTAGTGAAAGGAGTTCAGAGGGGTGGCGTGGAGGTTTCTGCAGAAACTCTGTAGGTGCCCCTCTGCTTATGATCAAACACCCATGAATCCCGACGTTATCCTCTCCCCAGCCCGGAAGGTGGAGGGAAGGGAGAAATCGCTGGTGTGAGGCAGCGCGCAGCTGGGGCACCCGTTGCTTTTGGGGTGAGGGGCCTGATGTTTTAAATGGCCAGCCTTCCTGAGGTTTCGCTTGAGGCCGGCTGCGTCCTGAGGACAGGCGCTGTATAGAGAGATGGGGGCAGGACATTGGAATCCAACAGATTTAAGGGCGTCCTTCTCTCTACAAGTCAGTGATGATCTCCTTGACATCACCACGGCTATAGAACCTGAAAGGTGCTTCTTGGTGCTGACTGCACCTCCGAGATCTGATTGCACACATGGAGCCATGCATGGCCTTGCAGACTGCGCGACGCAGAAACTCCATCCTGCGGATAATCCACTGCATGGTAGAGTCGTCCTCAGAATATGTTGTGACTGGCCTGGCGAGACAGGCAGAGCGGACCAGGTGGCTAACTCCTGCTTGACAGAGTCAGGCAAAGTCAATCTTCGATTCACACCAGTAAGGACAATATGCGGTAATCCCCATATGTGCTACATAATTCAGGGCCTAATTCCCAGTGTGGAAGAAGCATAGATCTTCCTTCCATACTGATCCAGAAAAAAAGATTCATTATCCGGGGAGACAAACTCAAATGTTTGCCGGTGTGCTGACCGGCTGTGAACGCAGCTCACAACCCTTGAGTCTGCAAGAGGTGAGAATCTATAAAGTCTACACCCTCGGAACTCGGTATAGCCTGTTGGACTAGGAAGTGGGGCTAAAGCAGCGGTTGTTTCCAAATAGTGCAAAACAAATTGGGCGTGAGCTCGATCCAAGGTGTGCACTAAGTAGGAGCCGTAAGGGCAAGAGTCAGATGTTGTGAGTTTAACACGTTGAGGATCTGGCTGAAAGCAACTGAGGCATCTGATGGACTTCCTGAGCATTTCGTGAAGGAAGGATCCTCAGAGGAGTTCGCAGGGGCTTGACGGAGGCCACGGCTACGTTGTCTTTCTCAAAACACCCATGGAGGCTCGAGGAGCTTAGAGAGAAGAACAGGAGGTTGCCAGCAGAGTAAGACTCCCTGGCCTGGGTCTGAGGGAGAGCGGAGTTCATAGGGGATCCCTGGGTGCGTCTCCTGCCCTCTCTCTGGATCGAGGGGCAAAGCCGAGGAATCCGGAAGTGGAGGGAGGTGCACGCCTGGGGTGTACGGGAGCGTGGTGGCACATGCGCCCGTAAGACGGCTCTCGACTTCTAGGTGAGCTGAGCCTTGGCCTCAGCCCACCAGAGCGCCAGAGTCTCCGAAAATCACAGCGAAGCCAAAGGCGGTGGAGAGGAGGGGTAGTTGAAAGGATGAAATCCTTAGAGAAATGTCGTAACCGGCTGCGGGAATACGGAGCCGGGTACTGTAACGTCCGGTGGAGTCGGCGCTGGGTACTGCGGCGCAGAATACTGTGGACCTGGGAAAACTGGCGTCGGATAGGACAGCACATACCCAGGCACTGGAGGAGCTGCCAGAGCAGACGGCTCAGCTGGGTACTCCACGGGCGTATCAACTGTGATAGGCCCGTGGGGTGGAGGGCCCGATGGAAGAGGAATATCCCTCACCGGCGTCGAAGCCGGCTCTGTAGGAAAAGGATCAGACGGTAGCCCAGGATCCCGAGCCTCGTCCGGGGACGGAGGAGAAAAATCCCCAGGTCAGGCAGGGCAAACTCTGACTCCCCTGACAGCAGGGAAGGCTGCGGGGAACCCGGTACGACAAACGAAGCAGGGTCTGCCGTAGGCTCCGAGGCCCGGCGCACGTCGGAGGAGCCGACGTGTGACTTAGGGGCAGAGTCCCAGCGGACGCCAGAGGAGCCGTCCTGACCGAGGGTCCCTCGTCGAGCGGGCCGAGGATGAGAAGAGGCCCCGGTCCGATGGAGACACTGCCGTGTGCTGCCCGGGAGTCCAGGCGTCTTGGCCTTCTCCCGGCCGGACGTCGGAGGAGCCCGGCGTCCGGCTTATGGGAGGCTCCCGCGCACCAGTAGGCTGCAAGCCTCTGCGGTGGTATTGAGGACTGGAGCCTCCTTTGCCCCGGGCACCAGCGTGGCTCCGAGACGCGTGAACCCGGCGGGCAGGCCGCCTCCTCCAAAGCCTTGGAGGCTGCGTCGGGCGATCTTCTGAGGATGATACCTTGCCCGCGACTCGCCGAGTCGCGGAGAAGGAGGCCTTCCTGTGCCTCTTCCTTGTCCCGCCTCTTGTGCCCTTCAGGGGAGGTCGACGCCTGCCGAAGTTTCTTCAACTCCTTCTCCATCGCTGACATCTTCTTCTTGAGGAAATGGGCCTCGAGAGACTGCTGGCATCGTCTGCGGGTGGCCGCGTTGAAATGAAGGCAGTGCGGACACTTCTCGACTGTGTGGTCGGGGCCTAAACAGAAAAGACAGAGGGAGTGACCGTCTTTGTGAGGCAGTTGGGCGCCGCACGAGTCGCACTTATTATTTGAAGGGAACGACATACCGACGTTCACCTGATGATAGCAAACATAAAATACAAAATACTGAAACTTTTTGGAAAAACCGACGAAGTAACAGGACTGAGCGATAGGAACTTCACCGCGAGGCGCTGCACGAGCTGACGGCGGGAAAGAACTGGAAGGCGGGCATTTGGGACCACCCCATTATACCGATGTCGTCTGACGCCGGTCACCTGACGTGGGGGCAGTCCCCGCCAGGGACTGCTAGCTAGAAATTTTTCCGTGGGGTCCTGCCGCCGGCCGGCATCAGTCCTATATGTAATTACCTACTGCAGGAACCCTCTAGAAGTAAGATGCGTAGCTTGCAATCCACGGCTGGTTCAAAGGTGGCAGCATAAGCTGCTCCAGGACCGAAGGGTAAGTCCCAAGGAGGAATCGGATCCTTGATGGGCGGCCTAAGGTGGAGGACTCCCCTTAAAAAGGCACGAGTAGTGTCCAACTGGGCCACCGTCTGATGGCCTACGGGGGCATGTTAAGCAGAAATTGCACAAAGGTGCACCTTAATCGAGGAGTAAGTCAGTCAGGAATGAAAAAGGGAAAGTAGGTAGTCCAGAACCAGCTTTTCGGGACATTCTAATGGCGAGAAACCGCGCGCTTGAGCCCACAAACAGAATCTGCGCCATTTCATGGCGTACGTTGCGTGGGTTGCCAGTTTTCTGGTGGCAGAGAGCACATCTGCGACTTCTTGCGAGACCCCGTATCGCATCATGGCTATGTCTCTAGGAGCCAAGTGTGCAGGTTCAATGAGCATAAGTCTGGATGAACCAATGAACCTGCCTCCTGAGACAACAGATGGCAGCAGATTGGCAAAGTAACTGGAGGTTCCCGGGATAACTGATGCAGAAGAGGGAACCAAATTTGTCTGGGCCAGAAAGGTGCAATCAAAATGAGCGTCGCCTGCTCCCTGCGAAATTTGAGAAAACTCTGGATCAACGGGAAGGCATAGAGGAATCTGCCCACCCAGGAGAGGGACAACGCGTCTCGCCAAAAAACACCAGGCCCTGGATCTAGCGAGCAAAAATTGGGCAGTTTTGCGTTGGATGGTCAAACTCTGGAGTGCCCCATCTGTGAAACAGATCCTCTGCCACCTCCTGTAGAAGTTCCCACTCGTGGACTCTGGCCTGAGAGCGACTAAGACTGTCCGTGACGGTGTTGTCCACTCCCGGGACGTGTACTGTAATTAGGTTGGCGCCGTGTTGCAATACCCACTCCCACACTCTCATGGACTCCCTGCAAAGCGGGTAGGAGTGAGTGCATCCTTGTTTGTTGAGGTAATACATCACAGCGGCATTGTCTGTTTGTAACAGGAGTATACCTGGTGGAATCTCTGACTGGAAGGCCTGCAGAGCGTAAAGAACTGCCCTCGTTTCCAAAATCTTGATGTGGAGATGAGATTCCTGGGCTGTCCAAAGGCCCTGAGACCGCACGCCGTCTAGGTGTGCTCCCCACCCGAGCCCTGAGACATCTGTGGAGAGAGTCACAGTCGGGGACGGCGCTGTGAAGGGAACCCCTGCAAAGAGGTTCCCCGGATCTAGCCACCATTGCCAATCCCAAATCGCAACCTTCGTGATTCGAATTGGCTGCTGCAGATGGTCTTGCCTTTGGTCCCATTGCACCCTTAGCATCCACTGGGTTACCCGCATGTGGAGCCATGCCATCAAGACTGTTGTAATGGCCGCAGCCATGTGTCCAAGCAGGCGAAGGACCGATCTGGCCGGGACGGTCTTCTTCACTGACAGGTCCCTGATGAAGGATCTGATGTGTTCCTCTCTGTCTAAGGAAAGAAAAGCTTTCCCTCTGACGGTGTCCAGAACTGCTCCTATAAACTGCAGTTTCTGGGACAGCACCAGGAGTGACTTCTCGTAGCTGATGAGGATACCCAGTGACTGAAAAAGGGACCGGGTGTTGTGAATGGACGTCATCAGTGCCTCCCTGGAGCGTGCCATGAGAAGCCAGTCGTCCAGGTATGGGAACACGTAGTGGCCTTGTCTCCTCAGAGACACCGCTACGACCGCCATGCACTTCGTAAAAACGAGAGATGCCGATGACAGCCCGAACGGAAGAGCTCGAAACTGATAATGGCGGCTCTGAAACGCGAAGCGCAGGAACCTCCTGTGCGCTTGAGCAATTGGAATGTGTAGGTAAGCGTCCTGCATGTCCAAAGACGCCAGAAAGGTGTCTCGCTTCAACATGGGAATTAGGCCCGGAAGGGTCACCATGCGGAAGCATTTGTAAACGACCGACAAGTTGAGGTCGCTGAGGTCCAGAATTGGACGGAGGTCCCCTGTTTTCTTTGGAACCAGGAAGAAGTGAGAATAATACCCTAGTCCTCTCTGGTTCTCTGGAACGTGCTCTAAGGCTTCTTTCTCCAGTATGAGCAGGGCGTGCTGACCCGAGTAGCGGGAAAGCAGGGGAGGCCGTGTAGGTGGGCTGCCTACAAATTCTATATAATGGCCTTTCTTGACCAGTTGCAACACCCACCTGTCGGTGGTGATCGAAAGCCACCCTGGCAGGTGGCGTGCGATGCGACCCCCGAACTTCATTTCCCGTTGATCCTGAGGAGGGGCGGGGGCCGGGAAGGAGTCATGCTGTGGCAGCATTCGATCCAACAGGCTGGGCCGACATTGTGATTCATTGGCCTCTGCCTGGGGATGACTTGGCCTGGGCTTTTCAGGTGAAAGTGCCCCTCTGCTGTTGGCCAGAACGTGGCTGTTGCCTTTGTATCCGGCCACGAAAGCGGCTCTGGTTCCTAAGAAAGGAACTGGGCTGAGACCTGTACATGGCCTGAACAGATCTGACTGCCTTCCCTGCGTCCTGAAGTTTGGTGATCACCTTCTCGGAGGCTTCACCAAATAGGACCGTGCCGCTATAAGGGACGTCTAAGATGTTCTTCTGACGTCGGGTAAAACCGGAGACACGAGCCAGTGTCTCCGGAGACACGCCTGAGGCTGCAGCTCTGGCTGAAGAGTCCGAGAGTCGTATGGCTCTGAGCACCTGGGTCCCCACATCTGAACCTGTGCGGAGGAGGTTCAGAAGCTCCTCCTTTTGGTCGCCATTGGGCATCTTCTCAACCAGGTCCTGCCCCTGTTCCCACAGTGCCTTCTGAAACTGAACCACGTGGGTGAGGTAATTCAGTGACCTGATGGCGCAAGTCGCCGCCGCGTACGTGTGCCTACCCAGGACATCCAACTGCTTGGATTCCGGGTCCGGTGGCTGTGTGCTCAAATGCTGAGGTCTCTTAGACCGGTCATGCGAGACAGTGATGACCAGGGAGTCAGCCAGAGGATGGTTCGCCGGATACTGGTCCTCCATAGGGGCCTTGTATAGGCGGTCAGCCTTCTTCGGCACTGCTGGAGTAGAATGCGGACGCTTCCACGCAGCCTTGGTGACGTCCACAAAAGTGTCCACCAAGGATGCCACTACCACAGGCTTTGGGTCTTGCTGCCAAAGATAGCGGGCAATGCGTGGTCTCTCGGGGTCGAGCTCTTCAGCATCCCACGCCATATTCTCCTGGATGTGCCTCATGATCTCCGCGAAAGAGGGATCATCCGGAGGAGACCTAGGTAGGTCGTGTGGGTCCGGAGAGGGAATGCTGATGGGAGAGGAGATCAGGAGCACCTGAGGTGTCAGATCTAGAATCCTCCCCAGACGTGGTGTACCGGCGTCATCTGGGTCTCTTAGGACTAGGTGACCCTGAAGTGGATCTAGAGGGAGGTGGTCTCCTATCTGAGGATCTGCCCCTAGGAGGTGGTGTTCGCTCCTTGGGGTTTGGTGACCGTCCTACAGGCCCCTTGGGTGGAGGAGGGGGCGTAGGCGGTGAAGGAGTGGGTAGAGGTGGAGTCGGAGTAGGAGGAGGGTGCGTGGCAACCACATCTTTCCTGATGGTGTCCCACCAGAAGGTAAAGAGCTCCTCTACCTCTGCCAAGTTCAAGCCTGACGACGGGCCGGGTGCCGGTGGCCTGTCGCCGGGGTCGGAAGTCAGGTCCCTGGGGGTCTCCTGCTCCAGGGAAGGTTCCCGTGAGAGCCCAACGTCTCCGGTGTCACCCGCCTGGTCCTCAGGCTGAGTGGTATCCTCCTCCGGTAGGTGTCCATCTGACAGCATCCCCGGAGGTGAGCGCCTAACCCGATGGCGGGTGTTTCGCTGTCATCCAGCTCCTGGGAGCACTGGTGATGTTGCCGATGTCGGGTGGGCCGGTCGGGGTCTGGCGTCCGTTTGAGGGACGTCAGGTCCTTGGTCTTACGAGGAACCGGGTCCGACCCACGCCGGAGGGCTGGGAAACCGACCTGGCGCGGAGTCCGACGGCGAGAGAAAGATTGTGGCGCTCCCCAGACTTGGCAGGGCCTTAGATGGAGTGGGCGATGCCGACGGCCTGGAAGTCTTGAGGGGCTGCAGAGAGTAGGAGCAGCTGGAGGATCTGACCTGAACCGGGGAGGCTGCGATTGAGGCCCTGGAAGGAGAGCAGTCTGACAGCCAGCAGACTCCAGGGAGTCAAGGCCCTCGCCCGAGACCTGGGCCTTTCCTTCTCCGGTGTTTGTGGGTTTCCCGGACTCCCCTGGAGGAAGGTTCCTTATCCACAGTCTTCAGTTTCTCTTCTAAGAGAAGCGCAAGCCTCTTCTGGCAGCGGATTCTGGTGCGACTACTGAAGCCCTGGCAGAAGGGAGCAGGCCTTAGTGTGTTCCAGGCCCAGGCAGCGCCGCAGGCTGAGTGAGGATCATGAAGGATCTGTTTACCGTCAGGCACACTTTGATTGGTAACCTTCCAGAGAGTGTTTGGAGAGGACATCAGATGAATCCAATTCTGTGAAGAAAGGCGAGCGAATCGTGAGCTCTAAGTTAAATGCACACACTAGAAAGGGGCCGAGGCCCGATGCTTGCGATATGACGGCGTGGAAAAGAACTGAAGATTGAGGGACCGCCTCCTATATACTACGCCTGACGACGGGGGCGGGACCGGACGCTGGAGGTGGTCCTCGCTGAAGACTGCTAGCGAAGAAAATTCCTGGGGTCCTGGCTCGACGGCTCAGTCCCATCGGTGTAACCTGCTGCAAGAACTGTATCTCGAAGTAAGATCTGGCAGGTTCCTTGCCGCTTTAAATCTTGCCGGAAGGTCTTCAAGCTGGCTCCTCCCACCCACACGGGTGGTAAAACTCTCGTCTCCGCCCGATGCCGCCAGATCTAGGCCGCTGGAAGCCAGGTTGCGCGTCGAAGCCGGGGAGGCCGGGTGGGTCATGTGCATGAACAACATATACCATTCCTAGAACTCCTGTTACAGGTGAGTAACCTGTATTTCTACGGACATGGATATGTTGTTCATCCACACTGTCTGGCAGACTCCTAGCAGTTCTCCGGGAGGAGGGAGGCAAGGCGCACACCCCCTACTTAGGAAATAAAGACTGGAGTACGAGGCCCCAAAACCAGCATCCCAGCGTGACTCAAGGTCGATGTGGTAGTGGGTGATGAAGGTGTGTGCTGACTTCCAGGTAGCAGCCTGCAGATTCCTGGATAGGGACGCCCTGGAAGCAGCCACTGATGCAGCGGTATGGCGGTAGAATGAGCTCTTATCCCTCTGGGAGGCTCCATGCCCGCCAACCTATAGCAGAGATCTATGCAGGAGGTGACCCACCTGCCTATCGTCCGCTTGGCTGCAGGTCTGCCAGGCGCGGCTTCAGCGTAGGTGACAAACAGCTGGCGAACCTCTCCCCGAACTCCAGCCGTCCGCTCTTTGTAGTAAGCGAGCGCTCTTCTAGGGTTCAAAGTATAGAGCCTATATTCAGCCTCCGAGGTGTGATTGGAGTAGAACACCGGCAGAGTCAACACCTGGTTAAGGTGAAACTCCGACACCACCTTCGGAAGGAATTTCGGGTGGGAGCGCAGGACACAACCTTGTACCTGTGGCAGACCAGATAAGGAGACTCGACGGAAAGCGCTGGAGCTCTCCCATCCTTCTGGCTACGTGGTAGCCACCAGGAAGGCGGTCTCCACGTACAGGTGAGAGATGTCACACCTGTGCATCGGTCTGAATGGCTTGCCCATGAGCTTAGCCAATACCAGCAGTAGATCCCACGGAGGTGGAGGTTCTCGGACCGGAGGGGATATGTGATCAAGGCCTTTGAAAAAGCGCCCGACCACCTTCCCCTGCGTCACCGACTGCTTCCCGGCCCGCGCCCGGTAAGCAGAGATGGCTGCCAGGTGCACCTTGAGGGTCGTCGACCAAGCCCTTGCTGAGAAGGGGACCACAGGTAGTCCAGAATGCTAGCCAAGGAACAGGAAGAAGGGTCCAGGCCCTTGCCTGACACCAACTGGAGAATCTCTTCCATTTAAAGGCATAGCATTTCCTGGTCGACTCTTACAAGACGCCTCAACCACGCGTTGAGGACCTCATCGGAAAGACCCAAGGTCTGGAACTCTAGCAGCCAGGAACCAGGCCGTCAGGGTGCAGGGACTGAAGGTCCGATGGAATACCTTCCCTGATTGACTGAGAGCAGGTCCGGCGGGCTGGAAGCCGCCTCGGGAGCCTGGAGCTGAGACTGAGGAGATCTGGATACCAGAACTGGCAGAGCCACTCTGGGGCTGCCAGAATCACCTGCGCCTTGTCCCTCCTCGCCTTGAGAAGCACCTTGTGGATCAAGGGAAATGGGGGAAAGGCGTAGAAGAGGCCCGGGTCCACGGCCTCGAGAAGGCATCCCCCTGCAGCGAGCCCTGCTGAGGGGGTGGGCATGAAACAGTCTCAGCTTCGCATTCTCCCTGGAGGCAAACAGGTCCACCTGAGGTGTGCCCCAGTGGGAGAACAGATCTTGTACTACCTCCGGCAGGAGAGACCACTTGTGGGACGCAGCCCCTATCCGGCTTAGGGCATCGGCCAGAATGTTGGAGGCTCCTGCCCCATGGATGGCAAAGAGATCCGCCTCCAGGCTGCGCACGAGTGACCAAATGCGGAGAGCTTCCCTGCACAGAGGCATGGAGCGCGTCCCGCCCTGGCGGTTTAGGTAGTACATGGTCGTGGTACTGTCCGTCTGGACCCGGACCACTTGACCCCGTAGAAACTGAGTGAAGGCGGTGAAGGCTAGACAAACCGCTCGATGCTCCAGCAGGTTGATGTGGCATCGAGACTCCCGAGGGGACCAGAGGCTGTGTGCTCTGTGCTCCCCAGATGGGCACCCCAACCGATCAGAGAGGCATCGGTCGATAGAGAGACTCGCCTGCTCGGGCGGACAAACGGGATGCCCTCCTGTAGATGTGCTGGAACGGTCAACCACTGGAGTCGCTCCACATCCACTGGGTCACTGTCACTAGCTAACCCAAGGGTTGGAGTGCTGTGACCATTGGCTGGCCAGCCCTCATTGAAGGGGACGCATGTACCAAAGGGCCCAACGGACCACGCGGGTGCAGGTCGCCATGAGGCCCAGGAAGTCCTGGGCAGGGTGCAATTGCCCAACCTGAAATGATTGGGTAAAGGGGAAAAGAACCTCAGCCCTGTCCGCTGGGAGCCATGCTCTGGCTCGTACAGAGTCTAGCTCTGCCCCGATGAATTTTATCACCTGCTTTGGCACGAGTTCCGACTTGGCCTCATTGATGAGGAGGCCAACCTGAGAGCAAACCTGGAGGGCCAGATCTCTGGACCGCCCCACCTCCATTCTGGAGGAGGCTGCAATCAGCCAGTCGTCCAGGTAGGAGTACGTCCGGACCCTTCAGGCCAAGAGGAATGCTGTCACCACTGCCATGCATTTGGTGAAGACACGTGAGAGCTAGGAAAGGCCGAAGGGCATGGCCCGAACTGAGAGGGATCCCTCTACCCTGAAGTGGAGAGAATCTCTGGTGGGAAGGCCGGATTGGGACGTGAAAGAACGCGGCCCTGGAGGTCCAGAGAACAGAACCACATGCCTCGTTCCAAGGATGGAACGATCTGAGCCAGTGTGACCATCCTGAAGGTTCGAGACCTTAGGAAACTGTTCAGGTCGTGTAGGTCTAGAATGGGGTGCCAGCCCCCCGTCCGTTTCGGGACCAGGAAGTAGCTGGACACAAACCCCGGGTCTGGTGGAGGATCCGCCACCTTCCTGATCACCTCTTTCTCGAGAAGCAGGGAGATGTCAGCTCGGCGAGCCAACTGATAGGCTGCAGACCCTGTAGCCCCCCCGAGAGGCGACGGCTCAGAAGGGCGGGGCCTGCTCGAACTCCAGGGGCAGGCCCTTTCCTACCACCTCCAACACCCAGCAGTCCGTGATGACAGCGGACCAGGTGGAAAGGAAGTGGCGGGGGACCTAGGGGGGCAGAGACGAGGCTGAGGGTGACACCTCTCAACCCGTCACTGGGCAGGCTTGGAGGAGGGACCTCCTGGGCCTTTTCCTCCCTGCTTCCTGTTAGAGGAAGCTGCAGGCTTGGCTTTGGGATGCCAAGCGTGAGCCTGCTGGCCCAGATGCTGGTGCTATTGGGCTGGACATGCCGCAGGCGCAGAAGGGCGAAAGGACTTATGTTGTTGACGACAGCCCTTGTCCTTCTGGGCGGAGGTGACCGAGTCCAGGGTAGCATTGGACTTTTCGATCCGCTGGAGGTGACCTTCCACTCCAGGGCCGAACAGGTCAGTCCCCAGGAAGGGGACATCCGCCAGCTTATGCTGGGTATCCGCCCGTGAAGGTGGATATCCTCAGCCATGCTCTGCGGCCATGGCCACGCGTCACGAACTGATCTGACACAGGAGTCTCCAATGTCCAGAGCCGCTTGGAGCTGCTGTTTGTCACCGCCCTTCCCTGATCCCGCACCTGCTTGACCTGGGACGTAGCCCAGGATCCCGAGCCTGGCCGGGGACGGAGGAGAAAACTTGGGGTCAGGCAGGGCAACTCTGACCCCTGACAGCAGTGGGAAGGCTGCGGGGAACCCGCACGACAAACGGGGCAGGGTTCGCCAGAGGCTCCGAGGCTGTTCGGCACGCCGGAGGAGCCGACGTGGTGACTTAGGGCAGAGTCCCAGCGGACGCCAGAGGAGCCGCGCCTGATCAGGGGTCCCTCGTCGACGTACGAGGATGAGAAGAGGCCCGTCCATGGGACACTGCCGCAGGCTGCCCGGCTGGGTCGGGATGCTTTAGCTGCCCGGGCGGACGCCGGGAGGAGCCGACGCCCGCTTATGGGAGTGCACCCACCAGTAGGCTGCAAGCCATGGTGGTATTGGGGACTGGAGCCTGTTTCTCGGGAGGCACCCGGCGGCTCGAACGTGAACCCGACGGGCAGGCCGAGCCTCCAGCCTTTGGAGGCGCTGCCGGGCGCATCTTCTGGAGGGATGTTACTCTTGCCCATGACTGCCGAGTCGCTGAGAAGGAGGCCTCCTGGTGCCTTTCCTTGTCCCGCTTGTGCCCTTCAGAGGTCGATTTCCGCCAAGTTTCTTCAACCCTTCCATCGCTGACATCTTCTTCTTAGGAAATGGGCTCAGAGACTGCTGGCATCGCCTGCGTGGTGGTCGCTGGAAATGAAGGCAGTGCGGACACTTCTCGACTGTGTGGTCGGGCCTAAACAGAAAAGACAGAGGAGTGACCGCCTTTGTGAGGCAGTTGCCTACGAGTCGCACTTATTATTTGAAGGAACGACATACCGACGCTCACCTGATGATAGCAAAACATAATACATAAAATACTGAAACTTTTGAAAAACCGATTTAAGTAACAGGACTGAGCGATAGGAACTTCACCGCGAGAGCTTGCACGAGCTGACGGCGGAAAGAACTGAAGTTGGTCATTTGAGACCACCCATTATACCGATGTCGCCTGGACGCCGTCACCTGATCGGGGGCAGTCCGCCAGGGACTGCTAGCTAGAAATTTTTCGTGGGTCCTGCGGCATCAGTCCCATATGTAATTACCTACCGCAAGAGCCTCTAGCGGTGCGATCGAGCTGGTAAATCCACGGCCGGTTCAGCGGTGGCATAAGCTGCTCCAGGACGAAGGGTAAGTCCCAAGGAGGAATCGGATCCTTGATGGGCGGTCTAAGGTGGAGGATCTCCCTAAAAAGGCACGGTAGTGTCCAACTGGGCCACCTGGCCTGATGGCCTACGCGGGCATGAAGCAGAAATTGTACAAAGGTGCACCTTAATCGAGGAGTAAGTCAGTCAGGAATGAAAAGGGAAAGTAGGTAGTCCAGAACCAGCTTTTCGGACATTCTAATGGCTAGAAACCGCGCGCTTTGAGCCCACAAACAGAATCTGCGCCATTTCATGGCGACGCTATGGGTTGCTAGTGTTTGGTGGCAGAGAGCACATCTGCGACTTCTTGTGACCCTCAGATCGTGATCATGGCTATGTCTCTAGGAGCCAAGTGTGCAGGTTCAATGAGCATAAGTCTGATGAATCTAATGAACCTGCCTCCTGAGACAACAGATGCAGCAGATTGGCAAAGTAACTGGAGGTTCCCGGATAACTGATGCAGAAGAGGGAACCAAATTTGTCTGGGCCAGAAAGGTGTAATCAAAATGAGCGCTCTGCCCCTGCGTAAATTTGAGAAAACTCTGGATCAACGGGGAAGTATAGAGGAATCTGCCCACCCAGGAGAGGGACAACGCCTCGCTAAAACACCAGGCCCTGGATCTAGCTAACAAAAATTGGGCAGTTTTATGCTGATGGTCAAACTTGGAGTGCCCCATCTGTGAAACAGATCCTCTGCCACCTCCTGTAGAAGTTCCCACTGTGGACTCTGGCCTGAGAGTCGTCTAAGACTGTCCTGACGGTGTTGTCCACTCCGGACGTGGTACTGTAATTATTACGCTGTTGTTGCAATACCCACTCCCACACTCTCATGGACTCCTGCAAAGCGGGTAGGAGTGAGTATCCTTGTTTGTTGAGGTATCATCACCGCTGCATTGTCTGTTTGTAACAGGAGTATACCTGGTGGAATCTCTGACTGAAGGCCTGCAGAGCGTAAAGAACTGCCCTCGCTTCCAAAATCTTGATGTGGAGATGAGATTCCTGGGCTGTCCAGGCCCTGAGATCGTGACGCCGCCTAGGTGTGCTCCCACCCGAGCCCCTGAGACATCTGTGAGAGAGTCACAGTCGGGACGGCGTTGTGAAGGGAACCCCTGCAAAGAGGTTCCCCGATCTAGCCACCATTGCCAATCCCAAATCGAACCTTCGTGATTCGGAATTGGCTGCTGCAGATGGTCTTTGCCTTGGTCCCATTGCACCCTTAGCATCCACTGGTTACCCGCATGTGGAGCCATGCCATCAAGACTGTTGTAATGGCCGCAGCCATGTGTCCAAGCAGGCTTAAGGACCGATCTGGCCGGACGGTTCTTCACTGACAGGTCCCTGATGAAGGATCTGATGTGTCCCTCTGTCTAAGGGAAAGAAAAGCTTTCCTCTGATCGGTGTCCAGAACTGCTCCTATAAACTGCAGTTTCTGGGACAGCACCAGGAGTGACTTCTCGTGGTGATGAGGATACTCAGGACTGAAAAAGGGACCGGTGAGTTGTGAATGGCGTCATCAGTGCCTCCTGGAGCGTGCCATGAGAAGCCAGTCGTCCAGGTATGGGGAACACGAGTGGCCTTGTCTCCTCAGAGACACCGCTACGTTAATCGCCATGCACTGTGAAAACACGAGGTGCTGATGACAGCCCAACGGAGAGCTCGAAACTGATAATGGCTGCTTGAAATCAAGCGAGGAACCTCCTGTGCTTTGAGCAATTGGAATGTGTAGGTAAGCGCCCTGCATGTCCAAAGACGCCAAGAAAGGTGTCTCGCCTCAACATGGGAATTAGGCCCGGAAGGGTCACCATGCGAAGATTTGTAAACGACCACAGTTGAGGTCGCTGAGGTCCAGAATTGGACGGAGGTCCCCTGTTTTCTTTGGAACCAGGAAGAAGTGAGATAATACCCTAGTCCTCTGGTTCTCTGGAATGTGCTCCAAGGCTTTTCCAGAAGTGTAGCACTCTGCTGTATGAGCAGGGCGTGTTGACCGAGTAGCGGAAAGCAGGGGAGGTCTGTAGGTGGCTGCCCACAAATTCTATATAATGGCCTTTCTTGACCAGTTGCAACACCCACCTGTCGGTGGGATCGACAGCCACCCTGGCAGGTGGCGCATGCGACCCCCAACCTTCATTTCCGCTGATCCTGAGGAGGGGCGGAGCGTGAAGGATCATGCTGTGGCAGCGTTTCGATCCAACAGGCTGGGCCGACTTTGTGATTCATTGGCCTCTGCCTGGGGATGACTTGGCCTGGGCTTTTCAGGTGAAAGTGCCCCTCTGCTGTTGGCCAGAACGTGGTTGTTGCCTTTGTATCCGGCCACGAAAGCGGCTCTGGTTCCTAAGAAAGGAACTGGGCTGAGACCTGTATATGGCCTGAACAGATCTGACTGCCTTCCCTCATGCCCTGAAGTTTGGTGATCACCTTCGGAGGCTTCACCAACAGGACCGCAGCCGCCATAAGGGACGCCTAAGATGTTCTTCTGACGTCCGGGTAAAACCGGAGACACGAGCCAAGAGTGTCTCCGAGACACACGCCTGAGGCTGCAGCTCTGGCTGAAGAGTCCGCAGAGTCGTATGCTCTGAGCACCTGGGTCCCCATCTGAACTCAACGGAGGAGGTTCAGAAGTTCCTCCTTTGGTCGCCATTGGGCATCTTCTCAACCAGGTCCTGCCCCTGTTCCCACAGTGCCTTCTGAAACTGAACCATGTGGGTGAGGTAATTCAGTGACCTGATGGCTAAGTCGCCGCCACGATGGTGCCTACCAGGACATCCAACTGCTTGGATTCCGGGTCCGTGGCTGTGTGCTCAAATGCTGAGGTCTCTTAGACCGTCATGCGAGACAGTGATGACCAGGAGTCAGCCAGAGGATGGTTCGCGGATACTGGTCCTCCATAGGCCTTGTATGGGGGTCAGCCTTCTTCGGCACTGCTGAGTAGAATGCGGACGCTTCCACGCAGCCTTGGTGACGTCCACAAAAGTGTCCACCAAGGATGCCACTACCACAGGCTTTGGGTCTTGCTGCCAAAGATAGCGGGCAATGCGTGGTCTCTCGGGGTCGAGCTCTTCA
Source organism: Neoceratodus forsteri (assembly GCA_016271365.2). Classification (NCBI taxonomy): domain Eukaryota; kingdom Metazoa; phylum Chordata; order Ceratodontiformes; family Ceratodontidae; genus Neoceratodus; species Neoceratodus forsteri. Next base: position 687,384,966 of record CM057459.1, on the reverse strand, counting down.
GCATCCCACGCCATATTCTCCTGGATGTGCCTCATGATCTCCGCGAAAGAGGGATCATCCGGAGGAGACCTAGGTAGGTCGTGTGGGTCCGGAGAGGGAATGCTGATGGGAGAAGGAGATCAGGAGCACCCTGAGGTGTCAGATCTAGAATCCTCCCCAGACGTGGTGTACCGGCGTCATCTGGGTCTCTTAGGACTAGGTGACCCTGAAGTGGATCTAGAGGGAGGTGGTCTCCTATCTGAGGATCTGCCCCTAGGAGGTGGTGTTCGCTCCTTGGGGTTTGGTGACCGTCCTACAGGCCTTGGGTGGAGGAGGAGGCGGGTGAAGGAGTGGGTAGAGGTGGAGTCGAGATGCAGGAGGAGGTGCGTGGCAACCACATCTTTCCCTGATGGTGTCCACCAGAAGGTAAGCTCCTCTACCTCTGCCAAGTTCAAGCCTGATGACGGGCGGTGCGGTGGCCTGTCGCCGGGTGGGAAGTCAGGTCCCTGGGGTCTCCTGCTCCAGGGAAGGTTCCCGTGAAGACCAGCGTCTCGGTGTCACCCGCCTGGTCCTCAGGCTGAGTGGTATCCTCCTCCGGTAGGTGTCCTTGAACCGCATCCTCGGAGGTGAACGCCTGGCCGATGACGGGTGTTTCGCTGTCGCCGGCTCCTGGGAGCACTGGTGATGCTTGGCCGATGTCGGGTGGGCCGACGTCGGGTCTGGCGTCCGTTTGAGGGACGTCAGGTCCTTGGTCTTACGAGGAACCGGGTCCGACCCACGCGGAGGCTGGGAAACCGACCTGGCGTCGGAGTCCCGACGGCGAGAGAAAGATTTGTGGCGCTCCCCAGACTTAGACGAGGCCTTAGATGGAGTGGACGATGCCGACGGCCTGGAAGTCTTGAGGGGCTGCAGAGAGTAGGAGCCGCTGGAGGATCTGACCTGAACCGGGGGAGGCTGCGATTGAGCCCTGGAAGGAGAGCAGTCTGACAGCGAGCCGAAGCTCCGGGAGTCCAAGGCCCTCGCCGGGGACCTGGGCCTTTCCTTCTCCCGGTGTTTGTGGGTTTTCCCCGACTCCCCCCTGGAGGAAGGTTCCTTATCCACAGTCTTCAGTTTCTCTTCTAAGAGAAACGCTTGAAGCGCCTTCTGGCAGCGGATTCTGGTGCGACTACTGAAGCCCTGGCAGAAGGAGCAGGCCTTAGTGTCGTGTTCCAGGCCCAGGCAGCGCACGCAGGCTGAGTGAGGATCCTTGAAGGGGATCTGTTTACCGCAGGCACACTTTGATTGGTAACCTTCCAGAGAAGTGTTTGGAGAGGACATCAGATGAATCCAATTCTGTGAAGAAAGACGAGAACGTCGTAGCTCTAAGTTCGTCGCACACTAGAAAGGGGCCGAGAGGCCGATGCTTGCGATGTCGACGGCGGGAAAAGAACTGAAGATTGTGGGGGGACCGCCTCCTTATATACTACGCCTGACGATGGGGGCGGGACCGACGTTGGAGGTGGTCCCCGCTGAAGACTGCTAGCAAGAAAATTTCCGTGGGGTCCTGAGCCTGACGGCTTCAGTCCTAATCGGTGTAACCTGCTGCAAGAACTGTATCTGGAAGTAAGATCTGGCAGGTTCCTTGCCGCTTTAAATCTTGCCGGAAGGTCTTCAAGCTGGCTCCTCCCACCACACGGTGGTAAAACTCGTCTCCGCCGATGCCGCTAGATCTAGGCCGCTGGAAGCCAGGTTGCGCGTCGAAGCCGGGGAGGCCGGGTGGGTCATGTGCATGAACAACATATACCATTCCTAGAACTCCTGTTACAGGTGAGTAACCTGTATTTCTACGGACATGGATATGTTGTTCATCCACACTGTCTGGCAGACTCCTAGCAGTTCTCCGGGAGGAGGGAGGCAAGGCGCACACCCCCTACTTAGGAAATAAAGACTGGAGTACCGAGGCCCCAAAACCAGCATCCCAGCGTGACTCAAGGTCGATGTGGTAGTGGGTGATGAAGGTGTGTGCTGACTTCCAGGTAGCAGCCCTGCAGATTTCCTGGATAGGGACGTCCCTGGAAGCAGCCACCGATGCAGCGGTATGGCGGGTAGAATGAGCTCTTATCCCTCTGGGAGGCTCCATGCCCGCCAACCTATAGCAGAGATCTATGCAGGAGGTGACCCACCTGCCTATCGTCCGCTTGGCTGCAGGTCTGCCAGGTGCGGCTTCAGCGTAGGTGACAAACAGCTGGCGAACCTCTCCCCGAACTCCAGCCGTCCGCTCTTTGTAGTAAGCGAGCGCTCTTCTAGGGTTCAAAGTATAGAGCCTATATTCAGCCTCCGAGGTGTGATTGGAGTAGAACACCGGCAGAGTCAACACCTGGTTAAGGTGAAACTCCGACACCACCTTCGGAAGGAATTTCGGGTGGGGGCGCAGGACAACCTTGTACCTGTGGCAGACCAGATAAGGAGACTCGGAAAGCGCCTGGAGCTCTCCCATCCTTCTGGCTGACGTGGTAGCCACCAGGAAGGCGGTCTTCCACGACAGGTGAGAGATGTCACACCTGTGCATCGGTTCGAATGGCTTGCCCATGAGCTTAGCCAATACCAGCAGTAGATCCCACGGAGGTGGAGGTTCTCGCACCGGAGGGGATATGTGATCAAGGCCTTTGAAAAAGCGCCCGACCACCTTCCCCTGCGTCACCGACTGCTTCCCGGCCCGCGCCCGGTAAGCAGAGATGGCTGCCAGGTGCACCTTGAGGGTCGTCGACCGAAGCCCTTGCTGAGAAGGGGACCACAGGTAGTCCAGAATGCTAGCCAAGGAACAGGAAGAAGGGTCCAGGCCCTTGCCCTGACACCAACTGGAGAATCTCTTCCATTTAAAGGCATAGCATTTCCTGGTCGACTCCTTACAAGACGCCTCAACCACGTTGAGGACCTCATCGGAAAGACCCAAGGTCTGGAACTCTAGCCGCTCAGGAACCAGGCCGTCAGGTGCAGGGACTGAAGGTCCGGATGGAATACCTTCCCCTGATTGACTGAGAGCAGGTCCGGGCGGGGCTGGAAGCCGCCTCGGGAGCCTGGAGCTGAGACTGAGGAGATCTGGATACCAGAACTGGCAGAGCCACTCTGGGGCTGCCAGAATCACCTGCGCCTTGTCCCTCCTCGCCTTGAGAAGCACCTTGTGGATCAAGGGAAATGGGGGAAAGGCGTAGAAGAGGCCCGGGGTCCACGGCCTCGAGAAGGCATCCCCCTGCAGCGAGCCCTGCTGAGGGGTGGGCATGAAACAGTCTCAGCTTCGCATTCTCCCTGGAGGCAAACAGGTCCACCTGAGGTGTGCCCCAGTGGGAGAACAGATCTTGTACTACCTCCGGCAGGAGAGACCACTTGTGGGACGCAGCCCCTATCCGGCTTAGGGCATCGGCCAGAATGTTGGAGGCTCCTGCCCCATGGATGGCAAAGAGATCCGCCTCCAGGCTGCGCACGAGTGACCAAATGCGGAGAGCTTCCCTGCACAGAGGCATGGAGCGCGTCCCGCCCTGGCGGTTTAGGTAGTACATGGTCGTGGTACTGTCCGTCTGGACCCGGACCACTTGACCCCGTAGAAACTGAGTGAAGGCGGTGAAGGCTAGACAAACCGCTCGATGCTCCAGCAGGTTGATGTGGCATCGAGACTCCCGAGGGGACCAGAGGCTGTGTGCTCTGTGCTCCCCCAGATGGGCACCCCAACCGATCAGAGAGGCATCGGTCGATAGAGAGACCGTCTGCTCGGGGCGGACAAACGGGATGCCCTCCTGTAGATGTGCTGGAACGGTCAACCACTGGAGTGCGTTCCACATCCACTGGGTCACTGTCACTAGCTAACCCAAGGGATTGGAGTGCTGTGACCATTGGCTGGCCAGCCCTCATTGAAGGGGACGCATGTACCAAAGGGCCCAACGGACCACGCTGGTGCAGGTCGCCATGAGGCCCAGGAAGTCCTGGGCAGGGTGCAATTGCCCAACCTGAAATGATTGGGTAAAGGAGAAAAGAACCTCAGCCCTGTCCGCTGGGAGCCATGCTCTGGCTCGTACAGAGTCTAGCTCTGCCCCGATGAATTTTATCACCTGCTTTGGCACGAGTTCCGACTTGGCCTCATTGATGAGGAGGCCAACCTGAGAGCAAACCTGGAGGGCCAGATCTCTGGACCGCCCCACCTCCATTCTGGAGGAGGCTGCAATCAGCCAGTCGTCCAGGTAGGGGTACGTCCGGACCCTTCGGCGCCGCAGGAATGCTGTCACCACTGCCATGCATTTGGTGAAGACACTGAGAGCTAGGGAAAGGCCGAAGGGCATGGCCCGGAACTCGTAGAGGGATCCCTCTACCCTGAAGTGGAGGAATCTCTGGTGGGAAGGCCGGATTGGGACGTGAAAGAACGCGTCCTGGAGGTCCAGAGAACAGAACCACATGCCTCGTTCCAAGGATGGAACGATCTGAGCCAGTGTGACCATCCTGAAGGTTCGAGACCTTAGGAAACTGTTCAGGTCGTGTAGGTCTAGAATGGGGTGCCAGCCCCCCGTCCGTTTCGGGACCAGGAAGTAGCTGGACACAAACCCCGGGTCTGGTGGAGGATCCGCCACCTTCCTGATCACCTCTTTCTCGAGAAGCAGGGAGATGTCAGCTCGGCAGAGCCAACTGATAGGCTGCAGACCCTGTAGCCCCGAGGCGCCGGCTCAGAAGGGCGGGGCCTGCTCGAACTCCAGGGGCAGGCCCTTTCCTACCACCTCCAACACCCAGCAGTCCGTGATGACAGCGGACCAGGTGGAAAGGAAGTGGGGGGGACCTAGGGGGCAGAGACGAGGCTGAGGGTGACACCTCTCAACCCGTCACTGGGCAGGCTTGGAGGAGGGACCTCCTGGGCCTTTTCCTCCCTGCTTCCTGTTAGAGGAAGCTGCAGGCTTGGCTTTGGGATGCCAAGCGTGAGCCTGCTGGCCCAGATGCTGGTGCTATTGGGCTGGACATGCCGCAGGCGCAGAAGGGCGAAAGGACTTATGTTGTTGACGACAGCCCTTGTCCTTCTGGGCGGAGGTGACCGAGTCCAGGGTAGCATTGGACTTTTCGATCCGCTGGAGGTGACCTTCCACTCCAGGGCCGAACAGGTCAGTCCCCAGGAAGGGGACATCCGCCAGCTTATGCTGGGTATCCGCCGTGAAGGTGGATATCCTCAGCCATGCTCTGCGGCACATGGCCACTGCGGCCGCAACTGATCTGACACAGGAGTCTCCAATGTCCAGAGCCGTTTGGAGCTGCTGTTTTGTCACCGCCCTTCCCTGATCCCGCACCTGCTTGACCGTGGTCTGCAGGTCGGCCGGGAGATGAGGGATCACCTCATCCAGGGAGCCCATGAGGGTGTGGGAAAAGTGTGCCATCAGCACGGCCGAGCTGGCCTGGCGGAGGCCAAGGGAGGACTCAGCGTACACCTTGCGCCCAGCATAGTCCAGCTTTTTGGATTCCTTGTCGGGGGCCTTATCCACATCCCTAGCATTCCCGGAATGCCGTCGGTGACCAACCCCTCCGTAGAGGGGTGCTCCGAAAGACCGGACAAAGAGCCGGTAGGGACTGCATACTTCCTGGCCATAGGCGCAGGACAGGAAGCCGGCCGCTGCCAGAGCTCCAAGGCTGGGCCAACAATGGATTCAGCCACCGGAAAGGCCTCCGTGGGCGAATCCCCTCGGTCCAGTATCTCCGTCAGGGGATACTTGGCCTACTTGGATACCGGCTCAAGCTGCATCCCGGTGGACTCCGAGATGAGCCGAAGTAGACCCATAAAGACGATGGGCTCTCGTCCATCGACTGCCCCCCGGAAGACTCCAGGTTAAGGGGCCTGGAAAACAAGGAGGAGTTGTCGGACTCCGAGGAGTCCGCAAAGAGCTGCCTGGGGCCTGAGCCACCCTCCACCTGCCGAGGACAGTCGGGAGTGAAGGTGACCGACAACCTGTGGGGCAGACCCTGACCCGACAGAGTCCTTGGTCAGCGCCCCCGATTTCGGTTGTGGAGGCGGAGGCTCCACCACAATCGGTGGGGCAGCTGGTTTCGGACGAACAACAGGCCCAGGCTTGGGCATCTCGACTACAGCGAGGGGTTGTTTCGGCTGCTCGGGTGACAGCCACTTGATGGCTGGGGAAGGCGACGGCTTGTTCCTGGACAAAAGTAACTGCTGCCGCATTAGGTCCTTGTAGCGTCGACGCAATTTGCGCCGAAGCCTCTCCTCTTCCGAGGAGGAAGACTAGGTCCAAGACTGAGAACCTCGGTGTTTCCGAGGGCGGGTCTGGGTAGGGGCGGGGGACACCCGCTCTTCCCTCGGCTCGGGAGCCTTGACCAGGGACTCTGGCACAGGAGGCGCAGGCAAGTCTTCGGTCGCCACCGGGGGAACCGGTGAACAAGGGTTGTCAGCTTCACCAGTCGACAGCCCGTCCGACTGACCTGACAGGGACATCGTGAAGCCAGCGACCTTAGCCGCAACCTCGACCGAAGTCGAGTGTTGACTGTCTGGGGAAGGGGACCTCTCCCGCTCCCACGAACGCAGATGGTGGGACTTACCTTTCGAGTCCTTCTTTTGGGACCGAGAAGTGTCTCCCGATGGCCCCTCTCCCTTCGTGGAAAGGGACTGGCAAAGTTCCTTAAAAGAAGCTGTGTAGGAGGATCCCAGAAAGAGCGGGATAAATGCCACGACCGAGGAAGATGAAGATGCGGCCTTGGCCGCCTCCTCCTCGAGGGCGATCATCTGCTCGAGTTGCTCAGCCGAGCCAGCCGCCGCGGACACTGCCCAACGGGCCTCCTTGGGCTTCACCGGCAGGTAGCGCGGTCTTCCAGGACGCTGGCCAAAAATGAACAGCATAACTCGCAGGCCTGCGGGTCATGATCTAGACCGAGGCAGTAGATGCACGTGGAGTGAGTTTCCGTCCTGGACATTTTCTGCCCACATGGACACCGCCGAAATCTGGGAGTCGATTTGTCCATCGCAGCCGCGAGGAAGTAATTAGACCGAAGTCTTGAAAACTTGAGAATTAGTTTCGGACGAACCGAAGAATTAGGATCCAGTCTATACGCAGAGCGTTAAGGAGGGAACCTGAGCTTCCAAACAGTAAGGAAGATCTGGCGTCATGGGGCAGAGCAGAGAGTTTTACCACCCGGGTGGGTGGGAGGAGCCAGCTTGAAGACCTTCCGGCAAGATTTAAAGCGACAAGGAACCTGCCAGACAGTGTGCATGAACAACATATCCATGTCCCTAGAAGATGAACTTCCAGTGATGGCATTAAAAACAAAGTGAAAGCTGACACCAGGGTCTAGGCTCCTGATGACTGCATTTTTTTTTTTTAACACTTTTTCTTATTAAAGAGACATTTTATACATATTTTGGGCATGTGGCCCATGATCACAGTTGCATAACTTGTGCAGTAGTATTTGAATTTACCACATTTACTCAGTCCCACATGCTTTACACTTAGTTCCCACCCCGTCATAACAGTTGTCTCATCACATCAATAAATGATTATGTAAGCAATAAGACACGACAAGGTGTGTGTTGAACAGGTATTACCGCACGCCCAGGGGCGTAGTAAGGCATGAGGCCCTGCCGAGTGCCTTCAGCCCCTGGAAGTGCGGTAATATCTGTTCAACACACATACCCTGGAGTGTTTTATTGCTCTTATAAAATGGTTCTTTTTTTTTTTTTTTTTAAATATTTGTAACCTTCAAAACTATTACTAAACTGAAGAAAAACTGAAATAAATGTGTTAATTTGAGATAAAATAGTCCTTCCGCCTACTAGGTGATGACATCATTGTCTTCCATTCATGCTAGTGCCCCCCCCATGTCCCGATCGAGAGAACAAGTGTGGTTAGTAGAGGTTTGTGTCCTTTTAAAAGAACAATTGAAGAACAAGAAGTTTATTTATGTACATACTTTTTTGTTTGAATGTCAAGTAGCTCCTCCATTCTCATGACAGCCCGAGCACCAGAATGGAGCGAGCAGAAGTAACAGGTTCCCTCAGACAGTTTGTGCCATTTTTGCAATAATAATAATAATAAAAAAAAAGAACAACGGATGCAGATGTTTTTTTTAGTTAACTGTAGTGGGACGGAAGCGTAGTTTGCTGTGAGACGGTGGAGTCGGGATGGTGCGGGATCACGAGTGGCGACTACGGCTCAACCTAGTTCCGTTACAGTTCTTTATAAAAATGGGCATAGCATACTAGAACATTTGAATGGCAGTTTTGTCGGTAAGCAGTGGAGACAAGTGTTGGGGGGGGGTTTAGCTTGTGACCACAGCTCGACATTGTTTACTGTTTGGTATGTGCTTTACACGGAGGCTGAAAACAAGATGGCTAACTGCATTTTTCTCAACATTCCATGCCTAGCTCTGAACATTCCATTCATGGGCATAGATTTATTTACCTGTTCTTTTTATTCTGTATGTGTAATACGTATTTGACACCTCATTTCTGGCCAATCGCAATGCTTCTTTTTACATGCCCATTTTATAATAATCTTTATGCAATTGGTCTTTAAACTGACCAACATGAATAACTGATCTAACAAACTTATCTAAAGTCATGACAGTATACCATTTTCTTATACTTCTGTTACAGAGTTAATCATAGAGCAGTTGTTCCAATACAGGTGTTCCTTCTATTTCCTCAATCATACCACTGAAATGTATCCATCTGGTGTTAAAAAGATCTGGTTCAAGATTAATGCTGGCCGAAAACTCCTACATTACCTTGATTCGTTTGCAGTTCTGGATCCAGGCATCCCTGGACGGGGGTTCGGCTCTTAGCCATTTTTGAGTAATGGCTTTTAGAACTGCAGTAATTAGAATGCTAAATATTTTTTTTTAGCTTTACTCCTTAAGCCAATTGGATAAAGGCCACATATCATATGAAATCGCTCTAGCCTCGTTTGGACTGCTAATATTTTGCTAATTCATGTCTGCACCTCCTTACAGAACCCCTGCAACTCCAATATACATGTGCGGGGGTTCCTCTGTTCCCACAACCCCTCCACCAAATGTCTGAAGTCTCATTGCCTAGGTATCTAGGCCTGCCTTGGGTCAAGAAAAACCTGCTAGTTAGTTTCCATTTGAACTCTCTCCAGCTCCCTGAGGGTGTTGTCTTGTGAGTAGCTTCCCATAACTGTGTCCATTCCCTTGGTAACAATCCGATTCATTTCTATTTTCCATCGAGTTTCAATTTGTTCAACCTCCCTGCCCCATGTCCGCAGTCAAAGTTGCATTCATTTTTGAGATAATCTGTCTGGCCTCTGATTGCCGAGATAGTAATTTAATTGTTACCACAAAAGGGTTCTGCTTAGTCCACAGGGATTCTTAAATTTCTGGTGTGGATAAGTATGCTCTGACTTGAAAGTATCTAAATAGGCTGGAGTGTGAAAGTTGGTATTCCCCTTGAAACTGCTGAAAGGATTTTAATAATTTGCCATCACAGGTAACCCTTTGTTGGCACATCTTCTGAAGGTAAGAAACATAGACTTTGACGGCAGATAAGGACCGCTTGGCCCACCTAGTCTGCCCATTTCCCTGCCTAGAGGATAAGCTGCAGATCCTATTTAACCAACAGCGTATTTCTTCCTACCCCCCACAAAAATTGCCTTATGTCTGTCCCATGCATTCTTGAATTCTCCCACAGTTTTAGACCCCACAACCTCCTCAGGAAGGCTGTTCCATGCGTCCACCACCCTCTCTATGACAAAATACTTCCTCACATTGCCCCCGAGCCGTCCCCTACTCTATCTTCAAATTGTGTCCCCTTGTTCTTGCACATCTCTTTCTCTGAAAGATGCTACCCTCTCGGACTTTGTTGATTCCACTGAGGTATTTAAACGTTTCTATCATGTCCCCCCTCTCCCTCCTTTCCTCAAGGGTATACATATTAAGCTCCTTTAGCCTCTCCTCATATGGCTTCTCTTGCAGACCCTGCACCATTTTAGTTGCCCTCCTCTCAACTGCCTCCATCCTGTTTATGTCCTTGCGGAGATGGGGTCTCCAGAACTGGACGCAGTACTCCAGATGGTGTCTCACCAACTGTCTGTACAGGGGGATAACAACTTCCTGTTTTCTGCTGGTGATGCCTCTCCCTATACATCCCAGTATCCCCTCTGCCCTCCCTACCGCTTTCTCACATTGCTTGCCAACCTTAAGGTCATCTGATATGATTACCCCTAGGTCCCTAGGTTAAGGTCTAATCTTGCTGGTTTGAATCCCACATGTTTTCACAATGGGATCCACTACAGCTGTGTGGCTAAAATGTTGAGGTTTTGTTTTTTGGTCGTTATCCACTGTCTGAGGGAGTGTTTGGTCCATCCTACTGTTAACTAAGTCATGCACATTTTTGATTTCCCAACCCACTTCCTCCAGATGTATTCCTGTTTGTCCCTTGCTCTATTGACTTCCGAGCTATTTCTTTATGACTGTTAAAATAAATAAATAAATAAATAAATCAACTATGATGTGCTGCTGCGCAGTATTCCCTCAAATTTGGAAGGCTGCAAACCCCAGACTTTTTATATCTCATTAAGAGTGGCCATCTAATTCTGGGTTTCCTGTCTTGCCAAATGAATCATTTAATCACACCATTAATTTCTTCACATTCTTTATTTGGTACTGCGATCAGAAGGTTTTGAAAGAGAAACAAAACTCTGGACAAAATATTGATCCTTAATTGTGTTAATTCTGTTAGTAAAAGTCAGTGGGAGTATTGTCCAGCGTTTCAAATCTCAGAACACCTTCTGTTTTAGTTTGCCATAGTTGGCCCCATACAGCTTACTTAGATTCCTATGGATTTGTATTCCTAAATATCTCCCTTTTTCTGCATTCCATTTCCCTGGAAAGAAGTTCTCAATTTCCGGCGTGACCTCCCCACTAACCCTTATGATTTAAACCGTGAGACTTCTCCGTACTTGTCTAGAAGCTGGAGTAGGTGAGAGATGTTAGTTTTAGGGTCTCTTAGGCAGATAACTGTGTCATCCGCATAAAGTGAAATTCTGTTGTCGGTCTCTCCAACACAAATGCCCTGTAACTGTTGCTTCGGACCGTCTCCGCTAAAGGTTCCATGCTCAGTGCAAAGAGGAGGGGTGACAGCAGACACCCTTGCCTTGTTCCTCTCTGTATGCTAAATTGCTGCAACAAAGTTCCATTTACCCTTGCCCTAGCTTGTGGAATATTGTATGACATCTGAACTGATTTTAAGAACATCTCTCCAAAACCCATCTGTTTCATGGTCATTTGCAGGAATAGCCAATTCAGCCTAGCAAACACCATTTCTGTGTCTCTCAATATTTTTTATTTTATATTTATTGAAATGTTTCACCAGGAAGGCATGCTGAGCAGCAAGTTGCTCGTCTCCCCGGTGCGACCTTTGGGGGGGACATGAGGATAGTATACAGAGATTTGGTACACAATATACATATACAATTTGATTACATTCAATGAAGTGAGCAGACTATACAGAAGTACTGAAAAGGAGGAATGTTAACAGGTATGAACTAGATGGAATACAATACTAACAGTCTTGAACTAGACAGATACAATAGCACAAATATCTTTGGAAAACACTTGGTGGGACATAGCTTTGTAGTTAGAAAATGGCTGGATATAATACAAGGAGGTTGAACTAGGGCAAGATTGCGAGGAGAGACACAGATAACAAAAGTGCAAGGTTGACTGTAAGTGCATTAGAGATTAGGGGTTAAGCTAATAACTACGGCTGGGGGGGGGTGGGCATATAGGCAGAGAACAAGGGGGTGGAAAGGGGGAATTTGGAGGAGAAGGGTCTGACCTCTCCAGAATGCTGGGGACCCTGCCTGCACCAGGTGGAGGTCAAGCATGAACAGGAGGGAAACAGGTTGTAGGCAGTGGGAGTTAAGAGCACGTCAGGAAGGAAGATAGGGGTCTGCCAGGGCCTGTCCCCTCCAGTATGCTGTGGACCCTACCTGCACAAGGCAGAGCATGACAGAAGGGAAGCAGGTTGTAGGCAGCAGAGGTAGAGCACGACAGGAGGGAAGTCGGCAGCAATGGGGAGTAGGCTTCAGAAGGACTAAGAGAGAGGGAGGTGGGAGAGAAGAGGGACCGAGACCCATTCCTTTCAGGAAAGAATGGGGTGGGAGTAGGAGGTGAGGAAGGTGTTTGCCTAGGTTCTGGACCCCTCCAGGATGCAGAGAACCCTGCCATGGGCCTAGGCCAAGCAACGGTGAGTGGGTAGTGAGGTTAAGCTGGTGTTCAAAGGAGGGAACTGGGTGTGGGGGGGTGAGAGTAAGGTGGAAAGGGGGATGGGGGAGGGAAAGAGGTGGGCGTGAACCTGAAGCAGGCTCATAGGGGAACAAGTTAAGGAGGACTGTAGCAGGAGCAGCTAGGAGAGAGAAAGTTATGTAAGGCAGAGGCAAGGGAGTGCGAGGAGACGTGTCATATTTGAGGTAGGAGGGAGTTCTAGATTTTGGGGAAGCGATGGGAGAAGACTGATTGGCCGATGAGGGTGGTACGACGGGACTAACAGGGTGCAGGTGTCGGAGGATCTGAGGGAGTGGGAGGAAGGCGGGGGCAGGAGGGAGCATGAGAGGTAGAAAGAAAGTACACCAAGCCAAAGTTTGATGTTAACTTAGCACAGTGAACCAGGCATCTGTTTTTTTGGGGTAAGGACAGGGCAGGGCATGATAAAGGTCACAATGATGGGTTCGAGATAGGGCGCCAAGAATGAATCGACAGAAGGAGTTGAAAATAAGAGTCCAATCTGGTAAGGAAAGATATGGGAGCGGCACCATAGACTATATCACAGTACTCAAAAATGGGGAGGATCATCTTCTGGACAAGTTCTCACCGGACCATAGGAGGGATGCAACTACAGTTCCTGTAAAGGGCTCCAAGCTTGGGGCACAGTTTGCTGCTGCTAGCAATTTGAGCTTCCACTAACGTCTTTCCTTCTTCTAAAATGTTAAGCATACGTCTTACATCATCTCAGAGGTGCCTCCCAGGGATAAAGCTGGCCTAGTCTGAGAGAATAAGATTAGGGACCACATGCTGAAGTCTAGTTGCTAAAATTTTGGTATATACTGTTAAGTCCTGATTCAATAATGATACAGGTCTCTATGACTCTCAAAGTGTTGGGTCTTTCCCAGGTTTGGGTAATACTGATATTACCATTTCTTTCCAGGAGTCTGCTGTAAATGCCTTGTCTGGCAATATCTGAAGAGTGTTCAGAGGATGGGGGACAACTGGACCCTAAATGTCTTATAAAAGTCCATATTAAACCCATCAGGCCATGGCGCTTTGCTTGAAGGGAGATCACAAATAATGGAACACACCTTTGCATCTGTAATGGGCCCTTCAAGCATTGTCACCTCTTCTGACAAGTTCAAGGCCTACATGAACTGTTGGATCTCGTGGGTCACCCGATTTGTTTATCCATCTTCTTCATATAGCTGTTTATAAAATTAGCAAATGCTTGTGGTATTTTGTCCGGTTGTTTCTCATATTTGATTGTATTTGAAAGTGTTATAATTTTCAATACCGTACTGTCTGCTGCTTCCTTCTGCAGTCTATATGTCAAAAATGCAGTTGCTTTGCCACCCACCTCATAATGTTTATGGGCAGTGTATCTCATTTGTTCTTCTATTTTTCTATTCATAATGGCTTGTAGCTCGGCTCTCGTTTTAGTTAATTCTTTAAGTACCGTATTATTAGGGTGTCTTGTGGCTCACCTCTAATTCTTGCATTTTTTTTTCCAGATCTCATGGTCTTACTAGCTGTTTCTTTTTCTTAGCAGACCATTCAATAATGTGCCCTCTCAGGACTGTTTTCATGGCATACCAGAGTCTAGGTTTCCCCACCTCCCCTGTTGCATTAAATTGTTTGTACTCCTGAATGTAAAAACTGAAATACCATGTTACAGGTGCATCTGCACAGTTACAGCTTAACCACCTAGCATTGATAATGTATATGGCATCTCTTACGTGGGTCCTGGAGAGACTTGGATAGGGGTCTCAGGGCTGCATTCCGTCATACCTGTAAAACAATAGCAATGAGGTCACAAAGGATCTACAGTTCTTTAGGGAAGAAACAGGACAGACATTAATGTAAACGTAAAATAATACTTATCTGACAGGTAGAAGGTTGGAATCCTGTTTGACCTGAGGGAAAAGAAGGACAAATGGGTTAGTATGGGGGAAAAAGTAGTAGCGAGCAGAGACATACAGGACTGGCATATAAATCAACACTACATTTAACTTTTTTGTTTGTTTTTAAATAATCATGTACGGCTGTAAGTGACTTTCAGCAAGACCAATGAAATTTCTCCTAAAAGAACATGACAGTGCCCGTCATACTTTTTAAAGTCTCAATAAGGCTTTGTTTTAGGGCAACATTTTTTAATGTCACAATTAATCAAACTGCAAGGTGTTTTTTTTTTTTTTTATTAAATGTTCAGCTCTGCTAGTTAATTCATATTCATCATAATAAAGATGGTACTGAGTGGCCCCAAAGTATGGAACTGTCATTCTTGTATCGTAAAAGGCCCATATACTGTACGTGCTAAACAATGTACACACAAATGCTACACATTACAGATATATACATGCACACAAGACATACACCTCAAAATATAAAAACGCATAGCCCACACAACACAAAAACTCAGAACTTTTAATATGATCAGTTGCTGCACTAGGGCATCTGAAGCGGACATGATCTTTTCTCAGCTTGAAGTAATATTTCCAACTTGCATACAAACCTCAAAGACTCAGATGGAATTTTTCAAGTTAACAATACAGAACTTCAAACCTTGCTAAACTCCATCATTAAAGGAGTTCTACCTGGTCAGTTGAAGCCCCGACCACTGCACAGATCGGGGCTTCAACTCATACATCCCCCCTGGAACCACCATTGGAAATAAGTAGATTTTGTACCTAAACTCTAGTAAAATTTGAAATCGCTCCATTAGCCTCTCTCGTCATCTAGCTGGTTTTACAACGAGATGATGACGCTGCACTACCCTTGCCATAACACTGTCTCTATGTATGGAAATAAAACTAAGTATAAGTGCCTTCAGGAGGTATTCACACCCGGATTTTGTCACATTTTGTGATGTTGCAAACTCAAATTAAAATACATTTATATGGGATTTTTTTTGTCACGTATCTACACAAATTACTCTATAATGTCAAAGTGGAATGAAACTTCTGGAATTTTTTGTACGTGTGATTTAAAATAAAAACCTGAAATATCTTGATTTGATAAGTATTCACCCCCTTTGCTATGACACTCCAAACTGAGCTCAGGTGCATCCAATTTCCTTGTGAGATCACTCTAAAACTTGAATGGAGTCCACCTGTGGTCAGTTCAAATGATTGACATGATTTCAGAGGAAATACACCGTCTATATAAGTCCCACTGTTGACAGCATGTCAAGCAGAAACTCTACCATGAAGACCAAGGAGCTGTCCGTGAACTCCGTGATAGAATTGTGAGAGGCATAGATCTGGGGAGGGTATAAAACATTTCTAGAGACGTTGAAAGTTCCCAGGAGCACAGTCAAGTCCATCAATAGGAAATGGAAAGATTACGGAACCACAGACTCTTCCTAGGAGCAGGCCGTCCTCCCAAACTGAGCAACCAGGCAAGAAGGACCTTGGTCAGGAAGTGACCAAGAACCCAATGACCACCCTGACAGAACTACAGAGTTCCATGGCTGAGATGAGAGAACCTGTCAGGCGACAACAATCTCAGCAGCACTTCACAGATTGTAGCCTTTATGGGAGAGTGGCTGAGCGGAAGCCACTCCTGAGAAAAGGCCACATAATAGCATGCCTGAGTTTGCAAGAAGGCTTGTGGCAGACTCTGAGACCATGTGGCAAAAGATTCTCTGGTCTGATGAAACAAAAATTGAACTCTTTGGCCTGAATGCAAAGCGCTATGCCTGGCGCAAACCGAACACAGCTCGTCACCCGTGTAACACCATCCCTACCATTAAGCATGGTGGTGGCAGCATCATGTTATGGGGATGCTTTTCAGCGGCAGGGACTGGGGCACTTGTCAGGATAGAGAGAACAATGAATGGAGCCAAATACAGACATCCCTTGAGAGAACCTGCATCAGTCTGCAATAGACCTTGGACTGGGGCGAAGATTTACGTTCCAACAGGACAACAACCCCAAGCAAACAGTCAAAGCAACACTGGAGTGGCTTCAGAACAAGAAGGTGAATGTCCTTGAGTGGCCCAGCCAAAGCCCAGACTTGAATCCCATTGAGAATCTGTGGAAAGACTTAAAGATTGCGGTTCACCGACGCTCCCCATCCAACTTGACAGAGCTTGAGCAAATCTGCAAGGAAGAATGGACGAAAATCCCCAAATCCATATGTACCAAAGCTGATACAGACATACCCAAGAAGACTCAAAGTTGTAATTGCTGCCAAATGTGCTTCTACAAAGTACTGACCCAGGGGGGTGAATACTTAAGTAAACAAGATATTTCAGTTTTTAATGTTTCATAAATTTTTGTTACACAATAAAAATATTTTTGCCCCTTTAAATTGTTGAGTATGCTGTGTGAATCAAGGGGGAAAAAAATAATTTCAATGCATTAAAAATTCTGGTAGCAACACAACAAAATGTGAAAATCCAAGGGGGGTGAGTACTTTCTGAAGGCACTGTATGTCCAATATCAAGCTCCATTTTTCCTTAATGTGCCTAAATCCCAAGTGTATGCATGCCATACACATAGGATTTAGGCACATTAAAAATCTATAGAGACAGTGTCATGGCAAGGGGTGATACTGCGTCATCTTGCGGTAATACCAGCGAGATCCGGGGAGGGCTGTTCGCGCCACTGGAGCCAATTCCACATTTACCAGTGTTAAGGTACAAAATCTACTTATTTGCAATGGTGCTTCCGGTGGTAGTGGTGGGATCGGTGAGTTGAAGCCCCAATCTGTGCATTGGTCGGGGCTTCAACTCTCCAGGTAGTTCTCCTTTAACAACAGCAATGATATTAATTTCTCTCATACTACAGAAATTGGGGATCAAACCCAAGCCCCCTACCCACCACTGCTTCATAGCCTGTAGCTCCACTATTGTACAGAGAGTGAGACTCCTTGATAGGCAGTGCATGCTGTGGCAAAGGACATTCAACACCGAGGTCTACTTCAGGAATGCCCCACCTCCTGAAAACGGTTTGCAGGACCTGTCTGTTCAGAGATCACTCATGGTGGTTTTGACTGAACCTGCTCACAGCATCTGCTAGGATGATGCCCTTCCCTAGAAGATGGACTGCTGAGAGAGAAACCCTGAGGGAATAAGCCAGATTCCAAATTTTCATAGCCTCTGTGCATAGCAAGATGGACCTTCTGCCTCCTTGCTTGTTTATGTAGTACATGGCGGTTGTGTTGTCTATTCTGACTTGCACCACCTTGCCCTGGAGCATTGTGGCACAGGACAGGAGGGCCAGAAAAACTGCTCCGAGCTCCAACAGGTTTATGTGCAGCAATGACTCCTGAGGGAGCCATGTACCATGTGCTCTCCCAGGTGGGTGCCACCGTAGGAGGGAGGCATCAGTTGTCAGCACTATTGTTGGGGGCTGCTGCAGGAATGGTACACTTTTTCTGAGGTTGTCCCTTTCCTGCCACCACTGAAGTGCTTGAAGGAGGGTCCCTGTGACTGGTACTAGCTTTGACAGGGAGTCTCTTCTCCGAGACCAATGGGACGTGAGGTGGAACCAAACATCTCATTTGGAACCTGGCACTGTTGAGGCTGCCATGTGGCTCAACACCTTTTGGAAATGTCTTGCTGGTCTGGAGGTGTGAGTGCCGGAAAGAGCTTGCTGGCTGTACCAGGCTGCCCACCCTTCCCTGAGAAAGGATTGCTTCCCCCCTTATTGTGTCCAATGCTGCCCCTAGGAAATCCAGAAGTGGGACCGGCTGCAAAACTAACTTTTTCAGATTCACCAGGAAGCCTAGAGACTGCAGGGTAACCCGTGTGAGAGCTGGGGTATCCCTTACCAGTTGAGGGGACTGCCCCATGACTAGCAAGTCGTCTAGGTAAGGGAACACTGTCACCTCCTGCCTCCTCAAATGTACCACTACCAAAACCAGGCACTTTGTGAACACTCTTGGAGCAGAGGTCAGTCCAAAAGGCAGGGCTCTGAACTAGGAATGGCCTGATGGTAATCTGAACCCGAGATGCCATCTGTGGGACTGACTGATGGGGATATGGAAGGAGACATCCTTGAGGCCTAGGGATGCCAACCAGTCTCTGCCAGACTGTGGGGAGAATCATTGCCAGAGTGACTATTTTGAACTCTGGCTTTGTGAAGTGCCTATTCACGTTTCTGAGATCCAGTATGGGTCGCCACTCCCCAGTTTACTTTAAGGTTAGGAAGTACCCTAAGTACAGACCTCTCCCCCTCTGGGAGAAGGGGACAGGTTCCACTACCTTCTCTAGCAGAAGGCTGGCTACCTCCAATTCCAGTAAGGCTTTTTCTACTGGTGTTGCAGGTCTGAACAGCCTTGCTCTCAATTTTGAGATGGTCTTCAAGAAGAAACCAAGGCCCTGGCTTACTACCTCCAGGACCCACTTGTCTGTGGTGATGGCTTGCCAAGCCTGGAAACAGTGAGTCAGTCTGCACCCTACTGGAACTGGGGAGGTGTCCCTCACAAGCATGTCAGGGGTTCTGCTTTGCCTGTGTCCTGGGCTGAGGACTGGCGCTACAGCAGTTGTTTCCCCTTCTAACCCTGCCTCTAAAGTATCCCTGCTGCTACTGGTATATTGGGAAAGCCCGGGCCTGATAAAAATGCCTAAAATATGGCCTCCCCCTACCTTGGTGCTTCTGAGGGATAGACTCCTTCTCCTTGGCAGAAGCACTCTTGTAGGCAACCTTGTATTCATCCATTTTCTTCATGTAAGCTTCTGTTTGTTCACCAAACAATGAAGTCTGCTTACACGGGAAGTCCAATGCCTTGGTCTGAGTGTCCTAACAGAGGATAGTGGCCCTAAGGCAAGCAAACCTCCTCAGAGAGACACTGTGATTGCCATTAACCTGGCAGCACTGTCATGGACATCCACTGCCATGTGGAACTGGTACTTGGTGCGGCGAGCTACCCAACTGCCAGTCCTTATTTGTAGATATAATTCTGTTTTATATGTATATATTTTTTTTATGCAATTCTATGTATATTTATATGCCGAAAGAAGGCCAGTGTTAATTCAAGGGGACAGAGAGAGACTGGATTTTTAAAAATGTGTGACGTTACTCTGACCTGAAGGCCAGCTTGCTTGCTAGGAAACTGACAAATACTTGTCAAAAAGCTTATGGATAGCTGATCAAAGGGTATTTCCCACCGTTAACTAGCCAAGAGAAACAGAGGTAAATAAAATGTTCAGGAGATAGCCCTCTTTTACTTCAAAAGCAGGATGCTGTGATCCAAGGAAACAGTCATGGAATTGCCTTTGATGAGATGGAGGGAAAAAAACAAAACAAAACCAAAAACAAAAAAAACCAGGAACATCCTTCCCAGCAGACCTATGTGAGATCCTAATTACAGGTGTTATAAATGTAAGGCTGGATGACATCACCAGGCAGCTAGAAAATTGTGCTGGGATTTTGGAAACAGTAGAACAATGACATCATCCCAGAAAAAACACAGCAAAATCCAATGAAAAATAACTCAGCACTTCAAAAGAGGCAGCTAACCTCTGCATAAACTGTCCACAGAAAGCGAATTACGCAACAGTCGTCCACACCGAATGTAATATAACAAAAAATGAATGAAAAAAGGACACAGTCCACAAGGTACTTCACCCAGTGCAGTAAACCGCAATTTATTTTGTTTCAAGCCTTTTTTCAAAAAAAAATTTTTTTCTTTCTTTCTTAGTCGGTGGGCATTCAGGAACTTCTGCAAATGAACAAACAAACCCCTAGCGCCTTGACTCTCGAGAGTCTTCAAAGGGGGTATGGCATAAAGACATTCCAAGTCTTTTAAGTTCCTAACTCATTAATATGCATGAGCTATGAGGTACCAGCCCTTCGAATTTAAAGTGCACTAGTCAATTTCATACAAAATACATTTACAATTTCTATAAAACATACCTTTACCTTAATAACAACATAGTTCAAGTAGATTTAGGAAGCATTCTCAGGATGAGTTCAACTGCTATGCTGTTGAGAGAAAAAACAGGAGGCAATATTAGCTGTGTGAACACAAATAACATTCTTTTGTTATAGCCATGTGACATTATTTTGAACAAAGGTTCTACACAGTAGTTCACCTTATATGGATTTCTTAAACCCTTCTTATTTTTTCTGTAGAAACGGTTTCACATATCATTTTTCATTCAGTCCATCAGGTTTGGCACTACTCATTTTAAAAATCCACATACTTTCTTGTTGTAATACCTTATTTCGTCTGTCCCCTCCCAAAAGCACTGGTGGCACAAGCTCTATCTCCATAAATCTCAAATCATTAGGTAGTGAATTGTGGCAAAGCGTTAAGTGGGTGCCCACTGGTATATCTTGTCGATCATTAATTATAGATCTTACATGTTCCTGGATCCTGTTTTAGAGGTTTTACAGTTTGGCCGATGTACAAAAGATTATAGGTACACCACAGGGCATAAACCACGTATGACGTGTCACAAGTTATTAGCTCCCATATTTCCACCCTTTTGCCCTGTTCCTTGGAGTGAAAAAAGTCTTTACCTGGTATTCCATATTTACACATATTACATCTTTTTGCATATATATATTTGTTCTTTTAGGTAGCCAGGTACCCCTTT
Organism: Neoceratodus forsteri; assembly: GCA_016271365.2. NCBI lineage: Eukaryota > Metazoa > Chordata > Ceratodontiformes > Ceratodontidae > Neoceratodus > Neoceratodus forsteri. Next base: position 687,364,202 of record CM057459.1, on the reverse strand, counting down.
CTGTGTTTTCCACTACCTTCTGTCTACTACGTACCACTTTATCTGTGATGTTTTGTGCTCTACTAAAGGTAATACGTGGCTTTGGACACACTGCTCTTTCCACCATTTCATTTCCCAATAAAATAGGCCAGTTACAGAATACAATGTTGCCTACGCGGCCTGCCATGATGTTGTATTCAGTTACAAAGGTGCACAGGACTTCAGTGCTTAATTCTCTTTTTTACTTGTAATGATGTCCCCATTTGTCTATATTACTTTTTTATAAGAATTTTCCAACAACTGCTCATCATATCCTCGAGTCTGGAACCTCTCTAAAAGTTCTTTTGATTGCTTCTCAAAATCTAAGAACTACAGTTCCTTCTTATAGGTAGTGGCTGGCTAAATGGGATAGACCTCTTTAAATTTGGTGGGCGGGCACTTTCAGCGTGCAAAACGGAATTAGTGGCTGTCTCTTTCCTGAAGGTCTTAGTTCTGATACAATAATTATTTCCCCCATCAATATATATGTTTAAACTAAGATCCAAAAAAATTAAGAACCTTTCGATCAAATGTGTAAGTACATTTTAAATTCAAATCATTTATGTGTAGCCAGTCAAATGCATGAACCTCACTTTCTTCCCCCTTTCAGATACAGATAATATCGTCAATAAAGCGATACCATTTCACTATTTTATTAAAGAAAAAGTTTACTGCGTTAAGCACCTTCATTTTCTCCCAGCTGCCTAGAAAAAGGTTAGCATAGCTTGGTGCCATACATGCACTCATAGCAGTGCCACATTTAGTTTAAACATAGATATTGATGGGGAAAATAATCATCCTATTAGGACTAAGACTTTTAGGAAAGAGACAGTCACTGATTCAGTGCTGCATACTGAAAGTGCCCACCCACCATATTTAAGAGGTCTATCCCATATAGCTATCTAGTACGTATACGAAGGAAGAAAAAAATACTCACCTTAGTAATGTTGTTTCTTCTAATGGAGTCTTGCTGTATTCTGACATATGCAGTTAGGTCCTGCCTTTCAACTGCCCCGGAGAACAAAGAGTTAAACTTTCCATGGCCAGCATGGAATGTTCACAATGAGCTCGGTTGAAGCCCCTGTCTCCTGCTGTTTAAACTGCAACCGTTAGATCTTTATGAGCAATACTCATTAGAAGTTCTGTGTGGAAACTGTAAAACTCACACTAGCCAACTGGCAACTATATCTATATAAAAGGGTTTTTGGTTTCAAAAGAAGACTCAAGTCAGGAAACTCAAAAACAAAACACATCCAAAAACACAACCACTCACCCAAACTAAAAGAGGGTGAAAAAAAGGACACCCCTAGGGTGCCAACACTGCTCCTGCCCACCCACATCCCAAAAATCAGGTTCTGAGGAGGAGGTCAGAATACAGCAAGACTCCATTAGAAGAAACAACATTACTAAGGTGAGTAATTTTTCTTCAAACAACATGAAGTCTTGCTGTATTCTGATTTATATATGAAACTACCAAGCAGTACCTCCATGGAGGAGGGACAGAACCTACTTTGGAAACAGGCTCTGAAGTACTGCTGTGCCAAACCGAGCATCACTCCTAGCCTGGATATCCAGAGACTAATGCTTGGTGAATGTATGGACTGCTTCCCAGGTGGCTGCTTGACAAATTTCTAAAAGAGGAATATCCCTGGCAGCAGCCAGGGAAGCAGCTGTACCTCTAGTGGAATGAGCCCTCAGGCCTGAGGGTGGAGTTCTACCCAGTTTTTCATAGCAGAACTGTATACAAGAAACAATCCACCTGGCAATAGATCTCTTAGTGGCAGGTTTGTCCTTACCAACTTCTCCATATGTGAGGAACAACTGGGGGGATTCAAACCTGTGACCCTTGGTACGCTCTATGTAGTAGCTAAGGGCTCTTTTAACATCCAAGCTGTGTAGCCTCCTCTCTCCAGAGGAGGAATGATCAGTGAAGAAAACAGGGAGAGAGATATAGACTGGTTGAGGTGGAAATCTGAAACCACTTTAGGCAAAAACTTTCTGTTAGTTCTTAGGACCACTTTATCTCTATAGAAAGAGATGAAATCAGATTCCACTGACAGGGCTTGCAATTCACTGATACGCCTGGCAGAAGTAATGGCTACCAAAAACACAGTTTTCCAAGTCAAGTACTTAAGCTCTGCAGAGGACAAAGGCTCAAAGGGGGGTTGCATAAGCTGAGCAATGCAAACATTAAGGTCCCAAGCAGGAGCAGGATCCCTAAAGGGGGGATTGGTGTGTAGCAATCCTTTGAAAAACTTACAAAACACAGGATGGGATAATAGAGAGGAAGGCTTGCCTACTGACAAGAAAGCAGAAACAGCTGCCAAGTGTACTTTAAGGGTAGCTGGTCTGAGGCCTACGCCATTAAGATGGACCATATAGTCCAGAACCGTAGGCAACTCAGCAGAGTCTGGAGAAATATTCTTCTTAGAACACCAAATGCTGAATCTTTTCCATTTGGAATTGTAAGTCTTTCTGGTGGAAGGCTTTCGAGAAGCCTTAAGGATATCCAGAACCTCCTGGGAAAGATGCAAATCTGCAAATTCTAACTCTTCAAGAGCCATGCCTTGAGATTGAGAGACCGAAGATTTGGGTACCAAATCCTCCCGAGAGGATGTCAACAGATTGTAATTCCTGGGAAGAGACAGGGGAAGGTGGACTACTAGGGACAGCAACAGGGGATACCAGGGCTGTCTGGCCCAGTCAGAATCACTTTCCATGGTTGTGACCTTATCTTGACTAACACTTTGAACGGGGGACAGAATTTCCCTTCCCAGTTCAGAATCAGAGCATCCAGGGGACTGAGCCCAAGACTGGGGTTTGCAACAAAGAGAGGAAGTTGGTGATTGTCTGTGGCTGCAAAAGATCCATCTCTGGAGTGCCCCATCTAGAAAATTACTTTCAAAACTAGAGGATCTAGGGTCCATTTGTGATGGCCCTGGGATATTCTGCTCAGAGCATCTGCTAGGACATTGTCCTTCCTTGGGGAGGTGAACTGCTATCAGAGAGGTTTGCAGGGAATAGGCCAGGGACCACAACTTCATTGCTTCTGTGCACAAGGCCGTAGACAGAGTGCCTCCCTGCTTGTTGATGTACCACATGGTGGTGGTAATGGTGTCTGTTCTGACCTGGACCACCTTGTTCTGTACAGATTTGGAAAAAGCTTGCAGTGCCAGAAACACTGCTCTGAGTTCCAAGAGATTGATGTGAAGCAGAGATTCCTGAGGTAACCACAGTCCCTGGGTGGTAAGATCCCCCAAAATGGGCTCCCCAGCCCAGCAGTGAAGCATCTGTGGTGAGTATCACTGAATGAGACTGAGTGACAAATGGAACCCCTTGTCTCAAATTGTCCTGATCCTGCTACCACTGCAAGGCTTGGATCAGGGTTCGAGTCATTGGGATTAGTTTGGTAAGGGAATCCTTTCTTTGGGACCAGAAGGCTCTTAAGTGGAACTGAATGTCCCTCATCTGGAATCCTGCCCCTTGGACCACTGCTGTAGAAGCTGCCATGTGGCCCAGAAGCTGAAGAAAATGCCTTGCTGGTCGAGACACCTGAAGGGTGAATGAAGAGGCCAGTTCCATAAAGGTCCTTGCCCTGTCCAGGGGAAGGAAGGCTCTTGCCTTTACTGTATCCAGCTCCGCCCCTATGAAGGAGAGGAGCTGTACTGGCTCGAGAACTGATTGTGGAAGGTTGAGGAGGAATCCTAAGGAAGCGAGCACTTGCTGAGTTATTTGCAGATGTGACTTGACTTGGTCTGGAGACTGACCTACTATGAGCCAGTCGTCCAAGTATGGAAAGATGGAGATCTTTTTTCTCCTTAGGAAAGCAACCACTACTGCCAGGCACTTTGTGAACACCCTTGGGGCTGATGTTAGGCCAAAGGGAATTGCTCTGAATTGATAGTGGCCTGAGGGCAACTCGAACCTTAGGTACTTTCTGTGGGAGCACCTGATGGGAATGTGAAAGTAGGCATCTTTGAGGTCCAGGGAGGCTAGCCAGTCCCTGGCCTTAGAGAGGGCAGAATTATTCCCAGAGTCACCATTTTGAACTTTGGTTTAAAAGGTGCTTGTTCAGATATCTTAGATCCAGGATGGTCGCCATGCTCCTGTTTTTGGGGGTTAGGAAGTACCTGAGTACAATCCTTTGCCCTTGTGTGGGTAGGAACCCTTTCTATGGCTCTGAGAGCCAGGAGGAAGAAACCTCTGCCTCTGGGGCAAGGGTCTCTGTGGATTGCAGGTGGAAAGGATCTGGTTCTCATCTTGGCAAATTTTTTGAAGCTGAGAACCAGTCCCTGGCTTACTACTTCCAGGACCCACTTGTCTGATGTCAGAGACTTCCAGTCCTGGACAAAGTAAGCCAGCCTGCCCCCTACAGGCATTGGAGAATCGGCCCGGGCAGACCCATCAGGTTGTCTGCTTGGCAGGGGCTTTAGGCTGAGGGGTGGAAGCAGGCCTGCTCATTCCCAGTCTGCCTCTCCCTCTGAAGAACCCCCTCTGAGCATAAGCAGAAGAGGAGGCCTGGGCTTGGTAAAAAGACCTTTGAAAGGGTCTGCCCCTGCCCCTGGAGTGCTGTCTTTGGGGAGTGGCTTGCCTTTCTTTGGCCTGAGCACTCCTGTAGGTGGTCCTGTACTCGTCCATCTTTTTCATGTAGTTCTCTGTCTGCTCCCCAAACAGAGAATTACCAATGACAGGGAAATCCATGGCCTTAGCCTGGGTATCCTGTGATAGGCTAGTACATCTGAGCCAAGCCATCCTCCGAAGGGCCACAGATGTAGCCATGACTCTAGATGAAACCACTGGAGTCCACAGCAGCATGAAATTGCACCTTGGATGTCTCAATCCCATCCGCAGCCACCTGCTCCAGCTCCTTGGCAAGCTGGTCAGGGGCCTGTTTAGCCAGAGCCAGCACAGTGTCCCACCTGGACTTCTGGTATCTAGCTGTGTAGGCCATATAGTTAGCCTGCCTGAGTCCCAAAGATGCTGCCATGTACTGCTTCTTTGCCATGGCATCAATCCTCCTGGAGTCCTTATCTGGGGTGTGTGATGCCAAGGGAATATTTGCCTTATCACAGGCAGCAGCCTGCACTACCCCAACATGGCTGCATTGCTGAGGAAGGAACTCCGTGTCCGAGCCTGAAAGGGTATAGCTCTTGTCCATTCGTCTGTCCACAGGAGGTATGGAATTAGGAGTCTTTAGAATTTTAAATGTCTGCTTCCCAAAAGATTTATGGAGGGGAACAGACAGCCTCCTGGACTCTGGGATGTCCATCATTTCAACAAAATCAGGCTCCTCCTGATCCTCTACTGCTTCTTCCATTGGAAGCTGGAGGGTTTCAGCCACTTTCTTGTAAAACAAAGTGGGAAGGGGACTCAAAGCCTAGGAGGAGAAACACCTGAAGGTCTGTCTGGGGAGATGTCCGGGTCAATAGGCACATCCAGACTTTCATAATCACCATCATCCTCTCCCTCCTCCTCCTCTGGTTCATAAAATTCTTCTAAAGTATAATCCGGAACCGGGGGAACCGACTGAACCGAGACCCTGCCAGATGGTGCCGGTTCGGCCGCAACTGAAGTTAGCGATTGCACTATCCTTATCGCTTTGGCTATTTCATCAGTGGTCGGAGAAAGAACTTGTGGATCCGAACCGGATGATTTTTCTCTTCTCTTTCTTTTAACCGGAACAGACTCCTCAGAATCGGCTCTCCTTTTGCCCGAAGAAGTTTCACCCTGGTCAGAGGGCACTCCTTCTGGTTCGGTCGGAACCGAACCGGGCTAGCCATCCGGGTCAGCAGACTTCTCGGCCTCCCTTTCCCTCAGTCTACCTACTCTCTTATCCAGGGTAGCTTTGGGAAAACTCTTACAAATTTGGCCGTCTGAATCGAGGTGGTCAAACCCCAGACAATAAACACAGGTGGTGTGGGGATCAGCCTTAGCAAAGGCTTCCCCACACACACTACAGTGTTGAAACCCAGTGGGCCCGTTTTTTTCTTGGGTTTCTCAGACATGGCCAATCCTATCCAAAACTTACCCTTTTTTTGGCAACCTGCCAGGCAAGACTCCCCTATCGGTTCCTGACCGTGTTACAGGTCTTGGAAAAAAACGCAATTAAATCTGTTTTTTTTTTTTTTTTTTAGAACTAAAAGGGACCGGTTACCACACTCTAAACAAATTCAAAAGTTTTTAAGACTAAACTGATCGGTTCAAACCGAACCGATCCCAAATTTACAAGTTCCACACAGAAACTAAATGTAAAACCTATCTAGTACTCACGGTACCACAGACAGACACTTAAACCAACAGATTCGGTAGCAGAAATTCGGTAGAAACCAAGCGAAAAACGACACTTTAACCAACTTTTTTGAACCGCAACAGTCAGAATACAGCAAGACTTCATGTTGTTTAAAACACACGTGGTATGCGGATCGGTCCGGGACATCTTCTGTCCACAGGGGCACCTACGAAATCCGGGAGTCAAATTGTCCATCACAGCCGCGAGGGAAGATACAGACCGAAGTCTTGTAAATCTCCAAATAAGTTTCGGATTAACCGAAGAGTTTGGATCCAGGCCTACAACACAGAGCGCAAAGGAGAGAACCTGAGCTACCAAGCAGTAAGGAAGATCTGGCGTCATGGGGCAGAGCCAAGAGTTTTACCCCCCCCCCGGGTGGGTGGGAAGAGCCAGCCTGAAGACCTTCCGGCAAGATTTAAAGTGGCAAGGAACCTGCCAATAAGTGTGGATTGAACAACATATCCACGTCCCTAGAAAAATATATTACTAATAGGATTGTTTTTTTCCACACCATACAGTCATTTGTCTTGGAAAATTATAAATAACAATTGGCATGTATTACAGACAGGAATGGTCAGAAATGACAGATTCAGAGAAAAAACATTATTCTCTACACGTAGGAATCAGACTACAAAGGATAAATTAGTCCATACACAACATTACAAAGAAATAAATACAGACAGACAATTGTTGTTGGGCCCACTAGCACCAGGACACGTACCCTGTGGACACTGCTTTCAATGTGGTAACACAAGCAAGAAAACCTTCTTTGAAGATCCATATACGAACAAGAAACATTGGATTAAACAACATATTGACTGCAAGAGCCACAATGTGGTCTACTATTACAATGTCCATGTGACAAATTATATGTTGGCAAGACAACTCGGGAGCTACGACGGAGATTCAGTGAACATAAGAGTGATATTAGATTGAAAGTAGAAACTTTATCGGTGGCACCCCACTATTCAGAAGCAGGACATTCAGCCACAGCATTACATTTCTGGGGTCTAGAATTGGTCCCTATCCCTGAAAAGGGTGCAAGATTTTGGGATATAGTCTTAAAAAAAGAGAAGTTTTTTGGATTTCATCTTGAACTGCACAAACTCATCTGTGGGTTTAAATGAAGACTGTGATTGGGGTTTATTCTTCTAATAGCATTGTTTGTTTTATTTACGTTAATTTCATTAACATGATAATAGTGATCTCTTCCCACTCTAAGCTTCTCACCCCTGACCTCCTCTTACAGCATGTGAGACCACATTATATTGTGGTGGGAGTAGAACCCACAAGATAGCATAAGGAGGAACTGAACCCATGCACATAATATTACTGGTGTATTTGGGGATTGAACCCCTGCTTTTAATTTCAAAAAATGGGTGAATAACACTGAAATGTTTGTAAATATACATGCAGTTTGAGTATTGGTGGGATCAGAACCCACATGGCAATGATATATAATATTAATATAAGAACTCTTATAAATATGGTGGGATCTTTATTTATAGGATGTTTCCGTGTGAAGTAAGTGTATCTTGTGAGGTTTTTAAACCACAGGTGTAACAAGTCTCGAAATATAAGTTGTGAATTCATATAAGCATGGAAATAATCACTAACAGTCATTGGTTATATTTGTTGTTTATGTTTTATTTAAAATCATCAGGAATTTATATTCCATAGGTGGGGGGAGAACCTCTGGTTGTGTGGATGGATGGTTGGTGTGGCTGGGCTCCGTTTTCGATCTTTTTTCCAGTCACGCCACCTGTTCTCTTTCGATCCACCTCCCTCTTACCAGAACGCACATGCATTCACACAGGAGCCGGTGTGGTGATGTCATTTTGGACGTCACTAGACTCCCCCCACTACCGCGGTAATTAAACGGGGAAGTTAGCGAGTATTCCTCCCAGTCAGCGAGGAGGACATTACACGCTACTCTGAGGTAAAAATGGACATTTTTTATGGTATATCCTGAGAATACCCCTGATTTATTTGTGAAATTCTAACACAAAAATTTTTTTTCTTTTTGCTTTTAAGCAACCTGCGTTTACACAGAAGTCAGTGCATTTTGAATGACTGAAGGTGTTTAGAGCTCTGGTACACAAAAGTAAAGCAAACAAGGCGAGCAGCGTTTTTTGCCAATAAAACTGTATAAGTAAACAAGCACATATTCTTTACCCCCAATTTGAATTGGGCTTTTCACTTTCTGGGCATGACCCGCTTTAAACCAAAGATAATTTATAATCTTAAATAATGTAGTACTTGTAATATTTTTCCTCTTTTCTTGTATGCAAACAGGCTATTATAAAGCACTCCTTTAGTATCAGTCAGGAAGATTACTGGCGTTTTCAAGCCATTAGAAATCGGGTATTTGATTTAATGATACCAGTTGGCTTGTTCTGATTTTTCCATGCTCACTCTTACTACAGTATTTTGTTGTCCATTTAGAAATCATAGAGGAACACTCATAAACTGAGGACAAGTTCAAAAAAGTTTAAAAAGATACTATTTCAGGTATTAATTTGTTATATTCAGATTTCCCTGCTTATTTCTCAAGTGTGAATATTTTCAGCTAAAATGAATTGATTCTATATGTTTTAAACATTATGTGAATACTTGTATTGATTTATGTTTTTATACTAGCAACACAGAGGGGCCCGAGGAAGTGGACATACCATGAAACTGTTGCCCAATAATAAAGTTGTGTGAATACATCATTTGTAATAAAAATTAAAACTGATGCAGTGGAGTTTACCCATCTTTATTTTGTTTGACACCCCAAATCTGGAAATGGTTAACGCTGTAGGAGCCACGCATGAAGTTGCAGAGATCTGAGATCCGGATGGACCAGGGCTCCCTTTTCCTGGAAGAGAAAGTCTGAGCGAAGGAGGCAGGGAAAAGTACAGTTACGTAAGAACTTACCGTAACAGTAGATCTTCGAGAAGAGCTCTTGCAGCAGGCTATTACAATCAGGACTACGCTGCAGGCACTAGGACCCTCCAGTGAAACTTCTGCCAGCAATACACAGCATGGACCGCCCTGACGTCGGTCAAGGTACAAGAGGGGGCGGACCCAGCTCCACCTCAGTTCTCCCACCAAGACCCAACAGAAGGCCTGACAAGAGAAGGAGACGAAGCCTACCATGAAGAGAGCTGGAGAAGAAGAAGAAAAAAAAAAAAAAGGATCTGCACACCTCGAGGGGGAAGGCGGGTGGGAAGTAGCGCCTGCTGCAAGAGCTCCTCTCGAAGATCTACTGTTACGGTAAGTTCTTACGTAAGTGTACTACCTTACTTCAAGTGGGAGCTCTTGTAGCAGGCTATTACAATCAGGACGGAGTCCCAAGCAGTCCCACAACAAAGAGGTAGACGACCCCGGGAGGTGGCATATGCTGACTCCAGAGGCCTTAGGACAAAAGCCCTTGTAAAATGGCTAGGCCGAAGCCAGCTCGGCGTCTGGAGACGATATCCAAGCTGTAATGCTTGATAGAGGTATGCACCGAGTTACAGGTTGCAGCTGCACAAATGTCCTGTATGGCGACATTCCGAAGGGCGGCGAAAGAAGCTGACACTCCTCTGGTGGAGTGACCCCTAACCGGGCCCAGCTGGGGTTTACTGTGATGCTCGTAGCAAAACGAGACACAGCGATCTATTCATTTAGAGATAGTTTGCTTGGACACCGGTTGACCCAAGCAATGCAAAAGCCACAAAAAGCTGCTCCGATTTACAGTGCTGAACCGTCCTTTTGAGGTAACACCTCAAGAGTCCTGTGGACATCCAATGTGTGGAGGAGAGCCTCCCCTCTATTGGAAGGGGAAGGAAAATAAACAGGAAGATCAACCGACTGGTTGAGGGTCAATTCTGAGACCACTTTCGGAAGAAACTTAGGATTTGTTCTGAGGGAAACCCTTTCTCTGTGGGAAACCAAATAGGGCTCTTTACACATCAGAGCCTGAAGCTCGGAAACCCTTCGAGCTGAAGTAACAGCAACCAAAAAGCAAACCTTCCAAGAAAGGTAATGCAGCTCACAATCCGCTGCTGGCTCAAAAGGAGAGAGGGTGAGCTTCTCCAATACAAAAAGGAGGTCCCAGGGTGGGACAGGGTCCGGAATGGGAGGTCTCATATGTAGAATTCCCCTAAGAAAGGTGCGGGCCACATTCAATTGTGCTAATGCTCTCTCTCCCACGAGAGCACGATAGGCGGAGACTGCCCACATGTACACCTTGATAGAGGAGTAACTCAGACCCTTATCATACAAGGAGAGGAGATGCTGTAAAGCTGAGTTCACAGGGCAGGTGACGGGATCCAAACACTGTGGCAATGCCCAAAGACAGAAACGCTTCCACTTCATAGCGTAGGTGGAGCGAGTGGAGGGCTTTCTTGCTGACACTAAGACAGTCGTCACTTCCGGAGAAACCCCGTATCTATGCTGAGCTACGTCTGAAGGAGCCAAGCATGTAGGTGTAAGGATCGAAGATCCGGATGGACCAGCAACCCTTGGTCCTGGGACAGTAACTGCGAGCATATGGGCAGCGGAATTGGAGGTTCCGTGGATAACCGCTGCAGTAGTGGGAACCAAATCTGCCGAGGCCATCTGGGGGCCACTAGGATCATCCGGGCCCCTTCTGCCTGTAACTTGAGCAGTACTCTCTGAATGAGAGGGAAGGGCGGAAAGGCATAGAGAAACCTCCCTGCCCAGCAAAGGGATAACGTGTCTGGCCAAAAAACTCCAGGCGCGTGCTCTCGTGAGCAGAACGTTGGCAGTTTGGCGTTGCGTGGTTACGCAAAGAGGTCCAGCTCTGGAAGACCCCACCTGTCAAGAGCTGGTCCGCTATGGACTGTAGAAGCTCCCACTCAAGCGCTCTGGAACCGAACTCTGCTGAGGCTGTCGGCCAGATCGCTTAGGATGCCTGGAATGCGTGCATTGCGGACAGCAGGATGCCCCGCTCCAGCGCCCAGTACCAGATTCTCATCACCTCCTGCAAAGGGATACTAATGAGTGCCTCCTTGTTTGTTGATGTAAAAGACGACCGCCATGTTGTCTGCCTGAACTAGAAGAGAGCCTGGCACCAGATCCTCTCGAAAAGCCTGGAGGGCGTAGAGGACCGCTCGCATTTCCAGTACACTGATGTGGAGGGACTGCTCCTCGGGTGACCAACTCCCCTGCGTTCGATGTGCACCCAGGTGCGACCCCCATCCCAGGTCCGATGCATCTGTTGTCAGAGTTTGACCTGGCAGCTCCGGACAAAAGCTGACCCCTTTCTCCAGATTGTTGGGGTCCATCCACCAAAGCAGAGTTCTCCTGACTGGCTCTGAAATCTTGACCGGGGAGTCTAGATCATCGTAGCTTTGGTCCCACTGCACCCTGAGCATCCACTGCGGGACTCTCATGTGGAGGCGGGCCAAAGGAGTGACAGGAATGGCACGCCATGTGCCCCAGTAAACTGAGGAAGTTCCGGCGGAACTCGAGGAGTTATGGAGATCCGCTTGCCATCTCTCGAAGCGAACTCCCCTGTCCTGTGGGAGGAAGGCCATGCCCTGGACGGAATCCAGGATCGCTCCTATGAAGGCGAGCTTTTGGCTGGGCCCCGGGGATGATTTTCGTAAGTTCAGGGTGATCCCCAGCTCTCGGAACAAAGTATAAGTGTCTTTGAGAGCTCGTAAGAGGCCTACTCTTGACGGGGCTGTAACCAGCCAATCGTCGAGGTAGGGGAACACACAGTGTCCCATATGCCTTAGAGCCGCAGCCACCACTGCTAGGCATTTGGTGAAGACTCGCGGAGCAGAAGAGAGGCCGAACGGAAGCACTCGAAACTGAAAGTGCTCCCCTTGGAAATGGAACCTCAGAAAATTCCTGTGGGGAGGATAGACCCCGATATGCATATATGAATCCTGCATGTCGAGAGAACATAGCCAGTCCCCTTGGTGCAGCAGAGGAAGGAGTCCTTGAAGAGTCACCATCCTGAACCTTTTGTACTCGATAGAGGTTTAGAGGACTCAGATCCAGAATGGGACGAAGGTCCCGAGTCTTTTTTGGGACCAGAAAAAAGTGGGAATACAACCCCTGCCCTTGCTGATGCAAGGGGACCTCTCCATTGCTCTCTTCTGCGGGAAGGTCTGTATCTCTCCTTCTATTAGTGGGATGTGAGAAGGAGGATAACGGGAGAGCTTTGGCGGAGTATTCGGAGGAAACTCTGTGAACTCTAGCGTGCGTCCTCTTCGTATAATATCCAAGACCCACTGGTCTGCGGTAATAGACTTCCACCCTTCGAAATGAAGGGAGAAGTGGCCCCCAACCGGTTCCCCTGGGTCTTCCCGTGGGGGGGCAGAGCCGGGAGTGGGGAGAGAGGCTGGGAGGACTTGGGCCCACGGGCAGGGGGTCCACCAGAATGCTGGTTCCAGGATCTCCTGCGGAAGCCTCCTCTCTGCCCCAGTTGGTTGCCACGGGCTGGACCTTGACTGCCTGAGGACTTACGAAAGAGCAGTCTACGGTGCTGTCGTTGCTGGTCGCCACGGTACATCTGGCGGACCGACCGGATCGACTTGCCAGACTCCTGGAGGCGGGAGATCAAAGCCTCCGTCTCCTGCCCAAACAGCATGGTACCCTGGAAGGGCAGATCCTTGATACCGGCCTGCAGATCCTGGTGAAAGCCTGAGACTCTCAACCAGGCATGGCGCCGGAGGCACACCCCGGAAGCCTCTGCGCTGGCTGCCGTGTCATACGAGGCCCTCAGTACATGGGAGCCTGTGTCTGAGCCCGACTGGAAGAGGGCCAGGAGCTCTGCCTTTTGGTCAGAGTCTGGCATGGTCTTTGCCAGCTCCAGTCCCCTTTCCCACAACGCATTCTGGTACTGCACCATGTGCGTTAGGAAACTGAGGGAGCGGATGGAACAGGTGGAGGCAGCATATACTTTCTTGCCCACCTGGTCCAGGCAACGGGACTCCGGGTCAGGAGGCTGGGAGCTGAGGTGCTTCGGTTGCCGAGACTTGTCATGGGCAGCCGTGATCACCAACGAATCGGCCTGAGGGTCCTCCGCTAGAAAGGGTTCTGCCCTCGGGGCCTTATACAGCCTGTCCGACTTTTTTGGAACTGCCGGGATTGAGGCCGGATGCATCCAGGTGGTTCTAGTAAGGTCCTGGAATGTATCGGCTAAAGGAGGGATAACCAGAGGGTTTGGCTCCTTTTGCCTCAAGTACTTAGCCAATCTCCGGCGTTCCGGATCCAGGTCCTCCGTGTCCCACTCTGAGGCCTGGATGTGCCTCATGACGTCCATAAAGGTAGGATCGTCCGGAGGCGAGCGAGGCTGGTCCTTCTCCCCCGGGGAGCGCTTGAGGCTGAGAGAGGAAGAAGAGGTCGACGTTGGGGAAGAGGATCGACTATCCGACTTGGAGTAGTCTGACCCCGTCCTATGACCATGCCTTCGCTGACATCAGTAACTAGGGGACCGACGTCGGTCTGAAGACCGACTCCGGTCCCTGGACCGGCGACGGAGCAATGATCGACGTTGGGGAGCGTTCTCGCCTGGAGCGAGAAAGGCTCCTGGAGCGTGACCTAGACCGACGTCGGTGGTCCTGAGACCTTGTGCGGGAATGAGCCCTGGAGGGAGGTGAAGGCTGGCGCTCCGGTGACTTCCCCGGGGAAGACTCACCTCCCGGCTGTGGTTTTCCCGCAGGGTCCGGTACCGGTGTCTGGGCCGGCGCGGGGAGGACCGTTTGTGGACCTGCCCCCACCAAAAGGAGAAAAGATCCTTGAGCTCATCCTTGGTGAATATTTCAGCCGCTGTTTCGGGAAGAAAGTCTCCGGAACATCGGGGCAATGGCGAGAGTCTCTCTGAGGGGCCTGGGGGACGGGTGACAGGGACGCCGGTCCTCCTCCGCAATCGCCCTTAGCCTCCGAGGCGCGCTAGCAGGCAACGCCGGTGCCTTAGCAGGTGGGGGCCGAAGCAGGCACCTCTAAGGGTTTAGCTACGACCCTTAGCAGGGTCACCTTTGGCTTGGCCGGCTTCTCCCGCGAAGGGCCGGCCTTAGCCTGAGGAGTCTTCGGAGGATCTCCAGAACCCGAGGGATGGGCCTTTTTGGGAGATGGCCGCGAACGAGACCGGTGACGGGACCGACTACGGTCCTTGCTGTGGTGCTTCTTCTCCTTCCGCTTCCCCTCCAAGGAGTGCAGATCCATCTTCTGCTCCAGCAGGTAGGCCTTAAGGGCCTTCAGGCGGCGGATGTGGGTCTGGCTGGTAAAGGCCTGGCAATCTGCACAATTGGTGGTGTCGTGGTCTGGGCCAAGGCAAAAAACGCACCGCCGGTGGCCGTCCTTCGCTGGGATCTGCCTCCTGCAGTCACACTTGTTTAAGTGTTCAGGAGATGCTGACCGAGAAGACATCAAACCGCCGAAAACGGCTGATGTCGGTGACTGGGGAGGACGGAGCTGAGAGCGAGGAAAACAATGCTCTAAAGCAGGTAAAACAACTGACGGGCAGCGGACTGACTTCGGGTACCAGAACACGAGGCAATCTGTCGAAAACTGACTAATAAGTGTTGATTGGAGATCAAACCTTTAGCTGCAACTGCAGGCAGAAGCTGTTCATTCGACTTCACGTGCAGGACGCGCCGGGAAAGAACTGAGGTGGAGCTAGGTCTGCCCCCCTCTTGTACCCTGACCGATGTCGGTCCCTGCTGTGTACTGCTGGCAGAAGTTTCACCGGAGGGTCCGAGTGCCTGCGGCGTAGTCCTGATCGTAATAGCCTGCTGCAAGAGCTCCCACTCGAAGTAAGATCAGAGGGTTCCATAGCCAGCTGCTGAAGCACTGGAAACCTAATCTGTCGTGGCCAGAAAGGTGCCACTAGGGTTAAATCTGTCCCCTGCAACTGCAACATGAGGACCCTCTGCAATGGGGGAAGGGAGGGAGCTTGTAAAGAAACCTCCCAGTCCAGGAAAGGGACACCTTGACTCGCCAGAAAACACCAGGCCCTGGACCTAACAAGCAGAAACTGGGTAGTTTTGCGTTGGATGGGTGTTGTTGAGGCACAGGTCAGCAAGCACAGGAAAAACCAAGAGCAGTTGCAGAATTCGCAAAAAGTGTTTATTCAAATCAAATCAAATTTTATTTACAATGTGCTTTTCAATATATCAAAGCGGAAATACATAAGATAACATCAACCATAATAAATAACATAAAAACATTAAAAGCAGCAATAGACCTAACCAAACGCTAATTCAAATAAATAAATTTTCAAAGATGTCTTAAATGATTCCGTGGATAAGCACTCTCTAATCTGATGAGGTAGAGAATTCCACAGGGTTGGGGCCATAAAGGAAAAAGCCCTGGCCGCAGATGACTGAAGACGAACCCTGGAAATCTCTAGCAATCCCTCATCAGTGGAGCGGAGTGGGTGGAGAGGGCGACAGGGTCGAAGGAGATCTTGCAAGTAGCCTGGTCCCTGACCGTGGAGGGTCTTATAGGTCAGCAACGCGACCTTGAAGGCGATTCTCCACCACACCGGCAGCCAGTGCAGTTCGCGCAGCACAGGTGTGATATGGCAAGTTCTTGGCAGCCCAGTCAACAACCTGGCTGCAGCGTTCTGCACCAGCTGCAGGCGACGGAGATCCACCCCCAGCAACCCTAGATATAGAGCATTACAGTAATCAAGACGCTAGGAAACAAAAGCGTGGAACAACACAGGGAGGTCATCGTGTGGAACAAGGTGTTTTATCCAGGCGATATTTCTCAGATGGTAAAAGGGAAACGTGACAATGGCTGATACATGTGTCTTTAGCGTCAGCTCGTTGTCAAAAGTTATGCCCCGATTTCGCACCTGTTCAGAAGGTCTCAACTGGTTACTCCCTAATACAAGACCAGAGGGGAAACCCAGGAGTCAACTTCTCTACACGATGACCCGGGTCCACAACCAACACCTCAGTCTTATCAGGGTTCAGCTTCAACCAGTTTGCACTCATCCAATCCTGAATCTCAGCAAGGCAGTTGTTCGCGCCATTCTGCTCGGGTACAAAGGACATATAGCTGAGTATCATCTGAATAGCAGTGAAAACTCGGCCCATAACGCCTTATAATGTCTCCCAACGGCAGCATATACACCGTGAACAACATGGGGGAAAGCACAGAACCTTGTGGCACCCCACAGGACAGTGCAAAGGGAGCAGAGGAAAAATTCCCTGAAACTACCCTCTGACTTCTGCCTGTGAGGAAAGAGTGGAACCATCTGAGGACTGTCCCTGACAGTCCACAGAGTAGCTGCAGGCGATCCAGCAACATCCCATGGTCCACGGTGTTGAATGCTGCAGAGAGATCAAGGAGAACTAAGACTAAACGGCTCCTCCGATCTCTCGCTACTAGGAGATCATTAAGTACCCAGACTAATGCCGTCTCGTTTATTAGTACTAGCAGTAACATAAAAAAATAAAATTGTTCAGCATAAACAGAAGATCCATCTGGGCTTTCCTTCAATCTCTGTGTGTCTCAAAACATTGCAGCTCTCTCTCATTAAGTCTTTGCAACCCCTTTCTTAACAAGCATCCTGTTTTTTTCTAAAATGTTCTTGTAAATTTCAGGCAGGTGCAGCCAGAACACACTGTCCCAGAACTGAGACCTCTTCTCCACAGCTTCTGAAAAAGGGCTTAAAAACTGGTCTCTGGTTAACCCCTTGAGTTCCCAATAGTTTTTTGCAATCATTTCAAACTACAATTATATACATTTCAACAGTAACACTATGCAATTTCTAAACAAAGGGATCCCAATATCAGTTACATTTCCACATAATGAATGATTTGCACATATTCTTATATCAGCAGATATGCAAGTGAGGAAAAACACAGAAACAGAAAGGATGACTGAGAGACAGTGAAAGGCAAAGAACTTAGAGACTGTCGGGGTGATCAAATCCTAAGTCCCACAGGAAAATTTGGTTGCGCAACCAGACAGAAAAGGAGAGGACAGAACACATCCCTGCATTAAAACTCTCCAGAACAACTGGGACAGTGTCCTATTCAACCCTGTCACAATGAGGAGGCAAACAGATCCAATTATGGATGACCACATCTGTCAAAAAGATCTTTTGCCACTGAGGGATGAAACTCCCACTCGTGAGCCCTTGACCGAGATCGACTTTGGCTGTCGGTCAGGGTGTTTTGTATGCCTGGAACGTGGACTGCTGATAAGTCCAGGTGATGGTCCACTGCCCATGTCCACACTTGCATGGCTTCCCTGCAGCACGGATAGTAGTGAGTCCCCCCTTGTTTGTTGATGTAAAATTATGCCGACTTGTTGTCTGTTTGTATCAACAGTGGACCCGTCAGCAAGACTGTCTGAAAGGTCTGAAGGGCATAGAAAACTGTCCTCATCTCCAAAACACTGATATGGAGATAAAGCTTGTGCTGTTCCCAGGACCCTTGGATCTGGCGATCTCCCAGGTGAGCTCCCCAGCCTTGACCTGATGTGACCGTGGTCAAGATCTGTCTGGGGGCCTCTTTCCGGAGACGCACTCCTCTAGAGAGGATGGAGGGATCCAATCACCAGTTCAGTGTTTGCTTGACTGGGCTGGATACCAAGACGAGTTGGTACAGGTCGTCTGACCACTGATGCTATTGAACTCTCAGGTTTCACTGGATCACTCTCATATATAGCCTGGCCAGAGGGACCGTGGCAATGGCAGCTGCCATGTGCCCCAAGAGGACATTACTGGCCAAGACTTAACGAACCAAGGAGAGATGCCGTACGTGAGCCTGAAGGTGTTCCACTCTGTCTTGGGGGAGAAAGGCTTTGCCCTGGGCCATGTCCAGAACAGCCCCTATGTATTACAGCCGCTGACTTGGCCAAATTGAGGACTTCAGGAGATTTGATGTGATCCGCCAGATCCTGGAACAGGTAAAAAGTGGCATGCATGGTGCCAAGCAACCAGTCCCTGGTGGGAGCAGTTAAGAGCCAATCATCGAGGTAGGAAAAGACAATGTCCCTACCTCCTAACAGCTGCAGACACCATGGCGAGGCATTTGGTGAACACTCTGGATGCCAAGGACAGGCCGAAAGGCAGTGCCCTGAATTGACAGTGACACCCCCTGGAAGCAGAAGCGAAGAAACCTCCAGTGTGTTTGGGAAAATCAGAATATCGAGGTAAGGGTCCTGCAAGTCCAGGGAGCACAGCCAATCCGCTTGATGAAGCAGAGGTAGTGGAGTTATTAGGGTGACCATCCTGAACTTTTTATATTCGATGTACTGGTTCAGGCGGCTGAGGTCTAAGACCGGACGGAGATTCCCTGTTTTCTCTGGCACTAGGAAGAAGTGGGAGTAAAACCCCTTTCCCTGTTGTGCTGGCTTTTGCAGAAGAGCCCGGATTTCTTCCTCGATGAGGAGGCTGTGGACCTGGGAGTATTGGGACTGAATTGGAGGGAGTCTGCAGGAACTTCGGTGAGAGTATGTCCTCTCTCAGCTAGCTGCCAAGGACCAACCAATTGGTGGTTACTCGACGCCAAACTCACTGAAAAACTAGCCCTCAAACCTTCCCTGCGACATCGGCTGGGGGAGGGGAAGCGGAGGCTGTGATGTTTTTTTTGGGGGCCCAAGGGGCTGAACCTCCAGAGGCAGGAGTGGAGGCCCTTCTCTAGAAGGCTGCCCTCTGCTGCTGCCCGGCATTCCTCCAAAATAAAAAATTACTCACCATAGTTATCTTGTTTCTTCCAAGGGAATCTTACTGTATTCTGACTAATGCAGTATGGTCTCACTATAGGACTACCCTGGGGCCGAAATGGTTAATAGAACCTATGTATATGACAAAATGCTAGGCTGGAGCTCGATTTTCAAACCACTGTCCCTAGTTGCACTTCCTCAACCGTCAGATTCTTACAAAGCATGAACAGTGAACTATCCAACTATACTAGTATTCCAACAACTACCCCCCTTCAGAAAAAACACTCCCCTCATAAACCAGAAGGGCATCCCTAAGAGTCAAATCACAGATGTCCAAGAAACAACACTATATTAACAGGTTTGCACCAGTATATGTACAGCTGGAGGGCAGTGACCTTCAGGTTCTTAGCAGGGGAGGTAGGGAGGGAGCTCAGAATACAGTAAGATTCCATTGGAAGAAACAAGATTAGTTTGGCAAGTAATTTTATTTCTTCAAACTCCAGGAAATCTTACTCTATTCTGACTAATACAGACTACCCAAGCAGTACTTTTAGAGGTGGGTAGAGAACCTATTTAGGAAACAAGCTCTGCAGGACTGCTGTGCCAAACCTGGCATCCCCTCTGGCCTGAACATTCAAGCAGTAATGCTTGGTAAATGTGTGGACAGTTTTCCAAGTAGCTGCTTTGCAGATTTTCAATAAGGGAACATCCCTAGCAACTGCTAAGGAAGCAGATGTACTTCTGGTTGAATGGGCCCCGAGGCCTGCAGGTGGCTACTTGCCCACCTTATTGTAGCAGAACTGAATGCAAGCGACAATCCATCTTTCAACAGACCTTTTAGTGTCAGGTTTTCCCTTCCCACAGGTTAGGAAGAGCTGAGTACGGTCCTGCCTGTGGCCCTTTGTGTGATCAAGACAGCAGCTGACAGCTCTCAACATCCAGCTATGCAGTCTACATTCTCCTAAAGAAGAATGGTCAGTAAAAAAAGACTGGCAATATAATGGACTGGTAGAGGTGGAACTCAAAGACCACCTTGGGAAGAAATTTCCCATTAGTCCTTAGGACAACCTTGTCCCTATGGACAGCAACGTAGCCAGGCTCTGTGGATAATGCCTGGAGCTCAGTAATTCTCCTGGCAGAGGTAATAGCCACTAGGAACACAGTTTTCCATGTTACATACTTGAGTTCTGCCGAGGACATGGGCTCAAAGAGGGGGCTGCATACGCTGGGCAATACATATATTAAGATCCCACATTGGCGTAGGCTCCCTGTGTGGGGGATGTATGTACAGCAACCCCTTGGAAAAACTTTCTGAACACTGAGTAGGAGACAATGGACAACCCTTTCCCAGCTGACAGGTAAGCTGAAACAGCTGCCAGGTGCACCTTCAGGGTAGACGCCCTTAAGCCTAGAGAGGGTTAAATAATCCAGGACCACTGGCAAGCTGGCCTGATTATGATCCATGTTCCTTCCCTGACATCTGATGGAAATGAAAATTACATACTTAACCGTAATTCTTGATCTTCACCATTCATTACTGATTGGATGCAAGCCGGAGGCGCACACCTGCACAGGAGTTGTTTTGTGTGTGTGTGTGTGAGTTGGCGCCACCCACAAGGAAGACAAACTGTGTAGCTGTTAGGCGCCGTAGACTCCTCCTCCACCCCAGTTCTCTCCTGCCGGAGAGGAAAGAAAAAAGGGGGATAGAGAAATCCAAAGAGGAGGCAAGGGAGCCGAGGGACAGGAAAAGGAAAGGATACAAACTGAAAAAGAAATAAGCCAAGCAGAGGACAGAGGGAATAGAACTTCTCTAACTGGCCTAGAGTCCAAGTCCCTGGGCGGCAGCACAGGAAAGACAGCGAAAGAGAGAAAGGAAGGAGAAGAGAAATGTATATTTTTATTTTTATTTATTGTATTCTAGGATTACAAGTACCTTTGAAACAGAGGTTCATTTACAAAGGTTCTGCATCAGAAATATAAATATGAGCAGTACAAGAAAAATGAGAAAAAAGAATGCAAGGGACAACCGGACAGATGATCTAAAAATAATACTATGTAGTTATTACATTTTCCAAGTTAGAACAGGACTGTAGGAAGAATGGGGAAGAGGGACAAACAAGTAAGTAGGAGACAGTCAGTTACAAGACTTTGTCATACAGTGCAGGTTTCAGTACTAAGTGTTGGGGGACAGAAAGCATAAAGGGAGGGGGAAAATAGGGGAGATGAGAGAAGTAGGAAATAGGGATTAGGAAATGAGCAGAGCGAGAAAGCTGGCAAGAAGGAGGAGGAGCAGAGTGAGAGAGGAGTAGAGGCAGCCACAATTGCTAAGACTAGAGAGGTGCTGGCATAGGTTACGTTTGAAGGGACCCAGTCTAGTCTCTGACCAGACCTCAGGAGGGAGACTATTCACTAGAGAGGGGGGCCCTGGCAAAAAAGGAGGGTTGAGCTTGTGTGGTGCGACAAAAGGGAATATGGAAAGAGGGTTTATCAGCACTGCGAGTACAGCACAAGCAGGTGTGGCTGGTGGCATTAGGTCACGCGTGGCAGGAGGGGTATGGCCAAGGTAGATTTTCTTGGCCAGGAGGCCGGTTTGGTAGGCAATACTTCCTTGAAAATGGAGCCATGACGTTTGTTTATAGAGCTCACAGGTATGGGTTCTTTTACCAGCACCTGTCACAAGATGACAGCCCTTATTAAGAGCCGTTTTGATTCTTCTTAGCGTGGTATCGGTAGCAGCTTCATAGAAGATCAGTCCATAATCAATAATTGAGAGGACAGCTGGTGACAGCTACAAGCATAGCCTCCTGGGTGAGACAGCTGTGATGGCTGTAGAGCGTACCTATTCTAGAGTTAATAGCTCTGGAGATAAGTTTTACATGGGCAGCATAGGAGAATGGACTGTCAAGTGTAACACCGAGGTACTTAAACTCAAGGACTTGATCTAGAAGGAGGTGTTGCTTATTCTGGATATGCAAGTTAGCCATTTTGTATTTGCTGTGGGTGTTGACAAACAGCATGGACTTTGTTTTTTTTTGTAGTTCATCAGCAGTTTATGCTGAGCAAACCACTGTTCGACCAAACTAAAATTTAACTTCAGGTCAGAGGATAGTTCATCAGGATTAGCATGTGTAGAGAAGAGGACAGCATCATCCGTGTATAGCATCATATTGGTGTTGCACACAGCTGGGAGATTGTTTAAAAATAGGCTAAAAAGAAGTGGTCCAAGGATGGATCCTTGGGGCACACCAGAGCTCACTGGGAGGCAGTCAGAGAGCGAGCTCCCAATTCTGACTTCTTGTTGCCTGCCCAGCAGGTAAATTTCAAATCAGCCTAAAACTTCAGTGGATAGACCTACCGCAGACGGCGAGAGCAACAGCAGCTGGTGATTAACGGCTTCTAAAGCCTTTGTCAAATCCACATACACTGACCCAAGCAGTTGTCTGGCGTCCAAGGCCTTATGAATGTGCGTTGTAAAATCAAGTAAGGCAGTGGTCGTACTATGTGCTTTCCTAAAGCCGTGTTGCTATGGGGACAGGATATTATACTTCTCCAGGTAGTCAGTGAGTTGATCAGCAACAATGCGCACTAAGGCTTTAGAAAGCGGGGGGAGGATTGAGATTGGACGGTAATTGGAATGTTGGGTACGGTCACCACATTTGTGCACAAGCACTACAGTGGTAGAGTTCCAAGACTGGGGGGACTGCACAGGCACTACAGTGGTAGCGTTCCAAGACTGGGGGGACTGCCTGAGAGAGAGAGAGAGAGAGGTTTAGGAGTTTGATGAGAGGGGGTAAGACAGCATTCAGGGCGAGGTAGAGAAGCTTAAGGTCAAGGGAGTCGATGCTTGATCTGGTTTTTCCTAGCACTTTAAGGAGGTATCTTCGAGCATCAGAGGGATATCTTTCTGAAGTAGAAGGGGGGGAGTATTAGGGGGAGGTGTAGATTTTGCAAAGTTGGAAGGCAAGGTGGAGCTGGTAAAGAAGTCAGGAGGGAGGACCGCACTGAGATTGGTAAAGGTGGTATTAACTCACTCAGCTCTAGAATGGAATCTTGAGTGAGTGCTGTATTCCTGTGTAAAAATGGCTGTTTTCCTGAGCAGTTAGAATGTTCGGAACTAAAATGGTAACACACCGAATTGGAGTATAAATAACTAAAAAAGTATAACTCCTATCACAAAACTTACAGCACGAAGTTTGCTCACAATAAAAAAATCTTTAAAATGAGGGGACACATGTTAGTAGCATTAACGTGTTTTTTTTTTTTTTTAATAGAGCATGTAACAGTGAAAACTTACATTTTTTTTTAAACAAAAACCCCCCCTAGAAATGGCAAATGTCTATTATGATGGTTTTCCATCACACCAACATCTGTGCATTACACTCCCACAGTTTAGAGTATTTCTCAGTTGTTTTACATAATAAAACAGACCATACACTAAGGCATGTGCCAACACATAACGCCAGTAAACCGACTGAATTCGGAAAAATGCTCTGCACAACTACTCACATGACGCACAAACCACGATAACTGAAAAGGTGTGCCTCCTAGCACCTAGACACCTGCATGGAAAATGTTCACAATAACAAGAGCTTTAAAATGATGGGTCACTCATGTTAGTGGCATTTGCAGATATATATATATATATTTTTTTAACAGTTCCTGAAATGATAAGAGAGCATTTTTTTACATTCTGTTCCCAAATAAAAAATTACATCATTAAATGTACACCTCCTTTACCCCAGACACCAGCATGATAACTGTCCACATTAAAGAGACCTTTCAAATGATAGGTCACACACGTTTCTTGCATTTACAGTTCTTTTTACAGCACCTGAAACGAAGGAAAAGATCAGGATACTCACCTGTAACAGTAGTTCTAGGAGTGGTATAGGTTGTTCATCCACACTGTTTGGCATTGTCCCCTTCCACTTTAAATATGCTGAAGTCTTCAAGCTGGCCCCTCCCACCCACCCGGGTGGTATATACCTCAGCTCTGCCCCATGACGCCAGATCTTAGCCCGCTGGAAGCCAGGTTGTGTGCATCCGCAGACGGGGAGGTCAGGTGGGTCCGTGTGGATGAACAACATACACCACTCCTAGAACTACTGTTACAGGTGAGTAAAGTAGAGTTACGTAAGAACTTACCATAACAGTAGATCTTCGAGAACAGCTCTTGCACCAGGTAACACCATTAGGACTGAAGCTGGCAGGCGTCAGGACCCCACGGAAATCTTCTAGCTAGCAGTCTTCAGTGGGGACCGCCCCCGACGTCAGGCGTAGTACATAAGGAGGCGGTCCCGCCAGATTCCCCAGTTCTCCCATCGGAGACTCCCGGCCGCAGGATGACATCAGAAGGGGAGACCGAGGATCCACCATCAGCAGAAAAAGGAAGAAAGAGCGTAAGCTCCTGCCAAGGCCTGGTAGGCCACGCCTCCTCCAAGGGGGAAAGGTGGGCGGAAAGGTACCTGCTGCAAGAGCTGTTCTCGAAGATCTACTGTTATGGGAAGTTCTTACGTAAAGTACAGTTATCTAAGAACTTACCGTAACAGTAGATCTTAGAGAACAGCTCTTGCACCAGGTAACACCATTAGGACCGAAGCCGGCAGGCGCCAGGACCCCAATGGAATTCTAGCTAGCTATCTTCAGCGGGGACCACCCCGACATCAGGTGTAGTACATAAGGCGGTCCCGCAGATTCCCAGTCCTCCCGCGGAGACTCCGGCCGCCAGGATGACATCAGAATGGAGACCGAGATCCGTCATCAAAAGCGTAAGCCCCTGCCCAAGGCTCGATGGCCATGCCTCCTCCAAGGGGAATGGTGGGTGGGAAGAGTGCCTGCTGCAGAGCTGTCTCGAAGATCTACTGTTACGGTAAGTTCTTACGTAACTGTACTATCTTACTTCGAGAAACAGCTCTTGCAGCAGGTTACACCATTAGGACTGATTTCCAAGCAATAGCGCCTGTAAGCATTCTGGGAGGAGGAAACTAGGAAAGATCCTTGACAAGTCCTGACTCTAGGACAGGAGACCCTGTAGCATGGCCAGGCCGAAACCGGCTCTCCGCCGTGATGCAATATCCAGGCTATAGTGCCTAATCAATGTGTGCACAGAGCTCCAAGTAGCTGCAGCACAAATGGCAGAAGTGGAGACGTTACGAAGTGCTGCAAACGAGGTAGCCACCCCCCTTGTCGAATGGCCCCGGACTGTACCCGGGAGGGGCTTCTGTTTGCTTTCGTAGCAAAATGAGATACACTGGACAAGACAGCGAGAAAGAGACTGCTTTGAGACTGGTTGGCCCATCATCCTCTCAGCAAAGGAAGCTAAGAGTTGCTCCGACTTGCAAGCTGTTTAGTTCTGTTTGGGTAATACCTTAGACGGCGGTGAACATCCAGGGTGTGAAGCAATGCCTCTCCTCTATTGGAATATTTAGGAAAATATACAGGTAAATCGCTGTCCTGGTTGAGAGTGAGGGCAGAGACCACCTTAGGCAAAAACTTAGGATTCGTCCTCAGAGATACTCTGTCCCGGTGGAAAATTAAATAAGGCTCCTTACACATAAGAGCGTGGAGCTCAGAAACTCTCCTTGCTGACGTGACAGCAACCAAAAATAACATTTTCTACGACAGAAAACGCAGCTCGCAATCCGTGGCAGGTTCAAAGCGGGGAAGCGTGAGTTGTTCCAGGACAAAGAGTAAGTCCCATGGAGGAACTGGATCCTTAATGAGTGGCCTAAGGTGTAACACCCCTCTCAGGAAATCTCGAGAGGCATCAAGCTGTGCCACTGTGCGCTGTCCCACGGGGAAGTAGTAAGCAGAAATCGCGCAGAGGTGCACCTTAATAGAGGAGTAAGCGGGACCCGAATGGAATAGGGAAAGTAGGTATTCCAGCACCACTTTCACCGGGCATCCTAGAAGGGAAAGGCCGCATGCTTGCGACCACAAGCAAAAGCGGCGCCACTTCATGGCGTACATCGCATGCGCTGCCGGCTTTCTGGCAACGGAAAGAACTTCCGCCACCTCTTGTGAGACCCCGTGTCGCAAAATGGCTATGTCTCTAGGAGCCATGCATGCAGGTTCAGTGAGCGTAAGTCCGGGTGGACTAGAGAACCTTCCTCCTGAGACAAGAGATGGGAGTTGAAAGGCAGCGGGATTGAGGTTCCCGAGACAGCTGCGTTAGCAAGGGAATCAGATCTGTCTGGGCCAGAATGGGGCTACCAGGATCATTGTTCTTACGCTCCTGCCAGTTTGAGAACAACTCTCTGGATCAACGGGAAGGAGGGAAGGCGAGAGAATCTGTCCACCCAGGAGAGGGACAAAGCGTCTCGCCAGAAAACACCAGGCCCTGGATCTAGCGAGCAAAAATTGGGCAGTTTTGCGTTGGATGGGGAATCGAATAAGTCCAGTTCTGGAGTGCCCTATCGAAGAAACGGATCCTCTGCTACCCCTTGAAGAAGTTCCCACTCGTGGACCTTGGCCTGGGAACAACTCAGGCCATCTGCGATTGTGTTGTCCACTCCGGGAACGTGAACTGCAATCAGGCTCGTGCCGTGTCGGATTACCCAATCCCACACTCTCATCGCTTCCCTGCAAAGGAGGTAAGAGTGTGCGCCTCCTTGTTTGTTGAGGTAATACATCACCGCCGTATTGTCTGTTTGAAGCATGAGAGTATTCGGCGGGATCTCTGACTGAAAGGCCTGCAGAGCTAAAGGACCTCCTCATCTCCCAAAATGTTGATGTGGAGATGAGCTTCTTGAGGTCCACGTTCCCGAGACCTCACCCGTTCAGGTGTATCCCACCCCCAGCCCTGAGGCGTCCTGTGGAAAGAATCACCTCCGGGACGGCGCTGTGAGACGGAACACCCGCAGAGAGTTTCCTTGGTCTAGCCACCATTGTCTAGTCTCGAATCACGGCATTCGATTCTGACCAGCTGCTGCATGTGGTCTTGCCTTTGGTCCCACTGCAACTTGAGCATCCACTGAGTTACCCGCATGTGGAGCCCTGCCAAAGGCGGCTGGAATGGCGCAGCCATGTGTCTGAGCAAGCGAAGGACCAGCCTGGCAGGAGCAGTCTTCTTGGCGAAAGGTCCCTGATGAGGGATCTGATCACGTTCCCGCTCTTTAATCGGGAAGAAATGCTTTCCTTAGACGGCGCCGAACCGCTCTATGAACTGCAGCTTCTGTGATGGTGCGAGGAGAGACTTCGTAATTGATGAGGATGCCGAGACTGGAACAGAGCCTGGGTGCTCTGGATAGCAGCAACAACGCCTCTGTAGGCGGCCATGAAGTCATCGTCCAAGTACAGGGAACATAGTGGCCCTGTCTCCTTAAAGACGCTGCCACGACTGCCATGCACTTGGTAAAGACCCTGGGGCCGATGACAGTCCGAGCGGAAGAGCTCGGAACTGGAAATGGTGGCGAAACTCGAGCGCAGGAACCTCCTGTGCGCTTGGAGCCCTGAGGATATGCAGGTGGAGGCGTCCTGCATGTCAGGGGCGCTAAGAAGCGTCCTGCCTTAGCATGGGAATGAGACCTGAAGGGTCACCATGCAAATCATTTGTGGCGTAGTCGAGTATTTAGGTCGCTGAGGTCTCCAAGATTGGGCGGAGGTCCCATTTTCTTGGAACCAGAAAAGAAGTGGGAATAGTATCCGTATCTCTCGGTTCTCGGAATCATACTCACCGCTCCCTTCTGCAGGGGCGTATTTCTTGCTGATAAGCAATTTGTGCTGACCTGAGTAGCGGAGAGCAGAGGAGGCCTCGGGGTGGCTTGTCTGCGAATTCTATAAAGTGGCCTCTTTCGACCAACTGAAGGACCCACCTGTCGGTGGTTATGGACTATCACCCTGGCAGATGATCCATAATCGACCCCCGACCTTGATGTCCTGTTGATCCTGAGGGGGGGGGCGGAAGGAGTCATGCTGTGGCGAGGGGCCACAGGGTGAGCCGGCTTGTTGGGCGCGGCTTCTGGGCTGGCAGCAACTTTCCTGGGCTCTGCTAGAAACAGAGCCCCTCTTTTGTAGTCCATTCTTGGGACTGCTGTCTCTGCATCCAAGGCCACGGAACGGCTTTGGTTCCCTCTGAGAGGAACTAAGCCTGGGTCGGTACATTGTCTGGACCGACCTCACCGCCTTCCCGGCCTCTTGGAGTTTGGTGAGGAACTTCTCAAAGGATTCACCAAAAAGAACTTCTCCCGTCAGAGAGGCGCCCAGGATGTTCTTCTGGACGTCCGGGGTGAAGCTGGGAGACACAGAGCCGCTGAGTGTCTCCGAGCATGCCTGAAGCTGCAGTCTGGCGGAGGAACGCTGGAATCGCATGTCGCTCGCAGCACTTGGGTTCCACGTCCGAACCCGCGACGGGAGGAGTTGCAACATCTCCTCCTTCTGCTCACCGCCTGGCAATTTGTCCGCCAGGTCGTGAGTTCTCCCACAAGGCACTTTGGAACTGTACCATGTGGGTTAAGTAGTTCAGGGATCTGATGGCGCAAGAAGCGGAAGTATAAGTGCGCCTGCCTATAGCGTCCCAGCTGTTTGGACTCGGGTCCGGTGGCAGGTGTGCTCAAATGTTGTGTCTCTGGGACCGGTCATGAGAGGCTGTGATGACCAGAGAGTCGGGCCAGAGGATGTGAAGCCAGATACTGTGTCCTCCCTAGGGGCCTTGTACAGGCGGTTCAGCTTTCTTCGGCATTGCCGGGAGCGAGTGTGGACACTTCCACGCTGCCTTGGTGATGTTCACTTAAAGTGTCCACCAAGGGTGGCACCACCACAGGCTTAGGATCTTTCTGCCAAAATAACTGGCGAGGCATAGTCTCCCGGTCTAATTCTTCCACATCCCAGCCCATGTTTCTGGATATGCCTCATGATCTCTGAGAATGATGGGTCATCCGGAGAAGATCTAGGAAGTTCATGGGTCCGAGAAGGGATGTGGATCGGAGAGGGGATCTGGATCCTTCCGAGATTCGCATCCTGTGTCCTCCGTCAGGGCTGAATGGCGTGCTCTCTGGGTCTCTTAGGGCTGGGTGACCCTTGAAGAAGATCTGGACGGAGGTCTCCTTTTTGTCTGGTGTCCCCTAGGGAGGATCCTCGGCTCCTGGGAGGGAAGGTACTGCCTGCCACCCTGGATGGAGTAGGGCTGAGGGGCCGGTGGGGGTCGCGGGTGGAGGAGGAGGAGGTGGGAACCACATCCCTTTTATGGTGTCCTACCAGTAAGTGGAACAAGTCCTTGACCTCGGATATGGAGAGCGGCTCCGACGATGGACGGGCGCCGATGGCCG